>JANHCV010000012.1:0-1455090 GCA_025594325.1 Blastocladiella emersonii ATCC 22665 | reverse complement strand
GGACAAAAGCCGAGGGAGATATGGCGGTTCAAAGTGTCCCCCCTTCCCCCCTCCCTCCCTCCCTCCCCCTTCCTTTCTCTCCTTCTCTTCCCCCTTTTCCTCCCTCTTTCCTTCTCCTTTCACCCGTATCTGTACCCAAAATGTCCTGTTCAGACGGGGTGTGATTGAGCGGCGAACCCGTCGCTGCGGAAACGAAGCTCGCGCGCATTTTCAGACCAGCCAGCGCCGTCTTTCATCTTCACACCTCGCCACTAGCTGCATCCCGTTGCATCGTCTGGTTGCAATCAGTGACATGAATCTCAAGCTTTAACAGACCCCCTTCATCGCCTTCGCCGGCATTCGATCTACCAAATCTCCTGGCTGACGCGTCTTGACGCGACTGGCGGTTCGATCGCGTGATCCAACGGCGCCACACCTGCCGACCAATGACTTCGCGCCGCTGTCACTCCGGGACTCGACTCTTCCATTGTTGGTTCGACACACTGGATATCACTACTCTCAATGTAACCTGATGCAAATGAGTTACGACGTGATTGGCAAGGAGATCCTGGTCCGCGGGCGGGTTCGGCGGCGATTGTGGCGTTTGCAAACTTGCTGATGTCGTGCTCGCGTGCGACTCCACCATGTTCGTGCACTAAACACGTGTCACAGCAAACGCAGGAATACGAAGCAAGTGTTGTTGTGTTCCGCGCCACCCATCCCGCTGTTCGTGTTGGCCCGCCTTGGGGGTGATCACGGGTTTACTACCACGCTTGAGGTCCTCCCTGTTGACGATGGGCTGGCTGAGTGGTGCATGTTCGTGTCGTTGCAGCTTCTTGAGTCTCCTAACGCGCCACTTCCGTGCGTGTATGGTAACGGCCCGCCGTCGCCGCGTTCGTTGCGGGCGAAGACCACGATGCTGTGCTCGCGCTCATCGGCGAGACCTCATTTACGGCCAGCTCCTCATACTTAGCTGCGTGGCGTCGGGACTCGGGCACCTCTAACTAAGCTGGCCGCGACCACAATCTCACGCTCTTTGCGAAACACATCCATGACCTGCTACGCCTTCAAGCGCACACTGCCAAGCCCCTCTACTGGTTCGTGCCATTCCACGCGACTTGATGGTCTGCGGCTTAATAATACAAACACGCGCCGCTGCGCACCGTTTGGGGACTCATCGCTTGATGCCGTTTCGCGTACCAATACACCCGCGGGTCTCTGCAGCTTGGGAAAAGCATCAGCCTGTCGCAGAAAAATTTTGGCTTCGCCCAGCGATATTGGCTGCTGCGGCCTTGAGCGAGCATCACGCGACTACCAACGCGACCTCCTTGCTGCAGCCGCGCCTGTTATGTTTTGTGGCAGTACGTGCTGCAACCCCTTGACGTCCCCGCCAATCTTGGCTATCGCTGCCGCTGCTCACTCTCAAACCTGCCCTTCATCTAGCTGGCGAACTCGCGAATCTTGTACGCGACCGAGTCGCTGCTGAGATCAGATAGCTCATCCCCGCGCAGCGGTCCCAACCCGCTTGCCCGAGGTAACTCGGTCAGTGTAGACCGCGCTGTTGAAGCAGCGCGTGAATGCCGTCGCTCGCGTCAGTTGGTTTCGACTCAGGCTTGCTTCTTGCTGCTGATCAAACTCCAGCGGTTTGCTCAAGTACAGATCCACTTCACTGCTCATCGCCAGTACATTGATTTGGACTCAGAATCAAAACCAGTGGCAGTATCCTCATCAAGCTCGGCAAGCCCCGCTTCGTGCCACCACGCAATCACATCAGCGCGTCCGCGTTTCCTCGCCCTCGCCATGCCCTTGGTCGACGCCTTGAGTGGAAGGCCTGAGTTGCGCCACCAGCGCAGCACGTCGATCCGCCCAGTAGCCGCGACATCGTCCGCGGCCGCCTCAGAGTACAAGGCGGGCCACCTCGACTCGCGCAGCAGCCAGTCGAGTACATCAACCTTGGACGCGGCGTCCATGAGGTTCAAGGTTATCTTGTCAACAAGGAGCCCCGAGTCGCGCCACCACTGCAGCGTCTCAATGTGCCCGTTGCGCGCAGCGCCGCGGATCGCGCGTTGGGTGAACCTGAGCGGGTACCCTGACGTACGCCACCACTCGAGCACGTTTGTGCGGCTCTTGATCGATGCAAACGCGATGGCGTGCACGTTGTACTCGAGTTCGGTCCCGTTCCAGCTGGCGAGCCACGTCAGAACGTTGGTGTGGCCGTATTCGCTCGCCGCGTTGGCAATAGAGGTGGGATCGATGGGAAGCGGTACGCCAAGTGCGCGCCACAGGTCAAGCATCGCGACGTTCCCGCATTCGACGGCGGCGTCGAAGATGGAGCTGGGTTGCTGTTTGAGTCGCGACCTGAGAAGTGCACGAAGCGCGGGGCCAGGCGGCGATGTCGCAGCAAAGTATGCTGCAAGGTGCGCAGCGTCGCTATCAAGTCGGACGGCGTGCGCAAGGATTGACTCGATCGGCTCGGCGGGTAGCCTTTGTTCATTGGATTGCATGGCTGTGTCCGTTGCAGGAGGAAAGAGAGCGAGCCACGCGGCTGTTGGCCGTGAGCGAGGGACGCACCGAGCAGAGCTTCGACACGGATCATCTGATGCTGCGTGACGGCCCAGTGTGGCGCAACGCGGTCGGTCGGTCGGAGCGGGTGCGCTGTTCGGCTCTGAAAGGTCGGGTACACATGCAGCTACTTCAAGATCGGGAGACATTTCGAATCAAAGGGAGAGAAACCAGCTGACCCTCAGTTGTATTCGGACCCGTGCTGATGCGGGCGACGTCGGCAGCAGACGAAAACTGGTGCTCACGCGTCTGGATCCGGCAGGCCCGCCTCTCGCCATCACGCAACGACGGCAGCGTGCCCGCGTCTCCTCGCTTCGTTGATCCCCTTCCCTGACGCCTTGATCGTGAGCCCTGAGCTGCTCCACCACCGTAGTAATTCGATTCGCCCAGCAGCCGCGGCCGCGTCGACCGCCGCCGCCGAGTATTCGACGGGCCACCCGGACTCACGCAGCATCCACTCGAGCACCGCGACCTGCCCAAACTCGGACGCCACGTCCATAATCTTGTCCGTGAACCCGCCAACGTGCAGCCCCGAGTCGCGCCACCACTGGAGCGCCGCGACGTCCCCATTCTTGGCGGGCCCCGTGAAGGCAAGCTGCGAGTACATGGGCGGGTTGCCCGACGCCTTCCACCACTCGAGCACGTTGAAGTGACCGTTCATGGACGCGAAGTTCATGGCGTGCACGGTGTAGCCCGATAGGGGCCCGCTCGCGCGCACGATCCACCCGAGGACGTCGGCGTGGCCGTCGCGGCAGACGCTGTTGACCAGCTGCTTCATGAGCTCAGGGTGTGCGGGCAGGTTGAGGTAGCGCCACAGCTTGAGCAGGTCGCGGTGGGGTTGCGTTACGGCGACATAGAGGACGGAGGCGAGCTCGTTCTCAAGACGGTGCTTGGCGATCGCGCAGAGCGCCGGACTGGGCGGCGTCAGAACGGCAAAGTAGGCCGGGTAGTTGGTGGCGTCGTCGTCGACTTGGACGGCCTGCACCAAGATGTACTCGAGGAGTTCAATAGGTAGCTTCTGTTCATTGTATTCCATTGCTGCAAGTGCTTCGGCGTGAGGATGGAGGAGCGCTGAGGCGGGGAGAGAGCGGATTGCGAGGTGCCGCGGCGCCAGTCGCCACGCGCCACGCGCGGGCTGTTCCTTCTCTTGTCGCTGCGTAGCCGACTGTTCAACACAATCCGTTTTCTTACATTGCACCGTTACAAAACTCTTCTTCCTCCTCATCTCGATCTGATCCAGCGCGGCATCGGCCTAGTTCTGGACGTTGGCGGCGAGCCAGGCGGCGACGGCGTCGCGGTCGCGGTTGAGCCAGGTGGCCTGGGCGCGGATCTTCTCGAGCGTCTGCTGGATGGCCCGGTCGACGACGTGGTTGGTGTCCTTGCCGGCGAAGAAGCCCTCGACCTCGCGGTCGGCGAACTCGGCGTCGGCCCAGTCGGCGGCGATGCCGACGCAGTGCGCGAGTAGCGACAGCGAGCCCTTGAACTGCGCCTCGAGCTGGGCCCAGTTGTCCTGGACAAACTTCCACGCCAGCGCGCGGCCCTTGGGGTTGCCCGCGACCGAGCGCAGCGGGTACATGAAGTCCTGCGGGCGCACCTTGCCGCCCTTGAGCGAGTACTCGAGCAGCTCGGCCATGAGCTTGGTGTCGGGGACGCGGCCGAGGGCGCCGAGCGCGGCGAGGCGCTGGTCGGCCGACAGGGGCTCGTTCTCCCAGATGGCCTTGACGGCGTCGAACTCGGTGCGCGAGCCGACGGCCGCGTTCTTGAGCACGATCGCGTACACGGCACCGCGCAGGTTCGGGTGCACGGCCGTGGCGTCGCCCTGGACGAACCGGGCGAAGCGCGCCTTGGCCTGGGCCACCACCTCCTTGTCGCCGTTGAGCCCGGCCACCGACACGACGAGCTGGCGGAGCAGCGCGTCAAGCTGCGACTCGCCCTCGGGGAAGTCCCACCCGACGCGGTCCGCTGTGGGCGCGAAGATGGTGCGCGACAGCGCCGCGAGCTGGTCGTTGACCGCGTCGCCCTTGAGCGCCCACACCGTCTTGACGTGCGCGAGCTTCTCGGCCACGGCGTTGAGGGCAATGTACTCGCGCTCGTTGGCGAAATGGCGGAGCAGCTGGAGCGCGTCGACCGTCAACGTGTACCCGGCGGCGGCGAGCGCAAACGTGTCGCCAACGAGCCCGACGTCGGCGCGGGCCTGGCCCTGCGGGTGGTCGCGGGTCTCAACGCGTGGGCGCTGGCGCGCGGGCGCGAGCGGGTGCACTCGTTTGGTGCGGCGGCGGCGGTACCGAGCGTTGCGGTGCGGCGTCTGGACCCGGGCGTCGGCCTGGGACTTGACGAACAGCACCCACATGCGCGAGCGCAGCAGCGACGCGGCGGCGTCGTACAGCTGAGCGGCGAGGCGGCGCGGGGACGGGAGCGGGTGGAGCACGGTCGCGGCGGCGGCGGCGGCCGGGCTGCCCAAGAACTCGCGACACGCGTGTACCGCGCCCCGCGTGATGGCGCAGGCGGACAGGCGGGCCGCGGCGGCGGCGGGCAAGTCGAGAGGCGGCAGCAGCGCGTCCTCGCCCGGGATCGGCTGGCCGACCTCCTTTGCGTCGCGGCGCGCGATTGCCCAGGCAGGGATCGCCGCGACGCGGGTCGCGAACACAGCAGCGGCCGCAGCGGCGTTGGCGGGTCCAGGCTCGGGCGCGGGCGGCGGCGGCTGCGCGAGCTCGAGGTACGCTACGTTCTCGGCGAGCACCGCGTCGCGGCACTCGGCCTGCGCGAGGTCGCGCATGAACTTGCGCGGGTCGCCGCCAATCTCGTGGTCGAAAAAAGTCGGGGACGTGGTGGAGGTCCGACCCGGCGCGCGTGCGTTTCGAAAAGTACGCATCGGTGGCGGATAGCTGGTTCGCCGCGGCCTTGGCGGCGCAGTTGGCGGCGTTGTTGGGCGTGGTCGGATCGTCGGCCTGGCCGCGGACCCACGAGAAGGTGACCTTGACGTTGCGGTCGCGCAGCGCGTGGCGGAGCGCGGACCACAGGTCTCTCGACGCGCACCGGACGCGCTGGCGCACCGTCGCCGTCAGCGAGAGCTGCGTGTGCGCGGCCTCGATGGCGGCCTGCGAGTCCGAGTAGACGTGCAGCGCGGTCCCGGCGGCGACCTGCGACACGGCGAGGACGAACGCGTGGATCTCGGCGGGCGTCGACGAGAACGGGCCGGGCGGCAGCTTGGCGGCGGCGATGTGGCCCACGTCGTCGTCCGTGACGCCGTTGGCGGCCGCGCGGCAGTCGGCAGCAAAGCGTGTGGCCGTGTCGTAGCCGTCGGGCAGCGGGAACACGGCGGCGGAGCCCGCGCGTGCGACGCCCTCGGGGCCCGGGCGGTCCGCGTCGTACCAGCCGTCCGCGTACGCGGCGACGATGTTGCCCAGGGTGGGAGGATCTCAGACCCGACGGCGCGGACAGGATCGACGGGCGCGGCGGCGCGGCGGGGGCGGGTGTGGCGGAAGACGAGCGGCGGCGCGCCGGCGGGCGCGGGCGGATCGTCGTCCATGGGCGGCGCGGGCGGGTACATTTCCCGGCCATGACTGATGTCCGTGATCCGGGCGTGGTTGCGGTTCGCCACGTCGAGCAGGATCCGGGCGACGCGGCGGTCGTCGGCGTTCATGTGCGCGTTGCCCTTTTCCGTGAGCGGCACGCGGAACTTCTTGACGAGCTGCTGCACGTCCTTGGTCTCCATGCGGCGGAGCATCGGCAGCGTGTACTTGCGCCCGATGAGGCCGTCGTCGTTGTCGGGCGGGTACTCGAGCAGCGTCTCGAGCGTGTACAGGGGCAGCAACCGGATCAGGTTCTTGGTCCAGACGCGGTCCTGGTTCCTCTTGCCGCGCACCGTCATCTCGGGCACGACGAGGACCGTGGGCATGCAGTTGCCGGCGACGATGAGGTTGTAGTCGCGGCGGCGGTCCACGATCGACAACTTGCGCCGCCGCGTGAGCAGCACCACGTTGTCGAACCACACGCACGGCAGCTGGCTGGACATGAGCACGAGCGCGAGGTCGGGCCGCTCGAGCGGCGAGAACGCGCACTGCGTCTGGAACTGGAGGATGCTGAGCTCGTAGCGCGCAGGCACGCCGTGCGGGCGCGGGTCGTTGAGCATCACGCACAGGTCGGTGACGTGCTGCTGCGTGATCAGGTCGGCGAGCGAATGCAGGCCGATGATGTCGCGGTCGTGCAGCATGGCCGTGGGGAACGTGTTGGGCAGCTTGTACTTGCGGCGCACGAGCGCGCGCGCCGACTGGCCGATGCGGTCGAGCTGCGCGAGCGACGGCACGTGGAACAGCGAGCGGTACGCCGCGGCCGGGAAGAAGACGGCATTGAGCAGGTACACAGCGGCCTTGCCCGTGATGCGGCGGTCCTTGAGCAGGGCGAGGCACGTATTGGCTGCTTCGCGGCCGAGCATGGCGTGGTCAATGAACACGCCCAGGTAGCGGGACGACTTGCCGACCCAGGGGACGGAGACACCGCGCACGACGATGGGCGCGTTCCGCGGGTCGTTGGGCCCGCCCGTGAGCGCGCCGCCGTCCCACTTGGAGAGCATGCGGAGGACCGCACCCTTTGCCGGGTTCGCGTTGATGCGCGTGAGCTCGTTGAAGTCGTCCACGATATCGACGATGCGTTGCAGGTGGTCGCGGTCCGATGCATAGAAAACGGCGTCGTCCATGTAGGCGACGGCGGCGACGCGGAGCGTGTCGAGCTGGCGGTGCGACGCGCGAAACGTGAACGGCGGCACCGCAAACCCGCGGTTGGGCCCGACGTGGCGCAGTCCCGACCCGGCCTCGAGCGTGATGCCGAACCCGCGCGCGTCCTCGTCGTGGTCGGCGTCGCCCGCCTCGACCGTGAGCCGGTTGATCTCGCACAGGTTCACAGCAGGGGCAACTCGACGGCGCCCTGCGGGAACCCGCGCTCGATGCGGACCTCGTCCGACGGGCCGTACGCCGCGAGCACGCGCGCGGTGCGCCCGTGTAGCATGCGCCGCATGGCGCGCTTGAGCAGGGCGTGCGGAACCGAGTCGAACGCCTTGGACTTGTCCCCGAAGTAGGCCCACAGCGGACCGTCCTCCGTGCGCGCCTTGAGCGCGGCGGCGTGCAGGATCGCGATCGGCGTCGCCGTGTCGGTGCCCGGGAGCGCCGAGTACCGCGCGCCCTGCAGGACGTCGTGCTCGCGCAGGACCGGGTGCATGCGCTCGAGCAGGATCTTCATGAGCACTTTGGAGGCGGTCTCGAGCAGCGTGATGGGGCGCGAGTTGGTCGCGTTGCCCGTGAACCCGGCGCTCGTCTTGGGGATCAGGTAGATGAGGCCCGTCTTCCACGACGCGGGCGCGGACCGCGTGCGCAGGCACGGCGTGAACAGGGCGAGCAGCGCCGTGTGCGACGCGCGCGGGATAGCTCCTTGGACGTTCTCGCGGCAACGAGCCCGTCCCACAGGTCGTTGCCGATGTGCTCGAGCGGCGCAAACGCGTCTTGCTGATGGCCGCGCAGCGACGCGCGTCAGAGCCGCCGCCTGTCCCTGCGTGAAGGGGTGTGACGCAAAATGTATGATTGGACTCCTACCAAGTTCACAAACGGGTGCGAGGAATGAGGATCGCGCGATCCGAGTGCTAGTGCGAGCTGACAAGTGTCACGTACGACGGCTGCTTGAACGCGGCGGGCGCGAACGGGCGCGAGGCAATGCACATCTCGGCGGCCGCTCGTTACAGAGAGGAGCACGGGAGAGCAACACGCTCATCCGAGACGCGACGGACGCGTGCGCATGGTCATGCGGGAAGATCGGCGGCGGCCAGCGCGAAACGAGGAGGGAGGACAGGTGCGGCGGCGCGCCGATCGCGCGCGACAGGCCCATCCGAGTGCCGCAAGCCTAGAGGCCTGCGCATGGTTCTCGATACATTGCAGAGAGTTTCGTTTCATTGAGTGGTGACGGGAGGAGGAAGGCCGGAGGGGCGCGCGCCCCTTCATCAGGCGCGCCGTTCGCCACATCAGCTTCTTCTCTCTCTCTCCCTGCAAGTCCATGAAGCAAATGTATCGGCTCACACGCCTCCACGTCTTGCGTTCTGCTGCTGCCCGGCGCACGGTGCCGCCACCGGCGACCCGGTTGGGCCTCGCGCGGGCCCTTGCGACGGCGCCGCCGCCCCCGCCACCGCCGCACTCGCCGGGCGACGGCGGCGACGTGAAGAAGCCAGGCAACGCTCTCGGAGCAGCTCAGACCGGTCCCGCGCCGCCCGCACCGCGCGCCAAGCGCCGCGGCTCTCCTGTCTGGGCGGCCGTGTGCGTGATCTCGGTCCTCTTTGGCATCACGTCGGAGCTTTGGTGGTATCGCTTCTCGCCTCACCGCGGGGGCTCCACCTCGTACGCACCGCGAGACGGCGGCTCGGATGAACGTATTGCCCCGGGTACCGCATCGATCCGCGACGCGCTGCCGCAGTCCTCGTCCCGTGGTGTACACGCCGAGGGCTTCTGGCCCTTCTCGCGCCACCGCGATCATAACGTCGCTCATGGGGGCGAGAACGGGCCCGAGTCGTCGTCAATCGCTGCCGTAGATGACGGGCACGCGGATCGTATCACGGCGGAGCGGATTCAGTACCTCGCCACGCGGGGCGGCGCGTCGCTCTTCTCGCTGTACGCGCGCCGCTATGCTGGCGAGGACGATCCCGCGACGCTTACCGCCGATGGCGCCATGCGCGCCCTGGCCCGAGCGCTGCCGAGCTCGCGACTTCCCGAGTCAGACGTGCGCGTCATCGCTTCCCTCGCTGAGGCCGCCTCGCGCGCCTCGGGCCGCACCGACGGTCGGCTCGGCCCGTGCGAGTTCGACACGCTCAAGCGGCTCCTGACCACGCCCATATCGGCTTACACGCTCGCTTTCCGCCTGTTCAATGGCAACCACAACGAAACGCTGTCGCTTGCCGAGATGCGCAGCGCACTCTCGACCATTTCGTTTACCGGCACTCCCGCCTCGCGATCTGATGTGGCGGCGGAAGAGTGGGCTGCGCCGCTGATTGGGACCGTAATCTCAGCAGATCAGTCGGCCTTCACGCTCGGCGAATTCACGGCGCTCCTCGAGTCTGTTCAGTCCTCGCTGCGTACGGTGCAGTACGCGGCCCACGCGACTCGGCGCGATGGCGCCATGTCGGCGTCCGATTTCGCGTGGTACCTCGCCCTGTCGTGGCCGCGCAACGACCCCGACGTGATGCTGGAGCAGCTGCGCAAGATCGAGGCCAAACACGGCCCGGCCGGATCCACCCTCTCGCTACAGGAGTTTGCCGCGTTCGACTCGCTCATGCACCAGATGGAGCGGTTCGGCGCCGCGCTGCGGATCCTGTACAACGTCAACGACGCGGACGTTCCGCGCGACCGCTCGCTCGAGCAGCGTACGTCACTCGGACCTCTAATGTCGTCGCTCAAGGCTCACCTCGTCGCCCACTCGTCTTGTAGAGGTGTTTGATCGCGCGTGCCATGCGTGTGAAGTCAAGTTGAGCCCTTATCAGCTTGACGTGATCGTCAGCCTCTTTGACCTGAACGGTACGTCCACCTTGTCGCCGACTCGCGAGAAGCCTCTCTCACTTGTCCTTTGCTCGTTTGTAGGCGATGGCCGGCTCTCTTTTAGCGAGTTCCTCGCCATGGCCGAGTCCCACGTTACCCAGGGCCTCCTGTACCCGCCGGCCTCGTCCGACACGATCTCGGCGCAGACCCGCGCCATGGGCAACGGTGCCCTCGAGGACTGGTCCCGGTCGTTTGAGAACCTTTCCTTTGGCGAGCGCGTCGCGGCCTGGTGGGACTGCCTTCGCGCGGGCGGCGACGGCGAGGCGGGGAGCTGCTAGCTCGCAGCTCGCCCCGCCGCACCGTCGCTCTGAAAGCGGCGCCGAGCTTGTGTACCTGTATAACGAATCGAATGAAGCAATGAACGTGCAACTCTATGCAATCCAACTTCCTCGCGATGTGAGCACGGGGCGTGTGTTGAGCAGGGTGCTCGCGCTCGTTGACGACCTGACCCCGCGCGCGACCACGACACTCGCCGATCCCGACGTCGTGGAGTGCACGGCTGCGTGGGAGCGCGAGCGCATCCACCGCCTCCGCCGCCCCGACGACCAGCTCCGCACGGCCGTCGGCGCTCTGCTCATGCGGACCGCGCTGCGTGATCTAGGCGGCGGCACCGCAGCGGTGATCGTAAGGCCCGCCAGTGGCCGAGGAAAGCCCGCGCTTCTCGACGGCGGGGACGTGGACTTTAACCTCTCGCATCACGGCTCGTGGGTTGTGTTTGCCACCGTAAGCTCACACGGTGTCTCGATTGGCGTCGATGTGACGAGCAGTGATGCAGCAGGCGACGATCTGGAGCTGTATGCACCACTGCTTGGGCCGGCCGAGTCGCGATCACTCGCAGCCATGAGCGAAAGCGATGCGGCGGCTGCGTTCGCGACAAGCTGGGCTTACAAGGAGGCGGTTGTCAAGGCGACGGGTCACGGACTGAACGGTGCCATGGAGCCGCTGCAGCGAATCGAGTTGTCCGAGTACCCGAACCCACTCGTCAACACGCGGGACTGGCAGCGTCTCCGAGGAATCGCCGATGGACGCGCCGCACAGGCGGCCTCGCTGTGGCTGGACGCTTCGCACGTCGCCGTGATCGCGGCCATCACAGACGATGCATCAGGTCCGCAAGACGCGCGCATCGCGGTTCAGCTCCACCGCCATGACCTGCTCGAGTGGCTCGAGGGGCTCGAAGGCGGGGCGGCGACGGCCGAAACGCGACGCGTCGAGAGTGGCAACGAGCCGCATGACGCCACGTGATGCTGTTCGCGCCTCTCCTGTTTTCTCGTTCTCCCTTTTGCCGTCGTGTCGTTCAATGAAGTCCTCCTTCCCTGCCCTCCAGTCCATGAAGCACTAGTGAAAACAGACTTGCAGAAATGACCTTCGCCACGTACACGGAGACGATCGCCGACGGCGACTGGGCGATCCTGTACCGCGGGCACAACGACGTGCACCCCGTCCAGATCAAGGCCGGCACTGTGCTCAACAACCGCGCGGGTTCCTTCAAGCACGACGACTTCATCGGCAAGCCGTGGGGCACGCGGTTCGGCGGGCACAACGGGCAGGGCTCCATCATCATCCTGCACCCGACGCCCGAGCTGTGGACGCTGTCGCTGCCGCACCGCACGCAGATCCTGTACCAGGCCGACATCTCGTACATCACGGCGCGGTTGCGGCTCAAGCCCGGGTGCAAGGTGCTCGAGTCTGGCACAGGGTCCGGGTCGTTCTCGCACTCGCTCATCCGGTCCGTGGCACCGACGGGCCACCTGTACACGTTCGAGTACCACGCCGAGCGGACCAATGCTGCGCGGTACGGTTGTCACGAGCAGGCTCACGGGTCTACAATCGGTGGTGCTGACTGAGCCCCGTCGGCACGCGTGTAGCGAGGAATTTGAGGCGCACGGTCTGAGCAGCTTCGTGACGATCGAGTGCCGCGACGTGTGCAAGAACGGGTTCCCGCTGACCAACCTCGTCGACGCGGCGTTCCTCGACCTGCCCGCGCCGTGGGAGGCGGTGCCGAGCGCAGCACAAGCGCTCCGCCGCGACACGACGACCTACATCTGCTGCTTCTCGCCATGCATTGAGCAGGTGGACCGGACGTGCGACGCGTTGCGCGCGGCCGGGTTCGTCGACGTGACCATGGTCGAGTGCCTGCTGCGCGAGAACGACGTGCGGAACGTGACGCTGCGCACGGCCGACGCGGCGCGGACCATGAAGCCGCAAGCCAAGAAGGTGGGCGTCCCTGCGGCGGAGGCGAGCCCCGACGTGGCGGTTGCAGCGACGATGCTGCGCCCGCGGAACGTTGCGCGCGGGCACACGAGCTTCCTGACGTTCGCGACGATGCTCCCGCGCGAGGCCGAGGCCGGCGTCGAGGCGTAGTTGGACGCGATGTGAGCTCAATAAAGCCAAGTGGCCTTTGTAACACGCTTGGCACTCGGTACAAATCTCAGCGATCCGCGCATCCGCATCTCGTTGAGGCAGGGATGGGTAGTCGGGACACGAACACGCCTTGACGCGACTGACGGCCCTGAGCACGAGATGCTCGGGTGGCTTGGCGATCTGTCCAGTCCCACCGCATGTAAATATGAGAATCTCAATCGACGACCTGGGCTGACTCGAATGCGCGCTCGCGGCTCAGCTCACCGAGTGTGCGGGACACTCTTATTCTCGCATGTCACGCCAGTTCGACTAAACCATATAAACGAATATCCCACGTCGCTACTGAGCCATGACCGATCCACCACGGGCGCCCCGTGTCGAGGTCTGGCCCGCGGTAGAGGTCGGCGCCGTGGAAGAAGCGTCGCCGTCCACGTCAAGGAACTGGGACGGCAGCTTGCCGCCGGCAGCGACCGACAGGAGAGCGGGCGCCGCCGCCGCGGCTGTCGGCGTCACCTCGTCGGAGCCGGCGGCGGCGATCGAGCTCGCACGCGCGAGGCCCGTGACGAGTTCCGTGGACGCCTTGACCACGTCGGGCGACGACGGGAGGTAGTCGCTCCACTCGGGATGCGCAGCGGTGACCACGCCAAGGATACGAGCCAGCCATGCGGGGAGAGTATCGGCGGCGCCGCCGACAGCTGTGCTTTCGCCAGCAGTCGGGAAACCGAACAGGCCGGGCGCAACCGAGCGAGCCACAACGGCGAGAAGCGGGCGGAGCGCCTGCGAGTAGACAGCCGGGGCGTGCCGCAGCAGCGCGGCGCGGACGAGAGTGCCGATGAGAGACGGGCGGCCACGGCGAACAGGCCACGACGTGGAGAGAAGAGCGAACACGAGCCACGTCTTGAGGAGGTCGGCGTGCGGCGCTGCCGCGGCATCGGCGATCCAGGTGCCCGGCGTGACCGGCGCGGGCGCTTCCAGTGCGCGGATGGTGCGAGCAATCGGGACAAACGCGAGCGACCACGACAGGACGCGGTGCGGCGCGCGGGCGACGAGGAGGGCAGCGACGGCGGCAAGTGTTGCCACGATGGCGGTCGGCGGGAGCCCAAGCCGCGCCGACATGGAGATGACAGCGGGATGACGCTCCGCCACGGCCCACCGATCGCGTGCACGCTGCGACGCCGGAAGAGCCGACACGGTGGTCCACCAGGCCTTGGCGACGCGGCCCACTCGGCGGCTCGTCGAGGACGCGGCTTGCCACGCCGACTCTGCGATGGGCGAGCGCGGGGAGGCTGGCGCGCCCGCCGCGAAGGCGGTCTTGGCCTCCTGGAACAGGCGAGTAGCCTCCATGGCCCGCTGCGAAAGCATCGGCTTTGCAGGGGGTTCGGGCGTGTCGATGAAGTTTGCCATTGATGTTTTGCAGCGTGAAGTATGTTTTGCGAGAGCGTGAAGGCATTGGCGAGCAGAGCTGCTTGCAAAGTCTTTCGCTCCGCGCCAGGTGGTCATTTACGACGGGAGACACGTAGGCCGCTCGCGGAAACGGCTGCGCGGTGCGAGACAGCCGAGAAAACGCGTCGCGTCCCGCGGTCACATGCTGGCCGCGTGACCGGCCCGAGGCGGCGGAGCGGCGATCCTGCCGCGTGGCCGAAGAGCGACGCGCCTCCTGAGGAGCGGTTCCCGTCCAAAGAGTCTTCGCCTCCGCTCTCCCTTGTGAACCTGCTTGTGAACCGTCTTTGCGGCACCAATGCATCTGTACCACTAGCGCTCGACGAGACTGCCTGCCGCCCGACCTGTCCTCCCCCTCTCCCCTGTGATCGCACACCTTGCTCGCTTGCCAACACCAACGCTACACCATGTCGTCTACCACCGCTGCCGCCACCGCCGCTGCCAAGGACCCGGCGTCCATGAACGCCATCGAGGCGACCGTCACGGCGCCCGTCAACATTGCCGTGATCAAGTACTGGGGCAAGCGCGACGAGAAGCTGATTCTGCCCACCAACTCGTCGCTGTCGGCGACGCTGTCGCAGGACATTCTGCACTCCAAGACCACGGGCCGCGCCGACGCCGCGTGGTCGACGCCCGCTGACGCCGCGGCCGCCGCGCGCGGCGACGGCGTCCTGCCGACCGACGCGCTGTGGCTGAACGGCCACCCGGAGCCCATCTCCGAGTCCAAGCGCCTCGCCAACGTCGTGACCGCCCTGCGCGCCCAGCGCCGCGCCCTCGAGGCCGCCGACGCTTCGCTGCCCAAGATCTCGACGTGGCCCCTGCGCCTCGTCTCCGAGAACAACTTCCCGACCGCCGCCGGCCTCGCCAGCTCCGCCTCGGGCTTTGCCGCGCTCGTCGCCGTGCTCGCCCACGTGTACGGTCTCCCCGCCGCCTCGGAGCCCGAGTTGGGTGCCGGCCGCGCGCTGCTCTCGTCGCTCGCGCGCCTCGGGTCCGGCTCCGCGTGCCGCTCGCTGTACGGCGGGTTCGTGAGCTGGGAGATGGGCTCCGCCGCCGACGGCAGCGACAGCGTCGCCGTGCAGGTGGCGCCCGCGTCGCACTGGCCCGAGATCGAGGCCCTGGTCCTGGTCGTGCACGACGGCAAGAAGGGCGTCAGCTCGACGAGCGGCATGCAGACCACCGTCGACACGAGCACGCTCGCCGCGCACCGGTTCGCCACGGTCGTCCCCGAGCGCATGGCCGCCATGAAGGCGGCGATCCACGCCCGCGACTTTGACGCGTTTGCCGAGCTCACCATGAAGGACTCGAACCAGTTCCACGCCGTGTGCCTCGACACGTTCCCGCCCATCTTCTACCTCAACGACGTGAGCCGCGCCATCATCCAGCTCGTCACCGACTACAACGCGACCCCGGCCCCGGGCTACGCGGGCAAGTACAAGGTCGCGTACACGTACGACGCTGGACCCAACGCCGTGCTGTACCTGCCGCGCCAGTTCGTCCCCGAGGTCCTCCTGTGGCTCAACCACTACCTCCCGCGCACCGCCGGCGTCACCGCCATCGACTACTTTGCCGACCCGTACACGATCCTCGACAACTACCCGGCCCCGCGCCCCGTCGCCGCCGCGATCCAGACGCGTGTCCCCGTGCAGCCCGAGGGCGGCGTCAAGCGCATCCTGCACGCGCGCATTGGCGACGGCCCGCGCCTGCTCCACCGCGGCGTCCCCGGCACCGGCGACGCGTCGCTCATGAACGCCAAGGGCGAGCCCAAGGCGTGAGATTCCCCTCCCTCTGTTTTGTTCAAGAGTACCCTGCCCTGCCCTGTACAGTCGAGAGAAGGTAGTTAAATTCGCTGAGCTCGCGTTGACCTAACATGAGATTGTATTTCGGCGCGACACATTCACTTGCGGCGGCCGCTCGCAGGCGTTGCGCGCCCCGAGCTCGCGAGCGGGACCATGGACCCGATCCCCTGCGTCTGGTTGTTGGAGAGGTGCGCCCACAGCTCGTCGTCGGGCACGTCGAGGTGCGAGACGCCGCCGAGCGTGTTCTCGAGCGCCGCGAGGCGGAGGATCGACTCGAGCAGCGCCAGCGACGTGGATGACGTCGTGGGCATCGGTGCGGCGACCCACGGGCGCTTCGGGTCGGCGGGGGGCGCCACAACGGCGTCCTTGGCCTTGGGCCTCGACGACTTGGGCTTGGACTTTTCGCCGTCGCTGTCGCCACCATCGTCCGAATCGTCGTCGTCGAGGTCCGAGTCGTCGTCGTCGTCCTCGGGCGCGAGCACCTCGATGGCGACGTACTCGTCCATGTGCAGGACGAGCACGGGGCGGCCGGGCTCCGAGTTGGGGATGTTGAGCAGGCGGCCGGTCGCGGTGAAGAACATGGCCTTGAGGCTGGCCACGTCAAAGTCGAGGACCTGCGGGGCCTCGCCGGGCATGGGCGACATTTCGCGGACCACGACGCGGTCGCCGCCCGCCTTGCCGGCGCCGCGCCACACAGCGGCCGAGGACTGCAGGTGCTCGAGCTTCCATGTCCAGTTGGGCAGGCCCTCGGCGCGCACCGACGCCTCGAACAGGCGGTAGACGCGGCACGGGAACGCGGTGCCCATGAACGCGTCCCCGTCGCCCGCCGAGAGGACGGCGCGCGACGCGTTGAGCAGCGTGTGCATCGAGAGCCCGCCCTCGCCGCCGAGCCGCACGCCCGACACGGCGAGCGCGAGGTTGATGTAGGGCACCGCGTCCTCGATCTTGGCGAGGATGCGGCGGACGCGCGCCGACACGGTCGCGGCGGCGGGCGGCGAGGCCGTGTCATTGAGCGTGGCGAGGAGCTCGTCGATCTCGGCGTTCAGGTCGTCAGCCATGGACAGCACGGCGTGCAGGCCCTGGTTGTTGGACTTGGCCGAGACGACCTGGATCAGGTCAATGGACGGCGTCAGGATGGCCACCTTTTGCTGCAGCTTGGCGCGCAGGTCGTCGAGGACCGCCGCATCGTCGTCGGGCTGCGCGGCAGCCGCGGGTGCGACGGCCTTGGCGGCGGAGGCCTTCTTCCCCTTGGCGCCGCCTTCATCGCCCGTGGCGTAGTCGGTCAGCTGCTTGACGGCTTTGCTGACGGCCATCCCGAACGCGGCCTTGCCGGCGACGGTGACGGCGTGGATCGCTGAGGAGTGCATCCATCGGTCAGACGTCCATCTGCGGGGCGGGCGGGGCGGGCGAGGTGGGATGCCCGGACGCACCCAGCTTCGAAAACAGGTCTTCCATGGTAAATGTAATGCGTTGCAGGAAGTGTATTCGCTCCGAGTGAGCGGATCCAGCGAGCGAGGGGAGAAAGGAGGGTGGCGGGGTGCGTGCCGCGATGACCGACGCGTCCACCGACGGCTTCGGCGAGCTCGCTGACGTTCAGCGCGCGCCTCACCTCTGCTAGCCCACGATCTGGAAGAAAAACTGGACCTGCACGAGGGGATCATGTCAGCGGTAGCTTCCGGTACGCGTCTCGCGAAGTGTACCTCGAGCTCGGCGTCCTCCTTGAGATCGGTGCAGTGGACCGCGTTCTTGACCTTGTCGCGGCCAAACTTGGCGCGCAGACAGTTGGGGTGGAGGACGTGGGCGAGCTCCGGATCGTAGGGCCCAGACAGCTCGCGCAGGGCCGTGACCGGGTCTGCAGGGCCGACTAGCTCCCTGTACCGTCAAGAGAGTGAGTACGCGGTCGACTGGCTCGGCAGCGTGTCGCGGACGTACATGGCAATGAGGGGACCGCTGGTGAACTCGTCGACCATCAGCTACGCGAGCAAGGGTCAGTCGGGTCCGAGCCGCCCACAGTGTGCGCCGTACGTGGTACTCGGGCAGCACGCCCTTGTAAATCTCCAAAAAGTCGTGGGCGTCGGGTTTCGAGAGCACAAACGACTGCAGGTCAGCGATCTGGAACCCGGACGCCGCGACATGGGCGAGGACAGCGCCGACGCGGCCCTCGAGCACCGCGTGCGGCTTGATGATCATCAACGTCGAGGGCGCCGCCCGCTTTGGCGGGTCGACGGGCCGCGGCGCGTGGAACTGGTTGTCGAACGTGGACTCGTCGAGGACCTGCACGCAGTCCCACCGCCGCTGGACCTCGGCGAGATCGGCCGCGAGCGCCGTGGCCGTGCTCCCCGTGCGGACCGCGCCCGAGCTCGGGCGGACGCCGGACACGGCCACGATGTGGACCAGGTACGCGGGCTTGCCGCCGGCCATCGGGTGCCGCGGCAGCCGGCGCATCGCCTGGACCGTGCACGCGCCCTGGAACGCGGCGATGATGGGGCCGACGGGGAGGTCCTCGGGCACCAGGAGGTGCAGGCGCTGCAGCGCGCGGTCCATCTTGTTCCGCGTGAACGCGTCGGCGTAGTCGCGGACGTGCAGCTGGCGCGAGAAGATAGTCACGGCGGTCCCGAGCACAATGTCGCTGAGCGCGAGCGACGGGTACTTGGTCCGACGGAGAAAGGTGCGCCGCGACTTGAGGTCAAACTACGCTCGCAACTGGTTTAAGCGATGTGGTTCCTCCGTGCGTGCGGGCAAAGCAGCGGTACCATCTCGACCGAGTTGTCGTCGGGGTAGAAGAAGAGAATGTACTCGCGGTTGAGCTGGGCGTGCGGGTCGGCGTAGTCGCACAGGAACGCGTAGCGCTCCTGCAGGCCGGCGGGGTCCTGCAGCTCCATGCGGGCGACGGCGCTCGTGAGCGGCGATTCAGCGGCTGAGCGATTCATGGTTGCATCGAGTTCATTCAAGTGGGGAGCGCTTTTGGGCGAGCGTGCAGGGAGCCCGAGCAGATCAGGTCGCGCGCCGACGCGTCTGAGTCGCGACCCCCGTCGCCCCGTCGTCACGCGAATGGCGCAACGCGTGCTCAAAGCGCGTCGCTCATTCCGAGCCCGAGCGCTGTCAGCTAGAGCGGCACACAGGAAAGGAAAGGAGGAGATTGCAATCAGAATCACATATTCAGCTCATCGAGCCACACACATCAAGTCTCTCTCTCTATCGCGTCCAACCCTCAGCTACCCGACGAGGACGCGAACCCGCGGATCGACCTCGCGCACGACGCCGGACCGCGCGTCAACGAGTCGGACAGGCGGGAGCGCGAGGACGCCGCGGCGCAGGCCGACGACCTGGAGCACGAGGTGCGCGTTGCCGCCGGCCGCGGGCACGTCGGCGAGCGGGTAGGTGCTGGGCCCGAGGACGACCAGGTACGGGTTGCGGTCGATGGGCGACACAATGGGCGGCGGCGGTGGTGGCGACGAGGCCAAAGCCGACGGCGGGTCAGGCCCGCCCGTCCCAATGGCGTGCTGCGCGGGCGCGGTCACGGCGCGGAAGGCGGCAAAGTTGCTCCCGGGCGTGAGCAGGTGCGTCGGGCGGCGCGCGAAGCCGGCGGTGCTGGCCGGGGAGAGCCGGCCGCCCGTCATCGACGCCGTGGGCGAGGCGCGGCCGGTGCCCGCGTTCGAGAGCAGGCTGGGCGTCCCGCTGCGGCTTCCAGCGAGCGAGGCGACGGACGCGTGACTTGGCGGGAGCGGTGGTTGCTGGTGGTGGAGGAGCTGGCCGGGTGGGGACGCGAGGGGCGAGTCGGGGCGGCCCGCGACGGGGGACTTGGTTGACGCGGCGTCCGAAGCGGACCCGGGGACGGGCGGCACGGGTGGTGCCGCGTTCCCGGGCGCGGTGAGCGGGGTGAACTGGGCGTGCAGCGTGGCGGGAACCCGAGTGGTGTTGGTGACGAGCAGAGTGACGGCAAACGGGACGCCGAGCGGGGCGGCGCGCGGGCTGGCAATGTCGGCGACCTCGAGGTCGGCGTCGACGGTCTTGCGCGGGAGCGGCGGGGTCTGCAGACGGCCGGCCTCGAGAGCGCCCTCCCACTCGAGCTCGAGGCGGCCGAGGGCGGCGGGTTGTGGTGGCGCCGTGGCCGCGGCGAGGGTCGTTGAGGAGGACGCCGAGGAAGAGCGCGGGGTAAACTGGTAGAGGTACTGGCGCAGGTCGCCCGGCTGGAGGTGGGCGGACGGGAACAAGTTGGCGGGCCCGGCTGCGGCCACGTCGACGACGTGGTAGTCGGCCGTGTTGGGGACGAGGGCGACGCGGGCGAGGTGGACCGGGGTGGTGGCGAGGTTCTGGAGGGCGAGCTCGAGCAGGACGCGGGCGTGCGGCAGGGCGGTGGTCTTGGTGCGGACCTGGAAGGGGTTGAGGACCTGGAACTTGTAGAACTTGCGCAGGTACCGCTGCTGCTGCTGCGGCTGCTGGAGCTGGTGCTGTGCCGGAGTTGCAGAGGCAGCGGCGGGGGCTGTAGGCGAGTAGAGGACCTGGACGACGAGAATGTGCATGCCGAGCTCGCGCACGTCGTGGTGGACGGTCCAGCGGTGGGCGGCGCAGGGCGGGATGGCGATGGCGGGGGCCGTGGGCGCGGCGGCCGTGTCGAGGAGTACGGAGCGGGTGGTGGAGGTCTGTAGCTCGATCTTGACCGAGACGGGGTTCGCGGCGACGGGCGGCGCGCCAGGCACGGGGCCAGCGCCGTCGTGGTTGACGTGGAGGGCAAAGCGCAGCGGCTCGCCGAGGTAGATGTTGCCGAACGAGGTCGGGAGGGCGAGGGCGTGTGGGAGCGGCGCAGCGTTGCGGGCGAGGTGGGCAGCGGCCGAGGCGGCGCGCGGCGGGCTCGGGCTAGTCGGGGATGCGGGCTGTGGTGCATCGGCGAGCGGCGCGGGCGGCAGGGCGGCGACGGGGTCCCACAGCGGGTCGCTCGCAGGCGCATCGGCGTCGCGCCGTGGCGGGTAGAGCGCGAGCAGGGAGTCGGCGCCGGGCGCGGGCGGTGCGGCGGGCAGGGCGGCGTGGAGGGCGAGCGGGTCGACGGGCGGGCGGGCGAGGCGGAGCAGCTTGACGGCGAGGAAGTGCGGGTCCTGCGCGGGCGGCGGGCCCTGCTGGGCGGGGTGCGGCGGCGGCGCGTCGGGCGCGAGGGCAGTTGGTTGCATGGTGTGCGGTTGCATTCGATCCGTGCTGTGACGGCGACGAGAAGCTGATGAGGGTGAGAAGAGAGCGCGGGTTGTGAGCGACGCGTCGGGCGGGCGTCGGCGCCGACCACTCGAGAGCGGGCCTGAAAAATCTAAGCCTCACACCGACTTCGCCCCCTCCTTCCTCCCGAGCCTAATGAATCGACGCAGCACCACCATGTACTACCACCCACCACCACCTGCACAGGCCCTGCTGCCCACGCCGGGTGCCTCTGGCGCGTCCAGGCGGCCTCGATCGCACACGAAGCGGCGGGCCCATCTGCACGCCGCCATCGTCAAGGAGACGCTGCTCGACGCCGTCGACTGCGCGCGTAATCCGCAGTACGGCACGCGGCCCGCCGTGCCCGGCTTCTACCTCGACGCGCTCGACGGCCCGCTCGCGCTGCCGCGCCCGCTGCTCGGCCAGGACGCGCCGCCCGACGGCCACGCGGTGCGCCCGCCCGTGCTGCGCGAGGGCAACGTGCTCGAGCTGCACGGCCCGCCGGCGTGCGGCAAGTCGTCGCTCGTCTACCACATGCTGCTGACGCGCGTCGTCCCGACCGCCGCCGTGTTCGTCGCGCCCGTCGGCGGCGTCGGCGTCAGCGTGCCGCTGTACGGGCTGGGCGCGCGCGTCGCGTTCGTCGATTGCGACGGCCGTTTCGACGTGCGCCGCGTGCGCGACCTGATCGCCACCCACGTCGGCCGCTCGCTCTCCGCGTCGCTCGCGCCGTACGGGCTAGCCACCTCCGAGTACGCCGGCGGCGACCCCGCCACCGTCGCCGCTGCCGCCGAGTGGACGGCCCAGGTCGCGCGCGAGGCCCTGGCGCGCATCGCCGTGTACCGCGTGCGCAGCTACCCCGAGCTGTGCGCGACGCTCGCCCTCCTCGCGCGGTCGGCCGAGGACCCGTTCGGCGCTGCTGCCGCGCGGCCAACACCGGGTCCTGCCGGCGCCTTTGCTGTTCCCCCCACGAGCGACGGCTCGGCACCACCGCCAAGGAGAAGGCGGACCGAGGTCGTACCGGGCACCGTGTTCATCGACTCGCTCACGGCGCTGCTGCGCCCGCTCAAGATGTCGCGCAATATTGACCTGCCCGCCGCGTACCGCAAGGACCGCGGGCAGTCGTTCCAGCAGGCCTCGGTCCAGCTCGCTGCGCTCGTGCGCCGGCTCCAGAAGCGCCGCGTCACGCTCATCGTCACCACGGCCCAGGTATTTGGCGTCCCACCGAGCGCCGTCCCCTGGCACGAGACGGGCGAGGCGCTGGTGCCGTGGTGGCCCGTGACGCGCGACGCGTCCGTCAGCGGCCGGCCGTACGGCAGGACCGACGCCGACGCCAAGGACGCGGTCGCGGCGGCCGACTACCTCGGCGGGGCGCTGTCGCGCGTGGTCACGGCGCGCATCTGCGTGCAGCGGTGCGCACCCGACGCGTTTGCGGGCGAGCACGTCGACCCGACGGTGCCCATCGCGGCGACGATCGGATGCCTCATGGTCGCCCCGTTCCGCGCCTGGCCGCCCCGCCCCGTCGAGGTGCACGAGCTCGGCGTGCGGGATCGTGTGTCGTATTCGCAATGAGTCATTCTCTCGCTGGACTGGGCGTGATATATCTATTCCTGGGTGACACCTCCGGGTCTGAGGTGGCTCAGCTCTTTTCTCAACGACGGAGACGCGTCTCGCAGCCGCTCCCACGCGTCGCGCCACCACGACCACACCCGAATAGTGTCTCCCACCTTGCTACCCCGTTCCCGTGCTCGTCCCACGACGCGTCACGATGCGTCCTTCTCACGCGTCGGGGCCGATCGCCATCGTCCCTGCCCAAGCGACCTTTGCAGCCAGCGGCCCGTCAGGCGGCCCGTCCTCGCTCACACCGCGCTCCTTCTCACTCGCTCGTCCTCAACAAAGCATACGCACACGCGGCAGAGTAACACACCACCATGCCATCGACCACCGCGCCGGCCGCGCCCACGGCGACACAGCGCCGCCCGTTCGACAACTACGCGCGCTTTGACGCGCTCCCGTCGTCGTCGGGCTCCGACTCTGAGCCGGACACGCCCGCCCCTCCCGCGCAGCCTGCGTCGAACGCTTCGCGCCCAGCAACTACCGCCAACACGACGGGGGCCAACCAGCACCCGATCCTGTACACGGTGCTCGGCGACGTGGTCTCCGGTACGCGCCGGTGCCGCTCCTGGCCCCGTCGACTCCCACTCACGCCAACCACGCGCGAGTAGCCAAGGTGCGCTGGTGCATGGCGCGGTGGGGCGTCGCGCACACGGACGTCGAGGCGCCCGTCGGCGTGCACTGGTGGACGGCGCTCGGCCTGTCGCCCGTGCCCGCCTCGTCGCCGGGCGAGACCAACGACGACGACGACGATGCGACCGCGCAGGCCGCCGCCACGTCGCTGACGCCAACTCTCTCCTCGCTCGCGCGCCTGCCGCTGCTCTCGGCGGAACGCGGCCACCGCACGCGCGCGCCGGCCGACGCCCTCATGTACATCTACGCGCGCGCGCTGCTGTCGCGCCCGGGCGCGCGCATCTACCCGGACGCGCGGGACGTGGCCGAGGCTGCGCTCGCCCTCGAGGCCGTGCTCGACCGCGACCTCGCCCCGCGCACCCAGCAAGTGTACTGGCACGTCATGGCGCACCCGGCACACCGCGCGGCCTACGCGGCCGCGATCCACGCGCCGATCCACGCCGCCGTGTTCCGCGCCGCCGTCGCGCCCGCCGTCCTTGACGTGCCGTGGATCGGCCTGCGCGCGACCGCCGACGACGCCCAGCGCGCGTTCGACGCGGCCGAGCGCGTCCTCGACACGCTGCTGTCCGTCGACCCGCTGCTCTCGCGGTACACGAGCACGCCCATCGTCGCCGTGGGCGGGAAACCGCGCGTGTCGCTCGTCGACCCGGCGCGCACCGCGGCGCCGACGGCCGCGGACCTCGCGCTCGCGGCGTACCTCGCCCCGCTCGTCCTCCCCGCGGCCTCGGCGCCGACCGTCCTCCCGCCGGGCCTGCCCTTCCTCGACCCCGACGCCGACTGGCACAAGGACGTGGCGTGGGTCCGCGCGCGCGCCCGCCTGCTCGTCGACCGCAACCCGCTCGCCGCCTGGGCCCTGGCGACGCTCGAGGGCCCCGCCGTCAAGCCGTCGGGGACGCGCCCGTCGCGGTACGCGCGCGCCGCGCGGCCCGCGTGGACCGGGTGGTCGACGATGCAGCTGCGGCTCGCCGCCGCGCTCCCATTCGCCGCGTTCGCGCTGCTCGCGAGCATGGCCGTCGTCGCCGGGTACTCGCGCGGCGGCGGGGTCGCGGGCGCGGTCCTCGCGCTCGGCGTGGTGTGGACGACGCTCGTTGCGCTGATCGGCGCCGCCCTCCTCGCGCCCGGCCTCGTGGCGAGCGAGACCAAGCGCCGCGCCAAGCTCGCAGGCGCGGTCGTCCGGGAACTCGCGGGGCTCGCGCGCCGCGTCGACAGTAACGGCAAGATCGCCGTCGGCCCGCGCGTCGATTCCAAGGATGCGCTCGCGTCGTGAGGTGAGCGGAGAATACATTTGGGAGTTCACTCGTCGTTGTAGTCTGAGTCGTCCGAGTCGGACAGGCCGGCGGGCGCGGGCGGAAGCGCGCCCGTCCGCAGCACGCTGCCGAGCGCGCGGACGAGCTGCTGGTGCGCAAACGCCGACCCGTACTGCATGTCGTACCACCAGTTGACGGCGACCACGAGCGGGTTCACGTCGGTGTCCGACGGGACCTGGTGCACGGCGTGGTACCATTGAGAGGGCAGGAAGAGCTAGGCGCGCGGACGTCTGCGTTAGCAGGCGGGGGCGGTCTCCGCTGTGCGAGGGAGGGAGCGTACCACGTCGCCAGCGTGAACGTGTACCTCGATGCACACGGCGTCCGCGTCGGGCGCCACGATCCACGGCACGCTCGGCGCGTCCGCGTCCGGGACCACGGCGAACGCGTCGCCGACCTCGAGCCCCTTGGCCGCGCTCCCCGACGCGTGCGGTGCGTAGTGCGCGGGCACGAGCTGCTCCTCTACAAGCGGCCACGCGGTCAGCACCAGCGCACACCCCTCGCACCAACAAGCCTTGACGTACCCTGCATGCGCCACGCCTCGCTCGGCGGGTACAGGCGGAACACTTTAGTCCCCGCGACGACAGCGTACAGGTTCTCGTAGGGGTCCTTGTGGACAGCGGTCGCAGCCGCCGCCGACCCGAACCACACGTTGACGGCGTCGGGCCCGGCGCCCCCCATAGCCTCGTCGGCCCAGCTGAGCGTCGCGGGCACGTCGCCCGTAGCGCGCAGCGCGGCCCACTCGCCCGGATCCGAGAGACACCCGTTCTGCGTCTGCATGTACGCGACGGGGACGCCGGGCGTCGGCGACGCCACGACGACGGCGGGGTGCGTCGCGGTGATGTCGGCGGTCGCGAGCGACGGCAGCGCGGGGGCGGCGGGACTCTGGGCCCGCGTCGCGAGCAGGTGCGCCAGCGAGTCGCGGAACGGAAGGCGCACGTCGTGCGGCAGGACAAAGTAGGTCGTGCCCGTCTCCGCGACGTGCAGTGGCGCGTCAGCGAAGCTACGTTGATCTCGCGGTAAGGTTGGATGTGGGAGCGCGGCAGGCGAGGTGGGCGTACCCGGTCGGCGTGAACGAGGTCGTCACGCTGCGGTCGCCCATGACGGCGGTCAGGTACTCGGGCGTCCACTTGCTGAGCGCGGGCCAGTCCGTGGCGAGACCTGGATCGGATGGCGGGCATCAGAACACGGCGTCGTAGAGCGGCAGCGAAGACGCGGACGCACCCTCAAAGACGACGGGCTGGTTGTTGCGGACCATGCGTAGGAACTCGAGCGCGGTCGGTGCGCCGCGCACGCGGAGGCACTCGCCGCTCGCGGGGACACATAGATCTAGAGGGGCCGCGGGTGTTGGTGGCGCTGCACGTCGCGCTTGGCTGCAGCAGGGCGAGAGGAACCTTGCACATTTGCCGAGAGCTCGCGCAGGGCGCGGCGGAGGACGTCCGCGGAGACCGTGTCGGGCCCCGTTGCGGGGTGTCGTTGCATGTCAGAAGCTTTCATGGCAGCAGATGGTGGTCGTTGCAGGGGAGAAGTGTCTCCCACGGCAAAGTGTCTCCCCCTCTGCCTCGGCGCGTCACCACGAACGTATGATCGCGCTCCTCTTCCCTCCCGCTCCCCACATGTAACTCGAATGGATCCACAGCAGCCGCAACTGCAATGACACGCCCCGCACCGACCTCGACGCCGCGATCCACGCGCGGCGGCGGCGCCTCGGGCCAGAAACCGCCGCGGCGCTCGCACGCGGGCGCGGCCACGTCGACCACTACCAACCCGACCATGAGCACCTCGGCCTCAGCGTCAGCCGCAGACTTCAACACGAGTACCGCCAAGTCACACGCCGCGCGGCCCGCGCCGCCGTCGCTCGTCGCGCTCGCCGAGTCCCTGCCCGCGGCATGGTCGCTCGCGTCGCTGCGCCGCATGGCCGACGACGCCGACCGCGCGCTCGCCATGACGGCCCCCGCGCCGCTCCCGAACATGCAGGGCGCCAAACACCAGAGCGTCGTTGACGCGGGTGCGCGCGCCGCCTCGGCGGCGGCCCGGATCGCGCTCGCGGCCTACGATCTCGGCGCGCACGACGGAGCACCCGCATCGCCTGGCCGCGGGGCCCACGCTCCCGCTGGACGGAGTCTGGCGGTACCCGCCTCATCGGTACGCGCGGGACCGCCGCCGCCCGTCCCGCGGCTGCTCGTCGACACGCCCACGTCGCGCCCCGGCGGCGTCCTGCGCCGCAAGTCGCGCGGGTCGACCACGCCGGCCCAGCACGCACCCGTCCCGCCGCCCCCGCAGACGCGGCCACAGACGCCGCCCGAGGCCGGCCCGCTCGAAGGCCCGCGCAAGTTCCAGTTCAAGGCGCAGTGGGTCCCTTCGCCCTCCTCGTCATCGACCGCCGCGACCGCGTCCGAGCACCCCGTGTGGCCGCCGCCGCGCCAGCCAGCCTCGGGCAGCGGTCCTGCCGTCGCCTTCTCGCCGCTCGCCACGACTCCTGCGTCCGCCGGCGTTAGTACGAACCCCGCCATGACATACGCTGCAGCGGCGGCCGCAGCATCGCCCCCGCCGCCGCGCATCTCAGCCGCGCGGCTGCGCGAGCCCGTCAAGCTCGGCGGCCTGCCCATCAACCGCACAGCGCCCGAGTTCCTCGAACGGCTGGCGCGCGTGCGGCGCGCGCAGAGCTACGGCCAGCAGCTGCGCGCGGCCGCAATTGCCTCACAGCAACAGCAGCAGCGGACGTCGAGCCGCGCGAGCAACGGTCCGGCCTCAACTTCCGAGGACCCGTCGCCGTCGCTGCCTCTGGCGCCCGCGCCGGACCCGGCAGTCGAGGAAGCGCGGGCGCGGCGGCGCAAGATGGCCGAGTACGCGGCGGGCGTCCCGCGGCCGCGCGCGCCCGTGCTGCCGCCGCTCGCGGTGAGTGCGGGCGGGAGTATCTCGCACGTTGCGGGCCCGCGGGGTGCGCCACCAGCAGCGCAGGCGGGAGGTGGGGGGCCCAAGTCGGAGCACGACGAGGAGCTCGAGGCGCTCACGCAACGGTACTGGCGCGACCTAGCCGTGGTCGAGAAGATCAAGTCGGAGCTGCGGGTGCGCGTATGATTGTGTTTGTATACCATCCCCGATAGAGTAAAAGAATAGAGACAGACTACTCGCGGATCCAGTCGAGCAGCTGCGGCGTGTAGTAGGTGATGAGGATGGTAGCGCCGGCGCGCAGGCACGCCTCGAGCGACTCCATGACGGCGCCCTTGAGCTCGTAAGCCCCCGCCTGGGCGCCGTGGTAGAGCATGGCGTACTCGCCCGAAACCTGGTACACGGCGACGGGCACGTCCGGGGCGAGGTCGGCGGCGTCGCGCACAATGTCGAGGTACGGGTAGCCCGGCTTGACCATGATCATGTCGGCGCCCTCGGCCACGTCGCGCACAATGGCGCGGCGCGCGAGCTTGCGCGAGTTGGGCGGCAGCTGGTAGCACTTGCGGTCGCCCTTGCCGGGCGCCGACTTGGCCGCGTCGCGGAACGGGCCGTAGAAGACGGACGCGAACTTGGCCGAGTACGCCATGACCGACACCTTGTCGAGGGCGCTGGCGTACAGCGCCTGCTTGATGGCGTGCACGCGGTTGTCCGTCATGTCGCTGGGCGCGATGATCTGGGCGCCGGCCTGCGCGTAGTGGACGGCGACGCGCGCGAGCTGCGCGATGCTGGCGGCGTTGTCGAGGGTCTCGTCGTCCCCGAGAATGCCGCAGTGGCCGTGCGACGTGTAGGCGCACAGGCACAGGTCGACGGCCAGGACGAGGTGCGGGAACTCGGCGCGCAGGGCGGCGAGGGCGAGGACCACGGGGGTCTTGGGGTCGAGCGCGGCGCTGCCGGCGTTGTCCTTGGGGATCTTGGTCGGCACGCCGAACAGCAGCACGGTCCCGAGGCCCTTGGCGACGAGCGGGCGCAGGTGCGCGACCAGCGACCGCACGCCGTACCGCGCGACGCCCGGCAGCGACGCGATGGGCTCGACGGCGTCCTCGTCGTCGACAATGAACACCGGGTAGACCAGGGACGCGGGCGTGATGGAGGGCTCGGACGCCCACGCGCGCAGCACCGGGTGCTGGTTGGCCGGGTGCAGCCGCACCAGCGCCGGGTTGTAGGTGCGGTCGACGTTGGGCGGGAATGACATGGCGATGCGTTGTTTAGGGTGGAGAGAGAGAGCGAGCGCGGTTGTTGATGGTCGGCCGCGGCTGAGCGAGCAAGGCAAAAGAGTCCCGCGCCTCGGTCAGCGCTCTCTCATCATCACACCTCACGCTGCCATGAATCACACGACAACCAACCCGCGCGCCGCGTCCGCGCGCAAGGCCATGGACGACGCGATGCGCTGGATGCACAAGCAGCGCCACCTGAGCGACCTCGACTCGGACAACTACGCCGTCGCGCGCGGGGCGGGTGCCTCCTCGGCCGTGGCGGCCGCTGACGACCCGTTCGGCGCCTTTCTCGCGTCGGCCGTTGCGGGCGGTGCGTCCGAGTCGGCGGCCGTGGCGGGCGGGAGCACGTCGTTTGCCGACGAGCTCGTCCAGGCCGCCGCTGCGGGCGTGCTGCTGCCGGGAGGGAAGCCGCCGCGCGGGCGCAAGCGGCAACAGCAGCAGAAGAGCGCGCGCGTCGCCCGTGTCCTCCAGGCCAAGCGCACGCTGGCGTCGCACATCGAGGAGTCGGTACGCCGCCACCGCCGCGCTGTGAGACCCCCTACCCCACTCACGACCACGAGGTAGCGGCTCGAGTACTACCCGCCCGACATTCCGACCTACCTGACCGCCGTCGTCGGCCCGTCCACGCGGCCCGCGCGCAAGCTGTGCTCCGTGTGCGGGTTCAAGGCCGCCTACACGTGCGTCAAGTGCGGCATGCTCTACTGCTCGCTGCCGTGCCAGGGCACCCACACCGAGACCCGGTACCGTCACCTCGCGCCACTGCTACTTTTTGATTCGTGGGGAACTGACGCTGAACCGACGCGGCAGGTGTATGAAGTTTACGCTATAAAAAGAGAGGACCCAATACAACCGTGCGAAACCTACTCGTAGATGAGCATGTCCTTGTCGAGCCGCAGCAGCGCCACCTTGAGCATGCGCTGCGCCTTCTCGTTCTTCTGCATCAGCGTCTCGGCGTCCACCATGTCCTTGTCCACATCGTCCCCTTCCTCGCCGCCGTCCGCCTCGGCCGCGCGCTTGGCCAGGAGTCGCTGCCGCCGCGCCGCTGCCGCCGCCGCTGCCGCGCCCGCCCCGCCGCGCGCCACGGCCTCGGTCGCGACCAGCCGCTCGGCCGCGTTGCACAGCGCCTGGCGCAGGCCCAGGCGGAACGACCGCACCATGTTGGGCATGTCGATGTAGAAGATGTAGAAGGTGCGCATCGGGGCGCGGTCGGCCGTCTTGTGCACGAGCTGCAGCTCGATCAGGCCCTGGTGGTGCATCTCGTACATGGCGCGGCGGGCGGACGACACGGGGAGCATGGTGAGCGTGGCGAGCTGCTTCTCCTCGAGCTTGCCGCGCAGCAGCAGCGCGCGGAAGATGCGCATGCCCCACTTGCCGTGCCGCTTGTACGCGTAGTGCTGTGCGTGCCGCACCTGCAGCACCGTGGCGATCTGCGACTGCGAAGGCAGCGCGAAAGCGTTGCGGTTCGAGTCCTTGACCAGCAGCTCGGACGCCTCGAGCAGGTCCAGGTAGTCGTTGACCTTCTGCACCGCGCCCGGCGTGAAGTCGCGCGGGTACTCCATGGCGAGGTTGGCCTCGGAGATCTGGAGGTTGTGGTGGATCTGCGACGGCGTCACCGTGGTCGCCGTGGTCGGGCGCGCCGCGAGCAGGCCCGCGCCCTCATTGCTGTCGCTCGCCGCCGACCCGGCCGTGGGCGCGGCCGTCGTCAGCAGCTGGATCGCGCACCGCAGCACCTTGCCGGCGACCAGGTTGATGCGCTCCTGCGCGACCTGCACCAGCATGTCGAGCTGGAAGGTGCGGTGGAACTTTTCGTAGTGCACGACAAAGTACACGTCCGGGTCGAGGTCAAACGCCTTGTACGCCTTGTTGCTGTAGTCGGCGGCCGAGGTCGAGTTGGCGAGCCCCGGCTTGCGCTTCATGCCAATGACGACGGCGTTGTCGAGCTCCTCCTGGGCCTCGCGCTCGCGCTTGAGGGCGAGCGAGCGCAGCTCCTTGGGTGTGGGCATGACGCCGAGCTTGTCGAGGTCCTCCTTGTGGCGCTTGAGGCGCACGTCGAGGTCCGAGACCGAGTCGGTGGCGGCGGACCCCTTGAGGTAGCGGTCGTGAACCATCTGGATGAAGGTCTCGCGCACGCTCTCGGTCTGGTACTGGCGGCGGTCCGTCAGCGCGAGCAGCTTGGCCAGCGACAGCCGGCCGTGCAGCAGCAGCAGCGACACAATCAGCTTGCCCTCGTCCTGGTACAGGTCGCGCGCCGCCTTGATGTACCGCGGGAACCGCTGCCGCCACAGCACCCGCTGCACGTCGAGCGTGTAGTACAGCACCTCGCGCGAGCCCTCGACCTGCGCAAAGTACACGGCCAGCCCGTGCTGGATCAGCACCAGCAGCGCGAGGCGGGCAATCGGCACCGTGTGCCCGCTGACCCGCGCAACCTGGGCGAGCGTCTGACGGCCCTTTTTCGCGAGCGCGCACGCTACGGACTACACGAGGAGGGGAGGGAAGATGGCGCTCGTGAGCGACCGGCGGGTGTTGCTCTCGCAGCATGCAGCAACTCACCGTGACGTGCTCGCCAAAGTGCGGCAGCAGCACATTGCGGATCACCCGGACGTCGCTGCTCATGGTTGTTAAGGGTTCGATTGCGTTGCAAGATGGGCCCGTGAGGTTGCAGAGAGCGCGGCCGCGAGGGGAGACGAGGATTCGAACTGCGAACTTCGTGTTGTAGAGCCCCTAGCAGCAAGTCACATGCGCCCCGCTGACCGTGAGTACACACTTCGCGACGCTTCGGCCGCACCGGCCGCCGCGGGCCTCACCGATCGTCGAGCCACACGCCATCGCTGTCACGTCGAAGGCGCCGTTGGAAGTGACGACGACGACGACGACGGATCACGCAATCGACACCATGGCCCCGCTCGCCCGCAACCTGCCGCCGCAGCCCGTGCTGCAGCACTTCTGGGACCTCGCGTCCGTCGACGAGAAGGCGCGCGTCGCCGCCGCCCACAAGCTGCTGGTCCACCTCGCCCCGCTGCACCAGGCCCATGCCGCCGCCGCGCCCGCGACCGCCGCGCTCGACGCCGCCCTGGCCGCGCCCGTCCCCGCCGACGCCGCCGCCCGCAAGGCGCACAACGCCGCGCTCCTGGCCGCCGTCCAGGACGTGCTGCACCCGCACGTCGCCTACGCCTTCACGCGCCTCGTCAAGGGCGTGCCGTCGGGCCGCGAGGCCGCGCGCCAGGGGTTCACGCTCGCCCTGACCTGGCTCGTCCGCCTCGCGTTCCCGACGCTGCGGTGGGCCGTCCTGCACGCCGCCATGCACAAGTACATTCTCGATGCGCCCTCGGACTCGACTGCCGACGAGCGCGACAAGCTGTTTGGCCGCATGCTCGTCGTCACGGCCGCGCTCGAGTCGGGCCTCGCCGCCCACGAGTCGACCACCGCCGCCGACGCCGTCGAGATGGCGACCGCCCTTGTCGCTGTCATCGAGGCCAAGCAGTACCTCCGCGAGGCCGGCCTCGTGCTCCTGTTCCGCCTGATCGAAGCCTGCGTACGTGTCATCTCGCACTCCGCGCGCGTTTCTGGACAACCGCTAACCCGCACAACCGCGCGTGTATACAGCCAGCGCACCGCGCCGCCATTGCCGAGACCGCCGCCGCCGCCCTGCTCCCCGCGACCGCCGCCGAGTTCACGTCGCTGCACCAGCTGACGCTCTCGGCCTACCTCGAGCACTTCAAGATGGCCACCCCGCTCCCCGTCTCGGCCGAGGCCTTCTCCGCCGGCCCCATCACGGACCTGCTCCTCGACGCCACCAGCGTCGCCCCGCGCCTGCACACCGTGTGGTCGGTCCTCATTGCGCGCATCCTCGGCGTCCCCGCCGCGCGCGTCGAGATCACGCTCCCCTCGTTCGAGACCGACGACGAGGACGAGACCGCCACGGCCCTGCCCTCGCGCCGGTCCGCCGCGACCGTTGACGCGGCGCTGCTCGCCGCCTTCTGGCACGCCGTCGACCGCACCATGCTCGTGTCGCTGCCGCAGCGCCAGGCCGCGGCCCTGCACCTGTTCGCGTACCTGTTCGCCGCGGTCCCCGTCGCGCTGCTCCCGACGCTCTTCTCCACCAACCTCGTCCGCCTGCTCGACGCCGCCACCGCCTCGCGCCGCCACGCCCTCCGCCCGCACGTGCGCCGTGCTATGCGCGTCGTCCACGCCGCGTGCCTCGCGGACCCCGCCGCCATCCCGACGGTCCTCGCTAGCGTCAAGCCCGCCGTGTTCCGCACCGCCCGCAAGGCTGCCGAGGCGGCTGCTCCCAAGAAGACTGACGGTGATGCGTCCAGCGATGAGGAGGACGAGTCGAGCGACGACGACGCCGAGTCGCCCGCGACCGCCACCGTCGACCCGCTCGAGACCCTCCTCGCGGCGCTGACCGAGGCCGACCTCGCCGCGTACGTCGACACGCTGCTCGACCGCGCGGTGACCGCCGCGACCTCGGCCGAGGCCGACGCCTCGACGGCCCCGCTCGACGCGCTCGTGCACGGCTCGCTCGTGACCGTGACCGGCGCCTCGGCGACGGCGGGCTCGGACCTGCGCACGCGCATCGCGTCGTTCCTGCTCGGCCCCGTGCACGGCGCGACCCGCGACAGCGCGCGCCGCGTGCAGGAGTTCCTGGCGCGCGCGGTCCCGGCGCCCGAGACCCACGTCGAGTCGCTCGCCGCCATCTACCGCGCGTTCCCCGACGCGGACGCGCGCGTGCTCGCGTGGGTCGAGTCCCCCGCGACCGCGGGCGAGGCCGTGATGCAGAAGAAGGAGAACGCGATCCGCGCGCTCGTCATGGCCGCGCACCTCGTGGTCGGCATGGACGCGCGCGCCGCCGAGGGCGATGCCGCGACGCCTGCCGTCGTCGACGAGCTCGTCTCCGTGTGGCGCCGGTACGCCGAGGGGAACCAGGGCGGCGACGACGAGCTCCACCCGCTCGATGTCCTCGCCGATACCATGCTCGAGCTCACGGCCCACCCGATGGCGTGGCTCCGCCGACTCTGCAACCAGGTGTTTGGCCAGTTCGCTGACGCCATGACCGACAACACGCTCGACCTGCTCGTCTCGGTCCTCGCGGGGGAGACGGGCGCGGATGACGAGGAGATGGACGAGGACGAGGAGGAGGAGGTCGAGGAAGAGGCCGAGTCCTCGGACGACGATGACGAGGAGGAGGATTCCATGGAGGTTGACGGCGCAGCTGCTGCCTCGGATGACGACGACGAGGACGACATGGACGAGGACGCGGCTGACGAGTCTGCGGCCGAGCGCCAGCGCCAGCTGTCTGCGGCTATCACGCAGGCGCTGCAGTCGAGCGGCATGGCGCAGACGGGCGACGAGGAGAGCGACCTGGACGACGACGCGATGCTGGCGCTCGACAACGTGCTGGGCGCGCTGGTGCGCAAGCAGAACACGCGGCTGCAGGCGACGGAGCGGCTGCACTTCCAGTACCGCGTGGCGGACCTGGTCGCCGTGTACCTCAAGCACCGCGCGGCCACGCCCGTCGCGCACCTGCGCGCGCTCGCCGACCGTATCGGGCAGACCAACGACAAGCAGCTCGCGACCAAGCTGTGGCATGCCGTGGCCCAGATCAAGAAGGTCGAAGCCGGCGACGACGTGGCCGACGGCGAGATCGACGCTCTCTTCGCCCTGTTCCTCAAGGGCAACCTCGCCCAGGCGCACCCGGTCCTGACCAAGATGTTCAAGGCCTTCAAGCTGTCGCCCGCCACCGCCGCGATCCTGCTCGCCGACATCAAGCGGTACAAGTCGGTCCTCGCCACGCTCGCACGCACGCTCCCCGCCGTGTGCGGCCCGATCCTCGAGGCCGCGACCAAGAACCTGTCGCGCAAAAACGTCAAGGCTGTCCAGACGGTCATCCAGCCGCTGCTCGAGCGCGTCCCTGCGGTCCCCGAGCTCAAGGCCGCCTTCGCCGGCGCCGCTCCCGCGGCTGCTGCCGAGAAGAAGCCCGCCGCGTCCAAGAAGTCCAAGGGCAGCAAGAAGGGCGCTTCCCCGACCCCCACCCCCGCTCCCGAGTCCGTCGCGTCGCCCTCGTCGACGCTCGCGGCGCTCATGGGCAAGGAGCTCGCCGACAACCCCAAGGACACGGCGCTGCTCAAGCTGACGGTGGCCGCGCTGCGCGCCGCGATCAAGGCGCAGGCCCCGACGGACGCGTGGCGCGCCGCCGCCGAGGGCGTCGCCACGGCACCCACCAAGCAGGCTGCCGCGGCGCTGTTCAAGGAGGTCAAGAAGCTCCTCGGCATGCCCGTCGAGGAGCCCGCGGCCAAGCCGAAGAAGGAGAAGAAGGCCGCCGCCGCCGCTGCCAAGGAGGAGCAGGAGGCGTAAGTAGAGTTGTAGCTAGTTTGCGCTGGTTTGTTTTGAATACATTTTATCAACTTAGGTATGTCAGCAGCTCTACCACGCGATGAGATCGGCTTCGCCAAACGTGCTTGTGAAGGCCGTCTCGCCGAGCGCAACCTCCTCGCCGTCCTTCGCCGCACCGTCGGCAGCAAACAGCTCAGGCGCGACCTCGCGCATGAACGCGGCGACATGCCGGCCAACCTGGTCAAACTCGAGCAGGAACCCGTCGTGCCCGTCGGGCGACTGGATGACCTCGAGCCGCGCGTTGGGCAGCCGCGCCGCGAGCTGTTCCTGCTCGCCGAGCGTGAACAGCCCATCGCTCTCCACGCCCAGCACGAGCGTGGGCTGGCGCACGGCGTGGGCGACGGCGGTCCAGTGCTGAAGCTCGTCCTCGGCCTCGGTCGTCGCGGGCACGCCGGCGGTGCGGCCGCGCGACACGTCGTGGGTGTCGAGCTTGCGCGTCAGGGAGATGTAGCAGTTGGCGTCGAAGCGGCGCACGAACTTGTCGCCCTGGTACCGCAGGTACGACTGCGCTGAGAAGACGCCTGGCGTTACCTTGGACTCGGGCGCGACGGGTGCGGCGGGCGGGGGCGGGGTCTGCGCGGCGGCAGCGGCGGAAGCGGTGGCGGTGGCGAGGAGGTTCGACGACGAGTTGGAGCGGTAGTGCTCGAGGCCGTCGTTGTGGGCGAGCCTGAGCGGGGCGGCGGCGGCCTCGTCGGACCCGGCCACGGCCTTGACGGGCGGCGGCACCTGCTGCTGCTCCTGCGCCGCGACCGTCGCGGTGCCGGAACCGGCGCGCGTCATGACCTTGCGGCCAAAGCGCGACTCGAACGAGTTGCGCGAACGGTAGGTGAGCATGGCCTGCATGCGGGCGCTAGCGAGGCCGGTGACGGGCCCGTTGGCGACCGGGTAGTGGCCGTCGAGGTAGTTTGGGTCGGCGAAGATGGCCTGGCGCTGTGCCTCGCCCCACGAGATGCACCAGGCCGAGTGGCGGCTCGACGTGGCCATGGGGACGAGGAAGCGGACGTAGTCGGGCCCGAACTCGGCGCCCCACTCGAGGACCTGGGCGCCGCCCATGCTGCCGCCGATGGCGAAGGCGACCTGGCGCACGCCCAGCGAGTCGAGGACGCGGCGGTGGATGCGCACGTCGTCGCGGATCGAGGCCACGGGGAAGCCGGGCCCGTAGATGCGCCCCGTGGCGGGGTTCACGGACAGCGGCGAGGCGGACCCGTAGGGCGACCCGAGCACGTTGCAGCACACGACGAAGAAGCGGCGCGTGTCAAAGGCGCGGCCGGGCCCGAGCAGCGGCGCCCACCAGTCGGCCACGTCGGCGGACCCGCTCAGGGCGTGGCAGATGACCAGCACGTTGGTGCCGGCGGCGTTGAGGGTGCCCCACGTCTTGTAGGCGACGGGCACGTCGGTCAGCGTTGCGCCGCACTCGAGCGTGAAGGACGGGATGTGCGCAATGTGCTGGTCGGCGACGAGCTTGAGGTACGGGTTGGTCGCGTGCGGGTCGGGGCGCGCGGGCGCAGCGGCGGCGGCGTTGGGATCCGGCGATGCGGTGGAGGTCGAGGAGGGCATGGTGTCGATCACGTCGGCGGCGCGGGTGGGCAGTGTCCGGGCGGGAGGAGAGAGGGGCGACTCGACGGCGAGCATTGCGGGCCGGTGTGCGTGCGGTGCAGAGGGGCATCGGCGCTCGGCAAGCGGGAGACGCTGCACCTTAAAGCAGAGCGCCTCCCGCGCCGCTCTCGGGCACACGTCGGGCCGGGCGGCAGGTGCGCGTTGGTTGGCAGCGCGTGAATGCTCGGGAGGCGCGGTGCATGTCGTGATACATGGGGCGATGGGCCATCGTTCGGGCCGTCAGCGGGAGAGGAAGCCGCGCGGGAGAGCTTGGAGCCGCTCCGCCAAAAGTGGCGCAACACGCCGACCGAATCGCGCCATGGCAACGCGTCGCGTGACGGGCGCGGCAGCCGGCCCACGTGTGCGGCGCCGTGGACGCGCCCCGCCACACAGCGCCGCGCCGCCGCCGCCGCCACACTCGCTCACCTCGCCAGCACACAGGGCAGGGAAGGCGACGCACAGGCATGCGACCTGCTGCAACCGCACCCACACTCCCCATGCAACGACCGTGACCCGCGCAACCATGGCGTCCGCACCCCCGACAACCGCCGACGACCCGACCGACGAGGACGCAATCCACCTCGGCCCGCCGCTCTACCTGCCGCGCGCCTCGCAAAACCTGCGCCGCGGGTCGCCGCCCGAGGACCAGGCCGCCTACATCCGCGACCACGTCCTGTACCACGCCGGCGCCGACTCCATGGGCCGCGCCGTCATCGTCTTCTGCGTGTGCCACCTGCTCGACCCCGCCATCCTGTCGCCCGACGTCATTCTCGCCGAGCTCATTGCCCTGCTCTCGCGCACCCTCGATGCCGCCTCTTCCGAAGTGGACGAGTACGTCGCCGTCGTGCTCGGCGCCGGCGCGGAGCACCGCCCCTCGACGCGCTGGTTCTACCGCGCCTACCGCTCCATGGACCGCAAGTGCGTCTCTCCTTTCATTTCACGAAATATCAGCAACCTAACGCGCCGCCGCCCGCGCCGGTGGAGGCTCGCCGCTAGATTCCGAAAGAACCTCAAGCAGCTCTACCTCGTCCACCCGACCGCCTGGATGAAGGTCGTCCTCGAGTTCATGCGCGCCCTCGTCAGCCCCAAGTTCTTTCGCAAGGTCCAGTACATCCCGACCCTCAGCGCACTCCCGCGCGACGCCTTCCCCGACCTCGCCTCGCTGCGCATCCCCGCCGCCGTCCTCGCCCACAACCACCTCGCCCGCGAGAACCCCGACTGGGCCAAGCACCTCCCGCCCGCCCTCCTCGACGCCGCCCACTGGTGGCCGCCGCTCGCCTCCGAGTTCACCGCCCCACCCGACCTCCTGCCCACCCCCGTCCCGCTCTGCGTCGTCCTCGCCGCCCGCGTCATGGCCTCGCCCGCCGGACTCGCCACCGAGGGCATCTGCCGCCGCGCGCCCCGCGGCTCCGACGTGGTCCGCGCCCGCGCCTTCCTCGACCGCCACCACGTCGCCCTCGCCGGCCGGAAACCCAAGTGGCCGCCACCCGCCTCCACCCCCTCGCCCTTCCTCCCCGGCGCCCTCGACACGAGCGACGACGAGGGCGACGGGCTCCATGGCGACGCGCCGCTCGTCGCCGATACCCTGCTCGCCCGCTACTTCCGCGAGCTGCCCGACCCCGTCGTCCCCGCCTCGGCCTACCCCGCGCTGCGCTCGTGGCACGCCGCCGCGCAACCCACCGACGCGTCCGTCAACCAGCAGCCGCTCCCGCCGTGGCCCGCGTTCCGCGACGCCCTGCTCATCCCCTCGCCCAAACTCCGCGTCGCCGTCGCCCTCACCGCCTGGGTCCTCCGCCGCATCGCGCGCGCCCACGCTACCACCCGCATGCCCGCGTCCAACCTCGCGCGCGTCTGGGGCGCCACCTGGATCCGCGGACCCGACCCGCTCGCTGACGCTATGCTCGTCGCGGACGACCGTGGGCCATGGCTCTCCCTCGTCCGCTGGTGGATCGACAACTGGGACGCCGCGTGGGGCGACGTGATTGACGAGAACACGGTGCGCGCGTGGCTCCTCGTCGACACGGATGCGGGCGCGGACGGGTTGGTCGAGCGCGTGGATGCGCTGGAACTGTGAGCGCGTCGAGTAGCTACTACCGCAATACATTCACTAATTCATTCTCAGCTCTTCGGCGACTCGTGCACGTATGTCGACAAGTGGTGGGGACGCGAGGCGCGAGAAACATCCTCTGCCAACGTGCCATCAGTTGCGTGTCCCGCATGTCTCGCAGCAGCGGCGTGCCCTCACATGATATCCAAACGCGTAGTAATTCCTTTGCCTTGATCAGCCGGCTCTATTACTATCATGCCTTTCAGGACCACCGCTGCCACCGTCCACGTCACCTTGTCCACCACTGTCGCCCGTGGCCGCGGAGCTATTAGTGTCGCGGCTCCGCGACGACACTACGCTGTCGGCCGAGCGACTCGGGAGCAACGCTGCCGTGACAAAGAGCTCTTCCCCGCTCGACGGTCCGTCTTCCTTGCCGACACCCGATTTCACGGAGGCCGATCCGATGGAACCCGAGCGTGAGCCAGAACCCGTGAAGGAGCCGTCGCTGAACGAGTCCGATCCATGGCTCGAGTACGAGTTGGTCGCGAGTATGTTGAGCGAGCCAGGCGCAGTCGGAGTGTCGAAGATGGGCATCCCGTCCGTCTGCAGCGAGTTGAAAGCTGGACTTTTGGCGCCATCGACTCGATGGCCATCGTGCCCGTGCGGGCGAAGGTGACGGTGGTGGTGGTGGTGGTGCTTGTGGCCGTGTAACTTGACTCGAGGCACTGTTCGTGTAGCGGCGGCCGTCTCGAAAGCCGGGTCACCGGTCAGCACAGTCGTGGCGCTGGTACGACTTCGGAGCCGTTTCCAAAAGTACGCAAGAAGGCGGAGCCCGACGACCGCTCCAAAGTTCGTCGCAATCCAGGTGAGGTATCCGCCCGTCGAGTCTGAGGTTGATGTGCTGCCGACTGAGGGCATGGCGTGATTCATGAGTATCTCATCAATCGTGCATGGTTATCCTTCCCTGTCGGAGCAAGGACCCCGCGTGGATCATGCCGCAGGCATCGTTGCGGCTCGCACATGCAAGCTCAGCTCACGGCGCATCATCGTCCGCACGATCCGATGGCCTTAGCTTGAGCGGAGCGGTCACCGATCGGAATCGCTTTGTGATGCTCACGATGGTCATCTGAGTCGGCTGCATCGGACGCGAGGCACGCGGCCCGTGACCGCATCGCGATGCGCGGTGTCTCGCGCGTCCCACACTTGTGGCGTGATCTCACATGATACTTTGACGCGTCCCCGCCGATCGGCAGCGAAGCGAGCCCAACCTTGCGGTTCCTCGCTGCGTCTGGTCTTACGCCGAAAAAGTTATACGTCTATTACCGTGATTCAATGGCCACCGCGACGACTGCCAATCAACGCGATCAATCGTCAATGATGTTTCCGTCAAACCCGCCCACGTCGCCAAACCCAAACACGTCGAGGCCTCCGCCGCCACCACCGCTGTCGTTACCTCCGTCCGCGTCGCCGCCGCCAACCTCGGTCGCGTTGTCGGCAGCGTTGACTATGGCCGCAGTGACGGCGCCAAGAACGCCCACCGACCCTATGTAGCCCACAGCCGCGGTCCCCGACCCGCGACTTGAGCCCGAGCCGGCCGACCAGTTCATGCCGTGCTGGCCGTGTGCCGTCGGCATGTTGAAGATGGGCTTGCCGTCAGTCCACAGCACGTTGCTGGCCTTGTCGTCCGTGGCATCGTGGCCGTGTTTGGAATTGCCGCGGAGCGCGGCAGTCTTCAACGGCTGGACCGCGTTGTCGCCGCCGCCCGACTTGCCTTCTGCTAACTTGCCCGCAGACACGTCCGTGTCGTCGGTAGGCACGACGGTCATGGACGACGCGCCGCGCAGGCGCCGCCAGATGAACGTGATGAGCCACAGGACAAAGACCGACGCAAGGGCGACGGCGACCCAGATGAGCCAGCCGAGGACCGAGTCCTCGCCCTTGACGCTGCCGATCGCGGGCATTTTGGGCTGTTACATAAAGTGTGCTCCTTGTTTGACGTGATCTCGCGAAGAAGGGTGCGCCGAATGCGCGGGCAGGCCGTGATCCAGATCAACAACCCAGGTTGCTCGCAGCGCGCGAGCCGCGAGCCTCTGTCTCCCAGCCGAGCCAGATGTTCGCACTCGCGTTGCCGCGTCCGACGACGATCAAAGGCTATCGCAGTCCCACGATGGTCACTGTTCGCTCACAGGAGTGGGAGACACGCAGTCCAGCGAGCCGCGTCGCGTTGCGCAGCGAGTACCAGTGTCTCGCAGCGTCTCTCAGGCCTTCCTTGCTCGAACCGCGTCAACTCAGAGTAGACCACGAAGCGCGAAAGGCGCATATATTTTCCATCAATCAATCACTGCTCCCGCCGCCACCACCACCACCGCTGTCCTCGCCACCGCCGCCGCTCGAGGACGAGTAGTCGTTGCCGCCGCTATAGCTGTACGAGTTGGACGTGTCGTGATGGTGATGGCGGCTGGACGACGACGTGTACTCGTGCGACGCGGGCTCGTTGACCGACTCGCTCCACGTCACGCCGCCGCCGTAGCCGGGCGTGTGGTGGTTGGGCTGCGAGTGCGTGTACGGCGGGCGGTGCGCGTGGTGGCCTGCCGAGGACGAGGACTGCTGGGCGATCGAGTCGGGGTGCGCGGGCGCCGCCGCGGACGAGGACGCGTTGCCCGCGTCGTAGGCCTCGTCGCACTCGCCGTACTCCATGACGGTCATCATCAGCAGGTAGTCGTTGTTGGCCGTGGTGGCGGGATCCTCGGTGCGGACCGCCTGGTCCTTTGCGCCCTTGATCTCGTGCCTCTTCTGTTTGCCTGGACCACTTGGCATTGGACCCGCAGCAGCGCCGCCCTGCGACTTGACGTTACCCTTACCGGGTTTGTTCTGCTTCGGCTTCGGGCCCGTCGTGGCAGGCGGCGCAGGTGGGGCGCTGACGGGCAGGACGGGCTCCTTGGCGCCCTGGCTCCGGCGGCGAAGAACCCAGACGATGATGGCGAGTAGCACGGCGGCTCCGAGGCCGATGCCTGCCCAAACTGGCCAGCCGAGGGCGGAGGAGTTTGTCATGGTTGTTGGTGTTGGTCGAGGGGCAAGCGCGGTTCGACTTGACGGTCTAGTTCTATCGGAGAAAGCGGGAATGCCGCTACTTATAAGGCAAGAATCAAGCGTTCATGGCAGTGGTCGCGGGGTAGTTTCGATCGACGAGCTCGGACCCGTGCTGACCCTTGTGGCGTGGATCAGGGTCCCTCGAGCCGGTGGCGGCGGCCGACTCAAGCGGGCGCCGCCACGTTTTCGATCACGGTCCCCATCACGACGCAGCACCCACCCCGCGTCTCGCCACCTGGCTGAGAGGGTGCCTCGCGTCTCTACGCGCTTCCTCCCCGCAAGCCGGCAAAACGGTGTGTAGGCCTCGGATGGAAGGGGTCACCCTCACTGACGAGCACGCACCCTGCCAAAACAGCTAATTAGCGGACAGGAATGACACTTTGCTCGTTGACGCGTGGCAGGTCCGAAAACAAACATGAGCCTTCATGAGCGGACAGTTGACGGGTCGGAGTCTTTGCGACGGCCCCGCGTCGCTCATCTGCACGAGGACGCGCGACACGTTTCCAAGGCTGGCTGCTCAGTTAAACCGCGCGACAGCTCCTTTTCACAAAACCAAGGAGGTATATTGGGCGATTCAAAGTTGCTGGTCGCGATTTACTCAATCAGAACCGCCAGAGTCTCCATGGAAATGACCAACGCCGCCACTGACATGCGCCACGCTGCTCGAGTAGCTCACGCTGTTCACGACGCTGTTCACGGCGTACGAGCGCGAGTGTGCATGCGAGGCGGCGTGCGAGTAGTCGTCCGACGGCTGGTGATGGCTGCTGTTGTAGTAGTGAGCTACTGAACTGTGTCCCGCGTGCCAGTATGAAGCTGCATCCGCGTGCGAGTAGCCCTGCGCCTGGTCGTAGTGCTGTGCGTTGTTCGGAGCCGCTTCGGTCCACGTCGAAACGGTGGCAGAATCGACCACGGCATGCTCGAAGTGGTGGGCGGCGAAGGCGCCCGCCGTCAGCCGCCAGCGGCTGGAGCGCCACCGCAGTGAGCTGAGCTAGCGCGACTTGCAACTATTTACCAATCGTTGAGCCGTGCGGAGAGTAAGAGCATCGTGTGCATTTGGTAAATTGCGGCATGTTACATCCAAGCTCATGAGCGGGCTGCATGGGATGGTGAAGGGTCGGGGAGAAAGTGGATAGCGCTTCAAGCTTGATCGGTCAGAACCAGCTCACTCCAGCCTGCACACCACTTTTAAGTGACTTCTCCATCACAAACGACGCTCAACTGAGCCGCTAGTCCGGACAAAAGACGAGGATGGTTTGAAGCCTAACATGACCGTGTATTCAACTCGCGAGGACCAAACACGACGGCGAAGAGTGGCACGCGGCAGAGTAAGAGGGGAGGAGAAGCTTAGGCCGAGGCGGTCGAGGCGCGGCGCGACGACTTCTTCTGCTGCTTCTTCTCGCGCTCCTCGTGGTGGCGCTGGGCCAGGAGCTTCTTGTACTCGGCGGCGGCATCGCGGGCGGCGATGGCGCGGTTGCGCTTCTCGGCGTGGCGGGCGCGCTTGCGCTGGAGGGTGAGGGGGGTGACCAGGCGCTGGATCTTGGGGGCCTTGGACTTGACGACGCCCTCCTTCTTGGTCGCGACCTCGCGGCGGATGACGTACTTGCGCACGTCGTCGTCCTTGGTGAGGTTGAACATCTTGCGGATCTTCGAGGCGCGCTTGGGGCCGAGGCGCTTGGGGACGGTCACGTCGGTGACGCCGGCAATCTCGTTCTCGCCCTTCTTGACGACGACGAGGGAGACGACCGAGATGTCGTGGTTGATGATGCAACCACGGACCGACTTGCGCTTGCGCTCACCGGTGCGGCGGGGGCGGAAGCACGAGTGGCCCTCCGAGAGGAGGAGGCGCACACGGTGGTTGACGAGGACACCCTGCTTCATGGGGAAGCCCTGCTTGTCGTTTCCGCCGGTGATCTTGAAGATGTAGCCCTTGAACTCATCGCCGAGCTGGTCGCCGGGGACCTCGGCCGAGATGCGCTTGTCGATCAGGACGTGGCTGTTGCCAGGGAGGGCCAGGGTCAGCATCCCACCAGTACAACGGACGCAGGGACAGCAAAACAACGTACTAGCGCTTCTCGTCATCGATCTCAAAGGTCTTCTGGGAACCGGTCGAGGGGTCGGCGATGTTGAGCTAGCGACGGCGAGAATGCCGGGACATCGCGCGCGACAGGGTGCATCGGCGGGGGAAAGGGCAGCAAAGCGATGAGCGATTCGTTCGAGTGGAGTGCGAGGGGTGCAACACATGGCGGGGTCGGGAATGCCAGTGCTTTCTGAGCGGTTGATTGGCCAAGTCCAACATGCCCGGTCTCTGCGCCCGTCGGCAGCAGCGCCAGGAGGGCCGTTACAGCCCCTGGCGCCGCGTTACAGAGCCCGGGGAGCAACCAGTACAAAGCAAGCCAAGCGTTGCCCGCTCACAGAGGAACACCGACCGAGAGGACCCACCACGCCCGAGTTTCACCCGCCACAGCGCTTTTTCAGGGCGCCGCGACGGATGGCCCGGCGTGGCCACCTTTGTCAACGTCACCCCTGTCTGCGCGGCGCGTTCGCGCACAACGCAAGGAGGGGTGCGGAATCAGTGGAGCTAGTCCGCCTCGGCCAACGGCGCGGGATGCCGTCCGGAGGGTGTATCTGCGACCGGGTCGGTGCATGACGCTGGCGACCTGCTCGTGTGTTGCGTGCGATTTATTGCAGTAATCTCACCTTCATGGTGTTCGGCCGTACGTGGAGAGGAGGAGCAGTCCACGGCGGGTGCGCGGCGATGTGAAGGGTTGGGCTCGACGGCGGTGGCGGCGACGGCGGCCGGGTCGGTGGCAGCGGGTGGAGACGTTTCAGCTCCACGTGTGTGGCGCCGGCCGCCGACCTTCCAGCGACCTTGGCCAGCCGTGCCAAGTCACCGCAGACAGCCCTCACAGCCGCACGGACGCTTAGAGGCAGCTGGAATGGATGAACCCAATGAAACTTGATGAATGAACTCTATGCAACGCATCACATCGCATCACACCTCGCAACAACAGGCAGACCAGCGGCAGGCACCCTCGCGCGCTGGCTCGCTTCGCTCTTGGGCCCGTGTGTGTCCACCCTCTTGCAACTTGTGTGCTTCTTGTGGGTCCGCGCGGCCGCCGTGAGCCGTCAGCAGCCCGGTGCCACCCGCCTGTCTTCATCCGGTGGGCGCCGTGCAGGCTCGTCCGCCGCGCACCGGCCGTCCTTGTATTTGAGGCAGCGTTCGTTGGTTACCAACGCTGTCGCCAAAGCTTGACCACCTCACTGAAGCTCACCGAAGCTCACCGAAGCTCGTATGGGATCGCCGCCGTCTGCTGCCGTGAGCGGTACTTGCAGATTGTGACCTGAGGGGTGACGTTGACAAGGTGGCCACGCCGACACGCCATGCACTCGACCTGCTGTTTTATTACATTGCCCGGCATCATCACACGCCCGCGCCGCCCGCCTGCCCCTTCTCGATGGCCGCGACCGCCGCGGGCACCTGCACGCCGCCGCCACCGCCGCCTCGCGTCTTGCCCGCCGACTGCTGCAGCGCGCGGTCAATGAGCTCGTCGACGAGAGCCTTGGCGATCTCGGGGTCCTTGACGTCTTCGGACGCGGGCGGATTCGGCGCCGGCTGCGCAGGCTTCGCGCCGCCCGCCATCATGGCCGTGACCGAGTCCATGCCCGCGCGCCGCCGCGGGGCGAGGGTACGTTCGAGCTCGGCCATGACGGGGTCCTCGTCGTCAGCCGCCGCCTGCACCGCGACCGGATGCTGCGCCGTTGTCTGCTGCCGGCGAATCTCGTTAAACATCTCCTGCGCGCGCACGCGCGCCTCGAGCCCCGCGACCCTTGCCACGACCGCCTTCACGTTCGCCTCGGCGGCGGCGCGGAGACTCACCTCGGTGTGCTCCTCGTGTGCGTCGCGCGCCGCGAGCTCCGAGTCGACGCGCCGCGTGAGCTCGCCGACCGACGCGTGCGCCGCGCGGACCTCGCCCGCAAGTGCTGCGTCGGCAGCCACCCGCGCGCGGATCTCGGCTTTGAGGACGCCGTGGATGCGGGACGTCTCCGCGTCCGCACGAGCAATGGCGTCCGCGATCGCGCCGGCCTGCGCGGTCACTGCCTCGCGCAGCGGGCCTCTGGTGGCGTCGATGTGTCCGCGGAGCGCCGCGAGCGCCGCGGCGGTCCGCTCGTCGAGTCCCGAGACGGCTGCCGATGCCGCAGCGACTGCGCGTGCCTCGGCGTCGCGCGCGACGCGGTCCGCCTCAACCGCCGCGGCCGCCGCCGCGTGCGCGATGGCGTCGCGGAACCCGGCTTCGGCGCGGACCGCGCGGGCCTGGACGTACTCGGGGACGCGCGCGGCGGCCGCCTGGACGGTCGCGACGTCTTCAGCGATGCCCGCGACGCGGGCCGCGAGGTCGGCGACAGCTTCGCGCACCTGTGCGCCGCCCGCGCCATGTGCGTCCCACGCGGTGCGCAGCTGCGACACCGCGGCGGCGAGCGTCCCGACATCGGCCTGCAGGGCGCGGTGGCCAGCGGCGAGCGAGGCGGCGAGGTCGTCGAGGCGCAGGCGGTCCGCCAGGACGTGCTCCTCGAGCGCCATGCGGCGCGCGCGCTCGCGGTCCAGCGCGTGTTCGAGCGACGTCAGGCGGGCGAGGATCAGGTCCGTGTCGCGCGCGTCGAGGGAGGCGGATTGCGTTGGTGGAAGGGCTGTGGCGAGGGAGAGTGGCGGGAGGGTCAGCGGTTTTGGGCTCAGCGCGAGCGCCGTGTACGCGGCGGAGGGGAGGAGGGTGGCGCGTGGTGAGATGGTCGCGTTGATGGTCGCGGCTCGGATCTACACGGCGACGACGATGTCAGGGTCTACCTGCCGAGAGCGCGTGCGAGACATGGGCGTACCGAGTCGGCAGCAGCCGCTGCCGTAGCTGTCGGTGCGGGTGTCGTAGCGCCCTGAAAGTCAACTCTTCGCCGGGCCTTGACCTCTTCCGCCTGTCTTCGCTGCTCTAACCGGCGATCGTGGGTCAGGCCTCCACCGTGCGCGCTGCTCTTGGACTATCCGCACCATCCTTGAGCCGGCGAGCGTCCGCGTCCCGACGGCGGTCGCGCTCTGTTCACTCAGTCGGTCGTCGTGAGTTCTATCGTCCATGACCGGTTCACGCGACAGCTACCTTCAATCTGGTCCCAGTTCATGTTGTCTCATCGGCACCGCATACATGGTTTAGACAGAGGACAAACGTAGTGGGTGTATTGAGGGCGAGTTGGTGTGCGAGAGTGGGCGCGGGAGACACTACTACGCGCGCGCGCGCGTGTCCCTCGGCCGAGCGTGGCCGACCCCGCGCTCCCTCACGCGGCGCGGCACAGCTTGAGGTGGCGCATGTAGAGCGTGGTCGAGTCGATGCACGGGACGTGGCCGTTGACGTTGCGCTGCATCATCTGGAGCGTGAGGCGCACGCCGTCGTCACCACGGCTACCGTCGGCGGAGGCCGGCCGGGGCGTCGCGAGCGAGGTGCCGTTCCACGCCGACTTGGGGATAACGAGGCGGATCACGGAGGGGCGCGGCTTGCGGTCGAACATGGTGAGGTCCTGGTTGGCGATCTCGACGTCGTCGAGGTACAGGGCGAGGCGGTACTCTGCGGGGCGGCACTGGCCGCGCTGGCGGCCCTTGAGCCACCCGACGCGCGCCTCGGCGATCAGGTCCGTCGTCGCGCCCGCACCCGTGAACGCGGACCGCGGGATCGACGGCAGCGTCTGGAACCCGTACCGCACGTAGCTGCGCGGGTGCCCGAGCTCGCGCCGGTGCGTCATGAGCCCGTTGCGCTTGAGCACCAGCGCCTTGCCGCGCAGAATGTCGAAGACGCGCGCGTTGCCCCGCGGGTACGAGAAGCCGAGAACCCGGTGCGTCGAGTTGGCCGAGCTCGACGGGCGCAGGTTGAGGTACATGACTACGCAACAGTGTCAGCTCGTGTCCGGGACGACTGGCGGCGAGGGGCGGCAGCGTACACTCTCCACAGCGGTGACTCTGGGCCTCGACGACGGCGACCGGCGCCGCAGCGAGAAGCACGAGGGCCGTGCCGAGCAGGTAGACGAGGGCGAGGAACGCGGGCCGGAGCACGACCCGTGTTGGGGTCCGCGGGCGCGGCGCGGCGGCGACGAGCGCAGGGACCGCGACGGTGACCACGGCGGGATCGACGGCAGTCATGGTGGGTGATCCCTTGGTGCGTCGTGGTGGTGCTGGCCGCTGTGCGGATTCCTGGATGGCCGTGGCGAGCGTGCAGAGGTCGGGGAGCATGATCGGCTGCTGTCGGATAGGCGCGCGTCGCGGTCGCGCGGGCGGGCGAGTGGGTGCAGGCAGGGCAGGGCGCGGTCCGAGTGCGGGACCGTCGTTTCGGGGTGCGGAGACTCAGCGTGCGCCGGAAGCGCTCCCGAAGGCGAAAACACGGCGAGACGCGTCGCGCGTCGCAGTCACGCGGACCGGGCCGCCGCGCACGCGGGCCGTGGCGCCGATCATGTCCCGACCTGTTCCGAGCGGTCGGGCTGACTGTTGGGGCGAACCGTAGCGCAACCTACGCCGCCGCGATCGGTCCTCGCTCTCTCTCCCTGCCTCGCCATCGACGACGCTCGCACGCATCACCATGTTCGGCCGCACCGCTTCCCTCCCGGCCCTGTGCCGCGCCTACTCGACCGCTGTCGCTGTATGCACCACCCCCCATGAATGCACATGAATGATCGGGCCCCGATGCTCACCCGCGCGACCGAACGACCAACCGCGTAGAAGCCGCACGGCGTGCGCAAGGTGGGCGTCATCGGCGCCGGCCAGATGGGCGTCGGCATCGCGTGCGTCGCCGCCAACGTGGCCAAGCTGCCCGTCATGATCATGGACACGAACCCCGTCCAGATCGAGAAGGGCCTCAACTACATCAGTACGTTGGGACCGCGTCACCGCTCGTTGACAGCCCGCTCACCCACCCTCGCCCGCGCGCCCGCGTAGACGCCGTGCTCAAGAAGGACGTGTCCAAGGGCAAGCTGACCGAGGAGGCGCGCGCCGAGACGCTGGCGCGCGTGTCGACGACCACGTCGCTCGACGCGTTCGCCGAGGTCGACTTCTCGATCGAGGCCGTGTCCGAGAACGTGGACCTCAAGGCCAAGATCTTCAAGCAGCTGACCGAGGTCACGTCCGAGTCGGCGATCCTGGCGTCCAACACCTCGTCCATCTCCATCACCAAGATCGCGGCCGCGACGGGCTCGCACGCGCGCGCCGCCAACGTGGTCGGCATGCACTTCATGAACCCGGTCCCGATCATGAAGCTGGTCGAGATCATCCCGGGCCTCGCCACCTCGCCCACGACGCTCGACACGACGCTCGCGCTCGCCGCCGCCATGGGCAAGACCACCACGCTGTCGCGCGACGTGCCCGGGTTCATCGCCAACCGCCTGCTCATGCCCTACATCAACGAGGCCGTGTTCGCCCTCGACTCGGGCATCGGCACCCGCGAGGACATCGATACCACCATGAAGCTCGGCACCAACATGCCCATGGGCCCGCTCGTCCTCGCCGACTTCATCGGCCTCGACACGTGCCTGTCCATCATGAAGATCCTCCACACCCAGCTCGGCGAGTCAAAATACCGCCCCTCGCCGCTGCTCCAGACCTACGTCGACGCCGGTTGGCTCGGCAAGAAGGTCGGCCGCGGCTTCTACGAGTACGAGCTCGGCAACGTGCTCAAGGCCGCCGAGAAGAAGCAGTAACTTGCTACTCAATACACTTGCTTGCTCACTAGCTCACACTCAAGACGCTTGGGAAGACGACAGTGGATAGATGTAAACGTGGGATGGTCGGTCCCAAACGAACAGTGATATTAGGTCTTGCTGGCATGCATGAGGGGAGAAAAGAGAGGGGAGAGGTACGGGTTGGCAACACGTAGGGGAGAGGGAGAGGAGTGCAATGTCGAGAGGAGAGAAGGGAAGAGAGGTATGAAGAGCGGTGAGTGCGATCAACGAGAGAGGGTAGGGTGCAATGGGGGTGGTCCAAAAGAGGGGGAGGGAGAAGGTGGCCGGCCGCCGTCGCGCGCGCGCGGCAGGCGCGTCACGCGGCGAACCTTGAAGAGCGACGACTTGACGACGCGTCCTTAGTACGCGGCCTTGGTCGTGGTGGTGCAGGGCGTCGACGTGGGCGTCGCGGTCTCGCACGGCGTGGTCGTGGTCGTGACGACCGTCGTCGACGCGGGCGGCTTGGTCACGGTCACGGTCTCGGTCGACGTGGTCGTGGTCGTCACCGTCACCGTGTTGGTCACCGTGGCCGTGTTGGTGATGGGCACCGTGTTGGTCTCGGTCACCGTGGTCGTGCCCGTCACCGTCTCGGTCACCGACGTGGTCGCCACGTCCGTCACCGTCTCGGTCGCCGTCTGCGTGTTGGTCACCGTGTTGGTCTCGGTCGCCGTCGCCGTCTGCGTCACCTCCGACGACACGGTCGCCGTCTCGGTCACCGTGGCCGTCGCGGTCGCCGTGGCGGTGGTGGTCACGGCCTCGGTCGTCGTCGTCGACTGCGTCTCGGTCGCCGTGGTGCGCTCCGTCTCGGTCACCGTGGCCGTGTTGGTCTCGATGGCCGTCGACGTCACGGGGAACGTCTCGGTCGCGATCAGCGTCGACGTCTCGGTCGTCGGGCGGCACAGGATGTACGTGTCGGTGAAGAGCTGGTTGATGGTCGACGTCACCGTGACGCGCGTCAGCACAATGTTGGCGACCGTCACCGTCGGCGTCACCGTCGGCGGGATGTCGACGGCCGTCGTGGTCGTCACCTTGGTCGAGCTCGACGTCGACACGGGCGGCGGGATGTACGAGGACACGTCGCCGTACGAGTAGCCGTTCGGGGCGCTGCGAGGGGGAGGGCGAGGGTGGCGACGCGTCAGTTTGTGTTCCGAGGAGAGCGGGCGCGGCGCGTTGCGTCGCGTCGCGAGCGCGAGAGCGAGCGCGGCAAACGTACGCGTTGGTGAGGGCGGCGAGCGCGGCGAGGACGAGGAGGACTGACTGGATCTGCATCTTGGTGTGTGGGTGGTGGTGGGTGTAGGAGGGGAGGGGGTGGTGGTGTATGCGAGTTGATCTACCGCGATTCGGCTCTTCTGGGCGACGACGGGGCGAGTGCAAGGATGCAAGTTTCTAGCGGAGGGGAGGGGACGGCTCGACTGCGAGGACGGCGACGGCGGAGGGTGAGGAACGAGAGAGGAGGGAGGGCGGGCGGGGGCGCCGCGCTTTATACTCGGCGGGCGGCCAGCAGCGAAGGGCGCGCGCTCGGAGTCGCGCGGCGCGCAGCCAGCGCACGGCGGCGGCGGTGGCCGGAACACGTCACGAACAAGAAAGCGGGGCGCGCGCGGCAGGGCGATCCCGCCGTGCCTGTTACCCACGGTGCCCGTGCGGTCGCGTGTCGGGCCCGTGCGTGAACCGGCGGGTCGGCGCGTGCGCGCGGAAACGTGCGAGACACGCGTGAAGCAAGCAAGACCGAGGCAGGCTCGCGGGACACGCACGCGTGCAGGGACGCGACACGGGCGGCGGCGAACAAGCAGGCGCTTGCAGGGAGACACGGGCACGCACCATCATCACTCAACAAGAATCGACTTGTTCGGTCGGGCGTGACGCGGCGGCGCGTCGAACTCGAGCGAGCGCGCGTGCGAGGGGAGGCGGTAACAAGTAACAAGGGCGTTATCGCGCTGGGAGACGGCGGCGGCGGCGGCGTGCGCGCTTCTTTTTTACGCGCGGCGCGAAATCGCGGCGGCGGCGCGGTGCGAGACACGGCGTGGGTGCGCGCCGCGCCGCTCACGTGACGGTTCGCGCCGACGCGTCTCTCGCGCGCGGTCCTCGCTCTCGCCGCGCGTCCGTCGGCCGATCGCTCGTTAGCCATGGCGCACCACACGCCACCCCACACACATGCATCGCACTGAATGAACGCAGAATGGCATCCACCGAGCAGCAGCCCGCGCCCCTCGCCGTGTCGCAGATCCCGCAGGGCAAGATCACCCACACCATCTACTCGCTGATCCGCGACGAGCGCTTCGACGACGTGACGGCCCTGCTCAACCAGGAGCTCGTCGCCAACCCGCGCTCGCGCCCCGCGCTCTCGCTCATCGCCTGGTGCTACTACCAGCAGCAGGACTGGCTCGGCGCCGCTGGATGGTCCGTGTTACACGCGCTCGCGCCGAGACGCTCCTTGACTCACGCCGCCACCACGCAACTGCGTAGCTACGAGGAGCTCGTCAAGTACTACCCCGACGTCGACGAGTACAAGCTGCACTATGCGCAGGCGCTGTACAAGGCGGGCCAGTACCCGGCGGCGCAGGACGCGTGCCAGGCGATCGGCAACCCGCAGTTCAGCGAGCAGATCAAGCGGCTGCAGGCGGCCATCAAGTACGAGTCGGACGACGTGACGGGGTGCCGCGTGCTCATCGACCAGTGCGCGCAGGACGACGTCGACACCATCTTCAACCAGGCGTGTCTGCTGTACAAGGAGGGCAAGTACGCCGACGCCCTGGTCCGGTTCAACGAGGCCGCCAAGCGCCAAGGGTACCACCCGGAGCTCTTCTACAACATGGCCCTGTGCGCGTACCAGCGCCGCGAGTACGTGACCTCGCTCAAGTTCATTGCCGACATCATCGAGCACGGCATCCGCGACTACCCCGACCTCAACGTCGGCGTCCTGCCCGAGGAGATCCTCAGCGTCGGCAACACGGTCTCGCTGCACAAGTCGTTTCTCGTCGAGGCCTTTAACCTCAAGGCCGCCATCGAGTACAACCTCAAGAACTGTGCGCTTGCTCCCTTGCTCTCGCTTCGTCATCGCGACTAACCGCGTCTCCCGACCCCCGTGTAGTCGTCGCCGCCAAGGAGGCCCTGCAGGACATGCCGCCGCGGCTCGAGGAGGAGCTGGATCCCGTCACGCTGCACAACCAGGCGCTGGTGCACATGGACACGGAGCCGGCCACGGGGTTCGAGAAGCTGATTTTCCTGCTGCAGCAGGTGCCGTGCCCGCCCGAGACGTTCGGCAACCTGCTGCTGCTGTACCTCAAGTTCGAGTACTACGACGCGGCGGCCGACCTGCTCGCCGAGAACTCGGGGCTCGCGCGCGCGGTCCTGTCGCGGTACCTGTACGACTTTCTCGAGGCGGTGCTGCTCAAGACGGCGTCGCCCGAGGACTCGTTCAAGAAGCTCGACGACATGGGCCAGAAGAACGTCGAGCAGCTGCGCCGCCTCTCCAAGGGCGTGCAGGACGCGCGCAACAACCGCGACGAGGACCTCGTCAAGCGGCTCGTGCACGAGTACGACGAGCAGCTCGAGCGGTACATCCCGGTGCTCATGGCGCAGGCCAAGCTGTACTGGGACACGCGCGAGTACCACGTCGTCGAGAAGATCTTCCGCAAGTCGGTCGAGTTCTGCTCCGAGCACGACACGTGGAAGCTCAACGTCGCGCACGTCCTGTTCATGCAGGAGAACAAGTACAAGGAGGCCATCTCCTTCTACGAGCCCATTGTGCGCAAGCACCTCGACGACTCGCTGCTCGAGGTCACGGCCATCGTGCTCGCCAACCTGTGCGTCGCCTACATCATGACGTCGCAGAACGAGGCCGCCGAGGACCTGATGCGCCGCATCGAGAAGGAGGAGGAGCGGCTCGCCTTCGAGGACCCGACGCGCCGGTGCTTCCACCTGTGCATCGTCAACCTCGTCATCGGCACCCTGTACTGCGCCAAGGGCAACTTCGAGTTCGGCATCGGCCGCGTCATGAAGTCCATGGACCCCATGGCCCGCAAGCTCGGCACCGACACGTGGTACTACGCGAAGCGCTGCTTCGTCGCGCTGTTCGAGACCCTCGCCAAGCAGATGATCGTGCTCAAGGACGACGTGTACCACGAGATCCTCGCCTTCTTCGACACGGCCGAGAGCCACGGCCGCGACATTCTCGCCGTCGTCGACCCCATGGGCATGGCCAACATTGACCCCGCCCACAACTCGGTCGCGTACGAGGCGCGCATGCTCAAGGCGCTGTACCTCAAGCTGTACCAGTGATGGACGATGATGAACAAAAACGGACTGCAACTATTTATTTTGGACTTGAGCTAGACATTGGCGGTGGTGCTTGTACGAGAACCGACCTCGCGAACGCGAGACGATCAGAACATGAACTGCGGCTCCGTGTCCCAGTCCTCGTCGTCGTCGTGGTCGACGCCGTACGACAGCAGCGGGTCGCCGTCGAGCGTCGGGAAGAGGTACTGCGGGTCGTTCCAGAACGAGTCCTCGGGCTTGCCCTCCATGCCCGACAGCGTGACGACCGTGTCGCCGACCTTGTCCCACTGTGCGGGCAGGTCCTCGGTCGACTCGGCGTCGGCGCCCTCGCTCACGGCGGCCGCGAGGGACCCGCGGAGCTCGGCGGCGACCTGGCGGAGCGCGTGCTCATCGCCGAACGTGTTGGTGCCGGCGAGGTTGACGGACACGTCCATCTTGGCCTCGGGCGCGGGGCGCGGGAGCTTGGTCAGGCACTTATGGGCGGCGACGTGCTTGGCGAGCGCGGGCAGGTCGGCGATGGCGGCGGTGCACCCGGGGCGCGGGCAGCGCGGGACAAGCGCGGCCTTGCGCAGGTAGTTGATGAGGACAATGGTCTGGTACAGCGACAGGCCCATGTCCTTGGTGACGGCGGGGAGGTCGAACGCGTGCTCGGCGGCCATGTGGCCGACGCACGCCTCGGCGCCGGCGCCGACGTGGTCGCAGAACAGGCACGGGCACGCGTCGCGGGCGGCGGCGGCCGTCTCGTCGTCGTCGTCGGCCCAGTCGGACCACCCGGCGTCGTCCTCGTCCTCGCCGAGCGCCGAGGTCATGAAGGACTGGTGCGAGCGGACCGACCCGTTGGCGGGGAACGAGGTGCCGGTCAGGGCGTTGGAGTAGACGGAGCGGCGGTCGGCGTTCTCGTCGTCCGACTCGAAATACTTTTCCGCGTTGGTGAGGGTCTCCCAGTTCTTGCCGGGCTCGAGGTAGTTGACAATGTAGAAGCGGTCGTACTCGTGGTTGCGCGGCGAGATGCGGAAGTGGCGCTTCTTGCGCATGTGCTTGCGCAGGACCGCCGACGACTTGAAGGTGCGCTCGCAGTACAGGCACTGCAGCTTGGCGAGCTTCTCGGACAGCAGGTCGAGGAAGTGCGACACGTAGACGAGGTTATCGGGCAGGCCAATGTTGAACGAGTGCTCGGCGAACATGTGGCGGAACAGGGCGGTGCGGTTCTCGGCCACCTTCTTGCAGAACAGGCACTTGCGCGGGTTGTGCGCCTCGGTCTGGCGCTCCTTGTCCTGCAGCTTGAGCACCTCGGTTAGCTTGGCCTTGGTCAGCGCCGCGCGCAGGTCGCGGTCCCACGTGTCCTGCGGCACGCCGAACGTGATGGCGATGGCGCGGTGGTGGCCGTGCGACGACGACGCAGAGCCGTTGGGGCCGAGCTGCGCCGACAGGAGCGAGGCCGGCGGGGGCATGGACGCGGCGGCCGCGTACGACACGGGGGCGGCCACGGGCTCGGGGACGACGACGGGCGCGGCAGCCGCGGCGGCGGCGGCGGCAGCCGCCTGGGTCTCGGCAAAGGCGTCGAGGGCGGCCTTGAGCTCGGCGTCGCTGTGGATGCGGCGGGCCCACTCGTCGAGGTACGTCGTCATGACGCCGGCCACGACGCCGACGTCGGCGATCTTGATGCCGTGGTGCGACAGCAGGTGGTCGAGCAGCGGGTGGACCGACGCGTACGGGGTCTGGTCCTCGCAGTCGAAGGGGCAGAAGACGAGGAACGGCTCGGGCAGGATGTACGTGTTGGACAGCTCGAAGGTCAGGGTCGACACGGTCGAGATGGACGTGTCGGAGCCGTAGCCGTCCTCGTCGTCATCGTGGTGGTGGTGGCCATGGTGGTGGTGGTGGTGGTGATGGTGGTGGCCGCCGCGGCCGCCGCGCCGGGCGCTGCCCGAGGTGCGGTTGCTGCGGTACGAGTGGTTCGAGTGGACCGAGGTGCCCGAGACGGTGCGGGTGCGCGGGCCGGCGGGAGCGCGCAGGCCAGAGGCAGCGGGGACCGGGGACGCAGCAGCAGTAGCGGGGGCAGCGGCGGGAGCAGCGGTGGCGCTCGCCGAGGGCGTGATGACCCTCGGGGCCTGGGCGCCCTGGGTCTGCGTGGTGGCGTTGGGCATGAGTCGATGCGTAGAGTACAGCGCGGCGAGCGGCGTGTGCGCGATGCGTAACGAAGCGGCCTGATCTCTGAGTGTTCTGCGGGCCTCGAAGGTCGGGAGGGCGGATGCGTCGCAGCAGCGAACGGGGCGGCTTGTTGAGTTGGCTCAGGTGGGGCCACATGCCTCACTCCCAAGGGCCTCTCGACGCTGAGCGCCACACGGCCGCGCCACACGGCGCCTCGCGGCTGGGCCGCCTCGGTGAACGGGCCGACGAGCGACGTTCCCCGCTCCTTCTCACCTACACGGCACGGTAAGTGCGTCGAAAAATTCGCTGCAAGCACGCCGCCGTCGCCGCCGTCACCGCCACCACCCATGAATCGCTGCCGCCAACGCCATGAATCGCTGTCGCCGCCCGCTCGCCCAGCGGAGCCATGCATCAACGCCGTCCCGCCTCCAGGCCACCCCGCCGCGCGGGTGATCACGTCCATCCATCCCGCCTCGCCACGCGCCGCCTCGCCGTTTCGCCGCTCCCGCGCACCTTCCGCGCCCGTTTTGTGCACGGATTTTTTGCGCGCTGGACCTGTCACGCCGTCCCGGCAACCGTTACGTCGACCTCGCCCTGCGGAAAGTACGGGCTGTGGTCACCGTCACTGTCCACGCTGCGCGGGCTGCGCTCAGCGGAGCACCTGCGGCGTGACCCTGTCGACCGTGTGACCCTGATGAACCAAACGCTGTTCGTTCGATTTTCGACACGGGACGCAGACGGCTGCCGAAACGACGTCGGATGGATTTACGACGACGACGACGCCGGATGGCGTTTTTTTTTGGCGCACGACGAGTGGGTGGCTGTGCGATGCGTGTGGTGGTGCAGACGACCGACCGACGGCCGGCGTGCACGCCGAACCTCTGATCCATGAACTTGACGCTGACGAGCCCCCGCTGTGCGTCTCCCCGCAGGTCCATAGTTGTCAATATGGTTCGTTACTCGGCTACCCCCTCCAACGAGGCCAAGACCGCCAAGGCCCGCGGCGAGTACCTCCGCGTCTCGTTCAAGAACACGCGCGAGGCCGCTGCCACCATCTCGGGCATGCAGCTGCACAAGGCCGTGCAGTTCCTCGAGGACGTCAAGGCCCACAAGCGCGCCGTGCCCTTCCGCCGCTTCAACGGTGGTGTCGGCCGTACCGCCCAGGCCAAGGAGTGGAACACCACGCAGGCCCGCTGGCCCGTCAAGTCGGCCGAGTTCCTGCTCGACCTGCTCCAGAACGCCGAGGCCAACGCCAAGGCCAAGGAGCTCGACGCCGAGAAGCTCGTCATCAAGCACATCCAGGTCCAGCAGGCCCCCAAGATGCGCCGCCGCACCTACCGCGCCCACGGCCGCATCAACCCCTACCAGTCGCACCCCTGCCACGTCGAGCTGATCGTGGCCGAGGCCGGCTCGCAGGAGGTTGCCGCCAAGGCCCCCAAGTCCAAGAAGCTGACCAAGAAGACCGCCGTCATCAAGGCCAAGGCTGCCCTCCGCCGCGGCGAGTAAGGCTCTGTGTGGTTGGGGTTTGTGGCGATAGCGCTGGTGTGAATATGATCTCTCCGATGCCGCCGCCATCTCCTCTTCTGCCTCCTGCTTGATCGACTCGACTGGTTGAAATACAGTACATTCAAACGCGCATGTAACCCGTTTTCTGCATCCCTTCTGCTGCTGGTGCTTTGCGAGTCGCTAGTTCTGAGCCGTGATCCGAGCGAGTCAGGTGGCGGTGAGCACCGCTCGAGTCGCGCGTCGACGCGCCGCCGTGGCCGCGCGCTGGCTGACCCGACCGCCACTTCTCCTCGGCCGGCCGCTCCAACCGCCGATCAAGCGCACCGACTCGCTGCAACGTATCATCACCAAACCATGTCACTCGGCCGCAAACGAATCGACTTTGAGGCCGTCTTCACCGGGTTCATCCGGGTCGTCGACCAGCTCTTCTCGTGCACCCCGAGCGACCCGGGCGCCGTCGTCGGCGGCATGGACCTCTACGAGTATGGTTTTCGGCTACCGCGTGACGGGCGCGCACGCTGACGTTTCCGCGGGACCTCCAGGTCGGTGTACCAGATGTGCAACACGCGGCCCAAGCCCATGGCCGAGGACCTGTTCCTGCGCCTCGCCGACTACCTCGCGCGGCACACGCAGGAGATTGCCAAGGTGCGCTCGCTCGCTCACTCCGGCAGTCACTGGCGCGCCTGACACGACGACGGTCCCATTGCGTGTAGCGCGTCCACGCCAGCGACCACGCGCTGCAGACGTACGCGGCCGAGTGGGAAATCTACCTGTTCGCGACGCAGACGCTCAACATCGTGTGCGACGTGCTCAACCGGTCCATCTGCACCCCGCTGCGCGGCGCCAACATGAGCGTCGCGATGCGCGCGCACCAGGAGCGCCGCCCGCTCGTTCGCGACAGCGTGTACAAGCGCCAGTCCGTCGAGAGCGTACGCTTCTCCTCACCTCGCGCGCGCCGGTGCGCCGACCGCCGCACCTCACCCGTTACCACCGTGCGTGTAGCTCGCCTTTGTGCTGTGGAAGGACAACGTGTTCCGCAAGCTGCGCAAGGACCTGATCGGGTCCGTGGCCGACGTGGTGCGCGGCGACCGCGAGGGCGTGCTCGGCCCGCACGAGGCGTGCAAGGCGCTCGCCCTGTCGCTCGTCACCCTGCAGGCCCGCGTCTCGCAGTCCATGTCGCTGTACCTCTACGACTACGAGTCGGTGTTCATCGCCGAGTCGCGCAAGTACTACGAGACCGAGAGCCGCCGCTACGCACGAGACCTCAGCGTGTCCGAGTTCATGCGCATGGTGCGTTGCCCGCTGCTGCGCCTGTGCGCTTGGTAGCTGACCCGCGCGTGGTGGTGTAGGCCGACGACCGGCTGAAGCAGGAGCAGTCGCGCGCGGCGAGGTACCTGCACCCGAGCTCGGTCGAGAAGGTACGCCAACTTGCCGAGTCACCTCTCCTCTCCGAGTACTCACTCCGGGAGCACATAGGTCCTGTTCGAGTGCAACGCGCAGTATATTGACGCGCACAAGGACAAGATCTGCTTCAGCTTCAAGGACATGCTGGTGCACACGCGCCGCGAGGGTACCTTCTGCTCCCACGACGCTGCGAGCTCGACCCGGTCGCTCACCGCCACACCGTCTATAGACCTCGAGCTCGCGTACTCGCTCCTGTCGCAGATCCCGAACGGCATCACGCTCCTGACGCAGGTCTACGAGGCGTTTGTCGGCGAGGAGGGCCGCAAGCTGCTGTCGCCCGTACGTGATCGGCGTACTTACTCGACACCCGCGGCGTGCGCTAACCTGACCCCCGTGAACAGGACCCGCGCACGCTCGTCGCATCGCTCGGCGACCTGCACGCGACGCGGACGTCGGAGATCCAGGCGCTGTTCAAGAACGACCCCAAGTTCGTGGCGTCGCTCGACAAGGCGTACCGGTCCGTGATCAACGACAGCGACGCGGTCAACTCGCCCAAGCAGATTGCGCAGTACGTGGACTGGCTGATGAAAAAGTCGAGCAAGCAGTCGGACGCCGAGGTGGAGCGCGCCCTGGTGCAGGTCATGGTCCTGTTCGCGTACATCGACGACAAGGACGTGTTCCAAAAGGTTTACGCTCGGCTGCTCGCCAAGCGGCTGATCCAGCGGCTCTCGACGTCGGACGAGCTCGAGTACACGGTGCTGACTCGGCTCAAGATGGCGTGCGGCGTCGAGTACACGTCCAAGCTGCAGCGCATGTTCACGGACATGACGCTGAGCGCCGACACGTCCGCGCAGTTCCGCGAGTTCCCCGACCACGCCGGGCCCGAGCTGCACGCCATGGTGCTGACGGCGGGGACCTGGCCCATCTCGCAGGCGTCGGCACCCGTCCTCCCGCACCTCCCCGCGCCCATCGCCGCCAGCGTCGCCGCGTTCACCGCCTTCTACGGGACCAAGCACAACGGCCGCAAGCTGTTCTGGATGTGGCACCTGTGCCGCGCCGACGTGCGGCTCAACGGGTTCGACAAGCGGTACGAGGTGTCGGTCGCCCTGCACCAGTACGCGGTGCTCGCCCTGTTCAACGATGCGCCCCGGCTGACTCGCGCCGAGATCGCCGGCGCCCTCGGGTGCCCGCAGCACGACGCCGACCGCACCGTGCAGTCGCTCATCGACGCGGGGCTCCTCCTCGCGGCGGCCGACGGGTCCGACGGCGGCGCGATCGCCATCAACGACGCGTTCACGAGCAAGCGCGCCAAGCTGCGGCTCACGCTGTCGCTCGCAGACAGCGTAGCGGGCGGTGCATCGGCGGGTGGCGGGAGCAACGGTGCGCTGCGGAGCGGTCGGCGCGGGACGGGTGCGGGCGGCGACGACGAGGACGACGAGGCGACGCGCGCGGCGGTCGAGGAGGACCGCAAGCTGTTCCTGCAGGCGACCATGGTGCGGATCATGAAGTCGCAGCGGACCGTCGACCACAACCAGCTGGTCACGTCGGTCATCGACCTGGCCACGGCGCGGTTCCGGCCGTCGATCGCGCTCATCAAGAAGTGCATCGAGATCCTCATCGACAAGCAGTACATTGAGCGCGCGACGGGCGGGAACGACCGCTACGTGTACGTGGCATAGCTCACGGGGAGGAGTAATACAACACACGGAGCTTTGTGAGACGCGTCGTTCATGTGCAGGTCGGCCGCGCCACCGTTCGCCGCTCTCCCCGACGAAGCGCATCGCCGCTCCATGCATCGCTCTCGCTCGGCCTAAATTGAAACCACCCGCTGCAACGCATCAACATGGCCTCCCTCCCGCCCGACTCGCCGCCCCTCGAGGGTACGCCGCCGCGTTGAGAGCCCGCCGCGCACACGCTCTGATCACTCCGCCGACCCCTGCGCGCAGCCACGCTCCTCGTCAAGCGCGAGGCGCAAGTCTTCCCGATCCCGCCGCGCACGCGCGCCGAGGGGTACAAGGCGGCCGACTGGGACACGTCCAAGGCGTGGTCAGGCCGTCTGCGCGTGCTGCACGTCACGTACGCGAGCCCCGCGGCGGCGTCACGCGCGCTGGGTCCCGCGCTCGCGAAACAGATGATCAAGCCGAGCGCGCCCGAGGGCCCGTGGTCGCTGTGCGTCGTGAAGCTCGAGGACAGCATGACGGGCGAGCTGTTCGGCGAGTCGCTGGTGCGCGACCCGGACACGGACGTGGAGCGCGTGCTCGACTCGTCGCGGTACTTTGTGATCCGACTCACGGACCGCGCGTCCGCGCGCCACGCCTGGGTCGGGTTCGGGTTCGCCGAGCGCGCCGACGCGTTTGACTGGAACGTCGCCATGCAGGATTTCGCCAAGCAGGTCAAGTACGAGACGGGCGGCGCCGCCGCGCTCGGTGGGGCGGCGGCAGCGGCGGCTGCGGTGGCCGCGGGTCCGCCGCTCGATCTCGGGCTCAAGGAGGGGCAGCAGATCAAGATCAATATTGGCGTCGTACGTGGACCGGGTACTCACTGAGCTCGGTGGGCTGACATCCGTCACTCGTGTGTAGCTCGCCAAGAAACTCGGCGGCACGTCCGCAACCGCCGCACCCGCACCCGCCGCGCTCCCCGCCGGCGGCGCCGACACCGGCTTCTTCCCGCCCCCGCCGCCCGCGGGCACCAACTTCACGCCGTTCGCCGCCCCGCCCGCGGCCGGTGCACCGTTCGGCGCGTTCGCTGCCGCTGCTCCTGCGCCGTCATCCTTCGCGGCCTTCGACGACTCGCCGTTCGGCGCGTTCTCCGCGCCACCGCCCGCCGCCAGCAAGCGGCACAGCGGCGGCAGCGACGACTGGGCCGACTTTACCGCGGCAGCGGCGCCGCCGCCCAAGGCCGCCGGGTCGCCGAGTGCTAGCGGGGCGGCGGCGACTGGGTGGGTGCAGTTCTGATGCGCGAGATGGTGGGGGAGGGGACAAAGGATATACTTGATTCTGTCGAGATCTTGGCGTGGAAGGGCGAGTGAAGAGTGGTCGAACTGCGCACGCAAGTCGGCCGTGGCCGTGGCCCGGGCGACGAGCGGAGGCTTCGCCTTCGCCGCGGGTCGGCGGCTCAAAGGATGGACGTTGACGGGCGAGCGAGAGATCATCAAGTCGACCATGGTCGCGAAAGACGCTGAGCGCAAGCATTACCTTGTCCGAGAACGGCGGGCTCGCCGGTACATGAGCGTACGTACGTGTGAGCGAGAACGAAGTCGGCCATGGCCGTGGCCACGACCAACGCGACGAGCGGCACCACCGCTTCACGGCATTCAATCCATGGCCGATGCGACCAAGTCAATTCAAGGATGAGCTGACCAGCGGCGAAGAACGAGAATCATGCTCGAGGCGCGAGCAACTCGGGAGCGGAAGCCAAGCAACGCGCGATGCATCGAACGCAACTCAAGCGCGACGATGGCCAAGGCCACCGTCGCGCACAAGCAAAGCCGAGAGACACGAGAGACGAGCAGTGGATGATGCAGATTACCATGTGTATTGCCAATGAGGGGAGGGGGAGGAGAGAGAAGCATGCCAGGAAGATATCACCGTCCGTCCGCGGGATGACCGGCCCGTGGATGAGGAGGAGACACAAGATAGGGGGGAAAGATCAGACAAGTGCAAGAGGGGGGTAGTGCGATGGAGAGGAGAGAAGGGAGGGAGGGTAGAGATGATCGTGGATCAAAAAGTGCTAATGAGGAGGGGGTTTCTTGGTTTCTTGGATGTCGTACGCCAGCGCGCGCGGGGAGGTTGGTCGAGACTGCAGCTCGCCGCTCGCCCACCGCCTTCTTAGGCCGCGGTCGTCGTCTCGCAGGGCGTCGTCACGGGGTACGCCGACGTGGTCGTGGTCACGACGCCAACCGACGTGGCCGTGCCGTCCTCGCAGGGCGCCGTGATGGTCGTCACCTCGGCCGCCGTGAAGGTCACCGTGGCCGTCTGCGTCGCCGTCACGTTGTCGGTGGTCGTCACGTTGATCGTCGTCGTCTCGGTCGCCGTCGCCTGGTTCGTCACGGTCACGGCCGTCGCCGACGACACGGTGCGCGTCGCCGTCGTGGTCGCCTGCGCCGTCTGGGTCTCGGTCACGGTCACCGTCGCCGTCGCGGTCGACACCTGGGTCGCGGTCGCCGTCGCCGTCTCGGTGGCGGTCACGGTCGCGGTGGCGGTAGCCGTCGAGGTCTCGGTCGCCGTGTTGGTGACGGTCGCCGTCGCGGTCACAGTCGCCGTCTCGGTGGCGGTCACGTCAAGCGTCGACGTCGACACGATCGTGGTCGGGACGACCGTCGTCTCAGTCTCGGTGATGGTGGTGGTGGTCGGGGCGCACGACGACGTGATCGTGGTCACGGCCGTGTTGGTGACGAACCGCGTCGCCGTCTGCGTGATGGTCGTGTCCTGGGTGACGGACGCGACGCCGCCGTCGCCGCCCGTCGTCGAGGTCGCCGTCTGCGTGTAGGTCGTCGAGTCGACGGCCGACGTGGCCGTGCCGTAGTTGTACGCCGGGACCGTCGACCCAGCGTCGCCGCCGCCGCCCGTCACGACCGTGGTGGACGCGACCGAGCTCGTGTACGTCGGCGTGGCCGTCGTCGAGGGCGCGTGCGTCGTGTAGACCCACGTCGGGGTCGGGATGTCGACGGCCGTCGTGGTCGGGACCGCCGACGACGACGCCGACGAGATGAGCGTGACCATGGTCGTCGAGTCGGGCACGGGCGTCGAGCCGATCACCGTCTGGGTCTCAGTCGCCGTGTCGGTCTGGGTCTCGACCACCGTCGCCGTCTGCGTCTCGGTCTCGGTCACCGTGGTCTCGCTCGGGAAGTCGATGATCGTCTCCTCGGCGGCCGCGGCGCCGGCCGTGGTCGTCGCGATGGCCGACTGCTGGTAGACGGGGAGCCTGTGGATGTCGGGGGAGGGGCGAGCGTTAGCATCAGGTCGCGAAGAGGCGTGGGAACCGCGACGACGCGTCGCAGGCGAGCAGCGGGACACATACGCAAGCGCGTTGTTGGCGGCCGTGGCCAGGAAGAGGACGCAGAGGAGGGCGGACAGCTTGGTCATGTTGGTGATGGTGTAGGGGTGGGGATGTATGCGAGGAGCTGTGTGTGTGTATCGAGGCCGCGCGCCGGTGTACGAGCGAGTAGTGCAAGCGAAGCAAAGTCTTGGCGAGGGGTGGGGAGGAGCGAGGATGGCGACCCGAAGCCCGTGTATCGGGTGTATGCGAGGACGGCGGGAGGAGGGGAGGTGCTGGACGAGAGAAGGGGAGATGGCCGGGGGCGCGGCGCCGTTTTATACGGGCGGCCGCGCGTGCTGGCTGGCGCGGCGCGAAGGAAAGCGGCACGACGCGCGCAGCACACGGCGGGCGCCGCCGCGTGCGCGTGCGTGCGTGTGCGTGTCAAGCACGGGAACCAAGGTGGAGGGAACAAGCAGGTGAGTGGCGGCGGCGGCGAACAAGAAGGCGGCGGCGGGCGCGCTGGGAGACGGCGCGCGTCGCGTCGAACATGTTTTCGCGTGTCGTGCGTCATGGCGCGTCGCGTCGCGTCCCCTCGCCACCACTGTCCCTGCTTGTTTCGGCGCGGGCGGCGGCAGGGCGTGATCGCCGCGTCGCCCGCGTGCTTGTTAACGTCTCCCCGAGCGCGCCGCTTCTTCTTTCTCGGCGCGCGCGCGCGAGGCGATAAGGCGGGTTGACGAGAACAACCACCCGCGCCGCAGCGGGCGCGCACCGAACACGCGTGCATGTTCATGGGCAGAGCAGGTTTCCGGCTGTTTTCGCCCGCGCGCCCGCGTGTGAGGGGTGCGCGCGTGTTGGTGTGGGCGTGAGGGATGATGACGGGGCGCACGCGTCGCGCCAGCTGCGAGACATCACGTGGCGCGCGCCTTCTTCTTTTTCCCGCGCGAGAATTCCAGGGTTGGGAAGCAAAAACGGTTTACATTGTATCGAGTCGTTCATCATCATCGTCACACATCGTCAGCGCCGTCGCCAGCGAGGACCCACGCGGCGTGCTCGAGGACCTCGGCCGCGGCGCGCGCCACCGCCGCCGTGTTCGTGTTCGCCGACGTGGTCCCGCGGCGGGTGGCACGGAGGGCGAGCTTGGCGGCGCGCACGGCGTAGGTCGCGAGCGGCGACGACTCGGCGCCGCGCGCGCACCGGTGCAGCACGCTCGGGTACTGCGCGAGCGTGAAGGCGAGCTCGGCCCACGCCTCGGCCGTGGCGGCGGAGTCGGTGCTCCCGCGCGGAGACGGGCGTGCCGTGGCGGAGGTCGACGCGGCGGTGCACGCGGCGCGGATGCACGCCCACTCGTTGGCGCGCGACCCGGACCCGGACCCGGACCCGCTACCGGCGAGCGGCTTGCGGCGGTTGGCCGCGAGGACCGCGAGCGCTTCACCAGCACCTTCACTGGTCCCCGCCGCCAGCGACTCGACGTACGCGACGACGCGCACGGTACACGGCGCGTCGAGCATCCGGAGTAGCGCGACGACCTGCCCCGCTGCGGCCTCGCACCCGACGGGGCACACGAGGAACGCGGTCGTCCCGCTACGGCGCGCGGCGAGGTCGGCGACGAGCGCCGCGAGCGGGGTCCAGTTCCCGCGTGAGAACAAGACCGCGACACCCGCGTCGGCGCCGCAGTCGACGAGCTTAGTGCCGCCGGGCGCCGTCATGACGGGCAGCGCGCGGAGCAGGTGGTGCAGCTTGCCCTCGAGTGCGGGCGCGGGAGTTGGGGAGGCCGAGGCCGAGGGCGGGTGCATGGTGCCCGGAGCGCCCGACAGGCGCGCGAGGAAGGCGGCGAGAAGGGTCCCGCGCGTGCTCGTCGGGGAGGTCGTGGGGTACAGGTAGACGAGCGGGGTGGGCGCCGAGGAGCCGGCGGGCGACGTCGGGCGCGACGATTTGGGGGAGGAGAAGAACGGGGTCGGCGAGGCCGGCGGGGCGCGGGCCAGCGCCGACGACGCGACCATGGCGTCGAGCAGCGGGGTGTAGTCGCGCAGCGTCACGCGCAGCTCGGCGTCGCGCACGGGCATGACCGAGGCGACCACGGGGTCGGACAGCTAGCGGTGGAGGGTGAAGCGTGAGTTGCGGTTCACAGCATGTAGATGGCGGCAGAGCGTACCAGCTGGTCCGCGAGGAGGCGCGCGAGCTCGGCGTTGGTGGCGGGGACGAGGTCGGGCCATCCGCCGCACGCCTGGACGAGCAGCGGGCGCACGCGGTCGAGGTTGACGGCTAGGTGCGGGCTCGGGCGCGGGCGAAAGTCGATGGCGTCCCACCATGCGATCGCGCCCGACTCGTCGGCATCGCCCGCGGTGGTCGGCGGCCACGCGCGCGACGCGAACACGGCGCGCAGGTCGAGCAGACACGCGGGCGCCAGCTCAAACTTGTTGGCCGACGCGAACGCCGACGAGTACGTGTGCGTGAGTCCCGAGAGTGTCGTCATGGCGGCGGCGGCGAGCGAGGCGTGGCAGGTGGTGGTGGCGGTTGTCGGTGGCATGGTGTCGGAGTCGCGGTGGTGTTGGACAGGTGATGCATTCAAGGGTGGCGGCGGGGGAGTGTACGCCGTCGAGCAAGAGGATCGAGGCGTGCAGGGGGGGAGAGAGAGCAGGCCGTGGCCGACGGCGCGGGGGTCGCTGCCTTCAAGTACGGCGGGAGACGGCGGCGAGGGCGAGTCATCGCGATGACTGGCCGTGCTTCACCGGCGCGATGGATGGTCCGCTGACCCGAATCCGAAACACGGCGCCGCTGATCCGAGATGGCGCCGTTTCGCCTCAGCCTCCGATAGCGGAGATAGCCGAGATAAGCCGCGTCCAGCGCTCCACTACCGCTCGCCTCCCACACTCCACCGCTCCAGAACACAACAAGCTTAAATTCGTGCATAAAACCCCCGATCACATCACAGCAGCTGGATATACGTCCGCGGGAACATGCCGCACCGGCGGCGGTCGGGCGTGATGCCGCGCGTCCACCCGGCGCCCGCGTCCAGCGTCAGGATCTCGATCACCTCGCCCGCCACCAAGTCGATCTCGTCCGCCTCGACCGCCGCGTACGGGAACATGACGCGCGCCATCGGGTTGCGCGGCGGCGGGATCGTCGGCACCGCCCCGCCCGCACCGTGCCCTGTCGGCGCTGGAGCCGCGTACTGCTGCGGCTGCTGCTGAGGGTGGCCGCCGCCGTACCCGGGCGAGTACTGCTGCTGCGTCTGCTGCTGGTAGTACTGCTGTTGTTGCTGCGGCGGCGGCGCCTGGCCTTGGTACCCGTACCCGCCCGCCTGGTGCTGCTGCTGCTGCTGCTGCTGCTGCTGCTGCTGCTGCTGCTGCTGCTGCTGCTGCTGCTGCTGCTGCTGGTACATGTACTGCTGCTGTTGCTGCTGTTGCTGTTGGTACATGAACTGCTGCTGCTGCGCCTGGTTCATGGTCCCGCCGTACTGCTGCTGCGGGCTGACGCCACGGACCGACCCGCCGTACCCACCGCCCGGCGGCTGCACCTGCTGCGCGCCGCCGTACGGGATGTAGCCCGCCTGCTGCTGCTGCTGCTGCTGCAGATACCCGCCGTACTGCTGCTGCGGCGGAGGCGGGACCGGCGACATCCCACGGACCGACCCGCCGTGCACCGCCGCCATCGAGTACTGCGGCTGCTGCTGCTGCTGCGGGACCGGCGCGGGCGGCGGCGGGACTGGGTATGCCCCGCGCACCGAGCCCATGCCCGTGAACGTGCCGCCGTTGCCGCCCGGGTACTGCTGCTGCTGCTGGGTCGGGTACCCCATGGACGCGGCCGGGGCGGGCGGCGGCGGCGGCGGGGGCTGCGGGTACATGGACCGCACGCTCCCCGTGCCCGGCTCAGGCGTCGTGACGCGCGCCTGTGGGTAGCCCATGGCGGGAGCGACCAGGTTCGCGTACCCGGCGTGGGTCGCGGGCGGAGGCGGGGGTGGTGAGGGGAGCGCCGGCTGCTGCTGCTGCTGCTGCTGCTGTTGGTGCTGGGGCGGAGGCGGCGGCGGAGGGACCGCGTTGAACGCGGCGGGTGCAGGTGCAGCAGCCGGAGGGGGAGGTGGAGGCGGGAGGGCCGCTTGAGCGACGGGCGCCGCTGGAGCGGGCGGCGGAGGCGGCGGGGGAAGCGAGGCGACGGACGGTTGCTGGCTTACTGCGCCTGGCGGGGGCGGTGGGGGCGACGACAGGGTGCTAGCCGACGCAGCGCTGAAGGCCGACCGCACGCTCGCTGTCTCGACGTCGGACCCGGGCGGAAGCGGCGGCGGCGGGGGCGGCGGCAGGTTGTCAATGGACGTGGACTGGGCGCGGTCGAGCGGCGCCATGCCCTCATTGTCGTGCAGCGACGCGCGGTCACCGCCGCCGCCGCGCCGGGCAATGGTGCCGCCGAGCGACGTGAGCTCGAACTTGGCCTGGACGCCGCCGAGCAGCGCGGCGCCGTCGCCGAGCTTCTTGTCCGACGACACCTGCAGCGACGCGAGCGGCGGGAGCGGCGTGCCGACGGCGTCGAGGACCGACAGGTCGAGCTTGGGCGGCACGTTGCTCATGGACGCGGTGCCGGTGCTCGTAGCGCTCGAGGCGGTGCCGAACGGGTTGCCCGACATGGTCGCCGACCCGGGCTTCAGCGGAGACAGCGGCGAGGGCGGCGGGAAACCGGTCGACGTCATGGACAGGTACGACCCGGAGCGGCCCGTAGAGACGCCGGCGTGCGCACGAGTGCCGTGAAAGGTGATGAAGGGCTTCTCGGCCTCGAGCGACAGCTCGGGCTGCTCAGGGCGCAGCGGCAGCGTGTCGCGGCGGATCGAGGCGCCAAATAGCTCCTCGAAGCGCTATAATCATGACTAGGTGTGAGTACGGGAACTTCAAAGTTGAGTAGTTGGTCGCACCTCGGAAATGGCGTCGAGCTTGGCCGTGTGCACCGTCAGCTCGGTCCCGCAGTGGCCGACGGTCTCGTCAAGCCCGGCGCTCGCGCGCGACAGGTAGTCGGAGACCTTGGCGAGGGCCTGGGCCGCGCACGCCTCGGCCTGCGCGTGCAGCTTGAGCAGCTCGTCCATGGACCGCGCCTCGAGCACGAGCGTCTGCTGGCGCGCGGCAAAGTCGGCCAGGTCGGTCGCGGCGGCCGCCAGCGGCACCAGCGCGCGCTGCGTGATGGTCTGGTCCCACGCCGCCCACTTTTCGCTGAGCACCGGCGCAGTGGGCGGGGCGTCGCTGCCGCCGATGCCGGCGACGGAGGTCGGCGCGACGGGAACGGGCATCGTCGGTCGTCGGTCGGGTGTTCAGTGCAGTGCGTCGAGTGCGTGATTCATGGAGGCACGATCTCCGTGCGGATCGGCTTTGCGGGCAAGGAGGCGAGTGCGCTGGGCGCCGAGAATCCGCGCGACCGACGCGTTTGCGGCGCGACGCGTCTCGCGCCGAGAGACGGAACGCGCCGCGTGACAAGGTGACGTCACTCGGGCGGCCCGCGGAATTCATGGCGAGCGGCCAGTCGCTCGTTCCAACTTCGCCACCTCCGCCTTCTTCTCTCCCGTCCATCCCCGCCCTTGGCTCCATGTATCCCTGAACGATAAAAACCATGCATCAACTCCATGCACCTCCACACGTCAACGCCCTGGCCGCCACAGCGCCCGTTCTTCCAGCGGGAGGACCAGGGCCGCAGCAGCGGCGAGCTGCGCCGCCCGTCGGCATGATCAACGCCGTCCTGCAGCTGCTTCTCGAGCGCATGGTTGCCCGCCACCTGCACCTGTCGCTCGTCGTCACCCAGCTCGACCCGGCCCGCCGCTACCTCGTTGCGCGCATGCCGCTCGCCGCGACGCAGCTGGTCCGTTTGTGCGAATCCTCGACCAACTTTTACGTTTCCGATGCTGATCCCATCATGGAAGTAGACTCCCGACGGGTCTCCACTGCCGCAGATCGCCGCGGCCGTCACGGACGTGGTCACGGCGCTCCTCCCGCTCCTCGACACGGACCGGCCGCTCGAGGCCGCCGGCGGGCTCAAGCAAGGTTCGTCGCTTTCATCAAAGCGCTCCAATACGACTCTCGGCTGACCCTTGATCATGTAGGCGGCGGCTACCCGCAACTCCCCGCCGCACACGCGCACGCGACCGCGTGGCCGACGTACCGGCCCGACTCGCCGCCACCACCGACCTCGGTTGCCATCCTCGAGGCGCACGGGACCCTGCAGGGCAGTGGCCGCCTCGCCTTCATGGGCTTCGCGTCCGTCGACCTCCTCGTCACCGATGCGGCGCGTGCTGCGCCGCCGCGCCTCCTCACCTCGTCGCGCGTCCCGGCCATGGCCATCCCGATGCCGCCCGTCCCGCCACCAACCAGGAACGGATCGGGAGCCGACGCGTGGAGTAGCGGCCCGTGGCGGGCCGCACGCATGTAACGCGCGACTCGACGCGTCGCTTTTCTCTGTACAGCGATACACTGCGCAAGCTTTTGGAACCCGAACGCACGCCGACGTGTATCAAGAGCAGAGGAAGAGGGGAGCAGCCGAGAAAAACACGACAACGATGAAGGAGGAGACCGCGGCTCGCAATGCGAGAGACCCGCTACGTCTCGTACTTAATCAGGTTGCGCAGGGCGTGCTCAAGCATCCGCTCGAGCTGCATGTAGAACGTCATCACCTCCCAGCGGGCGTTCCTGTCCGTGTCGGCGGGCCCGCGCCCGTCCTAACCCTGGCCCTGGATGTGCTGATCCTGGCCGATGCACGCCTTGGTGAGGGCCGCGTCCATGGCCTCGCCGTGCGCGAGCAAGCAGGCGGCTGCCACCGCGTCGGTTGCCTCGATGACGTGCACGAACTTACACGACACGTAGTCTACGGCGTCGTCGCCGTCGCCATGTCACAACCCGGAAAGCCAAGTGGCCACGCTAGCCGCGACGCACTGCTCGAGGATCCGCGCCGCGAGCTCGCGCTTCTTGGGCACGGCCTCAAGCTGCAGCAGCTGGTGGTCCTGGGGCTCCGGCACGATCGTGACGCGAAAATGGCGAGCGCGAGCGCCCTCGGCCTGCGTCGACAGGACCACCTCGGTGGCCAGATGCCAGTCGGCGGTACCGTAGCAACGGTGGGCCTGTACGAGGCACCTGGACGCGGCGGCGTCAAAGTGCGAGATGACGGGCTCGAGGTCGGCCTTGGACTTGCACTCGGGCCACTTGATGTGCGACAGATCGTCCATGATGATGAGCTTCGCCGGTCCGCGTTGAAACGGAGCGACGCAGTTGCGACCAACGGTGTCGTCAGCGACCGACGAGAGCGGGATGATGGTCGGCTTCGTGGGGTCGTAGTAGCTGACCTTGACCCACCCGGCGCGAACGTGGGCGACAGGAACAGGTCCATCGCCCGCCTCCGACGACAGGAACTCCTCGATCTGGCGCCAGAGGCAGTCGAGGAAGATCGAGGTGGCGACCGCGTTGCCGGCCGCGTCCATCTCGCTGCGAGCCGTGAGCAGGGGCGTGTTGAACTTGCCGCCGCGGCCGCCGTTAGTGCATGGTCAGGGTCAGTGTAGAACCGAGCGGATCGTTTGACGCCCCGTACCTGGCGAGCATTCGACATCCACTCAGGAACAAGAACGCGACCTCCTTGGTGCCGTCGCGGAAGAACTACACAGTACTACTAGTTAGTGTTCAGAGCAACGAGTGCATGTGCACTGAGACAGCGTACAGGCACGAGCGAGGCGTCCATGGCATCAGCGCGGTCCTTGGTCGAGAGCAGGTGCTCCATGTTCGAGAACCGGATATCGGCCGCAGGCTTGATCCGGTCGCCCGGAAAGTGCTTCGGTGCCGGGTCAAAGACGAGAAGCGAGCTTGGATCCGTGTCCCAAAGAATCGCCGGAATCGAGAGGTTGTAGTCCGCATTGAGCTCGAAAGCAGGTTTTCTACACGCGATCCGGGGGTCAGCATGCGTTTCGACGACTTCAGCTTCGCCGTCGTTGGACGATGAGGCGAGTGACGGACAGACACACCGTACTTGCAAGTGGTCAAAACTGAACATTCGATGCCCGGGGGCAGAAACCTGGCGAGGCCTAACGTCCTCTTCATCGAGGATTGGCTCATTGCAGCGGGTTTCACAAAATTTGGCGAAAGAGAGTGTCGAGGTTGCTCGGGCGGCTTCTCTGTCTCGACCGTTGCTGCACGGGAGACTCGAGATTGAGTGCTTGCATGCGGAATCCACGAGCACAAAACGCGTGATCAAGCCTCACGTGGCGCATCGCGTCGCGTTTCAGGTGGGTGGCTTCGCCCGTTCCCTTTCAACCGAATGCGCGTCATGAGGACTCTTGGGGCAGTTGAACGGTGTCTCTGTACAGCTGACGAAAACCTCAGCTACGGCTCACCGTCGAGGTGACGCGGGCCGCGCCTGTGTGATGGGGACAAACCTTGGACGGACTCCGCACAGCCTGTGATCAGCTCCCACGACAGTGCGAAAAAACGCGTCTTTCAGCATAAAGGTGATTGAAGACGATGTTGTCTCTGCATCGGAACTTACAAGCGAAAGTTTCACTGTATTACACGTTGCAGGGCGACGACATCATCGCAGCGATCACACAAGCACAGCCCAACGCGATCCCCAGGCCGGAGCGTGTTGTGCAGTTTGATTGATAGCATGTTACAAGGCGACGGGATCATATCAGCGATCAAGCAAGCACAGCGCAACGCGATCCCCAGGCGGCAGCGTGTCGGGCAGCTGCAGCGCCGTCCACCACTCGACGACGTCGTGCGCGCGATTCTCACGCGCTGATTCGAGCGCGCGTGGCGTGGAGTACACCGGCCGCCGGGAGCGACGCCAACACTCGAGCATCTCGACCATCACAGCCTTGTTCATGGCCGTGGTCAGAAAGGCGGCGGCCGAGTACCTGGACGCGTGCCGCGACGAAAGCCACACCTTGACCACGGCGACGTGCCCTTTGGCGCAGGCATGCTCGATGGCCGCGTACGAATAGTGGGGCTCTGGCCCCGAGAGAAGCCACCACTGGACGAGATCGGCGTGCCCGCCCGCGCTGGCCCAGTCAAGCGCGAGCAGCGAGTAGCGCACCGCGCTCGGATAACGAGCGTACCACCAGCGGATCAGGTCAAGGTTTCCGTTCTTGGCGTCAATGCTGAGGTTACGCTGTGGAAATGCATTGACGTGATGGAGCCTCGCATGAACGTGCACTGCGGGTTGACAGCTCAAAAAAGAATTCCAGTATAGTGTCCAGACGTGTCTTCAATTTGGCCCAGCGCCAAACGCAGCTCCGGCGCGTCGCAAGCACATGCACAGCTTGCCGAGCGCCGCGGGGTGGTGCCGGAGGGCGGGCACCGTGTCGACGAGGACCGGGTACAGCGCGACGAGGTGCGGGACGCCCGCGGCCGTGTTGATCTCGAGTTCGGCGAGCTGCGCGAGGACGAGCTCGACCTCGGCGTCGCGCAGCCGCGGGAGCGGAACGGACCCACCCGTGCGCTCCGTGTCGGCCACGTACGCCGAGAGCACGCCGCGGACCCTTGCGAGCAGGACCGGGAGCGCCGAGCTCGCGGGGAACCGGCGCGCGAGGTCGAACTGCGCCGTGAGCGCGGCCGCGGCAAACGACTCGCGGACGTGGGTCCGCTCGGCCGCCGTCGTGGGCGTTTCGGGCTCGGCGTCCGTCATGGTCATGGCGCTCGCCACGGCCGCGTCGAGCGCCGAGACGGACGTGAACCGCGCCGCCGCGTCGACCGCGTGCACGAGGACCGTGAGATCCGCGTCGGCGAGGTGGTGCGGTAGACTCGCCATCAGCGCCGCGAGCGCCGCCGCGTCCTTGGCCTCGCTCGCGTCGTGCGCGTTCGGGCGCGAGCGGAGGTACGCGTCGACGACGGCCGCGACGAGCAGGTGCAGGGTCGCCTCGTCCGCAACGGCGGGTTCTAGGGATCCCGGCGCGGGGCACAGGTACGCGACCAGCGCGAGGACGGCGTCGACGGCGGGCTCGTGGAGCGGGTGCGCGATAGTCAAAAACGCGGCGAGCGACGTGGCGAGCGCGGCCGTCGCGGCAGCGCTGAACCCTGACGCGCCGCTGCTCTTGGTCGCGTCGACCGCGCGTGACATGGCGGTCCGCGCGAGCGCGAGGTACGTCGGGTGCCGGTTGCCCGGCGCGAGGGTGGGCGCCTGCAGCGGGAGCGACGCGGCGCGCGCGAGGAACTGGATACGGAGGTGCACCGGGTCACCGCCGCCGCCGCCGCTTACTGCGCTCGCGGGCTCGCGGAGCGACATCGCCACGTCGACGACGTCGGACTGCACGGCGCCGAGGTGCTCGGTGTCGTTTGAGTGGTCGGGAACTGCGCGGAGGAGCCGCAGCACGGCCTCGAGGCGGTCGAGCAGCTCGGCGACGGGGGCGAGGGCCGCGACCGAGTCCTCGGCGGCCAGGAGCGAGCGGAGGAACAATACGAGCAGGTGGACAAAGTCGTGCGACAGGGTGCGTGGCGGGAGCGGCGCGGAGCGATCGAGCGTGCCCGAGTACTCCTCGAGGCCGACGACGATGCGGCTCCAGCACGCGTACAGCTCAGCGCGGATGGCCGGCTCGAGCGCGGGTTCCGCGGCGAACGCGCCGAGGACCTTGGCCGTGGCGACGCGCACCTCGAGCGACGCCTCGAGCACGTACCGCGCGGCCATGGCGAGGACGGGGCCGACGTGGCGGGCGAGCGGGGCGCGGAACGCGTCGGTGGCGAACAGCGCGCCGAGCCCCTGGATCGCGAGCACGCGGGTCTCGTCCCACTGCTTCTCGGCCGTGTCGCGCGAGTGGTGCATGACGAGCCCGGCGCTGCTGGCCGCGGGCGCGGGCGCCGCCGTGTTGCAGTGCAGCGTGGCGTCGAGCAGCGGCAGCACAATGTCGCAGATGCACGTGTCCCACTGCTCAGGGTGCAGCCGGGTCCCGGCGCTCGCCACGGCGCGGAACAGCGACGTGACGCACCCGTTCCGGACCTGCGGGCGGCGGTCCTTGCAGATGAGCGTCAGCTGCTGGAGCACGGCGAGCCAGTGGGTCTTGCGGGCGTGGGCCGAGTCGGCAATGGTCCACAGCAGGCGGATGCACGTCAGCGAGATGTTGACGTCGGCGCTCTGCAGGGCGTAGATGCGCAGCGTGGCGATGCACTGGTCGAGCTCGGCGGGGTTGGTCGGGAGGTAGTCGGCGCACAGCAGCTCGAGCGACGGGAACGCGATGCGGACGAGCGCGTCCTCGGCGACGCTGCTCTGCAGGATCGCGTAGACGAGCGGCCACTCGGAGATGGACTGCCCGTGCACCTGCAGGAGGCTGTGCAGCGTCTGCAGCGCGCGCTTGGGCACGTCGCCCGTCAGCGCCGCCAGCTCCTTGAGCGGCGCGAGCACCTTGGCTTGGCTGAGGTGGATCCCCTGCGTCGCGACGTGGCAGATGGTCTCGCACGCCTGCAGCTGCAGCTCAATGTTCTGCGTGTTGCTGGCAATGAACACAAAGTGCTGGATCACCAGGACCCACACCTCGGGCAGCGTCGACAGCAGCCGGTGCAGGTGGATGATCACGAGCTGGCGCAGCTTGTCGACTGCGAACGCCTACGCGGGTTTGCGGTTCGATCGTCAGTTTGGTCTCGAAAGTACGCATCGATACGAAAAAGTGCGCGCGCGCGTACCATGGTCGGGATCGAGTTGAACTGGCACATGGCGTTGAAGATGGGCACGAGGGCGTCGTCGGGCAGCTCGCGCGTGGCCGAGAGCAGGTGGCGGAGCTGGCCGTCGGGGTCGGTCGGTGCGGGTTCCACGCCGGCGGCCGATGCGCCGTTTGCGACGCCCGTCGGCGAGGTCGGCGTGAGCAACCTCCGCGGCGGGGACGGCAGCGTAGCGTTACTGCTCGCGGCGCTGCCGGCCTTGCCGCTGGCGCGGAACCGCTCCCAGTAGCACGCGATCTCGAAGACGAGGAACCACGCGCCGCCGTCGAGCGAGTCCATGAGCTCCTGGGCGACTCCAAGGACGGCGTGGAGGCACGCGGGCGCGTGCTCGGCGTTGGCCGTGACCTGGCGTGAGAGCAGGGTGAGGAAGGCGTCGCGCGGCGCCGTGAGCCCGGCGCGCCCGCACACGACGGCCATGATCTGCACGTACGGCACCACGTCGGCCGTGTACTTGAGCAGGTGCGACAGCGACGCGAGCAGGGCCGACCACGCGGTCTCGACCATGGCGACCGCGTCCGGCTCGCCCAGCACGGCCTCGAGCGAGGTCACGACGCCGTACACGCACTGCACGGCGAGGTACACCTCGTAGTCCTCGGAGACGGACGGCGGGTCCGACTTGTCGAGCTGGTCGATGCACTGGACGCGGGCGGGGGCCGCAGCGAGTAGGTTGCCCTGGGTGTCGCTCGTGATGAGCTTGTGCAGGCCGGTCAGCAGGTCGCGGAAGATGTTGGTCGACTGCTTCTGCTGGTCGTAGACGCAGAAGACGTTGTACAGGAGCCGCGGCTGGGCGCACAGCGAGACGAGGGCCTCGAGGGCGAGGGCGCACGGCCAGCCGTGGTCGTTGTCGAGCGATTTCAGGAGCAGCGAGAGGAACACCTCGCACTCCATGACGAGGATCGAGGCAAACTTGTGGACGAGCAGGTGCACGACGCGCATGAGGCGGACCGACTGCGAGTAGTCGTGGCGCTCCGGGTAGGTCTTGATGACCATGGGGCACACGGACTGCGACAGGACGTGGCTGAACTCGATGTGCCGCTCGAAGACGGCGGCGTGGTTGGCGAGCACGCTCTCGAGGAGCTCGAGGGCAAAGGCGCGCGGCAGCGACTGCACGGCGAGGAAGGTGGTGGCGTCCGTGCCGCTGGCGAGGCTGCACAGGTCGACGAAGACGAGGTAGGCGTCGCGCGCGCACGGGCGCAGCGAGTCAATGGACGAGGGCGCGAGCTTGACGCGGCCGAGGTCCGAGGTGATGGACTCCTCGAGGCCGTCCTCGAGCGGGACCTTGTCGAAGAGGAAGATGACGAGCTGGCGCAGCGTGGCGGCGGCCGTGTTGCTGACGAGGCCGTCCTTGACGGCGGCGAGGCGGAAGCAGATGTTGAGGGTGTCGGCGACGAGCTCCATGTGCAGGGCCTGGAACTGGGTGATGAGCGGCAGCAGCGTCTGCAGCGCCTTGACCTGCACCTCCATGCCGAGCGAGGTCACGTCGGCGAGGGTGTGGATGAGCTGGCGCAGGGCGGGCGCCGAGTCGGCGATGGCGCGGTGCGAGACGAGGCGCTGCAGGCCGCCGACGGCGATGGAGACGAGCTTGGCCTGCTTGGTGTCGCAGGCGAGGTAGAAGGGCCGCGACACCTCGTCGGACTTGGCGAGCTCTGCGCGAAGCGGGCGGGTCGTCAGCCGGGTATCGCGGTGGGCGGGTCGCGCATGGACGCACCGGCGCAGATCTCGTTGACGGGCCGGTCCTTCAGCGGCCTCAGGATCATGATGACGCGCTCGGACGCCTAGCGGGCGGGCGAGTAGTGGGTGCGGTGAGCGGTTCGGCCGGTCCCTGTCGGTCAACGAGTACCGCAGCACGCACATCCTTGATGTCGGGATACTTTTTGCGCGCCTCGTTGGAGAGCGTGAGCAGCTCATTTTGCAAGAAGCTCACGATGCTCGCCATGGCTGCAGTAGCGGTAGTACAGCGGGCACGGCGGTGTCGATGCGTAGGGGTCGATCGGGCCCGTCGGTCGCGTGGAAGCGGGCGGCGGCAGCGGCGGCCGAGTTACATGGGGTTGCCCGAGGCAGATGAGGGTCGAAAGAGCGGGGGAAAGAGGGCGAGAGCCGAACGGCGACTGAACGACGCGCGGGCGGCGCGTGTGGCGGTGGCGGCGGCGGATCCATCACGTTTACGCTGTGGCGCAAATGTCCCGCACCCGCCGCGTGAACTCACATGATTCCCGACGCGTCTCGCAAAACGCGTCTCCCGCCGCACTGCCCTGTTCGGTGCCCTCGACGCGCGCGTCGCCGTCTCCCGCCGCGCGCAACATGCACTTCGATATCATGCGAGCGAGCGCGCGAGCGCGAGCGGGGCGTTGCCTGCCCGCCCCCCTCCGTCCGCGTCCCTCCTGATCTCCTCGCCACCGCACTCCTCCTCGCAACTTCAAAAACCATAGAGACTTCTCGAAACTCGCCGAGAGCGCACTCCTTGCACACCCACACGCACCGTCGTCACCATGGCCGCCAAGTCCAGCGGCGGTCAGACGACCAACCTGGCCACGGCGCTGTCGACGCCGGCCCCGACCCCGCGCCAGGTGACCACCTTCATCACGGACCTGGCCGCCAAGTCGCGCGCCGCCGACTACTGTGTCGGGTCGTCGCTCGCCCTCATCACCTCCGAGTCGGCCAGCACCTCGTTCGGCGCCACCGACACGTGCGACCCGCGCGCCCTGTGCGAGACGGCCAAGGCTGCCGCCGCCAAGTCGATCCAGGATGGCGCCAACGCCGACCCGATCGTCGCGCCCGCGAGCACTACCTCGTCCGTCGCGTGCGCCGTCGCCGCCAAGGCGTGGCTCGCCATGCACCGCGAGCAGCGCGACCAGGTTATTCACGTCCAGTGCGTCCCTCTCACCACTCGATTCCGCTCCGTATCCTTGCTCACCCGCATTCCATTATCGTAGTGGCCTCGCATCGACCCAGCACACGGGCCTGCACCAGCTGATCCTCGAGCAGCTCATGCGGCAGAGCGCGGCGACGGGCAAGGCGACACACCGCCTGCACACGGACCTGGCCAAGGCGCACCTGCTCATGGACTGCATGGGCGCCGCGACCTCGCCGCTCGGCGCCACCTCGGTGCGGTACGGCAAGCTGACCGAGGTCCAGTTCGACGCCCTCGGCACCATTGTCGGCGCCAAGATCTGCGACTACCACTTCGACAACGCGCGCGCCGGCAACCCGCCGCTCGCCGAGTCCAACTTCCACGCCCTGCACGCCATCTGCGCCGCCGCGGCGACTGCGCCCGAGCTCAAGGCCATGAAGCTCGTCGCCGACCAGACCAAGTACAACCTCCTGTGTAACGGCGCTCGCGTCGCTGCCAAGAACGTTTCTGCTGCGAGTACGTTTTTCGACCCGTAACCCCGCACGACAACCACACTAACAACCGCGTGTGTAGCGTACCGCATGATGACCAAGTGCATGAAGGCGCTCGGCCTCAAGAAGCGGTTCCAGCAGTCCTTCTTCTCGGTACTCGCGGGCCTGCTGCACCTCGGCAACCTCGAGTTCGAGATGGACTCGCGCAACAAGCAGGCCGCCGCGTACGTGCGCAACGTGGACGTGCTGGAGACCGCGGCCGCGCTGCTAGGTCTCCCCGCCGAGCGCCTGCAGTCGGTCGTGACCTGCAAGACCACCGTGTCGGGCGACTCGGCGTACACCGACTTTTTGAACCCGGTCCAAGCGCGCGAGGTGTGCGGCAACTTCATCTCGGCCGTGTACGGGTCCATGTTCTCGTACCTGCTCGACCTCGTCAACCGCAAGCTGAGCAGCGAGGCGACCACGGTCCACACGATCAACGTCGTCGACATGGGCGGCGTCGAGGCCCAGTACACCAACGCCGCGCACCAGCTGTGCCGCAACTACGCGGCCGAGCGCATGCACCAGTTCTACCTCAAGCACGTCGCGCAGACGGTGCGCACGGCGACGGGGAACGCGGACGCGGCCGCGGCCATCGACGCGCTCGTCCAGGCCGGGCCCGCGGGGCTCATGGAGGAGATCTTTGACCTGCTCGAGCGCGAGACGCGCAACATTGCCGCGGCGTCGGCGGCGGCCGGGTCGCCGACCACGCCGACGGCGCGCGCCGCGGCCGTGTCGTCGCTGCACCTCCTCGACAAGCTGCACTCTCAGTACGCGCACCACCCGAGCTACTCGCTGCCGCCGACCGACAGCGCGTCCGGGTTCGCGGTGCGGCACTCGACGGGGATCGTGACCTACTCGATCACGACGGCGCTGCAGCAGCTGAGCTCGATTGTGCCCGCCGAGTTCATCACGGCGTGCCGCAGCGACGCCAACAAGAACCCGGTGCTCAAGCAGGCCTTCAACGAGGCGCGCTTTGTCACGTACGTCAACCCGAAGCGCGCCAAGACCATTGTCGCGGGCCGCGCCGCCAACCTGCGCCGCAACCCGACCAAGATGGTCCGCCGCAACACGGGCGGGATCAAGCGCGACATGGCGACCGCCGCTGTCGCGGCGGGACCCGCAGCGGTGCCGTCGCCCGCGTCGCCCACGCTCGCCGAGGTCCCGCCGGCGGTCCCCGAGACGGTCAACGAGGACGACGAGGACGAGAACGACACGGACGTGCCGCTGTCGCGGCTCTCGAACACGGTCGTCGGCCAGCACCGCGTCATCATGGACAAGCTGCTCGCGACGCTCGACGCGAGCCGCGTGTGGACCGTGGCGCTCGTCCCGACCTCGGGTTTGTCGGACGACGTGGTGCGCCAGCTCGGCATCCCGACGCTCATCGGTGCAGCGCGCACCGCGCCGTACGCGGCCGTGGTTCCCGTCGCGACATTCCTCGCGGCGTATCCCAAGGTGTCGGCCGGGCTCGCAAGCACCTCCGCCAACCCGATGACCCTCGTCGCTCACCTCCGCGACACGCTCGCGATCCAGCCCGCCGTGTCGGACGCGGGCGACCTGGTGCTCCTGCGCGACGCCGAGTGGCTCGTGCTCGAGGGCGCCGAGACGGCCGGCGCGCTGCAGGAGACGGCGCACGGGCTCGTGACGTTTGCCAAGGTGCAGGACCGGGCGCAGCGCGAGGAGGCGGCGGCGGGAGAGGCCGGCGCCGAGAGCGAGGACGACCGCAGCAGCATTGCGGGGACGGTCGTGACGCAGGACGACTTTGAGCTGGGCGAGCTCGGTCCCGATGCGGCGGACGCGGCGGCGGGCGGCGGCGGCGGCGCGGGTCCCGCGCACGCGGCCAAGGCCAAAGCGGCGGACCCGCCCAAGAAGCCCAAGCTGTCCAAGATCCGGCGTCGGTGGCTGTGCGCGACGACGTGCCTGACGTTCTGGATCCCGGAGCGGGCGCTGGTCTGGCGCGGCATGGCGCGCGACGACGTGCGGCAGACGTGGCGCGAGAAGGTGGCGCTGTGCACCATCATCGCGATCCTGTCGGCGCTCATGCTCTTCTTCATCACGGGGTTCAGCAAGCTCATGTGCCCCGAGGTCGACATGTACACGCTCGAGGAGGTGTTCAAGGAGCAGCGCGAGGGCTCGTCCAAGTGGACGCGCCACATCATCAACGGGTACATCTACGACTCGACGTCCTGGTCGCACCCGAACACGGACGGGTACAACCAGCAGGCGTTTCTCGAACTCCACGGACGCGACGCCTCGGCCTACTTCCCGCGCTGGAACCCAAGCACGGGCGAGGCGCCGTCCGTGTGCGCGCCGCGGACCGCGCGCCGCCAGGTCGACGGTGCTGACCAGCAGTCCCAGCTGTCGCGACGCGGCATCGACATGGACCCGAAGCTGTGCGTGCCGACGGGGTCGAACGCGACGGGGTACTGCCACTCGTACAGCCAGATGGCGTTCAAGGTGGCGATCAAGGACCCGACGCTGACCGTGTCGCGTGTGGCCAAGATCGCGTGGACTCTGGACGCGGTGGCGGCGCGCAACTCGGACACGTCGCGGTTCGTGGTCATCGACAACAACGTGTACGACGTGACGCTGCTGACGTCGGGCAAGTCGCCGCTGACGGACGCGGAGCGCACGCTGCTGCTGGCCAACGGCGGCAAGGACATTACGGCGTACGGGAAAAAGTACGTCAACATGAAGTGCCTCGACGCCGTGGCGTGGGTCGGCGTCGTCGACAACCGCAACTACCTCGTCTGCCAGATCTCGACGTACATTCTCATGGGCGTGACCTACGTCATGGTCGCCATCATGGTCATCAAGTTCCTGTCGGCGCTGCAGCTCGGGTCCAAGCGCATGCCCGAGGACATTGACAAGTACGTGATCATGCAGGTCCCGTGCTACTCGGAAGGCACCGACTCGCTCAAGAAGACCATCGACTCGCTCGCCCTGACGACCTACGACGACACGCGCAAGCTGTTGTTCGTCGTCGCCGACGGCATGGTCAAGGGCTCGGGCAACGACAAGCCGACGCCCGACCTCGTCCTCGACATTCTCGGCGTCCCCGACACGCACCGCGACGTGTCCGGGTTCAGCTACCACGCCATCGGCGAGGGGTCCAAGGGACACAACAAGGGCAAAATCTACTCGGGCCTGTACCACGTCCAGGGCCGCGCCGTACCCTACATTGTCGTGATCAAGTGCGGCACCGAGCAGGAGACGACCAAGGCCGGGAACCGCGGAAAGCGCGACTCGCAGATGGTCCTTATGAAGTGGCTCAACAAGGTACGCTTGCGGCGCGCTCGTGTCCGTGAATCCGTGACTAACCCCATCGGCCGCCCTCCAGGTGCACCTCAACCTGCCCATGACGCCGCTCGAGCTCGAGATGTACCGGCACGTCCGCAACGTGATTGGCGTGCAGCCGGCGCTGTACGAGTACATTCTCATGGTCGACGCCGACACCGAGGTCGGGCCCGACAGTCTCACGCGGCTCGTGTCGGCGTGCGTCAACGACGGCAAGATCATGGGGCTCTGCGGCCTGACCAAGATCGCCAACGAGAAGCAGTCGTGGATCACCATGATCCAGGTCTACGAGTACTGGATCTCGCATCACCTCGCCAAGGTGCGTTCGCGTGATGATGGCCACGCCCAACTGGACCACGGAACTGACCCGATGTTCTCTCGCTAGGCTTTCGAGTCGCTGTTCGGCACCGTGACGTGTCTTCCCGGGTACGCTCTCGCTCCCCACAACGACCATTATCGGCGCAAAACTGACTCGGCCGTGTCCACCGACCAGATGCTTCTCCATGTACCGGCTCTACTCGCAGCGCGGCGGCAAGAAGACGCTGCTGCTCATCGACTCGGAGATCATCGATCTGTACGCCGAGTCGGTGGTCGACACGCTGCACAAGAAGAACCTGCTGTCGCTCGGCGAGGACCGGTACCTGACGACGCTCATGCTGAAAAAGTTCAACCAGTGGTCGCAGAAGTTCATCCCCGACGCGTACTGCCTGACCATCGTCCCCGACTCGTTCTCGGTGCTCCTCTCGCAGCGCCGCCGCTGGATCAACTCGACCATCCACAACCTGTTCGAGCTGTCGGCCGTGAGGTACGCGATGGGCCGCTGCTCGCCGCGAGGGACTCTGCTGACCTCGACGACGTTCCGCGCGTAGCGATCTCTGCGGGTGTCTGATCTTTTCGATGCGACTGGTCATCATCACGGATCTCGTGGCGACGCTCGTGATGCCGGCCAGTGTGGGCTACCTCGGCTACCTCATCTACCTGGTCATCATGGACAGCAAGGCGCACATGCAGGTCCTGATCCTGATCGCGGCCACGTACGGCATGCAGGCCGTCATCTTCCTCATCAAGCGCCAGTTCCAGCACATTGGCTGGATGCTCGTGCACATCCTCGCCATGCCCGTCTTCTACATGTACATTCCGCTGTACTCGGTACGTCTTGGACCTTGCGTGTTCGTCCTTCGTGTGTGTGCTGACCGCCGCCCGCTCACCCGTCGTCTAGTTCTGGCACTTTGACGACTTCAGTTGGTACGCGTCCATCGCCTCGCCGCCATGCCCGCGAACTCATCGCTAACCACGAATCATCGTACAGGGGCGCGACCCGCCGTATCGAGGGCGACAGCGGCAAGGGCGGGCACGACGGCGACAACGAGCTCTTCGACCCGTCGACGATCCCGACGGCCAAGTGGGACGACTACAAGCGGGTGAAGCGGACCGAGGCGTCGCTCGACGCGACCAAGGCGTCCATGGACAACCTGGCGGCCGCGAGCGGCGATCTCGGCACGCTCAAGAAGTCGGTCAAGACGCGCGGCGGGAGCACCGACAACCTGCGCTCGGCTGCGGGCATCGACGGGCACGGGTCGACGGCCGCGCTCCACATGAACAGCAGCTCGGCGAACCTCCTGCGCGGCGCGCACTCGGCCAGCGTCGCGTCGCTCACCGACATGTACCGCACCAACGTGTACGCGGACGGCGGCGGCAACATGGTGCCCATGTCGGCCATGTCCGCGGCGCCCGGCGGGTACATGTACCCGGCGGTCCCGCACGGCACGCCCATGAGCGCGACGGGGATGCCGATGAGCGCCATGGGCGGCATGGGCATGGGGATGGGCGGGTTCGGGTACTCGCCGTCCATGGCCAACCTGTTTTCGCCGCAGCTCGCGAGCGGGATGCCGCCGCCGGGCGGCCAGACGCTGGGCCGTGGCGCGGGCGCGGGCGGCGCGGTCTCGGACCAGATGATCCTCGACCAAGTGCGCGTGCTGCTCGCGCAGAGCGACCTGGCGCTGGTCACGAAAAAGTCGGTGCGCACGTCGCTCAGCAACTACTTTGGCGTCGACCTGGCGCCGCGCCGCGACTGGATCAACTCGTGCGTCGACATGGTGCTGCTCGAGATGCAGCGGTGAGGAGGCGAAGATGTAGGAGAGACAAAGTAATGAACAGACTGGCTCTTGTGATTTAGTAAAACACTCGTGTATTCGAATCGTGACAGCAGCAAGCAGACAATCAGACTCATGCCTTGACCGTGTTGTCCTTGGACTTGAGGTGGTCCTCGGCCGAGGACACGGCGTTGTCGTCGGACTTGCCGTCTTCGGAGGCCTTGTTCTCGAGCTTGTTGTTGATGAGGTTGTGGAGGGCGAGGACGGCGCGGATGGTGGAGGCGAGGTACATGACCATGAGCTGGTCGTTGGTCTTGATGTGGAAGGCGCGGGTGGTGGCGGGCACGTCGATGTTGGGCAGGCAGTTGAACACGTCCTGCAGGTTGTAGATGATGTCGTGGTGCACGGGCAGCTCGCCGGCGGCCACCTTGCGCAGGTAGGTCTGGATGCCGTCGAGGTGCGACACGAGCCCGCGCGTCGACTCGAGCTGGTCCTGCAGGCGCGTCGACAGGGTGCCGACGGCGTTGTCCTTGATGTCGCGCAGCAGGTGCTCGACGCCAATCTCCTCGGCCTCCTCGGCCTCGACGGCCGACGGCACGTGCATGAAGGTGCGGGCGACGGGGGTGCCGTCGTCCTTGATGTCCTCGATGGCGAAATAGGCGTCGGTGGGCAGGCCAATGTGGTTGGGCTTGACGTCGACGACGACGAGCACGGGGTCCTTGATGAAGCGCTTGAGCATCTCGTTGATCTCGAGGTCCGAGGCGCGCAGCTTCGGGCCCGTGTGGTACCAGCCGATCATGCGCTCGCGCGCGTTCACCTTCTTGAACATCTCGTTCATGGACTCGATGTAGTTGTGGTCGAGGAACCAGACACTGGGATCCTTCTCGTCCTCCTCGAAGGGCACGGCAAACGAGTTGGCCACGTTGAACTCCTTGCCCGTGTGCTGGCCGAGCAGCACGCCCACGACGCGCTTGCGCGTGTTCTTGGCCACGCGGTTGTAGTGGTCGACGACCGACAGCAGCACCAGCGGGTGCACGATGACGCGGTCGGGCACGTTGGCCGCCGCCGACCCGAGCGACAGGTCCGCCGTCGCCGCGGACACGGCGTCCACGTCGGGCTTACCCGCGGCCGCCGCCGTCGTCGAGTCCTTGGTCGGAGGTGGCGCCATGGTGCGTGCGTAGGGTGTTGATGCGTTGCAGGGGGCGGGGATGCGTGTGCTTCGTGTGCGTTACAGCAGAAGAGGCGGCAGATCGCGTCGGGCGCGTTGCCCGCGGCAGCAGCAGCGCGGCGGCGACGCGACGTACTGACGTCTGCGGTCACGCGCGCGGCGTCGGCCGGGCCTGCCACGCCCGTCGGCCGACCTGAAACGCAGGCTGCACTCGTTTTTCACGCTCGCGCCGGCCGTCGCCAGCTCGCGCTCTCGCAACAACAACTACGCCACCCCCACTCCATGTATGCAAGGCTCGATGAATGAATGAACCATGAATGAATGCACCGGCTGACCCGCCGCCTGCCCCCGGCCAGCCTCCCTCCACGGCCACGATGAGCAAGAACTTTGTCACCCTCGTCTCGGTCGTCGTCGCGCTCGCCGCCACGGCGTTTGCGACCAACCCCGACGAGAGGTCGTTCAAGAAGTACATTGAGACCAAGATGAAGAGGTACCGCTGACCGCTACGCCGCTCGCGCGTACGAGCACCCCCCGCTCACCGTCGTCCCCATCGCCCGCGTAGCGACGGCCGCTCGTGGCTCGAGCGCAAGGCGGCCGCGCAGATCGCCAGCATGCTGTATGACCGCAAGGACTTCAAGCTCTTCTCCGTCATTGACGTGCCCGAGGAGAACACGCGCTTCATCGGTACCGCCTCCGGTTGATCCTCGTCGCCAGCTCGACTGGCGACTCACTCACTCGTTCTCTCGCCCACCAGGTCTCTTCTCCCTGTGGGTGCCGCTCCCCATCAACTGGTCGCAGGTCCGGCCCGACGGCAGCGACGACGAGGCCATCGGCCGCTACTAGACGCGCACGCACGCACGCGGTGCGCGGCGTCCCGCTCGCTCGCGCACGACGTGGCCTTGCACATCTCCCTCCTAGCTTAGCTCACCCTGTATACTACGCTCAACCACCTTGCTCAATACACACCCTCGGAGTGATTACACTTGCCCAACGCTCGACACTTGTGTGCGACCGTCGGCCTTCGGCCTTAGGCCTTAGGCCTTCGATCGGTGCGCGAGCTCCGCCGCATCAGTTCGGGGAGGGTGAAGTACGAGATCTCGACACCCCCACATATCGACCTCGAGGTAATCACATGGATAGGGTCCCCGAATGCCTCTGATCACGATACAACGCTCAGAAAAATGTTGCGGATGCGGGTGTGATGCAGGCGTGATCTACGCGTCAAAGTCGCGCCACGTGAGCGCGTCGCGAGTCGCGTCGCTCACGTCCTCTGCCTCGGAAAGCCACGACCCGGCTCCCGTTACTCCATCATAACCCCTCGGTTCATCGTGCGTTGCGCTCGAGGCCGAGACTGACGAGTTGGCGGGAGACCAAGGCCGCGGTCAGCGCGCTTCGGTTGGCCCTCGCTATGGTCGCAGATCAACGAAAGGAGAGTCATCTGCTGTATCTGTATAATCCCATCCTCACACCACGCGCACCACGCGCGCGCACGCCACCACTTCCTCGCTCACGCGCGGTAGTCGAAGAGCGAGTCGAACGGCAGCTCGGGCGTCGGCTGAAGCCAGTTCTTCTCATCATACGTGCGGCTGCCGTCGACGACGTGGAACGTGTAGATGAAGCGGGACTTGTCCGACTTGTTGGCGGCGCTGGCGTGGACGACGCCGCCGTGGATGAGGACGAGCGACCCGGCCTTGACCTCGCCGACGACGTAGTCGGACTCGGGGTACGGGTACTTGCCGTCGCCCTCGCCCTCGAAGGTGGTGCCGCCCTCGCCCGACGGGTGCACGCGCACGAACCGGCGCTTGATCGGGCACGCCTTGTGCGACCCCGGCACGAAGGTGAGGCACCCGTTGGTCAGCGTGCAGTCCTCGAGCGCGTACCAGAACCCGACGGCCGACGGCGGGTCCGTGTACAGGAACGTCGAGTCCTGGTGCGGCGGCACGGCGCCACCGATCTCTACGGCACGGCGGGTGGCGTGGGTGAGCGGGGACGGGTGGGCGCCGCGAGCGAGCGAACAGGCGACGTACGCGGCTGCTTGAAGATGAGCATGGACTGCAGGATGACGGGCTTGACAAAGTCGAGCTTGCGCGCAATGTCGACAATGGCGGGGCGGTGCGAGAACTCGCGGAACGTCGGGTCGAGGACGTGAAGGGCTACACACGGTTGCGTCAGTCCGCTCCGTACCCGCCGCAACACACCGAGAAAAACGAACCGTGGCCAATCTTGTTGATGGCGCGCTCCTTGGGTTTGACGAGGTTGCCCTGGGCGTCGAAGGCCCCTTCTTCGAAAAAGTACCTGATCTTATCCCCCGACTCGAGGAAGTACGCGTCGCCAATGTGCTTCTCGCCCGACTCGCCGCCCGTCTCGAACTTGGTCATCGGGTGGTGCGTCAGGTCCATGTCGCGCAGCAGCTCGTCGGCGCGGGTCTTGAGGCGCGCCGCGTCGGCGGGCGAGAAGAAGCCGGGCAGGATCAGGTAGCCCTGGTCAAGGAACTGCGCCTTCATGGCGTCGGTGAAGGCAAAGTCGGCGACCATGATGGGATCGTCAAGTTGCATGAGCTAGTTTGGTGGCGGGCGAGAGAGCGGGAGGGGGTCGGGGGGAGCTGGCGCACTTTATAGGTCGGCGCCGTCGGCACGCGCACGCGCTCCAGTGACCCACGCGTCCGTCCGCGGCGAGGCACAGCACCCAACCGTGCGCCGAGCTTACACCTCAGTTTGCCCGCACGGTCCAAATATAAGGAAAAAGTACGCGTGTATCCGGTGAATCCACCCACCACAGCACCCGCCGAGACGGCGACTACTGCTCGTCCTCGGCCACGTCCTCGAGCGCGAGCTGCTCGAGACTCGCGGCTGGCGGTTCGTCCTGCTCGCCGCCGCGCTCGCCCGCGGCCGCGCGGGCCGACTCGGACTGGCGCTGGGCCTCGGCCTCGGCGGCCGCGTCCGACTCGGCGCGGTCGCGGAGGTAGCGCGACAGGTCAAAGTCGTTGTCGTCGGCGTCGCCGCCGTCGGCGCCGCCGTCGTCCATGTCCTCGGGCGCCTGCAGCGTGAACAGGTCGCGGCCCGACAGGCCCTGCTTGCGGCCGGCCTTGAGGGCGTCGGCCTTGGCCTTGGTGGCGTCGGCCTCGGCCTGGGCGGCGGCCTCGAGGCGGCGCGCCTTCCACGCGGTGAAGGTCTCGAGCGTGATTGGGGTCAGGTTGGTGCCGAGCTGGTGGCGCTCCGTCTCGAGGAACTCCTCGAGCGGGATCACGTCGTCGTCGCCCGCCTTCTTGTCGGCCTTCTTCTTGAGCACGTAGCCCGGCGGCAGCGCGTGCCGGTACTTGCACTGGTCGCCGCCCGCGGGGCACACCCAGAACCACCCGTACTTGGCGTTCTCGATGGCCTCGAGAAAGTGCTTGCACACAATGTCGGTAGTCGTGCGCGGGTTGCCGTGCTTGGACTTGATAACCGACTCGAGCTTGTTCTGGTCCCACGTGTCCATGGAGTCGGCCTCCTTGTCCTGGTCGCGCTTGTCCGAGTACACGTCGATCTTGGCCGACTTGCGCTCCACGTTCGGGTCGTGCGAGAACTTGCACTTGGCGCCCTTCTGGCACAGCCCGGACTTGAAGAAGGCGCACAGCACCGTCTTGGGGTCGGTCCCGAACGGCACCTTCTGCGTCTGCACCGGCTTGAACAGCTCGGCCAGCTCGGCCTTGCGCTGCGCCTCGCGCTCCTTCTTGGTCGGCCCCGCCGGCTCGGGCGGCCCGCCGCGCTTCTGCTGCGTCGCGTTGCTCGCCTGCTTCTTGACCTCCTCGACGTACTTTTGCACCTTGGCCGACTTGTTCTTGTTCTTGAGCCCGAACGTCTTGTCCTCGACCACCTTGGCCTGCTTGGCCTGCTGCGCCTTCTTGTCGTTCTTCTTGGGCGGCATTTTGGCGTGGGACTCGATGCGTTTGCTTCGTTCGTTTGCGTAGAGTGGCGTGGAGCCTAGCAGCGGCGATCGTGTGCCGTGTACGAGGGCGGTGATAGAAACGAGTAGCCGCGCGATGACCAGCGCCACGAAGGGCGGCGAAAAGCGCAGTCGGTCACGCGGACTCGCCTGACTCGATCGACCGGTCACGCGCGCTGAGCCGCACGCGCGTCGCGACGCGTTTCGCACTCCTGCAGCTGTCGCGTCTCTCACCTGCTTTCCCGCCACCAATGCAGCTGATGGAGACGCGAGAGAAGCCGCAAGCATGTTTATCTACCTGTCCAAGAAGGTCGGTCGGTCACCGCGCTCCTCCGAAAAACGAGCCCGCGCTCACCACCCCGAGCCTCGCTTTGATAGATCTCGATCCCCAATGACACGCAGCTGCACGCTCTCGGGTGGGAGAACTCGCCCGGCTGGGTGTGCTGCGGCGGCGAGCAGGCGCTGCTCAAGGTGCTGAAGCTGCAGGAAGCCCCTCCTCCCGCCGCCGCCGCCCCCGCCGCTCCCGCCCCGGGCAACGGCGGCAAGTCGGGCGGCGCCGCGCCGCAGGCGCCCGCGAGCCTGTCGCTGTCGCAGACGCTCGAGGGCCACAGCGGGACCGTGGTCAAGGTGGCGTGGAACGACACCCACACCAAGCTGACGACCGCCGACAGCAACGGCATGATCATCGTGTGGGTCCTGTACAAGGGCATGTGGTACGAGGAGATGGTCAACGACCGCGCGAAGGCGACCGTCGCCGACCTGCAGTGGAGCCGCGCCGGCGACAAGATCGCTATCGCGTACACGGACGGGAACATCATCGTTGGCGGCGTCGAGGGGAACCGCATCCTCGGCAAGGATTTGGGGAGCCAGCTCACCCATGTCGCGTGGTCGCCCGACGCCGCGTTCCTCCTGTTCGCGACGGCCGACGGCGCGCTCAAGTTGTTTGATGCGCAGGCCAACTATCTCGTACGTCACCTCTCTCGCGTGTCCCGATGGAGTGCTGCAACTGACGCGTCGGTGAGAGCAGCACAAGGTCCCGCTGTACGCCGGCGAGGGCGCCAAGGTCGTCGCCATCGACTGGCACGCCGCGTCGCGCAACTACATGGCCGCCGACCGCCCGTGCCTCGCCATCGCCCTCGACAACGGCAAGCTGCAGATCAACCGCCACGAGCGCGACCCACGTACGCTTTTCCGTGGGATCGGCGCCCGCATTCAGTGACTAACCCCGCCCGCACCGTAGGACCGGTCCTCCTCGACACGAACATGCAGGGCCTGGTGCTCAAGTGGGACCCGACGGGCACCGTGCTCGCGGTGGGCGGGCACCAGCGGGTCAAGGGCGCAGACGGCGCCGAGAAGCCGCTCGTCGTCGTCCAGCTGTACACGGCGCACGGCGCGTACATCCGGTACCTCAAGGTGCCGCAGGGCAAGGTGCTGCGCGCCGTGACGTGGGAGGCCGGTGGTCTGCGGCTCGCGCTCGCAGTCGACAGCGCCATCTACTTCTGCAACCTGCACCCCGAGTACGTCCACGCGCACATCCGCAACGCCCTCGTCTACGCGCCGCGCACGGGCAACGACACGCTCACGTACTGGGACTACAAGGCCGGCGCCCGCGTCGAGAAGGCCGTCCCGGGTCTCGCGGTGCTCGCGAGTAACCGCGAGCACGTCGCGGTCGTGTCGCAGCAGCCGCGCACCGAGTCCGCGGCCTCGCCCTCCGGCACGCAACCCGCCGCCGCGGAGTCGACGGACCGCGGGTTCGTCGTGTGCGTGACCAACGCCGTGGGCACGCCGCTCGACACGCGGTCGCTCGGCTGGGTCGCCCCACGGGCCGCGTGCATGACGGCCAACTTCGTGCTCGTGACGGACGGCACGTTCCTCGTCTACTTCCCGTACCAGCTGACGGGCACGGCGTCAGCGCTCGGCGCGATGCTGTGGGCGCGCGAGTCGCAGGTCAAGGTGCTGCACGTGGACTCGGCGTCGGCCGACGACGTGACGGTGCTCTCCGCGACGGCCCCCTCGGCGCCCGCGACGAGCGACCCGGTCGTCGCCATGGCGCGCAGCGCCGACGACGCGTGGCTGTTCCTGGCGCGCGCGTCGGGCGCCGTCGTCAAGTTCGCGGTCCCCGCAATGTCCCGCGTCGCCGAGTGCGCGCTCGCACTGCGCCCGTACCGGATCCACGCCAACGCGGACGGGTCGGTCGCGAGTGTAGTCGACCTCGCGGGCGTGCTCCGGCTCGTGTCGTTCCCCGCGACCGACGAGAAACCGAAGCTGCTGGACCTCGAGCGCAAGGACGTGTGGAGCGTGGCGTGGTCCGACGACGACCGCGACACGTACGCGATCATGGAGAAGACGCGCATGTACGTGATGCGCGGGCTCGCGCCCGAGGAGCCCGTTGCGGCCACTGGGTACCTCGTCGGGTTCCACGACCTCGAGGTGACCATGGCGGACCTCGACGCCATCGTCGCCGCGGGCTCGACGGTGTCGCGGCGCCACGTCACGCAGCGGCCGACACGCGCGCTGCGCGACACGGCGGCGATCCTGGCGCAGGTCGGCTTACCGGACGCGCTGTCGTTTGTCGAGGCGCACCCGCACCCGCGGCTGTGGCGGCCGCTCGCGGACGCGGCGCTCGACCAGGCCGAGTGGGCGACGGCGACGGCGTGCATGGTGCGGACGCTCGACTACGCGGGGATCGCGTGGACCAAGCAGGTGGCGTCGTGGACGGGCGACCCAGCGAAGCAGCGCGCAGCCGTCGTCGCGTACCTCGGCAACCCGGCGGCCGCCGAGCAGATGTACGTCGACATGGACCGGCGCGACCTCGCGGTGCAGCTACGCGTGGCCATGGGCGACGCGGCGCGCGTGGTGCAGCTCGGGAAAGCCGGCGGCGCCGACGACGCCGTCATCGAGACGTGCTGGGCGGCCATGGGCCGCGACGCCATGGCGCAGCACCGGTGGAGCACCGCGGCGAGCTACCTCGCGCAGGCGCGCGACTTTGACACACTCGCCGAGTGCCACTTTTACGCCGAGGACGTGGCGGCGCTTGACGCCCTCGCGCGCGCGCTCCCCGTCACGGCGACGGGCACGCTCGACCGGATCGGCGAGTACCTCGCGCGGCTCGGCATGGCGCGCGAGGCCGTGTACGCGTTCACCAAGCGCGGCGCGCCCGCCAAGGCCATGGCCGTGTGCCTGTCGCTCAACCAGTGGTTCCTCGCCGCCGAGCTCGCAGCCGCGGCGCCGCAGTCGTCGGGTGCGATGGCGCCCGCGGCTGAGAATGGGCTGAACCCCGCCACGTCAACGACGACGGCCGTCGTCGACGCGTCGTTTGCGCGCATGGAGCAGCAGCTGCGCGCACGCGGCGACGGGACCCAGCTCGTGTCGCTGTACCGCAGCGCGAACCAGTGTCTCAAGGCGGCGCGGATCCTCATGGACGCGGCGCGCGCGGCCGCCGCGAGGGCGACCGTCGACCCGATCCAGGTCAAGAAGCTGTTTGTGCTCGCGGCGCTCGAGGTGGAGCGGCACCACGCGCAGTTCGGGTCCGGTACCAACGCAACCTCCCCATCTCCCGTGGGCGGCGGCGACGACGAGGAGGCGACCCGCTTGCTCCTCGCGGCGCCGTGGCGCGGGGCCGAGGCGTACCACTACTACCTGCTGGCGCAGCGGCAGTACTACATGGGCGACGCCGAGTCGGCGCTGCGGACGGCTATGGCGCTGCGCGGGTACGACGACGTGCTCGGGACGCGTACCGTGCACTCGCTCGTCGCCCTGCTCGCGTACAAGTCGCGCAACTACCAGGCGTGCTCGCGCGCGCTGGCCAAGCTCCAGGGCGGCAGCGACGACGCCGACGAGGCAAACACGTATGAGGCCATGGCGGTGCACATCTTCACCAAGTACGTTCGTTGGGGCCGTGAGGAGGGCGGACGGGACTGACGACGCCGCGCGCGAACGTGTAGCCACCCCGTCACCGACTTTGCGAGCTCGGCGCAGGTGCCGTGCGCGACGTGCAGCAACTTTATGAGCGAGCTGTACGTCCTCCCTGTCTCACCCCTCACCGTCGCCGCCGCCGTGACTGACACTCTCTGGGACCGTAGCGACAACGCGTGCAGCGAGTGCCACACGACGTACCCGGTGTGCATCGCGAGCGGGCGCGTCCTCGGCGACCCGGCGTCGGCCGCGACGTGCGCGCAGTGCAAGCACGCGGCGCTCGAGGCCGAGCTCGCCATGTGCTCGGCGTGCCCACTGTGCCACGCCGCGCTCTAGATCGCCGATGGTCGCGCGACTGTACTGGAATACACTACCCTCCTCTCCTCCTGCTCTGGTACGAGACACGAACACCATGGAACACCGTGTCGATGCAACAGCGCCAGGAGCGCCCAGCGAGCCCGTCGGGAACCTACCCGTCGCCGTGCTCTTCAAGGACCCACCCGTCTCCGGCGCCGAGGACGCGTACACGCCGGCGTTCGCGCGTGACCTCGGGCTCCGCGCCGTGCACGTCCCGCTGCTTGCGACCACGGACGTGCTCGCTCCCGCCGAGTCATGGCTGCCCGCCGGCGACGCCGTGCCGGTGCACATCGTGACGACGTCGCGCCGCGCGTCCGCCGCCCTCGCGCGCGTCTTGGCGCAGACCACCGAGCCCCGCAACATCACCGTCTGGGCTGTCGGCCCCGCGACTGCGCGCCCGCTCACCGGTCTCCCCGGCGTGACGATCCGCGGGACCGACGCGGGCGACGCCGCCGCGCTGGCAACGCAACTCCTCGCTGCGCCGGACCTGCCCGCATCCCTCATCGTCCTGCGCGGGGACAAGTCGCTCGAGACAGTCCCGACCCGTCTGCGCGCCGCGGGCGTCGGCGTGCGCGAGGTGCCCGCGTACGCGACGGGCGCGCGCGAGGCGTGGTGGGCCGACCTCCCCCAAAGTGCGAGGTGGTGGGTGTGCTTCTCGCCGAGCGGCGTGGATATCTTGTGCACGCGGTTCCCCGCGGGTCCTCTCCCAGAAGTGAGGGTTGCGGCGATTGGCGAGACGACGGCGGCAAGGGTGCGTGAGATGTGGCCGCGCGCGCGGCTGGTCGTGGCACCGCGGCCGTGTGCCGAGGGCGTGGTGCAGGCGATTCGCGGGGATGGAGAGTAATGGATGTGTACAGATTGTGTGTGAATACAAAGAGAGGAGGTTCAGGCCTCCGTCTTGACCTCGGCGGCGGCCGCGGTGGTCTTGGCCTTCTTCGGCGCCGCGGCCTTGGTGGCGGGCTCGTCGGCGGGGCGCTTCTTGGACTCGGCCGTCTCGTCGTCGCCGGCGGTCTCGGCGGGGGCCTCGGCCATCTCAGCCTCGGCGGGCTCAGCCGACGCGATGGCGGCGAGGTACTCTGCGCGCGACGGCACGTTGTCGGTAGCCTTGAGCTTGCGCGACAGCGGGGTCCACTTGGGGTCGTCCTTGAACAGGCGCATGGCCTTGATGTAGTTGTTGCTGTCGAGGGTGAAGCGGTGGTAGATGCCGGCGGGCAGCACGATCATGTCGCCGGCGTCCAGCGCGATACGGATCCACCGGTCGGCCTTGTCGCGCACGTCAAAGTAGCCGGACCCGTCGAGGATGAACCGGATCTCCTCGTCCTCGTGCAGGTGCTCGTCGAAGAAGGACTTGATTTTCTCCTCGTAGTTGGGCAGCTTGGTCGGGCTCACCGTGATCACGTCGCGGTTCTTGTACGACCGCTCGGCGCAGATGGCGTCGACCGTCGCGAGGTACGCCGACTCGGACGAGACGTCGTGCCGCCAGTACAGCACGCCCGTCTTGGCCAGGTCGTCAAAGGAGAGCTCAGGCTCGCCCTCGGCCACGTGCGGCTCGCGCGGGTCGGCGTCGGTGTTGTCGTAGTAGTACACGCGGACCATGGTGGTTGATACGTTGCAGAAGTGGGGGTTGGGAGCGAGAGAGAGAACCAGGTGCAAGGGTCCCGGCTCGGCTTTGACCTTCAGCCGCGGCTCGTGCGCGCGTGCGGTGCCGTGCAGATTCCGCGATGGCGCCTTCCGAGGCGAGGGCTGACGCACACGCAAAAATGATGGGCGTTTATTACAGCACACCTCCTACTCAGTCTTAGTGGCCTTGGCCGACGCGCGGACGGGCACGACGGCGAGCCGCGCGGCGACAGCGAGCAGGAGCGCGGCGCCGACGAGGTACGTCCCTCGGGCGCCCCACCCCCAGTACAGCGCGCACGCGGCCATGGGCCCGAGCGCGCGGCCGAGCTGGCCCCAGGACCGGAACGCGCCCATAGCGGCGCCGTCGATCCGTTTCCCTGCACCCTGCCCCGACGCGGCGCCGAGCTCGAGCGACGCGAGCGTCGTCAGGCACGTCACGACGGTGGCGGACGTGAACGCGAGCAGCGTGGCGGCGACCCACAGGAGCGAGTCGGGCCGGAGCGCGAGCACGGCGAAGCCCGCGGCGCACGACAGGATGCCCTGGACCGCGACGCGGCGCTCGCCCACGCGGTGCCCGACGCGCCGCGTGTACCCGCCCTGCACGAGCGACGCGACCAGGCCAATGTAGCCCAGAAGCCGGCCCTGCTGCATGTTCGTGTACTGGAACAGGTCGTAGGTCAGGAAGGGGAGCGTGAACTCGAGGCCCGAGAAGACGAACAGGTAGCCGAAGTGGATCGCCGATAGCGCCGCGAGCGAGCGCGGGGCGGATTCCGCGGCGGCCGCCTTGTTCTTGTCGTCGTCGTCGTTCGAGGAGGGCGTGGGTGGTGCGTCGTCGGCGCGCGGGAGCGTCTCGGGGAGGGCGACGTGGAGGTACCCGATCTCGGCGAGGATGAGCACGAACGCAAAGAGCGCGGACGCCGAGTACGGGTTGAGCCCGAGGGCGTCGAACGTCGGGGAGTAGGTGGTGAGGTCCATGGACGCGAGCGCGGCGCCAATGGCGGGGCCAAACGTGAACCCGAGCGCGAACGCGATGCCGACGAGGGCGAGGCCGCGCGACCGCGTGGCCGGGGTGGTAATGTCGGAGATGATGGCGACCGACAGCTGCACGTTGCCCTCGCTGATGCCGCCGACGATGCGTGAGGCGAGGAACACCCAGAAGGGCTTGGCGACGATCCACAGCGCGCACGACACGAGGTTCCCAGCCTATACGGGAGGGAATGTGAGCGGCTGCGTCGACAATTCGAGACTGGGAGACAGTACCATGCACAGCATCAGCACGCGCTTGCGGCCAAAGCGGTCCGACAGGCGGCCGATGAGCGGGCTGACGGCAAACTGCAGGAAGCTGAAGAGCGAGCCGACCGCGCCGCCAAACACGACCACGTCGAGGCGCGGGCCCGTGGCGCCAATCAGGGCCTTGAAGGCGTCGAGGTGGCCGAGCGTCCACGCGAAGAGCGAGTTCTGCGGGGGTGGTCGGGACTGTGAGTGAGCGGTGCAGGAGTAGAGGCGGGCATAAAGCGTACGGGGTCGCCGCCCTCGCGCTCGCGGTAGTACTCGAGCAGGCGCGGGAACAGCGGCAGGATGATGGTGAAGGAGAAGATGTCGACGAGCAGCGCAAAGAAGACGGTGCGCTGGATCTTGCTGCGCTGCGCGGGCGTCAGCGCCGTGGCGGGTGGTGCATTTGCAGTGTTCATGGCTGTTGATGATGGTGGCATTGCAAGTCTTTGGGGGAGGGGAGAGAGAGCGGGAGCGAAGGGGCGAAGGAGGTCGGCGAAGGGAAGGGACCGGCCGGCCGCAATCCGATGGGGCTTGCGGAACGCGTCGCCGCCGGTGCTCAGCCACCTCCCACGACGACGCGCCTGACTGGCCCGCTCAGGAAACGCCCCCTGCTCAGCACAGGACCGCTCAGCGACCCGGTGCAAACATGCAGCCAGCCAGCCATGACCTTTTCACGCGCGCAGCGAGCCGGCCCTTAAGAAGCGACGCGTCGGCCACCCGCACGTGTCGGCGCGCTCCCACGCGTTCAGACAGGCCGCGGCCGCCTCGCCAACCCTGCCCATCCGCCCGTGATCGGGCGCCCGCCTGCGCACGGCTCCCGGAATCGCGCGGGGATCGCGGCCCGCCCGCCTGCCGCCCGCTCAGCGCCCCGCCCTCGGGGCCGCGCCTGCCTGCCCATGCTCGGCGCGCCCTGCACTCCGGCCCCTAGACGTCCCGCGCCCCGCCCGAGCGCCGCATCGCACCTACCGCCGCCTGATCAGACCACCCTACACCGCCCGCCTTGCACCATGCCCAACCGTCAACACTTCCACGCGCTCCCGCTGGCCCGGGAGCCGTCATCACGCGCCTCATCACGCCCCGCCCTGCGCACCACCCTCTCGTCGCACTCGATCCTGCTCCCCTCGCTGATCCTCACCCGCGCCGCTGACGAGGACCACGTCCCCTTTCTCTCGCCCTTTGCGCATCGCGACACCCACTACCACCACGACGCCGGCCATCGTGCACCGCGCGGCCACCACCACGACGACGATCCCGACCTCGAGCACTTCACGTCCTCGGCACTCTACCGCCTCTGGCGCCACCGCCGCGGCGTCGTAGCTGCGGCTGCCGGCCTGCTCGTCCTTCTCGCAGGCATCGGTACGGCTCACTCGCATGTCCTTCCCCTCCGTGGCCATTGTTCACGCTTCCACGCGGTCCGTAGCCCTCGCCACCGTCCTCTTCGTCTGGATCCGCAGCGTCGAGACTGCCAACACCCACGCCGAGGTCCACCGCCGGTGCGGGTCGCTGGCCGACTCGCTCAAGCTCGATTTCAACACCAACCTCGGGACCTACATCATAGACTACGCCGCCTTCATGAGCACCGTCGGGCCCATGACCAACGCCTCGCTCGAGTCCTACGGCCGCGCCGCCTCCAACCAGTCGAGCCGCCTCGCCTCGGTCCAGCTCGGCCCGCTCATCGCCCCCTCCGACACGGACACGTACCGCCGCCGCTTCGGCCTCGACCCGACGAAACCGCCCACCGAAGAGGCCTCGCTCAAGCTCACGTCCATTCCCATCACCCTGCGCTACCGGTACGCCGCCACCTTGCGTCTTACTACCTCATCCATGGGCTCACTTTGTGCGAGTAGCTTCACGCCGACGTCCCTCCACTTCACCTTCCCCGCTGGCTTCGACATGCAGATCCCGGACGAGTACCTCGCGTCCATCCAGCGCGCCTTCGCCACCCAGCGGCCTGTGCTCGCCCTGCAGGACCCGCCCGACTCGCTCATCCCGGGCGCGAGCGAGCGCACCTACATCTTCAAGAGCATCACGCACGCCGCCGACCCGGACTTCCCACTGTGGATCCAGGTCGCCATCGTCAACTCCAAGGCCATCTTTGCCTCCGACTTTGACCGCGCCCTGCTCGGCCGCGACCTGTCGGTCCAGCTCCACGACACGGACACGAACGTGCTGCTGTACTCGGTCGCGAGCGACTCGAAGCCGTACGGCGCGTCCGCGCCCGTCGCCATCGACATCGTCGACCGCGTCTGGAGCCTGTCGTGCACCGGCACCCACGCGCTGCGCGGCTCGTTCGCGACGCCGTGGCCGTTCGTGCTGCTCGTCACCATCGTCGTCCTGTTCCTCGCCCTCGCCGAGATCGTGCGCCGCGGCCTCCACCGCCTGCTCACGGCGCGCAGCCTCGCGCACCGCCTCGAGCAGCAGGCCATGCTCGTCAAGGCCATCCGCAACTACTCGACCGGCATCCTGCGCGCTGTCCGCGACCCGCTGCTCGTCCTCGACGCGTTCGGGTACATTGTTGGGCTCAACCCGGCCGCGCTCAAGAAGCTCGGGATCGCCGGCGAGGCGGACCTCGCCCAGGTCCATGTCTCGGACCTCGTCCCGTCCATGGCCCTGCCCACCACCCTCGCCCCCGGTACCTACACGGTCGGCCAGGTCGGCCACTCGAGCCATCCGTTCTTTGCCGAGGCCACCGTCTCGGAAGTCTCGGGCAGCAAGCGCGGCGAGCTCGCGCAGGTTTTGCTCCTGCACGACGTGTCCGAGCGGACGCGCACGCTCAACGCGATCCAGCTCAGCGAGACCGCCGCGAACCGCGCCAGCGAGTCGAAATCGCAGCTCCTCGCGCACGTCTCGCGCGAGGTCAAGGCGTCGATCCGCACCATCGCCCGCGAGCTCGACGCCGTCGCCGTCGCCCGGTGGTTGCCGCCGCACGACGCGCACCGCGCGGACCGCGTCCAGCGCGCCGTGCGGTACATCGGCGACCTGCTCGCGTGCCTCGACGACCTCATGGCCGACGACCTGCCCGCGTGCGCCGACGCCGAGCGACGGTGCGGCGTCGGCAGTCTCCGCGGGATCCTCGACGCGGCCGTCGGCGCGTGCCGCGGCCGCGTCAACGAGCACGACCTGCGCGTCCGCCAGTGGGTCGCGCCCGACCACGACGCGGCGGCGGCGCCGGTGATCGACGGGTGTACGTGCCTCCTGCGCCGCGTCGTTGATCTCGCGGTGTCGATTGCGGTCCACTCGGCGTGCCCGCGCTCGACCGTCGACGTCGAGATCGGCGTTTCCACCGCGACCTCTTCAGTCTGGTTCCACTGCCGCGGCACCGTGTGCACGCCGTACGCGCGCATCGACCTGTTCGGCGGCACGCCCGAACCTGCGCCTCGGTTGCTCGACGGCGGACCCGCGCACAACCACGGCTCGGCCGCCCCGCGGACCGGCCCCGACGCGCGCATCGACCGTCTCCTCGGCAACACGCTGAGCCTCGCGCTCACCGTGATCGGCGCGCTCCTCCGCCCCGTCGGCGGCGCCGTCGACCAGTTCCGCCACCCGGAGCGCAGCGGACTCGACTTCCGGCTTCCGATCCCACCGCCGCGCGACTGGGCCCGCGCGCGCCGCGCATCGGCGCAGTCGGACCAGCCGTCGCGCCGGTCCAAGCACCGTCGCCGTACTACGACCACGTCGTTTGCGGTCCAGGACAAGATGCCGGAGGTCGCGCCCGCGGCCGAGGGGCACGAGTTCCATGTGGCGATTGACGTGCATGATGAGGAGGACGACGAGGAGGAGCCGCGGATGCCGCGGTCCCGCGCCTCGGCGTCGGCCGCCAGCGGGCTGGACGGGGTCCAGCTCCTACGCGACCCACCGCCCGAGCTGTCGGCTCCGCGTTCTCCGAGCGTCGTAGCGCAGCAACCTGTACCTGATGCTGGCCGCACCGCTGCTCGGACACCCGTCCCGTCGAGCCCGCTCGCCCAGCGCCCAGCCCCACGGCCGTCGAGTCCACTGGCCCCTCGCACGGTGCCCGTACCTTCCAGCCCGCTCGCGACGCGCACGGCTCCCATGCCATCGAGCCCGCTCGCGCCGCGCACCGCCGCGCGGACATCGGTCCCCTCGAGCCCGCTCCTCGGTGGACGCTTCCCGAAACCGCCGCCCGCCCTCATCCGCCGCGTGTCTCGCGCCGACCTCGTGCCGCCGGCGTCGCGCACCGCGGAGCCGTACCTCCCCGCTGCCCGCCGCGTGTCTTCGGCCGCGATGCTGCCTCGAGTCGCGAGCCCTGTCGCTCCTTCTGCAACGCACGCCGCCCCCGAGACTTTTGTCCCTCCTGAACCCGAACCCGCTGCTCGCGACATGCCGTGTACCCCGCCTCCGCCGCCAGCGCTTTCGGTACCGACCACGCCCAGCGCGCCCGCGGTGCCGTACCCGACGGCGCCCGGCACGCCGACCACGCAGTTCGCGGACTCGCCCACGCAGCCGAGCACGCCCGTCGCGCAGCTCGCGGCCCTGCCTACTGTTCCGAGCAAGCCCGCCGTAACCACGACCGCGACTGTCGCCTCGCCCATCGTCGCGTTTGACGCGGTCCCACCACCAGCATCGACAACCACGACCCCACTCCCCCCGCCGCCATCACCGTCGTCCCTGCCCGCGCAACCCAAGAAGCGTGTGCTCGTCGTCGAGGACAACGCGCTCGTGCAGCGCGTCACGCGCAAGCTGGTCGAGGGGCTCGGGTTCACGGCCGACTCGGCGCTCGATGGGCTGCAGGCGGTCGCGCAGGTGACGGGGCCCGACCGCAAGCAGTTCGATCTCGTGCTCATGGACCTCGTCATGCCGAACATGGGGTACGGTCTAAATCCCCTACTTGCGCTCTGATTTGGTGACTGACGACAATCGACGTGTAGCGGACACGAGGCCATGGCGGCGATCCGCGCGGCCGGGTTCGGACTAGCCGAGCTTCCGATCGTGGCAGTGACGGCGAACGCGCTGCCCGAGGAGCGCGAGCGGTGTCTCGCGTCCGGGTTCAACGTGTTCCTGACCAAGCCGCTCAAGAAGGAGACGCTGCGCGAGGTGTGCGCCGAGCTAGGACTGATGTGAAGCTGACTGGGTGATTTGAATACATGTACATCATATGGCGCCATGTACCGTATCTACCCGTTTCTCACGCATGCAGGCATGATGGCGGCAGTAGCAGACTTGCAGGACGCGATGCGCCACACGTTGCCATCATGTGGAGTGGCGACGCCACCAGAGCGCGTGCCGCGATTTCGGTGGACGAGCGCGGCATCCGACGGCTTCCCACGACAGACAGCCCCCGTGCCATGGATCCGCGACCTGCCGAGTTGGTGCATTGATGCCCCGGCCACCTCTCGCTACTCTGGGAACCCCGCCGCACTGCCCGCGGGCGAACCGCCGCTGCCTGCGATCGCCGCAAGCCCGGGACCAAGTCCAGGACAGCCCCTCGATCACACTCGCCATCAACTCCTCGTCCTCTCGATGCCGCAGCTTCTCCGCACAGTCTTCCACACCAACCTCCGCCCCGACCGCTCCGGCTACGCCGACGACATCCGACTACCGCTCGTCGCTCCGCCCCAGCCGCCGCCGCTACCTTCCGAAAGCGAGCCGCTGAGCGGGCAGGACCACTCGCAGACGAACCGGTCCGGCCAGACCTGGGCGCGGAGCGGGACTCGCGACCGCGCCGACCTCAAGGGGTTCGCCGAGTCCCGGTGGCGGTATGCGTGGCGGTACCGGCGCGGCGTTCTGGCTGCACTTGTCGCGCTGCTTGTGTTGCTTGTCGGGATCGGTGCGCTGGGTCTGGTTGAATTGGACGAGAGAGCGGAGCTGGCTGACTCGGTGAGAGCGTGTAGCCATTGCGACCATGCTCTTTGTCTGGTTCCGCAGCGTCGAGCGCAAGTATGCCGCCGCCGAGGTCAAGCGGCGGTGCGGCTCGCTCGCGGACTCGCTCAAGCTCGACCTCAACACCAATCTGAACACGTTTGTACGTCTCGCACGATCTTCACGGTACGACCGACCACTAACGGCCCTCGCGCCCATACAGCTCGTTGACTACGCCGGCTTCATGTCCGCCGTCGGGATCATGACCAACGAGTCGCTCGTCACGTACGGGTCCGCGACGGGCAACCAGTCGGACCGGCTGTCCGCGATCCAGCTCGGCCCGCTGCTCTCGAACCCGCAGGTCAAGCTCTTTGAGCGACGCTACAACATCTCGGTCGTTCGCCCGCCCGAGTTTTCGTCGTTTTACCTTTCCGCACCGGTCCTGCTGCGGCACAAGTACGTCAAATGCTCGCGCTTTCCATCAGCCGGCTCACCTCCACGCCGCGTAGGATCATTCCGTGCCACCAGTTCTCCTTCCCTGTCGGCTTCGACATGGAGGTCCCCGTCGAGTTCGCATCCGCCATCTCGGCCACGCTCGTCAGCGGCCGCCCCGCCCTCTCGCTGCAGTCCTCGCGCGACTCGATGATCCCGCACCCGAGCAAGCGCTTCTTCCTCTACCTGGTCGTGCGTGATGTGGCCGACGAGTTCCGCACCTGGATCATGGTCGCCACGGTCAACTCGCAGGCGATCCTCGCTAGCAACCTCGGCCCCGCGGCGACCAAGGGTCTCGCCGTCGACCTGAGCGATCAGGGCACGGGCAAGCTCATCTACTCGACCAACACCACCCGGGGCACCGTCGGCCGGCCGTACGCGCTCGAGGTTGAGATCATCGACCGCGTCTGGGTTCTCTCGTGCACGGGCACGGGCAAGCAGCGCGCGTCGTTCGCGACGCCGTGGCCCTTCCTGCTCCTGTTCGTGATCCTCGCGCTCTTCCTCGTCCTGGCCGAGATCATGCGCCGCGGGTTCCTGCGGTTCCTCAAGGCGCGCCACGTCGCGCACCGGCTGCAGCAGCAGGCCGAGCTCGTGACGGCGATCCGCACCTACTCGACGGGCATCCTGCGCACGGTCCGCGACCCGCTCCTCGTGCTCGACGGGCTCGGGTACATTATCGGGCTCAACGCGGCGGCGCTCGACAAGCTCGGTCTCTCGGGCGTCGACCTCGCGCAGGTCCACGTGTCGGACGTGGTGCCCTCGGCGACAGACCTCACGGCGCTCGAGCCGGGCACCTACGAGATCGGGCAGATCGGGCACCCGGACCGCGCCTTCTTCGCCGAGGCCACCGTGTCCGAGGTCACCAGCAGCAAGCGCGGCGAGCTCGCGCAGGTTTTGCTGTTGCACGACGTGTCGGACCGCACCCGCATGCTCGAGGCGATCCAGGTCGCCGAAAGCGCCGCGGTCCGCGCCAGCACGTCCAAGTCGCAGCTCCTGCGGTTCGTGTGCCGCGAGCTCGCCGAGACCACGGCCAAGATCACGGCCGCGCTCGACGCCGCGCGTCCACGCATGCCGCCCGCAACCGCGGACCGCGCAGCGCGTATCCACCGCGGCATGGGGTACACGGCCGACCTCGTCGCGAACCTCGTCGACCTCATGGACTCGGGCGACGCGCTCGCGTGCCGCGACCCGGCGCAGTGCGGCGGCGGCGCCGGGCCCACGACGCTGCGCGCGATCCTCGACGACGCGATCCGCGCGTGCGCCGACCGCATGGCCGCGCGCGACATCCAGGTCCAGACGTGGGTGATCCCGGATGAGGCCGACAGCGTCGTTGTTGACTTTGGCCCGTGCACGTGCGTCCTGCGCCGCGTCGTCGCCAAGGCCACGGTCATCGCCATCTACAGCGCATGCTCGCGCAGCACCGTCAACATCGAGCTCGTGTACGCGCCGCCGCCCGCGCGGACCCTCTGGTTCCACTGCCGCGGACCCGTGTGCACGCCGTACGCGCGGCTCGACCTGCTCGAGCGCGGCGACGTGTCCGGGTCGGGGTCGCTGCACCACGACGACGCGTGCTCGTTCCGCACCGTCCAGTCGCAGTCGGGCGACCACCTCATCCGCCTGCTCGGGAACGCGCTCAGCCTCGAGCTCACCGTCATCGACGCCCTGCTGCAGCCGCTCGGCGGGAGCGTCGCCCGGTTCGAGCACCCGAAACGCGGCGGGCTCGATATGAACGTCCCGCTGCCGCCGGTATGCGGGCCGGCGGTGCTACAGCGCGCCCCACGGACGGCTGAGACGCGGGCGAACCACTGCAGCAGTACGGTCTCGAACGACCGGTCCGTGCACATCGACGTCGCGCCGGCCGCTGAGCCGATGATGTCGCACCCGAGCAGTCAGCGCTGCGGCACCTTTACCGAGGAACCGCTCGCCGACGAGATTCAGCAACCATCTACATCGCGACCCTCGAGTCCGCCCACCTCGCCCGCTGCTCCGACCCCCGTCCCCAGCGACGCGACGCTCGACCTCGCGCTGCACGCTCCCCTACCACCATCCATTGCGTCGTCGGTCCGCAGCAGCCGCTCGGTTCGGCCGTGTCCACCGCCGCCCGTCATTGGTCCCGCTGCCGCTGCTACATGCGCGGCGCCAGTCAGCGACGCGAGCCTCGAGGTGGCGCTGCGGGTCCCGCTTCTGCCGTCCGTCGCGCCGTCGATACGCAGCAGTCGTTCCGCCGCAACACAACCCGCAGGTGCAGGCGAAGCGCCGACGGTGGCTCATTCTGCAGTAGTTCCCGCCGCCGTCCAGGTCGCTTCTACCGTGCCCGAGATCGCGTCACTTCCGCCCGCAGCACCGCCGACCCACGTTCGCGCCGCGTCGCTGACGACAGCGAGCGTTTCTGCGGCGACGGGTGCAGCTTCCACGTCCGTCGCGGCCGCGGCGGTCGAACCGCTACAACCACCGTCGTCCCCGCCTGCGCAACCCAAGAAACGCGTACTCGTCGTCGAGGACAACGCGCTCGTCCAGCGCGTGACGCGCAAGCTCGTCGAGGGCATGGGGTTCGAGGCCGACTCGGCACTTGACGGGTTGCAGGCCGTGGCGCAGGTGACGGGTCCCGAGCGCAAGAAGTTCGATCTCGTGCTCATGGACCTGGTGATGCCGAACATGGGGTACGGCTCTCGCACCGTTCACCGGCCGCGATCTTTTCTCCGACCGACCACGGTCGATGTGTAGCGGCCACGAGGCCATGGCGGCGATCCGTGCGGCAGGGTACACGATTCCGATCGTGGCCGTGACAGCCAACGCCCTGCCTGAGGAGCGCGAGCGGTGTCTCGCGGCCGGGTTCGACGTGTTCTTGACCAAGCCGCTCAAAAAAGATACGTTGCGCGAGGTGTGCACCGAGCTGGGACTGATGTAAACTCAATTCTAAATGTGTCCGATGGCGTGTACTGCTGCTCGCTGATCTCATGGAAGGCCGGACAAACTCGATGACGGTGAGTTCAAATTATTTCGAGAGTCGCTGGAAGTGGAGGAATAAGAAGGACGCGTGTCGCATGAGGGCGCTCTGATTAACGCCTGTGCATTGAGTGCATGGTCGATGAGGCGAAACAGAGACGATTAAAATGCGCTATATCTTATCGGATTAGAACGAGAGAGCCGGCGGTACTTTCGTGAATCAGCGGCACTCGGCTGGTCGCGAACGCGACGGGGCAGGGCTGGTGAGCGCGTCACGTGAAATGATCTGTGGCGCAATCACTGATCGCTGACCCGCGTTTTCGCTTAAATGCACACGAGCGAGTCAAGCAACAACACGGCGACGTCCAAAACCTTGTTTAGGGAGCGCAAGTGGTGATTTGTTATTGGGCTATTGTAACCAACGCGTTCAAGAGGGAGAGGCTGCGCAAGGGTGGTGCCTGCACGTCCCGAGCGGCGTCACTTCAGTGAAACGTGCTTTTCTCAGAACGAATACGTATATTTCAAGCCACAGAATACACCCTTGTGCTGGCTCGCAGCTGCCGAGCGCTTCGCTTTGCCCGGCTCAGGCTGGCTTTTCAACCGTGCCAGACGCGTTTTATCACCTCGCGGCTCGCCACTTACTCCATGATCTCGAGCCAGACACTAGTGGCACTTTACGCTGGGTATTTGATGCCATGCCCTAAACTGGTACCGGCCGTGTGCGGCGCCGCACCGTTCAATTACGCGGGACGGAGCAGTGCCACCGCGACGCGTTGCGCCACACACGCGCCTGGTTTTGGGGGTTGGACGTTTCGCCCGCGCCGCTTCTTCAATTGAATATAATTATCGCGCAAAAGTACCCCTGAGGATCGCCGTCAAGCAAACACACGGAGCTGCTAAAGAGTGGCAAAAGGATGTAGCGGGAACCAGTCAGTCAGGAGCGCCACATGCGTGGCTCAGCTGGTCAACCGCCTTGAAGCCTCCCCCTGACCCACCCCTATTCATCACCGTCAGGGAAATGCATTTATGTCACTAGAGCGAACAGCACGCTCAAGTCGCCTTTCCGCTACCTTCAACGCTAATCATTGCAACCGCCAGAGTTCTGGTTGGAGCGCGCGACACCAGTTCATGTTTTAACGTATCTCGTTATTGGTATCAGTATGGTTGCATTGATGTGCAATGTGCAAGCAGTCGCAAACCTATTGTCAGTCAGTTCGGTCGGCCTTTTTCTTGGCATAATCGTCGCGTTCACAGTTCTATTCCCTTTATCGGCGTACATGCTCCGCAATATAGGAAAGAGCTGGTTGTGCTATTCTACTCAGGCACGGGGGAAGCGGGATACACGCGACGTACAGCGACAGGATGGTATTACAGGGGAAATCAACCAGTGTATCAAACAGGAACAGCTTCATTCATCCTCGAACAGGAACCGAGCGCGAGAGTGCGCCGCGCGTTGGGCCGCGGCGGAGGCGTGGGAGGCGGCGTCGGTGGGTGGCGTGATCCACACCTGACCTCGACGCGTGCGTATCTCGCATGTCTCGCACGCACCCCCCACTACAGCAGGTTGAGTCAATGCTGGGTCATACTTTGCAGGATGGAAAGTTTTGTGCCTGGAGTTTGCTGCACAGTTACGAGACTCGGCTGGCCAACCACGTTGAAACGTGACCGCACTCCAGAAAATGCGCCTTTGTAATGAGACTTGCTGCCAACAGCAGCGGCTACACTTCCCATAAAACGGGTCGCTCACCTCACCCTCCCTAATCCTCCCCAATTCGGCCTCCGCCTTCATCACGGACCTCCATACCAAAGCACAAAAGCAAACCCCGATGTTCCCAGTCTCAATCCCCAAACGTGGCGAAGACTTGGACCGCGCATGTCACTTCCCCATCTGAACCTGTAAGTGAATCGTACTGACTGAATCAAGAACACTCTGTTTCTTCCCGCGCCTATAGGAGGTTCAGTCTTCGTGCGCCCTGACGCATGAGCGCGGTTCCGGCAGCCTGGAGCTGCCCGAACTCTCACCTTCGCACAAAGTGTTAGCAGCACTAGCTGAGCGCGGGATTCGGGCTGTGCCCTCCCTCCAAGCTGCTGCAGAAGCTTCCGAAGGCGAGAACCTGTACGTCGCGCAGTGTCTCGTCACGCTTGAGCAAAAGGGCGTGCTCAAGGTCGTGATGGAGGCGGCGGCCGAAGCCAAGGTGGACTCGCAGTCGTCCAAAGTGGAATCCCAAGGCCTGTCCTTGGTCGTGTCAAGTACCATGCCTACACTTCGGCCAGTGGCAGAATCTGCTCCGCTCGCACATCCCTGTGGTCGTGACAACAAAGATGCTTCAGCTGCAAAAGCTACAATGTCTCAACACTGCCATTAATATTCGTGACTAACAAAAGTTTTGGACGCATGCGAAGCTGACCGCATGACCCCGCTTCATGCGTTTATTTTACTTGTGCTTGGTGCAAGCATGTTTACCTTGCTTAACAAGGTGGAGGCAATCGCGATGCTGTTGTCGGTCCACCCTTTTTCCCTATTCCTTGGTATCTTTGGCTTGTACGTGGTGGTGCTATATCCCAGCGCGGGCTATCTGCTTCGCAATAGATGAATCTTCAGGTAAGGGTTAGCCCCGATCGAAGACACTGGACCATTTGATCGCCTCGCGTGAGATATGATAAGGTATGACGGATGACATGACGCGTTGTTATTTCCTGACTCGCGGGTTAGCTGAAGCGAAAGCGCGGATCCGTGAATGCGCCACTGATCAGGACCACGTGACGTGCTTGTCTGGGCTCCCTCTCTTTTTTTCTCAAAAGAACTGCTCCCTCTTTCGCGCGGCCACGCTCCACGCATAAAACAAGTTCGGCTTCGTGTTATGGAATGACTCGCTCAAGGTGGTGGCAGTAAACGCGGGTTGATGAGTGTCAGAGTCGATGTTCGTACTTATTGTTCTCGCCATGCTGGACGAGACTCGTGAGGTGGCCGCCAAAGTCCAAGCTGTGGGTGAGCCGCACGTCAACGGCGCCAAGGTCGTACCTGTACCGCCCGTCACCGACGCTGTTCAAGTCGGGCCTCCGCCCGCCTACAAGCTCACAGTCGTCATCCACCGGGTCTCGACGCCAGCCTCGCCCACCGTGTCGTCCGCCTCGTCGCTCCAGGAGACCGCCGCGCTGCTCGGCAACGGCAAAATGCAGTATTATAGGTCGCGACCAACGGACCGGGTCGTGCTGACCAAGGGCACAAAGAACGCGTGTGATTGCCGCGCGGGCTCGCTGCGATCGCGCTCGTGCATTCATCCTGTATTTTTATCATCGATCTGTCCTTGGATTTATCAATATTTGTATGCAAACGGCCTCATACTCGCTCCCCTTTGCCTCACGCGCAAGACCGCTCGTGATGGCGCGGGTGATGACCACCGCGCGGTTCGCGGCCTGGCCGCCGCTGTTTCCGGCGATGATCACCTGGTCGCGCTGGTCCGCATGGGCTCCGACGAGCGCGAGCGCGCCGTCAGGGTGGAAGACGAGCGGCGACTGGTGCTCAGGCCCGAGGGTGGACGCACCGCGTGCGGCGAGCGAACTCGACGACCGCCGTCTCGAGCATAGTTTCGAGCGATACCTTGTGGGAGCACACGAGCCGATGTGCCCGTGCACGCGGTACTGGCGTAGCGCGCGATTCCGAGTCGAGGGTCTCGTGGTCGGCGCGCTTCGAGATGTCGCGGTTGAGCGTGAGCGACGACAGGCGCTGGTCCCGCGTGCACCGCACCAGCAGTGCAGGTACTTGCCTGTCAGCAGCGAGACGGGGAGCGGCCACTCGTGCCGAAGCAGCGCGAGGAACGCGCGCGATACGCGTCATCGCCCATGCGGCGAGACCGAGCGGCGGCGGGAACCCGACCGCGATCGCGATCACGACCCCGATCTCGGCAGGCGGTAGCACGGGCGCGGGGTCGAGCATGGTGCGGATTCCGAGCGAGGCGAGCGCGTGCAGCGCGGCCGACGACGGGCAGCAGGGCCGAGGCGCGGAGTAGCGGCTGCTGGGTCATGGCCTGGAACTTGACGGCGTCGAGATGCGTGATAAGCGAGCGGGACAGTGCCCGTCATGGTGATGCGGTAATGCTCGCGTACGCGCGGACACGCTGCGGGAACACGTCCATGTCGCTCACGCTACCGAGCCCATGCTGCGGAAGCGACGTGTAGCGCTATGGCCTCGCGCAAGACCGGCTCGAGCTTGAGCGCGGTACGCCCGCGCGCCGCCGTCGAGCCACGCGCCGAGGATATGGGCGGGCAGCTTCAGCCCAAGGATGCGCAGCCCGTTGAACTGGTAGAACTTGATGGCGATGGAGAGGGTGGGTCCGCTTTCCGACGAGCACCACGAGCGGCAGGTTCACGTGCGAGACGCGGAGGACGTGGGCGAGCGTGTGACCGCATCGAGACGGAAGCCGGGGACGGTCGCGGGTCGGTGCGGACTAAGCCCTTGCGGCGGCAAGACCCGAGTGCCAGGTCAGAGAGTAGCCGAAGCCGAAGCCGAAGCCGCATCGAACGTCGAGGGCGTGCCGCAGGTGCCGCAGGGAAGACAAAGGAGGTGCGGGCGTTGCCGAGGAGGACCGAGCGCGAGCTATGGCGGCGTCGCGCGCAGCCGGTTCGCGCGGGCGACGCACGTCTTGAAGTGGCGGCTGCGGTCGCTGGCGACGGCCCACTTCCTTGCGTCGAGAACGTGGAGACCGTTCGGGTCGTAGACCGGGTGGTGGTAGCGGCCCGCGAGCCCGGCCGGGTCGGATCGGTAACGGCTCGAGGTGCCGCCGGGCGAGATCCAGTCGCCGAGATTGAGGACGCCGAGTGCACTGCGGCGAGTCGATTCGTCTAGGAATACATTGCTGGTAGTGAGGCAGAATTGACGGTGGAGGGGCCGAAGGGAAGCGAGCCCAAACCCGAAAGCGATGAGCGCGACCAAGACGCGTCGCTCGCGCCCCGCGTGACGCAACGTGACACGCGCGAGACGCGTCTCGAGTCGCTCAGTTTCCGCCCGGCCGATCTCCCTCTCCCTCTCTCCCTCCCTTCAAGGCGCATGTATGAAACCATGGAAGACGATGAACTCGACCGGCGCCCGTCGGCGGGTGCCGACTCGGACTCGGATAGCGACAGCGGCGACGATGCGGGCGCGTCGTCGTCATCAGCGCCGCTCAACCAGGCGATCCGCATCTTTGCGCGCATCCGCCCGCGCAAGGTCAACACCAAGATCCGCAGCACCAGCGACGGCAACGCCGGGTCCAAGGTGCAAGTCGACGGCCCGCTGCCGGGCGACGACGGCGCGCCGCAGCTGCACTTCCACGTCCCGCGTGACGAGACGCTCGGGTCCATCAACAACACCAAGGAGCATTTTGGGTTCCGCTTCGACCGCGTGTTCGACGGGTCCACGACGCAGGAGGAGGTGTTTGACCACGTCGCCAAGGATATCGTGCTGAGCGTCATGGACGGGTTCAACGCCACCATCTTCGCCTACGGCCAGACCGGGTCAGGCAAGACCTTCACCATCACGGGCGGCGCCGAAAAGTACGCCGACCGCGGCCTGATCCCGCGCACCGTCCAGTTCCTGTTCCGCGAGATGGCCCAGGTGCGCTCAGCTTGAGCTGTACGCCTACCGAGTCGGTGATCTGACGCTACTCGCGCGTGTACCATAGCGGCCGAACCGCAAGTACCAGGTCCAGGTCTCGTACCTCGAAATCTACAACGAGGCCGGGTACGACCTGCTCGACGACTCGCGCGACGCCAAGCGCCTCGAGGACCTGCCGTACGCTCACTCTCCTCGGTTGCACTCGACGCGTACTCACACCACCCTAAAACTAGCAAGGTCACGCTGCGCGAGACGGGCGAGGAGCAGATCCACCTGCAGAACCTGCACGCGCACCCGGTCGTGTCCGAGGAGGAGGCGCTCAACTGGCTGTTCATGGGCGACACCAACAAGATGATCGCCGAGACGCCGAGCAACCCGGCGTCGAGTCGCTCGCACTGCCTGTTCATCCTGACCGTGACGTCGCGCGAGGCCGGCAGCGAGGTGGTGCGCAAGGCCAAGCTGCACCTCGTCGATCTCGCCGGGTCCGAGCGCGTCGCCAAGACGGGCATCGACGGCACCCTGCTCAAGGAGGCGAAATCCATCAACCTCTCGCTCCACTTTCTCGAGCACGTCATTGTCGCCCTGCACGAGAAGGCGCTCGGGAAACGCTCGCACGTCCCGTACCGCAACTCGATGATGACGTCCATCCTGCGCGACTCGCTCGGCGGCAACTGCAAGACGTGCATGATCGCGACCCTGGCTACCGAGGACCATCTCATCGAGGTCCGTGTTTCTTTCTCCCTCGGGATTCTGACCCGACCCGCCCCGCTGAATCTCACTCACCCTGACCCTCGCCCAACCTCCCGCCCCCGCCAGTACAGGAATCCATCTCGACCTGCCGGTTCGCGCAGCGCGTCGCGCTCATCAACAACCGCGTCTCGGTCAACGAGGAGCTCGACCCGTACATGGTCATTGCGCGCCTCAAGCAGCAGATCCTGCAGCTCAAGGCCGAGCTCGCCCTGGCCCGCGGCGAGTCCGCGGACGGCGTTGACGACGCCCTCCCCGAGTACGAGATCGACCGGTGCCGCCAGCTCGTCCACGCGTACCTCGCGGGCGACGACACTGCCGTCATGTTCACCGACTACCGCAAGGTGCTCGCCAGCTTCGACGTGATGCGCAAGATGGTCCGCGAACGCGGCGGAGCGGCAGCGGCGCGGGGAGGTGGCGAGCTGCCGCCGCCGGCTGCGTTGCCGCCACCAGTACCGCAGCCGAGTGGTGGTGGAGGCGGCGGAGCGGACCCGGCCGAGGTCGCGCAGCTCAAGCGGCTCCTCGCGCAGCGCGACACGGAGATCAGCGTGCTGATTCCGATGGTCAACCAGTACAAAGCCCGGCTGCGCGCGCTTGAGAAGGGCGGCAGTACCGGGTCGGTGCAATCGACCGAACCACCACCACCGCCGCTTCGCAACGGGAACAGCAGCAGCAGCAGCAGCAGCAGCAGCACGTTCGTGACGCAGTCGACGTCGTCGTCGCTCGCGAGCCTGCCGCAGGGCACCGACTCGGTATACTCGAGCTCGGCGTCGCTGGTCGGTCCCGACTCGGCGCACGTCGCCGCCGCCGCGCCACCAGCGGTCGCGGCGTTGCAGCCGGCCGATAAGCAGGTGCTCCTCGAGGCGTTTAAGGCGACGTACGCGCCCATGGCGTCGATCGAGGCGCAGAAGGCCGAGCTCAAGGAGTGCTACGCGCGCGCCAAGGCGCTCGGGCAGACGGCGCACCGGTTGCGCGAGGAGATCAGTACGTTGCTCGACTTGACCAGCATGACTATCACTCACGTTGCGGCGATGTGTAGAGCACGCCAAGGACAAACTGAGCTGCCTGCGTAACAACCTGGACCCGTCGTCCGACTCGGCGGCGGCGGTAAGCTGCCGCGACCTGATCGAGGCCGAGGAGGCCAAGCTGCGCGGCGCCATCGCCGACCGGACCGCGCAGTACAAGGCGCAGTTTGGCGAGCTCAAGCAGCTCAAGCTCGAGATCGAGCATATGCAGCACCTCCTCGACAAGGCCAAGCTGCAGCTCAACCGCGACTTTGCCGCGTGGCTGAAGGAGCAGGAGGCCCAGCGCATGGCCGTGGGCTCGCAGCAACCTTCGGCGGTGCGACGGGAAGAGTCGCGCGTCGCGGCCGCAACTCCGCCACCGGGCGGCCCGCGCGGCGCGTGGCAGACGCCGTCGCCGCGGTCCAACGGCAGTGGCGGGAGCGCGACGGCGCCGCTGCCCGGGATCCCGCCGCACCACCACTCAAGCGCAGGTGCGGGCGCACCGCTCCCACCGCGGCCCGTGTCCCGCGCGGCCTCCACGGCTTACGACTCGGCGTACTCGGTATCCTCGCGCGCGCACACGCCGACGTCGTCGCGGGGCGACCTCACAGCAGCCCGGCCCGGGTCCTCCGTCATGTACTCCCGGTCCGTGTCGGGTTCAACGAGTTCGCTCGGGCGGCCCTCCGGATCCGGGTCGCTGTCGAGCCAGGTGGCGCGGGAGGTCAGCGCCTTCTACTCAGCGGCGGCCGCGGCGACGCAGGGCGGCTCGGCGACGGCGCGCGCAAGGACGCCGTACGGGTCGTGACGCTCATTCTGCGATATATTCATTCGATGCATTTCTTGGGAGGAGAGCGAGGGCGTATGCGAATGGGCGGGGGATAGGCGCACGTGCCGTTTTGGGCGTGGTGATCTCCGCGCGCTCGTCCGAGTTCTCAGGCCGGACCGGTCCCTTTCGACCCTGCACCACCGCCTACCGCTACGGATCGACACCCTTTCACTTGTTGCAACGAAACTACGGCGGCGCAGACACTATGAATATCCGCACGGCGACTGTATGGGGCGTGCTGTCGTCGGGAACATGAAGACGGACTCGCTGACGGGTGGCCCTTGTGAGCGTAGCCCCACGACCTCCTGGCGGTGCAGAACTGCAACCTGACCAATCTGCCGGAGAACTACCAGATGAAGTACTGTACGTGCAGGGCTTGGTCGTCCGCGCGTGGATCGAACCACGTTCTCACTTGAGCGGGACCGCTAGACATGTACCACGCCATGTCGTGGCCCGAGCTCAGCTTCGTGGCCGAGGACACCAAGGGCCAGATCGTCGGGTACGTGCTGGCCAAGATGGAGGACGCGGACGCCGAGGCCAAGACCCCCGCGCACGGCCACATCACGTCGCTGTCGGTCATGCGCAAGTACCGCCGCCTCGGGCTCGCCGAGCGGTTGATGAAGCAGTCGCGTACGCTTTTCTCTTCTGGAATGCGGACCTGGTCCACGTTCTAACCCGCACGGGCATGTGTGTGTAGAGATGGCCATGAAGGACGTATACGAGGCCAAGTACGTGTCGCTGCACGTCCGCGTGTCCAACAACGCGGCGCTGCGGCTGTACCAGCACACGCTGGGCTTCGAGTACGTAGTTGCACTCCCGCACCGCCCTCGCCCGCCAACTGACCGATCGCTCACCCGCCCCATAGGATCATGGAAGTGGAGAAAAAGTACTACGCGGACGGCGAGGACGCGTACTCGATGAAGTTCTTCTTCGACCCGTCGGCGCGGCCGCCAGCGAACGGCGACGTGGCCGCGAGCGCCGAGGAGGACGAGGCGCCCGCTGCCGTGCAGGAGTAGTGGTTGCGCGCGAATTGGTGATGGAAACCTTGCTCAATCGAACACACGAAAAGTAATTTTTGGTGTAAGGATCACGCACAAGAGCAGGCTAGGAAGTTTATAAGAAAGAGAGGAAGCGAGGGAGAATGGTTATGGACACTAGTAGTAGTAGGAGTACGATGAACAGGGTAAATGGTTGGAAACGAGCAAAGGAAAGCAAAACACCCAGGGAACACACACAACAACACACGCGAACGAGAGGAAAGATCAGAGGAAGGAAAGCAAACAAACAACTTGAGCCCGCGACGGGGCCCACTCGGCAGGCACCCGTACGCGGCGCTCAACATGCGGCCACAGCGACGACGGACTCGTCGACGGGCGACGGCGTCACGGGCCGCTCGATGGTCATCGCGGGCGCCGGGAGCTCGAGCTCGAGGCTGTGGCGCGGCGACGTCACGGGCGAGCACGGCGGGGCCTGCGGGACCATGGCCGGCGAGGTGTTGGTCGTGGTGGACGACGAAGCGGAAGCGCCGTCGGCGTTGTTGAGGAGCGCCGAGGCTTCGAGCTGCACGCCGACGAGGTCCTTGGCGTAGCGCGGCGGCGGCGGGAGCGACAGCGTCAGGCGGACGACGGGCAGCGGGTCGTTGGGGACCACGTTCGGGAGGACCGGGTCGACGGCGGTCTCGGTGGTCGGCGACAGGACGCGGCTGGGCTGGCGGCTGTGGCCACGGTGGTGGTGCGGCGCGTGGTTGCGCGCGCGGCCGAGCAGGCTGTGGTTGTGGGCGGGGAGCGTGGGCGAGGACGGGACCGAGTTGGCGGGGGTGCCGGCCGCCGAGGGCAGGATCGGGTTTCCGGCGGAGGCGAGGACGGGGCGGGTCGAGGAGATGACGATGCCGCCGGACTCGAGCTGGTCGATGATGACGGCGATGCGCGACTCGAGGTCGAGGTGGACGTCGGCGTCGCCGCCGTACAGCGTGTAGGGCGGGAGCGGGTCGATGGCGTCCTCCTCGAACCGGCACCCGCGCTGCGCCATGGCCTCGCGCAGCATGGCCTCGGCGCGCGCGTTGGCCGCGGCCTGCTCCTGGTCCTGCCGCGCGTACACGTCCATGAGGCTGAGCATCGGGCCCGTCGTCACGATGGTCCGGTCCTCGCCCGTCTCCGGGTCCTCGATCGTCACGCGACGAGGGCGGAACATGTAGATGAGCAGGCCCGTCATGCACAGGCACATGGCGATGCCGCCGAACTTGACGAGCTCGACGACGAGTTCCCCGGCCATTGCTGGTTGTTGTTGTTGTTTAGTGTGGAGTGATGGAGGCGGTGATCTAGCAGAGCAAAGAGCGCGGATCGGATTAGCGACTGCCTGGTGTGTTTGGCTGCGCCGCCGTCGTCATGGGGCCCTGGCCCCGCCGCTAGTGCTCGCGCCGGCCATGCAGGTCATGCAGGTCGGCGTGCGAACAACCGTCCACTTGACCCTTTCTCTTCACCACATGGTCGTGGCCAAGATCGAGGCGTGGGGCATCGCGGCGACGAGGTGCGGATCGGGACGACGAGCGAGGAGAGGATACTCACCCTTGGCAGCGGATGTCGGTGGAGGCTGGTGCGAGCGGACGATGATCCGCGGGGAGGGGTCAGCGTCCGGTTAAGCTTGAGCGTGTTTGAGAGGGATGAGAAGGCTGTGAGGATCAACAGCGGGAGGGAGAGGCGGGCGGTGCGGGGTAGAAGTAGGGCGGGCCGGGGCCAGCGGGCGGCCGCGAAAGCTTGCGTGCAGGGCTGGCAGGGCCGGCGGCCAAGGGGAACAAGGTCAAGCCCGCCGCAGTCCGTGGCGATGGCGACAGCCGGCTGGCCCCGTTGCCAACAAACGTGGCCGCGGCCAACCTCTAACCGCTGGCCGCTCCGCCGCTCCGTTCCTCTCCGCACCCTCCCATCACGTCACCGTCACCGCCCTCCTTGTCCTCGGTGAGCCCGATGCGTTTGCCCGTCGAATTCGGTTCACCCGACGCCATCCTCGCGATTATCTTGCAGTATCTTTGGCCACTGAGGCGCAGCGCGCGCGAGCGCCCGCGGTGACTGTGCAGCTGCTGCGCCTCATCGACTCGGCTCGGTCGCGTGCGCGCGTGGGTCACCGCGGCCATGGCCTTGCCGTGCTCGACCATCGCCATCGCCATCGCCGGCAGGGTATCGCGCCATCAGCCACCGCCGCTACGCCACGGCGCTGGCGCTGGCGCCTGCTACGGCTGCTGAGCCTCCTGGCTGCGGCACGGCGTGGGCGCTGGCGTGCGTGCAGGGTGTCGTGCTCGCGAGCCTCGTCCGAGATGGATGGACTGATGCGTGCGGGTGCGGGCAACGCTCGCTCTCACGTCTCGTCGTGGTCCCTGAGCTCTCCCATAGGCGCTGCTCGCCTCGAACCTTGTTGTTGTTGTCGCCATGGCCACGGCCGCGGCCGCGAGTATACCCATTTGCACGTCTCAAGTCTCAGGGACCGCCACCATCGATGATCCCATCGTCGTGACTCTGCGCTTCATCAGCGTGCAACAGCGCCCACTTGTTTCATTGTCGCCGCCCCAGCTGCGTCCATTGCCCCACCTTCATCATCACAACGCAACGTGGTCGACCGAGACGCGGGCTTCAGGCACGCCGATGCGGCCACGGACCGCTGCCGCGCGCTCGACGCCGCTCGTCGTTCCCTCCTCGACTGCGTCGTGGTGCGGAATGACCGCCGCGTAGCGTTCGACGAGCGCGGCGCGGTCGCGGGCCTCCTGGTCGCGCACCTCGAAGAAGATGTGTGCGCTCGCGTACAGGCACACGGCGGCGCCGGCGAGGAACCCGAGCCCTTCGGGTTGCAGGATCGAGGCGAGCATGGTGCGCATGCCGTCGACGCCGACCGCGAAGCCGACCAGGTTCGCCGTGATCATGGTCAGGATGTTGAGGACCGCGCCGAGCGCGGCGAGGTGCCGGTACCATGGGCGCGTCGTGTACTACGTGGCCGCGGGAGGGTGAGCGGTGGTGGTATCGACACAGGGAGGAAGGGAAACGGACGGACCTTCGCGAACACGAGCCGCGCGACGACCTCGGGCAGGATGAACAGGCAGATGAGCCACCCCCACGCGAGGAGCCGTAGCTCGATATCGTGCCAGACGGCGACGAACGTGAACACGACCCAGATATTGAGCGCGCGCGTCCTCGCCCCGCCGAGCGGCACGTACAGGTACCGGATATTCCACGCGTTGAAGGACGTGTGCCAGTCGCGCCAGAACTGGATCGCCGAGTAGTGGTTGGTGACGCACCGGCGCATGTTCTCGGGCGGGTCGATGCCGTCGGCGAGCGCCCAGGTGCGGAAAAAGCGCCAGATGATCAGCAGCTTGAGCCAGATGAACTTGAGGTTGATGAACCCGACGGCGCCAATCTCGAGCGGCGACATCCCCGCCCACTCCCGCGCGCGCGCCAGGGCGACCACGTGGAACAGGTGCATCATGACCTCCATGAGAAGGACCGCACCCGCGAGCCGCGCGGCGTACTTGGTCACGGCAGCGCGCGTCACGGCACGCGGCGGGGAGGTGACCTGCGACATCCACGCGTTGAAGGGCATGATCGGGCCGGCGAAATAGAGCGGGATGTACAGGGCGTAGGCGAGGTAGTGCGTGAACGAGTACTCGCGCGCGGGTCGCGGGACCGCTGACCGCATTTTGGTGCAGCACGCGGGCGGCGGGTCGAGCGCGGGGAGCGAGGCGCACCGCTTGTGCGTTTCCTACACCCGCACAGGTCAGTACGAGCGCGAGGTACGGGGAAGGGCAACGCGTTACCAGAAGCGCGGCCGTCAACTCGTGGTGCGACCAGTAGTAGTCGAGGTTGAACGAGATGAGGCGCAGGACCGTGATATTGAAGGTGATATCCCATCGCATGATACCAGCGTAGACGCCGCTGACGTCGAGGGCGCGGAACCCGCGGGTCCAGTCGATGGCGAACAGGATGGCGATGTTGAACGCCCACGTCAGCGCCGGGTTGAACCAGGTGCCGCCGCCGATGCGCCCGAGCGCGTAGTTGATGGCCAGAATGGCGAGCACCTTGACGACGTGCTGGCCGTGCGCGATGACGAGGAAGACCGTCGAGAAGGCGATCGAGAAGGCGAGCCAGCGCGACGCATCAGCGGCGGCGGACGCGCGCTTCTTGACGGTCCACGACAGTGCGAGGTAGCCGAGCATGGCGGCGAACAGAATCGGCAGGTTCTTGCGGAACCCGGCGTACTGGTGGTCCGAGTTGTCCATCTACTTGCGGGGAACGGGTGTGAGCGCGGAACGCGTAGGGTGCGAGAGCGGACGCACCAGCGGGTTGATGAAGGGCAGCCACGCGTCGGAGAGGTAGCGGTCGATGCGGTAGGCATTCGGATGCGACGCTACGCTAAGAGGGCCACAGTCAGTCCGCAAGCGGGGTGGGCGACGCGGCGGGCGAGCGAGAGCGTACGTTGGCTGAGCGTGTAGCCGGTCCAGTACATGTAGCCCCACAGCGAGAAGGCGACGACGTAGTAGACATAGTACTCGGCGCTACCGGTACTTCGAGTGAGCCAATGGGCGGTTGTGCGTGCGGCCGGTGCAAGAGTACGTGTTCCACCGCGACGCGGGCGGTGGCGCTTCCCTCACGCGCGCGGCCGGCGCGGCGGTGCGGGCCTCGCCCGGCGGGACCAGTTCATAGCCGTTTCTATGTGTTGATTGCATCGAGCTTCGTGGTACTGCGAGCTGTACTGGTGGCAGTGGGAGGGAAGAGAACGGAGACGCGAGGTCGGCCTGCGCCACCCGGCGCGTCGGCACGTGTCCCCAGAGGACCCGCCGAGATCTCCCGAGCCACCCCTGCCCGAGCGGCCGGCCCCACCCGTTTCGCACGTGCCGGTCGCCGAGTGTCTCCGGCCGCCCGCGAGACACTTTTCTCGCCGCGCGTCCCCGGCCGCCGTGCACGACGCCGACGCGGCCCGATCACCCGCACGCATTCCACGCTGTCGCACGCCATCGCACGGCGCGGCTATTGGTGCGTGGCCGCGGTTAGGCCGTGGTCCCGGCCGCCTCCTCCTTCCCCTCGCGCGTTCTCACGCTCCTCCTCGACGACGACGGTCGCCGTCGCGATGGCCACGGCCGCCAGTCGCCAACAGCGATGATCGACCGGGCCGTGCAGCGGCGCTGGGGCTTCCCAAGTGACCACGAGGGAGAAGCCGCCGTAAAGACCCGCCACGGCCGCAGCGGCGCGCATCGCGCGCGTATTTATACGAGCGATTGCGCTCACACCCGCGTCCATGCGCCCGATCATGAGTTTCGCGAGATTATCTGCCGTGGGACAGCGCGAGGGAGGGGGCAAGTATAGCGACCGCGCCGATTTGATCCTCTTGCCATCCCATCAGGCTTGACCCGACCCCGACGGGACTTGACCGTCGCGAGCGAGGAGCAGGAGCGACTGACCGCTTCCTTCCTTTGCCGCTGGGCAGAATCCGCGGCGGGCGGCACGCACCGGCTCCTCGGCGTAACTGGTTTCGGAGTTGGAGTTGGCCACGGCCAGAGTACATAAAGCGAGCCCGGCCCCGCCCGCGCCCGACCCGCCCTCTCCCTCGTCATACTACCGTGCAACGTATCAACACTTGAGAGACGCCGTGCATACCATCGCGAATTTGATTGTCTCCCGCGCCATCGCAACTCTGCACGCCGCCGTCGACCGACCGTTCTTCCGGATTCGACTTCCCCTCGTCCCCAACATCCTCGACTCCACAACTTCTTGCAGCAGGTCTGTACTGCACCATGTATCCCGCACCGACTGCCCGCATCGGCTAACGTCCGGTTGTTGCACGCAGACTCAAGTCATGTACCGCTCGCACATGCTCGCCCGCGCGGCCTACGCCCGTCCACCTCAGGCCACGGCCGCTACCCTGCTCCGTGCTCCCGCTGCCGCTCGCGGCTTCGCCACCGCCGCCGCGGGCGCCTCCGCTAAGCCCGCACACTCGCCGCTGTGCCGCGCCGTGCGCGCCGTGGGCCTCGGCGTAGCCGGCGCGACCGTCGCCGGCGGCGTGTACCTGGGCGTGCAGCTCGCGCTCGCGGACCCGGCGGACCTCGCGCGTGCTGCGCGGGCGTCGCTCCCGTCGGGCTCCCTGTACGCGGACGTGGACTTGCGCGCGCCCTTCGCGGCGCGGTCGACGGCGTCCGTGATCACGTCGCTCGCCGTGTACCAGGCGTGCGGGTGGAAGTGGCTGGTCGACGCGGCGCCCAAGCTGCTGGCGACGGCCGAGAGCCTCGGGCTCGCGCCGCTCGCGCACTGGATCATCAAGCACTCGTTCTTTGCCCACTTCTGCGGCGGCGAGGACCTCGACGAGCTGGCGGCGGTGATGGCCGAGCTCAAGGCCGCGGGGATCGGGTCGATCCTCGATATCTCCATCGAGTCGGATATCGGCGAGACGACCAACGCCGACGCCGACCCCGCGGCCGTCCGCGCCAAGGACGAGCTCGAGGCCGACCACGCCCGCGACCTGTTCGTCGCGTCCATCGACGCGGCCGCGCGCGAGCCCGGATCGTGCATCGCGCTCAAGGTGACGGCGCTCGGCCCGACGCCCGTCCTGCTCGCCGTATCGGGCGCGATCGCGCGCACCCACCGCCTGCTCGAGTCGGGCGAGGCGACCAAGGGCCTGACCAAGGCCGCGTGGACCGCGGCGTACCCGTCGGCCGACGCCGCGGCGCTGTTCGACGCCATGGATGCGGACCGCGACGGCCGCGTGCACGCCGCTGACCTCGTGGCCGCGCTGACCTCGGACCCGAGCCCGCGGTGGATCGCCGCGCTCGGCGTCGCCGCCGACGACGTGACGTCGTTCGCGCACCTCGTGACGCGCCTGCGCGCGCTGTGCGACCAGGCCAAGCGGCTGGGCGTCGGGCTCATGGTCGACGCCGAGCAGACGTACTTCCAGGACGCGATCGACGCGGTCGCGCTCGCCATGGGCCGCGAGTTCAACGGCGCCAACGGCGGGGCGCCCGTCGTGTACAACACGTACCAGATGTACCTCAAGGCCGGTCTGCCCAAGCTGCAGCGCGACGTCGCCATGTCCGAGCGCCAGGGCTGGCATTTTGCCGCCAAACTCGTGCGCGGCGCGTACATGGTCTCGGAGCGCGCCAAGGCCGCCGACGAGGGGTACGCGTCGCCCATCAACGACACGCTCGAGGCGACGCACGCCTCGTACAACGCGGGCGTCGACGCGGTCCTCACCCGGATCCACCGCCAGTCGGTCCTCCGCGAGACGGCCGTCGGCGCGACGTTCATGGTCGCGAGCCACAACCGCGACTCGGTGGTCCGCACGCTCGACCGGATGCGCGCCCTCGGGCTGCCGGCCGACGCCGGCCGTGTGCTCTTCGGCCAGCTCAAGGGCATGCACGACCTGACGGGCTACGCGCTCGCCGCGCAGGGGTTCAAGATCTTCAAGTACCTGCCGTACGGGCCCGTGCACGAGGTGATCCCGTACCTCCTGCGCCGCGCCCAGGAGAACAGCGGCATGCTCGGCGGCGCCCAGCTCGACCGCATGCTGCTCTGGCACGAGCTCGTGTGCCGCGTCAAGGGCGTGTGAGCGACGGGGGCTCCGCTGGAGGGCCCCACTCGGCGCGCCCGCACGACTATACCTATACGGGTGCGGCACGATGTAGCGTGCCGCTTCCCCTCGCCGTCATCAACTAGGAATCGCTTGCTTACTTTTAACTCGGAAAATAATTTATATAACTCTGTATCCTGCTATCCGTCACCCTCGCCGGCCCGCGCCCCGCCACTGCCTGAACCCCGGCATCGGTCCCTGCTGCTGAGCGCCGCCGTCCGGAGTCCGCCTCCCTCCTCCGCGGCCACGCCCCGCAACAGCCCCGCCGCGACCCACCGCGCCGCCACCGCGCCCAAGACCCGGTCCCGCCCCGAACCCGCCCGCCTGGTCACGGACCGCCGGCACGAGCGGCGGCGCTGGCGCGTTGAGCCCCGACTGGTCCTCGCGGTCTCCAAACATGCTCTTGATCATGGCCGCCTTGTCGCGGCTGAGTCCGCGGAACCCGCTGGGCATCCGCAGCTCGCCCGTCGCTGACGGCGGGAGCCCGCGGCGCACGGCGGGTATTTCGGACTTGACTTTGACGGCGGGCGCGGGCGGGGTCGGCGCCCGTGGTGGCGGTGCGCGCTGCTGCGGCCACTCGACCACGGGCTCCATCGACCGCTGCTGCTGCTGCTGCTGCGGTGCGCGCTGCGGCCACTCGACAGCGGGTTCCGTTGATCGAGGAAGCGGTGCGGGCGGCCCACCGCGCGCGTGCACCGCAGGCGACTCGGACCGCCGGAACCCCACCGCCTGCGTGTACGACGAGTCCATGTCGAAGTCGATCTCGTCGGGCGTCTCGACGGGCAGCGGGAGCGGCGGCGGCGGCGGCGGCGGCGGTGCTGGCGCGCGGAACTGCTGGATCGCGGGAGGCCGAAGCGCGTGCGGAGGCGGTGGGCGCGCGGGGACGGGCTCGCGCGGCGGGACGAGGGGCGGCGTCGTGCGCGGCGCGGGAACCGGCGGGGTCTCGCGGTGCTGGAGCACGGGCGGCGTCTCGCGGTGCTGGAGCGCGGGCGGACGCAGGGTGACGGGCTCGCGCGCCGCGATCGGTGGCGTTGTGCGCTGTTGGTGGTGCTGCTGGACTGGCGGAACTGGCGGCGGTCGCGGCGGCGGCGGTTGGTGCACAACAGGTGGCGGACGAGCGGGAGCCACGGGCGCAGCCGACGCGAACCCGGGCTGCGGCGGGCGGATCGGAGCCGCCGATGCGAAGCCCGGTGGTGGGTGCTGGCGCTGGTGCTGGTGCTGCTGCTGCTGCTGAGGGAAGAACTGTTGCTGCTGGTGTCGCTGGTGATGATGCGGCTGCGCGGGCCGTGGAGGAGGAGGCTGCGGTACGGGCGCAACGAACGCGGGCGGCGATGGCGACGGGGCGTACTGCTCCCACTCCTCAAACTGCTCGGCTTGTCGTTGCTGCGGTTGCTGCTGCTGCTGCTGCTGCTGCTGTTGCTGTTGTTGTTGGGTCAGGATCAAACGGGCCTCCTGGTCCTCGCGAATCATGGCCTCAAGGTCGCAGTCGGACGGCAGCTGGAAGTCGACGTCGACATCCACATCGATGTGTACCGGCGACGGCTCGCGCTCGGGCGACAGCCGCGCCGGCGGCGGTGGTGGTGGTGGCGAGGGCGCGCGCGGCGGCGAGAACGGCGGCGGGAGCTGCGAGTCCTCGACGACGTCGTCGTCGTCATCAGGCGCCGGCCACGCGCCCGACGCGACCCACCGCGCGTGCTGCTGCTGCTGCTGGACGAAGGTCGGCGCGGCGGGCGACACGGTACGCCGCACCGGAGCCGGTGCGCCAAACTGCTGCACGGGGACGGGCGCGTTGGTGAACTGGAGCGGGACCTTCTGGAGCCGGGCCCCGCCCTCGGACGCGGCGGCGGCCGCAGCCGCGGCAGCCTCGTTGCGCGCAATCGTCTCGCGCAGGCTGAGCTGCGGGCCGCCCGACGGCTTGGTGGCGGCGCCGGGCTTCTTCTTGGGCTTGCACTTGGCGAGGTGCAGCTGCAGGCCGAGGCGGCGGACGCGCTGTTTGCAGTTGGCGCACGGCACGTAGTTGGACTCGAGGTAAGAGGTCGGCGCGGGTTCGGGAAACTGCTGCGAGCTGTCGGGCCGCAGGGTGCGCGAGGTGGAGGAGGAGGATGAAGATGACAAGGACGAGGAGGAGAGCGGCACGTCGTCGTCCGAGTCGACGTAGAAGGCGTCGTCACGCACGGCGGTGCGGTCGCGCCGTGCTGCTGCTTCTGGAGCAAGATCGCGACGCGTAGTGGCAGCGGCCGATGAAGAAGAAGCCGAGAGCGGTGGCGTCGGGATCGTCTGGTGCGACCGCTCCGCCGCAAACCGGGATGCGGATGAAGAAGCAGCGCCGCCACTGGTCGATGGTGCCGTCGACATGAGAATGGACTGCTCGAGCAGCGAGAAGCCCGAGGTATCGACGGCCATGTGGTCAAGCTCCGTGTAGTCGGCGGCGGCGAAGCCATCGAGAAGCCGCGGCCCAGTCGAAGGCCCGCCGAGCGGACTCTGCGGCGGCGAAGGGGAGAGCCCCACGGGGCTCGACGAGGGGATGATGATGGGGGCAGGCGGACGAGCTAGACGCGGGAATGGGTTCGAGCTTAGCGTCTCGGGATGATGAGCGAGGAACGTGCGCGCATACCCGTTGAGCCCACTGCTGGCGACGAACGCGCGGCATCGTCCGTCGACCTTTTGGACTTGCGCTTACGCTTCGCCGGTTTCGGTGGCGGAGTGTAGAGAAGCACGTCGCTGTAACCCAGAACGGTCGACGCGGTGCGCTTCGTCGTGGTGCGTCGGTCGCGCGCGTCGGGTAGCATCGACATGAGGTCGGGGAGCGCGTGCAGGTCCTCGGCGAGTCGTTGGGAAGCGCTCTGCTTTGGAACGACGTGTGACGCAGCCGAGGTCGGACGACGCGGACGCGGGGTCAACTCGGTTTCGTCGTCGTCGTCGTCCGAGAGCGTCACGACCTGCGTCGTCGGCAGTGCGGGCGCATGGGTACGAGAAGGTGGCGGGAAGCGTTTGGCCTCATCGTCCGAGTCTGAGATGTAGATGGTCGTCATGGACGGAGCCAAGGCCGGGGCGGCGGCGGTGGCTGCGCGCGGGGCAGCTCACGGTTGCGGCAAAGGTGGTCGAGACGTCAGGCTCGTGCGGATGCAGCGAGTTGGCCGCGCCTGGCGACAGTGATTCATGAGGTAGTTGTGGGTGAGCGGGAAGCGAGCGAACGGGAAAACTCGAGAAAGCGGAGGGGAGCCGAGCGTCACGTGGCTCAGCCACCGCCACGCGTCGACGCGACGGACGCGAGCTCGAGGGCCGCGAGACGCTGGCGGAGACACTTTTGCAGGTTAATCGTACGGGCCCGCCCTCATTTCACCGAACTGGAAACGTCCATCGTTGGCTCGGCTCGCTCGAGAAGTTGCTGACGTGCTCGAGAGTGGCCCATATGGCGACGCAAGATTAGCTGATTCCCGTGTGATCGCGCTGTGGGCGATGGTCGCCGCCCTTGTTGCTGCCGTGCGGACATGGACGGCGCCGAAGCCTCGGAGAACCCTCGTCGAAGCGCGGAGCTCGGTGTGGGACCCGCGAGCGCAGTCCGAGGAGCTTCTCGCTGTCGCCTCGCTCGGGTCTGTGACCCTTGTCCGAGTTCTCGAGCGCGGCGTCGCCCCGAGAGAAGCGACACGAGGACAGATGGTTGGAGCGGGTGAGTCGGCAACGCCCTCGGCCCTCGGCCCTCGTTCAGGGATCAAGCAGCGCGCGCGCGTGCGAGTCCGAGGCCTGAAACGACACGCGCGCGAGGCCAAGTCGCAGATCCGGAAGGTGCAGCGGGTGGGCGGCCCCGCGCAAGAAAAATCAGCGCGCGCCGAGCTGCTGGTCGCTCCCCGCGGCGGTCGTGTGATGCGGCCCACGCGGTGAGAGCGGATCTCATTCAGCCAGAATGTGGGGGAGGTGGGCCGATGATTGGCCGACCGTGGCGCCAGCGGGCGACCGAAAAGGCGCGCGTGACTTGGCAGCGCGCCGAAGCGACTTGAAAACGGGGAAATTCGGTGAGATCAGCGCGCGGGATCACGGTGGCCAAGCGTGCAGCAAGCCCAAGCGGTGGCGTCGCCCGTGGCGCCGCAGGGACGCATGACCCCGTCTTGAGTGTGCGCCACACGACGCGCGTGCACTCCTCATCTCGCGCGCGCGGTCACACGTCCCCGCGCTATCATTCGGCCGCGCGTCCCCACGCGGCCACGGCGCGCCGCGCTTGCCCCGCCCGCTGAGGGGAAATGCGCAAGCCGGCCCACGCGCGCACTCCTCATCTCGCTTCCGATTCCCGTTCAATGATCTAGGCCGGTCGCGTGGCCACCGACGCCGCCGCGCGCGTCGCCACACGGAACCACATGAGCAAGCGGTTCCTCGTCGCCGCCGACCGCACCGGCTCTCAGCGTGGCGTCCGCGCGACCACCGCGGTCGGGAGCCGTCCCTCTTCGATGGAAGCCCCGCCGCGGCGACGGCCATAAGTACCGCGCGCTCCCCCCGTCCCTCCTCTCCGCCCGCTTCCCTGTACCCATCGGCTCTCTCTACCCGAGACTAGCCCTCACGTACACGTATCCACCATGGTCGCAAATCTCTTTGTCCGCAAGGTGCGTTTCTCGGCGGCACGGTCGGTCGGCGGCCACGGACCTCGCGGCTGACTCCCTCTTCTCGCCCTTCCCTTCTCCAGAGTGTCGAGGACATCCAGGCCGACGCCGCCAAGACCGGCCTGCGCCGCAGTCTGACCGGCCTCGACCTCATGCTGCTCGGTATCGGCGAGATCATCGGCGCCGGCATCTTCGTCATCACGGGTCGCGCCGCCCGCAACTTCGCTGGCCCCGGCATTATCCTCTCTTTCGTCATCTCGGGTATCGCCTGTGCATTTGCCGGTCTCTGCTACTCGGAGCTCTCGTCCATTGTCCCCTCGTCTGGTTCCGCGTACATGTACGCCTACGCCGCTGTCGGCGAGGTCTTTGGTTCGTTTCGGCTCTACTCGCGACCTTCGCCCCGCTCCCTACCACTCCAGGCATGATCTCTGACTCCATGCCTTCGTTCCCTTCAATCTAGCGTTCCTGGTTGGGTGGGACCTCATGCTCGAGTACCTCGTCGGCGCCGCCACCGTGGCCGTCGGATGGAGTGCCTACCTGCTGTCGCTGCTCGCCGTCATCACCGGCACCGAAAAGTTCAGCACCACATGGACCGCCGCCCCGTGGCAGATTGACGAGGACACGGGCGCCGTCATTTCGGGTGCCGGGTGCGCGACGTGCGGTGTCGTCAACCTCCCCGCCATCGCCATCTCCATCTTCTGCACCATCATCCTCTCGATTGGTATCCGTCAGTCGGCCATCGTCAACCACACCCTCGTCGTCATCAAGGTCGCCACCGTCCTCCTGTTCCTGTTCGCCACCTTCGGCTACATCAACGCCGACAACTGGAAGCCCTTCATCCCCCCTGCCGAGCCCAACGGCAAGTACGGCTTCAGCGGTGTGCTCACGGCCGCGACCCAGGTGTTCTTCGCCTACATTGGCTTCGACGCCGTCTCGACCTGCGCCAACGAGACCAAGAACCCGTCCCGCGACGTCCCCATCGGCGTCCTCGGGTCCCTGGCCGTCTGCACGGTTCTCTACATCCTCGTCTCCATGAACATTACGGGTATCGTCAACTTCCGGAACATTCCGGCGAGCGCGCCGCTCTCCAACGTCGTCGCCGAGCTCGGCATGAAGTGGCTCAAGGTCGCGATCAGCATCGGCGCCGTCGCTGGCCTCAGCTCGGTCATCCTCATCAGCATGCTCGGCCGTACGTCTCTTTGCTCTCTTTTGGACGATTTCGAGGACTCGGCTAACGACCTACCATCTCCTACAGAGACCCGTGTCTTCTACTCGATGGCGTACGACGGCCTCCTGCCCCCGATCTTCGCCCGCATCCACCCCAAGTTCAAGACCCCCATCTTCCCCACCCTCCTCACCGGCACCATCGTCGCGCTCTCGTCCGGCTTCGTCCCTCTCGACGTCCTCGGCGATGTGACTTGTACGTGTTGCGCCACATGACGTCACTCCGAACTTGCCCGATCACTGACACTTCACCTCGCTCCCACCCCTCCCCCACCTCACTCCCATCTCACTCCTACCCCGATACTTCTCATTTAAAAAATTTTCAGCCGCTGGCACGCTGGCCGCGTTCTTCATGACCTCGGTTGCGACCGGCGTCCTCCGCTACACCCGCCCTGATCTGCACCGCCCCTTCCGCATTCCCGGCGGTTACCTCGTCCCGCTCCTTGGAGCAGCAACGTGTCTCTTCCTCCTCGTCACGAGTGGCTGGATCATCATCCTCCGTGTCATCATCTGGATGGCGATCGGTCTCCTCATCTACGGCCTGTACGGCTACAAGAACTCGCGCGTCCGCACCGGCGCGCCCCCGCCGGCGGGCGCCGCTGACCCGCACGCGCTCGAGGACATCAAGCAGCCCGCGTAAGCGGCAATTCGTGCTTCGTGTGTATAGAAAATTCCGCCCTGCTCCTCGCACCTCTTGGCGATTTGTGTCCATAAACATCATTTTTGGTCAACCCTCGCGTCTCTCAATGCTCGCCCTCTCCATGTTTGTGTGCTGCCCAAGCCGTGCTGGACCGTCTCGCCATCGTTACTCCAAGCAGCAACATTGAGCACCGCAGGCGTGCGCCCATTACGAGTCGCGGAGGCCGCAGCGCCCGGGAGCTTTAACCACGGCGACGTGGCCGTGACGAACGACGGGCCCAGGTGCGCGAGGAACACTCGCCTCGCGCAACTCAGATCTGACGCGCGGCGTCGCGTCGTGTACCACTCTCGCCGATTTCAGGCGCGGGTCGATGTCAGCTTTCCAGTCAGCTTTACGCGCGGCGCGGGCGGACGGGGCGGGGAACGTTGGTCGTCGCGTCACGTCGTGGCAGAGGGCTAAAGTCCTCGATTGAAGACCAGACGCGAAGCGTCTAGGTGGTTCAAGTAAAATCTTTGAGGCATCAGCGGGGGGCTGACATGAGCGGGGCCTCGCGAGAGCGGGGTGGCTGGCCACGTGCGCGGTGCGCCACGCGCCGACTTGCGAGTCGCGACTTGGCCGCCCCGCACCGCGCGCCGGCCGCGGCCATCCGCTCCACCAACGCTGCGCCACCGACTTGCCTGTTCACACTCTTGACGTCACACTGCATGAAACTTTGGCACCGACAGCGCGCGAGTGGGGCGGCCCTTGTCCCGCGCGGCGGCCGTTCCTCGCCGCGGCAGCAAAGGACACGGGACGGCGGCTGCGGCGACGCACTCCCGCCGCCGCCGCCAACCGTTGCGAGCACGAGAGAAAACGGCCGACGCCCGCAGCCTCTCCTCGCCCCCTCGTAGACGGCTCTCGCGAACCGCGCAGCTCCCCCTGTCGCTGTGTGCCCCGTGTCGCGTCGCCTCGCCTCGCCCGTCCGCCGCGGGTGCCCCGATCCGCCGCGCCTCGACCGCCACCGTCGCCGCCACCGTCAACCCCGCCCGCCACCGCGCGCGACTTCCCCAGCCGTATCCTCTGCCAGCAACAGTACGCCTCCTCGCTGTGCGCCCTGCCCCCCACGCCTGCCCGCGCGCCGTGCACCCAAGCCCCACCGCGACTGCGCAACGCCACCCCCGCCGCCGCTGCCCGCCGCCGCTCGCTGCCACGTCCACTTGAGCGCTCCTGCGCTCGTGGACGGACGGTGGCGGAGGCAGGGCGTCGCGCGGTCGCGGGGAGGCGTCGGTGCACGCTTGCTCCGCCCCGCGTACTCTTTCGCTAGACACGAGAGAGAGTTTGACCATGACCATGGCCGTGGGCCGCGGCCATCGTGCACGGACAATGCTGCACCGCGTCAAATCTACCAGCGACGCTCATCCTTTGCAAGACCTCACTTCTCAATCTCCTAAAATCTTTCCTAACGACTCCGGAAAAGCGTAGTTACAAGGGTACGCTATACTTGAGCGTGTATCCCTGGCCGATTCAATTCGGTGCAACATTGTCCGTGCACGATGGCCGCGGCCCACTGTCATGGCCATGGCTATGGTCAAACTCTCTCTCGTGTCTCGCTCCTTCACGTTGGAAACCTGCCCAACGCATCCATACGTGGCCGTCCGTGGTGGACAGGGTTCGTTTATTCCCGCGGATGCGCATCGCTATCAGCCCTCGCCCTGCGCGACCAGGCAGACGACCTTGATCAGCAACTGGATCTGGAAACGCCGCGATACCAGACGACAGGGCAAACTTCCCGTCGGCGCGATGTGTCCCCTGCACTGGCATTATAAGGTGGAGGGAGGTTCAAAGCGATGATGCTTGAGGATTGTGTGACCCTGAGCAAGTGCGAGCCGTTCTACGGGAACACGTCGACCAGCATGAGCGGAGAGAAGGAACGGCAGTGCACTCCATCGAAGAGTACTCGCTCCGTCATGGTCTCGCCCACGATGGCCGTGCTGGCGAACAAGTTGGCCTCTAAAACGCTGACTCTCTGAGCCGTGCACTGTGCTCATCACCTCACCTCGCGTAGCCTGTTCCATGGCCGGCAGCGGCGGCGGCTCGTTCATCGCTCCTTCACTGTCGCGCCGCGCGCCGCGAGTCCGCATCCGCGCGCTCCTCTCCTTCCTCATCAACCTCATCAACCAACGGGTACGCGTGGCCTCGCTCGTGGTGCTCCGTGGTTGCAGAGTGTGCTCACCGCCTCACCTCGCCTAGTTCCGCTCCCGTGGGCGGCGCGCGGCTCGCGCACGCGCAGCGCACCTCACTGCCGCGCCGCGCCGCGCGCCCGCCCGCGTCCGAATCGCGACCGACGCGATCCCGATCCCGATCAAGTCAAGTCGAGCGTCTCGATGATAATGATGATGATGATGGCCGCCTCGCTCGCGTTCCTCGACTCGACGTGCTCGCGTTCCTCGACCCGACTTGACTCGACTCGACGTGTTCCCGTTCCTCGCGTTTCTCGCGTTCCTCGACTCGATGCACTCGACGTGCCCCCGTTCCCTCAACATGATCCTCGACTACTACCGGTACTACTCGCTCGCTCGCTCCCGCCCGCCCGCGCGCTCGCCCGTCTCTCCGACCCGACCCGACACGACGCGCGTCCATCACCAACCACAGCCCGCAGCAGCAGCAGCAGCACATCGACATCGACCCCTTGGAGCAGCAAGAACGAGGGTCCCGCCGGACTGTCTCGCACTCGCACGGAACGCGTCGCAGGACGCGTCTCGCAGCGCTCACGTGATGCGGACCAATGGGCGCGGCGATCGGCGAGGCGGTGGCGTCGGCCGCTCGTTCGCCGTTTGCGCCGCCCGCCGCTCATTTTGCGCTTTTGCTACGGCGCCCACCGCTCGGCCCGCCCGCTCTCCCCCGCTGCCCATGTCTGGCCTCCACGCCCTGTAACCTGCAACGCATCTAAAGCTCACTTTATAAGTTCCTCTCCTGGTCGGCCGCTCCTCGACCGCGCCCCCTCTCCCTTCGCGCACCAACCCCCTCCCCCTCTACCCTCCCCCCCAACGCCCAACGCCCAACGCCGCCGCCCACCCGACCGCCGACCATGGGCTCGCGCATCCTCAAGTCGGGCTACCTCGCCACCAAGGAGGACGGCTACCTGTCCTTCATGTGGAGCAAGCGCTGGGTCGTGCTCCGCGAGCAGACCATTGCCTTCTACAAGGCCGAGGTGCGCATGCTCTCTAGAGAACGTGCCTTGTGAGGGCCCCACTAACCATCGCGCCCACGTCCAGTCGTCGAGCCAGGCCAGCACGCTCATCTTCCTGACCTCGGTGACGGGCGTCAACCGCGTCGAGGTCAAGCCGTACTGCTTCGAGCTGCAGACCAAGGAGAAGAACATTCTGCTCGCGTGCAAGTCGGACGAGGACGTGTACGGGTGGATGGACGAGATATACTCGCGCTCGCCCCTCACGGGCGTCTCGGGCCCGACCAACTTCCAGCACAAGGTGCACGTCGGCTTCGACCCCGTCTCGGGCGCCTTCACCGGCCTGCCGCAGCAGTGGAAGATGCTGCTGTCCAACTCGGCCATCTCGCCCGAGGAAATGGCCAAGAACCCGCAGGCCGTGCTCGACGTGCTCGAGTTCTACACGGGCGTCAAGCGGCCCGACCTCTTCGGCTCCGCCGCCGGTGGCCCCGCCGCTCCTGCGCCCACCATTCCCGGCCTCCCGCCCGTCCCCGGCTACCACCCTGGCGGTGCCGGCGCGCCCATGGAGCGGTCCGACTCAAAGTACTCGCTCGAGTCGTCGCCGCGCCCGCCGCGCCCCGCGCCCAACCCGGCCGCGCACCGCTCGCAGCACAACCCGTACTCGAACCCGCGCCGCGTCCACCGCGACCAGTACGACGACGATAACGGCAGCTCGCTGAGCGTCAGCTCGCCGCGCGCCGACCAGGTCCGCTTCCCCGAGCGCGACCTGTCCGCGTCCGCCGAGGGCGCCATGTACCGCTCGTCCGAGCGCCTCCCGCCGCCCAACCGCCCGCCCATCGTGCCGCGCCCGCCCGAGACCATGGGTGGTAACGGGTCGCGCCCCGACATGATGCGCAAGCCGTCGGCGCCCGCGCTCTCGTCTTCCTCGTCCTCGGGCGCCGGCTCGCTCCGCCCGCAGGGCCCTCCGCCGTCGCCGCACCGCCGCCCCTCGCACGGGTCCGTGTCGCCGCACCGCGAGGCGCCCCGGCCACCCGCGCCCGCGCCCGGCCTCGCCCACGCCAAGTCGCAGCCCAACCTCTCGCTGCACCAGCAGCCGCCGTCCATCAGCTACCACCGCCCACCACCGCCCGCGCCCGCCGTCGCGCTGCCCAAGCCGCCCGCCGACAAGCCGCCCACGGCCGCCGCCGCGAGCACGCCCGTCGTGGCGCCGACCGCCGTGGTCCCCGCCGGCGGCGCGGCGTCGCCCGCCAAGAAGCCCGCGTCGGGCCGCAAGCCCACGCGGCTGACCACCGCGCAGGTGCTCGAGCGGCTGCGCGCCGTGGTGTCGGGCGAGGACCCGTCCGTGTACATCAAGCAGAAGAAGATCGGGCAGGGCGCCAGTGGCAGCGTGTACCTGGCGCGGCACGCGCTCACGTCGCAGGTGGTCGCCATCAAGCAGATGGACCTGGCGTCGCAGCCGCGGCCCGAGTCGATCATCAACGAGATCATCGTGATGAAGGAGTCGCAGCACCCGAACATTGTCAACTACCTCGACTCGTTCCTGGTGTCCAAGGAGCTGTGGGTCGTCATGGAGCTCATGGAGGGCGGCCCGCTCAACGAGATCATCGACAACAACTCGAGCATGACCGAGCCGCAGATCGCCAGCATCACGCACGAGGCGCTCAAGGGCATCCACCACCTGCACTCCAAGAACATCATCCACCGCGACGTCAAGTCCGACAACGTGCTCATGGACCCGCACGGCCGCGTCAAGATCACCGACTTCGGGTTCTGCGCCAAGCTCGACGACAGCCAGTCCAAGCGCGCCACCATGGTCGGCACGCCCTACTGGATGGCGCCCGAGGTCGTCAAGCAGAAGCAGTACGGGTACAAGGTCGACGTGTGGTCCATCGCCATCATGACGATCGAGATGATCGAGGGCGAGCCGCCGTACCTCGACGAGGAGCCCCTCAAGGCCCTGTACCTGATCGCAACCAACGGCACCCCGACGCTCAAGCGGCCTGACCGCCTGTCCACGGTCCTCAAGGACTTCCTCGCCCGCGGACTCACCGTCGACGTCGACGCGCGCGCATCGTCCGCCGAGCTCCTCGACCACCCGTTCCTCCGCCTCTCGTGCCCCGTCGCCGACCTCATCCCGCTGGTCCAGAAGGGCCGCCGGTGAAGGGCGGTGTACGTCGGCTTATTTCTCGTCCTCCTCCTAGTTTGTCTTGTCCAGTACCGAACGCACCGTCGTCGGCATCATCGCCACCCTATTCTATTCATACACGCTTCATAGAAATGAGTCGCGTTGACCTGATCGTTGACCTGATCGGCGCGGCGCCAAGGGAACCGGCGGTTCCCTTGCTGGCGAAGAAAAGGGGTGGGCGCTCGCGCTCAGGCAGTTCCCATGCTCCAGGTTCCCGCGCTTGAGGCGAGGCTGGCCCGCGACCAGTCCTCTCTCCCCAAACACGAAACTAGACGCACTATGAAGCTCCATGTATACTCGGTCATCGACCAGATTCTTGCTACTGCCGTCTTGCTTGAGCACCCACACGATGTGAGCGCCGTGGCCGAGTACTCGCGCGTCGCACTTGCGCACCAGATCCCGGACGCGCGTCGTGCCATCGACACCTTGCTCACTTCAACGGGGATCGAAGATGCCTTTTACAACGGCAACTTGCGTGTCTTGAACGTGTGGCGGCGATCGGGCAAGCTCGCCGAGGTCCCGCATACCGCCATTGACGAGGCTGCTTCAGCGGCTGCTTCGAGCGGTAAGCTTACCGTGTTCGAGTGGCTGCGTCAAACCCGAGTCCCGCTCGTGCGTGGCGAGTGGAAGGACAAGTCGAACGTCCTCAGCGACTTCCCCGATCCGTTCCCGGAGCGGTCGGCGGCGGGACACGAGTTCACGTGGTACCCGACGCGTCCAGAGGGCGAGGTACGATGTCCACTTCGGCTGCTTCCCTCGCCCCAGTGCTCACGAGTTCTCCCCCCTGTAGCGGTTCATGGACCTTCGGCCACTATTGACTGCAAAGTCGCCGAGACAGCGCATGCGATCCGCTCGGGAACCGCGCGCGAGGTCCTGTTCGACTTTTCCTTAGACGACGCGCTCGTCAAGTTGCTGGCGCGTGCCTTCGCTTCCCCGATGCAGAACGTGCGCAAGGTCTCCGTTCACTCGTTCATTTCCTTTGACCAGTTTCTCGCGCTCCGGCTCCCGCCGTCCGTCACGGAGCTCGATATCTTTCCTCACAGCGTGCTCGATGGTGCACACGGCACGGACTGGCTCCCGCCGCGCCTTGAACTGCTTAGCGTGGGCTACTCGGAACGCTTGAATCTCGGCACCCTTGCGCTCGCGCTTCCGCCGACCCTGCGCTCGTTTATCCTCGCGGACTGCGATGACGGCGCACCGCCGGCCGCGTTCGTCTACCTTGCCGCGCTCTTGCCCCGTTCGCTCACTCATCTCGAACTCCCGTCCGAGTTCTTTGGGCATGTTCCCATTCTACACCTTGGGGTCGTTGCTCGGCTCCTCCCGCCAACACTTCACTCTCTGACGCTCGAAGGAAGCCGGGACTTTCGGGATCAGGATCCTGACGCCCGCATCGAGGCCCTCGCACCGCATCTCTCGCGCACGCTGCGCAATTTGCACCTCGGGCGGACCCCGCTCAGCCCCCGCGGCATGCTGGCGCTTCTCAACAACCTCCCCGAGGGCCTCGAAGACCTGGCGTTTCCCAACTGTGCCTTGGACGCTGATTGCATCGCGGTTCTCGCCGCACACTTCCCGCCCACGCTGCTCTCCCTCAACCTCCGCCAAACTGGCTCGCAGTCCCACTTGGGGTCGGATTCCGACACCCCCGAGTCCGTCGTCGAGGCTTACGAGGTGCTGATCGACGCGCTGCCTGCGAGCCTCGAGTCGCTCAACGTGATGCTGACCGACTTTGCACCCGGATCCTCGATTACCTCGTCCCGCGGTGCCCGCCAAGCCTTCGTCTGCTTACCCTTTCGAAGCCGCGAGACTGGTCCAAGTTTGACGAGCGCGAGTTCGCCACGCGGTTCGTGCTCCGGCTCCCCGCAACCGTGTCAGCCCGGGTCATGGACTATTGCGAGTTTATGTCGCCCAGCGATGTACTGGCCGCGTCGTTCCGTGGGTTTGGGCTCGCGGACGGCGAGGTCACCGAGATCCCGGGCGAGGTGTACCCAGGCTCGAACTCGAATAATGACTACGGCGGCGGCGGCGGTGATGACGGTGGCGAGGAGGAGGATTCGAGTACCGAGACTGACGAGAGCTCCGATGACGAATACTAAAACGCTCATCATTTTGATTGATTCACGGTCCATTTCGGAAGGTTCAGTCGAGTTTCAGATCTCCGCCTCGCGTCGGGACGCGGTGGTCGTCCGCACGTGTGGCGCCGAGGCAGCGGACTCACACGCCGCCGCTGCCTCGCACACAACCCTCCCTCTCCCCCACACTAAGCTTCATCCCGCACATGGTAACATCATGCAACTTCATGCATACTCGATCCTCGGCCAGATCCTTGCTTTTGCTGTCCGCCTCGAGGGTCCGCGTGACGTGAGCGCCGTGGCCGAGTACTCGCGTGTTGCCCTCGCGCACCAGCTGCCTGGCGTGCGCCGCGCTATCGACAGCTGGGTCACCTCAACGGGACTCGACGATGCCTTTGCGAACGGGGACCCGCGTGTCTTGAACGTGCGGCGGCGGTCGGGCAAGCTCGCCGAGGTCCCGCACGCCGCGATTGACGCGGCTGCTTCGAGCGGTAAGCTTTCCGCGTTCGAGTGGCTGCGTCGGACCCAAGTCCCGCTCGAGCGTGGCAGGTGGAAGGACAAGTCAGACACGCTTGACGACTCCCCTCGCCCGCTTCCAACACAATCGGCCTCGGGTAACGAGTTTACGTGGTATCCGACGCGTCCCGAGGGCGAGGTACGGCATTCCCTCCAGATCCTTCGCCTCCGTGTTAACCAGTTTAGAGCTGTAGCGATTCACGGACTTGAGGCCGGCGCTTGATCCGCATGTTGCCAAGACGGCGCACGCTATCCGCTCGGGCGTTGCGCGCGAGGTCTATCTTGACTCGAAACTCGACGATGCGCTCGTTGAGTCTTTTGCGCGCGCTTTTGCTTCGCCGATGCAACATGTTCGCAAAGTATCCGCACACTCGGAGATCACATTCGACCAGTTCTGCGCGCTCCAGCTCCCACTGTCTGTTACTGAGCTCGACATCTTCCCTCACAACGTGCTCGATGGTGCACACGGTACGGGCTAGATCCTAACAAACGTTGAACAGTTGAGCGCGGGCTACGGGTACAACCCTGAACCCTCAATTTGGCGCGCTTGCCCTTGGCCTCCCATCGACCCTGCGCTCGCTCAAGCTTAAGCATTTGTCTCTCAAGCCAAGCAGTCTTGTATGGTGCGAGCGGTACCATCTGGCTTCCGCCGCACCGAGAAAAGCTCGCCGTTACAGGCGCGAGCTTTGGCGCGCTTGCCGGAGCGCTCCCAGAGTCACTTCATTCACTGCGTATCGGCTTCGGTGGCATGGAACCCTTGCGCCCAAGTTTCATTTACCTTATTGCGCTTCTGCCGACCCCGGTGACCCGTCTCCCGGGATTTTCAGCGTTTTCTCGCTTTCTGAGACGCGGGCCCTTGCGCAGCTTCTCCCGCTGACCTTGACTTTTCTCAGCTTGTCTGGCCACGATGTTCGAGCGAATTTCGGTTAGCGCATCAGAGCTTCTTGTCCCGCTTTTACCTTCCACGCTGCGCGAACTCGCTATCACGCAGTGCAAACTCGACCTGGAGCGCGTGCGCTTGCGGCTCACATGCCACCCCTTCTCGAGGAACTCATCGTTTCCTACTGCGATCATTTCTTTACGAGCCTGACACTCCTCGCCGAGCACCTCCCGCCGACTCTGCTCTCGCTTGACCTCAGCTACAGCTGCAGCAGGCCTTCCAAGATGTCCTGGTCGCTGGAAAAACGGAAAGCTATTTGGGCGCCAGCGACGATGGCCATTGCCAGCGACCTTCCTGCTGGCCTTGATATGCTGAAACTGGTTGAAATCGACCTGTACCCCGAGGTCCTCGACCACCTCATTGGCCACCTTCCGCCCTCGCTCATGCACATGACCATTACGACGCGAAAGGGCGAGAATAAACCAGGGGCGTTTGTGACGGGCGTTGTGACCAAGCTTCCTGGGCGCGTCACGGTCACGGTCGTCATATCTGAGTCTGGGTTCCGCACTGACAAGGCGCAGTTTCGCGGGTGCAAACGCCCGGGCGAGCCTGACCTCGAGGTACCGTCGTATACCGACTCGAGCAACGATGACGACTACGACTACGACTCCGACGAGAGCGATGACTAGGGGAAGTTTTGACTCGATTGGTTCGTTATTGCAAGGAATATATAGTTACGAATCTAGTGATGATTATCGATCGGCGCGAGAGAGGCTACGCGACGCCGACCACCAGCGCGAGAACGGACGCCGCGACCACGACGAGCACTCTCGAACTGGCCGCCGCGACTATGGCCGCCGCCGCCGCGGACGACGCGGACCCCTCGCTCGCGCCCGCCTTCTTCCCGGCCCCCGCGTTGCCCGTCGCCGTCCCCGTCGCGTTCGTCTTCTCCTGGTCCGCGCTTGACTGCGCGCACGAGAGGAAGAACCCGGGCCGCGCGGGATCCGGTGCGCGGAGCGTGGAGCACGCGCCGAGCGTGTTGCGGCACGCGCCGGCGCCGTTCGGGTCGTCGCTCCCCGTGCACTCGCACAGGCACGACGCGGCGTTGAAGCTGCCGTACACGCACCCGCCGAGCGGCGGCTGGCACCCGTTCGCCGCGGCGGAGGCCGCCGACGCGTCGTTGGCGAGCGGTGGGACGGGTTCGTTGACGGTCGGCGCGCGGACGGGACACGACTTGCACGTGGCGAAGGTCACCGCGCCGAACTGGCACGACTTGGTCAGGCCCTCGTCGGCGACGCCGTTGCCGTTGTTGTCGATCCCGTCGCACACCTCGGGAGTGCTCGACGCGCCCGTGGGACCGGCGGGACAGGTCGGGTCCATGGCGGCGAGCGGGACCGGGTTGCGCAGCCACGCGAGCAGCTGCGTGTTGGTGACGAAGCGGACGTCGGGATGCGCCATGATCTCGGTGAGGAACTCGTTGACGACGGCGATGCGCTGCGGGTCGGCGAGGAGGTAGTTGGCGTGCAGGTAGACGCCGAACGGCGCGCGGTTGCCCGAGTAGTGGTCCTGGAACGCGGCGCGCAGCATGCTCGCAAACTCGGCCGTGGAGACGGCCGGGTCCATGGCCCACGGCACGCCCGACGCCGACACGAGGCTGTAAAGCGGGAGCTCCCACAGCCCCGGCGCGCGCCACGTCGGGGTCGGGGTCGCGGCGGTCGGCCGGCCACCCGTGCAGTCGCCCGTCGTGCACGCGATCGGGACGCCGGCGTCGAAGGTGAAGGGCCAGATGGTGCTCGCGCCGGCGTATGCGACGGTCATGGAACTGTCGTAGTCGAACCCGAGCGCCTTGACGCTGGTGAGCGACGCGAGCGTGTAGTTGAGGTACGGCGCGCGGGACCCGCGGATCTGCGACTGCGGGATCCCGCCGAACGCCTCGGTCGCCTCGCGCATCGCCGACATCTCGCGGACCGTCGGGAAACTGTGCGTGAACGTGTGCCCGGCAATCTCGTGGCCGAGCGCGTGCAGCGTCTGCAGCGAGTGGTAGTCGGTCCACTGCGCCGACACGAAGTACGTGGCGCGCATCGCGCACCCGTCGGCGCCGCGCACGCCGCGCATCGCCTGGTGCGGCAGGTCGTACACGACCGCGTTGACGGCGTCGTCGATGGTCAGCGTCACAAACTGCGGCACCTCGGACGCCGCGAGCCCGCCGGGCGGCGACGTCGACGCGCACTGGCAGTCGGGCAGCACGCACGCGGCCGCGTCGCACGAGTACCACGGCGCGATCGTCGTTGTGCTGAAGAAGGTGTCGAATGGGTCGCCCGGCGCCCGGCGCGACAGGGGCGACGGCGCCGCGTGGTTGTGGTCGTGGTGGCGCGTGTGCAGGGCCGAGACATGGACGACGAGGTGCGCGGCGAGCGGCGCAAGGAGCAGGACCGCCAAGACCCGAGCGGTCATGGTGCCGACGGCGACGCGTCGGGGTCGGCGAGGTGCGACGAAATGCTTCATGGTTAGGGCGTGTCTTGGAGGGGAGGGGGGCGAGAGTTAGCGGGGAGCCGCCGACGATATCGGCAGGCCACACGCGCGATCTGAGACACGCGTCGGCCACTAGCCCGTTTCGCGCGCTAATTCCATTTCCGGCGCAAGAAACGTTTTCAGCGGCGTGGGGCCCCAAAAATCACGCGCCGCTTGTCCACCCGGCGACCATGTCTCACGCGTTGCGCCGCGCGAGACATCACGCGAAAGTCACCTGATGCTCGGTCGACGCGCCGCTCGTCGCGGTCGGCGGCAAGGGCCGTGGAGATGGCGAGCTGGTGCGCGAGTCAGTCCCTGCAAGGTGCGCAGGCCGCAAGATCCAACGTTGAGCGGGTTGCCCGAGGCCGGAATGCGCGAGCCGGGCGGACTGGGATGTGCTGGGCCCGCGCACCACTCGCGTCGCGCGACTTGAGACCCGGATCTGGCGTTAAGAAGTCAAGAATGCCGTATTGCAGCAAGTTGCATGGGTTCACATGGAGTGGTGATCGGGGTGCTTGCTGAGAGTGAGCGGTCAAGTTCGCGCGTTCCGCCGCACTCGGTCCTCTCTCCCCTCGCGATGAACTCAGAAGAAAAATGAAGCTCAATGTATTTTCGGTCATCGATCAAGTTCTTGCTACTGCTGTGAGCTTCCACGGCCCGCACGACATAGATGCCTTTGTCGAGTACTCGCGCGTCGCTCTCGCATACCAACTTCCGAGCGTGCGGCGTGCCGTTGAAGCGCTCGTCACGTCTGTGACGATCGAGGAGGTTTTTAGCCGCGGCGATCCTCGCGCTTTGAACCTCTGGCTTCGATGTGGTGCCCTGACCTCAGTTTTTCAGGGAGCCTTGACCGCTGCTGCGGAAAACGGCCGCGCTGGTCCCTTCAAGTGGCTTCACGCGACGCAGCTTCCGGTCGTCTTCGTGCGGAACAAAGTGCCTATTTATCGCGGACCTCTTTACCAACAAACGCCCAACGAGCGCGCAGCGCATGATCTGGGCATGTGCTGGACCAAGACCCGCCGCGGGGCAACGGTACGTACGTTCTCAAAATGCACCGCGTGGAAACAACTTGCGCTAATGGGTGAGCCATGAACGGCAATAGCGCTTTGTCGACCTTCGCAGCCAGTGTCTCGACAGTAAAATGGACGAGCTCGTGCGCCGCGCTCGCACCGGCGAGGCCAAGGAAATCACGTTTAGTGCCAAGGCGCTCGCACCCGGACGCGTTGAGGCCTTTGCTCGCGCTTCTCGTCGCCAACTCAACGTGTATCCGAGGTGACACTCGGCGCGGAGTTTGTCATCAACCTTGCAACTTTCTGCGCGCTGCAGCTTCCTTCTACGCTCCGCGCGCTTCATCTCCACGGCGATTTTATTCTCGATGCGGCTCGTGGATCCGACTGGCTTCCGCCGCAGCTTGAAGTGCTAACCCTTGGGTTTGAGCGGTCCAAAGCGGCAAACCTAGCGGCGCTCGCCCGCGCTCTCCCTTCGACTCGCTTGCGCTCCTTTAACATGCAGTGCAGATACATCGCTGGGGCAAGTTGCGCGCTCTTCTACCTTCTTGCGCATCTCCCGAGCACCGTGACTCGCCTCGAGTTGTCCATGGCTACTCGCAACTTTCTCCAAAACGAAGGCCAGGCTCTCGTCCTCGGCCAGCTTCTCCCGTCTTCGCTCACCTCGCTCCGGCTGCGTGGTGAGCGGCCAAGTGTTTTGCTCGAAGATCACATCCAGGTTCTCGCGCCCTTTCTTCCACCAACGCTACGCGAGCTTTCGATCACGTCGCATCACTTCGGTCTGGCTGGCATGCGTGCCATCGCCCAACACTTGCCGCGCGAGCTTAAAACTCTCTCCTTCTACAAGTGCAAGCTTGAGGCCGAATCCATTGCGGTTCTCGCAGCACACCTCCCACCTTCGCTGCTACATCTCGATCTCAGCAAGAACGGCACGACGACGATCAAGCGCGTCCCGACCAAGTACGGCAGCATGTCTGACGACTGGGAGTTGATCGAGGAAGCGTACCATGCGCTCATCGAGCATCTCCCTCCCGGCCTTGAAGCTCTCAACATTGCAGGCCCAGAGCTTAGCGACGACCTGATCGAGCTTTTAATCCAGCGCTGCCCGCCTTCGCTGCTCTCGCTCGCCCTTAACTCGCCTGGCTTTACCTCTCAAAAAGACATTGTGCGGAACATCGTTTGCCGGCTCCCCAGCTCGGTGATCGTGACGCTCATGGTTGCGCGCGAGCCCGACCCGGACGTGGACGAGGCCGACGACGATTACAGCGATAGCGACCTTGTGGAGACCCAGTGCCTGCGGGGATACGGATATCCGAGTAACGAGGTGGTGCCAGAAATCTCGCTCGTCTTGCACATGTTGGACTCGGAATCGGATTTCAGCTCTGATCGCTCGGGGCGGAGCGATGAGGAGTCCCTTGGTGACGATGATGACGGGAGCGATCGTAGTTCGGTCGGTGGTGATTACTCGTATTGGTAAGTTGTCAGTCCAGCGTTTTTGATACATCCAGTTTTATTCAAAGTGCTTCAATCGATAGCGCTGGATTGACTTGGGAAGTAGGTGACCCACACTCGTAATCGCGTGAAGCTGTAGGGCGGCGGAAGAGGTCGCCATGTCGCATACTTGATCATCTCTGCCGCTGACACCTGGTCGCTAACCTAGACCAGCATGACTGAGAACGAAAGAGACTAAATTGCATGTTCGTAGGGTACTAGCCAATTTGCCACCCGGAAAAAAAATATCAGGATATGAAACAAGCCAAGAATGGCAAGGCCGTTGAAGGGGATATGCGACAGCTTGGAGAGGATTTCCCCGTAAGTCATCAAGGTATACGCGAAGAAGTAAACCACACCAATCAGGACGAAGAGAAACAGAGCTGCACGGAATGGAAACGGCAGACCAAGCAACTCCTGAACGGCAGAAACTGTGTTGTTTGGTTAGTCACAACGTCGCTACGTTTCGAGCGGGTTGCACCGTACCGGATGGCGCGGCCTGGACAAAGACCACAAAGACTGGCTCGTTGGATGACAAGCTTTTTTCAGTTGTCCTTGGCGAAAGGCGAACCTGGAGCCAGTGGCGAGATCAAACACTGCTCGTCTTTGCGAGCATTGTCCTGGCCAAGTTGCATGTAATGGGCGAGCCGAAGCCCCAGTTTGGCTTCGGTTGCCGCCGCCATCACAATCTTGAGCACGTCATTCTGCTCAAGCGTGACCGGACTCTACGCGACGTAGATCTTCTCATTATCTGCGCCAGGCTGTTGAAGTGAAGGCATAACCCGAATTCCATGCTTACTTAGAGCGGTCAGGACTTTGCGCGAAGGCGAAAATGTTGGCGACTCATCGATGTCGACAACAATGACATGTGAGATCCTTAGAGTACTAGAAGAGTGGACTTTCTGCCGACGATGGGAAGAGTCAGCGATGACGACTTGTGACGAAACGAGGCGGTGACTTACGCGGTCAACAGTTTCGCTATGCATGAGGTTAGAGATAGAAGCCATTAAGGGTTTGCTTCGGTGCTATGGGATGGGGTTGGGGCAGAAAGGGAGCAAAACTAGTCCGCAAGCCGTTTTATTGCAAGGGCAGCTGAGCCGCACTCACCTGGCGCTCGAAAATAACTGACCACCCGCGACCCGCTACCGCCAAGCCTTCCGACCAGTTATGTTTTCATGTAGAGTGCCTCGATTAACCCAATGCGATATTTCGCTGTGCTGCCGCGCGAGGGAAAACTATTGACGGAGCGGCGCACGACGAAAGCATCGCTCTGAGGAGATGGGGCACGTGTGTGGCGCAACGCGTCGTGAAATGCACCACCGTTTCAACTCGCGCGGTCGGTCGAGTCATACGCCTGCCTCCATCCATGCTTGTAGTTTCTGTAACGTGTGCGGCAAAACCTTAACCGAAAAACCTGAACCAAGTTGACTGGGCAACTCGCACCAGCCTTCGCGCGGCTACAACGCCACTCATGGCGAATCGCTGACTTTGGCGCCTTTGCGCACGCGAGTGGCTCTAAAAGAAGGTTGGCTTCGTTTAAGGAAGAAACTGAAAGCTGTTAACTAATAAATATCATTTGTTTCGGAGCAAATACGCTGCGCAAGGCACTGAAATCACATATACACCAAGAACGCCAAGAAAGAGGTCAATAACATTCACTGACAAGCGGTGGGCGATTGGTTGCACGTGAAACGAAACAATAATACTACTCCGCCCTGTAAATGCGTATGCCAACACGTGAAGTGGGGTCATTTGTCCAAGCTTGCTGGCCCAGCCGGCTACAAGCGGAGTGCGGGAAGCAAAACCAATTCTGTAACCAGATTTGACGTACCATCGTCATCGCCACTTTCATTATTGTCAGCCGCTGCAGGCGCATCTAGGGTGACATCCTCTGGGATGTCTTCATCCATTCGTCCACAAGCCCAACACTGTGGTGCGGCATCAACAACGAGGACAACCACCGTTTCCTTGTCAGATGAATTCACCATTCTCTCACGTTGTTGAAGTTCCGACACGTCGTGATTGCCGAGTTGATGGGTCAAAGAATTTGTTTTGCGCCAGTGAGGAGAACAAACGCGTCTCTATCTGAACTTGGCAAAATTGCAGGGCCTCCTTGGCTTTGGCCGCCGCCTCCATCACGACCTTGAGCACAACCTCTTGCTCAACCGTGGTTGGTATATGCACGACGTACACACTTTCGTCTTCGGATGCTTCCGCAGCAGGCTGAAGGGAGCACCGCCCGAATCCCATGCTCAGCCAGCGCCGCTGGAAGCTTGTGCGAAGGAGACGACTCAAGGCCACTGGAAACGCGCACAGACGGCGATAACGTACGTGGTCCAAGTCCTCAAAACGCTCTAGGCTATTTACTGGGAACATCGCGGGTTCGCGACTGTGCTACGAGGTCTGTGATGGAGGCGGGAGCCGAATTAGAGCGGAAATGTTGTGGGAGGTCCACAGCAAGGGCGGCTGCCGCTCCTCCGCCAGTCGGAAGCCATGGCAGAGCCGCATTTCGTGGAGTGCAGTCACGCCTCAAGTGCGACAGCGCGGTCATCCGCCAGCGAAATGCATGCGCAGTTTTATCTCTCCGGTTACCCTAGCAGCAATTAACGGCGGTAGCTCGAATTAAATAAGTGCGCGCGAGTAAACTTACGCGAGTCGCGTTGATTTATCATGTGATCGCTCACGTGGTGCCTGAGAGACGCCGCGCGAGACACGAGCCGACTGGCCACGCCGAGCACTGCATGTATGTATGTTATTTCCTGACCCGCGGGTGTGGTGAAGTGAAAGCGGGTCGGTGATTGCGCCACTGATCCAGGCCACGTGACGCGCGTGTCCGCCTCTCCCCTCCCTTTTCTTCGGAACAGCCGAGAGAGTTGCTCCCTCTCTCGTTTGGCTCAGCTCCACGGATATGATGAGTTCTCAATTGTCTCGGCCTCGTGCCACCTCGTCTCCTCTAAACGTATCGACGCTCAGCTACTCGGTACACCTCACGCGCTGTGTTCCTCTGGAACGCAACAATGTACCCCTTCGCCTCGGCCCAACCCCTTGCTCCCTTTCTCTCGGCGAACTCAAACACAGCAACAACTCTTGCCCCTTATCATGCATCCACGCATGTTTCTGCCTCTTGACATTCTCGAGGAGATCCTGCTCTTCGCGGCCGCCTTGGCTGCTGGTCGCGGTTGGCCTTTTTACTGCTTCCAGACGATGCGCTTCAACAGAAACATGAATATCTTTGAAGCGAAGCGTCGGTGCTGGCCGAGCAAGTGGAACGCCCTCGCACAGGAGCTTCATGCCTATCTCCGTGTTGCCCCAGAACTCCACCAGCTGCGCCGCTTTGTCTTCGGGCGGATGCCTGGGACCACGCTTTTTCACATCATTGCCGAAGACCGAGTTGATCGCTTTAACCTGTTTGCCCGTTACTACAAGTTAGAACGGCTGCCTGCGTGTTGTTCGGCGCCCTATGTACTTTATTTGCTCTACTCTACGGGGCAGGTTGGAATCCTCGAGCACTTTTTCTATCGCCAGCCGCCTCCGCGCCCTCTGACCAAGGCCCACGTCCAAGAAATTCCGCACGATGCCGCTCGAATCGGACGCACCGACCTGCTCGACGTCTGGACCCGCTACGCGTTTTCGAGCGCCTTTGACAAGGACTGTAATCTTGATCTCGCAGCACTGCATCGCCAGGCGCTTCTCCGGCGCGACAGCACGGAATTGGCTTGCTGTAATGCCGTGACTAGCATCAGAAATCTCGATCACGCCAGCACAGCCGGCCACCTCAACGTGATCAAGTGGATTCTCAAACATTTTCCAATGGCCGTCCGTTACTCTGAGTTTGCACTCGGGATGGCTTGCGCGTATGGAAGGACAGAGGTCGTCCGTTACTGGCTCTACGAGTCTGATCTTCCGGTCAAGTATACCGAGTCAGCGCTGGATAGCGCGGCCATGAACGGCCACTGGGCGATTCTCGATCTTTGGTTCAAGTCTGGACACCCTATCAAGTACACCAAGGAGGCGTTTAGCCACCATGGGAACAGTCGCGAAGTGTACTCGCGCTTCGCAAACTACGGGTATCCCATTAAGCTGTAATCGATTCATGTTTTTGTTCACGATTTACGTTCCTCGGACTCGTTGTTTAGTCATTCAAATCATCCGTTTTTTTGAGTGTGGGTCAAACGATAGTGGCTCGGCGACGCGTGTCGGAACGTGGATCAATGGTGAAGCACTGCGCGCCGGACCGAGGCGGTACGATGGTGGCTCCACGAGTCTGGGTTCCCGCTCCAACGCACTCGTTCAGGCACTTAGTCGCGTTCAACCCGGACAACGTAACGGAATGGCTTTAACACAACGGACACCCCATGAAAATGTGGACGGTTCTTTAGCTTGAAACGCACCTCAGAGATGAGGCGTGTTGGACGCGTCGGTTTATCATGTGATCGCTCACGTGGTGGCTGCGAGACGCCGCGCGAGACACTCGGCGCCCGACTGGTTCCCTCCGCCCCTCTCAAGCCCCGACTTCTTCGCAACGCTAACCTCGCGCCAGTGATCCCCCTGCCGCAGGTTGTGGGGCCCCGGAGCCCTCTCGCATCGGTGTTCGCCCGCGCCCCGGTCGATCCCCGCGTGCCCGTCGCACACCACCCCGCGCGCCCTTCACTCGCGACTTGCCCCGGTACCGACATGTGAGCCCGTTCTCGTCGCCATCTCGAAGCCTCGCGCGACGCGATCGGGGTTCTGGGCGTGCCGCCTGCCGATCCGCGCGGCGAGCGAGGAGGCCCCGGTGCGCCGGGCCGGCGTTTCGGAGTGCGCGCGTAAGCACGCTCGGCCGGCCGGCTGCCGACCACAGGGACCAACCTACGCCCGAGCCTAGGGACCCGCCCCCCCTCCAGCCACGTTGCTCGACGACGATGGCGCGATGGGCGTGAGTCGGCGGCTGGGCCGAGTCATCGTGCCGCGTGATTCGACGGCGGGGGGAGCGCTCACGGCCGCGGCCGCGGTTCGCAGCGGTACAAAACCCGCGCGAGTCCCTCGACCCCATCTCTCGCTCCCGCAACCCCCTCCGCACTCATTGCAACGTAACAACACAACCAAAGATGGCCGACTTCCTGCGCATGGCACAGGCCGAGATGTCCTCGCGCCTGATCCTGGCGGTCCCCAAGAAGGGCCGGCTGTGCGACAAGTCCCTGCACCTTCTCGCGGGCGCCGACATCCAGTTCCACCGCAAGAACCGGCTCGACATCGCGCTGTCGACGAACCAGAACGTGGCGCTCGTGTTCCTGCCCGCCGCGGACATCCCCAAGTTCGTGTCGGACGGCATCGTCGACCTGGGCATCACGGGCCAGGACGTGGTCGCCGAGGCCAACGCCGACGTCGACGAGGTGCTGCAGCTCGGGTTCGGCGCGTGCGACCTGTGCATCCAGGTCCCCGAGGCGTCCGGCGTGACGGACCCGCGCGCGCTCGCGGGCAAGCGGATCGTGACGTCGTTCGAGAACCTCGCCGCGTCGTACTTTGGCCCGCTCGACGCCGAGCTCGGGACCACGACCAAGATCTCGTTCGTGTCGGGCTCCGTCGAGGCGGCGTGCGCGCTCGGGCTGGCCGACGCGATCGTCGACCTGGTCGAGAGCGGCGAGACGATGCGCGCCGCGGGGCTCACGCGGATCCACACGCTCGTCAAGTCGCAGGCGGTGCTGGTCGCCAACAAGCGGCGCGCGCACGCCGACGTCGCCGCCAAGATCGTGTCCCGGATCCGCGGCGTGATCTTGGCGGGGCGGTACGTGTACTGCAACTACAACGTGGCGCGCGCCAACCTCGCCACCGCGTTCAAGATCACGCCCGGCCGCAAGGCGCCGACCGTCGCCCCGCTCGATAACGGCGACTGGTGCGCGGTCTCGGTCATGGTCGCGAAAAAGGACGTGGCCGAGATCCTCGACCAGCTCGAGGCGATCGGCGCCACCGACATTCTCGTCTTCAACATCTCCAATTGCCGCGAGTAGTAGTGGATCGAAATAAACACAGAAAACTTGCATGCATTCACAAACTCTCGCTTGCCATCGACCGAACAAAACCATCACCTCGTCGCGCACCAGCGACCAACCGAACGCCTACTCGTCGTCGCCCGCGGCCAGCTGCGACGCCACCGTCTCGGGCGCCTCCATCGGGCACGGCTCAATGTGCCAGATGCGGCGCGCGTACTCGGCGACCGACCGGTCCGACGAGAAGTGGCCCATGCCGGCCGTGGCGAGGATCGACTTGCGCGTCCACAGCTTGGTGTCGCGGAACTCGGCGTCGGCCTTGGCGAGCGCGTCGAGGTACGCCGAGAAGTCGTGCGACAGGAGGTAGAAGTCGCCGCCCGTCGTCAGCGTCTGGATCAGCGGGCCAAACTGCTTGGTCGTCGGCGGCGCCACCACCTGGGTACCCGGCCCCGTCAGGAACATGGTGGGCGACGGCGAAGCCGAGGGGGTCCCCGCGGGCCCGTGGACCGTGCCCGTGACCGTGGCCGCGGGCGGCTCCGTGTCGAACTGGCCCGACGAGATCACGGCCAGCACCGCCTCGAGCTTGGGGTCCATCTTGACCTGGCGGTACCGCTGCGCGTGGCGAATGTCCTCGACCTCGTGCGCGAGCGCGCCGAAAAAGTAGATGTTGTCCTTGCCGATCTCGTCGCCAATCTCGATGTTGGCGCCGTCGACCGTGCCGACAATCAGGCCGCCGTTGAGGACAAACTTCATGTTGGACGTGCCCGACGCCTCGGTGCCCGCCGTCGAGATGTGCTGCGAAATGTCCGACGCGGGCACAATGATCTCGGCGAGCGACACGTTGTAGTCGTAGATGAACGACACCTGCAGGTACTTGTTCACCTCGGGGTCGTTGTTGACCACCTTGGCCACGTTGTTGATGAGCAGGATCACGAGCTTGGCCATGTAGTACCCGGGCGCCGCCTTGCCGCCGAAGACCACGACGCGCGGCACCACGTCGCGCTGGCGCTGCTGCTCCGTCATGCGCTTGAGCGAGAAGTAGCGGTGGATCACGCCCAAAATGTTCATGAGCTGGCGCTTGTACTCGTGGATGCGCTTGACCTGCACGTCGAAGAGCGCGTCGGGCGAGACCGTGAGCCCCGACTGGCGGTGGATCAGCTCGGCGAGGCGCTGCTTGTTGTGCAGCTTGACGGCGCGCCACTGCTCCTGCACCTTGGCGTCGTCGGCGAACTTGGCCAGCTTCTTGAGCTCGCCGAGGTCCTTGTGCCACCCGCCGCCAATGAGCTGCGTGATGAGCGCGGCGAGCGGCGGGTTGGCCTGGTTGAGCCAGCGGCGCGGCGTGATGCCGTTGGTCACGTTGGTGAACTTGGCGTCGCCGAAGAACTCGGCAAAGTCCTTGAAGATGAGCGACTTGACGAGCGCCGAGTGCAGCGCCGCCACGCCGTTGACCGTGTGCGACGCGATCACGGCGAGGTGCGCCATGCGCACGCGCTGCGGCGTCGTCTCCTCGATGATGGACATGCGGCGCAGGCGGTCGCGGTCGTTGGGGAACTTTTTCTCGACCTGCTGCAGGAAGTAGAGGTTGATGTCGAAGATGATGGCCATGTGGCGCGGCAGCAGCTCCGTGAGCAGCGGCACGGGCCACGTCTCGAGCGCCTCGGGCAGCACCGTGTGGTTGGTGAAGGCGAAGGTGCGCGTGACCACGTCCCAGGCCTCGTCCCACTCGAGGCCCTCGAGGTCGACGAGGCGGCGCTGCAGCTCGACGGCGGCCAGCGTCGGGTGCGTGTCGTTGAGCTGGACCGCCACCTGGTCGGGGAAGTCGGCCCAGGGGCGGTTGGTCTTCTTGAAGCGGCGGATCACGTCCTTGAGCGTGGCGCACACCAGGAAGTACTGCTGCTTGAGGCGCAGCTCCTTGCCCATGTTGTGGTTGTCGTTCGGGTACAGGATCGACGTGATGTTCTCGGCGCGCTGCTGCTCCTCGACCGACTTCTCGTAGTTGCCCGCGTTGAACGACGACAGGTCGAACTGCTTGGTGGGCTTGGACGACCACAGGCGGATGTTGAGGCACGTGTGGTTGTTGTAGCCCGGGATGGGCACGTCGTAGGCCACGGCCTGCACCTTGTCGCCGCCCTCCCACTTCCAGCGCTCCGAGCCGAGCGCGTCCGTGTAGCGGGTGCAGTGACCGTAGAAGCGCACCTCGTAGACCACGTCGAGGCGGGGCACCTCCCACGGGTTGCCGTAGTTGAGCCAGTAGTCGGGGAACTCAGTCTGGTGGCCGTCGACAATGTGCTGCTTGAAGATGCCGTACGTGTAGCGCAGGCCGTAGCCCCACGCCGGGTACTCGAGGCACGCGAGCGAGTCCATGTAGCAGGCGGCGAGTCGGCCGAGCCCGCCGTTGCCGAGCGCCGCGTCCTCCTCCTCGGGGATCAGGTCCTCCATGCGGAAGCCGAGCGACTGCAGGGCGGTGCCGTACTTTTCCTTGACCTTGAGGTTGAGCAGGGCGTTGTCGAGCGAGCGGCCGAGCAGGAACTCGAGCGACATGTAGTAGACGCGCTTCGGGTCCTTGAGCGTGTGCGTCTGCTGGGTCACGTTCCAGCGCTCGATGAGGAAGTCGCGGACCGAGTGGGCCGTGGCCTGGTAGGCGGCAAAGTTGTCGACGTTGAACACGGTGCGGGCCAGCGTCGAGGTCGCGTGCTTGATGATGGACCGCTGGATGTTCTCGAGGTCGCTCGGGTCCACAACCGACATTTTCTGCCACAGCTGGATCACGTCGCGCTTGACGCGCGACAGCTGGTCGCGCGGCGGGCCCGTGTAGTTGCTAGACGCGCGGGTTTCGTGGGGTTAGCGTGGTCGGCGACGCGTCGTTTTTGGGGAGCGAAGCAGCGTACCGCTTGTGGTTGTACTGGTTGCGCAGGTCGTCCTCGGACCGGCCGCCCGTCTTGAACTTGGTCGACTGGAGCGACATGGGCGACATGGCGGGTGGTGGTGGTGGTGGTGGTGTTCGATGCGTGTGTGGTGTTGTTGCGTGGAGTGCAGTTGGTGGTTGGCCGTGGAGGAGGACGGCGTCGCAGGGGGGTCCCACTGTTCAAGAGCGAGGGCGGGCGGGGAGAGAGCGAGCGCGATGGGCGGCCGCGGCGGTCTCGGAACGCGTTGCAGGCAGCGAGAAGTGTTGGGGCAGGGTGTGCCGGCGGGAGCGCGTGCGGCGTGGGAACGTGGGTGGGAGAGACACGCCGCGATCTCGCGCTGCAGAGAGAAAAGCCGTCCGAGTCTTCGCGTTGCTCCGAGAGGGACGGGCGATTGCCCTCCCTTATCGCGGCGGCACGCGGCGGCGCAACGCGTGGCCCAACGCGCACCCGCGCCGACCCGTGCAAACCTTGGGCGACGCGTCACTCGCCCGCACGTGCCGCGCACCTGACCGTTTCAACGCGCTTTTCGGGCTTCTTTGCGCCCCGCTGCTCGCTTCCCGTCCTCTCTCTCCACCATCCTGCTATGCAACGCTGAACCATGTCATCGAGCTACGTCACCGAGCCCGTGACCCGCGGCAAGGTGGTCCTGCAGACGACGCGCGGGCCCGTCGACATCGAGCTGTGGGCGCGCGAGTCGCCGCTCGCCGCGCGCAACTTTGTGCAGCTCGCGCTCGACGGCTACTACGACAACACCGTCTTCCACCGCCTCGTCCCCAACTTCATCCTGCAGGGCGGCGACCCGACCGGCACGGGGCATGGCGGCGAGTCGGCCTCGGGCGAGAAGCTGCCCGTCGAGACCCACCAGCGGCTGCGGTTCGCGCGCCGCGGCCTCGTCGCCCTCGCCGACGGCGGGTCGCAGTTCTTCTTCACCCTCGACAAGACCCCCGAGCTGCAGGGCCGCCATACCATTTTCGGGCGGGTGGCCGGCGACACGCTGTTCAACGTCCTCGATATGGCCGACCAGCCCACCGACGCGTCCGAGCGGCCCGTCAACCCGCCGCGGATCCTCGGCGCCGAGATCGTCGAGAATCCGTTCGACGACATTGTCCCGCGCGACATCTCGGCCATGAACCGCTCCGCCACCGCCAAAACGGCAGCGGAACCCGCCGCGCCCAAGGCCCGCAAGGCCACCAAGCGCAGCCTCGCCATGCTCTCGTTCGGCGACGAGGAGACCCCGCTCGCCGTCCCCGCCAAGAAGAAGAAGCCGACGCCCTCGGCCATCCCCGACGCCGAGGACGCGGCTGCGCTGCCGCCGCCGAAGCGCAAGGCCGAGCCCGCGGCTCCCGCACCCGTCGTATCGCCAACGCGCACCTCCATGCCCCCGCCGAGCCCGCGGAAACGTACCCCGCAAAAGGCCGCCCCGCCCTCGCCTGCACCCGTGCCTGCGCCTGCACCGGCCCAGGACGGCGACGACCTCGACTTTGCCGCCGCCATGCGCAAGCAGATACAGCAGCGTGCGTACGTTCGCCCTTCTCACCTTCCTCCTCCTCGTCGCCAACTCACCCGACCCGCTGACCACGCGTAGCGAGCTCCTCGCCAAGTCCAACCCGGCCGCCACCGCCCCCGAGACCAAGACCCCGGCCGCCCCCGCGAATCCCGCCGCCTCCGCCGCCAAGCCCTCGAAGCCCGCGAAACCCGACCCGAGCTCAGCCGTGCGCGAGCTCGAAAAGGCCAAGCTGGCCGCGAAACAGCGCGCCAAGGCGCGATCCGGCGGCGACATTCTGGCCGCGCTCGCCTCGTTCCGGTCCAAGCTGCACGACGCGCCCGCCTCCCCCTCCACCCCATCCACTCACACCACCAAAGACCTCCCCGCGTGCGTCCTGCACTCGGTCCCCGGCTGCCTGTCGTGCACCGACTCGTTCTCCGCGCCCGCCGACGGCGACGCCGCGGTCTCGGACGCTGGCTGGCTCGCGCACCGGCTCAAGTTCGACAAGGACCACCTCGGCAAGGACCTGCGCCAGCGTACCACCGTCGACGACGACGGGTACATGGTCCTCGACCCGCGCGCCGGCGTCGCGGCGCTGCCCGGGCTCGGCGACGCGCCCGCGCCGTCGGCCAAGGCGCTCGCTGCGCGTGGTGGCGGTGGTGGGCGGGAGTGGGACCGCGAGCGGCCGCCGCGGGATGAGCGTGCTACGCGGTACAGCGCGCCACGCGGGAATAGTGGTGGGCGCGGCGAGCTGTGAAGAAATATACAACGCGTTAAGTTGCGTAGCGACGGATCACGTGGGAGTGGCTGACTCGAGTCGCACCCGCGCCACACGCGACGTGAGCTGGGCCGCCATCGTCGTCATCGACGTCGCGTCCATCACGGTGGAGCTGAGATACGCGAAAGTAAAGAAAGCAAATGGATAGCGAGTCGCCAACAACGTTCAAGGAGCTCGGCATCTCCAAGTGGCTGACGGACGTGCTCGACACGCTGGCCATCTCGGCGCCGTCCGACATCCAGCGCGCGTGTATCCCGGCGATCCTCGAGGGTGAGTAGCCTAGCGCGCGCCAATTCCGCCATCCAGCCCACCAACGCACCCTGCGCCTATGTGTAGGCAAGAATGTGGTCGGCAACGCCAAGACGGGGAGCGGCAAGACGGCCGCCTTCGCGCTGCCCATCATCCAGCGCCTGGCCGAGGACATGTACGGCCCGTACGCGCTGGTCCTGACGCCGACGCGCGAGCTGGCGTTCCAGATCGCGGAGCAGTTCCGCGCGCTCGGCACGGGGATCAACCTGCGCGAGGCGGTCGTCGTGGGCGGCATGGACATGATGGCGCAGGCGCTGGAGCTCGAGAAGCGCCCACACGTGATCATCGGGACGCCCGGGCGGCTCGTCGACCACCTCAACTCGGGCACGCGCATGTCGCTGAAGCGCGCGCGGTTCCTGGTCCTCGACGAGGCCGACCGGCTGCTGCACCCGACGTTCAGCAGCGATCTCGAGGCGCTGTTCGCGCAGCTCGCGCCCGACCGCCAGACGCTGCTGTTCTCGGCGACCATGACCAAGAGCATCGAGGCGCTGATCGGCGACGGGTCCGGCGAGGCCGGGCTCAAGAACCTGTTTGTCCACCGCAGCAGCGAAAAGTACGAGGCCAACGCGCAGCTCGACCAGCGGTACATTTTTGTGCCGAGCTCGGTCAAGGAGGCGTACCTGGTGCACCTGATGAAGAACGACTTCAAGGACAAGTCGGTGATCATCTTCACGTCGCGGTGCCGGACGTGCGCGCTCGTCGTCGCGCTGCTGCAGAACTTCGGGATCCGGTGCACGGGCCTGCACAGCTTCATGACGCAGGCCGAGCGCGTCGCGTCGCTCGCCAAGTTCAAGTCCAACGTCGTCGACATCCTGCTCGCCACCGACGTCGGGTCGCGTGGACTCGATATCCCCAAGGTCCAGCTCGTCATCAACTACGACATCCCCGCGTGCGCCACCGACTACATTCACCGCGTCGGCCGCACCGCGCGCGCCGGGCGCGGCGGGATGTCGCTGTCGGTCGTCTGCGAGCGCGACGTCGACGTCGTCCATAACATCGAGGAGAAGCTCGGTAAGAAGCTCGAGGAGTACCCCGTCGACGAGAACGAGGTCAACACGCTCGACGTGCTCAACGAGGTCAACATTGCGAAGCGCGAGGCGCTCATGGTACGTTCGCCATGGCGGGTGGTGGCGGGGCGGAGACTGACCTGTGCGCGTGCACCGTGTGTAGCACCTCGAGGAAACGGGCTTCGGGACCAAGCGCGACATCAACATGAAGAAGAAGCGCGGGCTCGACACCGACGCCGACGACGCGGACACGGACGCCGGCGAGAAGGGTGACGACGCGAGCAAGAAGCCGCGCCGGCGCGACGCCGCTGCGGAACGGCCGGCCAAGGCCAAGCGCGACGCGGGCAGCAGTAGCAGCAGCAGCAGCAAGGCCAAGGGCGCCAAGGCGCGCAAGTAGAACTACCACTAATACATTCATCCCTGAGCAACAACATGAACGTCGCGCGCCCGCTCGGTGGCGGCGGTGCCACGCACGCGCGCGACCGCCCGCCCGTGCCGCAGTCATCCCCGCCCCGCCCCGGCTGAGCCACCCACCCTCCCCACCCTCCACCTCACTTGATGCAATGTATACGCTAGTCTCGGGCCTGTACAAGCTGTGGACGCGGCGGGAAGAGTACTCGGTGATCATCCTCGGGCTCGACAATGCGGGCAAGACCACGCTGCTCGAGCGTATCAAGCACATCTTCACGGGCGTCATGGCCATGTCGCCCGAGAAGATTGCGCCGACGATCGGCCTGAACAGTGCGTGTCGGGTTGTGTGAGACTGGGTCAAGGAGACTGACACTCGTCTGGAAAGTCGGCAAGATCGCCATGGACAAGGTCAACGTCAACTTCTGGGACCTCGGCGGCCAGCAGGAGCTGCACAGCATCTGGGAAAAGTACTACTCGGAAGCCCACGCCGTCATCTTCGTCGTCGACTCGACGGACGTCGCGCGGCTCGAGGCGGTCAAGGCAACGTTCGGTGCGCGCTGGTTTCCCCTCCTCCGCCTCGCCCACTCCCTCGCCACTCACACCCTCACCCACGAACATAGACAAGATGATCACCAACGACGCGCTCGAGGGCCTGCCCGTGCTGATGCTCGCCAACAAGCAGGACCTGCCGGGCGCGATGCGCGTCGAGCAGATCAAGGAGATCTTCAACCACATTGCGCTGCAGATGGGCGCGCGCGACTCAAAAGTGCTCCCCTGCGTCGCGCTGACGGGTTCGGGCGTCCGCGACGCCGTCGACTGGCTGTTCGTCCGCATCCAGCACAACCGCGCCGGCAGGCCGCCCGTCTACCGCAACTGAGGGATAGCTGTATATATATGAACTAACCGTACGTCAACCGGACGCCAACATCCGCCACGCCGCCGCCCGCGCGTCCGCGACCCGCCGGCTCGCCACCACGCGCAGCGGGACGACCACGGGCTCGCCCATGCCCGCGCGCGCGACGGCCACCTCGAACCGCGCGCGCGGGTCGAGCACGAGGTCCGCGGGCGCCCTGTCGCCCGCCTCGCGCACCACGATCCTTCGCATCCCGCGCTCCGCCGCCGCCGCCTCGACCCCCTCTGTCCCGCGCGTCCACTCGCGCCACGCGGCCCACGCGTCGCACACGGTGTCGGCCGTCCCGCTCCCGCCCGCGTCCGCGAGCGTCACGGTCCCGCGGCACTCGATCTGCCAGTTTGGAGAGGCACACCCGGCAGTGCACCGCGACGATGTCACGGTACCGCCGCACGACGTGCAGGAGAGGTATACGGACAGCGACGGGGCGCGGACCACGCGCACGATTGAGGCGGCGAGCGAGCGCGGTGGGAGAGATGTGAGCGGGCGGAGCGGCAGGGCGAAACCGCTTGGTGTGAGCCGGTGCGCGTGCGACCGGATGCGCGGCGGGGTCCACCACCCGGCGTCCCCCTCTTGAGCGGGCGGCGGCGGATCCAGTTCGCGCCCCGCGAAGACCTGCACGCGTGTCGCGTGCGTCGCGACCGCCGTCCGCCCACCGGGCCCGCCGGCCGTCGGCGTGAGGTGCGAGACGAGGACGACCGCGTCGCTCACCCGAAAACACGGGAACGGGAGGTAGCTCGGGTCCGGGAGGTACACGACGATGCGGTTGATCCGGTCGCGCGCGTCGACGAGCGTGAGCTTGACGCGGCGCGGGCGCGCGGGGCCGGGCCGCACGGGCGCGACTTGGTACGCGGCGATGGTGCCCGCGAGGTGCACGGTCCCGCCAGCCGGGAGGTCGTGGTCGTCGTCGAGAACGCGGGCGACGGGGGTCACGTCAAACGGAGCCGCGGCGAGGTGGGACCATTGCGCGGGAAGCGTGGCCGGCGTCGGCGCTGGAGCGGGTGCGGGCCGGCGCGGCCAGAACCGCTGCATCCGTGCGGCGTCGAGCGGGAGGACGCACGACGGCGCCGCGAGGACAATCTCGTCGGCACCCTCGGCCTCGACGCGCGCACGCACCGCATACACCTCGTGGAGCCGCACCGCGGCCGCCCACGTGCGCGGGCCAGAGGCAGCGACGCCGCGGACCACGATCCGCCGGTCCTTCTCACCCGCGTACCGCCCGCCGACGCCGTGTAGCGCGACACCGTCGGCGCTGTTGCGGGTGACGGAGCGCAGCGAGATCGCGAACCACTCGCCGCCCTCGCCGCCGCCCCCATGGTCGATGCGGCGCACAATGAGCGGCGGCGCGTCAGCGACGACCCACTCCTCGCCCGTCGCCTCGTCGCGCACGAACCGCGGGTCCGCGATCCACACGACGTGGCCGAGGAGCGACGGACACGTGTCCCGCAGCGCGAGCGGGAGCGACTTGCCGTCCGCGCCGCGGCTCGTGAGCTGGTCGGGCCCGCGCGCCGTGACGAGTCCAACCCGTCCCGCGCCCGCTCCCGCCGCCGGCGGCGGGTACCCGAGCACCGAGCAGTGGCCCGGGTGCTCAACAAACTCGGCGGACCAGACGCGGCGCGCGAACACGGGTGCGCGCGCGTTGAACCGCGCGAGGTACGCCGTGTGGAGCACCGTGAACCCGAGCGCGTGCGGGCGCGAGTGTGCAGGCGGCGGCGGCGGGAGTGGGCAGTCGGGCGGGACCGCAGGCGGTTCGGGCGCATTTGGCGGCGGCGTCAGCGCGTCGATCTGCGCCACGAGCTCCATGGCGGCGCCCGCCCAGTGCAGCAGCGTCGCGACGGGGACCAGCATCCCGCGCAGCGGATGGACCGCGCGGAGCCAGAATTGGTCGTTGGCGGAGAGGTCCGGAATAGCCGGGTCGGGCGAGCTGGCGGTCCCCCACGTCACGGTCGAGTACGCGCACGCGACGCAGATCGGGAACGGCGTGTTGTGCGGCGTGACGCCGAGGACCGCGGCAAGCGGCGGCGCGAGCGTCGCCGGGTCGAGCGTCCACAGGTGCACGTTGTCGAGGCGGATCGGGACCGGGTACCGCGCGTGGCGCGGCGCTAGCGACGCGGCATGGTGGTGGAACAGAAGCACCACGATCTGCCGGTCCGCCTCGTACAGGCCCAGCGCGTACGACAGGCACCGCGTGATGGTGCCCTGGAACGAGAGCGTGTGCGGGTTGACAGCGGGGTCGATGCCGGCGAGGAGCGAGGGGTCGTCGACCGCGGCTGCCTGCGTCATCTCAAACTCGAGGTCGGGTGGCGGCGGAACCGCGCCCGGTCCGTACGCCCGCCGCAGCTCGGGCACCGGCGGCGCCTGGCTCGGCGGGTTCGAGTGCTGCGAGGAGGTGCCCCACATGGCGCTGCGCACGAGCGCCTGCGACGACATGACGTGGTCGCGCCTTGCCGTCGCCTCGAGCGGGCGCCCGCGGTCGCCCTGCACGAGGTAGTGCGCGCGGACGATCTCCTCGGGCACCACGGCCGTCTTGCCCGTCGACCCCCACCGGTCGAACCCGCCCGGGCCCTCGGGCGGCGTTGCGCGGTAGTAGAGGTGGGTGAGCGCGACGACCGCGTTGATGGCGAGGACCCGCGCGACGTACGCGTCCACGGGCTCGGCGCCCGCCAGCCGCTCGAGGTGCGTCCACTTGAGGCACGCGAGCAGCGCCGGCGGGTCGGCTGCGTCCGCGTGTTCGCGCGACGCCGACGTCAGGCGCACCAGGAGCAGCGGTTTTGCGCGAGTGGACGCCGGCGACACGCTCCGTGCGGCGACGACGCCTACCGCGTGCACGTTCAGCGTGTCGACGGGTGCGGTGCGTCGGCGTGACGCAACCAGGTCGAGCACGGCCTCGACGGGCAGCAGTTGTCGTGGTGCCGGAACGGCGACGGGGGCGGGAGCAGGGACAGGGACGGCGGCGACCGCGGCCCGCGGTGCGTCGGTGCGGGCGCGCTTGGCCCGATGCACCGAGTCTGGCAGCTGCTTGCGTGGTGCTTCATTGATAGTGTTGGGTGCATGCGGGTTCATTGCGGGAGGAGGGGCCACAAGAGCGGACGAGGTCGGCCGTTCGGTCCTCGCTCTCCCACCGCTCGCATGCAATACAAATGGAATATCACTCTTGTATACCTTTGATTGAGCGAGCCTTGGACTCGTTTTGGCAGGAGATCAGGACAACGTTGCAGCTGGGAGAGCGTTGCACAGTTTCTCCCGTCCGGTGACCACCCCGCGCGCGCAAGCGGACGGGGGCAGGTCTGTGGAGACGGGCGCAATGACGATCATGTATTCAATGAAGAGAGGGAGGAGATAACGCTACCGACGCCGCGAGCGCCGTCCTGTGGGCGAGAACAGCTACTCGTCCCCGTCGCCGTGCGACTCAAGCTCCCCGTCGTCTTCCGAGGACTCGTCACTGCCGCCGCTGCTGGTCCCATCGTCGCTAGCGCTATCGCCGCCAGTACCTTCACTGCTGCTCGTGTCATCCTCATCGCCTTGGACATGGCGGGTCATGACCTCGCTAGTGTAAGCGATCATGGCCACGGCCATGCGCATCCCCAGGTCTCCAGCGAGCGCTGACAACGAGACACTCTGGGACGCTTCCGCTCGCGCGTCTGTACCCGTACCCGCAGAAGCTATACAGCTTTCTGTCGTCGCCCTTGCTGCAGTCGCACTTGCCCTCGGCCTCGCCCTCGGTTCCAAGAGCCTGCAGCAAGTCCAAACCCCCGCGTCGGTTCCCGCTCTCGGGCTTGCGGGCACCCTTATCCGCAATCGGTTTGGGCGCTGCGATCATGGTGGATGTGGGCAGCTTGCACACGACCTCGGTGAAGAGCTGCTGGTTGGTGTAGCTGCTGGACCGCGTGAAGGTGAGAAACATGAGCGATGGCGGACAGCGCTCGACAAGCAGCGCCACATGCTCCTCGTCAAGCTCGGGACCCGCAATGTCTAGCGTCTCAAGATCGGACGGGAGCTCCGTGATCCATCGCCGAAACGGCTCCGGCTGCGCGACCCTTTGCGCAAAGGGGTTTGCGCAAACCCGGCCGCGGCGCCAGCTAAAGTGGCGCAGGGGTTTGCGCAAAGGGTCGCGCGAACCGGGTCGGTGCCCTCGCCATCTCCAAGTCCCCGCTCCCCACGCACGCATCGACCAGTATGAACCATGAATTTTCTGCTCCGGCGACTTGATGCAACCTATTTATGAGCGATTGCCTGAGACTTTGACGCGGTGAAGAGAGGTTATGCGCTTCGACTCGTGTTCGACCCGTGACACTGCGTCGCTCGCGAGCGCGAAACGCATAAAGTCACCGATGCGGCAGCGAGAGTGATGATCTGAGAGAACGAGGTCATGTATTTCGACCAGCGGCGCCCGCCACGCGCCGCAACTCGTCCTCGTCGCTGGTCTTGCAAGAGACGGCGCTCGCTACGCGCCGCCGCGGGACCCGACCGGGTTCCCCTACACAATCACCTCGAGTAGGTCGCACTCCCACAGGTACGCCATGAGCGCGGCCGACCCAGCGCAGTCGAACGGGTTGAGCAGCCACTCCCTGTACTCGCTCTCGAGCAGGGCGTTGCCTGCGCCCGAACGCGTGGGCGCTGCGGGCCGGTCGTAGTTGGGCACGACGTGGACAAAGGTCTGGAAGGCCGCCACGTCCACGGCATGGTAGCGGCCGAGACTCATCCCCGGCACCGCGGGATGCAGGGCGAGGACCTGCACCGGGATGTTTTTGTACTTTTTGCCGCCGCCCGGCGCGTCGTCCTGGACGCGGAACTGCTTGACGATGGCCACGTCGTGCTCGGTGCCGTTGTGCGTAAAGTGCAGCGCGGCGGCCAGCTTCCCGACGCGGTACTTCTTGTCCGACGTGAGATACTACCGTACGCGAGAAAGCAGATGTTAGCGACCGAATCGTTCGGTGCGAGCTCAGCAAGCAGCGAACCATGACCCAGTCCGCGTGCGTCTTGCCGCGGGTCGGGAACTCGCACTTGCCCGTGAGCTGCTCGTTGCGGAACCCGCCGAGCGAGAAGGCCTCGAAGGAGATCGCGCCTTGGACATGAGGAACTACACACGTCGCGAGCCGGGAGCGTCAGCTTCAAGTGTTTGCGATACAGTTCGCGCGCACGCGAGTACCTTGCCGTCGTCAGGACGCATGAGCGGATCGTCGGCCGCGCGCTGCGCCGAGAGTCCAGCGTCCTCGGCCAGGTAACCATGGAGGATCTGGGCGAGGAACGGGGTCCGGGTCGAGAGCTGGTCCATGCTCGAGCTCGCGGTCGTGCCAAACGAGAAGTGTTCCTCGCGCCCAGGACCAAACTTGATGAGGTCAAACGTTGTCACCTTGAGCGTGGTCAGGCGCACGCCGGCCAGGTTGTTGAAGACCTCGTCCATGCCCTCGTATTCCTGTTACGCAATCGTGACGATGTGAGCGTTAGTGGTGCTCCACGGCGCGCGAGAGTAAGCAAATCTGTACTGCGGGGTCGCACTCCCTCACGAGCGTGCGCACGATCGCCTGCAGGGCCTCGCACGAGGCCACGCGTAATAACATCTGCTCAGTCGAGGTCGCCGTGTGGTTTGTGAACTTGGCCGCGATCTAGGCGTTGAACTGGTACATGCGCTCCCTCGCCTCGGTCGACAGGTTCGTGGTGGGGCCGAAGCGCTTGATGAACTCGACGTACTCGCTCAGGCAGTGGTACTTGGGCGTGTGGATCATGGTGTAGTTGTTGAGGCACGCACACACAAGGCGAGCGGCCTGGTCGAACCAGCCGAGGGCCAGTTCAGCGTACTCGGGCGACCGGTCGCTCGGCGCTGATCCGCGGAGCAGAGTGCAGTGGAGCTCATAGAGCGTGAGAAGTTTGAACTTGACGAGTTCTGACCGCGAGATCGGAGCTGTGTGAGCGCAAACACACAGATTTGACAGCGTCAGGCATAGCAAGAGGTAGAGCTCGGTATTTCAGGTCGGTTGCATAGAGTCGCAAGATGGGTTTGCATGGTGCGTCGAGCGGTGAGGGAGGCGAGGGACGCGAAGGTCATGCCACGTGACGCTTCCGCCCTTCGCCGATCCTTGTTCAGCGCGCGCGTTGGGCGCGGATGGCTGCCGCTCCCGCCGAACCGCCAAGTCCCCGCCCGACCCCTCTATCACCATGCATTTGACGCACCACTCCCCTCGGCATCGCATGCAGCCCCGCCCGTACGTTGCCCACACTGCGCCGGCCAACGCGGCGCCCGCGTCGTGAGGCCGCCTTCGCCGCGTCGCTCGCCGGGTCCGAGTCGTGTCCGCGGCCTCCACGCTCGCCTAAGACGACGAACCGACCCCCGAGACGTGCTCAGGGCCACCAAGGAGGCGTACGTCGCCTCTGCGGCGGTGCATCCGCGTCGTGCTGAGTCGCCGCGAGGGCGCATTTTCCGTCGACTCATCTGCCCCACTTTCGCTCTTTCCCTCGACACCCTTCGCCCTCGCCACGCGCGGGACCGCTGCCGATTGACCCATGCGTCGGATTGGCTTGGTTGCGCCCGTCATCACCCCCTAATCACTCGCCGCCCTGCTGTGCCGCTCAAACACCGCTCACTTGTTCCCCACGTCGCCCCACGTTTTCAGATCTCCACCCACCGGGCGCTTGTGCTGACCCGCGCCAAGCGCGCCTCGTCCGACACTATCGACCACCTCGGTGACGCGCGCAAGGTCGAGCTCCCGACGCGACCAGGCTGCTCGACAAGGGCCTCGCCAAGCGTGTGCACGGCCGAGTTCAACGAGGTGTGCGCGCGGATCGCCGCGTCCACAATGCGACCCGCTTTCTGACGCGTTGTCGGCCGTGTAGCGACACTGCGAACACGTCGCCGTAATCAAGGCCGCCAAGCTGCTCCGCGATGCGGTACGCTTTCTCACTCGCTGTGGGCGTCTGCGCCGCTCGGACATCGTGGCCGCCGTCGCCCGCGCGCCCATGGTGTCGTCAAGGCCGAGATCGACTCGATCACCAACTGCACCGCCATGGTCACCAAGGACGCGTCCGCGACGGCCGTCAAGACCTCGAGCAACGTCAACCACGGCCCCGACCATGGCCATCGACTTCCTCACACCCGTCAAAGCGTTCGAGGTCGAGTACGGCAAGATCCAGAGCAAGCTTGGTCGCGGTGCGTTCTCGATCTGGTACGCGGCCTTAGACGCGCGCCACGAGACCCTCTCTGACACGCTCGCATCAACCCCGCTACAGATCAAGCTGTAGGTCGCTGGCGTCGTGATCGACAAGTCCAAGTTCCTCGACTCGCTGTCGCGCACGGACAAGTCGCCCGCGGCCATCATGACCACTCGGTGCGTCTCTCGCGCACAACTACCGCTTCGCACCGCCTCGCTAACCCCTTGCCCCTCCGCACCAGGGCAACGACAGTCAGCGGCGCACAAGTCCAAGCTCGACTCGCTGCGACGGTCGGTGACCGTGGCCATCGCCGACGCCAAGTGCGAGATCACGTCGCTCAAGGAGATCAAGGGCGCCAGCCTCCGCGCGGCCATCAAGCGCGCCCGCTCGGCCCGATCAAGATCGACTGGCACGTCGAAGGTGGGCGGGCGGCCACGGGTCGGCGGCATCGAGACCGAGCTCAAGCACCCGTCCCCGCGCATCAAGGAGTGGCGGCGGCGGTAGTGGTCGCGGACGAGCTCGGGCCGCGCGAGGGCCCTGATGGGCGCGGTGGCGGCCGCGCGTAGCGGCGTATCATGGTTAATACAGAGCTATTACTCGAATCGGTCTATCGGAATGCCTGTCAGGGTGAGCACCGTGATTCTATATTGAGGCGCAACGCGTCCGGCGGCGCGAACCAGGCGCGACCTCTTGCGCCAACGTTTGCGCGAACCGAGGCCCTGGTTTGCGCATACATGAGGTCTCGATGGTGCCCAACATCGGCCCCTTTGCGCAAACCCTCGCGCAAAGGGTCGCGCAAGGGGGGTTCGCGCAAGGGTTTGCGCCAACCGATGCGCAAAGGACCAATGGCTGGGAGCCGTTTCGGCGATGTCAGCACGTGGTATGCCTGCTTGGCAGTGGGCATAAGCAGGCTCGAGGTCTCGCTGTGCTGTTCGCTGACTTCGATATTGCTGAGATCGAAGTGCCGTAGGGTTTGAGGAAGCGCGCCCTTGGGAGGCTCACACGAGACGGCCATGGCATTCATCAACCACATCGACGAGGAACTGCGCGGCATTCTCGGTTCGCTTGCATGGAGCCAAGTCTCAAAGCCGATCGTCCGAGCTGAGCGTGGTCAAAGTCATCTCCGATTTATGACCGTTGTTTCCCCACAACTTTCATGTATTACAGCTTATCATGCGTCATCAAGTCGACCATCAAATCCCCGACTGCGGGCGGCTGCTACTGCTACTGCTGCTCGCGCCGTCTGACACGAACAGGTTGCGGCCATCGTCCTGGCTCTCGGGCTGGTCGATCTTGAGGTTGCTGAGGGCGAGCGCCGAGAGCGGCGACCCGACGCTCTCCTCGACTGGCGCGAGGACCGGGTTGAAGCCGTCGCAGCCGGTCAGGAAGTAGGTGCGGACCATGCCCTTGCCCTACGTACGCGTGCGGTTGAATACGCGAGTCAGTGAGCTGCTCGCGACAAAACGTGCAGCACCAGCAGCCAAGCGTACCGGAATGTTCATCTCGCCGCGGGCCTCAAAGTTGAACCCGCCGAGGGCGTCGAGGCGGTCGTGCGTGGTCTCCGAGACCTGGATCTTCATGGGCACGCCCGACGACTCCATCTTGCTGGCGATCGAGACCGTGTCGCCGAACAGGCAGTAGCGGGGCATCTTGCGGCCGACGACGCCCGCGACGACGGGGCCCGTGTGGATGCCGATGCGCATGCGCAGCGTCACGTCGGGCAGGTGGCGGATCTTGACGGTGCTGATGGCCTTGACGAGGTGGATCGCGAGCTTGGCCATCTCGGTCAGGTGCTTGTTGCCGTTCGGGCGAGGCACGCCCGAGGCGACCATGTACGAGTCGCCGATGGTCTCGACCTTGTACACGTCGTACTGCTCGATGATCTCGTCGAACGACGAGTACAGGTCGTTGAGCATGTCGACGACGTCGAGCGGGCGCGCTGCCGACGAGATGGCCGTGAACCCGACCAGGTCCGTGTACAGGACGGTCGCGTCCGGGTACGTGCGCGGGACCACGGCCTCGCCGCGCATCAGCTGCGCCGCAATCGACTCGGGCAGGATCTCCTTGATGAGCGACTGCGACTTGGTGCGCTCCACGTCGAGCAGCGAGATGAGCGCCTCCATCTCCGACTCCTTGCGCTCCTGCTCGGCGCGCGCCAGCTCCTCGTTGCGCTGCTTCTCGGTCACGTCGCGCACCACGCCCGTGAACAGGTGGAAGTCCTCCTCCTTGACCTCGGAGACCGACAGGATGATCGGGAACAGGCTATCGTACGTTAAACGAAGGTTAGTCACGCCGACGGCGAGTGGTGCAGCGACACGGAAAGGAGCGTACCTGCCGTCCTTGCGGCGGCCCGAGTTGGAGATGCCGTTCCACGCCTTGGACTTGACGCCCGTGGTCAGGTATTTGGTGAGGTACCCGTCGTGCTTGCGCGACACCTCCTCGGGCGTGAGCATGCGCACGTTCTTGCCGATGACCTCCTCGGCCTTGTACCCAAAGATCTTCTCGGCGGCCGAGTTGAAGCGCGTGATGATGCCGTCGGGGCGGATGTTGACGATGGCGTCGTAGACGGCGTCGAGGATCGAGTTGAGCGTGCGGCGCTCGGTCAGCATCTTGCGCTCGGTGACGCGGATGTTGGCGTCCATCTGGTACTCGCGCTGCTGCATGGCGATCATGTCGGCGACGGCCGACTCGTGCGACTTGCGCGTGCTGCGCATCTCCGTGTCCTGCTGCAGGTCGAGCTCGTCCATGCGCGCCTTGATGGACTGCTCGACGCGCCGCTGGTCGTCGCCCAGCTCGCGCTGCACGCGCTTGAGCTCCTCCTTCTGCCGCGCCAGCTGGTGCTTGAGCTGCTCGACCATCTTCTCGAGCGTGTCCTTGGCCTTGGCCTGGTCCTCGAGCAGCGCCTTGGTCGCCGCGTCCGAGTTGGAGTTGTCGCGCACCGTCTCGGGGATCGATGACGTCTCCTCGTCGCCGTACCCACCCATCATGCCGCCGCCCATCCCGCCATGCGCGGCGCCGTGGCCGTGCGCGTGCTGGCCCGCGTGGAACGGCTGGTCGTCGTGCAGGCTGTCGGACGACGATGCGGTCGCGTCCTCGGCGTGGTGCAGGGCGGCCTGCGACCCGACATTCGAGAGGCTAACGGCGCCGAGCGCGCCGTGCACGTCGCTCGCGTCCTCGTCGCCGGCCTCGGGGTTGAGCACGTCGCGCCACTTCTTGAGGCGGAGCGCGGACGCGACGCGCTGGGTGCGTGCGGCCTGCGCGAGCTGGACCTTGTGCAGGGCGCGCAGCGACTTGAGCTCGGCGAGGTGCGTGATTTCGAGCTGCAGGAGCTTGATCTTCTCGCGGGCCTCGTCGATGCGCTCCTTCTCGGCGGCGTAGTCGAACCGGTGCTTGGTCTCGAGCTCGTTGATGATGCGGTGGTGCGCGGCGCGCAGGAAGGCCACCTCCTCGAGCGCCTTGGCCTCGGCGTCGAACCGCTCCTTGCGGTGCTTGAGCTCGAGCCGCTGCACGTCGCGGAGCTGCTCCGAGACCTGCTTGTCGACGGCCGACTGGTGGTTCATGCGGTACGCGAAATCCTTGAACACCTCGGCGCGCACCTCCTCGGTGAGCCCCTTGGTCTCGATCTCGAGCAGCGCGCGCTGCTCGTTGAGCTTGCGGTCCTGGGCGGCGCGGAGCTGCGCGCGCTGGCGGTCGTGCTTGGCCTCGATGTGCGTGATGAGGAACTCGAACCGCTTGCGGTGCTGCGCCAGCGTGTTGCGCAGCTGCAGCGCCATGTGCTTGGCCTCGTCCTGGTACGTCATCTTGAGGTGCCGCGCCTTGGCCTCCTTGTGGATCTGCGACTGCAGCTTCTTGGTGTGCTTGCGTGTCTTGCGCTCGTCGAGCATCGCCTGGTACACGTCGTCGGCCCGCTTGAGCTCGTCTGTCTGCCGCTTCTGCATCTGGTCGAGTTCGATTTCGTCCTGTCGAACAAAGAAGATCTCCTCCTCTTGACGGAAGATCTCGCCCTCGGCCTGCTTGATGTTCACCTCCATGCGATCAATGTCTAAACGCGGACAAGTTTACAGTGAGTCGAGTGCTGCGGGCCACGAGCGGATCAGTGATCGCGTACCGAGGCGCAGGTTCTCGAAGATACGGCGCACGCTCGAGTCCATGGAGTCGCGCCAGGTGGACACGATGTCGCGCTGCTCCTGGTCGGGGTGGTAGGCCGCCGCCGCGTGGGCCGCGGCACCAGTGCCGCCGCCGGGCATCCCGTCGTGGTCGGGGCCCGACAGGTCAAAGTCGGACGGCGCCGAGCCGTGAGCGTGCGCGAGGCCGGGCGACGACGGATGGCTGTGGCCGCCGCCGTGGCCGCCGTAGCCGTGGCCGTGACCATGGCCATGGTCGTGGCTGTTGATGGTCAGCTTGCGCTCGCGGGCGAGGCCCGGCAGGTCGCCGCCCGAGTCGAGGCCGCGCGGGTGCGTGTGCGGCGACTGCTGCAAGTCGATGCGGTTGATCGGGCACGGCATGGTCGCGGTCGATGAGCGCCGAGTCGGAGATGGAGGCGTGAGGAAGGGCGCCGACGATGATCCGTGGTGTGCGAGGGTCGCTCGCTGATGGGCTTCGTCAAACGCTTCGTAGAGTCACAGGAGGGAGCGAGAAGGAAGAGACCCGATCCCGCAAGCTTTATGGCGCGGCACCGATCATGAATCTCGCCAACGGTGCACCCAGCGCAGAGACGGATTGGGTGCACTGCGCGCCCGCGCCCCGTGTCGCTCAAAGTATCACGGCCTGCGTCCGCCATGAGCCATTCGTAACGCGCGCTTGCCCTCACCCTCGTCTCCCTCCCGACCCTGCCCATCGAGCCCAACGAGTGCCTTGGCCCGCGCTGACACCGCCGCGCGTCCATCGGGCGATTCGCACCGGCCCCTGCCGCTTGGTCCCTTCCAAACCCCATCGAGGGCGCGCGTTTGCATAGGGAGACGCGTTCCACGGGCATCGAGAAGGCGGCCGCGTCGCGTCGATGCCTCCCACCGCGTCCGCGCGCGCGGCGTGCGCGCCGTGGCTCGCGGCCGGCGGAGATCACGGCGCGGCGCGGTTCCGCGCGATGCGCGCGGTGCGGTGACAAAGCGTGTCCCGGGCAAGCGGTCAACTGCGGGTTGCGGGCAGGCGGGTGTCCCACGCGTCGGTGCTGCGCCACTATCCACCAACCGCGTCACCCGTTCCGGTGCACCGCCGCCGCTATCACGATATGCGCTGCCCCGCGGCGGGACGCGGCGGGACGCACGTCTCCCGAGGGCTCCAGCTTAGCAAATGCCTACGATGCGCCGGAGCTCGCATCGCGGAGCCGCTGACGGTCGCTCCCTGCCAAGGCCGAATCGCGATGCAGAACCCCTACTACCCCTGTATTCTCACGCTCAGTCGGCCTCGCGGCCCAGCACGTCGAGCCGGTACACGGTGACGCGGCCGTAAAAGTCGGAGCTCGCGGGGAACACGAGCTTGATGCGCGACACGGGCGCCGCCGCCGTCGCCGCGATGTTGTCCGGGACGCGGAACGACTGCGGCGCGTTCGTGTCCTCGGGGTACGCCGTCCACCACGGGGCCACGGCGGACCCGCCGCTCGTGTTGGCGAAGATCTCGCATGGCGTGCCGACGAAGCCGCCCTGGAACGTCAGCTCGATGGATGAGATGAGGACCGGGCGGCCAAAGTCGACGGCGATCCGCTGCGGGCTGCCCTGGTCGCTGTTCCAGCACGTCTCGGGGTTGCCGTCCGTCAGGTGCTGCTTGCCGTACGTCGCCGTGTCGCGGTTGCACACGGACGAGACCCTGCGAGAGGACGAGTAAGGGCCGGTGACTGAGGGTCGAGCAGGGATAGGGCCGCACATGATCCGGACGTCGTCGCGCGCGAGGAGAGAGACGGACGACATGGTTTCTTGCGAGGTCGTTGCAGCGAGTCGCACCGCGTCTATCCGTGAGCACTCTGTGGTGGCGCGAGCAGAGAAGCGCCGTCGCCGCCGTCGACAAGATGCCACGCTCGCCGCCGCCCAGTCGCTCCTCCCGCAACCGGCTCTCATGGAACCTGGCGCGCCGCGCGCAACGCATCAACGGACCGCTGCACTCGCAGCAACCGACCTACCGAGCGGTCTCTGCCAACGAGCCACCGCGCCGCGCCGCCCTCTCGCGCGCGCCTGCGTTCCCACCCTGTCGCCCGCCGACGCTCCCGCCTCTCCAGCAGCGGCCCGCTCCTCTGCCGCCACGCCGCTGCTGCTACCCGCTCTTCTCCTCCTTCTTGTCGTGGCGCTGGCCATGGTCCTGTGGTCGCCGCACCTGCTGCGCGGCCTGACGTCGCTCGTCGATCCGTACCGCCACCTGATCCGCGACTACATCTACGCGCGCCCGTGGCTGCTGGCACTGTTCCGCGTCTACAAGTACGTCGTCGGGCTCGTCACCAACACGTCCGAGCTGTTCCGCGTGTGCGCGCGCGAGGTGGCGCGCGGCACGGCCGAGCGGAAGCGGCGGGATGCGGTCGAGGAGGATGAGGTGACGCTGCACGACGAGGAGGACGAGGAGGAGGCCGTGGTGACGAGCGAGTGTATCGCGGAGATCGGTACGTTTTGGGGAAGTGCTCGGGGTGTGGGCCGGGAACTGACGCGAGCCGTGTGTGTAGACCAGTCGATTCTGTTCTCGAATCAGCTTGCTGTACGTCCGCTCGTTCCACTGTCCGGAACGTTGCCGACTCACGCAGTACCACGCGTAGATTGAGCGCCGCTCGCTCGAGTCCAAGGGTACGCGCGCACCCGTGCGCCACCCACCACGGCCACGCTGACCCAACCGCCCCCACGCCTAGAATGCGGTCTCGAAGAAGTCACGCAGATGATCATGCTCAAGAAGCGTTTCCCGGGCAACGCCAACCTCGAGACGTACGCCCTCCCTCCCTCCCACCCCCGCTCCCTCCCTCCCACCCCCGCTCCCTCAACCCGCCCTCGCCAACTCACGCCCCAAAGCGCGTCGCTGCTGCACCCGGACCTTAGCCCCGAGGCGCGCGTGCTTTACGCTGCCGTTTCCGTGATCCACGAGTCGCACCGCGTGATCGCCGAGATCAACGCGCGGGTCGCGACCAAGTACGACGCGACCAACAAGGCGCACGAGCGCAAGCTGCTGGAGCTGTGGTCGCTGCTGATGCCGGGTATCGCGCTCGAGTCGCGGCTCACCTCGCAGTGGGGCGACATTGGGTTCCAGGGCCGCGACCCGGCGACGGACTTCCGCGGCATGGGGATGCAGGCGCTCGACGATCTCGTGTACTTCGCCAAGACGCACCCGTTGGCGGCCGCGCACATCCTGGCGTCGTCGCGGCACCCGGTCTCGTGGTACTCGTTTGCGATTGTGGGCATCAACATCACGGCGTACGTGGTGCAGCTGCTGCGCACGCGCCAGCTGCAGCACTACCTGTACCGGCACCACCCGTCGCGCGCGGCCGTGCACGAGTTCTACTGCTACGTCTTCTTCGCCTTCAACAAGCACTGGACCGAGTACACGGGCCACCCGCCGCTCACCATCATGGATTTCGAGCGCGAGTTCGCCGTCGTCAAGACCAAGATCGAGCAGGACCTCCTGCTCCGCACGAAGCCCATGGTCGTGCCTGCCCCCGCGCCGCCTGCTGCCGAGTAAAACGAGATATATCCCTTTTGCGTTAGAACCGCACGCGCACCGCCAACCGGCGCGTCCGCTTGGCGAACCGCGGCTCGACACTGGCGGGCACGTCGGCGCCGCCGATCCACGCTGTGGTCGCGTGCACGACGCGCGGACCGACGAGCAGCTGCGCGCCGAGCCGGAAGAAGCGCACCGAGAGGTGCGGCAGCGACGACGCGGGCGGGGCGAACTCGAGCACGTTCGTGTCCGGGTCGAGCGACGCGGACGCGTACGGCCACGGCGTGTTGGCGGGCAGCTACGGCGTTTCGAGGGGGTCAGTGTGAGCGGTGGCTCGAGGAGGGTGGGGGAGAGCGTACCCAGTCCGAGAGGTCAAAGGCAGCGACACGCAGACCCGGATCCTCGTCGCCGTCGTCGTCGTCGTCGATCGGCGAGTACAGGACGCGAACGCCGTGGCCGGGCGCGGGCTGCGACGCGAGAAACTTTTGCTGCTCGTTGGTCAGCTCGGACTCGTCCTCTTCCTCCTCGTCGTCGCTGTTCGCTTGGGGTACGGGCGGTGCCGGCTCGGCCACCCACGCCGCGACCGGTGCGGGTACGGAAACCTCCTCAATGAGCGGCTTCTTCGGCGCGACCACGGGCGACGACGACCCGCTGACCTCCTCGATGAGCGCGGCCTTGGAGTCGACGCGGCCCATGGACTGGCCGGGCAGGACAAGTGTCGCGAGCTCCTCGGGGTCGCCCTTGCCCTGCTGTTTTTTCGCGGCGCCAGCGTCGCCGTCGAGCCGCAGCTTGCCGAGCATCGACTCGACCGTCAGGTCGGCGACCTCCTCGAGCTCGGCGTCCGTGAACTGCGTGCCGTCGTCGCGCCACAGCCACCGGCCAATGTACTTGGTCCCGAGCTTGACGCCTACTCTGGCGTGAGTTTACGGCGTGGCGGGGTGAAGGGAGGAGAGAGAGGGTACCCTTGCGCGGGAGCGCGACGCCGTGCGTCTCCTCGACGGACCGCAGGAGCAGGTCCTGGAGCGCGGCCTGGAACTCGGTGTCGTTGCGCGCGCGGTCGATGGTCGACGGGTGCAGCACGATGTCGTAGACGGTCTCTACACGCGTCTCCCGCGTCAGCCAACCCAACTCCTCGCTCCTGTACCTCACGTACCCTTGGTCCCGACCCTCCGCCCGCGGCTCACGAGCATCGGCACCTCGTCGGCGACCATGGACTTGATCCCGCCGCTCTTAAGCACATTCACGGCGACGTTCGCGAGCTGCATGTGGAAGACGGGGTGGATAAAGTCGCGCGCGGTGCGCTTCTCGGCCGCCTTCATCTCGCGCGCCGTCGCCGCCAGCGTCTCGCGGTACTTGCGCGGATCGGTCGCGGCGAGCGAGTTGAGCGTGTTCCAGAACTCGAGCGCACGGCGTTTCGAGTCGTCTATGCGTGTCGGGGGCGTGAGGAACGGGTCGGCGAAGGCAGGTCGAGGGGGCAGGCGGACCGTCGGCGTTCTCGACCAGGTGGCTCGGGAAGGGGACGTTCATGGTGTTGATGTGCGATTACATGGACTGTGTGTGGTACGAGTGAAGAGAGAGCGGGAGCACTCGAAGAGCACGGCGGCGGCGAAGGCGCGCGACGCGTCGCGATCGGCGTCAGGTGACGAGTGCGACGCGTCTCCGTTGCTGTCTCCGCGGCGCCGTTTCCACGCTCTCTCCGCTCCTCACACCTCACCCATCGGACCCATGTAACATGTCATCAACCGCAGCCACCGGCACCGCGACCGCGTCAACACACGCCTTGGCGTCGCCCGCCCCTGCGCCCGCGGCGTCGGCGCCCGAACCCCTCGCGACGCCGCTGCTGCAGCGCGCGGCCGTGGCGTGCCTCGACGTGGACGACGGCGAGCTGATCGTCGTGGACCTCGTCGAGGAGATCCTGCAGCGGTCGCAGGACGTGCTGTTCGAGAAGCACATCAGCTCGCAGGTCCTTCCCTACGCCGTCCAGTATGCCAAGGATACGGTGCTCAGGCTGGCGATGGTGCGTCACGGTGACGGGGCTAAGAAGGGTGAGGAAGCTTATGTACTTCAATGTAGTGGGAGTTCTTTGACGAGGACACGGTCGACCCGAGCGACCCTATGTGGTTGCCTGACGAAGGTCCGCTCAACCCCCTCCCCTCGCTTCCCCTCGCGTACCACTCACTCCCTCGCACAACCGTAGAACCCGCGCCAATGCCCGTCGACTCGTGGGCGCGCGGCGTGCTGCACCTCGGTCCCGAGCTGTACGGCCTGGGGCCGAGCAACGCCGCGTCCAAGCCCGTCGTGTCGTGGAAGTCGGCCACGTCGGTCGCCGCCTCGGACGAGACCACCGCCGCGGCAGCGACGGGGCAGCCGCCGGCGAGCCCGTCGTCGCCGCGCAAGGCGATCGGCGAGGGCGGAACCGACGTGTCACAGCCCGGGTCGCCGAGCCGCGGACAAGGGCAAGGGCAGGCGATCGCGCGGCGCGACTCGGGCAAGGACTGGGCGGCGAAACCTGAGAGGGAGCGGAGATTGGCGCAATGAACAGCGAAAAATGTATTCATTCACTCTCACCCATCGCACGCGACACGACTTAAGCGTCGAAGCGGCCAACGCGGATCGCGACCGCGCGCGCATGAGCGTCGAGCCCCTCGACCTCGGCGAGCGTGATGACGCAGTCCGCGAGCCGGTCGAGCCCGTCGCGCGACAGGTGCTGGGTGGTGATATGCTTGACAAACGTGTGGGTGTTGACGCCCGAGTACATGCGGGCGTACCCGTACGTCGGCAGCGTGTGGTTGGTGCCCGACGCATAGTCGCCGCACGACTCGGGCGAGTAGGCGCCGACGAACACGGACCCGGCGTTGGTGATCTGGTCGACGAGCGACTTGGCGAGGTCGTCGGACGCGAAGTTGAGGATCAGGTGCTCGGGCGCGTACGCGTTGCTGAACGCCACGGCCGCGGCCATGGTCGGCGCGCGCACGATCCACGACTTGGGCAGGCACTGACGCACAATGTCAACGCGCGGGAGCAGGTTCGCCTGCTTCTCGACGGCCGCCTCGACGCGCGCCACATCGGCGTCCGTCATGTCGACGGCGACCAGGACCACCTGCGAGTCGGGCCCGTGCTCGGCCTGCGACAGCAGGTCGGCGGCGACGAACCGCGGGTCCGACGTCCCGTCGGCGATCACGAGCACCTCGGACGGGCCCGCGGGCATGTCGATGGCGACCATGGCCGCGGTATCGGTCGTGCACAGCATCTTGGCCGCCGTGACAAACTGGTTGCCGGGCCCGCAGATCTTGTCGACCTTGAGCACCGTCTCGGTGCCGTACGCCATGGCCGCGACCGCCTGCGCGCCGCCCGCCATCACGACCTGCGCCGCGCCCACCTTGTCGGCGACGTACAGGACCTCGGGCGCGACGCTCCCGTCCTTGCGCGGCGGCGTCGCGATGACGATCTTCTCGCACCCGGCAACGGCCGCGGGGACGCCGAGCATGAGCGTCGACGACGGGAGCACCGCGGACCCGCCGGGCACGTACAGGCCGACACGCTCGATGGGCCGGACGACGCGCGAGCACGTGATGCCCGGCATCGTCTCGACGACGAGCGGCTCCGTCTCGAGCTGCGCGCGGTGGAACTTGTCGACGTTGGCGACGGCCGTGTCGATGGCGGCGCGCACCGCGGGCGTCAGCGCCTTGGCGTCGTAGTGCTGCGCGAACGGCGGCAGGAGGACGGGCGAGGCGAGGGCGACGCCGTCGAACTTGGCCGTGTACTCGAGGACGGCCGCGTCGCCGCGCGTGCGCACCGCGTCGACGATCGGGCGCACGATCCCCATGATCTTGTCCGAGTCGAGGATCGGGCGCTGCAGCAGCGCCGTGTACTGCGCCGAGTCCGCGGGCACCGAGGCCAGGTCGACGTGCTTCATCTTGAGCCCGCCCTCGGGCTTCTTGGGCGCGGCGGGCGCGGCAGCGGCAGCCTGCTTCTTGGCGGCAGCCGCCTCAATGGCCGCGGCGTACTGCGGCTTGGCGTTCCCCGGGCGGCGCGTGACCTTGCGCGCGCGGGCGTCGAGGACGGCCTCGATGTCGGCGAGCGAGACGCCGTGGGCGGTGGCCTTGGCGAGGGCAAAGTAGAGCACGTCGGCGGCCTCGGCGGCGACCTCGGCGGGGGTCACGGCCTCGATGAGCTCGTGGGCCTCCTCGAGCAGCTTGGCGTGGAGCAGCTTGGTGTCGTTGAACAGCCGGTGCGTGTAGCTGCCGGCGGGGGCGGCCGTCTTGCGCGCCTCGAGCGTGGCCGCAAGCGCGGGCACGCCACCCGCGGCGGCGGTCCCGAAGCAGCTCGGTGTGGCGCGGTGGCAGAACCCGACGCCCGCCTGGCGCACGACGAACTGCAGCGCGTCCGCGTCGCAGTCGACGTCGATGCGCACGAGCGCCTGCGTGGCGCCCGACGTCGCGCCCTTGTGCCACACGCCGCGCTTGCGCGAGTGGTACACGCCCGTCCCCGTGCGCAGCGCCTCGGCGATCGACGCGCGGCTGCTGTACACGAGCCCGAGCGCGGTCCCGTGCTCGTCGGCGACCACCGTCGGGAACAGACCGTCGGCGCGGTCGGACGTCATGCCCGTCGTCACGAGCGCGGCCGCGGGGAAGTCGAAGGCGGACGACTGGTCCATGTCGTCGGCGCCCGGGTACGTGATGCGCGGCGCGGGGACGGCGACCGTCACGCCCGGGAGCGCGGCGAGCGCCGCGGCCTCGGCGAAGGTGCCGGGCCCGGCGAGGAAGTCGAGGACGAGCGTGCGCTCGGCTTCGCCGGCCTGGACCAGCTTGACGAGGTCGGCGAGCGCGGCCTGGTCGATCCCCGCGGCGGGGTTGCTGCCGACGTGCACGACGTAGCCGGACACAGCGCCGTTGAGCGCGTCGACGGCGCGCTTGAGGTCGGCGAGCGCGAGCGGGGTGACGGCGGGCGTCGACAGGTGCGCCATGATGCGGTTCTTGGGGAACGTGGCGGCGAGCGCGGCGAGGTCGACAGGTGAGTGCGCCTGCAGCGCGACGCGGTCGGCGCCGGCCTCGAGGACCTGGACGACCTGGTCGGCGAGGTCGGCGGCCGCGGGCAGCACGACGATCGACCGCTTGAGCGTGGCGAGACGGGCGGAGTCGGCCGTCCGCAGCGCCGTCAGCGCGTTGCCCGCGGGCAGGCGGACGAGCACGGGCGCGAACACAGACAGGCGCTCGAGCGTCGCGCGCGCCGTGGCCGACGCCGGCGCGGGGCGGGCCTGCGCGACGTCGAGGGTCGAGATGAACGGCATCGGTGCGGGGGAGGGAGGATCGGGTGCTGCTGGACTGTGGGGAGGGAGAGGGTCAGTTGGTGGCGTTGCGCGGGCGTTAAAGGGCGAGCGAAGCATACATGAGCAACGGTGCCAATACACGAGAGAGTCCTCTGCGGGAGAAGCAGCGTGTTCCGAGGGATGCCCGGCTTATATAGCAGCGAATTCCGGGCAGGCAGGGATCGACGATCAAGCCGCGCGGCTGCGACCACCCACGTGCGCCGACTCACAGTGCGCGCGTAAGCTCGGATTTGTCGTCACACAGCCTTCGGCTGGCACCGGCGCAGGGCTTTGCCCTTTCGCCCTTGCCTTTGGCCGTCCTCGCCTCGCGTTCGCTTCCCCTCTTCAGCGTTCATGAGTGTAAGTCGGCAATGAACACCTTTTCAGTTGCGCACACTTTTCTGATCTGATTCCGGCTCGCATCCTCGGGAAGAATGCTCGCGAGATAGACGCGTTACCCGCGTCCAAGTTGACCACGTTGCGCAGCGCGTGCACCTCCTGGCGCATCAGCGAGCGCTTGCCGACCTTGAACTCACCCACGGGCGTAAGCACGCTGACGTGCCGGTTGCGCGTGATCGCGAGGTCGATGAAGCGTCGTTGTAGGCAGACAGCATCGTCGTCGCCTCGTTAGGTCGATAATCAACGCCGCAGCCGTTCATCTTCATGATCCCGCAGAGCGCACAGTGCACGGGCGACGCCAACGGCAACGCGCGCAACGTCCGCGTTGTTGTCGGCAGCCAGCGTCGCCTCATTATATTGAGGAACAGCGCCGCCTTGTTGAATAGATGATCAGCGTCGCCTTGTCGCGTTGATGATCATCGTCGCCTTGCTGAGTTGAAGTTCAGCGCCGCCTTGTTGAGTTGGTGATCAGCGTCGCCTCGTTGCGTCGATGATCAGGTTTGCCTTGTTGGGTTGATAACCAGCGTCGCCTTGTTGCGTAGATGACCAGCGTCGCCTCGTTGCATCCATGACCAGCGTCGTCTTGTTGGGTTGATGCCAGCGTCGCCTTGTCGAGTTGATAGTCAGCGTCGCCTTGTCGAGTTGGTGATCAGCGTTGCCTTGTTGTGCTGGCGACCAGCGTCGCCTTGCTGGGTTCATGTCCAGCGCGCCTCGTTCCGTGAATGTCTAGCGTCGCCTCGTTACGTCAATGTTCAGCGCCACCTCGTTACTTCAATGTTCAGCGTCGCCTCCTTGCGTTGATGACCAGCGTTGCCTCGTTAAGTTGCGGATCAGCGTTGCCTCGTTGCGTTGATAGTCAGCGTCGCCTCCTTATGTCAATACTCAGCGTCGCCTCGTTACGTCAATGTTCAGCGTGGCCTCGTTGGGTCGTGATCAGCGTCGCCTTGTTCCATTGATGATCAGCGTCGGCTCGTTGCGTCAATGACCAGCGTCGCCTCTTGCGTTGATCATCAGCGTCGCCTTGCCGCGCAGCACTAATTGGAGCCAAGACGAGGGTTGAGTGCTGCGCTTGAGAGTAAACAAGCAAACGAGTTGAGTTAGCTCAGACTACGCTGAAGTCGTCATCGCGAGACTATTGCGTTCCTGTCGAGTTTCTGCCCCAACTTATGGTTGCTCATCTCCATCGCGACACGATCAAGGCAAGGATCAGGGACTGTGACTCAACTCAGCCGCGCTGCTGCTGCTGTTGCCGCATAACATGCTGCGCAGAGCGACAGCGACAAGGTAACACGTAAGTTGAACCGCCGCCTTGGCTCAGCTGCATAATTAACTTTGTAAGGAAGCTAAATGAGGTACAGTTGCCAACTTAGCGCGGATGCGGCTAAAGTCGCACAGCAATCAAGAAACGTCATTGAAACCTTAAGTAGCAACAACAAAGTACATATTTGCCGCGGGTTGACTTTTGTCAAGCGAGGGCGCGCGAGGGAGAAAGGGCGAGGGACGCGTTCAGCCACTCACGTGACATGTATCAGCCTGATGAGGCAAGCCCAAATGTGACAAGTAACGCCAGACCCGGTGGCGGAGCAGGCGGAGGTGCGGTTGCAGATGCGGTAGGCTGAGGCGCAGAACCAGCAGCCGAAAGCGAGCTGGGTGCGACTGTTAAAGACAAGGTGTTTGAAGTAAGTGCAGCGCTTACATGCGCGTTGAACGGTGGCACGCGTGTTGAAAGTTCAGCGCGGTCGTTGGATCGTTGTTGATGAGGGCGAGGCGGAGAGCTGAGAGAGAGGACGGGTCGCGCAGATCTGCGGTGGACAGCGACAGCGACGCGAGCAGTCCATGGTATGCGTCGATCAGCTCATGGAGCTTCTTGCCGACAGACTCGGGGGAGCGTGTATGTGCAGAATGCTGAGCGAGCCAGGCGGCAGCGTGTCGAGCAGCAGCAGCGCGGTGGCCGTGCGACGCAAAGGTGGCGTAGTTGCTCGAGTCGAGGCACAGCCAGTCGACGAGGCGGTCACACTCCTCCGCGGTCCACCTTGGCCGACTGTCGTGTTGCGGCATGTTACAGCCGCTCAAGCTTTCGTTTCGTGGAGGAGAAGTGGAGTGCGCAACGTCGCCCGAGCCAAAGTCGCGAGCAAGCCGCAAAACGCGTTCAGCCACAGTCACGTGACATGTATGACTTGATGAAACCAAGTGAAATCCGCCAAAAGCACGTGACACAGACCGAGACTTTCGAAGGGGCCACCCAATATTTCAGGGCAAAGCCCTGCATGTGGCGTTCCGAGCCATCACCGGCCCGATCACGGAGCAGATCACCACCCACGGCGAGGTCGAACAGACGCGTCTTGCGACTTGAGCCGCGCCCAGTCAGTCGTCGTGAAGCGGATCAGGTACATCTTTGCTATGAGTGCGAGAGGTAACGACACATTGGGCGGCAGCCCATCAGGCCGCAGCTGAGCCATGAGCCCCGCTCCGCGACTTGGTAGCGTCATAGTCGCGCGCGATCCGCTCGAGGTGGAGCACGGACGTCGAGTGAGCGAGAACTTGCGCGCCGTCGTCGAGCCGGTCCTTGGGCGACCCGTCCTTGCGCGCTGCGACAAGTCGAATGACGCGGGCGGGCGGATCAGTGGGGAGCTCGAGGAGCACGAGTGTTGTGCGCTGCAACAGGTCGACGCACTCGATCCCGTCGCCGACCTCGGCCTGCGGCTGCTCGCCTGGACCGCGCGGGCGAAGCGCAAACTCGTACATGGCCGTGATCGCGATCTTGTGCATGCTGCTCCACCCGAGCACCGACGAAGAGACGTACACCGAGATGACGGCGGCCAGCGTGATGACGAGTTCGATGACATCTACGCCCACGACCGTCTGGATGAACATCTGCGCGCCATCCTTGATCACGTAGCTCGGCGCGCTGTAAATCTGGCGGACCCAGCCGCCCGTCCGCGCCGTCGTGAATGTGGTTGCCGCCCATCCGTCGCCTGGACCCGTCGCCTGGTTCGCGCTCTGGCGGACGCCCGAGAGCGCCGTGGTCCAGAGCCACGGGCGCGATCCTCGGCCGACGTACGTGTCGTCAAGGCACCGCAGCGAGACGGGCCACGCTTTTGGGACCTGCTGGACCGCGCCGATCATGTCCATGAACTCGTCGGCCGCAGTGAAGTTGGCCAGGTTGGTGAAGTTCGCGGGGTTGAAGTTGGTCATGAACGTTTTGATCATGGTGCGGCACACCTGCGCGCCGCTGAGGTACTTGACGAGAATCCCGGAGTTGTTGGCCGCGAATTCTTGGTCGAACTCCGTTCCTGCACCGTTTGCAAACATGATAGTGCACAGCTGCGGGGAGGCGGTGATGCCCGCGGCCTTGGTCAGGTTGCTGAACGGGGGCAAACGGGTCCAGTTGCCGGTCGTGTCAAAGGCGATTGCTGCTGTGGTGTTGACAGGGATGATGCCCGTCGACTGAGCAGTTTCGGTGCACACGCGATTGATGTTGCCTTTGAGAGGCGCCGCCGTCCGGTAAACTGGGCCGCGCCGTGACACGTACAGCTCGGACGCAGGGATCACGCTTGTGCGCTTCGAGTGCTTGCCCCCGCTCGACTCGGAACCAATGGAAAGCAGCTCGATGGTACCCCTGGCAAGCAGCTCTCCGGTCGTATGGAAGAAAGTGGCGAGACTGTACCCGGTGAAGCCCGCGGTTCCAAGGTCGCGGTACTCGGTCGCGTCTGCGTAGAAAAGTGAGCCAGTACTGTTCCCAATCACGGCGCCGCTGGTTTCGTTCATGGCGCGGAACACGGGATAGGGGACATTGATCCGCGCGTTCAGCCACCCGACAACCTCGTGAGGCTGCAGGTCGCACTGCGTCGAGTACGCCTGGACGAACGGGCCAATGGCCATGACGCCGTAGATTGGAGGTTCGCGCACGTCGACTTGACCGGGTTCCTGCGATGCGTTGGCCTCGTCCGCGCTCGGCTCGAGATCAGATGCGGCACCAACTCCGACTGGAAGACGAGAAAGCGACCCAGACGTCTCGGCCGCAAAGCCGATAGGGAGGGGAAGCGCGAACGGGAACCCAAACTCGAAGTTGCGCGTGGATTTGAGCCAGCCCGTGTACTGGAACGTCTGCGTGCCGAACCTGTTATACCGACGGGAGACGCCGGCATTGAGGTTGAAACGTAACTGAGCGCCGTTTCTGCCCTGGGGAAAGAATTCGACAGGCTCAGCGGGCGTCCGCCGCACCTCGTCGCCAGAGCATAGCTTGCGGTTGAGCAGTCGTGGAAGCACGTCGGGCTCCGAAAACGACCCCGACGCGCGCATCCATGTGTTGGTTTGGTCAAAGCGGGTCGGGAAGACGGACGCGAGCGCATCGAGCACCGTGTCGCGCGGGAACAGCCGGCCCGTGGCGATGCCGGGGAACGGGAAGGACGCGTTCACGGCGGCCCGTGCCCACACGATACGGGCCTCGCGCGTCTCGCGCAAGTTATTGATGTACGACGAGACGAGCCAGTCGACGATCAGTCCCGTGGCCGCGAGAACCGTGAGAGCGAGAATGAAGAGCTTGCGGCGAGGAACGTTGGGCGTGGCGAGAGAAAGCTGGCGGAAGCTGGCCGAGACGGCGGCTGGGACCGACAGGTTCATGAGGATCGAGAGGCCGGGGCGGCGCGCGAAGACCAGTTGGAAGACGAGCGTGTCGAAGACGCTGACCACCACCATGCGGGTCAGCGTCGACCACAGGCTGAATTCGGTCAGTCCGAGATAAATGAGTAGCATCAGGGTAGCATTAATTCATGAGCTGACAGGGTTCCAGGGAGAGAGAATACCACGCACGGTGAGGTTTGGATGGGAGCGCGCACGCGTCGTTGGTGACGCGTCTCTGTGGCGCAACGCGTAGGAACCGTAGCGCACCGCATTTCAGGAAGGCGGCGATCGATCGCGTGCTCTCACCTGAGTGCGCCTTGCGAAACACGAAAGTGTGGTCAAGCGAGCACTGAATCCCGATATCGGTGGTCCTTTTGAGCACGGTTGAAATATTATCGATCGACAAGATGCGTTACTCCAAAAAATACTCTGAGTCCGCATGAACGAGCTTTTAAGACTCATCAATTGCGGCCACAAGGTCAACTCGCAGCCAGTCCGGAAGCGGCCGAGGCATCGACGCGTCCAAACCCTTGGTCAAGTTGCTGCGAGCAGCCTTGTAACTCTTCTCAAGCGGCCGAAACTTCCCACGGTCTTTGGACGACATGAGGTGCCGCTCGGCCTCCCACTTTGCGTGCGCGTGGTACGCCTCGCATCCAGAACAAGCGCATTCAAAGACCTGGGTCGACTCGAGACCAAACTTGGCCTCGAGGAACGCGACCTGGAATGCAAGGTGCCGCTCCAGATCGAGGCTGGCCGCGAGAGACTCGTACTCGTCCGCGGAAATGAAGTGAAACCAGTAGCCGTGGTTCACAAAGTCCTTGTCTGCGTACCCGACGTGGTGGCCCCACGAACGCAGCGGACCGAGCATCGTCTCCGCGGCGGCGCGGGACGGGTACAGCGCGAGGCACTCGGATGGGGGAGTCGTGCGCGTGGAGGGCGCGTGGTACACGGCGATCGGCCTGTGCAGGTCGGGCTCGCGCGGAAGAAGTGGAACGCGGCGAGCCAAGTGCAGGTCGCGGTCAACGATCGCAGCCTTGAGCGCCGCGTCAGACCCGAGCAACTCGTCGATCTTCGCGACAAAGTTGCTGCGGTGCACGCGGCGGACCTGAGCGACCAACTCCTCGAACGTAAGCCGGTGCGTCATGCGGCAGCAGTCAAAGCAAGCGATGTGCGACTCCTTGAAATCCTGCCTCCGACGTGGATCCAGGTGGCACATGGTCGTCTGGGCGAACACGGCTGGACCGCCAAAGGACGCAAACATCTCGACGAGATTGGCCTCGGAACAGTGACAGAAGAAGCACGGATGCGGAAGCTCCTGCGGGTTCAGGCGCGCGTTCGTGATAGCCGCGAGCTCGAGCGGGCGCGCGCCTGCCGAGTAACGCTTGGCATGGTCGGCGGCGGACGGAAGCGGCACGTCGTCCCTGCACCGCGAAAACGTGAAACGATTGAAGATGAACTTGACCTTCGACTCAAAGGCGAGGAGCGACAGGTTCGCCATCATGCGGCGGCACCACTCGCAGCAGGGCACGACGTTGTGGCGCGACAGGGCGGAGCAGCTCCAGGGCCGGTTGATGCCGTGCGAGCCACCCGCGGGCGGCGGCTCGAGGCAGTACATGCACAGGGCGCCATAGTAACGAGCAAGAAACGGGAGGTCGCTCAGTACGACGCGCGAGTCGAACGCGTCCGCGACGATGCGGCGCAGCCACGCGGCGACGACCGGGTCTTGGACAGGCGCTAGCGCAGCTTCGAGTTCATCGGCGGATACATTGCAGCGAGTTTGATCCATGATGGGGTGCGCGTGTCGTTTCATTGGCACGGATGCGGGAGAGAGCAGAGAGCCACGCCGCCGCGGCGACTTTGACCGACGCGCGCGCCGTGTGTGGCTGACTCTCTTCAGCGCGCCGGTCCGACCCACGCTCTGGCCCCTTGTCATCTCCATAGGCGACGCCGCACGAAACTCTATCATGACTTGATGCATTCGAATGAACGGCCACCTCACGTCGGTGCTCTTCACACTCGAGCATCGCGGTGGAACTCGAGCACGGTCGCGGAACTGCGCAACCCGACGGCGGCAACGCCGCCCCAGAAAGGTCGCTGGACGCACGCCGGGTCGCTGGTACCGGCCTGGGAGGTCAAACACACCCAGTGTTCGGGACCAATCCCGAGCATTTGAAGTCTGGACTGAGTCGGAAGTGACGAGTACTGAGGCGTGTCGTCCATGAATCGTCGAAGGTGCGCTTCTCCCCGACTCGCAACACTTTGCGTTGCTCACTCTGGTCACTGATTTCCGAGCGTCTTTGACCCGCACTCTGCCCGCGACTCATTCGTGCACAGGGACAGTCACGATTCCACCACGAGAAAATTACTACGGAATCCTTCCGTCAGGCTTTCGGCCCTCTTGACATGCGGCTCGTGGCCTTAGCACGCGACACCGACCTGATCGATGACCCAACCCACAAGCTTACCAATCACGCTTCCTTCGAAGCTCTTTGCCGTATCGCGGCGAACGACTCGTTTGGCTCAATCTCACCTTCTCATGAAAACACTCGAAGCGCGTCTTCTCGCGGATTTCTACCTCGCTTGCACTCGGCGGTTCTCTCAAGTCGATCCAGTCAGTACCTGCACCAGCTCTCTTTCTCCTCGTACGCGCGTTGCGAAAAGCTCCGCCACGCGCACACGAGGAGAAAGCTCGCTTGTACGGGTCTTGGATCGAGTTTCGCGCCGCTCACGTCAAGATGCGGGGCACTGCTCACGAATAGATCCTGCCTGGTTGCTTTCACGACACTTGCGACGGCTCAACGGTGTGAGCGAAGTCAGCTACGTGATCTTGAACACGGTTGACCGACCGTGAGTGATGCATGCAACTGGTCAGCAGCGTGAAAGAAGCCTACGGCGCAGCTTCGAGATCTTTCGGCCAACTGCGAGTGCAGGTCGTGGACGGCGTGCGGTGACGCTCGCGCGCTCGGCCGGCTTCAGTCGCGTTGCGCCACATTGCGACTGGGCCGTTTCAAGTCGCGGGATGATCGGCGCTCTGATCCGACGGCGCCCTGGCGACGAAGTTCCTTGATCGGCGAAGCATGCGGGCGGAAAATCTCATCGAGCGGTCGCAGTCGATGTCAGCACGAGAGAAGACGTGGATCAACGGCAATAAACTTTGATATTCGATACACTGAACTCTTCATCATCGACACTCTTCTCATTCACCCACACGCGCCCGTCTACGCGTACTGCCGCGCGATATCGCGCTCGTAGTCGTCGACATGCCCGCGGCGGCGCTGCTGCTGGTGCCCGGCGTGCCCGCCGTGGCCGTGGCCGTGGTGGAGATGAGCGACGGGCTCCTCGGTGTGGCGGTGCTCGCGGTGACGGTGATGGTGGTAGTAGCCGCCGGAGTGGCCGGCATGGTGGCGCTCGCCCTCGGCGGTGCCGCGGCCCGTGGCGGCCGGGTACGGCGGCTCGTACATGGGGTCGGTGGGCGCGAGCGTCGAGCGCGGGTAGATGCCGGCGGCGGTCGGCCTGCGCGACGGGGCCGAGGTCTCGTGGTAGTGGTGCGGCTCGAGCATGGGCTCGGGCTCGCCGAAGGCGCCGGCAGCCGCGGGCCGGAGGTGCGTCGGGTACCGCTCGATCACGTCCGAGTCAATGACGGCGGGTTCGTGGTACACGGCCGGCGCCGCGGCGGTGGGGTGCGTGCCATGGACGGCGGCCATGTGGGCGCGGGTGTTGAGGAACTCGCGGGACATGTCGACCTCGGCCTCGCCCATGGCGACGCGCTCCTCGCCGTGGACCTGGCGCGCGGGGTTGCGCGTGATGCGGCCGACGACGTCGGTGACGCGGCCCATGTACTTTTCCCAGCGGCCGTGCATGGCCGAGGGCTCGCGCATGGCGAACTCGTCGATGGGCGAGGCCTCGAACAGGTCGACGCCGCGCGCGTACCCGTAGTCGTGCGCGGACCGCCGCTCGTCGGCCGCGAGCTTGCGCTTGGCGACCGTCTTGGCCGACGGCCGCTCGCGCGCGTCGTACGCGACCCACATCGACGGCGTGTTGTCGCGCGTCTCCTTGAGCACCGTGCCCGCCGGGTTCGGCACCAGGTGCGTCGTCGTGTGCACCGCCGCGCCGCCGGGGTGGTGGGCGTACGCGCCGCGCGGGCGCTCGTAGTCGTAGTTGGGGTCGTGGTACTCGTGCGACGAGAACATGGTGGTGGTTGGTGCGTGGATACGTTGATGCGTGGCAGCTATTATCAGCGTGGTACTCGCCCGGGAGGGAAGGTGGGCGGCGGGGGGAGGCGCGCCGCTTTGAGGCGGGGGTCTCAGCGTGCGCAGCGGGGGCGGCGATCAATGTGGCGCGACGCGTGATTCACCTCACCCGAGCCGCGAACATGCCGCCGAGACACGCTCGCTAAACTAGTGCAATATATAGTAGATTCATCCCCTCTTCATCACGCCTAGTCCTTCTTCTTGTCGCGCTTGGCGAGCAGCCGCTCCTTGGCGTGGATCAGCGGCACGTGGTCGTCGAGCTCGTCGACCTCCTCGGCCGCGCCGGGCGCGAGCGGCGCGCCGCCGCCGCCGTACCCGGGGTACACGGGCGGCGCGTGCATGGCGTGGGCGCCGCCGTACTGCGGGCCCGCGGCCGCGCCGTGCGTCGGCATCGCGTGTGGGTCGGCGCCGTGGCCGAGGTTCATCATCCCCGCGGTCGCGGCCGCCTGCTGCTGCGCAAACTGCTGCTGCTGGGCGTAGTAGCCGGCGTACGGGTTGAGCGCGTCCATATCGACCTCGTACCCCTCGCTGCCGCGGCGCACGTGGCCGCCCGGGTGCGCGAACTTGGGCAGCTGCGGGACCGCGGGCGGGTGCTGCAGGTACTCCCAGCGGGCCGTCTCGTTGATGGGGAAGGCGAGCCCGTCGCCACGCGCCGAGTCGACCGGGAGCAGCCACAGGAGCGGGTTCGGGCCGAAGACCGACGTGATGTTGGCCCACACGCCGAGCTTGTACGGGTTGTGCACGCTGCCGATCAGGCCGTCGTGCCGCTGCACCAGCGCCTTGCGCTCCTTTTCCATGGACTCGATGGTCGTGCAGTTGGTTGCCACGTAGTAGAAGTGGTACGCCGACAGGCCGCCCACCATGAGCAGCACGGGGACGCCCATGATCAGGTCGAGCACGGTGCCGACGATCTGGTAGAAGACCGCGTCCGAGTAGTACTGGACGTGTGCGCGCGTGAGGACGGGGTCAGCCCGAGTGCTCGCGTACTCGACGCGTATGCGGGAGAGAGCGTACCCACGCCGGGTACGGCGACGTGACCCAGTCGTACATCTGGTACCCGAGGGCGCCGACGCACAGGCTCGTGGCCACGTTGACGTAGAACAGGAACCGCAGAAAGTAGGGCTGGTTGCGGTGGCCGACTAGACTCACGGCGCGTCACGGTGAGTATGCGATACAGCGATCCGAGCTGGTGGCAGCCGTACCGCAGTTGTTGATCCACGGGCAGTGGTGGTCCATCTTGAGCACGCAGCGGTTGCACGAGCTGCAGTGGTGCGCGCGCGGCGGCTTGTTGACCTGGCACGTGCGGCAGAACCGCGGCGCCGTCGTCGACTGCTTGAGCTCGACGAACCCGTCCGTCTGCTTGCTCGGGTCCTAGTCCCGCGCACGCATGTGAGCGAGCTTCGGATCGACCGCGAACGCGCGCGCGGGCACCATACCCAGTCGAGCGGCACGCGGCCCGGGTCCATGGTGACGGCCTTGTAGTAGTTGAACCACAGCATCAGCACCGACCCGTCGAACACGACGTAGAAGAGCGAGTGCTTCCAGCTCGCGCCGAACGGGAAGTAGAACTGCAGCACGAGCAGCTGCGCAGAGACGGGGATGTACGTGATGAGGAACACGACAAAGATGACGAGCAAGATGTTGCAGTCGGCCATGGTGGCAGGTCCATGAGAGTTCGTGTGTGCGATTGCGTTCAAAAAGTGCGGGGAAGGGAGAGAGCGCGTCGCTCAGAGAACGCGCGCGCCACTCGCGGCAGCGCGGCCGAGAGACACCTGCCACGCCCATCGCGTCACGCGACGGCCTGCAGCGCCCGGCCGGCCCTTCTCGCGCTCGTCGCCGCTCAGTCGCGCGCCCTGGTCTCCTACAACACGCTACGAAGCTACGCATCGAATACCCGCGCCGCTCCCTGCAACGGACTGCCGCACTACGCATCAACACTCTTGTCTGCTTGATTTATCCCCGACCGCCACCCCGAACGCCAACATGTCGACCAAGGTCCAGAAGGTCATGGTCCAGCCGATTGTATGCCCTCCTCCACGCCATGCCGCACACACGGATACGCGCTAACCCTCTCCCATTGTGTCTAGACGGTGATCTTCAAGCACTTCCAGGCGGTCCGTGCGCTTCCCCCGTCGCCCACGCGGAGCCCCACCCGCTGACCCCGCCCTCCTTCCGCGCGACGCTGTAGAAGCAGCGCGTGGCCGTGTGGCTCTTTGACAACGACTGGATGCGCCTCGAGGGCATCATCGCCGGCTTCGACGAGTTCATGAACCTCGTTATGGACGACGCCGAGGAGGTCCACTACAAGAAGAACACCCGGACAGTCGTTCGCCGCAAGAAGCTCGGCCGCACCCTGCTCAAGGGCGACTGCATCTCGCTGTACGCCTTCCCCTCATCTGTCGGTGGCAACCGCGCGGCGACTGACGCAACCCCGCATCGAACCTCTAGCATCCAGGCCGTCACGACGCCCGCACCGCCCGCCGAGCAGGAGGACGAGCCCATGGCATGAGCTGTCGGGCGTGAGCCGCTTCATGTGTAATTTGTATCTTTTTTGATCATCGTCCGCCTCGTCTTGAACGCTCGCTCTCAGCGCGAGCCCGAGTTCGCCCACCATGCAACGCCGCCAGCCATGACTTGCTGCAACTATGAAGCTGATGAAACCTTGGCCCGTACGCGAGCCTCGACTGAGTAACTCCAAGTGAAAGTAATGGTGGAGGAAGCGAGGGCCGAGGCACGCGCTCCAGCTGTCACTTCGCTCGCGATCTTGCGGTGCGAAACCTATCAGTGCTCGTCGACTCGGACACCACCACCGCAACCCTGGCTGTCCTGATGGTAGCACCGCACCTGAATGTCGTTGTTGCAGTGTACAGTGGGACTGCAACAGTAAGCACCGCAGCGCTCCTGGCCGTGAACAAAACGCTCCTCGCGCGCTCCCCTTTCTCCTCCCTCGCCAACAACTCAACGGAAACGAATGAAATGCCGCTCGTCTACCTCGGCTTGACCGAGTTCAGCATCTGGTCGACGCTGACCCGCATGGTCGTGGTCAGCGTACTCGACACGCTTGTCTTCCAGCTCGTCTTCGCTCGGCGCCCCGGTCTCTCGATCCTCATGAACCTGTCGGTCCCCGCCGCCGTCTCGGCCAGTTTCCGCCAGCTCACGCTCAAGACACGCCGTGGCATCCGCCACAAGCTTGCCGTGCTTGGTCTCATGCTTCTGGCCGCCACCGGCCTGATCGTCGACTGGATCGTCTCGTCGTACATGAACAACTTGCGCATCGGCCGCGAGTCGCGCATTGTGTGGGCGCGTCCGGCCGTCAACGCATCGAATCCGTTCCCTGGTATCGCAACTGGACGTCTCTTTCCGCGCGACGTCGTCCTTGATGCACTTTCGGCGCTACTGACCCTCAAAACGGACGACTCGGAATGGGTCCGCACGTCGGGCTCGCTTTCGGAACTCGACGTTGTGCCCGCGCTTACCGACAACAACCTGTGCTTGAATCCCTCCGAGTACCGGCAGCGGTCCAAAACAGTCGATTTGTCGCACTTCCTTGCAAACGGTTCGAAGATCGATATGCAATTCTACGCAGGCGTTCCTCGTCGCTACAATACTTTTGGTCGCCAAACGCTTCTGTACACTGCCAAGCTGATTTCCAACAACTCATTGATCAATCAGTACCCGCTTACTCTGCCGTTGCCAGTCGTGTCGACTGCGGAGACGGCTGGTTCGATTGCCCGTGTCACAGCTTCTTCCAACGTTCCCGCCGCAGGTACCAAGAAAACGGCAAAGTCCGGGGTTGCCCGCGATCCTCCGATTTATGGCGTGACTTCGATTGCTTCAGTTGTGCAGAGCTACGAGACTCAGTGCGCCTTGACGCCCTCGGAGACCATGGACTGGCTCAACAGCCGAATTTCCAGCAAGCCGGGTACTTTCTGTCAAATCGATGCTCAAAATCGCACCGTGCCGGGTATCAAGGACAGCTCGCTATTCTACGGCGACTGGAGCGAATATTACCTCGCAGGCTTTGATGGGGGTTTCGGGCACAGCTTGGCTATTTTCGTTCATACGACCGAGAAAATGCTTTCCGAAGGTACCATCGAATTGTTGTCGTTTGGGTCCGAGACGAGCGGTGGAGACTGGGCCAAACGGACGAGCTTGCTTACCGCCAGCAACCTTCATATCAAGTCGAACGTGACCGGCGTGTCTTACACGACCGCCCCGCTTACTTGAACCATCGTTCAAAACTGCACCAAAGCCGCCCAATCAACCAGGTTGGTTCGCATTTCGGGTAACTCTACAGTGGATTTTACCCCGGCGCAAAACTTGACGGAAATTCCGAAATTCCGCGAGGAGGCCCAGCGCGACCAAGTTGGCGCTCTCCCGGAACTCTGCACGCTTACGCTCAAAGACGGCGGCACAACTCGATTTGTCGGCGGCGTCAAGGCTAATGACTCGTTTCCTTTTCTTCAATACCTCAGCGGCGCGCAAGTGTGCCGCACAGTGCTCAAAACGTTCAACACAACGGAGGTCGGCTTCAATCCAGATGTCAACCAATTCGTCTTCGAATACGACCAGTATCTGGACTTGATTGGTGCAGTCCAGGAAGCACCGCAGTCTTGGCCTATCTCCTTGCGCTGCCTTGACAAATCCTACATTGACCAGAAACTCCGCCCATCGCTTTGGACCACGATGCTTTCTCGCGTGCGCGGGCAGCTTGCCAGTGCTGGCTCTGGTTCCGAGACTTTATCGCCGGGTGACGGCTGGGCGACTACTGCTTTGACGGTCGCCCGGACGGGTGGATGGGTCAGCCAAGGCTCGAGTGTCCCAACTTATGCTTTCAAAAGTGGTCCGCAAATGTTCGTTCAAACGGTCGTCGGCATCGAAGCTGTCGAGCTTCTCATTTCGCTTGCTGCTCTGTTGGCGGTTTACACTTTCTCGTCGGTCCTTGGGTGGAGCAGCATGCACACCATCGCGCTCGCCGCCATGTACGAGTACGCGTTTCATCCGCGCGACTCGGGCGAGGAGCCGCAGACGACCGTCGGGAACGGGATCGAGTCGGTCGACCTGCTTCAACGCACGACGCTCGCTCTCGTCAAGCTTCCGACGGACCCGCCCTCCCGCGTCGTCCGCCTTGTTCCCGCGGGTAAGAACGGGCCGCTCTTGCAGGATGACGGCAAGGAGGACCTGATAGCGCACTCGAACTCGTTCGTTCACCTTCAGCGCATCGCGCGGAACCGGTTCCCGAGCAAGAACAACGGTGGCGCCGAGGCGCTGCTCGCTGTGGGCGCGCTCGTGTAGCTGTTCAGCTGATTTCATGCCTTCTTTGTGTCATTTGTCCGTTTTCAATACTCAATCTACGTTTCTCAAGCCTCGCATAAGCATCGCCGCACCTACTTCAGGGCAGTGAGAGACATGGGACGCGTCGATCAATCACGTGAGTGGCGCAACGCGACTCAACGCGACGAGTGGGCGACCTCGAACTTTCCTCCCGTGCTCGTTTTGCAATTTGAATCACCTCTTAACTTGAATGTGAACACGACTAGTCCATGATTAGTGAAACAAGCGCTGCGAGAGTGCGACTGAAAGGTAGCGCGTTCCCTTCAAAACGTGCCTAGTGAAACGCTCCCCTTGGCATGTTTGAAGACAAAAGGCCGAAGCTATTTTCCCATGTGAACGTAGTAGTAAAACATTGGCGGTGGATACCTCGCCTCAGGGACATGCACTCCTGCTCGCCCTGGGCTCCCCAAAGATTAGTCGCAACGGAGTATCATTCGATTTGAAAATGAATTTCCAGTATGAAAGCGATAGTATTCTTTGTTGAAATCGAGGAATAGACAAGCTCGGTCTTGGTCGAGGCTTGTTTCCGTGTGACCCGAACTTCCGGCATTGAATGCATGCATTCATTACGTGCACACATTTGCGAGAAAATCTTGGTTTCAGGTGCGGACACTGCGGAAGCTGCACTCTGCACTCTGCCCGTTAGTTGAGGCACCTCTCCTAAGTTCCTGCGCACTGACCTACAGCAACCCTGTTCCAAATCCAAGGGCCCACCAACGAGCTACTCTTGCTCACCGAGTTCCGCATATTTCATCTCCCTTCGCTTCCTCGAACGCGCACCGAGACAATTCTAGTTTGAATGCCAGCATGTCCGCGACACCCGCTCGTCTCCCTCGCCTCCCGAAGTACTACTTGTTGCAGCCAAACTCGCACTTTCGTGTCCGCCCCCGCCGTCCCAACGTAGAACAGCACCAATGGTGTGTCATTGTCTGGACCAGCTGGGCAAGACGTACCCGTGGCGGAACCTTCCACTTTCAATGCATCGGTACCCACAACCGCGTCGAACAACCGATTTTCTCGCCGGTCGACGCAACTGCGTAGCGAGCGAGCCGGGCTCTGAAAACAAGCTTGTCGCAACAAAGCTTTGGTCGTACCTCTACGTTGTGCGCCCTTTGAGCCGACTGCAACGCTTTATTTGCCGCCATCTCCCTGGCACGTCGCTGTTTCACATCCTTGCCGAGGACCGACTTGATCGCCTCAGATTTTTCACGCGCTTCTTTTCCTTGCGCGGCGTTCTGGCGACAACCCCGAATCATATCCTATGTCGGGCCTTGTGTCAGCGAGGCCCGTCGAATGTGCTTGATTACCTCCTTCGAAACCCACCCGGCCCAGCTTTACTCCGCATCAATGCGTTTGCGCATATCGCCATCCGAGAAGGTAGCGTTTCTGTCCTTGATCGGTGGCTTCGGGCTATCCTCCCCAACTGCCTTGATGAAAACGACCAAGTCGATCAGTCCAAGCTAAACGAACGGCTTGCATCCTCCCGGCACCAATGTCGCCGAAGCTACGGTTGCTGGCGCTGCGGGCCGATGCTGATTGACACAGCGAGTGAGCGTGGGCAGCTCCAAGTTCTCAAGTGGTGGCACAAGCATTTTCCAGGAGTTTTCCACTACAGTGAATTGGGCCCTCGACTATGCGAGTGGTCACAGCCACGTCGACGTTGTATCGTGGTGGCTCAACGAGTCCGGACTCCCGCTAAAGTACTCGTCCGGGGCACTCGACCGCGCGACCCAGTACAATAGGGCCGCTGTCCTTGAGGTGTGGTTCGCATCGGGCCTGCCGCTCAAGTACACGGATCGTGCCTTAAATGCGTACATAACGAATGAAGTGCGTGCTCTTTGGATCAATTATGAAGACGGTTTGCCAAGTAGCCCGACATGAATAAATCTGGTCGCTCTTTGCGGACCCGTTGATGCGAAGCGAGCACACGAAGCTTGAGCTCGCAACTGTCTGTTTGTTGTTGATCTACCGTACGAAAACCCTGTGGATGCCGTTCCGTGTATCTTTTAAGGAGATCGCGGTCATTTGTGCCAAGCACGCTCAGTTCCGCGGTCTTTGCGGAGTCCTCATAAACCGCATCATCCTTTCGCCAACATTTGGGACAGCAACATAAGAACGAAGATCCTGTCACTGGAACCAGCATTTGGAACGCGTGGGAGTGGGAACTGGGCGGTGAACATGATCGTCTCGCGTCGGTCATATGCCGTGACCCTCACGTGCTCAGCTCGGGAAGCGAAGCCCCAGTTTTCCTCCGGCCACACGGATCACCTCTGCTCTCTCCCTGCAAACTTAAACCATTGTCGCCATGGATTCAGTTGATGCAACTGCGTGCCTTGAGCGGCTACTTCCGCGGTCGCCGCTCAAGATCATTAAGACCGATCGTCGTCCTCGCGAGGCGTCGTCTCGGCCAGCGATGTCGGTTCACGCAACTTGCGTCTACCGCAACGATATGGCAAAAGAACCAATCATTGGAGGTGATAACGTGCAGGTCGACGCGGACCACGAAGCCTTGTTGACGGGAGCCGGCTGTGCACGCCGCTGCCCGAGCTGACCTCCTCCAAACCGGACGATCGCACGGACTCAAATCACACGCCACGCGCGTGCGGCCGCGGCGCTCCGCCAGTCCCTCAGCGTTGCGCGCGGTCCGGCCCGGCTGCAGCGGACGGCGTTGGGGGAAACCCCTCTTGAACTTTCTGGCCAAGCAGCGGCTGCCAGCAAGGCTTGCCTCGCCCGCCTCGCCGTGTACCAGCCTCGCTGGTCTTCAAACTTGCGTGCGCGCAGGAGCGCGTTGCCGTTGTCGATCTCTGGCCCCGCGCTGCGTTCTTCGTCTGCATCGACCGACCTTGTCACTCGCGCGTTCGACAGACCCTGTCACTCGCGCCTTCGACCGCGCTTTGCTCCGGCCCCTGGTCGCGGCACGCATGCAGTAGCACTCGACCGCCGCCTGCGCGGACGCGGGCAGCTGGCAGTCCCAGCTGAGCTGCATCGACACCGCCTCGGCGCATGGACTTGCTAGTGTGTTGCGGTGGTGGAACCGGTATCTCCCGAACGCGATGCACTCCTCGGCGCATGCGCTAGACGGTGCGAACGAGTCGGGATTCAAGTGCACCGTGCTGTGGTTAAACAGTGATTCGAACCTGCCGCTCGAGTACGCATACGCAGACGGCGCGCGCGAGCACGAATGGACATCGAGACGTTCTCAAGGCGTGGTTTGCGTCGGTCCGTGAGCTCAGGTACTTGACGGAGGCGCTCGACACGGGAACCGTCTGTCCGTGATGGAGGCGCGGCACCCCTCGGGGCTGCCCCTGGCGCACACGGTGCCGGAGCCGTTTGCGCTGCTCCGGCTCTTGGAGCTCGCGCAGCGGCTAGGGTGGGTGGCGGAGTAGCTGATGATTCATCAGTGATTTGGCCATGGCCATGGTCGCCTCTGACCTGTGTGAGGTGAGAGAGCCGCCGGCGCTGGCCGCCGCGGTCAACGCGCGAGGTGAAGGGAACAACCCGCGCGGCTCGAGCTCCCCATCGTGAACTCACACACGGAAGCTGATGCATCTCTACTCCGCGTAACTTGCTGCAACCATGGGCAAGGAAGGATTCCTGACGGCCAAGGCGATTGGCAACCGCATCAAGGCCAAGGGCCTGCAGAAGCTGCGGTGGTACTGCGAGGCGTGCAAGAAGGTGCGCTTCTTCATCTCCCTCACCCCACCGCCGGCTCACCCTTATCGTCAATCTAGTCGTGCCGCGACGAGAACGGGTTCAAGTGCCACATCAACACCGAGTCGCACCAGCGTGCCATGGAGCTGTTCAGCGACAACGCGGCGGCGATGCTGACCGAGTACTCGCGCCAGTTCAAGTCGGGCTACCTCGACATTTTACGGACCCGGTACGGCACGCTGCGCGTGCTCGCGAACCAGGTGTACCAGGAGTACATCTCGGACCGGCACCACGTGCACATGAACGCGACGTGCTGGTCGTCGCTGTCCGAGTTCGCGAAGCACCTCGGCCGCGAGGGCGACTGCCGCGTCGACGAGACCGAGCGCGGGTGGTGGGTCGCGTACATAGACCGGTCGCCCGAGGCCATGAAGCGCATGGAGGCCGCGGCGCGAAAGGAGCGCGAGGAGCGCGACGCCGAGACGGTCGAGCGCGAGATGATCGAGGCCCAGATCGCGAGGGCTAACAAGGAGGCCGAGGAGCGCCGCGCGCGTCAGGAGGAGGAGATCAAGGCCAAGGGGCTCACCACTGAGCTCAAGCGGCCTGACTCGGCTTCTGCAGGCGACGCCGCAGCACCGGCGTCTGACGACGCGTCGGCACCAGCTGCTGCGCCCGCGGCCCCGCTCAAACTCGCGCTCGGTGGCGTCAAGCTCACGGCTGCGGCACCCGCTGCTTCCGGCATCAAGAAGTTTGGGTTCGGCGCCAAGCCCGCGACCGCTACCGCGACAACCGCGGCAGCGCCCAAGAAGCGCAGCCTCGCGTCCATGATGGCGAGCGCGGCGCCGGTCGCCTCCCCTGCCCCCGCGTCCGCGGCGCCCGTGAGCGCCACGTCGAAGCTGGACCGAGCCATCGAGGAGGAGCGCGAGCGCAAGCGGCGGCGCGAGGAGTCGCGGTCCTCGGGGTACGGCCGCGGCGGCGGCGGGTACCGCAAGTAAAGAGCGAGCGAGGCAAGAGGTGAAATAAATCGTTATACTTTCCGCATTGGTGTTGGTAGAGGTGGTGGTGATGATGTGGTGCGATACTATTACAGAGCGAGCGAGTGTGTGTGTACAAAATCGGTGGTGGTTGCTTGGCGGGGCGGGGTTCTCCCATTCTTGTAGGTCTTGTCGTTGGAAGTCGATTACTCCTCCTTCCAGGTGAGCGAGGCGCCGGTACCGTTGCGCGAGTCGTTGCCGAGGCGCGCGGACGAGGCGGGGCGGCGCAGGCGGCGGCCCGAGGCCACGTACCGGATCTCGCCGTTGGAGGACGACTTGGGGTGCAGGGTGAGCGGGTCGACGAGCGACGGGTCCGACTGCGGGACCTTGCGCGGGAGCACGGGTGGTATACACGGGGGCGAGAGTGGAGGGTGCGCGTGAATGAGTACACAGACACGGTGGGTGGGGATGAGGGAATCCGAAGTGTCAGCAGGCTGCCCGCCCGCCCCTCGTCCACCCGCGAAGAGAGGAGCAAAGAGCGAACGAGCAGCCGAAAGCGAAAAGAGAATCGACCGTTACCTTGAACGAGTAAGGCGTGCCGCCGGGTACCTTGGTGTAGGTGCCGCGCTTGCGCGGAACGACGTTGTCAGTGGCCCCCGCCGCGGGGCTCTGGCCAATGACGCCCGAGGTGGCGGGCGGCGGGACCGACTTGGCGCGGCGCTTGGACTGCGGGACGACGACGAGCGAGCGCATGGCCTCCTCGCGGGCCTCGGGCGACTCGTCCCACACGAGCGGGTTGGGCGAGCGGCCGCGGCGCGGGCCCGAGGCGGCGGCGAGCAGGCGCGCGCGCGGCTTGGTCGCCGGCTCGAAGTCGTGCATCAGGTAGTCGGGGGCGTCGGTGCCGAACCCGAAGATGCCTGTGATCTGCAGCGACGAGTTGCCCGCCACGGGGGCGTTGGGCTGGCGGCGCACGTGCGCGGGGGCCGTGGCGGCGGCGGTGGCGGCAGCGGCAGCGGGGGAGGAGGAGGCGGGCGCGCCCGAGTAGGCGAGCGGCGAGGGGGCAGGCGACCGGCCGCGGCGCGAGTCGTCGTTGGTCATGGTGATGGTGGCGGTGGTGGTGGTTCTCTAGACGCCGCGCCGGCGGAGGTCAGCGGGCTGCATCGCAGGTTGCATCGGTTCATTCTTACATGGGCTTCGCTAGAGTGCGCTGTACGAGTGTTGCAGCGTTGCGGGAGCGGCGGCCTTCTCCGCTCAGGGTGGCGCTCGCCACCGGCCTGCCCGTGGCGGAAAGTGGGCGCAAGCGGCCGCGCCCGGCGCCACCAACGTGCCCACCCGAAACGGGTCGCGTTCCACCGCCCAACACCCGTGGCAGCCGCCTCACCTGACCGCGCCCGCAACGCGTTTGTCTCGCGCTTTGGGAGGAGACACTTTTCTTCGCGCCCGCTCTCCTCTCCCGCAACCGATCTCAACGCAACCCTCATGATTTAACGCAACCACCGCAGCCATGAGCGCCGCACTCTCGTCGCCCGCCGACGACCCCTACATCCTCGTCGCCTCGCTGCCGCCGTCGCCGCGGTCCGTCCACCCACCGTCGTCTCTTCTCCCGACTCGCACTAACCCCAACCCTCGTTTAGCGGCCGGCGACGCACCAACGAGCGCCTCGAAGCCTCCGAGGGCCGCTCGCGCCGCGAGGTCTGGCGCCCGACCATCTCGACCGCCATCAAGCAGCGCACGGGACCCGCGAGCCCGTACCTGCGCCGCCGCTCCTACTCGCCGACCCACCTCCTGCGCAAGCGCCACGACGGACCGCCACCGCCGCTCGACCGCGACGGACAGGGACCGAGCGACTGGGATATTCACCTGCAGCACGAGGTCCTCGACGACCTGGAGCTCGAACTCGAGCAGCTCGAAGACTGCGAGTTCGGCGTCGAGTACCCGCCCCCGCACGTAACGCCCGACGTCGAGCACGAGGCTATGCTCGCGGCGATCCCGCCAACGCCCGTCGCGGCGGCGCGTGCGAGACCGGCGGATCTCACCGTGACGACGGTGCTGTCGCCGCACTCGCCTGTCGCACCACCCGCTCAAACACCGTCGTCACCCACACGTCCGTCACCCACAAGACCCACCGTCGCCACCTCGCTCGGCGACCTGTACATCGCGCCTCGCTCACCCGTCCGCGGCCGCGCCGCGACTCGGGACTCGGGCTCCGCGGCGCTCCTCGCCGCCGCCGCGCAGGCCGCTGACCTCGACGAGCGCCGCACGTTTCCGGCCGCCGCGAGCGTCAACGACCTGCTCGCCTCGTACGCCGACGATGCGGACCCTGAACCCGTCCTGCCCAAAGTCAACAGCACCGCGTCCAACGACACCGTCCGCGCATCCGCATCCGCCTCGCCCTCGTCGTCACGCCGGTCCGCCGACCACGACGAGTGGAACCCGCGCCCGCGTCCGCCGTCCGCCGTCCCGGTCCCGCACCTGCGTCGCCGCTCGGTCGTTGACGAGAGCGACGCCGAGTTTGCGTCGCCGCTGGTCCGCTACCTGCCCGACCCGACGGTGGGGTCGGGTGCCACGTCGCCGTCGCTCCCGCGGTCCGCGACCGCTGCAACGACCGGGTCGACGGTCGCGCCCTCTCTCCTGCGCTCGCCGACCTCTGTCGCGACCGCCTGCTCAACGACCGCGCCGTCGCTCCCGCGCTCGCCGACCTCCGTCGCGACCGCAGGTTCCGCGACACCGCCGTCGCGCACCGACTCGCTCGACCTCTCCCACACCTCCTCCGTCACCTCCAGCACCACCTCCCCCACCGCCTCCGCCCTCGCCTCGCTCCGCCGCCGCGAACACCGTCTCGTGACAACCGTGTGCGACCTGCGCGCGCGCCTCGACGACGAGCGCGCCGTGACCGCGCAGCTGCGCCAGCACGCCGAGTGGCTCGGCCGCCGCCTCGAGACGGAGCGCGGTGCACGCGCGGTCGCGGAAGCGCGGGTCGCGACGCTCGAACGCGAGGCCGCAGAGCGCGAGCGCGGGCGCGTGGAGAAGCGCAGCGAGGCCGAGGCGTTGTGCAGCGAGCTCGAGGGCGCAATGGCTAGGATCAAGGCGATGGCGCACGGGGATCGCGAGGAGGAGGAGGGGCGGGCGAGGGTGCCGATGTCGGCGGACGCCCGTGGACGCGGGTACTGGTCCGTCACTGAGGAGATGGCCGCGGCGTGGCGGACGGGCGGCCGCGGGGTATGAGAAGGTCGGTGGCCGTGGTATTGATGGTGGTGTAAGATACAGCGCGGCGGAAGAGATGGCCGACACCAGCATTCACTCTACCTCTCTCAACGTGATGTGATTCGAATGAAACAAACTGTATAAACTTGCTGCAATGGGACACGGACAGATTCAAAGGGCGAAAAATGGGCAGCAGAGGTCAAAATCGAGGAGCGGGCGGATCAGAGGGTCGGGGTCGCGATGGCGGCAGGGACCGGCTTGGTCGCCGACTTGGTCGCCGCCGCCTTGGTCGCCGCCGCCTTGGTCGCCGCCGCCTTGGTCGCCGCCGCCTTGGTGGCACGACCAGCACTGCCCTTGAGCGCAATCTTGCGGGTCGGGGTACGGGTGCGGTTCGTGCCGGCCGACTCGGGCCCGCTGCTGTCGCCAAACGGGGAGCACACGCAGTAGCACAGCGGCTCCTGCTCGGGCTCCCAGTCGTGGGGCTCCTGGTCCGGGTGGATGTTGGTCACGCAGACAAGCGACCCGTCAGGCCCGTTCGGGTGCCCGCACGAGTAGGTGATGCCGTCGTACCAGAACGGCTTCCACTTCTCGCGGTAGTTGCAGTGGATGTTGCACATCTCGCCCGGCGGTTGCTGTACACGGCAGTCGCGCTGCATGTCGATGCGGCCGTTGGTGCGGCCAAGGTCCATGAAGTCAAAATTCTGCGCAGTGTTCCCGGAATTGCCTGTGCATTTCCAGAGCTGCAATCGCTGCCCGTTGCGATCGCCGCTGGAACCTGATGCGAGGCCACGCGTTAGCATCAACGCGTTGTGGGTAACCGACACAAAAGAGAACGTACCGCCAACGGGATCGAGGCAGAGACTTGGCTCGAGGGCCGAAGCGAAGCGGTAATTTCTTTTGTCCCACTGCTGAGCTGGAGTGCCGTTGCTGAGCAGGGCACGAATCAAGTACAGCGTGTGAGTGGAGGGGCGGATGGTCGCGTGAGGTTGGCGTTGAAGTACACGTACCACTTCCACCATCGAACCTCGGCACCTTCAAACGCCTTGCCCTCGGCCACGTCAAGGCAGTAATTGACGCCGTTGTACTTGTGCATAATGCTGGCATGCGGTATAGGGTCGATCCAAAGGTTAGTTCGTCGCTGACTTGAGTCAGTTGGATAGAAGACGTACGAGGACATGCGAGAAGGGTGATAGTCAACAATCCGGTGATTATGCGGGGAGTCCGCAAACCCTGGGTCGTTAAAGTAGCCCCACTGGTTTACGCACGCCCACATCTGCGCCTTGGCGGACTGGCCATCTAACGCAAGCGTTGAGCGTCAGCAGTCTGCTCAGCCGCACCAGTAATGCGAGCGATCGAAAACGTACTCGCAGTGGCCTCTGAGAAGTCAAGGCAGCGGCCCGCGTTGTGCCGCCAGTCCTCGACGTGCGCCATTCCAAAGTTGTAGATCTGCCAACTAGCAAACGCAGCGGCGGTTCGTGAGCGAGGAGCACACGAAACAGATGCCGCGCAGTGGGGTAGACCCGTACGCAGTCGCGATCTGGGCGCCAAGGGCAAGGACCGCCACGAGGGCGAGGACAGGGTGTTGATACATGGTCATGGTTGCGTCTGCTTCGAGGCGACGAGCGAGCGGACGGGCGAGAGCGAGGGTCGTGGGTGGGGGGCGATGCCAACTTTATACTCTCGCTCGTGGGCGTCGGGAGACGCCACCAACGAGAGCAGCTCGTGCGCTTTATGCAGAGACCCACATGGGCGCTCTATTCGTGCGCGTGCGCGCATGCAGGACTGAAGCACAAGGGCAAGGGCAAGCGCGCTGAGCCACGCACGTGCTGCTGACCGCGGGCGACGCCAAACGCGCTCAGCCAATCGCTGTCGTCTGCGCTCGGAACGCTCACGCTCTTCGCGCGCGCTATGAATCGCGTGAAACACTCCCCATGAAGCAACCGGACTTGATGCAATCACTTTATGTGCTCCCTGAAACTGTCCTCGAGCGCGCGGTTGCGCTTGCGCGGGCGAGGTCGGCCATCGCGGTCGCGTGCAGCACGACGCGCGATGCCGCTCGCTCGCCTACTGTCCTGCGCGTCTGGGCGCACCATGTCGCTCATAGCGTCACGTTCGAAGATTACGACGAAGGTCGAGACGCGCGCCTTGGCGTTCGACTTGACGACGAGTTTCCTGCTGCACGTCAGCTGCAGATGCCGTTCGTCTGGTACCTTAAGATGCGGCTCAAGGATGCTAAGCGAGGCGGTCTGCGTGTCCTGAACGACAGCAACGACTTGAGTGTCGAGCGGACTCGCGTGCTGCACCCGTTCTCGCCGTCAGTCCTCGCGCACATTTACCGCCGCGCGCAGTCGCGACCCGCATCGCTTCTCGATGCTCTCCGCCCCTTTGCCGATGCAACTCCGGACACGCTTCACTCGTCGTGTGCGCTCCGCGCGGTGCCGGAAGGACTCTCGCTCCCTTACTACTTCTTGCACATTGGCGACATCAACGGCATGATCGCGTGTCTCGACCATCTTGTAGCGCTGTTTCCCGGCTCGTTTCGCACCGAGCGCGCCTGCATCACCAACGTGTGGTAGAGGTTGTGGCTAAGCGAAAACTTCTCTACGCGCGCGGCTCTAGCATCGCTGTCGGCAGATATTGGCGAGCTGGCTCACGTCACCTACTCCATGGCGCTCGTGCTGGCGGCAATGACCGTGTGGAACCTTGCCGCCGTCGAACGCATCCTCAATGGTGGCTACAGCGTCAACCGTATCGAGCTCATGGCCTTCTTCTCCCGGCCCAACGTTGCGAGTGTCTTCCTTGACACGATGCAGTCTCATCCCGTTGCCGCCGACGTTGTGCCCGACGCGATTGCGTGGCTCCAGCAACAGGGCTGGGTGTACAGCGACACTGGCGTGTGCCTCTGCGAGTTTACGACGCACAACCACGATCTCGGCCTCGCGCTACTGGACCGGTTTGACGTGCCTACTATTCGCGCCATGACGGATCGGGAACGGTACAGCTTTGCCTTCCACGCCGCCACGTGTGTCGAGACGGGCGGTTTTGTGGTGATTCGGCGGTTCGCCGAGCTCGGACTCCTCCACGACGAGGTCTGGGCTTTGATCATCTCGGAATCGTTGCGCTACCCGCACGCGCTCGAGTACGTTGTGAAACTGGTTCGGACGTTTATCGCGCCGGACGTCTTTCCGGCCATCTTCTCTACTGGTACGTTCTCTCGCTTGTAACATTTCTCTACCATGTCAACTGACGCGCGCTTCTAGTTCTCGCCGAGTTGCGCGGCCGATTCCCGCCAGTCACGGTTCTCGGTTTCGTTCGGATCTGCGCAGCGGTAGGCGTCTGCCGCGAGGACTTCGTTGTCGAGTATCCGCCCGTCGCCGTCGAGGCGATCGACGGGTTGGCCAAGCTCGTCGCGACCATGGAGGTGGACGCGGAACGCGACCCGCACGGCGCGCTCGACCGCAGCCTGTTTCTCGCTCAGTTCCCGGACGACACCGATCCCGGTCTAGCCGCGCTCACTTCCGTGTGTATCAACCTTGCGACGCGCGCGTCGTCACCCTTGAGCGTAGCGGAGACTCTCAATCACATCGATCAAACGCTCGGTCAGCCCTCAACGCGCCATCTCGGCGTGGTCGCGATGCTTCTCCGCTCCGTCCTGCAGCACCTCTCTCATGGTCCCGCAGCTGCGATCGAGGCCGGTATCGCTGCCTTCTTCGAGCTTCTCCTCGAGCAATACGCTCACGAGAGCAACTCGAACAGAGTCCTAGAACTCTCTCGCGACGATACGCACCGCCTCACGTTCGAGCAGCTTGCCGCGACCAGCAGCACCTCTCCTGGGCTCGGCGTCGCCGTTGCGACCCTCATCGCGCGCGCGCCTACGTTTGCGCTTCACGCACTCGACACACGCGCGATGCTGGCGTCATGGGTGCTCCAACTGCTCGCTAGCTCGCCGGACATCGACCAAGCAATCCTCGCCGAGCGCATCGCGCCGCATTCGGACCAGGTCATCCGCGAAGCCACCTTGCGCGGGGACCTGGAGCATGCTCGTATGGTATTCCGTGTGCGAACGCCGTCCGTGGCGCTGTTCAAGGAAATCCGCGAGATGATTCGGGCGGGTGAGTCGGCAAAGTCGCTTTTCAGTCTCAACGCGGAGCTCGAGTGAGAGCCGTACGTGCGACTCTCTCGCCGAATGTTCCATACACGCGATATCTTTCTCGAGGTACTCAACGCATACCACTTGCACAGGTCGCCGTGACAAAGCTCTCACCATATGGCGTCTCGGCCGCTCCGCGGCGAACGCTGTCCCGCACGGGAAAGCTACTGTATCCGCGGCCTTGACCGTTGACTTACATGTTCATCCCGCGGCTGTCCCATCACTCCGATGCATCTTAAGCAAGGTCATATACGAGGCTCACGTTCATTTGATCACATCGTTCGCGAGAGGGGAGCGAGGACGCGGCGCGTCGTCGACCAGCCGTTTGAAGTGTTGCGGCTCAAGCTCACGCCTATCCTCCTCCACAATCGACGAGAATGGACTCTGCAGGGAATATAATTGTATTCTACTTGCTGCAACGCAACCATTGAGCAAACAGATGGAGGAAACCGCCTTGATTTCGTGCGCACCGCATGGTCGGACTACCGGCGGCCACGAACGTTCAGGGTCGGGACGGCGGTCGCCGCGATCGTGGTCGCCGACCTCGCCATCGTGACAGAAGCGACACTAGACGCCAGCTTGGTCGCAGGACCACCACCGCGCTCGCTTTTGAGCGGGACGCGCCACTTCTTCACCCGCTTGCCGCCGCTGCCGCTGGCGCTGGCGCCCACCGACTCGGACCCGACGATCGACTCGCACTCGCACGTGCACAGGTTCTCCTCGTAGTTCCAGTCGTGCGGGTACTGGTCCGGGTCGAGCGCCGAGACGCACACGTCGGCGCCGTCGATCCCGTCGGGGCGGCCGCATGAGTAGGTGACGCCGTCGTACCAGAACGGCTTCCACTGCTCGCGGTACTCGCACCGAAACGCGCACCACGAGACGCCCGATCGGCCGTTGGCGCGACACTCGCGCTGCATGTCGTACAGGCCGTTGGTGCCCGAGGTGACGAGCGAGAAGATCTGCTCGTTGCGGCCCGCGCAGGGCGTCAGCACGAGGCGCTGGCCGTTCCAGTCGTTGTTGGGACCTGATCCTCGTCTGATCGTGTCAGTACGCGATCACGCGCGAAAGGTGACGACGAGCGTACCGTTCTCAGCAGTGAGGCAATAGCCGACATCTCGGCCGAGGTAGGAGCTGATAAACGTGGAGGAGACGATGAATCGCCACCGCTGCGCCTTAGTTTCGTTGCTAGTTGAGATGAGTGAGGAAACGGTTACCAAGGCGGCCTGTGAGGTCGGAATGCAGGATCGTCGCCGTACCACGTCCACCAGCGCACCTCGGCGCCCGTGTAGGCCTCGCCGTTCGCGACGTCGAGGCAATAATCGACGCCATCGTGGCGGTGACGGATCCTACGCGAGGGAACTGGTCAGGGCGACGGAGACGTGCCCGCTCCGCTGCTGATCGTACTCGTAAGGAAGACGGTCAAAGTCTCGGTCAACGATGATGTGGTCGTGCGGCGAGCGCTCCCCGTCGAAGCGGTTATTGCACGACCACAGCTGCGCCTTGGCCGACTCGCCGTCTATCCACACACACAGCACAGTAAGTGATCCGGCGGCCTGTAGTGTTAGAGCGGGAAGTCACGCACTCGCCGTGGCCTCAGAGAAGTCGATACACCGTCCCGTGTTGTGGAACCGACCGTCCTGGATGTGCGCCATGCCAACGAGGGAGATCATGGCACTGTGTCCGTTGCGAGCTCGTGGATGGTGAGCAGCTGAGAGCGCAGCGGGATCAACGGCGCAAGCGTCGCGTACTCGAACTCACTTGCGGCGCCCGGCTGAACGGCCAGCGCGGCGACTAAGGCCAGAAGGAGCGTGTGATACATGATAAGTTTCATCAGTCGACTGGAGAGCAGGGACGCGCACGGAGGACAGGGACGTTTCGTGTCAAACTCGCAGGGACCGAGCGCCTGCAGCTTTGGGCGTCGGACGGCCCACGTGGGCGCCATTGCCAGAAAGCGAGCGCGTGCACGCGAGCCGAAGGCCAGTCTGAGCCATGCGTGCCTCGCGCACGCGAACGAGGACGATCGCGACTGTGTGTCGCTCAGGCCGAGGCGCACAGCGACTTGAGAACCAACAGCATGTCGAGGCCGCGCGTATACATGACGCAGGACGGTTGCTCGAACACGACATACTCAACCAGCGCGGTGACGGAGCAGAGACTAAAGAAAACAAGGCTCGCGCCGCAGCGAGAGTGCCGGAGCCGCCGTGATCGCGAAGAGCGCAGCAGAGTGCAATCGTGGCCACGCTCCTGTAGCGACCAAGGATGCAAGCAGACCACTCAGAAAGCTGGCCAAGTGCGGCAAAGTGCGCCCGTACCGACAACAGATCGACGCTGCCGTGCGAATCCACCTCATTGTACGCGATTTGAGCAGTACAGGGAAGCTCACCGAGCGGCTCGACGAACGAGGCAAGAATGGCCTTCCAGACGTCAGAGCGAACCTGCGCTGACGTCGTCGGGGCACTCAAGAAACGCGACGAGCGAGATGCGAGCCCGCGCGAGAACACCGCGGCCAGGGCCGGCACCGTGTGCTCAAGACTTGGGTAAGGTGAGTTAGGAGCGCGACCAGGCCGTGATCTTGCCACGGTCGTGTGCGGATCGAGTCCAGGAGTAGCAGAAACAGGGAAGCGAACGTGGCTTCGAGGCCACCGGCGTGCGTACCGGGGGTACGGCATGGAAGCGCGGCAAGCGGTGCTACGAGTGAGTGGGTGCCCGGCGAGAAGTCGATCGCAGCGACGGGAGGGTAGGGCGGATCGCGCTGTCAAGGCGAAGTCGAGCGATCGAGGCTGAGCGGAAAGGACTACTCGAAGCGGACCGAGCCAGCAGGCGGTGGATGCGGCCACAACGGACGACGGATTGAACGCAGAGTGCCCGGTGCCCAGAAAGCGCAGATCGAGGACGAGCACCTGCAAGTGAAGCGCAAGTCTCATTGCAGCAGGTCGCGGTCAAGTCCGGAAAGCAATCAGCGGCGGCGTCGTTGGCAGCGAACGCCCGACGCAGCAGAGCGAGCGACTGCTGCGTGCGGCGAGACAACGCGGGCCGAACGGCAGCTCGAGCGCCTCATTCATGGGACGGCAATCATCTTGCATGAGCTTCGTGGGTACTTTGCATCAGCTGGAGGTCCCCAAGAGGGCCGTTCAAGAGAGAGAGGGAGCATGGGCACCCGCTGCGCCCGCGACCACGGAGTGCAGGGGCTCGGCCGTGGAGCCACGCAATACTCACACGTGTGGGTTGGAGAGCAGCTGCTCTCCGAAGAAGCCGGCCGTGAACGGGATCGGCGCCTGAGAGCGCGGCAGGGGGCATCGCGGGCTTCGCGACGTAACAGTAGCGTAGGCGTGCGATCAGCCATGCTTGCGAGACGGGCGTGCATCGACAGGACTATTAGCATGTCCGAGCTGCCCGCAGTCGGCCAAGGTCGCGGAGATCGAGCCGGTCCGGAGCTCGAGGCGAGGCTCGCGGCGGAGCTCGAAGGGCGACCAGCTTGGTCGTCAGGAGCACTATCAAGCAGGTCCCGACGAGAGTCCGGCGAGGACCGTGAGAGAGCTCCGCCAAGTCAATCAGCCCATTGTCCGTCGAGGTGCGCAAGCGGGGGTGGAGACGACCGGGACGCGCGATCACGTCGAGGCCGGCGGCCGGGCCGGCCAACGGAGCCGGCTCGTTTGCAAGCCGCGATGTGGCGCATCGCGTGGGCCAGCAACGGCAGGCGGGCCGTGTGCGCGAACACGGCGCGTTCCCATGGGAGCGGAAGCGCGAATTGCGAGGCGCGCGGCGCGAGGAGACGTGCGAGGGGCGACTGCGTGGTGGGAACGCGGCCCCCCGAACTCCAAACAACGGCGCGGGCAACACAACTCGAGGCCAAGCGGTAGCCGCCGTTCCGGTTTGCGGCGCCGCTCGTCCGTCCTCTCTTTCTGTCCGCTGAGGTCCCCGATCCGAGAAGCCATGGAGCAAAATGTGAGAGTCGGCTCGGGGACGTGCGTGCGCGCTGCACCGACGTTGGAAGCTTCGGCAGACGCGTTGTACGGGATGGGCCGACGGTGGAGGAGGAAGGGCGGATGGATCGAGCGGCTGTGGCATGGAGAAGGAAGTTTGGTCGAGAAGCGCCGGACTGGGCAAGGTCAAGTCCCGAGGCCGATCCGCTGTACGCGCGCCGGGGAGCGGTTTCCTCCGTGTCCGAGGTCGTGTCCATCAACGGATCGGGCTCGGATGCCCTTGGGCCAAAGTACCGGAGGACCTTCTCCAGGTGTCCGAGCACACGGACGGCCAGCTCCGGAGCGCGGTGAACGGTCGGGTTCGATGCCGAGCGCCCACCGCGCGAACCAAGGTCGCGTTTGGGTCGGCCGACATGAGCGACGCTGGTGCATGTAGTCGATGACCAGTAGCGCATACATGATAGCTCCATACGAGACGGTCACGGCGACACGCGTGGAGTACGTGTCGTGGGAGACAATCTTGAGTGGAACCGGCGGGACGTCCTGCCAAACTTGATGGTGTGACGCAGGGTGTGACGCGCCAGCCCCGTAGCGGCAGGGACGCCTCAATCGGGGCCGGGTGCCTCAGCGCGCTACCGCGGGCATGGACCCTCGAAGGCGTCATGGTCACGGGGGATCAGGCACATGAGAATTGTCTCTCAAGTGGCGCGGCGCGGAAGGCAGCTGGAGGGAGACGGCGGCGCGGCGCAACGCGTCACGGGCAAGCTTGTTCATCACCAACGCGTCGAGCTTCCCCTCTCTCTCTCCGCGATATTGCAACGCTATCCCGATCCTCCGTACAACATCTCCGACTCATTGCAACCGCAGGCTAGACGACCGGGCAGCACTACCACGCATCGCTTGGCGCAGTGACGGACGCGCAGGTACATGTGGGCTGGGTCGCCGCCGTCATACGCTCACGGTACGCGTCCGGATCCGTGTAGATACATCGCGTAGCACACGACGCAAGGGCTGCTGCAAGACGATCGGTGCGCAGTCAAGAGCTACTCGGGCGCATCAAGGTCAAGAGACGCACAAGCGGTGACGACGTCGCGCGTCCAGCTGCTGCTCATGGGGGCTATGCGCAACGAGATCAAGATGGAGAAGGCCGACAAGCCCAAGGTCAGGATCAAGACGCCCCGCCGCCCGCACACGTTCTCGACAACGGACAACGCCGGCGACGCTCAAGTTCTCAAATCAAATCTCGACACTCACGCCAACGCGCCTCGCCGCCTCGCCGCCTCGCCGACTCCCTCGCGTTCCACATCCCGCCCGCGTTCCCGCGTTCCCGCGCGTCGTCGTTGTCCAGCTCCAGCTCGCCAACAAGACCAACGAGTTCGAGTTCTTCGAGTTCTTCGAGTTCAAGCTCAAGCTCAAGCTCAAGCTCAAGCTCAAGTTCAAGCTCGTGGTCGTCGTTTGACGTGTTCCTCTCTGTTCCTCGCGTTCCTCGACTCAACGTGCTCCCGTTCCTCATGTTCAAGACTTGACGTGCTCCTGTTCCTCATGTTCAAGACTTGACGTGCTCGCGCTCCTTGACTTGACGTGCTCCCGTTCCTCAAGTTCAAGCTCGCGTTCCTTGACTTGACGTGCTCCCGCTCCCTCAAGATGATGATCCTCGACTACTACCCCGGTACTCGCTCGCTCCCACCCGCCCGCGCCGCGCGCTCGTCTCTCAACTCTCCAACGCGCGTCCATCACCAACCACAGCACGCAGCAGCACGCAGCAGCACGCAGCAGCACGCAGCAGCACGCAGCAGCAGCAGCACATCGACCTTGACTCGACCGACCTCTTCTCCTTCCTCATCGACTTCATCGACTTCATCGACTTCATCGACCTCATCGACCTCATGCACGGGTACGCGCATCACCTCCACCTCGCTCATGGTGGCTTGTGGTGCTCCGTGGTTGCAGAGTGTGCTCACCGCCTCACCTCGCCTAGTTCCGCTCCCGTGGGCAGCGCGCGGCTCGCGCACGCGCAGCGCACCTCACTGCCGCGCCGCGCCGCGCGCCCGCCCGCGTCCGAATAGAGACCTTGCGAAAAGTCGGGGCCAACTTTTGAGCGGAGGCCGCGGTGGCTTGCTTCACGCGCGCGCGGGCCACGTTGGCTGCAAGGCTTTTCAGCGAGACCTAGCGAGACCCTCCCCGCTCGACCGCTCCCTGATCTGGCACCTCGAGCGCTTGCGCAGGGCCGACCCCGAGAAAAGTCGGGGGCCCCGAGAAAAGTCGGGCCTGGCGCTCGAGCGGGCCTGTGCATTACGCCACACCGCGTGGCTGAAAGCGTGGGGCCAGGACGAAAGTCGGCCCCGACTTTTCGCAAGGTCTCTAATCGCGACTGACGCCCGTCCGTCACTCTTTCACCTCACTGCCTCACCCCGCGCACCCCCTCCACCCTTAACTTAGCCTAACTCTATGCAACGGACTCTATGTGTTGACTGCAAGCCCCATCCGAGCCGGATATGCCAACCTCGGCTCTGGTCGTGTTTTTTCTCGCGCCCCGCACGGCGTTCCTTGCTTCACCTGACCGCTCTTGTGTTCCGTCTTTGTTCTTCCGGGTGTCCTTGCAATTTCCTAGACTCGTGCGTTTCACACTTGTCAGAAATCTCTGCTTGTCCAGCCCGTTGTTTGCTCCCGACTACAAGGTGGACCTCGCAGAGCGTTGTCTTGTGCTCGGACTTGGTGTTTTCACTCATTGGCCTGATCGCTGAGACCCCGGCTCCGACACCGCACATGGCGCGGATCGCGGAGCCGCACATGACCGCCGCGCATGCGCTGGCTGGCGCGCAGATCTCGTGCCATTATGTAGTGGACAAGCACGGGGAGTTGCTTGACCTCAGTGTCGCCGCGCTTGATATCATTGTTTGTCAGCAAACGTGCTCGACGACGCGGCGCTGCTCGTATTTGAGCCCTTGAAGGTATCGGGCGAGCTGCTCCTGCTGCACGAGCTGCACATGGACAGCCACCAGTGTGACTCTGCCGTCTGCTTGAACGGGTCAAGCGCGAGGCGGCTCCACTGAGCTTTCTGCTGCAAACTGACCAGTGTCCTCCTTGGCCGTTCTGGCCAGGTTGGTGTTGTTGACAAGTTGTGGGAGCCACGCCGAATCTGAGTCAACCTTGAGCAGCTGCTGACTAAGCTCAAGCAGCAGAGCAGGCACGGGCGCGTTCGCGTTCGAGTTCGAGAGCAGTAAATATTGATCTAATGACATGAAGAGCATCGCCGCGTGCTGGTCGTCCTGAGGTGATGGACAAGGTTTTGTGCAGGAACGCGTCGTTGCCGTGAGCTACTTGCGCGATGCCAACGGGCACGATCTCGCCGTCAGTTTCGTCGTCGTTACCCACGCCAGTACCGTCTGAAGAAGGGAAGCGAGAGTGGACTAAAACGCATGTGCCATGACACAGCGATTACTCCAACTCTGTCGGCCCGTTGAAGGTCGACCTACTCGGGCGTCGCCTGTTGTCGGCCTAGGAATTGGCGATCAGCTTGCCAGGCGACGTGTTCACGTAGGCGCGGAAATTGTTGATCCACCAGAGACGGTCGCTGCCCTGCTCGAGCTTGTTCTTGAAGAGATCGAGAGTCTGTGACCACGTCTCGCCGTGAGCCGGGACCACCTCGTTGGTGGCTCGGAACGGCTTGAACAGGATCATGGAAATCATCGCGCGCGACTCGGTGCTGCCAAAGTCGGACGACTAGCTGACCTGCTTGTTGAAAGCGGCACAGGAGCGACTTTGGTCGCGCGCATCGCCACAATGAGCTTGTTGACAGCTGGATGCGTGCCGCGGAACTTGTGCTGTGGCTCGGCGTGGCGACCACGCTTGGCGCGCGGCGCGTTGCTGTCGTTGGCATCGTCGTCAGGCAAGGATTGCTAAGAGCGGTTCGTCTCGGGCTTGATGGGCTCCACGCGACAGCACCGGACAAAGTCGTAGAGCGAGAGCGACTCGGGCTCGTCGGGCCGGTGCATGTCGTGGTTGGCGATCGTGACCTCGTTGGTGATCGGGCGGTTGGAGAACGTGACGCGCACATCGACGTTCTCGTCGTCTTCCTGCTCGCGATCGCGATTGCGATCATCGTCAACTGCCGCGGCGCCGTCCTTGCTTTTGCGCTGCTCGTCAGTCATGTTGCTCGCCGCGTCCAAGCCCGCCGCGTTTGTGACCATGCGCAGGAACTGGTAGGAGAGAGGGACTTGTGCGAAGCTGTACGTCGTGTAGACCCACGTCTCCTTGCCTTTGCGGATCAGGTCGAGCGTGATCTGCTGATCTCCTGCAATGTGGTTGAGCGGTTGATGAGGCTGCGCAGAATGGAGCCAACCAAGAGCGTTCTTGTAGCACATGCACCCGTGCTTGTGCATCATGCTCTCCTGGAGCACGTTGTTAATGTGCGCGAAAAGCTTGATGGCCGTGTTGACCAACTCGGGCAGACCGGTCCACGCTGGATGCTCGCGGCCCGTGAGGTCAAAGGGCTTCCGCGTGCCAGCGAGGTTGTTGACTGTCGTGCACCGGACCGGAGCCGTCTCGCTGGGTTGCGCGTCGCGGAGCGGAGCAGTAGCAGGTTGATTTGCACAGGAGGACTGCGTGAGCGGCAGCGCTGCAGCGGGCGGTATGCCACAGCGCACGCGTCCATCATTGAGCGAGTATAGGCCGTTGCTGAAGACGCCATCGAGGTACGGGACGATGCTGTCAATGTACGCTTGACCGAGTAGCTGAATGTTGCGCGCGATCGCTGCCTGACTTGGCATGTTGGGGCTCCTGATGAGGACGTGGATGTGCAGCGTGCCGCGCCCCTCCGCCTCGAAGATGCTGAAGTACCCTTTGATGGGACCAAGGACGCTGTGCCCATAATCAGGTTGTTGAGGATGGTCGTGACGACCGCGTTGAAGAACCGAGCGCCGCACCAGCCTCAAGCTTGAGCGAGCTAACGAAAATTCGATGACGTCTCAGCCCTAGCTTGTTCATTCTCGGCCGAACTCCAGCCACTTTTCCAGCTTTCCCAACTGCTGCGAGATCGAGGGGCTGGCTGGGATGGCGATGCGGCGGCGACTGGATCGCGCGCCGCGAACGCTCAACGCTTGTGCGCCCGCGCAAACAATGCTGTCCATGTCCATGACAATGTCGCGCGAGAGACCCGCCATGATGGCGACGATCGGCGAGTTGACGTCGTACGAGTTGAGCGTCACGAAAAAGTCGGGCAGACCCAAGAACAGGATCAGGGCGCGCATCTCCTGCCGCCTGGTTTGAAACCGGCTCGGAGATCCGGGGAAGCGGGCCCCGGCGATCCGGACCCATCAGAGGAGACTCCGAACTTGACCATCAAGCTGCACCGTCTTGCCCTGTTTGGCGAGCTCGAGGTTTGTGTCTAGCGTGGCAAACGAGATGCCGTGCATGGTTGCTGCGGCCGTGTTGTCAAGCGCGCGAGGAACACGGCACCGCGTCTTGTACCCAATGAGCTTCTTGAGGATCATGTTGTTGACAACGAACATGAGGGCACTGTGCTCGGCGAATTGACGACGGTCCGTGTTCAGGAGGAGCGCTCAAGCGTGGCTGCGCCATGGTGCGCGCTCGTGGTTTAACCCGCCAGTGGCGTACGGGAAGAGCACCGGGAACGCCATGGCCATGAACCAGACCGAGTACTCGCTCACGGGCGTCGAGCCCACGGGCACCTGCAGCACCTGAGCAGGCGGATCGGTCGAGCCGCCGCCCGCGCTGGCGGGTTGCGTGTTCTTGATCGTGTAGAGTTGTTGGAGAGACTGCATGACGACCGAGTTGTTGTCGTTGTTGTTCGGGTTTCGGAACACGCCGACCGATTCGAAGAGCGCTACACGGCAAGACGGCGAGGTGATAAAGTCAGTGATCGGGCCGTGTTTCAGGTTGCGCCATGGCACATGAGTGGCGCGTCGCAAGAGCAAGGTTGCGTACTCTCGACCATCTGAGCCGGCGGCGCACTCGCCGAGTCCTTGGCCTGCAGGTTGTCGTCGTGCACCCCGCTGCGCTCGCTCGCCTCGAACTCGGCGTTGTCGACGCGCGTGGCGCGCGACTCCATGCTGGGCAGCATGCCGTCCTCGGGGAGCGCGTTGATGCGGTCCATGTCGATGATAATGTCAGCGTAGTACGGGTTGTGCTCCTTGAGCCACCGGAGAGCAGCGAGAACGACGTGACGGCGAACCGTGAGCATCTTCTTCATCTCGGGCGTGAGCGACACGTTGGAGCCAACGAGCACGACGTGAACGGTGTTGGCCATGTCGGACTCGGCGTGCGGCAACATGGCCTCGAGGATGTCCTGCGTGTTCTGCGGGAATACTATGCAGTTGCTCTTCATAAAGAATTGTGTGCACTTGTTGGGGCTGTACCCAAGTACGAAGACGTAGACCACGGGGTGAATTGCCAGTACACCCACCCAGCACTGTCGGGTGACCACTGTGCGGGGCTCTGGCCAAGGCGCCCTCTCGCCGGCAGCGACTCGCTGCAACACGCACTTGGGATGAACAGATAGATACTTCGGTACTGTAGGATTTATGAATGTAAAGACAGGAAACTTTTGGTCGTGTGCTTGCGCGTGTGCAACTCGTTGTGGAGGCGCTTGTTTGCGGGCTTGGGAGCGGCGGGTGCACTGCGCTTGGTGGCGCGGCCTGCAATACAGCGCGAGTCAGTGAGCTGTAGTACGGGAGATGGACCTTGCAAAAGCAACGTATGCAGCATCACAGGCACGCAGGTTTGCGACGTTGGGCAGCGCGCCGTCAAAGATCGGGCCCTTGGAGCCGTCCCAAAGCAGGGAGTACGACTGCAGCGCCTGGCCAGCACCGCCCAAGACGACCGAGATGAGGCTCAAGACGTAGGTGAGCGCGATGGCGAGCCACTCGAACACGGACAGCGAGTCAAGCACCTTGAAGGACCCGACAAGGAAGTAGTTGGCGAGGGCATCCTTGGGCGAGAGAAACCTCTTGCCCTTGGACGACGCGCGCGACGACTTGAGCTGCTCCTTGATCTTGGCGAGCCTGTCGTACGCGTTACGTGAACGCATCGCCTGGCAAGCTGATTGCCAATTCCGAGGCCGACAACAGGCGACGCCCAAGTAGGTCGACCTTCAACGGGCCGACGGTACTGGCGTGGGTAACGACGACGAAACTGACGGCGAGATCGTGCCCGTTGGCATCGCGCAAGTAGCTCACGGCAACGACGCGTTCCTGCACAAAACCTTGTCCATCACCTCAGGACGACCAGCACGCGGCGATGCTCTTCATGTCATTAGATCAATATTTACTGCTCTCGAACTCGAACGCGAACGCGCCCGTGCCTGCTCTGCTGCTTGAGCTTAGTCAGCAGCTGCTCAAGGTTGACTCAGATTCGGCGTGGCTCCCACAACTTGTCAACAACACCAACCTGGCCAGAACGGCCAAGGAGGACACTGGTCAGTTTGCAGCAGAAAGCTCAGTGGAGCCGCCTCGCGCTTGACCCGTTCAAGCAGACGGCAGAGTCACACTGGTGGCTGTCCATGTGCAGCTCGTGCAGCAGGAGCAGCTCGCCCGATACCTTCAAGGGCTCAAATACGAGCAGCGCCGCGTCGTCGAGCACGTTTGCTGACAAACAATGATATCAAGCGCGGCGACACTGAGGTCAAGCAACTCCCCGTGCTTGTCCACTACATAATGGCACGAGATCTGCGCGCCAGCCAGCGCATGCGCGGCGGTCATGTGCGGCTCCGCGATCCGCGCCATGTGCGGTGTCGGAGCCGGGGTCTCAGCGATCAGGCCAATGAGTGAAAACACCAAGTCCGAGCACAAGACAACGCTCTGCGAGGTCCACCTTGTAGTCGGGAGCAAACAACGGGCTGGACAAGCAGAGATTTCTGACAAGTGTGAAACGCACGAGTCTAGGAAATTGCAAGGACACCCGGAAGAACAAAGACGGAACACAAGAGCGGTCAGGTGAAGCAAGGAACGCCGTGCGGGGCGCGAGAAAAAACACGACCAGAGCCGAGGTTGGCATATCCGGCTCGGATGGGGCTTGCAGTCAACACATAGAGTCCGTTGCATAGAGTTAGGCTAAGTTAAGGGTGGAGGGGGTGCGCGGGGTGAGGCAGTGAGGTGAAAGAGTGACGGACGGGCGTCAGTCGCGATTAGAGACCTTGCGAAAAGTCGGGGCCGACTTTCGTCCTGGCCCCACGCTTTCAGCCACGCGGTGTGGCGTAATGCACAGGCCCGCTCGAGCGCCAGGCCCGACTTTTCTCGGGGCCCCCGACTTTTCTCGGGGTCGGCCCTGCGCAAGCGCTCGAGGTGCCAGATCAGGGAGCGGTCGAGCGGGGAGGGTCTCGCTAGGTCTCGCTGAAAAGCCTTGCAGCCAACGTGGCCCGCGCGCGCGTGAAGCAAGCCACCGCGGCCTCCGCTCAAAAGTTGGCCCCGACTTTTCGCAAGGTCTCTATTCGGACGCGGGCGGGCGCGCGGCGCGGCGCGGCAGTGAGGTGCGCTGCGCGTGCGCGAGCCGCGCGCTGCCCACGGGAGCGGAACTAGGCGAGGTGAGGCGGTGAGCACACTCTGCAACCACGGAGCACCACAAGCCACCATGAGCGAGGTGGAGGTGATGCGCGTACCCGTGCATGAGGTCGATGAGGTCGATGAAGTCGATGAAGTCGATGAAGTCGATGAGGAAGGAGAAGAGGTCGGTCGAGTCAAGGTCGATGTGCTGCTGCTGCTGCGTGCTGCTGCGTGCTGCTGCGTGCTGCTGCGTGCTGCTGCGTGCTGTGGTTGGTGATGGACGCGCGTTGGAGAGTTGAGAGACGAGCGCGCGGCGCGGGCGGGTGGGAGCGAGCGAGTACCGGGGTAGTAGTCGAGGATCATCATCTTGAGGGAGCGGGAGCACGTCAAGTCAAGGAACGCGAGCTTGAACTTGAGGAACGGGAGCACGTCAAGTCAAGGAGCGCGAGCACGTCAAGTCTTGAACATGAGGAACAGGAGCACGTCAAGTCTTGAACATGAGGAACGGGAGCACGTTGAGTCGAGGAACGCGAGGAACAGAGAGGAACACGTCAAACGACGACCACGAGCTTGAACTTGAGCTTGAGCTTGAGCTTGAGCTTGAGCTTGAACTCGAAGAACTCGAAGAACTCGAACTCGTTGGTCTTGTTGGCGAGCTGGAGCTGGACAACGACGACGCGCGGGAACGCGGGAACGCGGGCGGGATGTGGAACGCGAGGGAGTCGGCGAGGCGGCGAGGCGGCGAGGCGCGTTGGCGTGAGTGTCGAGATTTGATTTGAGAACTTGAGCGTCGCCGGCGTTGTCCGTTGTCGAGAACGTGTGCGGGCGGCGGGGCGTCTTGATCCTGACCTTGGGCTTGTCGGCCTTCTCCATCTTGATCTCGTTGCGCATAGCCCCCATGAGCAGCAGCTGGACGCGCGACGTCGTCACCGCTTGTGCGTCTCTTGACCTTGATGCGCCCGAGTAGCTCTTGACTGCGCACCGATCGTCTTGCAGCAGCCCTTGCGTCGTGTGCTACGCGATGTATCTACACGGATCCGGACGCGTACCGTGAGCGTATGACGGCGGCGACCCAGCCCACATGTACCTGCGCGTCCGTCACTGCGCCAAGCGATGCGTGGTAGTGCTGCCCGGTCGTCTAGCCTGCGGTTGCAATGAGTCGGAGATGTTGTACGGAGGATCGGGATAGCGTTGCAATATCGCGGAGAGAGAGAGGGGAAGCTCGACGCGTTGGTGATGAACAAGCTTGCCCGTGACGCGTTGCGCCGCGCCGCCGTCTCCCTCCAGCTGCCTTCCGCGCCGCGCCACTTGAGAGACAATTCTCATGTGCCTGATCCCCCGTGACCATGACGCCTTCGAGGGTCCATGCCCGCGGTAGCGCGCTGAGGCACCCGGCCCCGATTGAGGCGTCCCTGCCGCTACGGGGCTGGCGCGTCACACCCTGCGTCACACCATCAAGTTTGGCAGGACGTCCCGCCGGTTCCACTCAAGATTGTCTCCCACGACACGTACTCCACGCGTGTCGCCGTGACCGTCTCGTATGGAGCTATCATGTATGCGCTACTGGTCATCGACTACATGCACCAGCGTCGCTCATGTCGGCCGACCCAAACGCGACCTTGGTTCGCGCGGTGGGCGCTCGGCATCGAACCCGACCGTTCACCGCGCTCCGGAGCTGGCCGTCCGTGTGCTCGGACACCTGGAGAAGGTCCTCCGGTACTTTGGCCCAAGGGCATCCGAGCCCGATCCGTTGATGGACACGACCTCGGACACGGAGGAAACCGCTCCCCGGCGCGCGTACAGCGGATCGGCCTCGGGACTTGACCTTGCCCAGTCCGGCGCTTCTCGACCAAACTTCCTTCTCCATGCCACAGCCGCTCGATCCATCCGCCCTTCCTCCTCCACCGTCGGCCCATCCCGTACAACGCGTCTGCCGAAGCTTCCAACGTCGGTGCAGCGCGCACGCACGTCCCCGAGCCGACTCTCACATTTTGCTCCATGGCTTCTCGGATCGGGGACCTCAGCGGACAGAAAGAGAGGACGGACGAGCGGCGCCGCAAACCGGAACGGCGGCTACCGCTTGGCCTCGAGTTGTGTTGCCCGCGCCGTTGTTTGGAGTTCGGGGGGCCGCGTTCCCACCACGCAGTCGCCCCTCGCACGTCTCCTCGCGCCGCGCGCCTCGCAATTCGCGCTTCCGCTCCCATGGGAACGCGCCGTGTTCGCGCACACGGCCCGCCTGCCGTTGCTGGCCCACGCGATGCGCCACATCGCGGCTTGCAAACGAGCCGGCTCCGTTGGCCGGCCCGGCCGCCGGCCTCGACGTGATCGCGCGTCCCGGTCGTCTCCACCCCCGCTTGCGCACCTCGACGGACAATGGGCTGATTGACTTGGCGGAGCTCTCTCACGGTCCTCGCCGGACTCTCGTCGGGACCTGCTTGATAGTGCTCCTGACGACCAAGCTGGTCGCCCTTCGAGCTCCGCCGCGAGCCTCGCCTCGAGCTCCGGACCGGCTCGATCTCCGCGACCTTGGCCGACTGCGGGCAGCTCGGACATGCTAATAGTCCTGTCGATGCACGCCCGTCTCGCAAGCATGGCTGATCGCACGCCTACGCTACTGTTACGTCGCGAAGCCCGCGATGCCCCCTGCCGCGCTCTCAGGCGCCGATCCCGTTCACGGCCGGCTTCTTCGGAGAGCAGCTGCTCTCCAACCCACACGTGTGAGTATTGCGTGGCTCCACGGCCGAGCCCCTGCACTCCGTGGTCGCGGGCGCAGCGGGTGCCCATGCTCCCTCTCTCTCTTGAACGGCCCTCTTGGGGACCTCCAGCTGATGCAAAGTACCCACGAAGCTCATGCAAGATGATTGCCGTCCCATGAATGAGGCGCTCGAGCTGCCGTTCGGCCCGCGTTGTCTCGCCGCACGCAGCAGTCGCTCGCTCTGCTGCGTCGGGCGTTCGCTGCCAACGACGCCGCCGCTGATTGCTTTCCGGACTTGACCGCGACCTGCTGCAATGAGACTTGCGCTTCACTTGCAGGTGCTCGTCCTCGATCTGCGCTTTCTGGGCACCGGGCACTCTGCGTTCAATCCGTCGTCCGTTGTGGCCGCATCCACCGCCTGCTGGCTCGGTCCGCTTCGAGTAGTCCTTTCCGCTCAGCCTCGATCGCTCGACTTCGCCTTGACAGCGCGATCCGCCCTACCCTCCCGTCGCTGCGATCGACTTCTCGCCGGGCACCCACTCACTCGTAGCACCGCTTGCCGCGCTTCCATGCCGTACCCCCGGTACGCACGCCGGTGGCCTCGAAGCCACGTTCGCTTCCCTGTTTCTGCTACTCCTGGACTCGATCCGCACACGACCGTGGCAAGATCACGGCCTGGTCGCGCTCCTAACTCACCTTACCCAAGTCTTGAGCACACGGTGCCGGCCCTGGCCGCGGTGTTCTCGCGCGGGCTCGCATCTCGCTCGTCGCGTTTCTTGAGTGCCCCGACGACGTCAGCGCAGGTTCGCTCTGACGTCTGGAAGGCCATTCTTGCCTCGTTCGTCGAGCCGCTCGGTGAGCTTCCCTGTACTGCTCAAATCGCGTACAATGAGGTGGATTCGCACGGCAGCGTCGATCTGTTGTCGGTACGGGCGCACTTTGCCGCACTTGGCCAGCTTTCTGAGTGGTCTGCTTGCATCCTTGGTCGCTACAGGAGCGTGGCCACGATTGCACTCTGCTGCGCTCTTCGCGATCACGGCGGCTCCGGCACTCTCGCTGCGGCGCGAGCCTTGTTTTCTTTAGTCTCTGCTCCGTCACCGCGCTGGTTGAGTACGGTGTACTCCAGCACGGCTAGTCCTGTGTTCATGGTCAAGGCCGTGAAGCTGCACAGGGCGCGCGTGTGAAGCTTCTCAACGTGGTTGGCATCGCGGCCGTCCAGCAACTGAAGGGACATGTTCATGAGTCCAGCCTGAAGGACAGTGAGAGAACGCTGCGCGTGGTCGAGCAGCCGCAGGTCGAGGAACCGGCTGAAGCGGAGTGGCGAAGGTCGCGCTCGCTCTCCCTTGACCGTTGACGACGATGGACTGCACATGAAAGATACATGCATTTTACTTGCCGAAACACAAAATGAGAAGGAACAGATGATGGAACACGGCTCGATTGAAGCACGTCAGCGAGTCCAACTACTGGCGACCGTGCGCGCCGAGAGTCGGAACGGCAGTCGCTGCCGAGACACCCGCCGCCGTCTTGGTCGCCCGCTTCGCCGACGGCAGGCTGACTCGAGTCACGGCGGGCGAGGTTGGGGCCGTGCGGTTCCGCGGCGCGCCGACGGACTCGGTCGGGGCGCCGATCGTCCGACACTCGCACCAGCACAGATCGCCGTCCTCGGGGCTCGAGTCGTGTGGGTACACTGTCGAGTCGAGCTGCGACAGGCACACGGGGTCCTCGCGGCCGTCCGGGTACCCGCACGAGTAGGTGACGCCGTCGTACCAGAAGCGCTTCCACTGCTCGCGGTACGCGCACGTGAAGGTGCAGGTCTGCTTGTAGCCGCGCTGCGCCTTGCACTCGCGGCGCATGTCGAACATGCCGTTGGTGTAGACCTTGGGGTCGATGCCGAAAACCTGCTCGCCGCCGCCGTGGCAGTGCCACAGCTGCAGCCGCTGCCCGTTCCAGTCGTTGTTGAAGCCTAGCGGTTCGTCGTCGTTAGTCGTCCTGGTCCTCGCGACTGTTCAGCGGCCGGCGCGCACCCTGATCGGGATCGAGGCACAGGTTATTGTTGAGCTTGGAGCGGACGTGCCCGTCCCACTTGTTCCACTTCTGAGCGGGTGTGCCGTTGCTGCCACGTTGCGATTGCAAGGACGGTGAGCGAGCGACTTTGTGAGCTTGACGTTCAAGTCCACGTACCACTTCCACCAGCGCACGTCCGCGCCAGCGAACGCCTTGCCCTCGGCCACGTCGAGGCAGTACTCGACGCCGCCGTACTCGTGCACGACCCTAAACGTGACATGGACGGGAACGTGTGCGTGAGCGACCACGCCACGATTGTGCCGAGTGAGGAGGTTCACGTACGTCATGTCTTTGTTGGGATCCAGAAACTTGTGCGCGTGCGGTGTGTCGGCAGAGTCCTTCCCCCACACCTGGCTGCACGCCCACAGCTGCGCCTTGGCGGAGACTCCGTCTAGCGAGGATCGGTGCGAATGCGGTGAGTTGACACGCAACAGTCGCGGGAGGCAACGTGCGCTGAGCGGGCGAGCTACACGTACTCGCCGTGGCCTCCGAGAAGTCGACGCAGCGGCCCGTGTTCTCCATCCAGTACTCGGTGTGCCTCATGCCCACAACCGACAGAAATCCCCTGAGCAGAGCGGTGCGATGTGAGCGGATGCACCAGAGCCAGCGACCTTCACACAGAGCATACCAGATCGGGGGAAACGGGATGACGATAGCATCGCACGTCTTGGCGACGAACGCCAGGAGGGCAACAGCGACGAGCAGTCGGCTGATGTGCATGGTTGCTTTGAGTGCTATGATCCGTTAACAACACGAGTGAGAGCGGAACTGCAGCGGGGGCGAGTGCCACCTTTATACGCCGGGGCGACTCGCAACGCCTATGCAAACTCGGGCGGCACAGGCCGTTGTTCGAGGCCCACATGGGCGCCGTGGGCAGTCGCGCGCGCGCAAAGGATGGAAGAGGCAAGTCGGCAGCTGAGCCACACACGTGGGCGGCGCCCAGTGACGTCAAGCGCGGGTGCACGCGTTGCGCCACACTTCTCGGTCACCTCCGCCGGAACTACGAGCGCGAACCGAGATGCCGTAACGAAACCAAACGAAAGTATATGCAAATAGAAATCAAGGACAAGGATGTGCAAAGGGCACGCTGCAACACGCGCTGCTACTGGCGGCCGCGGACCGCGAGCGTTGGCGCGGCGGCAGCGACCGTCGCCGACTTGGTCGCCTGGACCGTAGCGCGACCAGCGCTCCCCTTGAGCGCAAACTTGCGAGTACGGTTGCGACTTGCGCCGAACTTCTCCTCGCCGCCGCCCCACGAGCTGCACTCGCACCAGCACAGCGGTTCCGGCTCGGGCGACCAATCGTGCCAGAACTTGCGCGGGTCGAGTGCCGACGCGCACACGAGCGGCCGGTTGGGCCCGTCCGGGTACTCGCACGAGTAGTCGACGCCGTCGTACCGGCAAATCTTCCAGTCCTCGCGGTACGCGCACGTGAAGGTGCACGGCGCGCGACGTGCTCCCCGTGTGGCACTCGTTCCGCATGTCGTACAGGCCGTTGGTGTTGTCCTTGCTGCCCGTCATGAAGCGCTGCTCCATGCCGCCGTGGCAGTACCAGAGCTGCAGCCGCTGCCCGTTCCAGTCGTTATTGATGCCTAGTGAAAGTCGTTACGCCGCCGTCAGTGCACGTTCAAGCGGCTACTGGTCAGCGTGAGCACCAAAAAGCGTACCGTTAGCAGGTCGAGGCAGAGACCTTCGTTGAGAATCGACTGAATGGAGCAGCTGTCGCGAGGGTAGAACCTCCAGTCCTGCGTCGGGGTTCCGTTGCCAGTCGCGTGTCGCGTTAGCGAAAAAGAAAGCGAACATCCGGACGTAGGGGGATCACACGCACCACTTCCACCAGCGAACTTCGGCACCAGCGAAGGCCTTGCCCTCGGCCACGTCGAGACAGTAATTGACGCCCTTGTGAACGTGAACGATCCTAATCGACGTGAAGTCCGAGTCAGCGACCCACAGCACGTACACCGCGCGTACTTGCCCACATTACGTACTGGCGCGGATCCATGAAGTACTTTTCCTCGCCTTCGTGTACGAGGTGGTTGTGGGGCGAGTTTTTGCCGTCGTAGCGATTGCTGCACGCCCACAGCTGCGCCTTGGCCGACTGACCGTCTAGCAACGCAATCCAGGCAGTGGGAGATTGGATCGGATGGCCTCACCGACTCGGCATGGTGTACGCACTCGCCGTCGCCTCGGAAAAGTCGATACACCGGCCCGTGTTGTGGAACCGGCTGTCCTGAATGTGCAATATGCCGCCGAGCAAGATCTTGGCCCTGGAAAAGGCCACGCGAGTGAGCAACGGACGAAAGGAAGGATCCGGGACTGGCCGTCGAGCGCGTACGAGTACGGGGTGTCGACCGGCTGGACACTGATCGCTATGTTGATCTGTGCGGGAGCCTAGAGGGCGCACACGATCTTGCGGGTGCAACCGCTACCCGCTGCAGCTCTCCGTGCACCACTTCGAAAAGGTCAAAGCGGGAAGATTTTCACGAACAACAAGAAAGGCGCTCGCCAGCTCAGTTGCAGCGGTCGACGGAGCACCACCAGCGGCGTGAGACCACTGCGCACGGTCCGCTCCATCGGCATGATCATACACTCGCGATCTGTTCGCTTACGAGGTACCGGGTGCAAGGGGAATCGTGCTGCAGACCGATCGATGCACGCGACTGGCGCGAAGCGAGAATCGGCGATCTGGCACGTACGACTACTGCGACGCGAGCGCGGGCGTCAAACCGCGTTCTGACGCACGCGGGGGACGCGAGGCGAGGATCGGCGACCTGACGCGCACGGCTTCCGCAAGGGCGGCGCGGGCCTCGACCAAGCAGTACGTGCGTGTCTTCCAATGTCATGGTGCGTCGCACGTCCAGCGTCACAGCCACACCTTCTCGCGCTTCGGCCTGCTCTCACGTCGAGACGAGCGCCGCTTCCGAAGCCATACGCTCCACGGCCGTGTCTGTCCGGCTGACGGCTGCTCCAGTTGATCATCGCTCTCATCTTTGGGGAAGGTTTGATCGCGTAGGGGCTTATATTCATGGGATATCATCGGGCGGGAGTGAGAGAGCGAGGATGCTTCGCGGGGCTAGGCGGCGACTTCAGGTCCGCGCTCTCACCTCAAGTCAACCGTGATGGACTACACATGGATAAACCATGCATTTTACTTGCTGCAACACAAAGTTATGAGGACACAAAGGATGGAGCGCGAGTCGGGCAGGCCGATGCGCGAGTCAGGCTACCTACTGGCGGCCGCGGACGTTGAGGGTCGGCGCAGCGGAGGCCACCGCCGTCGCCGACTTGGTCGCCTGGATCGTGGCGCGACCGAGGGTCCCCTTGAGCGCGAACTTGCGAGTGCGGTTACGGTGCGCGCCGACCTTCTCCTCGCCGCCGCCCCACGAGCTGCACTCGCACCAGCACAGCGGCTCCGGCTCGATGTACCAGTCGTGCTGGTAGGTGTATTGGTCGAGCGGCGAGGTGCAGATGAGTGCCCCGTTGCGCCCGTCCGGGTACCCGCACGAGAACTCGACGCCGTCGTACCAGAAGTGCTTCCAGTCTTTGCGGTACGCGCACGTGAAGGTGCACGGCTCGCGCGACGAGCCCTGGGCGCGGCACTCGCGCTGCATGTCGTACAGGCCGTTGGTGAACTCCTTGGTTGGGTTGCCCGTGTAGAAAAGCTGCTCATTGCCGCCGTGGCAGTGCCACAGCTGCAGCCGCTGGCCGTTGCGGTCGTCGTTGAAGCCTAGCGGTGTGCCGTTGCCATCGTTGCTGTTAGTGACGAGGGTTTGGTGTCGATCCAGCGCTCAACCAGCGTACCGTGCTCTGGATCGAGGCAGAGGGCTGGGTTCGCCACCGAGCGAATGGGGGTGAAGTCATAAGGAGGGAACGACCAGTCCTGCGCCGGGGTCCCGTTGCTGGTTGCATGGGGAGCGTTTGCGTAAGCTGATGCGTGCGTCGCGCTGAGCAACGGGGCCGTACCACTTCCACCAGCGGACACCTGCGCCTGGATGCGCGCTGCCCTCGGCTATGTCGAGGCAGTATTCGACGCCGTTGTGGATGTGGACGATCCTAATCGACATTGAGCCCGAGTCAGCGACTGATACAGCACATTTGTGAGAAGGCGCCGACTTGCTAAACGTACTGGCGCGCGTAATAGTGCCGATTGCGGACCTCGCGCACCTCATGGACGTGCGGCGACGTGTCTGGCCCCCGGTAGCCCATCTCCAAGTTCCGATAGTTGGTGCACGCCCACAACTGTGCCTTGGCCGACTGGCCGTCTACAAACGCGATCAGGCGATGAGCGATTACATGGCCGGACGCAGCCGACACAGGGTAGAGTACGCACTCGCTGTAGCTTCGGAAAAGTCGATGCACCGGCCCGTGTTGTGGAAACGCCGGTCCTGGATGTGCGCCATGCCGCCAAGCGAGATCTTGGTCCTGCAGGTGGCCGTCGTGGGCGATCCTGCAAGTGAGTGGTGATGTTTGAAGGGCAGGGCTGTCGGCTGTCGATCACGGACGGATAGTCACTAGCCGAGGCGAGCTGGCCGCCGATGGCCAGCATGGCCGCGAGAACGAGCAGGAACATGAAGCGCATGGTGACTGTCGCGCGGATGGCGAGCGAGCAAGAGAGCGCGAGGGCGAGCTCGAGGTGCCGCCGGCTTTATACTCGCCGTCGTGGTGGGCGTTGGTTGGGCGTCGGTGGCGGTGGCGGCCGCGGCGACTGTCGGCCCCATGTGGGGCGCGAGCGGCGACGGAAACTCATGCGCGCGTGCACGCTCAAGGTCGGAGCTGAGCCACTCACGCGTCGCTCACGCCCACATGAACCGCCCGCCCAGGTCGCTGCCGCCCTTGACGCGCGCCTCGCACTCATCCGACCCGTGCTTGGCCGTTGCCGCCCTTGACGCACGCGTTACACTCTCCCGATCCGCGCTCGGCCTTCGCCGCCCTTGACCCGCGTCTTGCGCCCTTCCGACTTGCGATTGGCCGTCGCCGCCCTTGACGCACGTGTTACTTTCTCGCGACCCACACTCCGCCGTCGCCAATCCGCGCTCGGCCGTCGCCGCCCTTAATGCACGCGTTTTACACTCTTTTGACTCGCGCTCGGCTGTCGCCGCCCTTGATGTGCGCGTTACACTCTCCCGACCCGCGCTCAGCTGTCGCCGATCCGCGCTCAGCCTTCGCCGCCCATGACGCGCGCCTTGCGCCCGCCCTTCCCACTTGCGCTCCGCCGGCCATGCAGAACTCGGCGCCAGCCTGACGGTCACGAACAGTTGTGTGCAAATGGCTTCGGTATTATTCTGTATGCATACACACACCTCCTACACATCGCTATCCTCATCCTCGCTCGCGCCCTCGACCATGTCGGGGTCCGGCAGGACGATGGCCGACGACACGATGGTCTCGAGGACTGACGCATTCCCACCCGCACCGCCGCCGCCGAGCGATGCTCCCCGCGCATGCCCGTGCGCGCGCGTCGTTGGTGTTGGCCCCGTCGGGATCGCCGCGTCGATATCGTCGACGACCGCGGGGAGACTGCCGAACCGGCCCATACTGCTGAGGACCGTGCGCGATGCGTGCGCGGACGCGTTGGCCGGAGCGGACGGCGTCCCGCCGACACTGTTGATCCGGCGGTGCCCTGTAGCCGCGGGCGTGTGGAAGTGGAGGCTGGACGCGGACGATCGGACGCTGGGCGTGAGGGATGCGCGGCGGCGGGGCGGGCCCGCGTTACCGCCGACCTGCGACTCGGTTGGCGAAACGACCGTCTCGGCGGCGCCCGCGGACTGCGCGAAGGCGAACCCCGTGCGGCCGATGGTCGTGCGGGTCTCGGCGTCGTACAGGAGCGAGCGGCGTTTCGGGCTCGCGGGGTCGGGCATCGCGGTCGACTTGCCGCCGATCCCGCCGACCTCCGCGGTCGCGCCCGTTGCAGCGGCGCCGGGGGTCGGCGAGGTACCCGACGGGCGGAACATGGACGGCGAGAAGACGCCGTGCGACGCGAGCGACCCCTTGGGCCAGGGTAGCCCCGCGACCTGGACCTCGCGCATGATCTGGGCGTCGTCCGGGTGGAACGCGTCGATGGCGAACCGGATGAGCCAGCGCGGGAGGAGGCACATGATGACGGCGAGGACGACGGTGAGCGGGATCGCGGGGGACGCGGCGAGGTGGGCGGCGACGCCGTGGAACGGGCCGGGGATCAGGGAGTAGACGGGCGCAAAGATGGGCAGCGAGACGGCAGACGCGAGGATGCCGAGCGCGGCGAGCGCGTTGATGCTGCGCATGTTGAGTGCGACGAACAGGTTGACGGCAAAGACGATGGCCATGGCAACGGGCATGGACGTGTCGAGCTTGGACGACCCGAACCCGTGCGGGTGCACCGTCGACGTGTCGTAGTAGACGAAGAAGGGCACGAAGAAGCACACCATGGACTGGTACAGCGCGTCGACCATGAACCACCAGAACCGCGGCCGCGTGAACTGCGCGCGCGCGCTCGCGTACAGCTGCGGGTACCGCAGGAGCACCTGCTGCGGCAGGTCCTGCTCGAAGACGCCCAGCACCATGGCCGGCGCCAGCGTGAAGATGGTGTTGAACATGATCATGATCAGGTAGTCGTGCATGATCTCGGCCGAGAACCTGTTCGTTCCAAGCGTTAGCGCCACACCCGACGAGCGAACGATCCCGGAAACACGTACCCGGCAAAGAACTGCATCCAGAACGACGCTAACGTCCACGTTGCGTTCTTGTACAGGAAGCAGTTGATCATGTTGGCGATGCGCACGTTGGACCACCGCCCGTGCACCAGCATCAGCTTGACGAGGAACCGGAACTGGCCCACCGCGTAGTCGCTGGCCATGACCGCCTGCAGGCCCTCCTCGCCCGAGATCCCGACGCCGACGTCGGCCTCCTGGATCATGGACACGTCGTTCTACAGTCGCCCACTCAAGTGTCAGCACCCGCAAAGACCCACACGCGCGCAAGAAAAAACGTACCGCGCCATCCCCGATCGCGAGCGTGACGACCTTGAGCTCGCGGCGGACGAGCGCGACGACCTGGGCCTTCTGGAGCGGGCTGACGCGGCAGCAGATGACGTGGCGGCACCGGAGCGCGAGCTCGAGGAACTGGCGGCGGACCGCGGGCGACTTCTCGTCGAGCGTCTCCGTTAACGCGTCGCCGTCGATCACGAGCACCGCGTAGTGCGCGGCGGGCGCGCCGCTCGACACGAGCGCAAGGGCGGTATCGAGCTGCGCCTGGACCGACCCACCGTTTGTCCCACTACCGGCGCCGTGCACGAGGACGAGCGGCATCTCGGGCGTGATGAGGTTACACGCGTACCCGACGTTGATCGCGGTCTCGGTCTTGTCGCCGGTGAGGACCCAGACGTGGACGCCGGCCGCCGACAGCGTGGCGATGGCCTCGGGGACGCCGACCTGCAGCTTGTCCTCGATGGCGGTCGCCCCGAGCAGCGTGAGCCCGCGCTCGAGCTCGTCCGCGAGCGCCTCCATCGCAGCGTCGCGCCCGTCGTCCATTTGGACCGACGCCGTGTGGTACCGCGCGGCCCACGCGGTGTACTCGGCGTCGCCGACCTCGCGGAACGCGAGCACCAGGGTGCGCAGGCCCTCGGTCGCAAACGTCTCGAGCGCGGCCGTCGTCGACGCGATCATCGGCTCCTGGCCGACGCGCAGGCGGAACGGGAAGAGGGCGCTGTCCGCGCCCTTGGTGTACACGAACACCTTGCCCGCCGCGGGGTCGCGGATGACGACGCTCATGCGCTTCCGCGTCGAGTTGAACTCGATGACGTGCAGCAGCTCGACGGCCCGCGACGCACTGCCCAAAACGTGCAGCGAGATGCGGTTCCCGTCGCGCGCGAGGAACGCGAACCCGACATCGCGCGCGGCGGCGACCAGCGCGGCCTCGTCGGGCGACTGCGCCTTGTACTCGACGCGCGACGCGTCGGACCGGTCCGCGAGCACCGTGTGGCACGTCGCGAGAAGCGTGAAGAAGTGGTGCGCGGTGTCGTGCCACGCGGGTGACGGCGGGTGCGCGAGGTGGCGGACGAGCTCGGCGTCGCCGAACGTCGGCTGGTGCGCGACGTACGGGTTCGGCGGGAGGAGCGTGCGCTGCGCGACGAGGAACTCGGAAATGTCCCCGCCGTACACGTGGCCGGCGATGGCGCACCGCTTGAACTCCATGATGTTCTGCGTCAGCGTGCCCGTCTTGTCTGAGAAGACGAACTCGACCTGGCCCAGGTCGTCCGAGATGTTCCACGTCCGCGCCACGCACGGCTTGCCGTTGTGGGCGAGGTCGGCGTCGGCGTAGATGAAGAAGGCCTACATGATATGAGTGGGGTGATGGAGGTGGGAGAGGAGGGGTGGAGAGAAAAAGGGGGTGAGTCAGAGTTCGGGGCCGCGCTGCGCCACCCCGGGTCGCCGGCGACCTCCTCCACCCCGCCGCCGCATCGTACCTGGAAAGTCTTGGTAAACTCGATCGTCACGTACAGCGAAATAGGAACGACATTTTGAAGAAGGACCAGCGCAGAAAAGAAGGTAAACACGCCGTCGTCGGCGCGGGACCGGCCCGACTCGAACTGGCGGAACGCGCGCGGGTCTGTGTACCCGAAGATGCCCGGCGACCTTGCCCACGTGGTGTTGAGCACGGCGCACGTCAGGCACAGCAGGAACAGCACGCCAAAGTTGAGCAGGACCTGCGGGTTCATGTCGCGGTCGATCTTGGACCGCTTGGACGGCGTCTCGCCCGAGTTGAGCACGATCTTGGACTCGTCGCCCGTGTACACGACGGCGCCGATCGCCCACGCCGTGTTGCGCAGGATGCACCCGCGCAGGAGCAGGTTGTCGGCGACGACGGGGACCGACGCCACCTCGTCCCCCTCGGGATCATCGGACTCGACGTGCACGTGCAGCGTGCCGCGGTACGTGTACAGCTTCGGGTTGGGCGGCTCGCTCTCGAGCACGAACCGCAGCTGCTCGCACCGGTCGGGCGTGTCGGCGTGCGCAAACTCGGGCACGCCGTGCCGCAGCTTGAGGTTGGTCTCGCCGTCGAGCGACTTGGTCTCGACGTAGGCCGTCGAGTTGGGCCCCGACGCGCACAGCAGCACCACGTCCGCAGGGATCGGCTCGTCCTGCTCGATGCGCACCAGGTCGCCGACCCGCAGCGACGCCCACGTCGTCGGGTACCACGCGGCCGTCGCGATCGGCGTCACGCTGAACGATTTCTGGCGCGACATGGGCGACATGGGGAACGCCGACGAGACGGGGTGCCGCGCGGGCGTGCCCGGCATCGACGCGGTCGGTGGCGGCTCCGACGGCGCGTTGAGCGGGTCGGTCGAGTGCGGGAGCGCGTACGGGATCGAGCCCGTCGGGCTGAGCGAGTCGTGCGGGGTGATGGGCGAGGCGTGGACCGAGGATGGCCGGGACATGCTGCGGTGCGGCGGGGTGCCCGGCACGGACGTGTGGGGCGTCGACGCGACCGAGGCCGAGTGCGGGTCGCGGGCGGGCGGCGGGAACAGCCACGGCACCCAGCGCTGGAGCAGCGAGGGCCGGGGCGGGTGATTCGGGTTCCACCACCCGACGCCCGCCAGTACCCGCGTCGGCGCGTCGTTGAGCTCGCGGTCGGCCTGCGCGCGCTTGTAGTCCTCGACCGCGTCCTTGACGGCGGTCACGGCGACGATGATGGAGATGGGCATAGCGGCAATCGCCGGGTGCGTGGACCGGATGGCGGGGAACATCTGCAGGACCACGATCATGAGGAAGTAGAGGTTGGCAACGCGCGAGAACTGCTCGGCCAGGTTGCGCGGCAGGAACGTCCACTTGTTGTACTTTGCCGTCTGGATGCCGTTCGAGCAGTACGGCGGGAGGGCGGCGGCGACGGACGCGGGCGGCGGCGCGCCAAAGTACACGGTGCGGGTCGCGGTCGAGGCGAGCGACGCCTTGGACACGCCGTGGCCGAGCCGCGACATGAAGCGCGCGAGCCCGCGCGGGCGCCGCGGTGTTGTTGGTGGCGCCATGGTGGGTATGGTGGGCTGGGTGTGGATGATGGCGGCCTTGATGGGCGACAGAGCGGGTATGTGTTGCGAGGGAAGGGAAGGGAAGGGGAGAGGTCGGTCACCGAGTGCGGACTTCGACGACGAAGAAGGCGGTCTCAGCAGCGGTCGGCTGGAAGGCGGCGGCGGCGTTAGCGGCGGTCACGGCAGCGAAGATGCATGGAAGGGCCGGGTCGGCGCAGTGCAGTTGAGTTGCAGGGAGAGAGAGGACGGGCGAGGGCGAGGGCGAAGGGCAAGCGACAGCAAGCAGCGACTGATGGCGAGCGATTCGGCAGGCGGGCTGCGGCGCGGCGCGGCGTGGCGCACATGCAGGAGGAGGGGACCCGGATGATCCCGCGCGCCTGGTCCGTCAATCGATAGTTGCCGTGCGGGCTCGGATCCAGCACCTGCACCTCGATGAGGGATGGAGGAGGAGGCAGGTTGCGAGGGCAGGGAGACACGGTCGGTACAGTGGGGGCCGCCCCGTCGAGAGCCATTGCCCGCCCTTCAACGCCGTGCCGCGGCGGGCGTGGCTCGTGCCTTCTTGGCGGCTCGCGAACGGCATGCCGTGGCGCAGCGCGTGCGTACGCGACGCGATCACAGCGACTTGGCCGCCATCAACGTCGCCGTCGCGTCTCCCGCCGTGGTCAACACGAGCGCTCTCCGGGCGACCACAACCACGCGGTCGGGAGACGGAAAACGTGTTCTCTCCAGCGAGCGGGCCGCTTGCAAGCATCGATGGATCGCATCACACGGCCGCCGAGATTCCACTTGAGTGCACTGCAGTAGGCGGACCCGCATGGGCACCACCGTGTTCCGTTCGCACCGACTTCATTCAACTCGCATCACACACAGACGCGACCAAGATTCGTTCAAGAAAACACGAGCATGTTGTCGGCAGAGAGAATCCTCCAACCCAACCATCACACGCCCCCGCCCGATCAATCACGAAAGCGGCTTAGCGGGAGGTGGCCTTGACCTTGGGGGCGGCGCCCTTGAGCTGCTGCTTCGAGGCCTTGGGCTGCTGGGCAGCCTTGGGGGCCTTGACCTTGTTCTTGTTGGCCTCCTCCTTCTTGGCCTTGGCGGCCTTGATGGCCTCGGCGCGGGCCGCGGCGCGGACCTCGGTGGTCTGGTTGCGCTTGGCGCGGATGAGCTCGAGCGAGGCACCGACAATGGCGCGCTGGGCCTTGACGGCGCGGCGGGTGCGCTTCTTGGCCGACTCCTCGGTGATGCCCTTGCGGTGCATGCGGCGGTACAGCGTGGTCCACGAGATCTTGCGGGGGTTCAGGCGCTGGTGGAAGTACGACTCGCACTTGGACGACACGAAGCGGAACGTCTTCGAGTCGCCGCGCACGAACAGCTTGCCGTGGCCGGGGTAGATCTTGAAGCCGGAGAACGAGCAGAGTTCGGTCCTGCACAGATGACACGGTTAGCGACCAGAGGTTCCGTCGGACGGCTCGCACACCAGACCACTCGCCCAGCAAGCGTCAATCGGACCACCGACGGCCGTCACGCAGCACACACACGCAGAGCACCACCACAGAGCCGATCCGCATGAAACCACGAATAGTCGGTCGTCCGCCGAGCGTTCCAGCGGGCGTCACGGAACCGACCGGCCGCATCGTCAGCATGCGACTGGCGGTCCGCCGTCACACCGCAGCGAGCGGTTCACCACGCAGCATTTGACGATAGTTTCACGGGGAAACGAGTAGCGGTCGGTGCGGACGAGCAGAAATTCGTCGTGGAAACGGCGAGCGAGGCGGTCGGACGGCGTTTCGGCACGGGTCGTCACGCAAAACCATCCGCGGCGGTCGGGCAGCGTTTCGCCACGGAAACCGGCGCAGATGGCCAGCGTTCCGACCGGCAGCGTGACGGCGGTTTTCGAGCCAGCGCGGGGCGCACGGCGATCGTGACGGCGAGTGTCGTGGTGGTGCGTAGCGTGTGCGACGTAGCGACGTCGTCGGCGAGTGGCGATACATGGGTCGGGTGGTCTGGCGGCGTTCGTGGGCGCAGATCCAAGTACTTCATGTTTTCTGGCGTGTTCTCCACAGGGGGCGAGACGGACAGGATTTCGTGGGTCAAGTTGGTGATGACGGGGTGGGGAGCGGGAGCGCGGCGGGCGGGCGCGCGGGCAGGGGAGGCGCAGCCGCCAGCCGATCCGCCACGCACGCCTGTCACTCCCAGCACTGCGCCACACTTGCGCGGTGCGGGACCTGCGAGACATGCGGGCGGGCAACGTCACCAACAAAGTCTTGTCCGTCTCGCCCCCCGTGGAGAACACGCTCGCACAACCCGATGCAACCGACCGCAACACGATGCAGCAAGCTGTGCTGAGCAGCTTCGGACGATGAGAAGAGAAAATTCGGGCCGATCGGCTCGGCTGCCCGGCGCCACGAGAGGTGGCGGCGCCACAGCCCCCGGGTGAGCAACGCGCAGCGCGTTGCGCAGCGAGGCGCGGCGCGCTGACTCGGGGCCCGCGGCCCGCGGCCTGCAGAACGTCGACCAGCGCCGATCCCTCGAGAAGGGCCGATCGGCGTCAGAAGAACAAGCGACTGCAGAAGATGGCCGCGCGCCTGGCCGCGGACCCCGCGCAGCAGCCCGCCGTTGACCCTGTCGCCGCGGACCCTGTCGCCGCGGGCCCCGTGCAGCAGCCCGCCGCGCACCCCGTGCAGTCGGCCGAGTGCCATGGTGTGCGTGTTGCTGCAGCCGTTGCAGGGTGTGCGGGTGCAGTGCTCCGCGAGGAGTGGTCGCGGGGAGAAGTCGAGCGAGCGGTCGGTCGGCCGACCGAAACCGCGTTGGCGGGGGCGAGCTGGTGCGTCACTCCCCGCCGAGTGATGAACGCGACCCCGTGCTGCGCGCCGCGCCCGCTGTCCCGCTGTCCCGCCGCCCCGCCGCCGCCGTATAAGAAGGCCGGCCTCCCCCGCCGATGCCCCCTGCTCCCTCCCGCCCCTGCTGCTGCGCCCCGCCACACCGCCACACCACCACACCACCACACCACCACTACCGCCGCATCGCTCAGCGCGACCACTCAGCGCGACCACCACCTGCCGTCGCCGTCGCCGCGCTCTCGCTCCTCCCTCCCTCTCTCTCCCGTCGCGACGGCATGCGCTTCGCGACGCTCGCCCCTGCCTCCGCCGCCGCGGCGCTCTTCGCCGTCCTTGCCGCTCTCGTCCGTGTCGCCGATCGGACCAGCATCAGCACTGGCATCAGCGCCGCGTCGACCATGGCCGCACCGTCGTACCCGCCGGGTTCGCTGTACGACGCGGGCTCGGCCTTCATCCCGACGCAAGGACGCGGTAAGCATGCGGTACGTGATTTCCACACATGGCCGAACATCTCGGGCGGACCGCGTTGCTCACACGGCGTGTCATCAGGTGATCCCGCCGTACGCCTTCCGCCCCGGCCGCGTCTCGGCGCGCCACATCGCGCTCGATCTCGCCGCCGACGCCGGCCTCGTGCTCGCCAACCGCGGCCCGCGGCCACCCGCACCACCTGCTGCACCACCCGCCGCGCCGCTCCCGCTCATCGTGACGCCGCCGACATCACCAAGCTGGCCGAGCCGCTCGTCGACCAGGAGATCAAGTCGCTCAAGGCGGCGCGCCGCGCCCAGTACCGGCTCGACTGGTGGATCGAGCGGCATCCCGACGACGCGGCCGAGATCTACGCGTACCTCGACGACCCGCCCCCGCCCCCCGCACGCCGCCGTCCCGCCAAGGTCAAGCGCGAGCTGCTCCGCGCCCAAGCCCACCGTGCTCGTCGTGACCACCCGCCCGCGCCCGCGCCCGCCCCGCCGCCGCAGCCGCGTCAGCCCGTCGCGCAGCACGAGCACCACGGCCGCCGCCGCCGCCGTCCCCATCCCGGCCCTCGTGCTCGTCGCGCCGCCCGTCGCCGGCGGGACGCCGAGCAGTTCTGGCAGAGGCGGGCGGCGGCCGCGGAGGCGCACCAGGCCCGGCTGCCGGGTCCAGGCGCGGGCCCCGCCCTACTGCCGATGGAGCTGCCGCGCCACCTCCGCGTCCCGCGGGCGACGCGCGACGCCATGGTCCGCGGCACCAAGCACCTCGTCCGCGGCGACGCGGGCATCGACGTCTGCGGCATCAAGTGGCTCCCGCGCCTGCTGCGCCTGCACCAGCTCCGCGACGACTACGTCCGCCGCGGGCCCGTCCCGGCGTCGACCCCGGCCCCGCGCATTGTGCCGAAGCTCAAGGTCCGCGGCCGCTTCTTCAACATGCCGTTCGAGACCCTCCTGACGGCCGCGAATCTCGAGCACCTGGACTCGCCCATCACCCGCGACACGTTCGCCGCCTGGCCGAAGGCCGACTACACAGTCCTCGAGAACCCCAACGCGGACGGCATGGAGTGGGCCGGCGCGCTGGAGCGCATCGCCGAGTACGAGCTCGAGGAGGCGCGCCTCGCCAAGGTGTACCTACTGGGATCACGTCCTCGCCCACTGCTCCCGCTTCATCAAGCACGACCTGTGCTGGCGGCTTCGGCGCGGCGCCCAGCCCATTAACCAGTTCTTCGGTTCGATCGTGACAGACGGCCACTCGGTGCGGGTCCTCATGTACCGCGACGGGATGCGCCCGCACGACCATGCGCCGTCAACCTCGCACGTCGCCAAGCTGGGCGACCCCGAGCTCGTGAACCGTGCCCTCGCCGGCCCGCTCGTCGAGCCCGACGTCGAGCCGGGTGACCCGCCGCTCGTCTTCTCGCCGCCGCCGCAGCATCGGGTCGCCCGTCGCCGCGGCGCCGGCATGAACCTGCACCAGGGCCCAATCCCGGTGCGTGCCGGCAAGACCAAGAGCGTCTCGATTGACCCCGGCGCCAACTCGCCCATCGATGCCATTTCGGTGTCGCTCCCGCTCCTCCACCACCTCAAGGATGACGTCGTCGCCGAGGCCGCCGCGCTGCACGCCAACCCCGCGCTCGACGACGATGCGCTGGCCGCGGCCCTCGAGCCGCTGGGCGAGACCCTGCTCGACGTCGCCCTCACCAAGGAGGGCCTCGAGCACCGGTTCGACGGCATTTCGGCGACCGAGTTCCACCACAAGACCGGCTCGCACATCAAGTCGCGCCGCTCGCGCAAGTCGCGCAAGCGGTACCACCTCGACGAGCACGACCGCGCCCGTGCTGCAGCCGCGCACCCCGCCTACCCGCTCGTCGACAAGATCCGCGCCAACGTGGCGGCCGAGGAGGAGACGCTCGCCGAGGCGGGGCGCGCGGCGCTCGGGCGCCTTAACTTCTTCACGTACCAGCAGCGCCAGAAGATGTTCGACGGGCTGGCCAAGCCGCTCAACGACGCGGTCGTGCGCATCGGCCACCAGTTCACGTACGGCCGGGTCCGTGTTCCTTACCGCGGTCCCGTCGTCGGTATCGTGGACCAGCTGGTGCGCCGCGGCGTCGACATCTTCCGCGTCGCCGAGGGGTACACGTCCAAGCGGTGCGCCGTGTGCACGGCGCTGTCGACGCCGCAGCAGCGCACGGATGGCGCGTGCGACCTCGTCGTTCGGCCTCGCACGCCGTGGACCACCAAGCACTGCCCGCGGTGCCACTTCACCTTCAGCCGCGACCACAACGCGGCGTTCAACATTCTTCTCGTACACGCGCCGCGGCTCGAGTTTGCGCCCGCCGTGTAACCTGCGCTGGGGTTGAGTTTCTCGGCGTGCCCGAGGGCACGTTTGCCTCGCGAGGGGCGCCCCAGTATGGCCGGCAAGGGGCTGCGGCAGCCTTGACGGCGTAAATAGTGCGATTGAAGTTGTAGCGTGATCGGCGACGAGGGTTGTCTGTCATGGATACATGGTATTCGTAGGGTGTTCTACACAAATGGCGAGACAGGCAGGATTTCGTGGGTCAAGTTGGTGATGGCGGGTGGGGAGCGGCGACGACCCGTTGATGGGCCGCAAGGACGTCCATGATTTGGAACAGATCGAGCTGAGGTGTCGCCGATGTACTAGGACGTCACGGCTACTGGTACTGACTGAAGTCGCTCTCGGCAAAACTCTCGACCCGCGGTGCGGACTCTGGTCGCTGTCGCTCTCGCATAGGAAGAAAGCCCTGAGCGCTGGTTGGACGGCATCTCAGCGAGAGTCTGAGGTCCACCACGAGTTCGGGTTCCGCCTCAAGTCGCAACTTATGTGCGCCAGTCGCGCGCACAGCATGGCCTAGGCGCGGACAGCGTGGGCTAGGCGCGCACTACCAGGACCGCGCTGCGGTCGCGCAGCCCGCCTGACCGCACATCGACAAGATCCGCGCCAACGTGGCGGCCAAGGAGGGGAAGGTCGCCGAGGTGCAGCACCCGGTTCTTGAACGCGTCAGGTACCTCGCGCACCGGCATCGCCAGCAACTGTTCGACAGGCTGGTCAAGTCTCTCTCGATACCGCGGCTGCGCCGATCGGACACCAGTTGGCGTACGACGAGGTCCGCGTTACTCGCCGCGGTCATGGTCGAGATGGCCAACCAGATGTTGCGCCACATCATCGTTCTCCTCCCTATCGCCGACGACTACACGTCCAAGCAGAGCGCCGTGCACGCGCCGCTGTTGATGCAGCAGCAGGGCGAGGATCACGCAAGCAACACGGTGGGGGCCGCTGACGGCACAGACCGTGGGCACCGACACTTCTCGCGGTGCAACAAGTAAGAGCTGTCATCCATCGCGAATTCAGGGAGCGTTGCGATGGGGAGGGAGGATAGCCGTCGAGTCGAAGTCGGCTCGAGCCGGGACGCGTGGGCCAATCAGCGCTTCGGGTCAACGGCAGCCCTGACCCCACGTGACGCGGGATCGCACCGGCTTCACACGGTCGGCCGCCTTTGCGCTTTTCGTTCCGCTTCCGCTCGTGTTTTGCGTTGCAACAACCCCCTCCCCCAGAAGTCGCCTGGTCGCGAGTGTGTGTGCGCGCGTACCTTCCGCTCTCCTCCTCGGCCCCTATCCGACCCCGACCGACCCCGACCCGATCGCTGCTCGGCCCACGTCGCCGGCACGCGCATGCTCTCGCCGTAACCGCCCTTGCCGACGACGACGACGCGACCGTCATCTCTCCACCGCCTCGGGCCCGACTGAGATCGCTCCCGTCCCGCACCACCATGCGCCGTAGCACCCGGATCGCTGCCGGGGCCGCCACGGCGCCCGCCGCCGCTCCACCTGCGGCAACCGCGCCGGCCAGCGCACCCGCGGCCGCGACCGTGACCACCGCGAACGGCCGTCGTCGCCCCGGATCCGCTGCCGCGACGACCGCGGACGCGGCCCCCGCCAAGCCCGCGGCACCCGCAAAGCCCGTTGTGCAGTACAAGGTCGACGGTACGCGTGCTTCTTGTCGATGTCGAACCCGTCCCGACCTCACACTCTCCCCCTCTCACCCAGACTTTGTCATGCTGCGCTCCGAGACGCTGGGCGAGCCGTACTTCCTGGGCCGCATCATGGAGTTTGTCGGCGACAAGCACGTGCGGCTGGCGTGGTTCTACCGGCCGCACGACGTGCTGAGCCGCACCAAGGCGTACCCGGCGCGCCTGCTCGTCGCCTCGATGCACTCGGACGTGAACCCGGTGCGCAGCATCGTCGACCGGTGCGAGGTGCGCCACGAGTCGGAGGTCGCCGACCTCGACGCCTACCTCGCCCGCGACCGCACCTTCTTCTACCGCCAGCTGTTCGACCGCTTCACCAAGCGCGTCTACGACGTGATCCCCACGGCCTCGATCACCAACCGCCCGCCCGCCGTCCTCGACCGCCTGCGCGTCTTCAAGTTCGTGCTGGTCGAGGAGGGCCGCGACAAGGAGCTGCGCGGGTCGTACCAGGAGTGCCGCCTGTGCGGCCAGTGGGTCCCGCGCGACGACGCCCTCGAGTGCGTGACGTGCGCCTGCGTCTACCACGCAGCATGCCTCACCGCCGTCCGCAAGCCCAAGGCCGGCTACCGCTGGCAGTGCCACTTTTGCGCCGTCGGGCTCCCGCCGCCCGAACCGCCCAAGCCGGCCACTGCCGACACGTCCGTCGATGTCAGCGGGACCGCGTCCTCGGCCGCCGCCGCCATCTCCGCCGAGCCCACCGCCGCCGACGTGACCATGGCCGAGAGCAACAAGCCGAGCGCCGCCGCCTCGCCCTTCCCCTACACGTACTTTGGCATCCACTGCTCCAACTCGGACGCGTCCGAGATCGACCTGCAGCACCCGCTGTACCCGAAGCTCGCCTCGCGCATCGCCTCGCGGTACCAGGCCACCATCCCAAAGCTCGTCGAGTCGGCCGCCGACGGCAAGGCCGCCGCCGCCTCTGCCGCGAGCAGCAACGGCAGCCACTCGCGGCGCAAGCGCGGCGGGACTTCCGCAGCGGCCGAGACCGCCGCCCTGGCGCACCACATCTCGCTCAAGCACATGGGCGTGCCCGCGTCCACGTCGCTCGCCGAGTACCTCGCCAGCACGCCCGCGCGCGGCGACGACGCGTGCCTGATCTTCGGCCCGCGCGACCCCGCGCACCACGCCGCCGTCGACCAGCTCGCCACCACGCTCGCCGAGGCCAAGGCGCTCCCCGTCCCCGCGTCCAAGACGAGCCTGCTCGACCGCGCCGTCTTCGAGCTGCACCGCGCCGGGTACGACGCGGCGCGCACCGCCGAGGTCCTCGCGTCGCTGACCCCCGACAATGTGGCGCGCGGGACGTACCCGGACGGTGTGGGTGGGGAAGCCCTGCACGCGCGCGGCGACGTGCCGTGGTCCGACGCCGACCTCGCCACGTTCCTCGACGGCGTGCGCCAGCACGGGTTCGACCTCCACCCGATCGGCAAGATGCTCCCGCACCTCCCGCACGCCGCCCTCGTAACGCACCTGTACCAGGCCAAGAAGACGCCGCAGGTCCAGGCCGCGCTCCACCAGTTTCTCGGCGAGCACGATATGCTGCTCCCGCCGCCCGGCGGCGCGCCTGCTCCCGCCAGCAGCGCCGCGGATCATCACGGCCACCACTACGGCCTGCTGGCGCGCACCGGCGTCTCGGGCAGCTCAGTGTCGCTCCGCGCGCGGTCGCGGTCTCGCTCGCGGTCGCCCCCCGCCGACGGTAGCGGCAGCGGCGGGCCCGACTCGGGCACCCACACGGCCGAGTCGTCCGACTCGGAGCCCGAGGAGATCGACGCCGACGCGTGCACGCTGTGCCGGCAGACGTCGGCGACGCACCGGTACATTCTGACCAACCTGAGCCTGCGCACGTCGTCACGCGCCCTGACCGCGCATGACCCGGAACCCAAGACGGTCACGGGCCAGGACCTCGTCCACGGCGCCGCGACCCCCGGCACCTGCCACGTCCTGTGCGACGTGTGCGGAAAGTACTGGATGCGGTACGGCGCGCTCCGGCCTGGCGCTGCGCCCGTGTCGGTGGGGGAGGATGGCGACGAGGACGGGTTGGTGCCCGGCAAGAAGCGCAAGTCGCTTTCGGGGTCTGGTGGGGCCGGCCGCGCGCGCACGTCGAGCGGCGATAGCAGCGCACACCGGCTCGGGTTCTACGACGACGACGACGAACTGCCCGACGTCGACGAGCTCTCGGACGCTGACGACCTGATCGCGGCCGCGGCGCCCGCGGCGAAACGCCCGCGCCGGCGCGCCGATGCCCCCGCCAAACCGTCCGCCATCGCCGCCGCCGCCTCGTCATCCGCGACGCCCGTCCCGCCGCCGCCGCCGCTGCCGCGGTGCGCCATGTGCCTGGAGCACGCGGACCCGGAGCCGCTGCTCGAGTGCGCCGATTGCGTCATGCACGTGCACGCGTCGTGTCTCCGCACCTCAGCGCCCGCCACTGACGCGAACGGGTACAAGTGGCGGTGCGCGCCCTGCACCAACGCGCGCGCGCCCGCCGACGCCATCGACTACCACTGCCTCCTGTGCCCGCGCACGCACCCGCACGTGCCCGCGGCCCCGCTCACGCGGACCGCGATGCATAACTGGGTCCACACGCTGTGCGCGCTGTACGTCCCCGAGACGCGGTTTGCGGGGGTCGGCGCGGGTGGGTTCGAGACGGTGCATGGGATCGATGCCCTGCCACCCGCGCGGACGTGCGAGCCGTGCGCCGTGTGTCACGGCAAGGGCGGGGCGACGGTCAAGTGCGCGGACGCAGCGTGCGGCGCCGCGTTCCACGTCGCGTGCGCGCACCGCGCGGGCAATTTCTTTGGTGTGCTCGAGGACGCGGCGCCCGCGCCCGCGTCGGCTTCTGGGAGCAAAACCGCGCGCAGCCGGTCCGCGTCCGCCTCCGCCAGTACCGGCGGGACCCCCGCCATCTGGTGCCGGCACCACCTCGCGCCCGACGCGCACCTCGACCCCGCGTCGCGGACGTCCGGCACGCTCGCGATCGGCGCGCTCGCCGCGACCGCCGTGGCCGCGGCGACCGCTGCCGCCGAGGCCGCGTCCACGGGGAAACGCAAGGGCGCGCGCCGCACCACGCTCCCCGCGTCGATCCCAACCGGCACCGTGGCCACGCCGACCGGCGCATGGGTCCCGCCCGTCACCGAGCTCCGCGCCTCGGCGAAACGCGGCGGCGACGTCGTCAAGTTTATCGCGCAGGCCAGCGTGCACCGCGCCATCGAGTTTGCGGTCGCGCACAAGGTCGCGCCCGTCCCGCACCCCGCGGGCGGTGGTGGGAAGAACGGCGTGCGCAAGACGCCCGTCGTCCTGACCCCCGCGTTCCTCGCGACGTACGCGCCCGTCGCCCCGCCCGCGCATTCGGCGGGGACACGGAGCAACGCCGCGGCCAAGGCAGGCGAGCCGCCGCTCCGCAGCCTGCGCGACTTCCGGTTCCCGTTCGCGGAATCGCCCGCGTCGACGACCGCGAGTACCCCGCGGCTCGGCGGCGCTAGTGCAAGTTCATCGACCGCGTCGCTCCCCTTGCAGGGTACGGGCGGCGGGTTCCGCATCAAGCTCAAGCTGACCGCGCCGGCCCCGCCGCCGCGCCCGCCGCGGTGCGCCGCGTGCGACGCCCCGACGTCCGCGCTGTGGTGGCCCGCGTGGCAGACGCGCGACGCGGCCAACGGGCTCGCGGGCGGCGCGCCGTTGGGGGCGGTGCCGGAGAACTTGCCGCCCGCGCCGCCGGGCGTCAAGGCGGCGAGCCGGAAGTGTATGGCGTGTTTTGCGACGGGACGGTGAGACGGAGGGAGGAATATACTTGGTGGTTTTGGATCATGGCGAAGCAGGGTAAGTTGGCGCGAGGGACTTGGTGCAATGGAACGGACGGATGCTCATGAAGACGACGACGACGACGGCGCGGATGGGGATGATGATGATGTGTAGGGTACGACGACGTCGCGCACACCGACCACGCCGACCACGACCACGGTCGCCGCGACGCGAGACCCTGACACCCCCACTCCCCTTCGACGGCGTGTAGACTAACCCAAGCCGACTTCCGCAACCTCATCGCCGCGCGCGCCGCCGCCGCGCCTCCCCCGCCCTCCGCCTCCGCGGGCGCGGGCGGGCGCCGCGCGAAACCCGTCCGCGGCGACGGCATCGCCGCCGAACCCCTGACGCTCGTCGGCGCGTCGGGCGCCACGTACCGCAACCGCGCGGCCGAGCGGCGCATCGCCGACGGCGAGGGTGGGGCGGACGCGGGGATCGATGCGACCGCCAAGCTCGTCGCGATGCTCCGCGGGACGAGCGAGGCGGGGACGTCGTCTGAGGCGGAACCCGTCGCGGCGGTGGAGCCCGAACCGCGCGTCGCGACCCCCGAGCCCGATCCCCCTCAACAGTCCTCGAAGACGTCCGCGTTCGCGAAACGCGTGCTCGAGGCCGCGCTCAAACGCCCCGCGCCGCCGGCGGGTCCGTGTACCGCGTTCTACCCGGGCAAGACCGTGTACGCGTTCGACCTGCAGTCCAAGGAGCTGGATGCGCGGCCCGCGGTCGTCGTCAACTCGCGCGCCCTGCCGCCGCCGGTGCATGACGCGGATCAGCGCGCGGTCGTGGATGTGGTGGTTGAGATGATGCGCGAGTTCCGCGAGGAGAAGAGGGGTGGGGCGAAGCGAAAGGTGAAGGAGGAGAAGGCGGTGGTGGAGGTGGACGAGAAGCCCGTGGTGCAGACCCCGCCGACGGCCATGGCGGTCGACGAGGCTGACGACGATGACGAGGATATATTCGGCGACGCGGGCGGCGACTACGACCTCGACCTGCTCCCGCCGCCGCCGTCGGCCAAAGCGGTACGCCTCCTCGTTTCGCGAGCCCGCGCGGCATCGCACACTGACTCCCGCTCGTATAGCATCCTCACGACGAGCCCATGGACGAGGACGAAGACGGCGCGCTCCCCTCAGCGCCCGCGCCGAAGCCCACGACGCTGACCGAGTCCGTCCGCGCGGTCCTCGCCGCCTCGTCCACCCGCCCCACCAAACCCTCCTCCTCGACCTCGTCCGCGCGCAAGCGCCTGTTCGACGACACGGACATGAACGACCTGGACCTCGACGACATGGGCGGCTCCGCCTGGTTCGCCGACTACGTGTTCGACGAACAAGACGAACAGGACGACCACGCCCTCCTCGCGACCCTGCGCGACCGGGTCACCCACGAGCTCGCGACCAAGGGCGTGTTCACCGCCGAGCGGCCGGGCGGTGGTGGGGGTGGGGGGAGCAACAAGGCGCGGCGTGTGGGCAACGACGCGCGGCTCGTTAAGCGCGCGATGGAGCGGCAGCAGCAGCAGCAGCAGCAGAAGGAGCGTGGCGGGGAGTAGTAGCGGGATGTGGGAGGGGATATATTGCGTCTATTGGTTGCTGCCGAACAGGCCGAGGCCGCGCGCCATGCCCTCGACGCGGTCCATGCGGCCCTCGAGGCGGTGCACCGCGGAGGACAGCGTGTCGAGGCGCGCGCCGAGGCGGGACTCGAGCTGGTCGAGCCGCGCGAGGAGGCGGTCCGTGTCCGAGACGGGCGCCGCGGACGGCGCGTCGACTGCGGCGCGCGGTTGAGGTTCGGGTTCGGGTTCGGGTTCTGGTGGCGGCGACGTCGACGGGCCGCCCGTCGCCATGGAGGACGAGAACGCTGCGGGCATGGCCGGGATCCCCATGAGCGCGGCCATGATCGCGCCCATGTTCCCGGGGAACCCGCCTGCCGCCGCTTCGGGCGTCAGCGGCGCCGTCACCGCGCACGCCTCGACCTCGACGTGCAGCAGGAGCAGCCGGAGCACGTCTTTTTCGCCGCGCGGCAGCGTGACAAACTACACACCTTCGCGTTAACGACACCCGTAGCCCTCAACGACACGGCGAGCCGCACCTTGAGCTGCACGTCCGCACACCCCTCGACGCCGACCTCGATCAGGAAGCACCCGGGCTCGATCGGCTCGCCCGTGACCGTCTCGCGGTACTCGTACGCGGCGCCCGCCGCCGCGTGCCGGTCGCGCACGCCGACCTCGATGCGGCGCGCGTTCGTCAGCACCGCGACGGAGTCGGCGAGTTGCACGTCGGGCCGGGTCGAGGTCAGCCAGATGGTCGGCGAGCGGGTCGTCGGGTCTTCCTCGTCCTCGGAGGGGGGTGGGCGAAGGAACTCGAGCGCAGCGGGCTTCGACGATAGCGGGTCGTCTGAAGCCTGGACGAGCGCCGTCAGCGCGTCGGCCGGGTTCTCCGAAGCAAGTGTCCAGCTGCAAGTGACGCGGATCGATTCATGTGCATCCATAGCAGCGAGTTGGTCGAGAGAAGGAACAGGAACGCCGTCGGCAGCGACCATGGACAGACGCGAGCCGAAGAAAGCGCCGCCGCGGCCGCCGCACCCGCTCGCTCTCCACAACCCGGTCTTGACCGCGGGAGTCCATGCATCTCCGCCGCTCCAACTAGGCGCAACGTTACGATGGCGTCCTCCATGGAGCTCACGTACGAGCAGAAGCTCGAGGCCGTCGACCTGGCGGCGCACCGCGAGCTCGTGCGCATGACGGCGCGCCTCTTCTTCACGGGCGGCGAGGTCGTCGTGCTCGACTACCTCAACGGGCTCAAGTTTCCGACGTTTCCTGCGTACGCTTTCGTCGGAGCGGGGTGATGGGTGGGGGTGCGAGTGCTGAGACACGGTCGGTGAGTGTAGCGCGTCGGCGGCCAAGCTCAAGATGATCCTCGGGCTCACGTCCGAAAAGGACTCGGCCAAGGTGTGTGCGCGGCTCACGCGGCAGCGGCTGCTTCGCCGGTACGTTCCCGTCGCATCGCATCGCACGAGCGATGGAGCGCGACCGCTGACACTCGGGCGTGTATAGCGAGCAGGTGCGCAAGGAGTCGAACCGCCCCGACGGGATCCCGCCGCCGTCGCACATGAACGCGAACGCGGCGAATGCCAAGGCGTCCAAGTCGGACATCTACGTGCTCGACTACCGGCGGTTCTGCGACGTGATGAGCTGGATGCTCAAGACGCTGACGGAGCGCACCGAGACGCGCATCAACCGCGAGGTCGACAACGTGGTCTACATGTGCCCGACGTGCCACAAGCGGTACTCGAGCCTCGAGGCCATCTCCAACTCGATGATGATGGGCCACATGGGCGCCACCAGCTTCCTCATGGTGTGCACGGTCCACCCGACCGTCGAGCTCGTCGAGGACGAGTCGGTCGCCAAGTCCAAGTCGCCCGAGATCGTCAAGTTGAACCAGCAGATCAAGCCGCTCATGGACCTCCTCGCCCGGTGCCGCGAGGTGCCCCTCCCCGACTTCACCCTCGAGGAGTACCGCAAGCGCCTGCAGGACGACCCCGCCGAGTACCGCCCCTCGCGCGACGCCGCCGTCAACGCCAAGGGCGACCCGGCCAACCCATCCAGCAAATCCGCGGCGGACGCGGCGGCGGCGGCGGCGGCACTCGCGGCCGACGCCATGACCACGATCACGGTCGAGTTCACCGAGGACGCCGAGTCCGCGCGCCGCCGCGCCCAGGCCGCCCGCGAAAAGCGCGCCGAGAACCGGCTCCCCGTCTGGCACCGCGTCAGCACCGTCACGGGCGAACCCATTGTCCCCGAGCACGACGAGGCCGAGGACACGGAGCTCGCGCGCGAGGCCGACGGGAGTGATGGCGACGAGGATAACAAGTGTACGTTGCGCTGAGCTCACGCTCGCGAGGGCGCGGACTGACACTCGTGCCACGTCTAGATTACCAGGACTACCTGAGCCAGGTGTCGTCGGTCACGTCGTCGAGCCACCTCGGCGACGGCGGCGGCAAGGGCAAGAAGCGCGCGCGCGACGATGAGGAGGAGGCGGGCCGCCGGCGAAAGCGCGCGTCGGCGTGGACCACGACCAGCCACGACGGCGCCCGAGAGATCGTGCATCTCAGCGGCACGTCGTCGAGCGAGTCCGACTCGGGCAGCAGTGACGGGTCCGACGGTGAAGACGGTGATGAGTCGAGCGACGACGACTTTCTCGAGGTGCCCGTCGCGGGCGTGCCGATGCTGGGCATGTGAGCGAGCCGCGTCGACGACGCGTGTGTCCCGTTGCAATATACTCTCCCCTCGTTATCTTGCACACTCAATAACGAGTCTCACGAGGCCGAAGCGTGTCTCGCGCGCCTGCCCGATCGGGGCGGCGGAGCGGTGGGAGCGCGGACACGGCCGGCGAGGGCGAGACACGCGGGCGGGGTGACCGACGCGTCTCGCGCTCATCACGGCCGGCCGCCGACCTGGCCCGACCGCCGCTCCCACACGGCTGCCCTCGCTCTCCCTCCCCTCACAGCGCGATCGCTCCCCGCGGCCCGTTCTCGCTCCCCCTCCCCTCACCACCGGCCGCGCCTGGTGCCCGTCCGCTCTCTCCCCTCGCCTCGCCCCTCCCTCTACTTGTCGCACCTGCACCTGCACGCATCTGAACCCCCACCACGGCGCTCTGCCCCCATCTGCACCTGCACACGCACAAGCACACACACACACCGTCCCACACGCGCGCGGCCCGCCGTCGTCGCTGCACCCTCCCTCCCTCATCGCAATCACCAACCCCATCAAACCCGCACCACCAGCACCAGCACCATGTCGTCGCGCTCGCACGCCCAGCAGCATTTCGCCTCGGCGCCGCCGCCGCACACGCCGCGCGGCAAGCAGGCCGCCGCGGCCACCACCGAGTACCCGTCGCCGACGTCGCCGCGCGACGCGGACGAGGGCGGCGGTGCCGCCGACGAGCAGCTCGCGCGCGCCACCGAGCAGATGTCGATGCGCGACGCCGGGTCGTCGTCGTACGGTACGTCTTCCCCTCTCGCGCGCGCGCGACGGCCGAGTGATGTCGAGACTGATCTCTCGCGTGCGCCCGGGACGTGTAGATCGGCCCGTCAAGGGCGAGCCCGACGCGTGCCTGTTCGTCGCGAGGTGCGCGTTTCTCACACGCGCGTGGGCGGTGGTGATGCGCCGACTGATCTCTCCCCACACTCGCTCGCGCTCGCCCGAACAGCCTCAACGCGCAGCGCACCGACGAGCAGCTCACCGAGAGCGTCACGCGCCATTTCGCGCAGTGGGGCCGCCTGCTCAACGTCAAGGTCATGAAGGACTGGATGAACCGGCCCTACGCGTTTGTGCAGTACGGCGTACGTTGCTTCTTCTCTCTGCTCCCGACCTCGCCCTCGGCCGGATCACTCACCACCATCCCCCGAACCAACCAGACGACCGACGACGCGCTGCGCGCGCTCGACGAGTCGCACGACACGATCGTGGACGGGCGGCACGTGCGCGTCGAGCAGGCGCGCGTGAACCGCACGCTGTTCCTGGCCAAGCTGCCCAAGACCATGACCGAGGAGGCGATGCAGCGGTACCTCGAGAAGTGGGGCAAGGTCGAGGACGTGACGCTGCTCACCAACCCGGCCACCAACAAGTCCAAGGGCTGCTGCTTCGCGAAATTCCGGTACCGCGAGGACGCGATCCGCGCGTACCTGCACATCCGCCAGCAGGCCAAGTGGGCCGTCGAGTGGGCCGCCAACATTGAGAAGCACAAGCCCGACACGGACCGCCACTCGGTCTTTGTCGGCTCGCTCAACCCGCGCCAGGTGTCCGAGGCGGCGCTCCAGCACCGGTTCGGCCAGTACGGCGCCATCGAGAGTATCCACCTCTTCAACACCACGGGCGAGGGTACGCTTTCCTTCTTTTGTGTGCGACGCGTGTGTGATCGGACTAGTGGCTGACCCTCGTGCCCACCCGCCCGACCACAGCCTTTGCATTCCTGCGCTTCGAGGACGAGGAGAGCGCGCAGGCGGCCATCGACGGCGAGAACGGCCGCGAGTTCCAGTCGGCGACGCTGCGCGTCCAGTTCCGCGAGACCCCCGACGCGCGCGCCCCGCGCAAGCCGCTGCAGGGCGGCGCGGGCGGCGGGTCGACACGCGACCGCCCGCTGCACCGCGGCCCGCTGTCGTCGGCCACGTCGACGGCCAACACCACGCCCGCCGGGTCGCCGCCCGTCTCGGGACCCTCGTCGCCGCGAGGCCCGCACCAGCAGCAGCACCAGCACCAGCACCAGCACTCGCGTCGGTCGACGGCCTCGGGCGCGCCGTCGGCCGGCGCCGAGCAGCACCCGCCGCCGCCGCCGCTGCAGTTCCACGGGTACCACGCGCCGCCGGCCGAGCCCGCGGGCGGTCCGGTGTCGTCGGGCCCCTCGGGCTCGGGCTCCGGCGCGGGCACCTCGCCGCCGCACCCGCACCAGAACCCGCCGATGCCGCCGTTCGCGCCCAACAGCCCGTCGGCGATCGCGGCCGGCTTCAACCCGGCCACCCTGTACGCGGCGTTCGGCGGCATGCTCCCGCCGATGCCGCCCGGCCCGCCCGGCACCATGCCGTTCGGCGCGGCGTACGGCGGCGCTCCGCCGGTCGGCCCGCACCCGCCGCGCGGGTTCCCGGGCTACCCGCCGCCGCCAACCGCGCCGCCTGGCCTCGGTGGCGCCGGGTCTCCGCAGCAGCAGCACTCGCACACGCGCGGGTCCACGGCGACCAGTAGTAGTGGTGGCGGCCCGACGCAGCCCGTGACGCCGACGGCCGCGTACTTTTCGTACGGCGGCGGCGGCGCCGGTGGTGGGTCGGTCCCCGCGTCGCCGCTCGCGCCGCACCTCCCCGGCAGCGGGCTCGCGTCGCCGCAGCCCGACTTTGCCCAGTTTGACCCGGCCATCATGGCCGCGGCCGCTGCCGCGATGGGGTACCTGCCCCCGCCGACCGCGCCCAACGCGTACGCGTACTACGCGGCCGCGGCGGCTGCGGCGGCGGCTGCTGCCCACGCGGCCGCGGCGTCGTCGTCGTCGGGTAACGGCGGCGGCGGGAACTCGGGGCCCGGGTCGGCGTACCCCGCGGTCCCGCCCCCGAACTCGTCGACTTCGCGTGGTGGTGGTGGCGGCGGCAGTGCGCTCGGCCTCGCGCCGTCGTCGTCGGCCGCGACGAACAGCGGCGGCGGGGACGAGTCGGGCACCGCGGCCAGCGTGCACTGGGACACGTCGTCGTCGTCGCCGCTCGAGCCCGGCGAGATTGCGCGGTCGCCGCCCGTCACCCAGTCGTCGTCGCGCCGCGCGGGCTCGACCGGCGCCAGCACCGCGGCGGCGGTCAACGAGCCGTCGGCACGCGAGATCGGCATGCGCCCGCCCGCGCCGAGCAAGGCGATCCCGATTGTCCCGCCGCACAAGCACGGCGTGGCGGGCACCGCGGCGCCGGTGTCGGCGCCGTTGGGCGCGGGTTCGGGCGAGAAGAAGGCCGCGTCGGGCGCCGGGACCGGTGGCGAGGCGACCGCCGCTGAGGTCGCGGCGGGCGACGCCGAGGAGTGAAGCTGGCGGGATTTTGTCTTACGTTTTGATCCGATCGGGCTCGACGACGGTGTTGCCGAGCAAAGAGATGCACGGTTTGTTGAACTGACTTGTCTTGAGGGTGAAGTTGAGGTTGCGCGACGCGTGAAGGGTCGGCGCCGTGGTCGCGATGGCCATGGTCGCGATGGCCACGGTCGCGATGTCGGCCGAGCAGCTTTCAGACAACGACCATCGCGGCCACTGACACGGATACGAGCGGGGAGCACAAGAACACATGGTATTATTGGTTATCAATCACACACGCTGGGAGGGAGGGTATCCGTCCGTCCGTCTAGTCGCCTCACGGCAGCCGCGTCCCGACCCTGCTCCCGGCCCCGTTCCCCTTCTCGTCGAGCGCGTCGGGCTCAATGTACAGCGCCACCGACGCGACCGACGCGCGGCGCCCGCCCGCACCACCATCCTCTTGCCGCCGTGCGACCACGGGCGACGGCGGCGGCGGGATCCGGAACACGGGCAGCACCGGCGGCGCGATCATGGCCGCACTCGCGTGGTCGCGAGGGGAGGAGGGGAGGTACAGCGTGCGCCCAGGCTCGTGCGGGTCGGCGGCGTGCAGCGACGGGGACGGGGACGGGGCGATCGGGTGCGGCGGGAACATGGACGACGTTGGGGACAGGGGCAGCGACAGAGACAAGGCGGCGGGCGCCGCAAGGACGGGGCTGTCGCGCGCGGCGACGTGGGTGTCGGTGGACCGGCGCGGCAGGGGGAGCGGGTGTACGGCGGCGGCCGCGGCCGCGGCCTTGGCGTGGTACCGGTTCGCGTGGTGGTAGCGGAGAAGCAGGTGGGCGTCGTCGCCCGCGTTGTCGAGCTCGAGGGAGGTGACGGACGACGCAGCTGACGAAGCCGGGTACGCGGCGACGACGGACGTGGTGTCCGGGTGCGCGACGTCAAAGTAGTCGTCGTAGAAGGCCGCGATATCCTCCTCCTCCTCGGCGCAGCTGGACGACCGGTCGACGGCCGTGACCATGACGGGCATCGTGGCGCGCTTGGCCTCGAGCGTGAGTGAGAGCTGGTACGTGAGCTTGGCCGTGGTCGCCACGACCAGAATATTATGCGCGAGCCACAGGATACGCGGCGCGGGGAACGGGAACTCGACGACGAACGCGTTGGCCATGAGGAACCCCTGGATGCCCGCCGACACGAGGAACGCGCAGACGACGAGCCGCGCGCGGAGCCCGAAGTGCGGCGACGGCAGCCGCAGCAGCACCGTGTACCGGCGCCAGCACGCAATGTACGAGACCGCGAACAGCAGGTCGCACACCAGGTACACGGCCTGCGCGCCCGCGAGGTACTTGAGCGCGCACTTGATGCGGCCCGTCGCGTCGGTCGAGGAGGCGCACAGGACCGACGGCGCGTAGTGCGCGGTCACGGCGAGGACGAGTGCCACCGTGATGGCGGTGATCGCGACCAGCGTCGCCCACGCGTTCGTCGCGTGCGCCCAGGCGGGTGGAAGGGCGGCCTGCGTGCGTTTGAGCGCGAGGAAAATGTACTACGATCGTGTGCACGCGAGTCAGTTCCGCCCCCGATCAAGTCCCCACCCAAGGAAAACGTACGAGGTTGACGAGCGCCGCGTAACTCGCGTAATCGAGGACATCCGCGACGACCCACGCGGGCGACGGCGTCGCGCCGCCGTTGTCCTGGTCGGGGAACGCCTGGTACAGCAGCTGGACCGTGTTGCTGACGAACCCGAACGCAATGAGCGCCCACTGCGCGACCGAGACGCGCCGCAGCGACGCGGGCAGGCGGATGCGGTGCACCATGGCCCACACGGACGCGGCCAGGACCAGCAGGCCGACGGCGTACCACGCGGCGGCGATCAGGGCGAGGTCGAGGCGGCGGGCGGACGGGGCGTCGAGCATGGTGGCGAGGGATAGGCGGATACAGGGGTAATGGGGAAAGATGATCGACGGGCGGGCGGGCGGCGCACAGAGAGAGCGGCGACCGACCACGGCGGGGCCTGCGCCGATCAAATAGGGCTCACAGCGCACACGCGCGCGCGCGAGTGGCCCGACGGGCGGGATGGGCGAGATGGGAACAATGCAGATCGATGGCCAGCGGCGGCGACCTCTCACAACGATGGCAGGGATTCGCAATCATGCCGCCCCCGGCGCCGTCGGCGCTGGGCGGGTGAACGTGTACGCGCGGGGGCGCGCGAGTGTGCGCGTGCGCATGAACGGGCCCTCCGTGTTGGGGCTGCTGCCAATCGCAACGGATTGCGGCCCACGATCACGGTGACGCAAGCGGCGCACGCCGTCGGGTGCGCGGCAAACGCGAGAACAAGGCATGAATCGCGCGCGACTTGCCGGAGCCGATCACCGCGCATGACGATCTGCATCCGGTGGACGCGCCGCTCCGGCGTGCGGGCGGGTGCGGGCGGGCGTGTGATTGGGCAGGGCCAAAGGGCAGGGCAAAGGGAATTGGGCAGGGAGAGCGCTAGGTCGGCGTTTGCCCAGCCGCCGTGGTCGCAACGGGAAGGTCGGTCGTCGGGTGTCGGCGAATTCGATGCGCTGCTGAGATTATCTGAAACGGACGACCCGGCGCAAGCCGTTGCACCAAGTCCCCGCTCTCCATTGCTGCATGGGCGGCTATGATCGGTTCCGGCGGCGGAGTAGAGGCGGGTCGGCGGCGACCCGGCCCGATGGCATGGATAAGCGTGCGCCCGCTCACGTGCGGTTCAGAGACGCGTCGCGGGGAACGCGTTCGAGCGCGACTTCTCCTGCTCTCGCTAGAGTATCAGTATCACATGTAACACAATGCCGACTGCAGTCAAGCGCGCGTCCGGGATGGCCGGCGCCGACGGGAGCGGCGTCGAGTCGATTGTCAGCCAGGAGTGGGCGTCGGTCCCGGCCGAGCCGCTCGACCTCAGCTTCCGCGATGCCACGAACGTAACTGGTGGGTTCCCACCCTCCCTCGCGCGCCACACAGCGGCTGACTCTTGAGAGCGTAGACTTCTTTGCCGAGCTCGACGAGGAAGCCGAGCTCGCGCGCGCCGCGGCCGAAGCCGCCGAGGCGGCCAAGCAGGCGGCCAACACGGCCAAGGCGGGCGAGGTGCAGCCCGTGGTGCTCGGCGCGCTGTCGGGCAACGCGCCCGTCGAGCGGCCCAAGCAGGTGCTCGTCGTGCACGCCGTCAAGCTGTGCAACAACCAGCTCGCCAAGGTCGACCACCTCGACGGCCTGCTGTCGCGCCTCGGCGTGTCGTTTGCCAACCTGCGGTGGCTCGATCTCAGCTTCAACTGCCTCACGGGCATCGACGAGGTACGCGTTTCCCCTCTCGTCCTCTCGCACGACCGCCCACTCACCATTCACGTCAAATAGGGCCTCGCGGCGTGCTCCGCGCTCAGCCACCTGTACCTGCACGCGAACCGCATGGAGAACCTGACGGCCGTGGCGCGCGCGCTCGCCCGCCTCCCGTACGCCGAGCAGCTCGCCACCCTGACCCTGCACGGCAACCCGCTCGCCGACCACAAGGACTACAAGGCCACCATCCTGCGCGCGTGCCCGCGCCTCCGCCACCTCGATTTCGGGGGAGTGTCGCGCGCCGACCGCGCGCTCGTGCGGCACGCTGGGACGGCGCTCGGGAAGCGGTAGAGTGAATAAATAGACGGGGATCCACTGTTCGTAGGCGAGGAGAAAACGCGAGAGGGAAGTGTCTCCCACCCACACGCATCGCAGCGCGTCTCGCACCCGCACCGCGTGCTCACGCTCCTCCCGTTCCCTGCTATGCTCGGCTCACCGCGCGCACGCATAATGAATCACCCGGCCTCCATGTAAATAACTCGATGCAACCACGATGCCGCGCACCATCCAGGACATCACCGACATCGCGCACGGCGTGCTGCTGGGCGCGGCCCTCGCGTGCATGGCGTGGCTGTACCTGAACCGGGACATCTACATGCGCACGAGGATCGCCAAGATGCAGGCCGTCATTGTCTTCTTCGTCGCGCTGCGCTTGCTCTCGTCGATCCGCCTCGAGTCCAGCAACCCCGCCGCGTGCTACACGTGGATCCTGCTGAGGTCGACCGTCTCGCTGTTTGCGATTTTTTCGTTGAACCTCTACTACCAGACCGAGCTCTTCTACAAGCTTGCCGTCAAGAATGCCGCGGGCCAGTGGCGGCGCGTGCTCCACCGCGGCCTGCACGGCGTCACGCAGGCCATCAACCTCGCCAACCTCGCGCAGTACCTCGGCGTCATGTCGGCGTTCACCAACAAGCTCGGGTTCTGCGCGCTGTACGAGGCCGACGTCGTCCCGCTCACCGTCCTGACCTGCGCCAGCTTCGGGACCTCGCTCGCCATGAACCTGTACCTGCTCACCAGCAAGACCAACTTCATGGCCATGGCCGCCGTCGCGCGCCTGTTCCGCGCAACGACCATCTCGACGTGCCTGCTGTGCTGCTGGGTCATCTTCATTCACCTGGATTCGCTGTACGCGGAGTGGCAAGACTGGAAAAGTATCTGGTTCACCATCATGCTCGTCTGGATGTCGCTCTCCTCGCTCGTCACCAACAATTTCCTCATTTCGCAGCGGTCGCTGACCCTGCGCCAGGCCCGCGCCGCGTCCTCGCGGTCCCGCGCGAGCCAGAAGGATCGCGGGACCGCGGCGACCACCACGATGCCTGTCTCGACCCGATCCTCGTCACGATCCAACAGCGTCGACGCTGCGACTACGAATGAGATCACCGTCGGACCCGGTAACCCAAGAATCAACGTCACGCGGCCGTCGATCAAGGGCGCTATCGACGCCGCTGCCGACCCCAAGTCGCCGTCCCCACCTCCACCCGGCTCGCGCGGCGGCAGCGGTGGAGCTGGACGAGGGGTGCCGCCGGGGGTTATCACGTCGGCCGCGGTCCGAGCCACGTCGTACGCGTCTGCGAGCAGCAGCAGCGTGAGTGGGAGCTACAGCGGCGGAGGCGGCGGAACGACGACTGGCGGCGGAGGGGGTGATCAGCAGACGGACACGGTCATTCTAGAGCCCGCGTCGCCATGACGACGCGTGCGCGGCGCGGAATATACGCGGTTTGCTAGGTGTGATGTGGGCGGAGCGGTGCGAGACACCCCGACGGGATCGAGGGCGCCGACGTGTGCGTCTCGGCGCTCGACCCCGACCAGTACCCGCACGACTGGAACTACGAGGGGGACCTGTGTACGTGCGAGTGCGAGGCGGTTGTCGGGTTTGAGTTGGCGACCAAGATTGCAGCCACCGCCGTCCCGACTCTGAACGGTCGCGGCCGCGACTAGTCCAACCGAGCGGTGCGCACGAGATCGAGGCGGTTTCCGCGTTCATTTTGCTCAATAGTCGCGTTGCAGCAAGTAGAATACATTTATCTTCCATGTGGAGTCCAGTCTCATCGACCGTGAAGGGGGACGGGCGCGAACGTCAGCCGCTGTGCTTCAAACGGCCAACGGGACCTCGCACCGAGTCCTCGCTCCCGCAACGCGGACGATGTGATCAAATGAACGTGAGCCTCGTACATGACCTTGCTTAAGATGCATCGGAGTGATGGGACAGCCGCGGGATGAACATGTAAGTCAACGGTCAAGGCCGCGGATAGCTTTCCTGTGCGGGACAGCGTTCGCCGCGGAACGGCCGAGACGCCATATGGTGAGAGCTTTGTCACGGCGACCTGTGCAAGTGGTATGCGTTGAGTACCTCGAGAAAGATATCGCGTGTATGGAACATTCGGCGAGAGAGTCGCACGTACGGCTCTCACTCGAGCTCCGCGTTGAGACTGAAAAGCGACTTTGCCGACTCACCCGCCCGAATCATCTCGCGGATTTCCTTGAACAGCGCCACGGACGGCGTTCGCACACGGAATACCATACGAGCATGCTCCAGGTCCCCGCGCAAGGTGGCTTTGCGGATGACCTGGTCCAAATGCGGCGCGATGCGCTTGGCAAGGATTGCTTGGTCGATGTCCGGCGAGCTAGCGAGCAGTTGGAGCACCCACGGGACCAGCGCCGCCCGGGGCTCGAGTACGTGGAACGCGAACATGGGAGCGCGCGCGATGAGGGTCGCGACGGCGGCGCCGAGTCCAGGGGAGTTGCTGCTGGTCGCGGCAAGCTGCTCGAACGTGAGGCGGTGCGTATTGTCGCGAGAGAGTTCTAGGACTCTGTTCGAGTTGCTCTCGTGAGCGTATTGCTCAAGGAGAAGCTCGAAGAAGGCAGTGGTACCGGCCTCGATTGCAGCTGCAGGACCATGAGAGCAGAGAAGCATTGCGACCACGCCGAGATGGCGCGTTGAGGGCTGACCGAGCGTTTGATCGATGTGATTGAGAGTCTCCGCTACGCTCAAGGGTGACGACGCGCGCGTCGCAAGATTGATACACACAGAAGTGAGCGCGGCTAGACCGGGATTGGTGTCGTCCGGGAACTGAGCAAGAAACAGAGTGCGGTTGAGTGCATCAAGCGGGTCGCGTTCCGCGTCCACCTCCATGGTCGCGACGAGCTTGGCCAACCCGTCGATTGCCTTGACGGCGACGGGCGGATACTCGACAAAGTCCTCACGGCAGACGCCTACCGCTGTGCAGATCCGAACGAAACCAAGAACCGTGACTGGCGGGAATCGGCCGCGCAACTCAGCGAGAACTAGCGGCACAAGTTAGTTGCCCTGACAGAACATTGATGAGAGCGAGGAGTCGTGCCAGCCAAGAAGATGGCCGGAAAGACGTCCGGCACAATAAAGGTCCGAACCAGTTCCACAACGTACTCGGGCGCGTGCGGGTAGCGCAACAATTCCGAGATGATCAAAGCCCACACCTTGTTGTGAAGGAGTCTGAGCTTGGCGAACCGCCGAATCACCACAAAGCCGCCCGTCTCGACACACGTGGCAGCATGGAAGGCAAAACTGTAGCGTTCACAGTCCGTCATTGCCGTATCCCTTAAGGGATACGGCATGGGCTGACCCACCACCACCCGGGCTGACCAATTGCTTACCCCAAGCGGTCAGCGGCAGTCACTCGGGCTAACCACGTGATCGGCAATGCGTTACCCCAAGTAATATATTGAGATTTGCCGAATGCCCCAGGGATACGGCACAGGGGCGGGTGGCAGGTGGGTCACATGGATCATGTGCAGATGAATGGCGCGTGGGCACGGCTGCGAGTCAATCTGCGAGACAAGTCCAAGAGCAGATCCCTGAGCCCGTCCCTGACCAACCGCTCGGGCTGACCATTGCTTACCCCGAGCGGTCGGCGGCGGCTGGCAAGCGCAGCGAGACGAAGAGCAGCGCAGCTGCGGCTACCCACTGACAGAGTTCCATGGTCTGGTCCCTGACCTGACCCCCAAGCCCATCCCCAACCACCTGCCGCAAGCGGCTGCTATGAAGCCACTCACCGTAAAGGTTCCACTTTCATGGCATATTATGACAGAGTATATATATACACTACCCTTTTTTGCCATGAAAGTGGAACTTTCAAAGACAAGAGGTCAGGGTACGGGGGGGAAGGTCGAGGACAAGGGAGCGTCTTAGCAGCATCAATGTATTGGGCAGGACAGGGTCAGGCAAGGAGCGTCTTAGCAGGCAGCGTCTTAGCAGACAGGAAGGCAGCGTGGCAGGTCGTGGAGTGTCTTAGAGCTCGTCGTTGTCCAGCTCGAGGACAAAGGTTGGGGACTGCTGCGGGGTGGTTGTCCAGCTTGCCCAGTGAGCCGCGTGGCTGGTGAACTGACCAACCGTGTGGCTGGGGAATTAGCGCTATCCCTTGCCCTATAAGAACCCCCCACCGCCCCCCTCCCCAGACCTGCTCTCCACCACCCACAACGGAAGCCATGACACAGATTCACTGCCTCAAGCCCCTGCTGGAGCGCGTATAGGCCATCTTGCTGCAATGAGCCCAACGCACTCACAGGACCTTTGGTATGGGTGTCATGGCCAACGTTGTGGGTGGTCAAAGTGTACGGCACAAGACGTACAGGGCTATCTGCTGTGCACGGCAATAGACTCGGTTGCTTGTGTCAGGACATGGAGCGCTGCGCAGACTTGCTACCCGTGCAGTTGCACCATGGACCTTTCTTCCTTTATCCTGTTGGCGCTGTGTGGTCAATGAGCTTTGGTCTGTGCTGGTGTCCTGGTGTGTTGGTGTCCTGGTGTCCTGGTGTGTTGGTGTCCTGGTGTCCTGGTGTGTTGGTGTCCTGGTGTCCTGGTGTCCTGGTGTCCTGGTGTGCCGGTGTACTGTGTGGTCGATGAGCTTTGGTCTGTGCCGGTGTACTGTGTGGTTGATGAGTACTTGGCAATGATGCCCTGCTCCACACTGGAACTCCGATTAGTGGTTGGCCACCATGAAAGGAGACTCCAGTGTGGGGCAGTCTGGGGGCTGCCTGGCCAGCAGCTCCTGGATGGGGGCGGAGCACCCATTGCTACGTTATGTCATTGCGGGGGGCTGTGGTCACGTGACCAGTTGCCATGGACTGTTTGGTGGTGATGATGGAAGCGCGTTCAACGCACAAGTCTTTGGCTTCTTCTCTGAGCCTTCAGTAACCCATGCGCGGCTGCATCCTTGACATCACTCCCCTGCCTCAACTGCCATGCAACCACTTGGAGCCACCTTGGTGGGTCTATGACAACCGGCTCCTGCTGGCCACGGTAGTTTACTCATGCTGTCATCACACGTACACTTACCACCGTAACAACTACTAAGTCTTTGGTCTTCAGTCTTCAAGGTAGCATTCACTGTTAACTTGAAGGGGCGCTTACTCAAAGCGCACGGTGTACACAACTTTGACGCCGGGTGGACTTGCGTCTCGGATGGCCGTGTACTGGCTCAGGGACTTTGGCCCTGGTGTGGTTGGAGAAGGTGTATGGGGTGGTGACAAAGTGCAGCCAGTAGCCTGGTTCATGGTGTTGTCTCTTACTACGTTGTTGGGAAAATAAACACATTGTGCTGACGCGTTGCTTAGTCTACAACGCAAATATCTTTGAGCGCGCTGGAGGTGTACCTGATGATGGCAAGGTTGGCCACGAGGATGACCACGTTGGCTGCAAGGACAAGTGTCTCAAGGATCATCTTACATGTACACAGCAAAAAAGTCGCAGCTCAGATGAACGCGAGCTCAATGTAGAAGGGTTGCCCCAGGAAGTCAACAGAGCGCAGGTTCTTGTCCACCACGTCAACGTCAATGGAGTCTATCAGCTGCGGTGTGCCTCGTGCGTCAAAGCGAAAGTAGTTGCTCATGTGTGGACGGTGCTCGAACCAGCTCCCAAACGGCTGTGTGACATGGATGCTGCACAGCACACCATTGTCCTGCAGGTACGCCGAGAACATGTTGTCCGCAAGGCGGCTGCCCAGGTTGCGCGAGTACACATGCAGCAGGTTGATGGGAGAGATGTTCACCAGAGACGTCCCGTACTGGACCTTGCTGTAGCCGTAGCTGCCAACAAAGCCCATGTGCGTGTTCAGCGCAGCGGCCCCTGTCCCAACAGTGAAGTCGCAGGTGTCATTGGCAATGCGCATCTTCTGTGTGGTGGAGTCAACCTGCACGTCCCATGTGCCCTGCCACAGAAGACTTGACGGCGCGTTGTTGAGCAGGCTCTTGAGCGTTGACGTGAACGTCTCAACTGTGTAGTTGCCATCAGGGACAGTGATGGTCCCTGGGAAGGTCACACTGCCACGGCTCTGTGTCAGGTACACCTTGTTGGCCTTGGAGTTGACCGTGTGCCAGCTGTTGCATAGGTACGCCGAGTTGACCTTGATGCCGCTCACAGACACGGCCCGCAGGAGGTACAGCACACTGTTCTTGAGGTCGCGGCTGCAGATGGTCAGTGTCTTGTAGGAGCCAGTCATTTAAGTAAGGCTTAGAAGATATTATTGCACTGCCCTGCCTGTGTCGTTGTTGTCTGTCTCAAAGATCTCGCTTGTTGGCTGGTTGTACCATGTGTGGATGTCCTGGGCCAGGTCAGCGCCCTTGGACACAAGCTGTGCCACAGACGACACGGCAGGGTTGTGCGAGCGCTCAAAGAACTTGGACACGGTCTTGACTCCCTTGAGCACGGTGGGGAGATGCTTGTTCACGAAGCCGCCTACCTGGCCAAGCACGTTGCTGAAGTTGGTCCACAGGTTCCTGAAGATCATTGCGTTTAACTGTACGCAAGAAAAGAATGCACGCGGGGCTTACTTGTAGAGGTTGACCTTGCCAGTTGGGAGGAACTTGTACACAATGTCAACACCAACAAAGGCGTCAACACGCTGGTTTGGGACAGTGTTTGAGGTGAGGATGATCTGCATGTCCACGGCCTGGCTCTTGCAAGACTTGTCGCCGCTGACAATGGTATGGGATGACTCAAGGTTGCGGCCAATGCAGAAGGTCCCCTCAGCTGGCGCATTGTACTTGTCCACTGACATGCCTGCACCAATGACATGGCCATGGAAGGCGTTGGACAGCTCTACAAAGACCTCTGAAGCGTAGTCGTCACAGCGGACAGGCTTCTGGGGGAAGAGACGGCCACTAATGCTGAACTGGTACGTTGCAATGGTCTTGGCACGGAGGAACAAGTCCTTGGCATTGTCATTGAGGACTGCGTTGTTGCAGAACGACACCAGCACGTCCTTTTGTGACGCACTGCGGTCAGAGACGTTGAGCGTAGAGTTGGGCACCAAGTAGTTGAGGAAGTGGTGGTTGTACGTTGTGCCGTAGAGCTTGAGACCCTGCTTCTTGAAGGCAGCGTCCATGACGGCGATCTGCTGGTCATTGAGCTTGATCAGGTCAGACACAATGCACACGTCCTTGACACTGTAGCTTGGGATGGCATTGTTCTTGACCACACAGGCATCTGCACCAGGAGCCAGGGTGAACTCGACGCGGATACCACCAAGGTACTTCATGGGCAGATGCTTCTGGTTGGACAGCAGTGCAGACTTGATGGGCAGCATGTACCGGTGAAGTCCAGATGACACAGCAAAGCGGTCAGCCCCAGTGGCAAAGTAACCCTGGGCCACGCCGAGGCATGAGTCCTTGAGGTGCTGCGGGACAGTCACGTCAGCCTCAATGCGCTGATGCAGGTTGTAGTAGGGAAGCTCTTCCAGCAGGGCTCCACCCGCGCTGTAGACTCGCACACAGTCAATGATGCTGAAGATGCCATCACAGAAGGTGACGTTGGCGTCTGCAGTCTTGGCACTGAACTGCAGGAACGTGCAGTGGGTGTCCATCATGTTGTTGTGCGGGGGCAGGAGGACACTGATAGTGTTGCCAGGTGCAAACTCGGGGCCGCCCTGTGCAGTGAACTGGACAGTCTGACGCTCGGCGTACACAGACTCCTTGGGCAGGTTAAACGTCATCTCTGGTGGCAGAGTCTTTGACAGGACCTGGGAGAACTGGGCATTGGTGGAAGACATGGCGTGTGTTACTGAAGCACAAGAAAAAAAATCGCTGCGTTGCTTAGTCCTTGATGATCCACTCGCTGAAGCTGTCTACCAGCCTGTACTTGGGACTGTTCTGGTTGTTGACACCAAGGAAGCGTCGCTTGGTGTTGCCCTCTGAGCGGGTGTCAAAGAGCTGTTCAATGATCACCTCAAACTCCTTGAGCGAAAACTGCGACCCAATCTCCTTGTGCAGTGTCTTGACCTCTGTCTTGTTGTAGATGGGGTGCACAACGCTGTAGCTGCAGTTGATGCGCAGTGTCTTGGGCAGAGCACACCAGCGCTGCACGCCAATGATGCAGCTGTTCTTGAGGTGTCGCGAGTTGCACAGGAAGTTGGTCAGCGTCTTGTGGGACAGCAGCTTGAGGCCCAGCACGTCGTCAATGATCAGCAGCTGGTCCTGCAGTGCCTTCTTGCCCTGGTCTTCAAAGGTCTTGGTCAGGTCTTTGCGCATCTTGAGCAGCGTGGGGATGAACAGCTCTGGGTCCGTGACAATGCACGATGGCTTCACCTTGAGCCGGTTTGGGTTGTGCTCCTGTGGATCAAGTACATTGTGCTGCTTCTTGGGTGGTTGCAGGATCGCCTGTGAGGCAATGTACTCGTACTTGTCGTCAGCGTGGAAGGTGGGGTTGAAGACCCAGATGTTGTCAAAGCGTCCCTTGTAGAACTGCGGGAAGCACACAAGGTTGGCGATCAGTGTTGACTTGCCCTGACCCTTGGCGCCAATGACGTTCATGGTGAAGGGGTGCTTGGGGATGGGCAAAGGCTGGTTGTTGTTGTTCCTGGTGAAGCCGTTGTCAATGGCCACAATGTCGTACATCTTACTGTAACCCAAGACAAAAGGTTCACGCCCATCCAAGGTCAGTGACAATGCCACTGCGCTTGGGGACTTTGCGCACTTGCTTGACTGGTCGCTCAGGGAGCTTCTGGTGACGCTTGATCTGGGGTGCTGTCAGGCCACTGCCGGCCGACGTCTTCTCTGTGAACAGCTTCGCGTCCAGGGGCTTCTTGTAGCCCAGTCGCTTGAGGATCTGTTCGAGTAACATCTCTGTCTTCTTACTACTACCCTCGGAATTGTTCTTGGGCGCGTCTGCAAGCTGTCGGATGAGCTGCTCCAGGTTGCTGGTGTCCAGGACCTGTGGCTGTGCTGGCGGCTGCATTGTGTCCAGCTTGCTGCCCAGGTCCTGGAGTGTCTTGTTCACAGCAGCATTGGACTCTGTCTGTCCCTGGATGGCGCTCTGGACACCTGTTGCAAGCTGTCCAATGAGTCCCTGCTGGTTGGTCAGGGCAGTTGACATGCCGCTTGCAATCTCAGACACCAGTGCACGGTTCCCTGCATCAATCTGTCACACAAAGGCGTTGCGCTCTGCACGCAGTGTGTCCACAATGTTAGCTGCAAGGTTGGCAAAGGTCTCAAGTGCCAGTCCTTGGGCGTTCTTGGACTGCTTAATCAGGGCCATGTACGCCTGGTACTGCATGACCTGACTGTTTGCGAACTGGCCAGCAATGATGTCCAGCGCAGCCATCACGTTGGGGTCGCTGTTGTACTGCACCAGGATCTGCTGCTGCATGTCCACGTTCTGCTCGTAGTAGTTGTTCTTGTACTGGGTGATGAACTGCCGCATGTCGTAGTTCTGCGTGTTGTCCTGCTGGAAGCTGCTGTACACGTATTGATTGAACTGCTGAAAGTTCTGGACAATGTCAACCTCCATGTCATCTGTCGTGGTCAGTGCCCGCTCTGGGTTGCAGACCTGGATGTCTTTGGAGCCTTCAATCATCCGAGACTTGTCCATGGTGGGATGTACGTGTGTGTCATTGTACACAGAGCCGCGCTGTGGAAGGTCCTGTCCATAGCTGGGAGGGACAACAACCAGGTCGCGTGTGCCGTCGTCGAGCCGGGGTGGAAGGTCATTGCCGCCATTGTTGTCATTCTGGATCAAGTAACGTCCAGGGATCATGCCAGCGTACTCTGGGATGTCCTGGCCAACGTAGTCACCAGCGTCCACAGGGTACTCTTCAGGGACAACTGGGCGGACAGGTACGGGCAAGAGATGGTCAGGCACACGCTGCCCTGCTCTCCCAGCATCTCAGCAAGTTTGTCCAAGGTGTCCTGTGGCCTCTGTGAGCCTATGCCAGAGTCTTGTGTGCTTGGGACGTCTGGTGTGTCTGCGCCTGTGTCAGAGTCTGGTGTGCCTTCCTGTGCAACAGGAACACGTTGGATGCCACTGCTAACGCTTGTGCTTGCTTGTTTGATGGTGTCATAGATGTGCTGCATGACGCTCTCTGAGTCTTGCCCCATGATCTCTCCATTGTGTCTCAGGAACAGCATCCCTGATTGCTTGCCCTCAAAGTCGTCTGCATAGCTCTCTGGTGTGACAGCGTAGTCAAAGGCAAGGATGTACAGGACCCACACAGTGAGGAACTCCTTGGCTGTGGGGAAAGTGTACACGCGTCCATCAATGGTGGCCTTGATCCTCTGGCCAGGCATGCGCTCTGCAGTGATACGACTGTTTGTCTTGGCTGCAACGTCTTCCAGTTGCTTGGTGATGGGTCTTTGTGTCATGGTGGTTACTGTATGAAGCGAAAATAAACCCCGGGCAAGGTACACTTTGCACCTGTCCGTGGTACACTTTGTACCGTCAAGGGTACACTTTGCACCTGTCTGTGGTACACTTTGTACCGTCAAGGGTACACTTTGTACGTTGTGCATTGCGCTTGGCGTTGAGTGCCTTGTAGATGCGGATCTTGACGCGCTCTGCCCATGCTGCCTCACTGTCAACGTGGACAAAGCGACTGGCCTTGCGGTCTCTCTTCTGTAGCCACTTGGCCTTGTCCTTGTTGCTCTTGTTGTACCAGTTGGATGGCACAGGGAAGGTCCCTGCAAGGTGTTCATGCCACTCATCAAGGGACATGTCCTGGTACTCTGAGCAATTCGTTTCTTGCACTAAGTTAAACATGGTCAAGAATATATTCAACGTGTCTACCAACGTGTCACCAACAGTGTCGGCCACAGGTGTCTCAGGCGTGTCCAAGGCATATGTTGATGCTGCCATCAGTGCTGTCTATGCCACAGTTGGTGCACCTGTCGCTGGGCCTGGACTCAGTGTGTCAGGGACAACTGTCTCTGCCAAGGTCGATGACCAGACACTGGGTGTTGGTCCAAGCAGTCTCTATGTCAAGTCAATCAGTATGGCCCAGCTCCTGCCAGCCAGCATCACTGCAGACAAGGTTGTGAGTGTCACAGCTGCACAGGTCACAGGTAAGCTTGTTGATGCACAGCTGGACACTGTGTCAGCATCCAAGGTCACTGGTGTGCTCAGTGCATCCAGCCTTCCTGTGCTTGGGACAACGTCCATTGCAGATGGCTCTGTGACAGACGCCAAGGTTGCCTCAGTGTCCGGGTCCAAGCTGGTTCTGGGGACTGTCAACACAGCAGCTCTTGCAGACACCTCCGTGACAGACGCCAAGGTTGTCTCAGTGTCTGGGTCCAAGCTGGTTGCAGGAAGTGTCTCAACACCTGCTCTTGCAGACGCCTCAGTGACAGACGCCAAGGTTGCCTCAGTGTCCGGGTCCAAGCTGGTTCCAGGGACTGTCAGCACAGCAGCACTTGCAGACACTGCAATAACAGATGTCAAGGTTGCCTCAGTGTCCAGGTCCAAGCTGGTTCCAGGGACTGTCAGCACAGCTGCCCTTGCAGACGCTGCTGTCACCAACGCCAAGCTGGCCATTGGTATAGACGGTGCAAAGCTCAACGTGTCATCCGTGGGAACAGCACACCTTGCAGCAGGGTCAGTCACCAACGCCAAGGTCACAGATGTGTCTGCCACCAAGCTGACAGGGACGCTTGACCCTGCACGCATTGCAGACGGTTCACTGACCAATGCCAAGCTGGCCACTGGGATAGACGCTGCCAAGTTGTCTGGGACCATTGACCTTGCACAACTGCCTGACATGTCCAGCAAGGTGTCAAGTGTCAACGGAGCCATTGTCACTGGGACGCTCCCCCAGTCCACCCTTGGACTTGGCAGTGTCTTTACATTTGCCAGTACTGTGGACAGCACATTGACGTCCACTGGGGCAGTCACTGTGGCAGGTGGCCTTGGTGTGGGCAAGCAGCTCACTGTGCCCAACGTCCTGGTCCGGAATGCCACAAGCGCGAACCTTGTCTTTGACTCGGCTGCCAATACATTGACGTACGTCGACTTTAAGCAGGCAGGCGTACTGCGAAGCAACCTGGCATGCACAGCAGCGGGTAACATTGAGATTGCGTCTGCGACCACGGGCGGGGTCTCCCTTGTGGCAGGTGGCAGCAATGTGGTCGTGGGCTCGGCAACGCTTGGCACAGAAAGGTTCCGCGTCAATGGCACTGGTCGCTTCACAGGGCAGCTCACCCTTGACCTCGCTCCAGTGGCAGGCACCGACGCGGCAAACAAGGCGTACGTTGACTCGCGGTCTGGCACGACCCGGTATGTCGCTCAGGCCAAGCACCGCTCTACAAACGGAGTGACCACAGGCGGCAAGATCATTGGCGGCACAGCATCAACGGGCCCGGCCACCTTTGCATTCCAGTCCACGGCGGGCGCGTTCACGTCTGTGATCAATGGATGCGTCAAACCCCCTGTCAGTGGCTACTACCTCGTCCATGCAAAGGGCTATTACGCAAACGGCACGCTCCCTGGAGCCCACACTGTGAACTTTGCGTTGTACAATATGATGGGCATGATTGCAGTGTTGCTTGTCACCGGGTGCCGCGCTGAAGGCAACATCCAGTTCCTTCAGTTCTCGAGCATTGAGTACCTTGATGCGGCCAAGAGCTACTCTTTCATCTGGATCCCGTCAGTCGCAGTTGCCAACGACTGCCAGGTCATCATTCAAAGCCACTGGACCCTGCTCTAAAGCCCGCGGTCCCACTTTTCTTGGACTCAGACTGGGACGCGCCTGACCCGGGTCAAGGGCTCCCTTGGCGTGACTGGGGTGCGCGCAGCAGGGAGCCTTGGAAGACTTGGACCTACGCGCTGCCTTTTTGGCGGGTCCTGGGTCGCTGTGACTGGCTGGACGTCGCTGCGTGGATAGAAGCCCTTCAAGTCACCAACCTTGTACAACGGGTTGCTCACACCAGAGCCCTTGCGGACAGCTGTGACTTGGTGCACTGTGGACGTCCATACTGGCTTTCCCTTTGCTTCCATGGCTGTCTTGTACGGCTCACGGACACGTACCTGTGTTCCAACTTTGAGCAGCGCACTGAGTGGGTCACCCTCTGGCTTGCCCTTGGCAGCACAGATGGCCTTGAGTGTGTCCTTGGCAGCGTCTCGCAGCATGTCATGGAAGTCATTGGGCGCCTTGCCTGTAGCTCTGGACTTGCTGCTGTTGATCACGGACTCTATGGTCTCAAGGTACTTTGGCCAGTTGTTGTTGCCTTCAATGGACAGCCACGGTGTCAGCATCCTGCGAATGGTCCCGTTCATACGCTCAACAACACCTTGACTGTATGGCACACCTGCCTTGCCTTTGATGTGCTTTGCGCCTGTCCCCGCTTCAATGCCATTGAACTCTGTGCCATTGTCTGTCTGGATGGTTGCTGGTGTCAGGTTATGCTTGGAGACAACGTCGTCCCATGCCTGCCGTGTCAGGTCCTTGGTCTTGACTGGACGCAGGAACACGCGTCGAGTTGCCAAGTCTACACAGGTAAGAATGTACCTGAACCCGTTGAAGGTACCTTTCTTGCCCATGTCTATGAGGTCCAGCTGCCAGTTGCAACTGGGGCTTGTTGAGTTGATGCTTCGGATGTCGCGCCGCTTCTGTGGTGCACGCTTGTACTACTGCCACACCGACTGCTCATTGAGCCACCTCTCCAGCTGTGCGCGGTACACGCAGTCACCAGTGTTCTCTCTGGACACAATGTCAAAGAGCCGACAGATACCAACACCTACGTGGCTGCGCTTGTAGTACAGGTCACTGAGGAACGTTTGCTGTGCGTCTGTGAGTGGTGCTTTGTGTGGATACATTACATTACGGCAACAAAACAAGGTCAGACAAGGTAGTGGGCCACGGCGACAGGTACGCTGTGACCCATCTCAGCAGCATGCTTGGCCACGGCCTCGTACGCGTCCTTGTTCTCACTGGTGCTGATGCGGCGGATCTGCTGGACACCGCACCCCTTGAAGCCAACGTCCTGTGCTGCCAGCGCAATGGTCTTGGACCAGTCTTTGCGGACCTTGGCGTTGACCAGAGCATCACAGACGTTGTCCAGGCTGTGGTTGTAGAAGACCAGGTCATGGCCATCAGCAAGACGCTTGGCAATAACGCGCTCAAGGGCAGCAGCAACCTTGGGGTCAGCAATGACATGCGAGAACCCGTAGCCACGGCCATCTGTCTTGACGCACACAGGGCTGGCCAGCGTCTTGGTCTCGGGGTTGTAGCTTGGGTACTTGTCACTGGGCTTGGTGGTCAGGAACGCAAGGTCACTGCAGTTTGCACAGACGACTTGGAGGTACAGACGCAGAGCACGCATTGTGCCAGACACCTGGTATGTGTCCCAGTTCTTGGCAGCAACAACAGCAGCCAGCAAGTCTTCACGGCTTGGGAGTGCACCAGTCTCCACAGCCTTGCGCGCGTCAAGGTGAGCTTCAGCGTCCTGCTTCTTGGCCTGCGTGTACTGTGCAGCAAGGTCGTTGTTGCCATTCCACTTGCAGTACTTGGCCAGCGCCTTGAGCGTCTCAACCTGCAGACCCTGTGCCTTGTCTGTGCCCTTGGTTGCACGGTACGTCTCCACAGCCTTTGTCACACTGTTGACGTCCTCAATGGCCAGCCCCGACTTGCAGAACGCAGTCAGCACGTGACACAGCTTGGACTGGTCATCGGCACTGAGCTGGGACACTTGGCCGTACTTGTTCACCACAGGCTCGCTGGCACACGCCTTGATGGATTCCTTGGTCATCTGCGCGTACTTGACCTGGGGATCAGTGTCCATGGGCTTGCCAGACTCGTTGGCGGGGGTGTGATTGGAACTGTGATTGCAGTCACGTGACACTGCAGCCAGCGCGGCGAGGCTGGTCTCGACTCCCTTGAGCCGCTCATCAAAGGACGCCAGCAGCGGCTTGATACCATCAAGCACTTGGTGCACTACGTTGGCGGCAACATGCTGAGCAACAACCTTGGACACCTGGGACACGAGTGCTTCGAGAGACATCTTACGGTAGCCCCAGAAAAGAAGGCGTCACTGCTCAAGTGCGTTTGGCGGTATCGTTAAATATATTGTGCGTCAATGGTAGGACACCATGTACTACGACAGTGACAGCGACAGCCATGTCCCCAACCCCCTTGATGAGTTCCTGCTTAGCATTGCTTACTGCAGAGGCAAGGTGGTTGACTTTGACAAGGTGAAGGCCTTGACCATGGACGCTGCACGCAAGGCATGGCTGGGCAATGACAAGTCTCTGGCAGAGGCCATGAAGACGCTGCGTGTTGTTATTGCCCGTCTTGCAGTGTTGCAGCACGTCCAAGGGGCGCCTGTGAAGACAGCAGCTGTACAACAGCACGTCAATGAAGCGGCTCCTGCCAGACATCCCCTTGAAGAAGGGTGCTCCCTCAATTGACTTTGACCAGCTTGCACAGGACACGATGCACAGGACGGGACAAGGACACGATGCACAGGACGGGACAAGGACACGATGCACAGGGCAGGCCAACCAGGACGGGACAACGACACAATGCACAGGACAGGCCAACGACACAATGCACAGGACAGGCCATGCCAACAAGGGCTCCCAGGGCACAGTCATTAACGCTAAATCCTGCGCGTTTAAACGCACCTGTCCTGTCACCCTTTCTGTTACCTCATCATAACAACATGGTCTGCAATCAGGTTCCCAGTAAACATGGCACCGCCTTTGGTCTCAAGTGGTTCCATGGCAAGGATGGTGGCAACAGCAACATGGGCCCTCAGCGCACGCTCTTGTCCGAGCTGCAAGACAACAAGACGGTCATCAAGCGCCTTGTTGACAAGGGCGTCAACAACCACGGCCAACCCAAGGCGGCGCACTACTTTGCCAAGGTCAAGACAGCTGACCTGGCCGGGCTCCTCGACAAGAACCGCTGCATCCAGGAGATGGTCCACCCCGAGCGCCTGTCCAAAGTCTACTTTGACATTGACTGCCCGGGCAACCGCAAGGACGTGACCCTGGACGTCATCAAGAAGGTCATCCTGGCCCAGTTCCCCGGCGCCAACCTCCAGGTCTGCAGCTACGAGACGGACCTCAAAAAGTCATGGCACATTGTCCTCAGCAACTACACGGCCACGCTCAAGGACATGCCGTTCCTGAAGCTGTTCTGCAGCCACCCCGACCATGTCAAGCTTGGCTTTGACTCCAGCGTGTACAGCAAGCACTGCTTCATGAAGTGCATCAACCAGTCCAAGCCCAAGAAGACGCCCAGCGTGTGGATCTCGGGTAACAAGGACCGCCTGTCCAAGCACTTGATCCAGTGCGACTTTGACCCCAACTGCGCGTCGGTCTCGGACCTGTCCTTTGAAGAGTTTGTGACTGCCAAGGCCAAGGAAGCGCGGACCAAGCGCCACGCGGGTCGCCTTGACTACGACCTTGACATCCCTGAGTTCAAGGACGTGCAGATCGACCCCGACTTCTTCTACTACGACGCCACGCCACTTGAGATCCTCCACAACATCCCCATCAGCCCCGAGAACGCGTTCCACAACAACGTGATCTGGCGGATCATGACATGGGCCATGCGCAAAGGGGTCACATTTGACCAGTTCTGGGCATGGACGTCGCAGCAGGACAACTCGGCTCAGCGCATGCAAAAGCACTGGGGCCGATGGAACAAGATTGCCAGCAACAACAACTACCAGGTGCTGGACACGTTTGTCAAGGCCATCTTCTACAAGCGGTTCCCAGCCGCGTTCAAGTCCAAGGCCATGGCCAAGTTTGAGCAGTCGCTTGAGGTACTGGTGGACGTGACCAGCCCCAACCAGTTCCTGTCCTGCGATGACATTACCCTGGCCAAGTTCAACGTGCTGGCCATGGGCATGGGCTCCAACAAGACGGGCGCTGTTTGCAACTACATTGCCAAGTACCCAGACGCGCGAGTGGTCTGGATCACACCTCGCATCACCCTGGCCCACAACACTGAGGGTCAAGCCCGCAAACAGAAGCTTGGCTTTGTCAACTACCGCAGCATCAAGGACAAGAAGACACTGGGGGATCACAAGCGACTCATTGTCTCGCCGTGCTCGCTGCACTACTTGACCGAGCCCTACGACATTGTTGTGGTGGACGAGTCCAAGACGGTCCTCAAGATGTTCCAGGACGCCAAGTTGCACACAACCACCATTCGCAACAACCTCGAGGCCAACCTCAAGGCCTTCAAGACGCTGTGCGAGCACAAGGGCAGCAAGGGTATCTTCATGGACGCGTTTGTCACGAACCTGACCATGGACGTCCTCCGCTCCTTTACTGTTGAGCACAACATCAAGACCATACTCCATGGTAAGATCAAGGTGATCACGAACACGCTCGGCAAGAAGTTTGAGCCGCGCAAGATGAGCCTCATCACCGACAACAAGGACAAGGAGAAGTCCGCCGAAGACATCATGGAGAGCAACATCATTGCCGACCTCAAGGCCAACAAGAAGCTCTACCTCTTCATCCCACGACCATTCAAGAAGTCAACCAAGTGGCCGGTGCAGACCTTTGGCAAGTACCTCGAGCTGGTCTTTGCCAAGGAGAAGTGGAAGATTGGCAAGCAGATCAAGCTCTACCACAGCGACCGCCCCAACCACAAGGACAAGGAACTCATTGACCCTGACTCTGTGTGGGGCGACGATACGGTCCGTATAGTCATCGCCAACCTCAAGATCACTGTGGGGGTCAACTTTTCGAAGCCATACGTCTTCCACAAGGTGTACGCGCGCTACGAGTCCTGGGTCCCTGCCCGCAACTTCTTCCAGGCAATCTACCGCGAGCGCTACCCCATTGACAACGAGATTGTGTTCATGATCAGCCATGGTTGCCGCAGCGCGTACATGAACAAGTTACAGGTCATTGACTCGGACTCGGTTGGCAAACTTCACCGGGCTATTGTCAAGAACACGGATCTTGAGAACGAGATGGCCGCTGTGACCTTCTGCCTCAAGGTCTTTGACGCCTTCCGCAAGGTCGCCAACATTGTCATGGACGACTCCCCCGAGTACTACTACAAGGCGCACCCTGAGATTAAGGATGTCATGATGTTGGGCTGGTCTTTTGAATGGGCAAATGTCCAGCTACCGTCCAAGGAGATCATGCGCGCCTACTGCAAAGGTACCATCAAGGACCCGGACTGGACCATCTCCCTCTCCGTCCGCAAGGCCTTCTTCATCCGCAAGTTCAATGGTCTGAGCATGGACAACATGAAGATCATCTGGGACAACAACGCGGAGAGCTTCATGGAGCGTATCCAGCACTTTTACACCAAGGACAAGGGCCACGTCCTGCACAAGCTCCTGGAACACAACAACATGGACCTCCACACGTCCAAGGAGTTCAACATCCAGGCCACCATCCCCGCCAAGTTTGAAGAAGTCATCCACAAGTACTTCAAGAAGCTTGGGTATTACAAGTGTGACACAGCAACAGTCCTAAACAGACTTCTCAGCACTTACTTTAACAAGTGCCTTGCTGTGCCAGACAAGGACGAACCCCGGGTCTCAGTACGCGGCAAGAAGTACAGTAACCTGAAGTGGACAGACGACATTCTGTACTTTGTCATGTACGAGACCTGGACCCCACCCCTGGCCAATCCAGCCCCGTTTGTCCTGGAGATGGACGAGGACGAGGACAACAACGAGGACAACAACGAGCTCTAAGACACTCCACGACCTGCCACGCTGCCTTCCTGTCTGCTAAGACGCTGCCTGCTAAGACACTCCTTGCCTGACCCTGTCCTGCCCAATACATTGATGCTGCTAAGACGCTCCCTTGTCCTCAACCTTCCCCCCCATACCCTGACCTCTTGTCTTTGAAAGTTCCACTTTCATGGCAAAAAAGGGTAGTGTATATATATACTCTGTCGTAATATGCCATGAAAGTGGAACCTTTACGGTGAGTGGCTTCATAGCAGCCGCTTGCGGCAGGTGGTTGGGGATGGGCTTGGGGGTCAGGTCAGGGACCAGACCATGGAACTCTGTCAGTGGGTAGCCACAGCTGCGCTGCTCTTCGTCTCGCTGCGCTTGCCAGCCGCCGCCGACCGCTCGGGGTAAGCAACGGTCAGCCCGAGCGGTTGGTCAGGGACGGGCTCAGGGATCTGCTCTTGGACTTGTCTCACAGATCGACTCGCAGCCGTGCCCACGCGCCGTTCATCTGCACATGATCCACGTGACCCACCTGCCACCCGCCCCCATGCCGTATCCCTGGGGCATTCGGCAAATCTCAATATATTACTTGGGGTAACGCATTGCCAATCATGTGGTTAGCCCGAGTGACTGCCGCCGACCGCTTGGGGTAAGCAATTGGTCAGCCCGGGTGGTGGTGGGTCAGCCCATGCCGTATCCCTTAAGGGATACGGCAGTCATGGCGCGAATAGTAGACATGTCGAACCGGTCCAGTAGCGCGAGAGCAAGGTTGTGGTTGTGCGTCGCAAACCCGCAGAGGCGCACGCCAATGTTGCTGTACAGCCAGCCCTGTTGCTGTAGCCACGCAATCGCGTTGGGCACAACGTCGGTGGCAAGGGGATGAGACTGCATTGTGTCAAGGAAGACATTCGAGACGTGCGGCCGAGAGAAGAAGGCCATGAGGTCGCTGCGGTCAACGCCATACTCGCTGTCGAGGATGCGTTTGACGGCGGCGAGATTCCACAGGGTCATTGCCGCTAGCGCGAGCGCCATGGAGTACGTAACGCAAGCCTGCTTGACAAGATCTGCCGATATTGATGCTAGAGCAGCGCGTGTCGAGAAATCCTCGCTCAATCACAACCTCGACCACACGTTGGTGATACAGGCACGCTCGGTGCGAAACGAGCCGGGGAACAGCGCTGCGTGATAGTCAAGACACGCAATCATGCCGTTGACGTTGCCGGCGTGCAGGAAAAGGTGAGGAAGCGAGAGTCCCTCTGGCACCGCGCGGAGCGCACACGACGAGTGAAGCGTGCCTGGAATCGCATAGGCAAAAGGGCGAAACGCTTCAAGAAGCGATGCGGGTCGCGACTGCGCGCGGCGGTAAATGTGCGCGAGGACTGACGGCGAGAACGGGTGCAGCACGCGAGTCCGCTCGACACTCAAGTCGTTGCTGTCGTTCAGGACACGCAGACCGCCTCGCTTAGCATCCTTGAGCCGCATCTTAAGGTACCAGACGAACGGCATCTGCAGCTGACGTGCAGCAGGAAACTCGTCGTCAAGTCGAACGCCAAGGCGCGCGTCTCGACCTTCGTCGTAATCTTCGAACGTGACGCTATGAGCGACATGGTGCGCCCAGACGCGCAGGACAGTAGGCGAGCGAGCGGCATCGCGCGTCGTGCTGCACGCGACCGCAATGGCCGACCTCGCCCGCGCAAGCGCAACCGCGCGCTCGAGGACAGTTTCAGGGAGCACATAAAGTGATTGCATCAAGTCCGGTTGCTTCATGGGGAGTGTTTCACGCGATTCATAGCGCGCGCGAAGAGCGTGAGCGTTCCGAGCGCAGACGACAGCGATTGGCTGAGCGCGTTTGGCGTCGCCCGCGGTCAGCAGCACGTGCGTGGCTCAGCGCGCTTGCCCTTGCCCTTGTGCTTCAGTCCTGCATGCGCGCACGCGCACGAATAGAGCGCCCATGTGGGTCTCTGCATAAAGCGCACAAGCTGCTCTCGTTGGTGGCGTCTCCCGACGCCCACGAGCGAGAGTATAAAGTTGGCATCGCCCCCCACCCACGACCCTCGCTCCCGCCCGTCCGCTCGCTCGTCGCCTCGAAGCAGACGCAACCATGACCATGTATCGACACCCTGTCCTCGCCCTCGTGGCGGTCCTTGCCCTTGGCGCCCAGATCGCGACCGCGTACGGGCCTGCTCCGCCGCGCGGCATCTGTTTCGTGTGCTCCTCGCTCACGAACCGCCGCTGCGTTTGCTAGTTGGCAGATCTACAACTTTGGAATGGCGCACGTTGAGGACTGGCGGCACAACGCGGGCCGCTGCCTTGACTTCTCAGAGGCCACTGCGAGTACGTTTTCGATCGCTCGCATTACCGGTGCGGCTGAGCAGACTGCTGACGCTCAACGCTTGCGTTAGATGGCCAGTCCGCCAAGGCGCAGATGTGGGCGTGCGTAAACCAGTGGGGCTACTTTAACGACCCAGGGTTTGCAGACTCCCCGCATAATCACCAGATTTACAGCAATCACGGTTCTCAAACGTACGGCTTCTATCCAACTGACTCAAGTCAGCGACGAACTAACCTTTGGATCGACCCTATACCGCATGCCAGCATTATGCACAAGTACAACGGCGTCAATTACTGCCTTGACGTGGCCGAGGGCAAGGCGTTTGAAGGTGCTGAGGTTCAATGGTGGAAGCGGTACGTGTACTTCAACGCCAACCTCACGCGACCATCCGCCCCTCCACTCACACGCTGTACTTGATTCGTGCCCTGCTCAGCAACGGCACTCCAGCTCAGCAGTGGGACAAAAGAAATTACCGCTTCGCTTTGGCCCTCGAGCCAAGTCTCTGCCTTGATCCCGTTGGCGGTACGCTCTCTTTAGTGTCGTTATCCACAACCCGTTGGCACTAACGCATGGCCTCGCATCAGATTCTAGCGGCGATCGCAACGGACAGCGCTTGCAACTGTTGCGTGTCGTTCATGTGGCCACGACCGCGGTGATCAATTATCTGATCTCGCGTGAGCCGCCCGCAATCCCTCGCTCCCGCGCCGCTGCACCCCGCTGCAGCGCGCCCTGCTTTGTTATCCATTCTCCCCTCTCCCCGTCTTGGGTTCGGGGCCAAAGGCAGGAATAGACATCCCTGACTACTTGTCTCCCGCCTCCTTCTGTCAGCATCAACATTTTTTTCAAGTAGTTTTCCGCATGGCCTCAAGCCCCACCTTCACCATCTCGCCGGCGCTCTGCAGCGACATCTCTGCGCTCCCCGGCACCTGCAGCACCGCAGCCAAGGACCCCCAGGCCGTGCCCGCCGCACGCGCGCGCGCCGCCGAGCTGCGCCAGCTACTCGGTGAGCAATTCGCTGCCTGCTTGGCCGCCATCGACGCCGCCGCGCAACCCGCGCCGTCCCAGGGCAACGGCACGTCGGCCACCCACCCGCCCAAGCTGCAGGCCCAGGCCGCCAAGGCGCTGGACGCGCTCATCGCCGCGCACTCGCGCTACAACAACATCATCAACCTCGCTGTCAACATGCTGCCCGCCGAGGCGCCCCTGGCCGCGCCGGCCGCCGCCTTGCCAGCCGCTCCCGCTGCGTCGACCACCAGCGTTGACAAGCAGCTGCGCGCCGACATCGAGAGCACCCACATCAACTACCGCCACCCAACCCGCAGCAACTGCCGAGACCCAGCCACCTTCCTCCGCAACCTCCGCGACCTCTACCCGCTGCACAACCTGTACAAGCTGCTCAACGCTGCCACCACCACCGTCAGCCACGACGCCCAGGTTGTGTACAAGTCGATGGTCTGCGAGGGCGCCGGTCTCAAGGAGCACCAGCTGATCGCCCACTTCTTTGACCACATGGAGCGCGCCGCCATCCTCCACTACCTCGACCTCTCATTCCCCGCCACTCCGGGCCTCACCCTCTAGCGCCACCGCGTTGTGTTTGTCCGGCGTCTCTGCGAGGGGGGTTGCCTGGATCCCACCGGCCACTGGCCACCTGCCTCCCGCGCTCCTCTCCTCGTTCCTCAACTCAGTCAAGGGCATTGAGGACGACGTCTACAACGCCCTCTGCCACACGCTCGGCACCGCCACCTCCAAGCGCACCCCGCTCACGCTCGTTGACCTCATTGGCCCCCACGGCTACGTCCAGATCGCCTCGCGCAGCAAGGCGCCCACCGGCGACGCTGGCGACGCCTCGTCCGCCGTGCCGGCCGCGCGCACCAAGTCGGGCAACAAGGACAAGGACAAGAACAAGAACAACTACAACTACAACAACCACCGCGGCGGCAGCGCCCACGACAAGAACGGCCACTACGACAAGGGCAAGGCCAGCCGAGACAACTGCGCGTCCCGCGACGCCCCACGCGCGCTTCTCGCCGTGCCCAACGACCGCCACGATCGTGATCGTGGCGGCAGCGACAAGCGTCAGCGCTCGCGTTCCCGGTCCCGCTCGCGTCCCCGGTCCCGCTCGCGCTCCCGCTCCACTGTGCGCAAGCGCGCCCCGCGCAACTACCACGCGGCCATGGCGCCCATCTGGCCCGCGGGTCTCGAGACCAAGTTTGGCGGATGACCTCGAGCGCTCCCGCTCCAAGTTCGTCTCCTCGCCTGCCCGCGCGGTCGACTGCATTCCCCGCTCCCAGCCCCTGCTCGCCCACCACCTCCGTGTCCTCGCCCTCCTGCCGGCGTCCGCCACCAGCCTGTTCGCGCACCTGCTCAACAAGTTCTACCACATCATCGTTGGCTCCCGCCTCGGCCCCACCTCGGCCCGCGCCGCCACCGTCACCCACGACGATCCCCTTTGCGGCCGCCTTGGTCCCGTCGCGCATTTCGCCACCCCCGCCCGCTCTGGTGCGCGCCGTGAGCACGACGGCGCCAGTGCGGTCGACCCCAACTGGCTGGGCACGCCCGCATTTTTGTGACCTGGGCACGCGCGTCCATCTGCGACCTGTACGTGGCGCTTGTCGCTCACAATAATAATATCTCTGACCTCATCATTCCGGCTCTATCCAGCCCGATGTCGTCTTTGCGCGCTTGTTTGGCTGCAGCGAACCGCACGCCCGTTCGCAGCGAGCCTTCTCGGTGCTACCCGGCGTTCCTGACTGTGCGTGCAGACCTGTTCCTCGACGACATCATTCCGGCTCTATCCAGCCCGATGTCGTCTTCGCGCGCTTGTTTGGCTGCGGCGAACCGCACGCCCGTTCGCGGCGAGCCTTCTCAGTGCTACCCGGCGTTCCTGACCGTGCGTGCAGACCTGTTCCTTGACAACATCATTCCAGCTCTATCCAGCCCGATGTCGTCTTCGCGCGGCCCGTTTGGCATCAAGACCCTCTCGGCGCAGTTCCAGGCTGTCATGTCCAACATCTTCCACGACATGCCATTCGTGCGCGTCTTCATTGACAATCTCGTCATCTTCTTGGCCTCAGTCAAGGAGCACACGCAGCACCTCGTCCTTGTCGTCTACCGTCTCACGCGGTGGAACCCCCGCCTCAACCCCGCCAAGTGCTTCTTCTACTGCGCACGCGTGCACCTGCTCGGCCACGTCGTCTCGGCCGAGGGCGTGCAGCCCGCCGAGGCCAAGGTCGTCTCGATCCGCGACTGGCCGCGTCCAACGTCCGGCAACCAGGTCCAGAAGTTCCTCAGCCTTGTCAACTACCTGCGCGCCTACATCCCGCTCGCCGCGGTCCTCATGCACCCGCTTGACGCGCTGCGCAACCTCAAGCGCATTGACCTCGACGTCCGCAACGTGTGGACCAACGAGTGCAAGCAGGCGTTCCTCGCCGTAAAGGCCGCCGTCGCCGCCTCCGCCGCCCCGTGTCTCGCGCCGCCTGATTTCTCCAAGCCGTTCTTCGTCGCTACCAACGCCTCGAACGTCGGTCTCGGCGCCGTCCTGTTCCAGGGTAGCCGCAAGTCCCCGCGCTACATCTCGTTTGCCTCTCGCTCTCTGCAGCCCGCCAAGCAGAACTACTCGGCCACCAAGCGCAAGCTCCTTGGCATCGTCTTCGCGCTCACTCGCTTCTTCTACTACCTCCACGGCCGCCGTTTCGCGTTGTTCACGGACCACGCGGCGCTCACCCACATGTTCACGCAGAAGCGCCTGTCGCCCATCCTCAAAAACTGGCTTGACACGCTGCTCTCCCTCTTGTTCTTGGTGACGCACCTCCCCGGCGTCCTGAACGTGCTGCCCAACATCCTGTCGCGCCTGTATAATACCAACGCCTGTGCCCATCTCGTCGCCATCAACCGCGCCAGCTGTCGTCCTGTATCACGTTCCCCCCGTGGGCGCCCGCTGGTGGGGGGGGTCCCTCCGGATCCTCTCCCGCGCCGTCTCTCCCCAAGTGTGCCCTCGGCGACGGCGAGCTCAAGCAGCTCATGACGCACGATCTCTCCCTTGCGGAGAATCGTGCTCAACACTTCTTCCTTGTGCCGGCCTTGCTCCCGCCCGCAGAGCAGGCCCGCGCTTTCGCTGCCGCACCCACCCATGGGGGCAGCTCTTCTTCAACACCCGCGCCCACTGTGCACGCCTGCGTCGTCACCGTCGCACCCGCCTCCAAGGGTAGCGCGCCGCGGCCCAAGTTCTCGCCCATCGGCACCGTCCCGCCCGCGCAACGCCTCGACATGGCGCCCGTTCCGCGTGACCAGCGCGACCAGATCATCCGCGACGTGCACGACTGGGGCCACTTGGGTCCCGCGGCCACACAGCAGCAGCACGTCGTCCTCGGCCACAAATGGCCCGGCATGCTTGCCAACTGCCAGCGCGTCATTGCCAGTTGCATCCCGTGCGCGCGGTTCTCAGCCACGCGGCAGGGTTTCCACCCAATGCGCTTGATTGAGGCGCTGCTGCCGCTCGACCACCTGTCCATGGACTGCATGCAGCTGCCCATCTCGCCCGACGGATACACGCACGTGCTTGTGATCATCGACATCTGCACCCGGTTCGTGTGGCTCCACCCAATCCGCTCCACGTCTGCCGGCGAGGTCGCCACCTGCTTCCTGGCCACGTGCTTCCAGTTCGGTTTCCCGCGCATCATCCAGTCCGACAACGGCCCCGAGTTCGCCAACCAGATCATCGCCTCGCTCGCCGACATGGCCGGCATTGACTGCCGCCTCGTGTCGTCGTACCACCCGCAGGCCAACGGCGCCTCGGAGCGTCTCGTTCGCTCGGTCAAGGAGATGCTGCTCCCCTCGCTCAACGGGCAGCTCAACCGCTGGCCCGCCATGGTCCCGGCCATCCAGTACGCCTACAACACGCGCGCGCACGCGCGCCACGGCTCAACGCCCTTCTCGCTCATGTTCGCGCGTCCCGCCAATGCGCTCTGCGACTATTGCGCGCAGCCGCCCCTCCGCGACATGACTGAGCAGGAGCAGCTCGCTCGCCTCAAGCTCATGACCGTGTCCATCTACCCCGCCATTGCGCAGCGCACCGCCGACCGCAACGCTGTTGTGCAGGCGCGCGCCGATCAGCACTGCAAGATCATTGCCACCGACTTCCCCGCGGGCGCCATCGTCATGCGCATGACCACCAACCGCGCCTCCCGCCTCGACCCACGCTACGAGGGCCCGTACACGGCGGTCCGCTGCAACCGTGGCAGCGCGTACGTGCTCCGTGACGCCACTGGCGCACTCGTCGAGAAAATCCCCGCGCACCACCTGCGCCTCATCCAGCCCAAGTCGGCGCCTTTGGGCGAATCGGACACCGTGCGCGACATCCTCCGTCATTGCAACGGCGCGAATGGCGAGCGCAAGTACCTGGTCCGCTGGTCCGATCGCTCCGCCAAGAACTCGTGGATCCCCGCCAGCAGCTTCGACACCGCCGGCGCCATCAACAACTACCACAAGAAGATCTCGGCCGACACCCGGCTCGAGCGCCAGCGTTCGCTGCAGCGTCTCGCCTCCAAGGTCGCCGCGTCTTCCCCTGCGCCCGCTCCACACCAAGATCCTGCTCCTCGCCAAGTCTCGGCCGACAAGTCGCAGTTCTCGGTCACGCAGTCCTCGGCCGCCTCATCGCCCGCCCGCGCCAACCCAAAGCGCGCGTGCTCACCCTCGCCCGACCCGCCGTCATCCATCACGCGCAGCCGGTCCGGTCGCCAGCTCAAGAACGCGGTGTACCAAGGGTTCGTCAAGTCGCTCAGGTCACGGTCTGGGGGGAGGTGATGTTGCGTGTCGTTCATGTGGCCACAACCGCGGTGATCAATCATCTGATCTCGCGTGAGCCGCCCGCAATCCCTCGCTCCCGCGCCGCCGCACCCCGCTGCGGCGCGCCCTGCTTTGTTATCCATTCTCCCCTCTCCCCGTCTTGGGTTCGGGGCCGAAGGCAGGAATAGACATCCCTGACTACTTGTCTCCCGCCTCCTTCTGTCGGCATCAACAGCAACTCTGGAAATGCACCAACTCCATCTGGGCCTCCGCGCAGGACTTTTACTTCATGGACCTTGGCCGCACCAACGGCCGCGTCGACATGCAGCGCGACTGCCGTGTACAGCAACCGCCGGGCGAGATGTGCAACATCCACTGCAACTACCGTGAGAAGTGGAAGCCGTTCTGGTACAACGGCATCACCTATTTGTGCGGGCACCCGAACGGGCCTGACGGGTCGCTTGTCTGCGTGACCAACATCCACCCGGACCAGGAGCCCCACGACTGGGAGCCCGAGCAGGAGCCGCTGTGCTACTGCGTGTGCTCCCCGTTTGGCGACAGCAGCGGGCCCGAGTCGGCCGGCACGAACCGCACCCGTACCCCGACCCGCAAGATTGCGCTCAAGGGCAGTGCTGGTCGTGCCACCAATGCGGCGGCGACCAAGCCCGCGGTGATCAAGGCGGCTTCGACCAAGCCGGCCGCTGCCGCTGCCGCGACGCCGACCCTCTGATCCACCCGCTCATCGATTTTGACCTCTGCTGCCCAATTTCCTCCCCTTGTGTCTGTTTGTGTCCCATTGCAGCAAGTGTATACGGTTTATTCCATTCGAATCACATCACGCCGATAGAGAGAATGAGTGAACGCCAGCGCCGAGCTCCTCAGACGCCGCGGCCTGCGCCGCGGCCGCCTGCCGCCACGCCGCGGCCACCTCCTCGGTGACGGACCGGTACCCGCTTCCACCGCCATCTTCAATCCTTTCGCCCGTACACGCTCCCGCTCCTCATCCGCGTCCTCGTGCACCATGGCCCTGATCCGCGCCGTGGCGCCCTTGAGCTCAGGACGGCCTCGCTTTGCTCTCCACGGCGCCCGCGCTTGCGTTCCCAGCCTCGCTCCGCTTCCTGACGCGCCCGCGCTTGCGCTCGAGCATTGTCACTCGCGCGTCCGCGATGGCGCGCGCGCTGCGCTCCATCTCGATCGTCGCCACTCGCGCTTTCGCAACCGCGCGCGCGCGCCGCGCTCCGTCTCGAGGCGGCAGCCGAGCCGCTCGGCGTGCTGGCGCACCTGCGCGGTCACGGCACGCTCGTCGTCGAGGCGCGCAGAGATCACACACGGTCGTCGTGAGACGGTGTTCGCGGCGGCGGAGCGAGGCGAGGGCGGAGGCGGTGGGGGAGATGCTGGAGGTGACGGAGGAGGTGTGGGAGAGGTCGAGCGAGTCGGTGCGCGACGGCGGTGTCGCGGAACCTGCGGTCCCGACGGAGGTCGGCGAGCGCGGGAGGGAGGGAGCCATCGTTGAGCCCGCGGCAAGCGTGAAAACGACGCCGTGGTCGTAGATCCAGCCTTCGCGACGGATGTTGGAGAGCGCGGAAGCGACGGTGCCGTCGTCGACCCGGTCGTTGCAGCGGTCGCCGACCGCGGGAGTGACGGCGACGCGGCCCCCGACCCCACCGTCGGGTCGGGCAGGTACCGGACCGTCAGCGACGCGACATCGGCGTCGCTCTCGTCGAGGACTGTCACGGCGCAGCGTGACAGTGTGGCGCGACGCGGCCACGCGGACCGTGGCGCGAGTGGCGCCCCCGGTTTCCTGTCTCGGACACGTGTGTTTGTGTTTGGTATTTCACCCGGAGGAGCGGTCCGCCCGGTCCTCGCTCCTCGCGGAACAAGATCAATTATTACCCCACCGTAATACTCCCCCGTCCAACCACCCCTGGGACCTGACCCTCACAAGGACCGAGCGGCGGCGCAGGTGCGGGACCGGGACGGCGGACGGCGGGCGCGGGCGCGGGTTCCACTCGTCGGCGTTGGCAGACCGGCGCGACGACGAGCGACGCCGAAGCGGAGGCGCGGACCGTGTCGTTGGACGCTGTGTTGTTAACCTTGGGCAGGACGGGTTTTGGGTCCGCAGTGGAGAAGTCGCCGCCGTCGGCATACGAGGCGAGCCGGTTTCCGTGAGCAACCGGTACTGATTGAGGTCGGCCGCCTGCGCGGCGGGAGCCAGCAGAGCGAGCGCGCCAACCCAAGCGAATTCTTTCAACTCCGAGAAACTTAATCCATTGCCTCGCGACGTGCTCAAACACGTCCTCGCTCGCGTCGAGCACTCAGGATCGTGCCGTGTTGCCGTGGCAAGCGAGAGCACGCGAAGACAGCCACGAACTAGCCCCCCGTTGCTTGGGCGAAGCAATCGGTTGACTCCCGTGAGCCATATAACGATGCTTAATCCGAGCCGGACAGAGCACAGCGGTCAAGGTTCTCGCTGGTAAGCCCGCCTGCGCGCTGACTCCCGGCGCGCTGAAGGGAACTCGTCGTCACGACCTCGCTCGCGGGCGTAACACTGCGCTCGATGACCAAACTCGGGGGCACATAAAGCGATTGCATCAAGTCCATTTACCTCAGGGTCGCGATTCATGAGGTTTACTGCAGAGAGAGAGTCGGCGCGATGTTCGCCGGGTCGGCCGCCTCACGCGCTGGCTCACGCGACTCAAGGCGCAAGGTGAGCTTCAGCGCGAGCTCTCCTTCTCCCGAACGAACCCCATGTAGCCCCATGCACGATGTTGAACATCATGGAACTTGATGCATTGCATCGCCACGTCCGTGAGCATGCCCTAGCTCTCGAGCGCCCGGGGTCGTGGCTTGTTACCGCGACATTTGAGCTCGCGACGGCGGCCATGAACTCGCCCGGCCTTCAGGTCGCTTGTGCAACGCTCCTTGTTGACTCCTTTACGGCGGACTCGGGCGTGAGTTAGTGCTTTGCGCGGTGCTCAGCCCGCTCTGGGCGAAGCGCGGCAGTCAAAGTGCTTTCCAATGAGCCCGCTTGCGCGCTATCTTGCTTCTCGCCTTATGGACAGCCGCTCCGGCTCTCTCGATCATGATCTCGGTTCAAGGAAACGCGATCCGTTTTATCGCGCGGTACTTGACCGTTAACTCTGCCGCAGCCGCGCAGCGGGCCTCACCCTGGGCCTCACTGGCTCGGCTCACGAGATCCTTGCTTACAGCTTGTACCCGTGCGACGCCCAGCGACTCCATGCGACTTTCACCCGACTTTGCCAGAGCGACAACTTGTTTCTGATCACCAAAAAAACAGCTCCACGGTTGGGCTCGTGCGCCATCAGACCAAGTGACCGGCGCGGAGCCATCCTGTCGCGCAAGTTTCCGCGCTCCATCGTGCTGCCAAGTCCAAGCGGTAACCGCACGCTTTGTCTCAAGCGCTGTTGTTTTAACCTTCTCTCTTGTGTTTGAATTTGATTTTCAAGTCCAAAATGCGTTGTTTTAGCGTCAAAACGCCTTGGTGAGCCGAAAATGCGAGCGGGACGCGCCGCGCCACTCATGCGATGCGGCTGAGCGACTGCTCGACGCCACAGGCGAGTCAATCTCGCCTTTCCCCCTCCGCCCCTTGATCGGTTGGATGTCATGGAGCATATGAGTTGATGCAAAGTGTCAATGGATACCTAGACTCAGTCTGGAGGGAGCCTCCCGTGAAATGCTGCCTATATGCTCTGTCGCGCCGGGCGTCGCCGCGTTCGCCGATGCGACATCCCTGCTTCCTTGCCATCCGATTACTTGAGTCAAGGCACATCTCGCCCGGAAACAGCGCATGTGGTGTGTTGCACCCTTTGGGGCGCTTGGAGCTGGTTTGGGATGTTGATTGTGTCCGAGTCCTCGCTGTGCAGCGCCTAGTATGAAGCATCGAGGTCGCGTTGTCGGCGTTCTCCTATGACTGCCGAACCTTCTGAGACTGCCGAAGGCAAGCTACCGAACTCGAGTACTGCATGCAACTCAAGTTAACGCGTGCGATTCTCATTGAGGCTGCGGGTACCATTATGACTCTCGTCCGCGGCGATGATCATGCTTCAGCCCGTCACGAACAATTTATGTACAACACACTGCGTCCACACTACCGCCTTTGTTTGCACCAATCGGCTGCTCGGCCGCCAGTGACGACGGAGGCAGCGGAGCCGACAACGGCCACCGCCTGCTGCCGCTGCGGCGGCGTCTCGATTCGCCTCGGGTCTGCGTGCACGCCTCGTCCTCGTCGCTCGACATCTCGATGCTGTCAGGAGACGCGTAACCGCCATCGTGCGGAGTGTTTCTGTCGCCACGTACATCAGCGCTTTCACGAACCAGGAACAAGGTGGCTCGACTGTCTCGCTTGAGAGTGGCCGAGTTGCGTCTGTAGCTCGCCGCAGCGGGAGCGGCGGCGTTGCGTGGCGGCGGAAATGAGAGACTTGACAGCGACCTGGTTTGCAGCGAGAGTGGTCGGTTGACGTGTACTCTGGCGTTCCAAGCGGAGATAGTAGGGGTTGCTGTGGTATTCGGACGCGAGCGGTTACCAGCGTCGTCAACCGGCAGAATGCTTGCTGCGGGATCGTTTTCAACCGGCCACGACACGAGTGCGCTCTTGTTATGCTCGACCGCGGCCGCGAGCTGTTCAGTGAGCTTGGCCGAAGCGCCGGCCAGGATGACGGCATGAAGCATCCACGGAATACGCGGGGCGGGGAACACGCCCACGTTGCGGTCGCCAATAAACGCGCCGATCATGAGAAGCACCATGGTGGCGGCCGACACGACGAAGGCAAAAATAACCAGCCCGACGCCGCGATGCATGGGAGACGCGGCGCTGCCAAATACGCGAGCGTGACGGCGCCAAGAGTACACGTAGAGCAGAGCGAGTACGAGGTCGCAGGCCATGAAGATGATTTCGGCGGCGGCCAGGTACGCGTACGTGCACACGTTTTGGTCCGGTACGGCGCCACGAGTGGCCGGGATGCAGAGCGCTGCGGGCAGATAGTAGCCCACAAGCGAGAGCATCAGCAGCGCGAACACGCCGACCATGGCGGCCAGAGCCACCCAACCGTTCAAAGTTCGGGCCCAAGCTGGCGGCAACGCGGCCTGGATGCGCCACAGGGCGAGGTAGAGGTACAGGCCCATCATCGTCGCCAGCATGAAGTAGTCTGCGGTATTGACGGCGAGCCACCACGCATTGAAGTCGTCACTGACGTCGATCCGCGGAAATATGTGGCACAGGAACTGGAGCGTGTTGGACGCGCCGCTTAGCCAGACCAGCGCCCACTGCGCGTAGGTTACGCGAGAGAGGCTGCGCGGCAGTTTGATGCGTGGTAGGACGGCGTAGGACAGGTATGCCACCTGCGCTATTGACGCTGCGTAGACGACAATGGCGGCAGATAGATAAGACGGCGACAAGCGGAGCGCGACGGGGTCGGTTTGAGTGCTGGCCGAGGACATGGTTGCATGAGCTTACATAGAGATTTACATGTGATGGTGGGGTACATCGCATCAAAAGCGGGAGCGCGAGCTGAGCCCAGGCGAGCGCAGCAACCTACTCCCAAACCTCGCTCCCCACCGCACCCGATCCTTCATTCTGGAAACTGGAAACCCGAAGTTTCAGGTGTCCAACCTCGCGCCGCTCATTGGCTCCGGGTGCAGGATGAAACAAATCGCGCACGCGCTTGGTTGCGGCGAGGACGGAGCTCCGAAGTCTTGGCAGGAATCGCGGCGTCCCCATTCCGGATGCAGCGCATGGTGCTTCTTAACCTGCGGCTTGCCGCTTCCGCCTTGGACGAGAGGGTTGGACGTTCATGCAGGTGCTCGAACTTACGACGACGCGTGCGTCCAAGTTGGAGGCGAGAGGGCTCATCGACGAGGCACGCATGGCACACACGCACGCACTCGGTAGTTGGAACTTTCGTGGCTGCACATGCTGGCCATGATCCGTTTCATGATCGCTTCCGTTGATCAGATGCTACGACCTCGAGTTAGTGTTCATTTCGACTGCGGCTCTGAATATTGACGTCAGGTGAAAATGTCATAATGGCCGCTTGATCAAGGTGGTCCAACGCCTGGTTGAAGGCCCCCTTGACCAGCTGCCGTGCCCTTTGCGCCGCTTGATTTGCTACGGCTCCTGCTTGATCGGCGGCGCGAACGCGGTCGGATTTACTGGGACATGCAATTGTCCCAAGTCTTATGTATCGCACTTAACGACGAGGCGCTCATGGCGCCCACCATGGCGTTGATTGGTGACTGCGTCACTTGGCTTTGCAAGCTCACACCGCTTGATCAGCCGCTCAAGAAGACCTGGGACGCTGGCACGCTCGAGCTGACCACGGCCATGATCCCAGTCCATCCGAGCCGCCAAGGTCGCGATCCGCCGTGAACCGCCCTCATGCACACGATTGACGTCCTGCACCGCGCTACTTGAAGCAACCCCTTGTAGTAACAGGTCGCTCTCCTCCCTCTCCACACACGATTTGTCCTTGCCTCTCCACACACGATTTGTCCTTGACGTTGCAAACAGTAAAAAATATGATTCGTTCTCCTCACCGATCCGTGGGCTGAGCGAGTGATGGCAACGGGGCGCCGCGCCACTCACGAGATGCGGTTGAGCGCCTCGTTCGTTACGCCACACAGGCGACTCGAACGCTTCGCTTCCACCCTGGTATCAGTTGGCTACCATGAAACGTCCAACTTGATGCAACGTGTCGCCGCCGTCATCGGAAACCTCTTCCGCGGAAGGCTACGTTCCGTGGCCGCGTCGCACCGCTTTCTCTTGCACATAGCGTCCGAGATCCACCTCCTCGGGCTACTTCGTCATCGCGAACGATCCCTGATCTCTTCACGTCTCAATGATGATAGTAATTGCATATCTTGATTGCTCAATTCGCACGCACACAATATCCTTTTGATGCGACAGCAGTTCACCGGCCGCCTTGCTAATCGTACCCATGCGCCGAGCAACATGCTCACTCCTCCCGACGCTGAGTCATTTCGCCCCTTGGCCGCGACCTCGGGACTGGGGCGCTGCTCAAGGCGGGCGGAGGGACGCGAGTGTGCCCAGCGACCGCGTTGCGCCGCTCACGCGACACGGCCGAGGGACGCCAAACCGCCACACGCCGCCGCCGCGATCCGCACTCAAACCCTCGCCTAATGAATCCCATGAAGCTCAATGACTTGCCGCAACAGCTGATCGGGGATGTACTGAGCCTCGTCGCGGAGCCCCTTGCGTTTTTTGCCGTGAGCACGGGCGAGCTCGCGCAGGCCGCCCGTACCGCCCGCGTGTGCACACGCTGGACCCACCGCGTCATACGCCGCAAGACGGTCGCGCTGGTGCCCAGTCTTCGGTCCGCGTACGAGCCGCAGTGGGTCACGGCGTTCCGCAACCCGGTGTCCGTGTTCATCAGCAGCCTGTTCGCGGGGCGCCTCTACTACGACCACTCGGTCCAGTTTGGTCCCGCGCTTGGACTGGTGCACCCATTCAGCGATGTGTTCACCGAGCACGTTGTCCGCGCCGCGCGTCACTCGGATTTGAGCGGTAACCCGCTCGCCGCGCAGCTCGACGCGTACCTCGCGGCGACGCACGACGTGGTCGCGTCGCCCGTGCGGTTCACCCTTTTACCGTGCGGCCTGCTCCTCGCCATCTTCTTTCTGTACACCGGCGACCACGCGCGGATGCAGTCGCTGCTCGACGCGCTCATTGCGGCAGACCCAACCGTTCTCACGCTGAAACGGCCGCTCGCCCACTGGACGCGTATCCACATTGACGAGCGGGTACACGTCACGCTGCTCGTCAACTCGCCGCCCGCCGACAACTCCGCGCACCACGTCACGTTCCTCGCGTACCTTGCGATCCTTGCGCTCATCGAGTGGGACGTATCCGCGCTCGACGTGCTCGTGCAGCCGCCGTACTCGGTCGACGTGGCGCAGTGCGTCCAGCAGGCGTGGTGCGACCACTCGACCATCATGGCGCGCTCGGGTGGCCATGACGAGCCCGAGGCCGCACTGGCCCGCTTGACATGCGGGCTCGAGTGGCTGCGCGGGCGCGGGTGGGTCGATACGGGCCTGCTGGTGATTCAGGCGTGCGCGTACTGGGACGTCCATCCGCTCGTCAAGGCGCTCGTGCACGGGTACTACGCGACGATCCCGCGGGGCGATCCCGAGAAGCGCGTGCTGGTCGCGGACTCGATGGTCCCGCAGCACCTCGAGGGCCACGATCTCGAACTTCTCGCGGCCGCGGTGCGCGTCGGGTTCGTCTCGGACGACATGTGGGCGGCGCTGCTGAGTGAACTTGGAGACGATGACGACGACGTGTGGCGAGAACGCCTCGGTGAGATCGCGCTCACGCCCGGCGCGGTACAGGAGTGGGACACGGTGCTCACCAGCGGTACGATCGCCTCCTCGCCCGAACCTGGTGGATGCGGAGCTGACGCGACCCGTGCTGTGTAGCGATGCTCGATGGCACCCGCACGCGGTCCAAGACCGCCCATTTGCTTCGTCTTGCGGGCGCGGCATCTTCACTGTCGTCCTCGCTACGCTTCATCACCTACGAGATGCTCGAATCCGCCACCGACTCGGGGGCGCTTCTCCCCGCGTTCAACCTGCTTCACGAACGCGGCGTTGAACGTCCCTCGGCTCTCGACCTCCTCATGCACGTCGCGTCGATGCCATGGCCCACCGAGCCCGACAAGGTCAATTCCATGACGCTTTCCCTCGCGTACCTGCTCTCGTTTGCCCTCAACGACGAGCGCACCATGGAACCGACGCTCGCATTCCTCGCCGACAAGGACGTGAACGCGTACCTGCAGCACCTCGACTTCCTCGACCAGCGGGCCAACTCACCGTACGCGCATCACGTCCTCGGCGAGGTCCGTGTCCACCCGCGCGCGATGAGCGGGTCGAAGCCGTGGCACGTTGCGGCCAAGCTGATCCGCGAGCGGTATCCGGCTCGGACCTGATCTTAAAAGAATTATAACGGCATGTCGGCGTCCTTGGGCGTGCTTCGTTGTTGACGGGAGAGGACGGCGGGAGAGCGCGTTGCGCCACACGCGTCTTTCGGGGCCTGATCCACTCTGATCCGCCCTCGCTCTCATCCACACCGCAGACAATGACCATGTACTAGACAACTTGCCGCAACAGCTTCTGGAGGATGTACTCAGCCTAGTTACTCGACCCCGCTCTATGCTCGCCGCGACCTCGGTCGAGCTCGCGCAGACGGCCCGCGCCACTCGCGTACACACCTGCTGGATCCGCTTGGCCATCCGCAGCAAGGCGGCCTCTCTCGCACCTGCATTTATCCTGTGCTTCGAGCCGCCGTGCTTCAGAGCGGATCGCAACCCGCTGTCCGTGTACATGGGGAGCATGTTCGCGGGGCGGCTCAACTGCGACCAGTCTCCCCGTGGCGGTACTGCTTGCGTTCTGGCGCATCCGTTCAACAACCGCTTCGCTGCGCACGTCACCCGCGCCGCTCGTCACTCGGCTTCCACTGGCGGCCCCTTCGCCGCGCAGCTGAACGCGTACCTTGCAGCAGACCACGACGTGGTCGCGTCGCCCGTGCGGTTCACGCTGGTTCCGTGCGGCCTGCTCCTCGCCATCTTCTTCCTGTACTCTGGCGACGTCACCTGCATGCACTCGCTCCTCGCGGCCCTCGTCTCCGCGGACCCGTCCATCCTCGACCTCAAACGCCCGCTCCAGCACTGGACCCGCATCCAGCTTGACGAGCGGCTGCATGCCACGCTTCTCTGCTACGTCCCGATCCCGCACACCACATCACGTTCCCGGCGTACCTCGCGATCCTCGCGCTCGTAGAGTGGGACGTGCGCGCGCTCGCCATCCTCACGCAGCCGCCGTACCCGGTCGATGTGGCGCGGTACGCTGAGCAGGCGTGGTGCGACCGCTTGACGATCCTAGAGCACGGACGCGACCGGGAGTATGTCGGCGACGACGTCCTGACCCACATGGTGCAGACGCTCGAGTGGCTTCGTGGGCGCGGGTGGGTCGACAAGGACCTGCGCGTGCTCAAGGCGTGTGCGCCCCGGTACGAGTGGGAGAATAGTCGGACGCTCGTCATGGGGCTCGTCGAGGGGTACTACGCGACGGTCGAGTGTGCGCCGGGGGGAACGCGCTGAGGCTGCCCGAGCGCTTGTCCCGCGTGTGCTTGCGGATGGCAATCTGGAGCTGCTCGAGGCCATGGTCCGCGTTGGGATTGTTGCGGACGATATGTGGGCGGAGCTGGTCGACGGTGTTGACGACGAGGGGTGGTGCGAGTGTCAAGGACGCGCGGCGCCGTGCAAAGCTGGGACAAGGTGCTTGAGCATTCTTCCCGCGGCAGATGAGGTGTCTCTGTACGCTTTCGCGCCGCGAAAGTCCAGGCCGTGGGACTTTGCAGCGGACGTGATCCGCGAGCGGTTGATTGATTGCAAGAAAAGCTCTATATAATCACACTTCCAGATGGATAACGGTGCCCGTGGTATCACTCCCGCGCTCGCTCAGCCAACGACAGCGACGGTGGTCACCACCCGCTTCCACTCCCACCCCCGCGTCGGTGACTCGAGTGCAGTTGATGCCCGTGCCCGTACTCCTCGTCCTCGTCGCTCGAGATCTCGATGCTCGCGGTATCCTCGGACGACGCGTACCCGCCGCCGCCACCCCCGCCGCTTCCGCGCCCGGGTGCGACCCACGAGTCCGCGCTCTTCCGCCCACCACCGATCCCCGAATCCATCTCGATGGCGGGGGAGTACAGCGCGAGACTCGCGGACCCGCTGCGCGGCGACGGCGTGGTCGAGTACGACCCGCGCTGCGAGGGCAGCGGGCCGCTGGCGAACAGCGGGGTCGCGAGCGAGCGCGGGGTCGCGGAACCAGCACCGCCGCCGCCGTAGCGCGAGGTGCCGGAGCCGCGGAGCCGCTTGAACCAGCACGGGCGCGGCGGCGGCGCGGAGGCCGGGTACGCGGCCCACGAGTCGGCGGGGTACGCAGACGAGGTGGGTGGCGGCGGCTCGACCGCGTTGATTCTTGCGTTCCCGTTGGCGGCAGCGAGCGCCGCGGCGCTGTCGGAGCGCGGGCGGTGGCCGAGGTCGGCGTGGTCGTCAATGGACGAGAGCGTGGTGGTCGGGACGGGCGTATCGTCGAACGAGCGCGAGATGATCCCCTTGTTGAACGTGAGCGCGTCCGCGAGCTGCCGCGTGAGCTTCGCGGACGCGGCGATCATGATCGCGGTGTGGACCATCCAGAGGATGCGCGGGCCGGCGAAGAAGGGGTCCTGGTCGACGGGCGTGAATGCGTAGGTCATGAGGAGGCCCATCGTGGCCGCCGACCCCAAAAACGCGAGGACGACGAGCCCGACGCCGCGGTGCATGGCGTGCTGCGGGAGCATCAGCATGCGCGCGTGGCGGCGCCACGAGTAGATGTACAGCAGCGCGAGCGACAGGTCGCACGCCGTGAACAGGATCTCGGCCGACATCAGGTAGCTGTACGTGCACACGTCCGGGTCCGGCATCGCGCCGCGCGTCCCCGAGATGCACAGGGCCGCGGGTAGGTAGTACCCCGCGAGCGACAGCATCATGAGGGCAAACAGGCCGACCATGGCAGCCAGCGTCAGCCACGAGTTGGTGGCGTGGGCCCAGGCGGGCGGCAGCGCGGCCTGGATGCGCCACAGGGCCAGGTAGATGTACAGGTTGAGCATGGTGGCGTAGACGGCGTTGTCGACGATGCCGAGCGCGAACCACCACCCGTTGAAGGCGCCGCCGACGTCGTCCTGCGGGAACGCGTGGCACACCAGCTGGATCGTGTTGGACAGCACGCTCAGGGAGACGAGCAGCCACTGCGCCTTGGCGACCCGCGACAGGCTGCGCGGCAGCCGGATCCGCGGCAGCACGCGGCAGGCGAGGTACGCCGCGAGCGCGAGCGACGCGCCGTACACGGCGATGGCGGCGGCGAGCAGGCCCGGCGCCGCGCGGAGGGTGGCGGGGTCGGGTTTCATGGGGTCGCTGGACATGGTTGCATGGGATTCGGGCTAGTCTAGGTGGTGCTTTCGTGAAGGGCTTGGGGAGAGCGAGGAGAGCGGAGGTCGCTGCCCCTCCCCGCTCGCCGACCGCCGCCGACCACCCTCCCGTCCCGCCCGCCCGTGTCCCCGCACAAGCGCACCCGTTCGACTACGCGTTGCATGATTTAGGTTTCGGGCCGTCACCCACATTCAGGGGCTCGTGCATGCGGCAATTTCCGCCGAGAGCCTGGACCGCGCGCCGGGCACGTTGTTTCGGGCGCGTGGATCGTCGGCCGTCCCTGCCCTTTGCTCCCTCGAAGCGTGAGTGTAAGATTCTATTGATTGGGGTAGGAGGGGGATCACGCTCGCCATCACGGTCACGGTCGCGGCTGTGGAAGCACCGCGCGCGTCGCCCAGCTGTCCTCATCATCGCCGTCCATGCTGTCCGAGTCGATGGACGCGACTGTGCTCGCCGCGCGGCTCTTTTTTGGCGGGACAGCGGGCGTCGCGAGCGCGCGGTTCCGCGCCCGCGGACTGTTGACGTCGTCCTCGTCGTCCGAGATCTCGATGCTGCGGCTGCGCACCGACTCGTCCGCGTCCGCCGTCGTCTCGGAGGCCACGGCCGTAAGCGTCGCCTGACCGCGGTCGAGACTCGTGAACGCAAGCGGGATCTCGACGGGCGGCGTGCGCGGGCTCGTCGTGCGCCGCGGGAGGGACAGCGACAGCGCAAAGGCGCCGAGACGCAGGTTCGACCGCGTGCTCGGCGACTTGCGCCCGCCCTGGCTCGACAGGACCGACGGCGCGACGACGGGGCTCTGGGTGCTGTCGAGGAAGGGGGACGGTGTTGCGAGAGACCGCGGTTCGGCAGCCGGCGCGAGTGGGGGCGCGAGCAGGTCGCCCGAGTGCGCGGCGCCCCACTGCAGCATGTCGGCCGGCTCGCTCGGCGGCGTCAGCATCGTGGCCGCGCTCCCGCCGCTCTCGAGCCCGCCCGCGTCGCGCGCCGGTGGCGGGAGCAGCGGCGCTTGCACGTACATGAGCGGCGCGCCGAGGAGGTGCTGCGGTTGGGCGGCGACGGGGGACATGGGCAGCTGCTGTTGCGGATCGAGCCAGGCGGGCGGAGGCGCGGCCGTGGGCGGCGCGGCCGTGGGCGGCGCATCGACGTGGCGGTTCGCGTCGTCAATGGAGCGCGGGCGGCACGCGGCGATGCAGCAGCACGGCCCGCCAAAGCACTGCACGAGCTCGTGCCACACGAGCTGCGGGCACGTCAGCTTGTCGACGTCGACGACCGTCGCCGCGTCCGCCGAGGCGTTGTACGGCAGCCCGGCAGCCGCGAGCGCTGCGGTCGCGCTGGCGTCGGGCTCCTTGATCGCCGTCGGGTCGAGCGCGGTCGCGAGCTGGTGCGTGAGCAGGGTGCTGGTGCCGACGAGCAGCGTGGTGTGTGCGAGCCAGACGATGCGCGACCCCTCCCACGGCGACGGCGAGAAGGCGGAGATGAGCAGGAACAGCTGCATGGCCGCGCTCGCCGTGAACGCGGCGACGATCAGGCGGCCGGGCACCGCGAGCGACGTCGTCTTGAGCCCGACGAGCCGCGCGAACCGCCGCCATGACGCCACGTACAGGATGCACAGCGTCAGGTCCGCCGCGAGGAACACGCTCTGCGCGACGGCGAGGTACACGAGCGAGCAGGGGGCCGCGGCATCGGCGTCGGCGTCCGCGGCGAGCCGCGGGCACAGCGCCGCCGGCGCGTAGTACACGGCGACACTGAAGACGAGCGCCAGCGTCATGACCAGGATCCCGAGCAGCGCGCTCCAGCAGATGGTCCAGTGCGCCCACGCCGGCGGCAGCGCCGCCTGCACCCGCTTGAGCCCGAGGTACACGGCCAGGTCGAGCACGAGCGCGTACAGCACGTAGTCTGAGAAATCGACCACCGACCACGCCACGCTCGTCACGTAGTCGCCGTCGGGCAGCAGCGTGTACACGAGCTGCAGCGTGTTGGAGGCCGTCGCCGCCACGATGAGGGCGAGCTGCGCCCACCATACGCGCTTGACCTCGGCCGGAAGCCGGATCCGCTTGATCAGCACCCACAGCGCGATGGCGATCACGGCGGTGCTGATGGCGTACCACGCCGTCGCCACGCGCTGGATCACCACGAGCGACGAGCTGCTGGCGGCGGCGTCGGCCGGCGTGTTCTCTGTGGCCACGCTCGTCGTGGCGGGCTCGGTCGATAGTGCCGGCCATGCGACCGACGTCGAGCTCACCGTCACCGTCTGAGAGGAGGAGGTCGGTGTTGGCGCGGGGACAGGTGCAGGCGGCTCCGAGACGTCGAGGACGCCGGGCGTCGCGGGGGCGCCGGCCTTGGACAGCACGAGCGACGTCGTCGCCGGCGTCTCGAGCCGCGCCGAGATGACGGATGCGGATGCACTCGCGCTCGTCGACACGACTGCGCTAATACTGCTACTGCTGCCCGACGTGGTAGCGGTGGTCCATGCCGTCGATGCACTCGTCGAGGCAGACACCGCCGAAGGCGCGGTGGAAGTCGTGATCGGGGCCGGTGATGCGGTCGGTGTTGGCCGCGGACCGCGGCCAGTTGCAAACGTTGGGCGATCCATCGGGCCTCGGATGCCAGGGGTATGTATGGTGGCGCGACGAGCGAGCGAGGGCGGGATAGAGACTTGCCGAATTCGGCGGTGCGGGGAGAAGGGGTTGGTCAACGGTTGCCGTGTGGCGTCGTGGTCGGCGGCCGAGCTCGCAGCCGTAAGCTTCCGCCCCGAATCCTGCATGTAGCGGGCGGCGATTAGTGCTTCTGAACGGCGCAAATAGTTTGTATGGGCCATGCGCACCATTTGGTGAGAGCGAATTGATATTCGCGGCCAGGGCACCAGATTCGACCGGCTGCGGAGATCAGCGTCCGATCACGGAATGCCTTTGGAGGCAGTGGCGCCCGGTCACCTGACCCCAGCTGATGCCGACGCACTCACGCGAAGCTGTCGGCGACGCGTCCAGCAGCAAACCACGCGTCCAACTCCCGTCCCACAACATTCGCGACGTAACGATACCATGAAGCCAGACACGCAGCAACAGAAGCGCAAGCGGACGCGGCGCGGGACGCGCGGCGGCGCTCCCAAGGACGCACTCACGACGGTCCAGGGCCCGCGCGCGGGCAAGCAGGCTGCTGCCACCTTTAAGTCCAGGGCAACGACGCCCCCTATCGCGTCGTTTTCCGCCCTACTTCCGCCCCTGTCGACCAACGACTCGATCCCCCAGCGCGTCCGCAAGTACTGGGTCCGCCGGAAGCAGCTCTTCTCGCGCTACGACGAGGAGATCCGGATGGATGAGGGTACGAGCATCTGCTTGGGGGTGTCTAGAGATCGGGGAGGCTGATGACGCGCGTCGTTACGTAGTCGGGTGGTTCTCGGTCACGCCCGAGTCGATTGCCAAGCACCTCGCCGACCGCTGCCAGTCGGACCTGATCGTCGATCTTTTTGCTGGCGTCGGCGGCAACGTGATCCAGTTTGCCGAGACGTGCGAGCAGGGTACGCTTCACTCGCTCGTGTCGGTTTCCCGCCGCATCGCTGAACTCCGTCCCCAATACGTAGTGATCGGCATCGAGATCGACCCGGTGCGCCTCGCGTGCGCGCAGCACAACGCGACCGTGTACGGCGTCGACAACCGCGTCGAGCTCGTGCTCGCCGACGCGATCCAGTGGCTCGAGCGCACCAACGCCCAGCCCGACGTCATCTTCCTGAGCCCACCGTGGGGCGGGCCCGAGTACCTCAACCAGCCGACGTTCTCGCTCGACAACATCCCGCTCGATTGGTACATTTTGTCTTTGCACTCGCTCGGACGCCGACTCACGAACTCCGCGTGCAAAAGGAACCGGCTCCTCGACCTGTGCCTGGCCAAGACGCAGAACCTGGCCATCTTCCTGCCGCGCAACCTCGACGACGCGAGCATCCAGTCGCTCGTCGCCCGCGGGCTCGACGTCGAGGTCGAGGAAATGTACACGTACAAGACCATGCGCGCCGTCACCGTGTACACGGGCATGCTCGCGCGCACCGGCGGGAAGGCGGCCGAGGAGGCACAGGAGTAGCGGTGCGGCGGCTCACTTTCGCGTGTACGTATATACTTCACTCTCGCGCTCACATGACGTGCAACAACAACAACGGGTTCAGGATCTATTTGCGCGCGAAAACAAACTTGAGGGTCCACCGCGCCAAAACGCGCCCGTGGAACTCGAGCGAGCGGCCACACGAAAGCGAGCTTTTCCCTCCTGCGCGCGGTGCGCGGCTTCTCTCACAGCGCGCGCACGAGGAGAAAGGGCGGGATCGCGGCTGCTGGCACGAGCTCGACTGACACGGTCTGGCGCGGGGTGTTGAGCTTGATCACGTCGCCTCGCGGACAGGCTGACTTGAAGATGAACCGCTAGTCTCCGGCGCCAGCGAGCGCTTGGACAACGCGCTGCGAATGCGACGACGGGCATTGACGACATGAGGACCTCGCTGATGAATGAGCCGAACATGTGCGGGTATGCCAGGAGAACTTGTGCAGCAGCGGATGCCGGGTTCAGGGACGCGAGAGACGTGGATTCCAGCCGAAAGATGCCACGCCGACCTTGGTCATAAACATTGGTCTTCTACCCCAACCGGTTTCCCTGCGTCTTGCAGTTCAACTGGCTCGCGGCGAGCTTGGTGTTGGGCCACGGCGCGACGTTGTCGTTGCATCGGTTTAGTGAGGGACTTGGTGGGCATGGCGCGCCACGGCAGAAGCGTTGCATCAAGTCGCGGCGGCCGCGCCCACGAAGAGGACAGGTCTTGGGAGAGGGAAAGGAAGAGAGGCTGGACCGTCACTTGGGCGCCCGTCCTGCGCGAGCGAACTCCCCCTGAGCGCCCAGCTCGTGGGAATCGATCACGCTGGTGCTCCGTGCGGCAAGCGTCACAGATTGTCTCGCGCTCGCTGCGAGACACACGCGGAAGTCACGAGCTGCCTACAGAGCCAGATTGCTTCAGCACCTCCTGCGACCTGCTTAAGTCGACGTGGAGAGGCTGAAGCCGCTGACCTCGCATGTCCAAACTAGCGCCGTGAGGGCGCGCGTGTGTGATGCGAGCGTGATGAGCTCGAGCTACAGAGCTATTACTGATATGAAGCGTGCTGATCGCACGCGTGACCTCCGACCTTCTTTCCATGCAGCGAACAGCTCGTCGTCAGTTGATAACGCGATGACTGACGCGTTTCAGGAACGTGACCGCGTTGCGCCACACCGCCGAGTCACCCCGTACGAGGCCAAGCGTCAGAAGTGTATTAAAGGTGCAATCGAGGAACTCTATTTACTTCAACCAAGAGTATTACAGACCTGGTCCAGTCATGCTCGTCAGGCAACCACACAAGAACGAGCTTTCCCCGCCTGTGCGCGGTGCGCGACTTTTCACAGCGCGCGCAGAAGGGGAAAGAGCGATGCCGAGGCTGCACGACGAGCTGCAAGGACGAGGATTGATTGCTTTGTGCAAGGTTAAGGCGTTTCAAAGCGTGCGGCCGCGGTCCACAGCGAGTCGGCCGCAACATTCAAGTACCCAGCGCCGAATCGAGCGATGGCACGCGCAGGGCCTCGTGCGACTCAAACGTGGTTCCATTATTGCCCTCGTTGGCAGCGGGCGAGAACCCACGGTTGCGCTCGATCGGACTGTAGTGCGCCAAACTGCGTCAGCCTTTGCCGTCCCCATACGAGCACCAGGTTGTGTTCCAATACGCACATGGGGGTTTGTGGGCCCCGAGTTACGCCGAGAAGCTTTTCTTGGTGCGAACTCGCGGAGCTCTCAACATCACTTGAAACTGTGGGCGCAACGGAGCTTAGCACATCGGCATCGTCGGCAATGGTTGTCACGGATCGTACCGCTGAACTTGGTGAGAGCATTGCCTGGCGTATACTGGCATCTGAAACGGAGCGGTTCCGCCGCGTTGGCGGAGCAAGTTTAGAGCAAGAAAGCCGCGCGTGACCACCCCAAGAGCGCTAGGTGCATGGTTGAGGGTGGGGGCGGTCGGGCTGTGCTCGAGCAGCACGGATTCATCCGTTGCATCTACCTAGAGCCCATGAGGTGGAGTGCGATGGTGGCGTGGGGGAGCGAGAGGAGGTCGCGCTGAGCCGCGGCGGGTGGGCTGGCGGCGCGACTTGCGGCTGGGTGGCGCGACGCGTCGGTCGAGTGATGTCGCTTCCTCCTCGTGCCTCACCCTCGCCGCCGCAAGCCTCGTCGCCCGCACTACTTAATCGTCGTGAGCGCACTCTTGGATCTGGATCAGCGCACCATGCACGTTCCCGATCGAGGGCGCGACTCAACAACAGTGTGACGCGACGCTCCATGCACCTGCTCTATGAACCGATCAGAGCGACTGCGTCAGTACGCGACGCGAACGTCATCGGTAGCCTACGCTTACGGCTGGCCAACCATACACATAACGGCGTCCACGGCTGCCATAACGCTTTCGCCTGTCAACCAGTATCGCGCTTCGAGAAGGCAATCAACCAGGATCTATTCGCGGACGGCAGCATGCGCCAGGACATGAACAGGGCAGAACCCGATCCAGCACTCGTGCGAGTAAACTTTTTCCCCGTGCGCGCGTAGCGCAGCTTTTCACTACGCGCGCACGAGGAGAAAAAGCAAGGTTGCAGGTACTGGATCGAGTCGAGAGAACCGTCGTGCGCGGACGAGGTAGTAATCCACGAGAAAACGCGATTTTCAGGTTGAGAGCCGTTTTTGATTGAAGCAGCCGCGGTGACAGTGACAAAGGAGCAAAGTGCCGCGCAGCGAGCGTGGATCGCGAAATTGTGCATCTCGCCGTTCACTGGCACGAGCTTCCGCACAAATTTCGCGAGCCACCAAGTCGAATGTGCCGATGGATCTGTGGGGATGCCGCAGTTGCGCAGCCTCCATGCGTCTAGTTGATGGCACTGACGATAATTTCATTGCGGGCAGGGCGTTGGTGAACAAAACTCGGTTACGAAAGACAAAGGAGACGGGTACAGGGACTCGCGCAGCAGAGGAGAGCGTACCAGTGCACCATTCTCGCTCACGTCTTCCCAGCCTCGTCGCCTCCAACCCAGTCCACATTCCGGATACTCGGGTTGTAGACGCAGATCCTGCTGTTTCCCGAGCATGCAATTCTGAGGCAGCGACCCGGCGTGCGTCCAGCGACCGTTCCGGGGCGGCGTTGCCGCCGTTGGGTTGCGCAGTTCCGCCACCGTGCTCGAGTCTCGCAACGGAGCCCAAGCGCACAGAGCAGCGACTTGGAGTGGCCGTTCATTCAAATGCATCAAGTCATGCTAGAGTTTCATGCGTCGTCATCTATGGGGTTAAGAAGGGGCGAGAGCGAGGGTTGAGGGAGACACGCGCGGAAGCGAACCACACGAGCGCTCGCGTCGGTCAAAAGTCGCTGTTGCGGCGTGACTCCTCGCTCCCTTCTCTCACATCCATGCGAATGTAACGACACCAACACCCGACCATGGATCAAACTCGCTGCAAAGTATCCGCCGATGAACTCGATGCCGCGTTGGCGCCTGTCCAGGACTCGGTCGTCGCCGCGTGGCTGCGCCGCGTCGTCGCAGACGCGTTCGACTCGCGCGTCGTCCTGAGCGATCTCCCGTTTCTTGCTCGTTATTATGGCGCCCTGTGCATCTACTGCCTCCAGCCACCGCCCGCGGGCGCCTCGCATGGCATCAACCGCCCTTGGAGCTGCTCGGCCCTGTCGTGCCACAACGCCCTGCCCTGCTGCGAGTGGTGCCGCCGCATGATGGCGAACCTGCCGCTCCTCGCTTTTGACTCGAAGTTAAAGTCCATCTTCAACCGTTTCACGTTTTCGCGGTGCAGGGACGACGTGCCGCTTCCGTCCGCCGCCGACCATGCCAAGCGTTACTCGGCAGGCGCGCGCCCGCTCGAGCTCGCGGCTATCACGAACGCGCACCTGAGCCCGCGCGAAGCTCCGCTTCGGTGCTTCATTTGCGATATGTTTCCGCGAGTTGCTGCCGAGGTTTTCGAAACGTACGGCGGCGCGGCCGTTTTTGGCCAGACGACCGTCGGCCACCTCAAACCGCACCTGAAGCAAGATTTCAAGGAGTCGCAAGTCGCTTGCTTCGACTGCTGTCGCATGGCGCATCGGCTTACGTTCGAGGAGTTGGTCGCTCAAGTCCGCCGCGTGCACCGCAGCAACTTTGTCGCGAAGATTGACGAGCTGCTCGGGCCCGACGCGGCGCTCAAGTCCGCGATTGTTGACCGAGACCTGTACTTGGCTTGCCGCGTCCCGCTGCTTCCTCGCGAGCCCGACCTGCACAGGCCGATCGCCGTGTACCACGCGCCCTCCACGCGCACGACTTCCCCATCCGAGTGCCTCGCGCTGTATCCGTCTCGCGCCGCCGCGGAGTCGACGCTCGGCCCACTGCGTTCGTGGGGCCACCACGTCGGGTACCCTGACAAGGACTTTGTGAACCACGGCTACTGGTTCCACTACGTCTCTGCAGACGAGTACGAGGAGCTCGCGGCAGCCCTTGACTTGGAGCGACACCTTGGGTTCCAGGTCGCGTTCCTCCAGGCCAAGTTTGATCTCGAGGCGACCAAGGCCTTCGAATGTACTTGTTCCGGATGCGAGGCGTACCGTTCGCACGCAAAGTGGAACGCCGAGCGGCACCTCATGTCTGCCGAGGACCTCATGAAGGTTCGGCCGCTTGTGGAGCTATACACGGCCGTCCGTGATCAGGTGGTCGAGCATAAGGCCAGCTTTCCCGACGCCGCATGAGCGCGTAGAAGGGTTACAAGCCATGATGAGAAATTGATTATGAATCTTTTCTATGCCCGTCACAATCAATGGTGTCCATCTCCTCACGTTTCATCAGCGCGAACTCCCCAGCTCAGCTGGAAGGGGAACCGCCGCTCTGTATGTGATTGAGCATGATTACGTCCATGTGATGGATGTCAAGCTACGCACGAAGGCGACCGAAGTTTGCGTCAGACCTGAGCGAGGAAAAGCGTGGTCTCCGAACGTACCTGTTCCAGCGATGCCCCGTTGTAGTCGCGAAGCGAATCGCCGTCAGGTGAAATGAACCTTACTTCGCTGGGCCCCACGCTGAGACGCTCGTATGCTAGTGCTGCGAGCTTAGAGAAATGGATATTCGGGCCGACATGAAGCTCTTAGAAGTGTGCGATGGGAGCGTGAGCACGAGCGAGCAAGTTTGAGACTGTTTTGGATGTTCCGTACCCAATCGGTCATCGCTGTCAGGCCCAACGAGCACGACAGTGATTGTGCTGGTTACGCGCATCTTCAGCGTCTATTTCCGCCTCAATCGCGTCCCAAGCGGAATCAGACTTGACTGCGTCGACCAGATGGCGCAGGACGGTCAACTTTGGGTCAGAATGCATGAGCGGCTCGAGTGCGTCCATAACAACGGCCTGTTTCCGCGATATACGGCGGAGACGGGCTACGGTGTGAACCAGGTGCTCTACTTGCGACGAGCATCGGTTGAGGCTCTTTCCATAACTCGTCGTTCGCTCATCGAGCCGTGCAAGGCGCTCCTCCAACTGTTGCATGCGGTTTGCGTTCGAACTTGACATGATTGCTGGGTATTACTTTCGTAGAGCGAGAGCCTGGGACTTGGAAGGAGCGCATCTGGTAAGGACGCGCGGAACGTCATCCCGCAGGTCGTGCGCCGCATGGAGCTCGAGGCCATCGAGCAGTTCGCGGCGCAGGACCCAGAGTACCGCGCCGATAAGGCGGGCGCGGCAGAGGCGGGAACGGAGAATTCGGCGTCGCGGCAGAAGTGAGCGGCAGCTGTAGATGACAAACGAATGCATTTGAATGTCTCGGCATCACAACATGCAACTGTTGGGCAGCTCGCCAGAGCATGTCGGCTCGGACGGAAAGTCGCTCGATTGAGCGTTGCGCCACATCACATGATTGTTCGTCGCGTCTCACGATGTCTCGCGCCAGTCGCGTTCGCGTATACACTCGACATCCGAGCCTTTTGTGCAATGTTGGACAATAAAATTAGAATATATCTAGTGAATTACGATCTCACTCAAGCGTTCACGGCTCAAACGATCGCGGCGGCGAACACACGTAGCAGGTCTGCTTCCAAGAGCCCGTGACAGGGAACAGCGGGAGCAGCTCCGCGTGCAGAACATTGTCGCCCGCGGATGCAAGCAGCGCGGCCGGCTCGTCGCCAGGGGTGGGACGAGCGGAAAACTTGAGGTACTCCGCAAAGATGCTGGTCACTGAGCTATCCATGACGCTCGCGTGGATTGCGAGTTCTGGAGCCTCCGACTTCATAGAAGCAATCACCTCGACCACGTCGGATTTCCCATAAGTAGCCAAGGGCGACACCACGCTGCATCGGAACGCAGGCGTCGGCTCCTGCTCGTTGTACTCTGGCGCCACGAGGTAGGCCTCGCCCGTCACCAGCACCATGACCGGGTCCTTGGGGCTGTGAGAGCTGGTATAAACAAGCACACGGTGCCCGAGAGCGTGGTTCAGGAAGAGAAGGCACAATGCCATCGAAAGCTTGTGCGCCATGCCCGGGGTCATGGCAAAGTCGATGTTGGCAGATCGGCAGCAACAATCAGGGACCGAAATGTTTTCGTTCTGGCATCCGTAGCGCGTCAGAAGGGTCATGGCGGTCAAGATGGACCGCTGACCGCGCCAGAGTGGTGCGGCCGGCCAAAAGTGAGAGCGCGGAAGAATGGGCTTGTTGAACACAAACCAGTCGACAAGCGATGGAAGCTTGGTGAGATGGACCGTCGCGGTAAGCTTTTCGTCGTCCCTCTCCACGCGCTTCGGGTACGCGAGAAACGGAAGCATCAGCATCCGCCTAGAGTTGTTGACGCGAAGCACAATGGACCCACCGATATTGTTATGGCGGAAGAGATCTCGACTAATATCGTACTCGACGGTTGGAGGATCTGGGCCGGACACATCAAGGACAAGCACGGCACTCGACGCGTGCTCGACCAGGCTCAGCACGGGGACCAACAACGGGCTCTGAAAACGCCGTCGTTCATGCGCCAAAGCGAGAATCCCGTCAATCGCACCGCGCTGCGAAAAGACGGGGACGGGCGTCGGATTCATGCGCGAAACGGGCAAGATATGAGACTTCGTGGCCAAGTATTGCGCGAACGAGGCACTGTTGGGCTGTTGCTCATTGTCGAAATCAAAGTCCGGGATCACGGCACCCTGAAGATCGACGCGGTGCGGTGCGTGCGGTCGTTTAATGAAGTTCCATGGCGCGTACGCGGTCGCCGCGACCAAAGTCCCGTTTGCTGGACGCCCAACGTGCAACGAGTCAAAGCGAACTGCACGAACCTCGTCTGCGATCGCGAGCACGGCCCCGCCCCGAGGAAACCATTCCAAGAATCAGGAATCGCACTCGAGGCGGCACACGGAGGACGGGTCAGCAAGCTCGTGCTCGATCGGGAAGCCGTAAAGCTGCGCCTGGGCGATGAGCTCGGGAAGCCGCGTCTTGGAGACAGAAGATTCGATGTCACGCCAGAGGTCGGGCATCGCCGGCCACGGGAGCGAGGTGTACGCTGCAGAACTTGACCACGTCAAGCGACCGGCCGCGAAAGCAAAGGCAAGGAGCTTCGGGAAGAAGGCGGCAGTAGTAAAGACGCAAGCTACATGCGAAAGTGTAAAGGGGTCAGTTAACTGGTCCACGCCAGCGAATCATGGGATGGCGTACCAGGTTGCTGGACCATGGCGCTGCGCTCGAGAAGCAGCGCCTTGACGCATAATTTGAGGCTGTCGAGCACGTAAGGCGAAGCAGAGAGCTGAACCGGTGCACCCGGCGCCTCCAGCTTGTAGAAAGTGTAAGTGAAGTGCCGGTTGAATAAACCAGACCGGTCTTGGGCTCCCGGATCGTCAAGCAGGTGCTGATGCGTTAGCGACCACATGAACGGTTGAACCCAGTTTGTCCAGTGCTGGTCGTTGAGAAACTCGACGAGGCCCACGCCAAATAACGTCGGAAACAGGTCCAGAGGAAGCGCGGTCGCGAAGTGCAAGTAGTCTTGGTGGTTGCGGGTGTGTTCGGTCTGGCAAGCGGTGAAGAGTAGCGAGCGATTACGGTACGTGCGATCATTGAGCAGCGGGGACCCGTTGATCAACGTGTTGAGCAAGCCGTGGTCGTTGACGAGCGCGGTCGCATCGATGGCATCAAATCGACAGTCCACGTCGGCGATCAGCTCCTCGAGGTACTCCATGGCGTTGCGGCACCCGAACGTAATGGTGGACAGGACGGAACCGGGCGGCAAACCGGAAGTGAAGCTAGTCGAATTTGGCCGAGTGCACAAACAGCGGCGAATCGCGCCAAGCCAGTCCTGGATCTCGATTAGCATGCTCGAGTCGCGCGTCGCGCCATCAAAGTCGACCGAGAAGGCGCGAAAAGGACGCAAATCGGGGGCGACCATGTATACGACGGACTCGTCGTGGCGCACGTGGAGCATGGTCGGGTTCACGCACCGCTCATCGACCTCGAGCGTTGAGCTCGACGCAAGAAAGCAAACCTTGGTTTGGGCGAATCGACCCGCGGCGCACGTCAGCCGCGCGAGTGAGGTCCGTGGCATCCCGTCGCCGTACCGGTTGCGAAGCTCGTGGATGCGCGCATACTCGGCATGATTGTCGTGCCCGTCCAGATCCACGACGGAATAGTCGGGCGTCGCCTTGGCGCGATGCTTGTCAAGCTCGGCGGTCGTCCAGTCAACGGCAAGCCACGCGCGCCAGCACCGCTGGACCTGCTCAAGTGTGCTCTCGTCGCGGACACGCACGGTAGCAGTCGCACCGAACCAGTCGTGTTCGAGGCATGGGAGCATAACCGTGTCCCAGAACGAGGCAACACGCGGCTCGAGCTCCTGCGAGTAGGTGAGCTGCGCGACGTAAGTCGCAAGCTTGGTCTCGGCTAGGTCGCCGCCGCGGGTCCGGAGCGCATGCAAGGTCATGAGACAGCGGGCAATGACTTCGGGCTGCGAGTCGTGGAAGTGGAAATCGATGCGCTGCGTGGTGCCGCTCTGCTCAGCGCAACGTAGCGTGCATCCGACGTTGCGCAGGTCACGACCCTCGCACAGGAGCACGCTATGGGTGTTGTGACTCTCAACGGCGTGGTAACGAAGCAAGTTCATGGGCCGGGCCTCGCCGTAAGGCCGCAAAGTCGGGCCCGTTCCAAGCCAGGTCGCGCTCGTGGGCGTTATAGTCAGCAAGTTGCCGGGTCCGTTGCATTTAGTCTCCATTTGCTTAACATGTGTCTAGTGTCGGTACAGAGAGCGCAGAGTGCGGAGGCCTCCAAGGAGACGGCTGAGCCCGCTCGCGGCTGTGGCACCGCTCATCACCTGCCCAGTCACATGAATTCGAAACGCGTCTCTCGTCCCGCCTGTGGGCTCTGGTTGAACCTGAGAGCTCGACTAGAGACCATCTCCAAGCGCCCGCGGCACAATTCGAGACTAACTTCCGCTCAATAAGCAACGCATTGGTCTTCCACGCGCTCAAGGGCGTATTTCGTGTTCCGCGTGCTCGGCAGGTTGGCAGGTCAAGGTCACGGTTCAGGGAGGGAGGTAGGAGGCGCCGGGGTGGTCGGGAAGGCAAGCGTCGAGGGTGGCGGAGCGAGCTCGACGGCTGGCGGGTTGGTGATAAGCCGCTGGTACTCTTCGAACGCGGCCCTAGAAACGAAGCGGGCCTTCAGTGCAGGCACGACTTGGAGGTGACTCGAGTCAGCAGAGCCGTACCGCCGCTTCTCGAGCTTAACGTTCTGCTCGTCGACCATGGCCTGCATCTGGTCGAGTGACTTGTCGCCGTGCGGGATGGCGTCGAGGATCTTGAGCGCATGCGCGTACTTGGCCTCGAGCTCGTACACCTGCATAGCATGGTCAGAAATGTCCTTCCGCTTGAAAGACCATCATCTTGAATCGTACGGCGCCACCGATATCCGCTGCCTTGGCCGGGTCACCCGACTGGAGCAGGTCGACAATGTGCATGAGCTGACCCGTGAAGTCAAAGTCCTCGTCGCGGATCTCGGGAATGGCCGAGGGCTTGCGGACATCGGCTGCTTGGGCCGTTGCACCAGGTCGCGATGTTGGCGGGCTCATGGCATTCATGTTTGGTGAGTGGGTTCGAGAGCGGCGACGAGATGGCGGCGAACAAACCAGGCGAATCGGAGCGCCACGATCACGCCATGGCGCAGCGCGTCTCCTCCGCGCACCATCGTGGGACGTGTTTCCCTGCGTCACTCAATCAATCAAGCGCCGCTTTATCTTATATCACCCATCTAATGGTCACATTGGCGCTGATCTAGTGAACGCCTTGCCCAAGCGGAACGGCCGCCACCGCCGCGAGCACCACCACTAATGTGGTAGGAAACCGTAATGGTGTCCTTGTCGATAATTTCAAGCTGTGAATTCAAAATTCAGAACCGGTGCGCGGGCAGCGATACGGGAAAATCACGAAAACACACATTTTCCAACGACCTGGCGTCAAACTCGCTGATTTTCTTGCCCTCGTGAATGAAGGCAATCGATTGAGGTCTTACGTCGAGGCGACTATAAACAGATGCCGCGACAGTGGGGAACGGGGCTGTTGGATGGACCATGATCTCTTCAATGCAGTGCAGAGCGTGAGTTTATTCGTGCCGGAACGAGAGCGGCCTCGTTGCGTACTCAAACGGTCATCCAGATCGGGTCCTTCGAAGACAAGAGTAATCGTGCCGTCCTGCTGCTCCTTTTCCTTTCGGGCCGCTTCAGCATCCATCTCTGCCTTGATCTCGGTCCAGGTGGGATCTTTTTTGACCGCCTCGATCAGATGGCGAAGGACGTCCAGCTTCGGATCGCTTTGCACGAGCGGTTCGATGGCATGCAGCACAGCGTCCTGCTTCCGCGCGTCGACGGAGGCGGTACGTGTCGCGTTCCAGCTGCCGCACTTTCGATATGCATGAGCTCTGGTCGCGATCGAGGGCTACCCATTTCTCCTCGAGGGCCGAAAGCCGCTCCTCCATTTTTTTGCATCGAGTCTGGGTTCGGCTTCGGCATGGTGCAATTCAGCGTTCGAATGAAGGGAGAAAGTCCGCCTACGTTTGGGCCCGACCCTAATCGCGGGAGCTGCGCGTTGCATCGGGGTGCGAGACATTGCGAGACATGGTCACGCGAGATCAAGCCGTGGCGCAGCGCGCTGTCCGTTCGCCAATTGCGGTGACACGGCAACGGAGCGGTTCCCTGACACAGCAAACAGTCGCTTAGGGGCGTTGAGAGTTGGACGTCGCGAAAATCGAGTTTGCCGTGCCTTCTAACCCCTTGTGCCATGTGCTGTTCCTTCAAATGTACGTCAGCGCCACCAGGTACCTTAGCGGCGCACGTATGCGCAGTATTACCAGCCGGTCGATACTCATGATGAAACGCATTTGTATTTGATGACCAGCATCATAAATCAAGGTGTTGGGCGATTCAGCCGAGTTGCTCACGTTCCAGCCAAATCTCGTCGTAATCATCGATCTCCAGCTGCATGGACGTCAATCCAGACAGTTAGTGGTCATCATCGGCCGAGTTTGAAACACGAAGCGAACCTCATCCAGGGGCCATTCGCTGTCATAGTTAAGGCTGTGACCAAGAGGGTGGATGAATTTCAAGTCGTAAGGGTTGCCGCCGCGCCTTTCGGCCACCATACGAGCGAGAACGCGAAACCGGCAGCATCGCTTAGCTTTTAACTCTGGGAGAGTGAAGGAAACAAGGAAGATGAGCACCAGCGGTGAGCTGCGTTGTTCGGACCTGGAGTACCCAAGAGATCCAAATGGCCAGGACCTCGGAATTTCACGGTTATCACACCATCCCGATGCCGCTTGCGGGCCTCCTCCGCCTCGATCTCGGTCCACTGCGGGTCCTGCTTGACCGCCTCGACGAGGTGGCGCAGGACGGCCGTGTCCGGGTCGAGGGCCAGCAGCGGCTCGAGCTTCTGGAGCAGCGCGCCTTGCGCCTGCACCAGCTGCTCCAGCTTCGAAATGCGGTCCTTCATCTGTTCCATGGAGCCTTCATTCGAGTTTGACATGGTGACGGGATTTCTTCCGCGGGACGAGGAGAGCGAGCTGCGAGTCCAGCGGTCTCGTCGTCGACAAGTCGAGCAAAACGCCACACGAACGGATCATCACGTCGGATCACGATAGAGGCGCCGCCACTCAGTTTGAACTCCGCGCTCAAGTCGAGACTGGGTCGCGCGACTATGGCCAACGAGGTGCGTTGAGGCCGTTCTGAGCAGCAGGCCAGACGGATGAAGCACATGAAGTGTCAGCAAAGTGGCCTGCGGCTCGGGAGCGACTGATTCTCGCCGTGATCCACTCAGTCGAGCCTTGCCTGCTCATCGTTCCGAGGCATTCGTGCTCTTCACGATCTCGTTGAGATGGCCAAGTGGGACGTCGCGCTCACTGCGTATCCAAAGAAACGCCGAACACGCGAGTATATCAAAACTGGCTCATGAGCTGCCGCTTGAGCACCGACTCGCGCCTCGGCCCCGTCGCCGCGTCCCTGCGCCCGCTCGCCCTACGTCCGCGCATCATCTGTCCCGGCACCGCGCCCTCATCCGCCAAACTGAGCCCCGCAGTCCTCGTCGCCGCCTCGGCTGCGAACATATCGACGACGCGCGCGCAGTCCGCGGGCAACTCGAACGCGACGTGGATCCACGCCGCCGCCGCCCTCGCCCCGCGCAGCGACATCACGCACCCGCGTACGTGCGCGTCGGGCGGCGGCGCGTCCTCGATCCCCGGCGGCCGCACGGCGCGGCCCGCGGCGCGCCGCTGGTCCGAGATGACGGACGGCGCGAGCGACCCGCGCCGGCCCCGCCCGCGGCCCGTGTCCCACGGCACCGCTGTAAGCGCGGCGACGGGCCCGCCGACCGCGTAGCACGCTGGGTGGTGCGCGTCGTCGCGCGGCCGGAGGGCGAGTTTTGCAGGGAGGTACGGGGCGAGGTCCGGCGGCGGGTGCACCCAGATCAGCGTGCATGGATCCCACTTCTGGCGCGGGCCGAGGAGTGCGTGTGCAGCGTGGTCGAAGGCGGGGTACGCGCGGCGGACGAGGACGGGGAACGTCAGCGCCGCCCACTGCGGGTCCGTGTCGGCCGCGGCGGCCAAGAGTGAGGCGGTGTTCGGCATCGTGCGGCTGCGGCGGAGCGAGCGGAACGGTGGTGGCGGCGCGGGCGCGAGGTCGCCGGGGACGGCCAGCATCGGTGCGGGTGGCGGCGGGATGGGTGGTGGCGTTTCGGCGACAGCGGGATGCGGATCGTCTCGTCGCCTGCTCGGTGCGCGCTCGAGCGTCCAGTTCGCCCGCGCGGGAATCCCCGCCGCCGACGCCGCCGCGTCCGGATGCCACGGCGGAAGCCGCTCAGGCGCGCCGTGCGTAGGCGACCCGCCAGCAATCGCGGCCGACGCCTTGATGAGCGGGTTCGCGGGCGACGTACGCCGTGCCGACTTGGTGTCGCGCAGCTCGACCTCGGACATGGTGCGTTCGGCGAGCGTCGAGTCGCGCTCGAGCCGCGCGAGAGCTTCGTCCCACTCGGACGGCCGACTTGACTCGCGCACGCGGCCGAAGATCTGCAGGTGGATGGGAAGGACGAAGAAGGCGGTGGTCGATGCCGCGGCGTACGCCATGAGGCACGCCTGGAACAGGTACAGCGGGCCGGACAGGTTGCCAATGAGGAGGATCGCCACGATGACGAGGGCGGCGAATGCGTTGCCGAGAGCGAGGAGCGAGCGTTCTACACGCGCCGAAGCGAGTGTCAGTCGGAATGGGATCGAGATACATACGGCCGCGCAGATAAAGCGTACTCGGTTCCTCGAGATTGTACGGCGCCGCACGCGACGCCCACGCGAGCCAGAGGCACAGCGCGACGCAGAACCCGTGCACGCAGGCCGTGAGCAGCTGCAGGTTGGTCGAGACGGCCGCGTTGCGGCACATGCAGACCGTGTGCTCGGTCGTCTCCGTGACCTTGGTCATGACGAGGTAATGGTCGCACATAGCGAGCCCGTAGATGGTGACGCCCGCGTACGTCGAGAAGAGCGGCATGCACACGGCAAAGTACGCCATGAACACGCGGAACGTGCTCTGCCCGTCGAGCATCGCCGCCGCCTCCTGCGCGCGCGACTTGAGGTCGCCGAGCTTGCGCCAGTACGAGGTGACCCCCGCGTCGCTGCCAAAACCAAGACTCGACCCGCTCGTCGGCACGAGGTCGCCCGCCGAGTTGAGCGCATAGACCGTTGACGCCGAGGACTTGTGTGACGCGCGCGACAGCCGCGGGATCGCATCGAAGATGTGCGCGACCGAAAACCGTGTGCTAGTGCGCGTGCGCGTCGTGGGTCGCGAGAGCGCCGACGTCGATGCAGACGTGACGAGGGTCGTTCGCCTGTTCAGGCCGCGTCGGAGCCGCGTCTCGAGGTTGACAAACCGGACCATGGCGTAGATGATGCCGAGCCGCGGCAGGAGCGCGGCCACGACAAACGCGATGTTCCACAGCAGCAGGCTCAGGCGGAGCGCGCACACGGACACTGTCGGGACGCCAATGTACGCCGTGCCCAAACCGAGCGTGAGCGCGCACCCCGCGTGAAGGAAGACGAGCGAGGGGAGCGACGAGCGGCGGACCGCTACGTGGTCACGGTGGTACACGAGCACGGCGAGCGACGCGATCAGACCCGCAAGAACGAGCCAGCTCACGGCCAGGACCGCAATCGAGCCCGGCGAGTCGGGCCGCGGGTTGAGGTTGGTCAGCGGGCGGCCGGCGGGCGGGTACGCGCCGGGCGGGAGGCCCGGGAACGTGTAGGTGAGGACGGGAAACGGCACCGTGTAGTCCTGCGGCGACACGTCGACGATCTCGTTGATGGCGATGACGGGCGAGTCGGCGGTACGGTTCGTGTTGTTGCGGCTGCCGTACAGCACGTCGAAGCGCGGCACCGGGTCGCCGTTGCCGTCGAGAAGCACGGGAAACTTGGGGAACCGCGCCGCGTTGACGTTGAACAGCGTCACGTTCATGCGCGCGTACAGCCGCTGCGAGCGCGACGCAATGTCGTCGACGGACCCAAAGTTCTCGGCCATGAGCCGGTGCAGCCCGACAGCCATGGCCACGCCGCACGCGTACCCGAGGTGGAAGTCGTCGCTCGACAGGTATGGATACGGCTGGCCGCCGTTCTGCACCTTGTACCGCGCCGCAAAGTCGGTGAGGATCGAGCCGGGCGGGAAGCTGAACACGTCAGGGCGCAGGTTGCCAGCCTGGGCGAGCACGTCGTAGGCGGTCGTCGGAGAGATCTCGTAGAGCGAGGGGAACGGGTCCGTGACGTAGAGCACGACGCGCGGCTGGCCCGGCGGCGCCGACGCGAACCACCCGTTACGGTGCAGGTACTCGATGATCTCGACGCCGTTCGACGACCAGTGCGGGACGACGAGAATGCGCGTGTCGGTGGCGACGAGCTGGTTCAGGATACCCTGCATCTTGTCCGGCTGCGCGGTCGGCGAGTAGATGAGCGAGTTGACGAGCACGTCGACGCCTTTTTCTCGCGCGATGTCGACCAGAGTGCTGACGTCTACACGGTCGAACGGAGCGTTAGTCGAGTCGCGGTCGCATCGCGAGGTCTGCATCGTACATGACGAGATGAACCGGTTCCCACCCTCGGCCACGATCGAGAAGCGCCGCCAGTCCCGCTTGCGCATAAAGACCATGGTGCTGTTGGCCAGCGCGGAAGCCGAACTGATGGTGCGAAAGAACCACGGGAACTCGGACTTGTCCGAGAGCTCGCTCGAACTCGACGTATACGAGCAGATCGGGATGTTGAACGAGCGCGTCACGATACTGATCTGCCGCGACGCGTCTGAGGTGCCGCCGCCGAAAATGGCCGACACGTTGCGCTTGATGGCCTCGTATGCGGCGAACACGGCGACGCCGTCCTCGTTGTATCCGTTCCCCGTCGTATCGATTGGGTCGAGGAGAACGTCGGCGCCGCGCAGGTAGCCCATCTCCTGCGCGTCCGAGATGCCGAGCGCGTGCGCGTCCATGGCGGCGGCGAAGCTGTTGCGGTAGTACGGGTCCGGGTCCTCGAACGGCAGCAGAACGCCGATACGGATCGTCGCCTTGGCGGAGACGCGGTGCACCGCGCAGCAGAGGGCGAGGCACAGGAGGCCGAAGGTTGCCGCCCGGAACATGGTGGCGGAAGGATATCGGGCGCGGCCATGTCGGCACACCATTATGCTATTGCTTTCGCTCCATCGACGCGTTGCATGAGCTTACAGGGAGTGATCTTGGTGTGGTCATGCTGGAAGGTGAGCGGCGCGCCGCAGGCCGCGAACAACGCGGTGGGACGTTGTCTCGCGGACACGTGATACTCGAACGCGTCTCCCTGCTGACGCGACGCGACTCGACGCGTGGTTGCAAGCCTGGCTCTCAAGAAGGGAAACGGGCTGGCGTTTTCGTGAATAAAGATCGTGCAATTACTTTGATGACGACAACACATTGAATGGGTCAAACAGCCTCGGCACGCGCTTGGTACCGCGGGAGCGCGTCAAGCGCGAATCCAGCAGGCAGCGACGCGTCGTTGGCGGCCTGCCAGCGGAACTGACGAGTTCCAAAGTTAACGTCAAGGGTGCACGCACCATCGGCTCCGACCGCCGGATGCACTGCGAGGCGGGGCGCAGGCACTTGAGCGCCCGGCACCTTCGCGAGCTTGACGCCGTTGCGCGTGAAGAACACGGACGCATCCGCCGTGTTGACACCGACGCCGATCACGTCGTCAAAGCGGTAGGGCTTGCCGTAGTTTGCGCCGAACCGGTCGTCGCACACGAACGCGCGTCCGTCGTCGCTGTGGTAGCCGACCGACCAAGAGTTCCAGCCGGGTAGGCGGAAGCTTGGCCAGGGAACGGTCGTGAGACCGACGGCGACGGTCGTCTGCGGTTCCATGGCCGCGATGGTCACTTCAAAGTACAAGATTGGGCGTGGGGATGCCGAGTCGAGCCATGGGAGTGGCAGGTTGGTGACGAGCGTGAGGTCCGATTCGACGTCAGACGCAGCATGGCCGAGCAGAGTGACGCGGGTGCCGTTCTCGACCACGGCCGAGTCCTCGTGGTGCAGCGGAACGTCGAACTGCTAGTCGTCGGGCGACGCCATGAGGTCGAGCGTGTGCTTGTCGAGTGCGGGCGGGAGCGCCGGATTGTTGCGAACGAAATCGAGAGCGCGGGCGGCCGAAGTGGCCGATGCGTGGTGCACGGGCATCAAGAGCGACCCCTCAGCCGTCGTCGAGACAGCCGCATTGTTGGCTTCGGACATGCATCCGGCCACAAAGACGCCCGCGACGATGCAGACGACGACGAATGTGCCGAACCAGCTGCTGTTCTCGGGGCACGTCAGCTTGCTCGTGTCCTCGTAGAGCAGCCCGTTCTCGGACACAAAGATGCAATCGATGCGACTCGTCTCGCGGCCGTACACGACCGGCCGAGGGACCCAGTACCCGCCGGCTCCGTGCGGTCCGTTGGCGACGAACGGGTACAAATCTAGACGAGCGGTTGTAAGACTCGGGGGCGACTCCTTCGCGGGACGCGCCGCGCCACTCACGTGATCGCGTATTCGCGATAATATTGCTTTACGGTTTGCTTGTGAAGCTTCATGAGAGGACGAAAGCACGCGTAGAAAAGTGAACAGCGAACTGAAAGATCTAATTCTGAATCAAACGGCACTGAATCCAAGCTCCAACGACACGTCAAACATGCCCAACGATCACGCGACCGCGCCAGCGGCGAGAAGCGCCTCGGCGCCACTCTGCTGCTTATTCGGGAACCGCTTCCGCGCGACTCCCTCGAGACGAACGAAAGACGTCGAGTGATCAATCAACACCGAGTTGTCGTCGCCGTCCAGCGGAAGCGGACCGTTCTTGTCAGCGGGGACGAGTCGGATGACGCGCACAGCCGGATCGGTGGGAAGCTCGACGAGGGCCAGAGTCGTACGTTGCAGAAGATCGATGGCATTGACCCCATTGGCAACGCTGGCCTGGGGTTCCTCGCCCTGTGCGCGCAGGCGAAGCGCAAACTCGTACATAGCTGAGAGCGCAATCGTGTGCATGCTGCTCCACTTAAGGATCGATGAAAAGACGAAGACGGCGAAGAAGGCGATAAGTGAAAGGGCAAGTTCAGTAATCTCGACGCCCACGACCGTCTGCACAAACATCTGCGGCCCGTTTTTGAGGAAATAAGTTGGCACGCTTGAGCCCTCACCGAGCCACCCGCCTGTGCGAGCAGCTGTCGGCGCAGTTCTTGCCCAACCGTCACCCAAAGATGCAGCCACGGGGCCGGAATTGTCATTAAGAAGCTGCATGCGCACGTTCGAGAGGGATGTAGTCAACAGCGACGGGCGGGAGTGCTGTTCGACATACTTCTCGTTGAGGCAGCGCATCGAGATGGGCCACGACTGCGGTGCATCCTGGACCGCACCAAGCATGTCAACAAACTGGTCCTTGCTCCCAACAAACGACATCGACTCCGAGCTGAAATTCATCCGCGTGATGTTGAAAGTTTTGAGGGTGGTACGGCACACCTGGGCACCGCTGAGGTACTTGAGAATAGGAAAAGAATTGTTTGGGGTGCGCAAACCCTGAAGCTGTGTCCCAGAGCTGTTGTTCAGCGTAAGCGTGCAATGCTTTGGAAGAGTGCCCACGCTTGCAACTTTGGCTTCCTCGCGGAACCCAGGAGCATCATCCAGGTGTTGCGTCAGGCTGAAGTTTGAGCCTGCCCCAACAATAAGCGGCACCAGACTGGTCGACAACGGCGCATCAGTGCAGGTCTGGACAATTTTCCCAGCGAGCGGAGCTGCGGTAGCGTAAGACCGGTCTTGCTTGGTTGACCCATAAAGATTGACAGCAGGAAGCAAACTTGTTCGCTTGTCCAGGTCGCCGCCACTTGATTCTGAACCAAAAGACAAGAGTTCAATAGAGCCCTGAGCGAGCATTTCTTTCGTCGTGTGAAAGAAAACCGAAGCTCCGTAGCCAGAAAAACCGGTGGCTCCAAGGTCGCGGTATTCCGACCAGTCAGAGTAGAAAAGAGAACCAGTATTTTGGCCAAGCGCGGTCCCGTTGGCGCCGTCAAGTTGGCGGAAAAGAGGGTTCTCTTGCCCAATTCGCTTGTTAAGCCAGTCTTCGACCTCGCGCGGAGTAAGATCACATTGCATTTCGTAACCTTGAACAAAGTACCCGATCGCAGCAACTCCGCTCATGGGTGGGTCGCGCGCAACACCGGCTGCCGCAGGGGTCTCGGGGGTACTTGTGTCAGAGGCAGCTGTAATGCGAGTAATGGATCCGGCCGTTTCAGCCGTAGACACAATCGGTAACGGCATCACAAACGGATAAGGATCGATAGATGGGTTGCTGGAGATAAGCCAGACAGTGTGCAGCATCGTTTGTAAGCCAAACATATTGTACCGACGGGCGATGCCTGGATTGAAGTCGACGCGGATCTGCGCGCCGTTGGCGACAGAATACGACAGGTTGACGGGCTTGACCGGCGTGCGGATGGTGCTGCCATTTGAGCACAAATCGCGCTTGATGAGCGTGGGCACGATGTCGACTTCGGAAAGCGAGCCCGACGCACGCAGCCAAGCGTTATTGTCGGTGCGACGCACGTAGACGGAGGAAAGTGCGTCCAGCACGATGTCGCGCGGAAAGAGTCGGCCAGTCGCAATGCCAGGGATCGGGTTTGACGCATTGACGGCAGGTCGCGCCCACACGATGCGCGACTCCCTCGAGGCACGCAAGTTGTTGAAATGTGACGACGCGACCCAGTCAACGATCAGACCGGTGGCGGCAAGCAAAGTGAGAGCAAGAATAGCGAATTTCTGGCGAAGTCCGCTGCGCGTCTCAAGCGAGAGCTGGCGGAAGCTGGCCGAAAAAGCAGCGAGGACGGACAGGTTCATGAGGATCGATAGACCGGGGCGGCGAGAGAAAACGAGCTGGAATACAAGTGTGTCGAACACGCTGACCACGACCATGCGGGTCAGCGTTGACCAGATGCTGAACTCGGTCAAACCGAGGTAGATGAGTGGCATTTCATTCGATTCCGTTGCTTATGGGTGAGTGGGGAGAGAGGAGGAAAGGGACTGCCGGGCGCCCGCTTTTAGCGGTGCGTGGGTGGGCCGACTCGTGCGCTCTTGCTCAAAAGCTTGCGGAACAGTGAGCCGACCTTGTGCGGTGCGTTGCTACGGTGCACGGCGCACACTCCACGCATTGCACATCACCGAGCTGAGGCCGGAATGTATGTACATCAACCAATTTACACGTCCGAGCGTGGCCGCAGGTATTTTTATCCGCCGAGGTGCACGTCCGGCCGCGAGAGAGGTTATGCCGGGTGCGGTGGCAGCGTCCATCGCCGCGTAAGCTGGCCGGCGTCCCGCTCCTCTGCCACCGAGGCCGCCTCGACGGGTCCGAGGTGCACTTGAGGCGTCACGGTACGTGTTCGTTGCCCTCACTGCCGACCGACTTTGCACTCACGATATCTCCTCCGCATCGTAGGGCAAGATGCGGCAGCATCCCACTTGCTTGTCATCAATCTGGCCGCGAGGATCACCGCCACCGGGTTTCCTCCCTCATCCTTGTCCCCACCAGCTGTCTAACCGTGTCGCTCTCGATTCGCGGATAAATTGTGTGGTTTGAGCCCTTAAATCATGGATGGACCGCAATCTGGATCCGGATATATTGAGCCGTGAGCGACACCTTGATCCCTAGCGTGATCCACGCTGAGGCAAAGAGGATTCGCTGCTCGATCAGGCTCGAGATCCAGCTTGACGAACATCTGGATCCACTAAGGAGGTCCACACAGTTTGCGGGTTAATCGAGCTCGCCCAAGCTGGATCCAAGCTTGATCCAGAAAAGTAATATCGCGATCCACATCCCCCCAAGGTCCATCCAATCCACGGCTGCATCCAAGATGGATCCACTTCAAATGGCTGGGGCACGGTTTGGTGATGGCCGTGGACCCTTCTACCATTGCCCCAATATGCCTCCTCCGCACATGAATTAAAGGGACGGATACAGTTGATTTGGCGCGATGTACCACTGCGCGTGTGCGTCCCGCGAGCGAGGAAGATGCCGGACATGGGGAGCGCACAAGCGAGCGATGAACCCATCGTACCAGCGACTTGCGACCAAGTGGCAGCTTGCACCCACGCAATCTCGTTAACGCGTAATTTACTGGGCGAAAAGGCCTCACTCGGCAAGGTTGGCATACGGAGCTACGCTTGCGATTGCAATCGCCTCAGATTCGGCCCAGCTTATAGCGCGCGCACACACATACGCGCCCGAGACGTACTTGTTGTCGCCAACGAGCCAATGAGCGACCACGCAACAACCGAGCTCCAGGCTGCTTAGCTTTGAGGTAAAGTTGGTAACCGAGGACGCATTGTCAAGGAGTTCATTTACGCATTTTATGCGATGAATGCGGGTCGGCGTGTCGGCTGCCCGCGTCACCACAAGTCGCCGCCGGAAGCAGCGCCGCGCTTCGTCTTCATGTCTTTGGATAGGCCCGCGGCGGTCCTGCGACAGACCATGGCGAGCCCACGCGAGCCCGCCCGAGCCTTATGCGAGGCCGGATGCGGGCCTCGATTGGCGCTTGCTGCGTAACGATTTTTTTTTTCGCCCGACATGCATCTACGTCTTACTTCTCGCGCGTGAGTGGTGTTCATCTTCGCGTGTGTCGTCTCGACCGCGACGGAGACGCGTCGGTCATATCACGCTTCCAATCAAAAGCATGTGATCCGCACGTTTCAGATTCGATTGGCCGCGGCCGTTTCGCAACTCCCGTGTGGCGTGTGCTGCTGGAAGGGATCTCCCTCTCTCCTTCCTCCATCCGCACCGAATTCAAGCTCATCCGCAACTTGCCGCATCGACCTGCCATCGCCGTGGTCGCCTCGCTGTCCGAGTTCCGATCGTGCAGATCTCGCAGAACAAACGTTTGCTGCCGCTTATCGTGGCCAACGTGGGCCACCTGTACTGAGCGTCTCGCGGCTGTGCCACACTCGGCTGCCGTCACCGTCCGACCGTCGCCAACCTTGGGTCTTCCTCTCGGCGAGCCCGAGCTACGCCACTCGCCCGCCCGCAACGCCTCACCTCGCCGCCACCCTCGTGAAATTGGCGGCCTGGGTCTGGGTCCTCTCCCTCGTGGGCTTGCTCTCTCTCTCCCCGTGCTGCTGAGCCTCACTGCGACGGCCGAACGACGACCATCGCACGCCAGCGCGGCGTTGATCGCCCACGATGCCACCATCCTCCAACAAGCACCCGCAACCCTACGAGATGCCGCCGCACCTGCAGCCCGTCGTCCGCGCGGGCTACCTGGCGACGAAAGAGGACGGTCTGCTGCACTTTTCGTGGTCGAAGCGGTGGGTCGTTCTGCGGCAGGCGTCGCTGACGCTGCACCGGACCGAGTTCAGCTCGTCGGCCGTGCTGCAGATCCCGCTCGCCAAGGTGCGCGGCGTCGCGCGCATCGAGACGGCGGCCTCGTCGTCGCGCCCGCACGCCTTCGAGGTGTCGTACGGGACGTCGGGGAAGCACCGCGCCGTCAAGCTCGCCTTCAAGTCCGACGCCGACCTGTACGCGTGGATGGACGACGTCTACGTCCGGTGCCCCGGCCTCAACGTCGCCGCCGCCTGGCCCACCAACTTTCAGCACCACACCCACGTCAACGTCGACCCCGAGTCGGGCATGCTGCTGGTGCGTTCTTCCGTTGCGCTGCGGTGTCCGCCTCACCCGCTCACGCCACCGTGTACATGTAGGGCCTCCCCGACGAGTGGAAGTCGCTGCTGCAGGGCTCGGCCATCTCGCGCGAGGACATGATCAAGAACCCGCAGGCCGTGCTGGACGTGCTCGAGTTCTACGCCCACGTGCAGCGCGGCGACCGCGTCGCGCTCGGCGGCGGCCGGCCCGTCTACGACGACGAGGCCGACGAGTATGACGAGAGCGCCATCGACATCGAGTCGTACCGCACCCACAGCACCTCCGGCACCGCGGGCCGCGACAGCGTCACGACCGACGGCACCGGCGAGATGCGCGCACCGCCGCGGGGCGCCGCCGCGAGCGTTGCCGGGTCCCAGCAGCAGCAGCAGCTCCGCGCGCGCTCGGCCGACCCGCCGCGCCGCTCGCGCAGCAGCATGCACCACCGCTCGCCGTCGTACGTCGAGGAAGTCGCGTGGGTCCCGGGCCTGCACCGGTCGCCGTCCTCGTCCGCCTCGCCGTCGCGCGTCCCGCCCGTCCCCTCCCTCCCCTCCCCCTCCATCCACTCGCGCGCCGACTCGGGCGTCATGGACTCGCCGCCGCCGCCGCGCCGCGCGCGCCCGTCGACGCTCATGGCATCGGGCGGACCGCCACCGAACTTTGGCGGCGGCAGCGGTGGCGTCGCCACCTCGCCGCCGTTCCACCCGTACACGTCGCTGCCGCGACACCTCGACGCGCTCCCGCCGCCGCCGCCGCCCATGGCCCCGCTCCCGCCCGTCCCGACCACACCCGACTCGGAGCTCCCGCCGCCCCCGCCGCGCCGCATGCGGTCGAGTATCGCCATGTCTACGCGGCCGCCCTCGATGGTGGCTTCTCGGGGCTCCGAGATGTCGCGCACCACGACATCATCGGGTGGACCGGGCTCGCCGCCCATGTCCCCGCGCCGCGCCATGTTCCGCCCGCCGTCGCCCATGATGCCGTCGCCCAGCCCGCCGCCGCCCACGGCCGAACTGCCGCCGGTCCCGTCCGCGCCAGCGGCGCCGGTGCAGCGTCCGCCGACGCCCGTCCAGCGGCCCACTACGCCGACGTACCAGCAGTACAAGGAGCAGCAGCGGCTCGACCGCGAGCGGGAGGCCGAGCAGGCCAAGTCCGCCGCCGAGCCGGCACCCGCGCCGGAACTGCCTGTTGTCGAGATCCCGCCGGGCGGCCTCGCTCTGCCGAACGGGATCCCGAAACTCTCTCGCCGGCGCTCCACGTCGCGCACCCTGCCGCCGCACTTGGTCGCGCAACTCCAGCGTGTCGTCTCCCGCGTCGACGTGCCCGCCAACTACGCGGCGATGAAGAAGATCGGGCACGGCGCGTCGGCGACCGTGTACCGCGCGCGGCACCGGCCGACGGGCGCGTGGGTCGCGGTGAAGCGGATGCACCTGCCGAGCCAGCCGCGGGCCGACCAGGTCGTCAACGAGCTCGTCGTCCTCCAGTCCGTCGCGCACCCGAACCTCGTCAACTACCGCGACGCGCTGCTCGTCGGCGGCGTCGAGCTGTGGGTCGTCATGGAGCTCATGGAGGGCGGCGCTCTCGCCGAGTTGTTGGAGATGCGCGGCGGGAACGTCGGGCTCGCGCCGCCCGTCATCGCCGCCGTCACGGCCGCCGTCACCCGCGCCCTCGCGTACCTCCACGCGCGCGGGATCCTGCACCGCGATATCAAGTCCGAGAACGTGCTGCTCGACGCGCGCGGGCACGTCAAGCTGACGGACTTCGGGTACGCGGCGCGGGTCCCGGACGCATCGGCGCGGCGCGCGACTCTCGTGGGTACGCCGTACTGGATGGCGCCCGAGGTCGTCAAGCAGCAGACGTACACGCAGTCGCTCGACATCTGGTCGCTCGGGATCCTGGTCTACGAGTGCGTCGAGGGCTCGCCGCCGTACCTCGACGAGGAGCCGCTCAAGGCGCTGTACCTGATCGCGACGAACGGCACGCCCAAGCTCCAGTTCCCCGACCGCGTCGACGGGTGTCCCGCGCTCATCGACTTTATGTTCGCGCGGTGCCTGATCGTCGACCCGGACGCGCGCGCGTCGGCGGCCGAGCTCACGAGCCATCCGTTCCTCGACCTCGCGTGCGGCAACGACGAGCTCGCGAGGCTCGTGGCCCCGCTCGCGCGGCGCCGGTCGATGCTGAACCGCCACGCCGCCGCCGCGCAGCGGTGAGCGAGTGTACAGCGGGTGGGTGGGTATGGTGTTCATTATATACACATAGACGTTTCTTATCAAGCGCGGTCAATGAGATCCTGGACCTGCCGGAGCTCGGCGCGGGGGACGCGCGTCCCCGGGTGTCCGCGGAGCCACTCGTCGCGCGCGCGGGTGCCCGCGGCACGGCGTACCGCGCGCTCGTCCTCGGCCGCGTACAGCTCGCACGCCGTGCACTCGGTGCACGGGCCCGGGACTAGGCGGAAGTGGCCGCAGAAGTGTTCTACGACGGGACGCGTCGGGGGTGAGTGGGCAGGATGAGGGGAGGGAGAGCGGGGGCGGCTACGTACTGTACTTCTCCTTGCCGATCCCGCGCCGGCACACGTAGCACATGACGTACTTGCACCGCGTGCACGTCATGAGGTTGCATCCGTCCGACTTGGTGAAGGGCAGGAAGCACGCGGGGCACTACACTCGGTCAAGAGTCAGCTTCACACCACTATCGAAACCGCACAAGCCGTACCACGCGCTTGACCGCCTGCGACATGGCGTGCTCGACGGCCTGCGGGAGCGACTCGTCGGCGGCCTCGTGGCACCGGTGCAGCGGGAGGTACTCGGCGCGGCACTCGAGGCACACGGACCGCCCGCACGCGGGGGACCGGCACCGCCGCACCGCGACGCGGCTCGGCAGCTCCTCGATGACCGCCAACGGCCCCGCCGCCGCGTCCGTTGCCCCCGAATGGTGCTCGGGCCCCCGCCGCATGTACTCCGGCACGTACGCGAAATCGAGCCCCATGACCGCGAGCCAGTACACGGCGGCGCCCAACACGCCCGCGACCACCCCCTCGCCCGCGCCGACCCACGCCGCAACGACCTGCGCGCCGAGCACCGCGACCACGAGCCGCATGAGCAGCGGAAACCGGTCGCCGTCGGGCCCCCGCCCGTCGTCGTGGTCGAGCCCCGGCACCGCGAGCGAGAACGGGTTGAGCCGGTGCGCGGCGTGCGCGAGAAGGCGGAACGCGTCGCGCGCCAAGGCCGCGAGCCGCGGCCAGTCAACGAGCGCGCCGAGCCGGACCGCGGCGCCCGCGACGGACGTGGCGGGCGGCGGCGGGTCAGCTACCTCGAATGACCCGCAGAACGGGCACGCGTGGACTTCGAACCCCGCGTGCGCCGCAGCGGTCCGCGCGACCAGGTGCGTGTATAGCGCGTACGGCGTCGCGTGGCGCGGGGTCGTTGCTTTGGGATCACCGTCCCGCGCCGCTGGTTCCTCGAGCGCAGCCCGCACCGCGTCGTCGGGGTACCCAGCCTCGCACCCGCCGTCGGCGTGGAAACACCGGATCCCGCTTCCCCCAACCGGGTCAAGGTACGCAGCCGCGGCCTCGCCAAACACCACGTCGTTAGCGACGCGCGCGAGGCACGCGCGGCACACGAGGTGGCCGGCCGCACACGCAGCCACGTCCTCCCACGCCACGTCGTCGGCGTAGCAGCACCCGCACTCGACGGCCTGGCCCTCGGCCGCGTACTCGGCGCGGTTCAGGGATTGCGCGAGCGCGCGGTCCGAGTCCACCTGCGCGGCGTGGACCAGGGAGTCGAGACGGTCCAGGTCCCGCAGTAGGTCGTGGTCGTACATGGCCGGGTCGGCGGCTTCGCCGCGCTTGAACAGGTCGAAGAAGAAGTTGGAGGTTGCGGGGAGGGTTTGGAGGTGGAGGTACGTCGCGACGAAGTCGAACTGGTTCTCGGCTACACGCAAGGATGGTTAGGGGCGAGGTGGCGGGTGCGAGGCGACAGGGGTAACGGACCGAGGTACGCCTTGATGGACGACTTCCACAGGTGCGGGAACGAGTTGTACAGCCGACACCGCGCGCCCTGGACATACTACTTGAGGTAACGGCGAGGTCAGAGTTACGCCCGGCAGGTCCACCAGTAGTGAAAAGCGTACCTCAGGACTGCGAAACATATCCCCCGCCGTCAACTGCCCCCACGTCTTCCGCCGCGGCGGCCGGGACGCGCCGGACCGCAGCAGCGCCTTCGCGACGCACACGACCGTGTTGGCGGGGTTCGCCTCAATCTTCTCGCGCAGGTACCCCGCGTCGACGGCGGGGAACAGCTCCGCGAGCACCGTCAGGTACATGTTCTTCGAGGCGGTTGACATGGCCGCGGCCGACGGCGGTGGCGTCGTCACCGTCGCGCCCAATTTCGTCGTGCGGCGCCACGAGAGCGTCGCGTTGGTTGGTGGCTTCACTGCGCTCGAGGAGGAAGAGGCGCCCGCGGCTGTGGCGATGTCGTGCTGCGTGCGCACGACGCGCGGGTAGTACCCGTGGTTCAGCTCGACGATCTTGTGCGCGACGCGGCCGACGCGCGTCGACTCGGCGTCTGCGTCGTAGTGCGCTAGACACTGCGCGAGGTACGCCTCGTCTGATTGGTTGGGCGTCAGGGTGGGTGCACAGACGGTGAACAGTAAGTAGGCCGCGCACCCGCGTCGGGGAACATGTCGAGCAGCCGCGCGAGGTCGGCCGCCAGACGTGGGTCGGTGGTAGACATGGTGGTTTTCGGTTCGTTGCAGCAAGTAGATAGTGTGTTAAGAGTCTCGTTGTCAAGTTACATGCGTCGTCGGGGAGCGAGGGTTGCTCATCGGCGCCAACGAGTCCTTTGAGGCGGCGCGCCACATCAGGCGCCACATCGCGCGCGGGCGCAACGCGACCTGCCGCGCGACTTTGAGGACGTCGGGACGAAGTGCAATCTGGGCTCCACCAGGGCCGCACACAGGTTGGCCATCGTGGGCGCGAACGAGACCCGAGGGAGTCGTCGCTCGCGGCGCACGTCAGTGGGTCATCATCACCCGAGGTCTCCTTGTCCGACCGTCCCGCTACACCCGGTTGAGATGATTGGATGTACAGACGCGTTCAAATAACTCAACTAGAAGACTCAGCCTCGTCGAACTCCATTGTCGCGCCTCTATCTTCCACGAGCCACGTCTGTGCCATCGTCACCGCTGCGCCAACCGTATCCTCGAAATGATGCACCGCGCGCTCCCCGGCCCGCCGCCCGCGGGTCACCTGCGACCGCACAATCCGCCGGAATTGCGCCTCGAGCAGGATCCCGCTGCAGATCAGGATCGCAATGATGCACGCGCGCGGCGCGATCGTGATGTACGCGCCGGCGACTCTGGAGAAGGCGAGCGTCGCCGCCCAGCCGGAGACGTACACGTACCGCGCCCAGTCCAAACCGGTCCGCGCCAGCTCCTCGCACTGCAGGGACGCGACCACGCAGTTGACTGGGAACATGGTCGCGGCGATGGCCACCGTGACGGGCGTGACCGCGGACAGGAACCGCGTCCGCTTCAGGCACACGGATTTCACACGGCGCATCATGATCAGAGTGCTCGAGCACGCGAGGATCGCGGAATAGATGATCGTCAAGGTCGTGTACACGGGGAAGTAGGAGAGGTACGGGAACTCGGGCCGGGAGACCGAGTTGAGGTTCAACACGTACAGTGAGCTCGCCGCGACAGAGCTCGCTAGCATCGCGAATGGCGCGAAGTCAAAGTTGCTGCATCGCTTGCGTGTTCTCCACTCCTCGGAATGGTTCCGGTGATCACCGTGGCCGAGCTGCTTCCGGAGATGGGTCGCGACTTCGGCCCCGCTCACGGCGATGCACGCCAGGCAGATCGCCGACCCGATTCCGAGCAGGGCGTAGAACAGCGGGATTTCTGCATCGGGTATCCGGTAGCCTTGCATCTGCGTTCATTGAAACTGCTGGCCGTGGACAGGTATCGCGGGGTCTGGTCTGAGCATTTCAAGGTTGTCTCGCACTTTCCACGTGATTTCTCGACGCGTTTTGCGTAGATTTTGTAAGCAGCTTCAGGAAGACGCTCGTTTGAGTCCACGTCCGTCCATCCTATGCGGTTTGTCAGCTCCACACGAGTGCAAATGTATTCTTCGCGACTCATCGCGCGACTTTCAACCGACCAACGCTCCTCATGTTGCGAGTACACTAGGACCGAGGTTCGGAGACCTCGTCGAGAGGCTCGACGGCCTACGGCACACTCTTCTCGTCGACGCGCGACTGCGCCGCCATCGTCACAGCGCCGCCGACCGTTTCTTCGAAGTGATGCACCGTGCGCTTCCCAGCCCGCCGCCCGCGCGAGATCTGCGTGCGGACGATGCGCCGGAACTGGGCCTCGAGGAGCACGCCGGCACAGATCATGATGGCAGTGATGCTGACACGCGGCACAATCGTGATTTGCGCGCCCGCGAACCCGTAGAAGACGAACGTAAATGCCCACCCGGCCACGTACACGCACGTCAGGATCGGATACGTGGCGCGAATCGACGCCATGAGGTGCTGCCGCCGGTGCTGTTGTTGCGCCCGGCCTCGCTGGTCGTCTTTCTCGGTGGCGGCGGCGAGCGTCGGTGAGGAACCGGACGAGAGCGTGCCGGACAGGGCCGAACCCGACTGCGTGCCGCTGGTGGCCGACGGCGGGGCGACGAGCGCGCCGGCGGAAGCTGCAGCCGACGACTTTGGCGCCACGGAGATTTCCGAAAAGGCCGAGCGGAACGCGTAGACGCTGCATGTTCAAGTACAACAGTATCTTCGGGAACTGGTACCGGCCCCAGTCGCCGCCCGAGCGGGCGTACTTCTCGCAGTGCACGAACGTGGCGGCCGAGTTGATGACGAACATGGCCGAGGCCATGGCCACGGTGACGGGCGTCACGGCGGAGAGAAACCGCGTCCGCTTGATGCAAACCGTCTTGACGCGGCGCAGCATGACCAGGGTGCCCGAGCACGCGAGCGTCGCCGACTCGATCGTCGTCAACGTAGAGTACGCAGGGAAGTAGGAGATGACGGGGAACTCGGGCCGCGACACGGCGTAGAAGTTGAGCAGGTACAGCGACGTGGCCGCGAGCGAGCTGACCAGCAGCAGGAACGGCGCATAGTCAAAGTTCTTGCCCCATGGCCCGCCGCGATCCGAGTGCTTGCGAACGTGGACGACGATCTCGGCCCCGCTCACGGCGATGCAGAGCAAGCAGGTGGCCGAACCCACCGCGAGGATCGCGTAGAAGAACGGAACCTCTGCTTCAGGTAGTCGGTACTCTTTCATTTGGATTCATTGGGCTCTGTCGTTGGATTTAGAGGTCAAGCGAATCGAGCTCCTCAGGCATCGCTCGCCGGGATCCCGGTTTTCGAAACGCGTCTCGCACTCTTCACGTGTTTTCTCGACGCGGCTGAAGTTCGAGACACATTTACTTTAGAAGCAGAAAGCCAGGGTGTATTAAAGACTCTGCTTCCTGTCAAACTCTTTGGTCGAAGCCCCCGTCATGGCCGCGTCATCAGCGAAGTTGGGCAGCTCCGACGGAACCGCCGTAACAATGTCGACCGTGTCTTCAAAGTGCATGTTGAGCCGCTTCCCAACGCGCCGGCCATGCGAGACACGGGACCGCACGATGCGCCGAAACTGGGCCTCGAGCAGGATCCCTCCGCACGTCGAGAGCGCGACCAGGACGTTCCGAAGCCCGTTCGTCATGAACGTCTCGGCAGCACCGAGAAACCCGATCATCACGATCCACCCGGCCGAGTACACGACCGTCAGCATCCAGTACGTGTTGCGGATCGATCCGAGAAGCTTTTGGCGGCTCGGCGGACGGTTGCGCGCGGTAGCTCCGTCAATGGGGCTTTGCGGCGGCTGTGATGGGGTGGACGAGGACGAAGAGAAGGCGACAGGCAGCGCGGAAGCGGTGGTCGTGAGTACGGGTGGCTGCCCCCGAAGCAGCGTCGTGATACGCGTCGTCAGCGGTGTGGAAGGTCCCGAGTCGCCAGCTTCGACGAATGCGATTCGGTACGCGTAGAGAGTGCATCCGATGCACCACGCCGCCGTGATGCCGTTGAGCCAGAGAAGGATCGGTTTGACCGGGTAGTGCTCCCAGCGGCTGTTGGTGCGCACCACGTCCTCGGCGGTCAGCAGGCCGACCGTGAGGTTGACGGGGAAGATGGCCATCGCGAGGGCGACCGTGACGGGCGTCATGATGGTCACGAGCCAAGTCTTCTTGATGCACACGGACTTGACGCGGCGCAGCATAATGAGCATGTTCAACGACGCAAGCAGACTGCCCTCGACCGCGATGACGGTCGAGTGCCACGGATAGAACTCGGTAATCACCGGGTAGACGGGCTGCGCGACGGCGTGGATGCAGCACGCAAACACTGCTGCGACGGCGAGCGAGCTGATGCATAGAATGGCCGGAATGTAGTCATAGTCCGTGCACGAGCGAATCTTGAAGTGCGAGCGGTCCGCTTTTCGGAACTGGCCGACGAGCTCAACCACGCTGACGCTGAGGCAGAAGAGGCATGTCAGGGAGCCCGCGATGGTGAGGACCAAGTACGCCGTGGCCTCAGACTCGGGCAGGTAATAGTAAGGTTGCATGTCACAGTTCGTTGCATGGAGTTGGAGAGCAGCACCTGGCGGCGGTTCCCCGATCCAGGGTTCCAAAGTCATCCAAGGCCTCTGCAAGCGCAGAGTCCCACACGGTCTCCCTCTGGAGACAAGGCGTCTCACACCTGGGGCTCGAGTGCGAGACGCGTCGCCCGGCCCACGTGATTTCAAAACGCGTCTCGCACCGAGTCTCACAGCGCGTGATTACGAGGCACGCTTTGCTCAGTGGCTGATCTCGGGGGCTCCTCTTTAGCGCAGACCTCTTTGGAAATAACGAAAAAAAAATTCAGAATTGCACTTCACACAAGCCCGAGGCGGTCGCACGCAGACACGCTGGTCACTGCTCAGCGGACGCGATTGGAGCGACACGCTTGATCTGCTCGATCAACTTCGTCGCGCAAGGGTCGCGCTTGCACGAATCGATTGCGCTCCGAACCCACGCGGCATCGCGAACAGCGTCAAGCGCGCCGTCAGGAACCAGGCGCCAGAACTCGACTGCGGTCGGGCATCCGTCGCGCGACAGAACGTGGAGCAGCGCATCGAGATCGGTGCAAGCGAGGAGGCGGATCAGCTCGCGCTCGGGGCATTCGACGCTGTGAGCAAGGCACGTTTCGTGCAGCTGCGGGCGATTACGGAAGTTCGAGGCGTGGTTGAAGAGCGAATCCAGCTGAGTGTGGTTGTTGAGCAGCCAGCGCAGCGTTTGCTTGGCAAAGTCGGGGAGCTGCATGAGTCCGCCGCTCACTGCCATGAGATCAGAGAGCGTGTCAAACCACGGCGACTGGCCGGCCAGCGGACAAATTTCACAAGAATGCGAGTTACCAGGCCGAACGATAAGGGACGCGTGGGTTCGGCACCCGCCAACCTGAGGCTGCGCCGCAATCATGATGCCAGCGAGTTTTCGTGCAAGGCTTGACTTGTCCTGAACTTGAGCCAAGGCGGCCGTACGAGTCTCGGGATGCTGGAGCGCCGCGACGAGGAGCCAGTGCACACATGTGAGCTCCGCGCACGCGGTATCAGGCGAGCGGCCAATAAAGTCCATGGCAAGCGAAAAGAGACCCGGAATGTTGTCGCGAGTCGGGATCGCAAAGATCGACCTGAAGCGTCCTTGCCAATCCGAAAGCGACTTCGTCCTCGTCTTCGAGTCGTTCGGGTCGCGGCCGTTGCGAATGCACGATTCGAACTTGACCAGAAGAGCTGGAAACTCGCTAGGAAGCTGTTCGCACGCGAAGTAGAAGAAGTAGCGGGCGCCGGTCGCGCCTACAGGGCGACACTGGAGGTATTCGAGGAAAGCTGTCGTGGGAAAACCCGGTATGTCACTGGTCAGTCACTGGCTTCTTTCGTGCTCCCATGGATTACCGTACCTGTCAGAACGACGTCCGAGAGTTTCCCGGCTGCTTGCGCGATCACAGCATCCTTGAGCCTAGGTGGACGCTGTTCGCCATGTTCGCCAAGAGCGAGAGCCAAGAGTTCTGCGAGAAGCTTCATGTCAAGTAGCTGATGAGACGCAAGCGTGTTGAGCAAGGCCAAAGCATCGCTGTCGTAGCAAAGCGACGCGATGAGCTTCGCGTGGTCCGTCACGTTCCGCCCCACAAGGACCGTTTTCGGGCGATGCGCAAGTACTAAAGCGATAGCAGCCTTGTTGTCGGCTCGTTTGAGCCGAGCAACTACATCAGATTCAAGCACTTGGTCCACAAGCAACGGTGCAAACTGAAAGAGCCAGCTGAGCATGCCCGATGCGTCGTTGGATTCCGTGACACCCTCGGGGCAGCGTTGCTGAAGCGTTGACTTGAGCCTACGTTCGGCCTTGAGGGTCCGGAGTACCGCGGCCGTATCGACCACAAGACCGCGGTCGGTGAGAGCCTCCAGGTATCCGGGCTTCCAATATAAAACAGAGAGTAGCGCTAGCTGGTCAAGCAACCGCATTGAACTTGAGTGTTCGATGAAATACAAGTCCAGCAGCCAGTTTTCGTGAACCGGATCCCAATCATTGTGCGCAACGTCGAGCAGCTCCGGTGCCCGATCAAGCGAATCTTCGAGAACTCAACGTGCCGCATGCGAGTCGCCCAAGGTCACGGCAGCGACGAGCAACTGAGCTTGTGAGAAGACGGGTGAAGTGACCCACAACGGGAGTGAGGGCGTTCCAAAATCGATCAAACCATTCTCCAGTGCACTTTTCGTTTGTGGAGATATAGCCAGTACATCAAGCATCCCGGGGTCCTTCGTCCACGTCCTGCGCATTGACTCCATCGCATGTAGAAACAAATCCGAAGCTGCGCGATAGAAATAGCGACCAGGACGGGACTTTTTGTCGGCGTTGACGTGCTCCAGGTATACCTCAAGGTCGGTGACATTGCTATAGTAGCCAAAGTCAACGTCGTCCAAGTCGTTGCAGAGCCACGGACGCAGGCGATGGCGGTTCCACGCGCGCTGGATGCCAGGCGTCGAGGCGACTTGCTGAATTTCGCGAGTAGCAGCGTAAAGATAGTCTCGCGGCTTTGCCAACTGCAGGATGGGAACAAGCAGGTCGAGCGGGACGTCGCGGAGACTGAATTCGGCGGCCGCAGCCGCGAAACTTGGGTCCGCGTCGCCGCTGACTTCTGAATCGCATTGCATCAAGTTTTGCTCCATGGTAGTCGTTATGTGCTCCATGGTAGTGAGTTTGACGGAGCGGAAGCGCTCTTCTTCTCGCCTCGACGAAAAATCGGCCCGAGCCGATCACGTGTTTTCAAAACGCGTCTCATCTCACCTCCGTCTCGCGCCGCGAGCGCGCTTCGACTTCCCGCAACCCGCATGCCGTACAAACTAATGGCAAGGTTACACTCGGTTAATTTGGTCGCGTAAGTGGCGCAACGCGGCTCACCGTTGGGGTCGACGAGCGAGCAGGATAGTGCAATGGTTTTCATTCAATAGCGTCCTCACGAGAGGGCTTACGATTCCATAGGGACGCTTTCGTGAGTGGTGAAGCGACTCAGCAGCGCATCAACAGCATACGTCCAGGCGGTGCACGGCGGGTCCGCTCCGCGTCGGGTCGGGTGGACGGGCACCTCGAAAGTAGCGCGCTCCATCGCGTCGTTGTCGCACGAGCGGAGGAACTCGAGCAGTGCAGCAATGACCGTTCCTTGGCGCTGGCCAGCGGCTTGATCGATAAGGTGCGCGAGCGCGAATGCCATGAGCGTCTCGTCATTGAGTGCAATACAGAGAACTTGAGCGATCGCCTGCACGTCGATTTCAGGCATGTTTACGCTCCGACGGGCGAGAAGCAGACGTAGGAGAGCAAGCGGCGCGGCAGGAACCGGCAATTCGCCAGGCAGGCCCAGCGTGACGTGCATGAGAACCTCGACAAGATGGCCGTTCGAAACAAGACCACGAGCAAACTGTTCTGCGAGGAGCTTGACGGGACAGGTGCGTGCAGAAGAATAAAGCGCGAGAATCTCGATCGTTGCCTCCGGATTGGTAGTGATGCGGGCCGTGGATGAATGAAGCGCTACAAAATGGGCCGTGGATGTCAGTGATGCAAGCGACCATGTAACGAAGAATGAAGAGTGGCGGTACCTTGAGTGATGATATTACAGAGTCGCTTGGGCTTGGGCTCGGCCCGGCGAAGTAGTCGAAGCACCACGCGCCATAGTTCGCCGTCGTAAGGCATACGCTGAAGCAGGTAGATCCACGATTGCTGGACAAGTGTGCCCAAGTCGGCCATGACGATCAAGAGCTCCAAATCGCCGTGTTCAAGAATGAGATCGAGCGCGCTGAAGAAGAGAGGGCGAGGAAGAGGAAGATTGGCTTGCTTGAAATTCGAAGCCAATTCATAGAGTCCGTTGCTGCGCGAAGTGCGCTCAGCCGGAGTGGCGGGCAGCGAAAAGTACTGCTGAAAGAGAAACTTGATGGTCTGGCGCAGCTTCGGTACCGCGGAAAACATGACCCCAAGCCGCATCGAGTTGTCGGCCCACCCGTGGCCGCGAAGGCGAGCGAGGACGGCTGATACGCGCCCACAAGCAGTGCTGTCGCTCGTCGGGATTTTGTTGTGGTATGACGTGATGGCGAGGGACCCCCATAGGAATTCGGCGCAGAACGACGCATCGACTGCATACACGGGCTTGAGCAACAGCTCGAGGGCCCAATCGTTCCACTGGGCGAGTGCAAGGATAGCGAGAAAGGTGGCAACCGAAGCGCGTGTTGCACGACCCAGTCCAATGCTCGCTTGGGCTTTGGTCCAGACCTCGGCCTTGAGGATAATGCCGCAGGTCACATTGAGCGGAACGCGGTGAGCCAGGTTGGCGATCTCGTCGGATGTGCCAAGAACAGATGGATACAGCTCGGTGATTTGATTGAGGAGCGCGGAAAACCGGTCGGGATTGTCGGTGAGAATGAAGTAGACGAGGAGCTCGACCGGCGGGTCCATTTGACAAGAATCACGGAAGCTTTTGCCGATCCAGTCAAGCACGGGCCCGCGGAACGGATCGAGCTTCATCGGAGAGACACCCATGGCGTATCTCTTGTGAGCGCTGGACGAGAAAAACGTGCCGAGGAAGATCGCAAGCGGGGACTTCGGACGCGTCTGGTTTTCGACCTGCGGGCGGATGCGCGGGTGCAAAAACTGTGCCATTGGAGTGCGATTACGGCCAAAGTGCTCAATTAACCGGTTCAGCCACACCACTTGAAGCAGGGAAGAGTTCCGAACGGCCGATGCGAGCTCGCGGGTCGCCGTGGCAAACTTCGAGCGCGGCCGCTTGACGCACGCCAGGACCTGTTCGAGGAGCTCCAAGGGCAATGCATCAAGTTTCATGGTATATTGCATGGTGTGTGTGCGAGTTGCGGTGATCCGAGCAGAGAGCGAGCTGACGCGCTTCATCGCGCCTCCGCGGGAAGCGAGCGGTCGCGTGAGTGGCGCAACGCGCCCTGCGCGGGAACCCCCCGCAGAGAATCCTGGCGGTTCACTCAACTCGCAAAGGCCGCCACTTCTGGAGATACTTGGGAGATCACTGAGGGAGAACGGACGAGAGGAAGGAAACAAGTCAGATAGCATTGTGCAAGCAAAACCAGAACGTTCAGCGCCACCCGCGTTACTTCTGTCCGCCGCACCGCTCTCGGATCAGGCCCGCAGCAAAGTGCCACGGCTTGGTCCCGGGCGGCGCACAGGGGTGGGTCGGGACCGTGCACGCGACGTGGTGCGCGTTCAGCAGGTGGTTCGGCTGGTCGAGGCACGCGAGGTCCATCAGGAAGCCCGCGACGTCCTTGGTGCCGACGTAGCTGAGTGTCATCTCGGTCATGCGGTAGTCGTTGATGGCAAACGACAGAAGGCTCGCGGTGGCCTGCTTCATGTAGTTGAGCTGGCACTCGTTGGCGTCAAACTCCACGATGTGCGCGAGGAGGGCGAGTGCGTTCGGGTAGACGAGACCGCGATCAAAGAACAGGCGAAGCGCGGGGAGGAGGCTCTCGGACACGAGCGCCATCTTGAGCTCCGTGTACGTGATGAAGCTCAGCGGGAACGGCGACACCAGGCAGGCGAGCTCGAGCAGGCCGGCAAACTTTTCGGCGCTGCAGGCGCGCGCGGCCAAAGCTACACGCGTCATGAGGGAGCGAGCAGTGTGAGTTGGGTCCCCGTCAGGCGCGGACGGTGGAGCGGGACGGACCTCCTTTGATAACCGCGTACCAATCCTTGACCACGGAGGGAGCTTTGGCATAGTAGGCCACCGACCGGCGCCACTCGTCGTTGTCGATTTCGCCAAGAAGGAGCGCCCACATGTCGTCCGAGACGGTCCCGACATCGACCGCGGCCGTGAGCAGCTCCAGATCACGGTGCTCCAGAATCAGCGGGGTGAGCTTGCCTGCAATGTACTTACGACGATCGGCATCGACCAGGTAAGATGCAATGTTCAAGTAGTAGGTCGAAAGGAGATGCTTGACGAGCAAATGATCGCCGAGAGCACAGCAGAGGACGTGCAGCTCCGTGTCGATCCAGCCGTGTGTGAGAAGCCACTGGAGGACGCCCGTCGCACGGTCGAATGTACCGTCGGGATCGTTCTCGAGGATAAAGCCGTCCGATTCGGTACGAGGCATCCGCATGGCGAGCTCGAAGATGGAACCGCCGTCGATCGAGTACGGCGGCTGCACGAGAATGTCGAGCACGTCCACGTTCCAATCGAGGAACGCGAGCGTCGCGAGGTACTCGGGGAACGTGACGTGGTTTGCAGGATCGGACGCGGGAGGCGCGTAGCGAATCAGCTCGCAGTCGATGTGCTGGCCGATTTCAAAGCGCATCCAGGTCCCGACAGGCCGCTTGAGCGTGAGAATCGTCGGGTCGGCCGCGACGAGCGCGTCCAGGAGCGGCTTCATGCGCTTGAGGTCGCCGGCAAACAAGAAGAAAATGGCGAGGAACAAGCCGCACGGGACCAGCGTGAAGCTGACGGGCAACGCGATCACACCGTACGGGATATAGCAGTACCGAGGGCGGGCCGGCAACCCTTCCATGCAGTCCCACAGGGCCGCAAGGTCGAAGCTGCCGGGGTGCGTGGCAGCGGAGGTGCCGGACGCAGCGGGCAGGTCGGCGCCTGGCTCCGTGTCGTTGAGGTCTGAGCCGAGGTCCGAATCGACGTCTGAGCCAACCGTCGACTTGCGCAGCGAGGCGAGAAAGGCATCAAGCGTGGCAAGGTACGCGTCGAGCTGCACGGCGAGCGGGCTGCCGGTGGAAGCAGAGTGCCGAGCGGCGCGCACGACTCGCTCGATGATGACGCTATTGAACGGGTGCGTGACAGAGGGCGCCGGGTCAAGACGGTGCGAGAAACCCGAGTCCCGGTGCCCAAAGAAGAGGCTTCCGAGGTAGACGGAAAGCTGGGTGCGCAGCGACGACTCGGCGCATGGAAAGTCGCAGTTACACCGAGAGACTGCGAGGATCGGTATCGCAGTTCTGCGGATAACGCAGTGGGTCCAGATCGTGTGCACGCGCGGGGTGCGCGCCGCCTGCACAAGCTCACTCGAGCTCGCGATAACGGACGCGCGCGGTTTCTCTACAAGCATGAGCAAATCCTCGATGATATGTTGCGGCAAGTCATTCAGCTTCATGGTCTCCATCAGTTGCGTTTGCGGGAGCGTGAGAACGTGGCGCCGCCCGCGCTTCAAGGGGTCGCGTGCGTGGCGCGACGCGTCTCACTGTTCGAGTCGGCAGGAGAACAGTAATGTGCAGAGTGATTCATTCAGTAGCGCTTACGACAACGTTCCTACGAATCGATAGGGAGGCTGGTACGAGTGGAAAAGCGACCAAGCACGTCGACGACGTGCATCCAGGCGGTGCGCCGCGGGTCCTTTGCGAAACTACTCGGGTGTGGGGGCAAGGTGCACGTCGCACGTTGAATCGAGTCGAAATCGCCCTCGCACGAAGCAAGGAACTCGCTGGGACTGACGAGGGCCGCGTCATTGCGCCGGATCGCGGCGCAGTCAGCGAGGTGCGCGAGCGTCGGCACCATGAGGGTCTCGTTGTTGAGTGCAATGCAGAGAACTTGAGCAATCGCAAGCTTGTCGATCTCGGACATGTCCGCGTTCGGCCGGTTGAGAAGTAGCCGGAGGAGATCAAGCGGCGCAGTGGGGAGTGGCTCCTCGCCTGGCAGCCCCAGCGAAATGAGCATGACGACATCGACGAGGCCGCCGCTCGCGACAAGTCCTCGCGCAAACTGATTGGCCACAAGCTTGACCGGGTAGAGGCCCGCCATCGATGCCAGCGTAAGGATCCCGACCGTGGCCGTCGGCGAGATGGTGATGTGATCGGTCGGTGCATTGATGACTGATACAAAGCAAAGGCGAAGACGTGGAAGTTAGCGGCGGTCGCGAAAAGTCATCAACGTGGCGCAAAAGGCAGTACCTTGAGTGATGATGCGGGAAAGCGGCCTGTTCGAGAACTGACCAGAGATCAGGCGAATCGCCTCGCGCCAAAGTGCCTCGTCGTCAGGCATCTTTTGGAACAGGTAGACCCACGACAGATCGACAATAGCGCCCAATTCGACCATGGTGCGAAGAAGCGCCGGATCTTTCTTCTCGATCAAAATGTTGAGCGCGCAGCGGAAAGGAAAAAGGTCCAAGCCTTGGTATTTCGCATATTTGGTCCAGAGACGAAACTTGTTCATGCGACTCGAGCGTTCATCGGAGTCGGCGGCGACTGGATAATACTGCTGGATGAGAAATTCGTTGGACTGGCGCAGCTCGAGCGAAGAACCAAACATGAACCCGACCCGCATCGACTTGTCCGCCCACCCGCGACCGTGGAGCCGAGCAAGCACCGCACTCATGCGGGGAAGAAGTTGGTCGTCGGTTGTTTCGGGCGCGCGTGGCGGCTGGAGACCAGCGGTACCCCACACGAAATCAGCGCAGAAGTAGAACTTGACGGCGAACTTTGGCTGGAACAGGAGTTCGAGCGCCCAATCGCACCAATGGACGAGTGCGACGATAGTGAGAAAGCCGGCAGTGGATGTACGGCATTTGGTGCGCCTCCAGAACTTCGCGTGACAGGCTGAGAGCATGGTACGACGGGTTGCATGAAGTGGGAGGTGACGATCAAGGCCAATGAAGTTGTCGATCACGGTCAAGAGGGACAGATCCTGGTCGGCGACGCGGTTGAGAACCGTGGCGAATCGGTCGCGATCGTCCGTGACGATGAAATGAATGATAAGCTCGAGCGGCGAACTCACCGCGGCATGGGGCCGCTGATAGATTTGGAGAAACCGGTCGAGTACGGGCCCGTGGAACGGATCGCGCTTGCCCGGAACGCAGGTCAACTTCAAAGCGCTGGTAGCCGACTCGCCTGGAAACAGGGTGCTGAGGTAGGAAGCCATGGGAGTCGTCGGGCAGAGACCATTTATGTGAAAATTCGTTTTCCTGCAAAGGCATTGCTTGATTGGAGTGCGGAAATGGTCATAGAGATCGACCAGACGGTTCAGCCACGCCGCTTGGAGCGCGGGAGAGTTCCGGACGGCTACCGCGAGCTCGCGGGTGGCCGTGGCAAAGTGCGAGCGGGGCCAGTTGACACATCCCAGGACTCGGTCCAGGAGCTCCAGAGGCAATGCATCAAGTTTCATGGTGTCTATCATGGTGTGTGCGGAGTTAAGGTGGTTCGGGGAGAGCGCGAGCCGACGCGTTCCGTGAGAACAGCCCGTCGCGTGCGTGGCGCAACGCGTCGCTCAACGTGGCGGGCGAGGAGCACTCGCTGAATGCCGACGCTGAACGTTTGACGTCTCCGCTCACAGATTACCACTCTCCTCGCGACGTGTGAGAATACCAGATCAGATCATTGGCAAATCAACCCAAATCAGCTCCGCGACAAGCGCGGGAATGTGGCGCTCATGGAACTCGCGCTTCAACGCATTGATTCCGTTCTGCACCCACGTGGCGTCGCGTACCGCGTCCACTGCGCCGTCGGGGATCAGGCGCCAAAACTCGGCCAGGGACGGGAATCCGTGCCTCGACATGATGTGAAGGGTCGTGTCCAGATCGACGCGGATAAACTGGCGAACCAGCTCGCGCTCGGCGAACTCGGTGTGGTGCGCTACGCAGGCTAGCGGCAACGGAATGCTGCGCGTTTCGGCGAAGCACTTGACGAGATGGCCGCTGCCCGCGACCACGACCACGACCACGAGGCTTAAAGTTCGTTTGACGAACTCGGAAAGCTGCGTGATTCCGCCGCATATGGTGACCAAGTCGGTCAAGGTTGCAAACCACGGCGCTTGACCAAAAATCGTGCACTGGTTGCACGTCCGGGTGTTGCCATTGCCAACTGGAATCGAAGAGTGAACGAGCTGAACGCCAGGCGTAAGCTGCGCCTCGATCATGATTCCAAGCAGTTTTTCGGCCAACCGAGGCTGTTCTTGGATTCGATACATCAATGCAGCCCGCATGACCGGATCCTGGAACGCAGCAACGATGAGCCAGTGAGCGGAAGCAAATTGGATGCAAAGGTCCTCAGGCGACCGGTCAATCAGGGTGACTGCAAGTTCGAAAAGAGGTGAAAGTCCAGTGGTGGTCGGGCATGCGAAAACGAGATCGAAACCCTGGCCCGGTCTCGCGAGCGGTTTCAGCAACTTGGCGTCACTCGGATCGCATCCCGTGCAAATGCAAGTCGCGAACTGGCCCATCATCGCGGGCAGATCGTCGACAGGGTGCTGCTGCTGCGCGAACAGGAGGACGCGCTGCGCGCTGGCCATGTCCTCTGCGTAAGCATCTAGGCGAAGTCTAAGCGCTACAGAAACCATAGGAGGTTAGTCATGGTGAGGATGTTTTGTTTTCACCTGGAGGCTGGAGGAGCCGGCGTGCGTACCAGTGATGACGATAATTGGAAGTTGACTGCCGATTCGCGAAAGGACCGCTTCCTTGAACCCGGTCAATGCGAGTTCGAAGTCGTCGCTGAGGGCCCGCGCCAAAGTGTAGGCAAGCGTACTGGCGTCGAACAAATGCCGATCGTCGATGGTACCAAGGAGATCGATGCGAGGGTCTGTTTGCCATGCTCGGGTGACGAGTCGCGCGCGGTCTGTGGGGGTCGCGCAGGCCAGCATCTGACTCGGGTAGTGTGTGAGGACGCGAGTAAGCACTTCTCTCATGTGCGGTCGCATAAGGATATTAAGAAGGCTGACTTCGAGCATGCGATTTACAAGCGACGGCGCGAAGCGGAACAGCCAGTCGATCGTGCGCAAAACGTCGGTGGCAATATCCCTGAGGCGGGGAAAGCACTTCTTTAGGTTCCATGAGTTCGACTTGCAGTAACCAAGAAGCAGCGGCACATCGACAGCGAGGCCCAAGTTGGTTAGTGCCTCGATAAATCCGGGCTTCCAGTGAAATATTGAGGTCAGCGTAAGCACATCGAGCAACGTCAGCTGAGCCCGAAACTTGGAGTCCGTGGGCTTGAATAAAATCACGCTCAAACCAGGTAGATGGCGACCAATCGGCACGAGCCACCCTGAGCAGGTCGGCAGCATGGTCAAGCGTGCTTGCCAAAATCCAGTGGGCCGCTATCGAGTTGCCCCGAGAGGCAATGGCGATGAGAAGTTGAACGTGCGCGAAAATCGGCATGGAGAGGCATGACTGCCGCGACACTATGACGCTCCTGCGTCAGTTTTTTTTGCGGCCATGATGCAGCAGAAGGTGTTCCAGTTCTACTCGTCCGACGACGGGATCCAGTGAGAGGAGAAGGATTAGAGCATTGAGGCCGCGGTCACGCTCGACTCGGACAATTTGCTCATGGGGATCGGTGGTATCCTCTCGAGCTGGTACCACGACTGCACACTCGTAACGCAGTTCGAGGACGACGTCGTAGCGGGTACCGCCGTGACACCCGGTGCGGCTGCGACGGGAACCAACGACAGGACGGCGACCGCTGCGACGACGACTACGGCGCTTGCGCCCGCGAGCTACCTCAGCCGCAAGGTGCTCGTGTCGTCCACTGAATAATGGGCGCGGCGTGGTACAGCTACGAGCCGCGGATAGACAACAGCGCATAGCTCTGTAGCCGAGGTCGGAGTCAAACTTGCGGGAAAAGCGTACCATTGCCGATCAACAAGTTCGTCCCGCTCATCCGCGTGATCGCAAGGGTGGGATTTGGGCCGCCCGCTCGGAGTAACGCTTCATGGGTGGCACGATCTGTAAGAAGCTGGAGGTACTCGGCGTGCAAAATTTGTGGAGGGGAAAGCGGCGTGCTGGTCGGAGACTGTAATGATGACGCTCTCCGAGCGGTTTCGAGGAGGGCTGAGCCAGAGGCGGTTTACGCGACCGCCTCGCGTTCTGCTCCAGCATCATTCGCGATACAGCTCCTGAAGTAGGAGCAAAGCCTTTAAATTGATCGAGAATGACAGTACACATTTCAGCCTAGCCGTGCTCCTGTCGCACATCCTTGGTGGCACCGGGCTGCTGGTTTTGAACGTTGTCAATCAAACGCCAATGTTCGTCCAGTGACAAGACTTGGGGCGGTAGTTGCTCACTAGGCGTCTTCCAAGAACTCGCTATCAGGCCTTTTGGGCCGGTCTTTCACAAGTCGCAACGGGGAAATACGCGGTGGTCAGGTGCACGTGGCTCACCTGATGCTGTGTGGCGGCGTCAGCTCGGCGTCCGAAATTTCGTGGCGCCACATGAGTCTCGCCCTCCGTCCACTCCTTCGTCCACGCCCACCACCGATGCAACCACATGAAATATCTACCATGAAGTTGATGCAACGTAAACTCGACGTCAGTGAGATTCTTGCGGATATTCTCATGCGCGCCGTCCGGCTGCACGACCCGCACGACGTCCCCGGGCTGCTCCAGTACGTGCGGGTCGTGCCGCGCAGCCGTGCTCCCGAGGTGACCCGCCTCGTCTTGCAAATTTGTCCTGCTTTCGGCGTCATCCAAGCCACTCGCGACGGAGACGCTCGAATACTTGCCCTGCGCCGAGCTTTCGGTATCAAGGTGGCCGCGCCCGATGACGACAACGCGTGGGAGTATCTTTGTGCTCTCGACGAGGCCCTTGATCTCGGCTACGAGGATGTGCTTGCGTGGTGGCGCCAGGCGGATCTGAGCTTTGTTGGTGAATTCAGCTCGGATGCCATTGGCACAGCACTCGATCTTTTCCACCCGGCCGAAGCGGGCGTCGCACCCGGTGACGCGGAAATTGCGCGCATTGCCAACGATATCCAATGCGGCAAGTTGACCAAAGTCGAGCTCTCCCGCAAGCGTGTGACTTCGAATGGAATTGCAGAGCTCAACCTCGCGCTTGCTTCGCCTAATCAGCATGTGACGTCGGTCGCGCTTAAATGCTGCTATGTCAACGCCTCTCAAGCCCTTGAGCTGCGGCTTCCTTCGACCGTTATGACGCTTGATCTGTCGCGCAACAAGCTTCTCCACGCACATTCGAACGAGGACAAGGGATCAACAGCGAGTGAGCCGATGCAACATTCCTCCTTGCGCGAACTTCTACTAGTGGATTGCCCGTCGGAGGTTGAATACTTTGTGTCTCGCCACCCGATCTCTCTGGTACAGAGCTCGGCGGGAGTGATGCGATTCAGCGGCTGGGATCATGCCTGCCGCAATCGCTTGAGCGCCTCGCCTTGAGCCGCTCCTTTTCAAACACAGATTCCATTGGATTGTTCGCCAATCTCCTCCCATTGACGCTCACTGATCTTGATCTCAGCCAACACCCGATCCGCGGCACCAGCGCTTTCACGCTCGCACGGCGACTCACTCAGCTCCCCGCTTTACGTCGGATTAAATTCCTGTTCTGCCACATGTCCCCCACAGTCACGGCTGCCATCATCAACAGCCTTCCTGACACGGTGGAAGACCTGAACCTTAGTTGGAACACGTTCGATTTGGAGACTGCAGAGGCCTTCGCTTCCCGCGCTCTCCCACGGCTTTCGAAACTGAAGCTTCATCACGTCGAGTTAGGCAACGATGGAGCGCTCGCGCTCGTCCAAGGATTCTCGGCTGCTCTTGTCGAACTCAATGTTTCTGATAACGATCTGGAGACAAGCGGGATGCTTGCTATCGTCCGCACGGCGCCTCAACTCCGTGTACTTCGCCTCCAGCACATGGGCTACCTCGATCCCGAGTCGATGCTGTCCGAGTTCGCTGAATCGCTGCCGCAGTCCCTGTGCGAGCTTTACCTCAGCCCGGGCGAAAATGCTGACTTAGGGGCTCCTAAAGAGTTCTTTCGCGCCTTGTCACTCAAATCGTTGACGCGGCTCGACCTCAGCTGCATTGCGTTCGAGTTGCTTGACGTCGAAGCGCTCGCCGCGTGGCTACGGACCGCTGCTGCTCTCAAAATACTCGCTGTAACTTGAACGGGCCTGGACGGTCGGATGGTTGATACGATCATCCAGGCGCTGCCCCCATCACTGGAGCACTTGGACCTGTGTAGCAATGATTTCGATATTGAGACGTCTGACTTGCTGCTGGCCGCAAACCTCCCACACCTCGCTAACGTCTTCTTGCCATCGGGGTCCATCGCGGGACCTGACGAAGACGTGCTGCAGTCAAAGCTAGCCCAGCGCGGCTGCAAAGTGACGTCCAAAAATTAATTCGCAAAGGTCTTGGCCGTCCGATTTGTGCCAGGATACAAGTACTCTTTATAATCTTAAATTTGCTTCAACCAGGCTCTAAATGCTCATCAGTTCCTCGTGCTCGCTCAAAGCAGACGATTGAGGGGGTAAAATTATAGATTTTCAAAACACACGCTCATGGCCACCATCGCTCACAACCGCCGTCCTTCTTGCGCCCATGCACCTACTTGCTCTGGGCCCGTCACGTCGACCGCGAGTTGCGGGCGGACATGGCCATGAGGAAGTCGGCCTTGCGATCCACGTCGAGAATGTACAGGCCGAACTTGCGGGTCCTGGCGCTTTTGCCGAGCATCCACATGTTGCTGACCGTTCGCATCGACTCAATGTCGAGGCCGTCGGCCCACTCGTGGTAGATGCGGATCATGTACCGACCAATTGGCGTAGTCGCGTCGAGACCAAGCTTGGGAATCATCTTGCTGCGGTCAAACTTGAACGTGCTGAAGGTGTGGATCGTCTCCTCGCGCGCCTCGCGCTCCGCGGCGTGCAGCGTGTCGGGCACCATCAACTTGAACATGCTCCACGTGTTCGCAAGCGACGCCGGGTCCGCGGCCTTGTCCTTCACGGCGAGGAGCGACGCAATGCGGAGGCCGTTGACGCGGCGGCGCTGGTTTTCGGTGACCTTGGCGCCGTTCTTGAGCGTGTCAACAAAGCAGCGGCGCGCGAGCTCCTCGGTCGACAGGGTCCACGCGCCGCACGTGTGGAGCGTACCCGGCTTACCAGTCTTCGGATCGTCCGTGAACACCTACGCGAAGCGGTGCGCGGCGGGGTGAGTTTGAATCGCGTCGCAAGCCAGTCGCACTGCCCTTCGCGCGGGCACGTACCTTGAAGCTGTCCTGCTCGAGCGCCCTGAAATGCGTCCGCATATCGCCGTCGGTGAGCATGCGGGTCACGGACTTGATGAAATCGGGGTTCACGTTCGAGAAGTCGGCCTTGGAAGTCTCGAAGGCCGCCGCCAAAGTGCGCTCGTCAATGAACCCGGGCTGGAACAGGCTCTCGAAGCGCTGTTGCACGTAGCAAGCGAGGTCCATGAATTTAATGGATCGTGATGGCGCACACGGGCCGTGAGAGGCGTACCGGCATCGACTGCTGCGAGCGGGGGCTGGCGCGCTCCGCCTCCTTGGCCTTGAGCGACGCGGTCCACCGCGCGTACTGCATGACGTTGGCGCGGTGCACGACCGACTTCTTGTGGCGCTTGAGGGCCTCGGCGTGGAAGTGCACGCCGCACGAGTCGCACCAGTCGTAGCCGTTGCCCGACTCGAACTCGGGCGGGAGGTCGGCGGGCTTCGCCGACGACGGCGGAACAACGCGCCGAGCGGGCGAGTTGAGCCACTCGCGCAGGTGGGCGTTCGAGTCTGCTGCATTCATTGCGGGTAGTGTGGGTAAAGCTCGCTGCATGGGCCGCAATGGGCGATGAGTGAGCGAAATGAGCCGGCGAGTTGGCGAGCGAAGAGGGAAAGGGAGTCATTGGCGAATGACTCGCTGCCGACCTCCGCTGTCCCGACCACGTGCAGCACGCAGCGCACGTGAAATGAATCGCGCGGTCGCGACCGCGGGGCGGCCCAACAGTGGCGCATGCCGAGGCTGTGGAGCGCCTCACGGCGCTCCTCGCGCTCCTTTCCTGTAAGCGAGTCCGGGACGAGCAGCGCAAGCGCGCCCCCGAATACCAGCAAGCTTAGCGGCGAGTCTCAAGGCTCACTTAGCAGTGGCCAGGCGGGACGTGACACGGAAACCGCTGACGCGGACGAAGAGGCGAGGGCATCGCGTCAAGACGACGGTGAGTACAACGACATTTATTGCGAGGTGTGCGCCTAAGAATTCAAGCGAGCCCGGCGCTGGCGGTACCTCGCCTGCAGCGCGAGACTGAAAGCGTGGCTTTTGATGTTGGTACCGAGAAGCCAGGCATGGTTGTCGTCCTTGAGCGCCTCGACGTTGATGTCGTCAGCCCACTCGTGGTACGCGCGGATGAAGGCCTCGTCGCTCGGCTTGGTCGCGTCGAGCTTGAAATCGTCGAAAACCTGGTCGCGGTCATAATTAGACATGTAGAAGCTTTGTAGTGCTTTCCGACGCTCCTCGCGCTCTTGGTTGGTCAGCCAGTCCGCGAAGAGTAGCGCGTACGCGCCCGATCTATCAAACTTGGAGCCGGGATTCGAGGCCACCTTGGCCATGGCCAAGAGCGACGCGAGACGGCGTTCGTTGACGCGAGTGTGGAAACTGTAGCTGTACTTGGCTCCGTTTCGAAAGTCCTCGGCAAAGTATTGGTAAACAAGCTTGCTTATCGGTCGTCAAAGTCGCTGCGGCGCACGTTTCGAGGGTGCCCGGTTTGCCCGTCTTCGGGTCGTACGTGAAAACCTACATGGGAGGAATAGGTTAAACTCGCCTGGGAGATGATACGATGCGCCGAGAACGTTCTTTGGTCTCGTGGCTGTCAAGCCCTGCCCGCTCGAGCAGGGAGTCGTCCGAAAGCCCACGAAGCGAAGCGTTGATTGCTTCAGGGTTCGCCGACGAGCAGTCGACCTACCAACGGGACGGGGCCGGTCAGATGCTCCGCTCGTGTGGATGGAGCGCAGATATGTGATCGTACGGATTGGTTCGGGCGAGGCGGTTCAGCCTGCGATCCAGCACTCTCCGCCGCCCGCGACTTCATCGCAGTCCAGCGGGAGTGCTGCACGACGTTGGCGCGGTGCTCGATCGACTTTTTGTGGCGCTTAAGGGCCTCGGTGCGGAAGTGCACGCCGCACGAGACACACCAGTCGTAGCCGTTGCCGCTTTCGAAAACGGGCGGGAGGTCGGCGGACGACTTCAGGGCGCGACTGACTCGGCGCGTGGGCGAGTCGAGCCACTCGCGATCATGTTCATTCGGGCTCGGAGCATTCATTGCAGTAAGTTCATCAGGTAACATGGGTCAGGGTCGACGGGGGAAGAGTGAAGTGGCGGAGGCGAGCTGCCTTGCGCCACGACGGCCGCGTGGGGAAGCGGCCCACGTGCGGTGAACGACGCAGTTCTCGCCAACTCGATGCGGCTCTCGTTCACCACGCCCGAGCGGCGACGGAGTCCTCAACAATCTCAAAGTCAAAAGCCCTGGCGAGTGAATAACAAAGAGGATCGAGGGTATTTACGAGCGGACATGAAAGTCCCGCGCAGGAACACAAATGGACAAAACTAGAACGACAGGCGGCTGAGCGCAAACAGGTAGTACATGACCATCATGGCGTCGCGTTCGGCGGACGGCGTCAGGTCCCACTCGTCGCGCACCTCGTACACATTGAACCCCGTCAGCTGCACCCCTGCCAGGGACGCGAGGGCGCGCGCCGCGACGCACGGACCCGCCTCGCGGCCAACCTCGACGTGTGCGTCATGCATGCGGCCCATGTATCCGACGTACGCGCGGAAGTCGGCCGCGTGCTGCGGCGTCTCGAACATCCCGCCGCGCTGCTTGTCCGTCAACAGGCAATCGACCTTGGCGTCAAGTGCCGTGATGGCCAGCTCGACGGGCAGCGGGAGCGTCTTGCGGGTGATGGTCGGCTCGGGCGAGAAGTCGTTGCGCGGGTCGAAGCGCCACGCGACAAAGTCGAGAACGTCGTGGTGCTCGTGCAGCAGAACCGCAATCTCGTTGATGAGCTTGGGCGAGAGGGCCTCCTCCTCGCGGAACTCGCCGAGCTGAGTGCCGAGGTAGTCGAACAGCGAGGCGGGGAGGTAGCGCTCGATGCGGAGCAGCGATTCGAACTGCCACACCGGCTGCCGCTCAGTGATGATGCGGGCCGACCCGAGCCGGTGCTCCGCGACGAGCTGCTTGATCATGGCGCCGCGCATACCGCGCACACCAGGGCGAGCAAACGAGTCGCCGTTGCGCGCCATGTAGTCGAGCGTGCCGGCGACGCCGGTCAAGGGCTGGCGGCGACGGCTGCACAGCTGGTGGATCCGCGAGAAAGCGCGGGTACCGGCTGCAGGTACCGAAACGGTGGTACGGCGCATGGTACTCAAGGCCGAATGAACCGCGTGATGAACTGCGTCAGAGGTCGAGTGCGCAGCATTGCGAATCGCGGCGGCCGCCGCATGCAAGCGCGCGCTGGCCTTGGACTTGGAACCCGACGAAGCGTCATGAATGCGCTCCGTGGAGCTGGTCGGGGTGGTAGCCACGATGCCCGAGTCGGCGAGGGTGACCTGGGCGAGCGGCTGCGGGTCGCACCCGGCCGAGGAGCTGCCGATAATGGACTTGCCGCCGGTCGAGGCGAAGGTGGTGTCAGCGGCGCCGTTCTTGGAACGAACGGTGGATGCCGCGACGCGAGTCGAGGACGAAGCGGGCGTGCGAGCACGGATGCCGGTCGGAAGCGAAGCCATGAGCTTGATGATGTGCGACATGGTGCTGATGGCTGTTGTGTCCGGGTGGCGATGGTGCGCAAATGCTGTCGTGTCGTCGTGGACGGGGGTGCAGTGAGGTATGGGCTCGAGTAGCGGGGCTAGTAGAGCGGAACTCACGGCAAAGGGCTTTTGAAAGTACTCGCAAGATTCATGCAATGGGAAACTCGGATTACTTGGGGAGCGAGAGAGCGGGAGCGCTGAGGGGGACTCGCGCATTTGTACCCTGCTCCGACGGTATATGCACTCTTGGCTTGCTGCATGTCCCCGAGCAGGAAAGCCTTCAACTCCCACTCATTTTTTCAGCTGATGCTCATAAGCTACGAGAGGATTCTACTTGTGCCGATTGTGGCCAGCTGAAGAATAGTGCGAGTGCACGCTCGGCTGCCCTTCGTATCCGACCAGAACAACGGCTAAAGCAGATCAACTATTGCTCGGGACACTTGGAGATGGCAGGAAGAGCTTCGAAAGTCATCAGATTCGACAAAGGTCTGCCATCGGAGGAGCGAAACCAAGTGTGAGACGCGACGGGATATCACGCCGCGAACGCGAGACACTTTCGACTCCACTTCGCCCACTCAGTCTACGAAGGCCCATCGACGCCCTTCGACCGGACTTGCTGCAATGCCATCGCATGAACCTCAATGTGCAGCCAGTGACAGCCAACGGCCACTGGCGTAATCTTGCCTGACTTGTACGTGTCCGCCACGAGGCCTCGTGCCGCTTTCCCGCGTGCGGCCGTATCGATGTTCTCGCGAACGTTCCGCAGCGATATCCTCACGCTTAACGCTGAATAACGAGGCCAAGTGGCTGAGCGCATGAAGTGCGGGCAATGGAGCAAAGTCGAGCTCGCCGCCAAGTGAGAGTCCTTGAACACGCCTCGCCGAGGACCGCGACGCATTGAGCCCATCTCGGAGTGAAAGAAGTCGTCGTAACTGATGACGTCGCTCTCGGACGCGAAGAAGCGCGTTGGTCGGTAGTCGTGTCGATCCTCAGTCGCCGTGCTGCGCGGCAAACTTGTTGCTGGCTGCAAGGAGCGGAAGCGTCGGAGCAAGAGCGTGATGCGCGCGCGCGTCGCAGTTTTGTTGATCACGGTGTCGATGATGCCCGAGAAACGAATGATGTTTGCCGTTGGACTGCCACCGTTTCGACTCAGAGCACAATGGACCGGGTGTCGGCCAGCTCTAGTGCAGCGCAGCGAGCGAGCAAGGCGTGAGTGATCGATCATTGGCTAATGAGCGGGGGTTGCAGCGACCCAGGAAAACACGTTCCATGAAGGACGACGACCTGCTGCGCCGCCGCCAACACGACCACGGCGACGACTTGGACTCGAGCGTGCGCGCGCGTCGCTCGGGGATGGGAGTCGTCGGTTCATATTGTGCGCTCTGAGCTCAGTCATGTCGCGAGCCACAAGCAATCGGTACACTCCGCGGCCACGTCCACAGCGCGAGGTCACGGACACGTGCTGCTGTGCGAGGCGAGGTTGAAGAAGCCGATAGGCACGGCGAGGAGGACGATCAGGGCGTGACGCGCTCGAGGAAGCGCGACAGTGGCAATACGATCAATCGTCAGCCCGTGTTGGTCGAGGCGAGCAGCGCCTACTCGGAGGGACGCGCATGGTTTGCGCGCGCGTCAGTCCGCCGTATTCGCAACTGCAGCGCGTATAGTGAATGGAGCGTACCGTCGCGGAAGCGAGTCGTGGTTGTCGGTCATGCAGCACCGCTGGCCGCGGCGGCGGCGTCCAGGATGGAGGCAAGTACGGGCGCGGAGGAAGAAGAACTCGAAGCCGGTTGAGTCGGCTACACGGCGGATGCAGTCGCGCGGCTCGGTCAGTATGAGCCGTCGTGCGGATGGTCTCGTCCCGGCCACGCGTACCTGTATCATCGAGTTGCTGCGTGGTCTGATCTGGATGCGATTTTTGTCGCGGAGCATGAAAATATCTCGGTCAGCGCGTCGACAACTCGGAGCGGAGGTGGCAATGCAGCTGAGGCCGTCTGTGTACGTGTACGAGGCGAGCAGCTGGCCGCGCGCGAGCGACGGCGCGGTAGCCCGTTGCGACGCGGTGCGCACGCGTGTAAACACGAGCCGGGTCGATGCGAACGAGGAGGAGGAGCGTGGTTTCCATTTACCGGTCGCGGGGAACAGACGTCAGCGATGAAGGATTCGCGGACCGGTGTGATTGGAAAAGGAAGGCCCCACGTTCCAGGTCCCTTACTCAAGTGCATGGTGTAGTAGTATGTGTAGTCGGTCGTGGCTGTCATCGTCGCGCGCCGACGGAGCCCCGGACGTGCTCTGTTTGGGAGATTCCAGCCCTCCAGACTCGAGCGACGCGTCAGTTTCCCGTGACAACGCGGCGGCAGGAGATCTGGAGCGTACCTTCGAAGTGGTAGTACCACCGCCCACTGGCGAAGCGGCGGCGGCGGACGCGAACACGGCAATGTTGGCGGGGCGCACGGATGATGTTGACCTGGATTGACTTGGAGCGCTGACGGCGCGAGGCGGGATCACGACGACGCGGACGTACGCGATGGGCCATAAACACGGACATGGAGGCGGCAGCGGAAGCGTTCGCCGCGAGAGAGTGATTGGTCAGACCGTCGCGCGAGTACCTGGTCGAGGAACACACGATGGGTTTCTAGTGCAGAGCGCAGGGCGAGCAAGTCGTGAGCGATCGGCCATGTTCGCACGAGTGAGAGATCCAGCGCGACACGTCCCAGGTTGACATTGATCCTGCGCCCCCGCCGCGTGACGCTCGCCGCCGACTTGAGCTGGCCGTTCGCGTCGTGGCGCGTTGCGTCGTGTTGTGGCTGGCCGGAGCTTGGTGGTCAACGCGCGCGTGGTGTTGTCGCGGAAGTCGCGGAAGTCAACTCGCAGAAGCCGAGTTGCAGTTGTTGCGAGCACCGTGTTGAGTGTGAGCTTGGCCATGGACCGCAGTTGATGATCAAGATGGCAGCAGGCGTCGCGGTACTGGAGCGACCGATGTCGAGGCGCCCTGCCGCTTGAAGTGGTCAAAGAAGAGGAAGTTGAGCTCCATGAGGGACAATTACGTGAGGTCAGCGGCGCGTGTAGTGCCGTCAGTCGGTAGTCGTTCTAGTGTCAAGCAACAATGCGTTAGGATTCTGCGAACAGCGGCCCTCTCTTTCACGTACCGAATGATGCCACTCGCTCGCTCGCCATGGACTCGGCGCGCGTGAGTTTGGGGATGGAGGAGGATGGTCGTTGGCTTGGACTGATGTTCTTTGCTGAACGACCCGCGGCTCAAGCGAGTCATCATGATGGCCGTGACCGTGCGACCGTGGCCACGCGCTGGAACTGGATCAGGATCAGCGAGAGAGTCCTCGAGCGAGCGAGAGTGTGCGTCGAGCTTCTCGATGAGCGCGAGCTGACCCACGCCTGATGATGCCGCCCTTGAACGCGCGCGTTGTTGTGCTCGGGCACCGTGTTGCCTTAGAGCACCAGCGCCTCGATCGCGAGACACGGCGATGATCTGGTGAAGAAATACAGCAGCAGCAGCACAATGTGAGTGATCATCAGTGATACGTTCGTGCCTCCCAATGCGAAACGACACGTACCATCCATGCAGGGCAATGTACGCCGCCTGCCCCAGTCTCAAACTTGCGCCGTGTGGTCGGTCGAGCGTCATGTTGTAACTTGAACGTGAGCGTTGAGCGTGCGCGTAGCCGACCTGACGCATCGTGTCAGCGTGGTGCGGTAGTTTCCGAGCAGCTCGGGCCTTGAGCTCGCGCGCGTACAGCTGCGCAACGTGTTCTACACGGTTGCCATGAATGAGCAATGAATACATGGCGGCCACGACGAGGCCCATGGACACGTACCGCCGCCGTGCTTGAGGAAAATAGTTGGGGATGAAGCGGAAGTTGCTGCGATACCTGCGCGAGGCGCGCAGCGCAGCAAATGGTCGCAGAACCGCCCGCCGCTACCGCCAGTACGGCCGAGAGCGAGCTCAAGGTCGTCGCTGCTACACGTGAAGCCGACCTAAGTCAGTGACAAGCAGAGCGATGGGTCTTGAATGTCCGCGTACCTTCGCCGAGCCGCTGCTGGATGTACGCGATCCACGTTGAGCTTGACCTGCATCTCGGCGCACAGGTCACCGACGGGTGACGCGTATTGAGGAAGTATCTGCAATGACGCGCTTCGCGTCAGCAGTCGTCGCGAGGCGTGCCCTTGGCGTACCAGATGTAGCAAAGGTGCCAAATGAGGACGCGATGACCGAGATTCAGACGTATCGCGTCACGTCGTCAACGCCATAGTTGCTGTTGTTGTTACTGGTTCAGGGCTACGTATGGGCGCGCTCCGATATCAGCCATCCCGTGGGCGAGCGGGCGGCGTTCAAAGGCTGTCGGAGTGCCGCGTGAATCCCAGTCGCTCGCTTACCACGAGCCTGACGGGCGACCGCTGCTGATGTCGCAGAATGGGTGCTGGCGCTGCGAGTGCGATCGAGAGAAGGAGAGCTCGAACTTGTTTGATACTACACGAAAGCGGACCCAGGTCAGTCACGAGCCGTGTCATGGGCCATGGACGCACGCGTACCAAAATCGATCCCTCTGGAGTGCGATCCACGTCAAGCTGGACCCGCATCTCAGCACACAGGTTACTCGGTGAGCATACCGAGGTAGCCGAGGGACACGTTGAGCATGACGCGACACGACGCGGATCTGGCGAGCGCGCCGCGTTCAACGACACGTACCGCTCTAGAGCCAGGTAGCTCGCGAGGCGCTTGACCCGAGGCCGGGTGCGCGTGGCCGCGGGCTCGACTGGTCCAGTCGAGAATCTCCTCGACGGCGTCGACATCGACTAGAGCAACGTGCGACGGGTCAGTTGGCGTCTCAAGGTGTGTTCTCGGCGTACCAGATGCGCAGGTGGCGAGAAGGGTCGAGACAGCGCGCAAGATGCGGAGGGCATGCGGCGACGGCCGGCCGGAATACACGGACAGAAGCGCGTGTCAGCGTTGTCGGCGAGGGATGTGTGCGACCGTGTGCGCACCGGCATCGCGCAGTACCTCATCCGCTGCACGGACATGAAGATCGCGATGTCGCAACGGCTGTGACGTCTACACGCGTGGCCCATCGTACAGCGAGGGGTCCCGCTGCGCGAAACCCGGGACACGAGCCCCGGCGACGAGCCAGCGGTCCGCTCGCGCGCAGGCGCGCGCGAGTACCGAGGCCGGGCCGCGATCGCTTCGAGTAGCTGTGGGTGGTGTTGGAGCGCGGCACGCAGCGGAAGGCGAGGAGTCGATGGCATTGCAAAAAGTCGTGGATCGTATCAAGAGAGCGTTACTATACGCGTCGACACGACGCGCTTCGGGATGCAATCGCCGGTGGTACACGCGTCGCGGAATCGCGTCTCCGGCGGCTGCGAGACAAGATCGCGCGCACCTGATCCCGGCTGACCGCGAAGCGTGACGAATTTCGCTTTGCGTCGACCCGAAACCATGTCCACGTGGACTCACCAGGCCGCCTCATATATACACTTGAGCTCTTCGCATGCACGAGCGTCGCCGCGGATCCGTTGAGTGCGACGCCGCGCGGTGGACGCGTTACGCCACATTGCATCACCGCGGCTGGGTGGCGGAACGCACTCCCATATGACGGCGGCCCCCTATCCCTCAAGCTTTCTCCCTGCCGGCGCGTTCACAGGCGTCTTGGGGTGTCATGGACCTCAGAAAATCTGCGCGACTGCCTGCAACGGCGCTCCCGTAGCCGTCCAGACAGTCTACCGTCACTGCTCGCCTGGAGCTCTGCTCGATGGTTTGGGCTGCTACGGCGCCCCTGACCGGCACTTCCGGACACGTACGACGGTGCCCGAGGTGCTCTGAGACGGTCGTGCGAGGTGATCCGGCCCCGAGGGGACGCCGCTGACCCTCCTTCGCGTCGCCGACGCGCCTGGTCGCGACAGCTTCTCCTCAGCGTGTTGCTGAACAGCTCGCACACGCACTTCATCGAGTCCGTGGTGCATACGCGCCAAGAAGACGACGGCCTGATCCATGACACGGCTCCCTCCATCCTCGGCCTGCCGCGGGCCACGTTCATCGCGACCTGCTCGCTGGTGAGTTCGTCGAGGGCCGCCCTGCATTTTGCTTCATGACTTCAGGCATGAGACCTCGGGCCTGCTGCGGCTCTCGGACGCGCTTCGAAGCACAGCACACGCTGTCGCCCCGTTCCCCGCGACTCGCGACGCGTGGGAACCGGGGCCCCGGTCGATGGCCGCCGGACGCGTCGCTCCCACGGCCCTCGTGTCTCTCGTGCCCGATCGCTCTTCAGTCGTTCTCGAGCGTCGCTCGGCGAGAGTACTGCGGCCTGTCCTCGCCGTGAGATGCGCCGGCTGCGAGCCCTGCAGCGCGCATGATCACAGCGTCGTGCCGGCCGTCCTCGCTCTCCGTCTGCGCCGCGATGCCGCTGATGAATCGCATGGAACGCAACCAGCACTTGCTGCATTTCGCTCACGCGTGTCTTCTTTCGCCCCCATCGCGGCGGGCGGCCAGGAGCTGATGGCGTGAGCACCCGCTCGGTGCACGTCGCTCGCCGCATGTGCGGGCCCACTGCATCGGCTACTCGCCCGTCGCCCTGCTGCGGGCAAGCCGTGAAGGGCAACACGCGATTTGGATTTGCGCGGCAGCGTTGCCACACTCGGGCGCGGTGAAGCGGTTGATGGAAAGTTCGTTGTGAGAGCGAGCTCGAGGCGCCATGGCCCGATGCGAACGGCTGCCGCTGAGCCTGCTGTCCGCCACGCGTGGATCCGGCACCGAGCGAGGAACCGCCGACGCTGCCTACGACGCTCTCGTTCGCTCCCGACTGAGGTGCAGGCACCGAGTTAGGGCTGTTGTGCGAGAGCCGATCCGTCGGCAAGGGTACCGCGGCGGCAGCAGGTATGCGCTACATGGACGGCTGACCGTGAACCTGCTATACGCCGCGCGTGGACCCGAAGCTCGGGGCCGATTCGCAGACGCTGCTTGCAGGGATCTCGCTCGTTTCCTCTCGCTCCCGTATGACATCCAGGCGCTGAGTGCGATCGTTCGTGTGAGAATCGACCCGTCAGCGACGTCGCCTTGGTGGCGTTGGTGGGACGCAACATGGGCGGCGAGGCGGAGTCGGTTTCTCGGCCAGGGACGCGTCGATCGCCATCTTCTCCCGCGTGTACCGGCGGCGAAGTCGCCAGCGCGCCCTCGTCACCCGCTCGGTTAGCACCTCCAACCAGCTGATAGGCGACGCTCCCGGCCTCGCGATCGCGCCTTAACGCCCGCATTCGTTCGCCCCGCCTGCGTGCTCGCGACGGGGGTCACCGCTCAACCGGGACGCGCTTGCGAGAGAGAATATTAGTTGAACTCAAAGCATTTATGCTCAACAACTCAATAATCGTCCCCAGAATCGTAATACTCGTCACCGTAGTCATCTTCGCCGGGCTGCGGGCAGTTGTCAAAGTACGTCGGAAACAGCGGCAGGAGCAGCGCGCGCTTGAGCTCGCTCTTGAGGCTCGCGAACGCCGTAGCGACGGCCGGCGCGACCTTCTGCGACCCCGGCTTGGTCTGCGGGAACCGGTTGATGTCGGGGATCTCGCGGTCGACCGTCGCCGCGCGGCAGGACTCGAGATACTCGCCGATCGCGTCGCCGATCTCGCCGAGGCCGTCGACCGTCGGGATCCGCGCCTCGGACGCGCGGACATACGCGTTCTCGGTCTTCTTGATCAGCTTGCGCAGCTTCTGCCCGCTCGCGCGCGCCGCGGCCGGCGCCGACTTGGACGGGAGCGGCGGCACGTACACGTAGCTGACGTCGAGCGCGGGCGTGATGCCGACGGCCTTGCCCTGCGGCGGGATCACGATCGGCTGGTGCACAAAGAGGACGGCGATGACGCCGCGCGGGCTCGAGTTGCTGCCGATCTTGAACACGCACGCGCCGCCGCGATCGGCCACGTGGTGGAACAGCTTCATGGGTGCATCTTGAGCGCCGTCGCGTTCCACGCGCCCACGCAGTCGGGCAACGGCACGCTCGGCAGCTGAGGCATGCTCCCCGCGCCGCGCGGCCGCTCGCTGCGCGTGTACATGTCGTCCTCGAAGGTCGCGTGCGAGACCTCGGTCATGAACTCGGACACGGGCGGTCCGCGCTCGCGGACGGGGAACGACGCGAACCGCGGGATCAGCGCGCTCAAACCGAGCGTGGGCGAAATGGCGCGCGGCTCCTTGCGCACGGTCACGGACACGCGGCGCATCTTGGCGTCGGGCGTGACGCTCGTCGACGACCAGGGCCACGGCGCCGCGGTACAGCGCGAGGTCCGCCGCGGGAACGGGCGACACCGAGGCTTTGCCGCTGCCGCGCGGCAGCTCGAGATCGAGCTGCACCGTGGTGATGTCGACGTCAGTAACGCCAAGGATCGTGGGCCGCGGCGCGGACGGGCGCGACGCAGGTTGACCCGCGGCAGAGCCAGAATCGACAGTCGCAGCAGCCGCGACGATGGCGCTCCTCGATGAGCCACGTCACGTTGAGCGTTCCGCGCTTCTCGTCGAAAGCGTGCTTGAGTGCATAGAACAAGGCGGGAAATTGGCCGTCGAGTCGGTAGAGGCGGATGGCCGAGATCGGGGGAAGGTTCGGAAGCAGCGTGAAGGTGGCGCGGACCTGGAAAAGCGGACTGCGCACGCAGATGTCGAAAGGAAAATCGAATCCGTGGACGCGCGCGAGAAGCCCGCGTTCGGGAGGCATCGCGGCGATGATGCCGAGTCGCTCGAGGTCCTTTTTGACCGCCTCAGCGCCGTCACACGGCCACGAGAGCGAGTTGTACGCCTGGCCACTGTTTTTCTCGACGAAGCAAGGGTGAATTCCGGATCCATCGATGCGATCTTCGATCAGCTACCGCCCAATCTGCGCTACTCGTCGATGGCGTTTGTGCGCATCGCCGGGGATAGGAACGCCTTTCTCAAAAAATTCCATCGTCGCGCGCCCTCGCATTTGACAACGAACATATCGGCGTATTAGCGAAAGCCCTTGAAAGTGCTAACCCTGAAAGTTTATGTTGTATAAATCGCTTCCATTGTACTCCACTCTGTGCGCGTCCGCGCGACGGGAATACCGTCACCAAGTTGGTACGCTATAACCTGTCCAACGGCTGAACTGTCTGTGGACGGACAGGAACCGAGCGGTGAGACTAGGGAGACGCGTTCAACAATCATCTGATCTGAAGCCGAGCGTCCGCGCTCGATTGCCAGTACCTCCACCACTCACTTCGTTCGGGTGTCAACTGTGCGGGGCTTTGCCCAAGTGCCCTCTCGCCACAATCACCTGGCACAACAGACGCGCGATTGACGCGTGATGCGAGGAACTGCATGACTTGTGAAGTGGGAGACACGGGACTCGCATCAAGCACAGCGCTGACTGAGATCGTGTTTCGGACCCGTAAAACGCAGAGGGGCTCGCGGGAGAAATTCGCGACGCGTCAGTACCGCGCGTTGGGGCCGTCACCGCACGTCTCCTCGTTTCTGCTCGCCTTCCTAATGTTGAGCTGGATTAAGTCGACTGCGGACGTGGCGGCGCAAGATAAGGGTCGCCGAACGAATTGCCTTTCAAAATTCTTTAGCAACTCTTCGTGCAGCGATCTGCGCTCACGCACGCACAAACGCGGCCATCCACGCTCAAGTGATGGTGCTTTTGATGGAGCGCTAGCGCGCCTTGATCGTGTGCGCCAAGTGCCCTCACATGCGCCTCAGTGCAGCATACACGCACGTAGCGCGTAGCTCCAGCGCGCTCAAGGTAACTGAGGTCGGAATTGTGACGGACGCGTCAAGGCGAGCCGCTCGCTCACAAGAGCATGCTGGTACTCTTGACGAGCCGAAAAGAAACTGGTCGTCAATAGTGAACCAACGGAATGCATGAACTACGCACAACGAATGCGCGTGACGACTCGATCTTGACTAACGCATCGATTTTCTGCCAGGAAGGCACCCGACCATGATGGCTTTCGCGTCGCACGCTTTGATCCAGCTCGAGACCTCGAGCGAGCTCGCATCCTTGCGTGCGGAAAAAAAAACTGAGCTCGGATGAAGCGGACCTACGGTGGAAGGATCGCGAAAAGTCGACGCGCGTCACGGTGCCCACGAGATATCGTTGACGATGACGCGAGACACTCTAGCGCATATGAATATCGTGTGCATCATGATGCGCGCATGAGCGGAGCGCTTCATCTCGTTCTTCTCCGCCGGGCGAAAGTTGTTCATGCGTCGATGCTCATCGTCACGCAAACCCTCGAGAACGGGAAGACTGTTAAGCTTGTACTGACGCACGTCTATCAGAGGGAAGGTGGCATCAACAGTCGCGTCCGCGGCCGCGACGGCTTACTCAGCCGACTTTCGCTCTCCTCCAGTTGCGCGGTGGTCGACGTGCACAAAAGCATAGGATGGGAAGGCTATCAACGATGTCGAAAGTCATAATGATTCGCGGTGCGCATGGAAAAAGCGCTCGCCCGAGCTCTACAAAGTGTTCAAGTGAATCGATCGCACGTTCCGCCACCGCACAGGTGGCAGCGGTTGAATCAGAAGCGGTTAACAGCACAGCAGGTGAGCCGCGCGTGCTTGCGCTGGAGCAAAGCCAGATGTGCGCTCCGCTCATGAGATCGCATCCCGCACCATCGAAGCGAAGATATCGCGTAGCTACTCGTCGCGAGGGCACAAGCGACTTGGTCGTAACACTTCGCTCAGCGCAACGTTACGCGGCAAGTAAGCGAGACGCGACGCGATGCCTGGACAGCAGAGCGGCGGTGTAGTGGCGGCGGCGGGGGCGGCGCAAGAACAGCGAGAGCATAGACGCAAGGAAAGAAACGAGATGACAGAGCGCATCGCCTTCGAGCTGGGGTCGCTTCGCGGTGAAAGGTGCTGCAAGCCGTGGCGACGTGGAAGCATCCCGCGACAAGCTCCTCCGCTAGCGAGTTCGCCTAAGCAGCACTCATGTATTCGCAAGAGCAGAGTGCGAAAGCGATGCCAGCAACGGAGCACTCAAGTCACCGATCGAGTCGAGTACAGCACGTCGCCGCGCGAGCGCCACACAAAACGCTGCAGGAGAGACGGGAACAGCCTGCCGTCGATTTCATGATTTATGATATCTATTGCATAGAGTAACTCAGCTTATTTGATTAAGGGGAGCATACGGGAGGGGAAGCGAGAGCTGGAGCAATGTGGCGCAACGCGACACGGGGGGTGATGTCATTGAGAAAAGTGTGACTGTAACGTGACGAAACGAGAGCTTCAAGGTCGCAGCGCCTACGGCTTGGGCAAAGCCCCGCACCCATTTACTTGAACCACCTAGACGCTTCGCGTCTGGTCTTCAATCGAGGGCTAAAGCCCTCCGCCACGTTGGAGCACGGCACACGTGGGAGGTTTTGTACCGCTGAAAGTCGTGCGTCATCATGGAGTCGCATCTTTGTTCCCATCACACACCAAAATAATTGGAGGCAGATAAGTATACTTTTAACACTACAAATGAAATCTTACACTAAATCTCGCGAAGCCTCTTGCTCCGCCGCTGCTCATGCAATTCTGGAGCGCGCTTCTGCTCGCGCTTACGCTCGCGATACCGCCTTGAGTACTCTTGGTCGCGCGCCTTCTGCTTCGCCTCCTTGTCGCTCTTGATCTGGCGGTGCTCTTGCATCGCGTGGCAAAAGAGCTCCGCGACTCGGGGGTGGTTTTGCGCAACGGTTTGTCCGTGAGCGAACGCGCCCTCAGTCAACACGTCTAGCGCCTGGAGCCGCAAGTCTTTGGCCACGGCCCGCGGATCAGGGACCATGGCGTCGTACACGCTGTCCGGGATCGGATGGAGAACCCACAGAAACGCGCTCTCGCGGAGCCGCGAGAGCGCAACGTACAGCGACGACCCGGTGATCGATCCAGACGAGCCGTTAAAATGATGGCGTTCTTGGTCACGCCTTGGACCCCGTGCACCGTCATCGCAAAGGCGGGCACGACTGGGAACTGCTTGATCTTGACCTTTTCGTGGTCCTTGTACTGCTCGTGAGTATCGAAGTTCTTGACCATCTTGGCGCACAGTGCGCTGGACTCGGGTTTCTTGAGTTCGGTTTGCTCGCGCGACGTCATACCGCCCTCCTTGTAGAGAAAGTCGTCCGAGTGCATGGCGAGCGGGATGACCGTGTCTGGCCAATCGGCCGGCATGCCAGGAAACCGAGGGCCAGGCGGCGCGTCGGGCAGGTCGATACACACAGTATGTGGCTCCCGCGATGGGCGGTACATGCGCGAGCCGGTCTCGGTAAACGTCGTGCCCGGAAACCAGTCGATGTGGTGCACGACGCCGATATCGCCATTCGCGCACCCCTTCTCGACGCACTGGTTGACCTTGACGCGCACTTCCATGCCGACAAAGACCTCGAGGATGGTTGGCAAATGGGTGATCGAGTCGGGCTCCTCGGCGAGACGGAGCAGGTCCCTTTCGCCAATCGGGAGGCGGACGGTTGCGCCGTTTCGCTCCTTCTTGCGCGTGATGCTGGCCTTAATCTGAAACACGACGCGTTCTGGGTCCGCAGCGGCGAGCCGCGTGTACAGCAGGTTGAAGGTGTGACGCGTGTAGTTATTGGGCGCAATGACTGTGAGCCCGCGCGTCTGGAGGATCTTCTTGAGCGCCTTGTTGCCCTGGTCGTCGCTCAGCTGGCGCAGGCGAGCGGTCGTGCGCGAGTCGAGCAGGCGGCGCAACTCGTCGGGGGCCTTGTCGAGGCGGAACGCGTCGAGACACCTGCCCCATGATGGGTCGTTGACGAACCGGTTGCTGCGCACGAGTCGAACGACACGTCGGGCGCGCCAGTACGCGAGCTGGCCCGAGTGCTTTTTTTTCGCGCCCGTGGTGTCGTACGCGAGCAGCCGCTCGAAGAACGAGTCTGGCGCATCGTCGAGCACCTCGGGTAGCTGGAACAGCGCCGTGCCGTTCACTGGTGGAAGCTGCAAATGGTCGCCGGCGAGCATGACGATGCAGCCGCCAAACGGCTCGTCGCACCGACGCAGGTCGCGAAGGCTCGCGTCGACCCGTCCGAGCAGCTGCGCGTCGCACATGGAGAACTCGTCGATGATCACGGCGTGACGTCCTTGCCACGCGCTGGCGACAGCAGAGTCGGTGCGGATGCTCTTGATGTCGGGGCTGAGACTCTCCCCCTTGAGCGAGAGCTGGCACGCGGCGTGGATAGTGGTACCGCCAATGTTGGCGGCCGCGATGCCTGTCATGGCCATGACCATCATGCACTTTTCGCGGTTCTAGGACGCGAAAAAGTACCGGATCGCGTCAATGACGCGCGACTTGCCCGTGCCGCCCGAGCCGGTGAGAATGATCGGCGAGCAATCCTTGCTCATGGGCGGAAGCGAGGCGAGAGCTAGTGCGTTTGGCCGGCCGCGGCCCGACGCGAGCGCGCCCGGATCCGATGACGCGGCGGCCTCAGCGACACCGCTGTCGCCGCCAATGAACGTGGCGATGAGCGGCATGAGGAAGAGCACGAACGCGCGGTGCTGCTCCTTGTTCAGGTTGAACTTGAGCGAAACCTGCGCGAGGCTCGCGTACGCGGGCGTGTGCTTGGTGCGCTGCTCCGTCTCCGTCCACTCCTTGCCGCGAGTCGCGTGGTCAAAGTTGTTGAGCGAGTCCGCAGCCTTCATGACGAGGAACCGCTTGCGCTTCACTGCAGATTCCGTTTATCTCGCGGCGAAGGTAATGCGCCAAACGTCGGCGGCGGGTACTTCTGGTGCTTCTGGACCGTCCTCAACAACGTTTTCGGGATCGACGCCGATCAGCGACTCGGCAGCAGCGTCTGACGTGGTTGACGCGCCGTTGAGCGGCGACTGCCCGCCTTGCGGAGCGACAGGAGCGGTTCCAGCAGCGGCCGGCGCTGCAGATGCGGCGCTGCGGTGCTGCGCCAGGAATCCTTTCAGCGTGTTCGCCGAGATGGGCTCCTTGAGCGTCGTCGGTGGGACGGCCGCCTTGACGTCGAACGGGTGCACTGGAGGGAGGCGCAGGTGGTCGACCAGGTCTGCAGCAGCACCAGGGACCAGCGCGTCCATCACCAGCTTGAAGTTCTGCTCGCTAACGGTGGGCGCGACCTCGGCGCCAGCACCGTTCATGGCGTTTTCGGCAATGACCGGATCGAGGGCAATGTCCTGCTGCGACTGAGTGAACATGGTCCATTCTGCAGTCGGGTCCTCGTTGGCGGTCGCCTTGGCGCGCGAGCTTGACGCGTTGCGGTCGCTGTCGCCAGTTGGAACGAACAGCTCGCCGCGCTCCTCCTGCGACAGCCTGGCCGAGAGCTCGGCGTTCTCGCGATCGCGGCACTCACGGTACGCGCGCGCACCGTCGAGACTGAAGTAGTACTCCTGGGCGTACTCAAGGTGGTTGAGCGCAGGGTCGCCGGGTTGGAGGCCCTCCTTGAACGCCTTGAACTTGGCGATCGCCAAGCCGTTCTCGTCGAAAATGTCACTCGAGACGCGGAAATGGCGCAGCAGTAGCAGCGCCATGCGCGAGTACTTTTCCTCGGACCCGGGCACGTCGCCAAACTTGCGCGGGTCGGGCATGTGCGGGCCGGCGATTTTGGGCACGACCTCGACGATGTTCTTGCGCAGCTCGCGCGTCTTGGCCAGCGGGTGGTCGGCCATGAAGGACAGCCTCGTGCCGGGCGGCATGTCGGCAGCTGGTCCGAGTTCTGCTTGCGCGGGCACGACGCGCCCGCCGTTGGCGAGGACCTCGCGCATTTTCGGTGGAATGTTGACGCGCGACCACGAGGAGATACACTCGTACCACGACAGGTTCTCGAGCTCGGGCGGGCGGAACACGTAGTCGTGCAGCGCGACGTTGAGCAACGGCTTGCCGTTGACGCTGATGGTGCTCGCGATGCACTCGACATCCTGCTCGGTCACCTCGCCAGCAGCGACGCCCGCGAGGTCGAGCCACCGCATCGCCTGGTACAGCAGCAGCGGCGCGAACTTGTGCGGGAAGATCCCGGCGGCCGCCGTGTGACTTCATTGCGCAGGTGCAGCCGCAGCTGCAGCAGCAGATCATCACGCCGGCGCCGCCGCCTTCGGCGCCCACGGCGCCCGCCATGCCCCCGCCAGCCTCGTACTTCAACCCGCCCTCCACCCCCTCTTCCTCGTCGTCGGCGCCCGCCTCGTCGTCGACGCCCGCCGTCCCGCCGCAGCAGCCGTCGACGGCCTCGTCCTTCAACCCGCCGTCGACCCCCTCTTCGTCGTTGGCGCCCACCGTCCCGCCGCCGGCCCACCATCACCATCACGGTGGTCCCGCGGGCTTGTCGTCAGCGCCCGCTCTGCCGCCGCCGGCGCACCATCACGGCGGTCCCGCGGGCCGCAGCAACCCGTACGGCGCCCGCCCGCAGGAGTGCATCCCGCCGACCCCGGCCACGCAGCTGTCGGGGCTGACGCTGTCCTCCCCCGTGCGCCAGCCGCGGTTCGTGTTTGACGTGTCCGACGAGGAGGGCGACTCGGACCCCGAGTTCACAACGCGCATGGCGGGGATCCTGCGCGAGCTCAACGACGGCGTCGCCTCGTTGTCCTCCTCGGCGACGGCCGTGCAGACCGCTGCACCGCAGATCACCAACGCGTCGTTGTCGTCCTCGACCGCCGTGCAGCCCGCCGTTTCGCAGGTCGACGCGACCGTCGCCTCGTCGTCGTCGACCTCGACGCTCTCGACCGCTGTACAGCCCGCCGGGCCGCCGGTCGGCTCGTCGGCCGCGTCGTCGTCGTCGTCGACGACTTCAAGTGCGACAGTCGCGCTCGCGGCGCCCATCATCGAGGAGGCGGGCACGACGGATCGCGAAGTCGCGTCAGCCACGGCCGTTCCCGCTGACGCGCCCAAGCGCACGGCCGCCATGTCCGCCGAGGAGGGCGGTGACGTCGACGAGGACGAGTTTGAGGCGGTCGCCAAGCGCCGCCGCCGCCGCGGCGGCCGCAGTTAACTGAACGACGTCGTGTTCCTCTCTCCACTTCCTCCGTTTCCCTCTTTTGTTGTTGCTGTCCTCTCATTCACAATATTTGATTTTTTTTGTTACTATCACGATTGACTGCAGGCGAGAGAGCTTGGTGGTGGGAGACTCGGACGCGTTGGTTATATCCCGTGAAACGCGTGAAACACGTGCGTGACGCACGTGGACCAGGGAGACACGTCAGATCCCAAGGGCGCGCGTCGGCTAGGCAAAAATAGAGGGCTTTAGCCCTCGACTCTTCCCCGCGCAAGACATGAATTCCCTCACCATGGATCCAATGCAAAAACGACTTGCTGCAATCCCTTATGTCATCATCGACCTGATTCTGACCGAGGCCGTCTTGCTCACCGGTCCAAGTGGCCTCGATGGTCTACGCGAGTATGGATCCGTGGTGCCGCGAGCGCTCGCACCGCGCACCCACGACGCCATAAAGCAAAGGCTGCTTTTGCGAATGTCCATGGACGAGGCCACGTACCAAGGTCGTGTCGACGTGCTCGAGGCCTGGCGTCTTTCTGGGTTCCCGCTCCAATACACGTACAAGGCTTTTGACGACGTGGGGTCGTACGACACCTTAGATTGGTGGTATCGATCGGGACTTGCCATGCCCGAGGCCCAGGAGCGCTATCCGGAGTTTGTCGTTGTCCATTTCATGGGCGCGGGCGATCCTGCTAGTCTCAAGGTACAGCTGCGTGTTGTCGGTTATTCGATCCGCATCCGCAGAGCGCTTCCTGATTACCATTGTACTCTGTAGCGACTTGTCCGCAAGGACGAGTCGGCTGATGACGCGGTCATTTTCGATGTCGCCAGGACAGTTGCAACTGAGCGCACACGAAGCTTGGCAATCGGATGTACTCGGGTGACTCAAGCGGGGGCGGCTGCCCTCGCTGGTGCACTCGCGGCAAACGGCAATGTCCGAAACGTGCACATCAGCTGCTGCTCCTTGACCTATCCGCTGCTGTGCTCCCTCCGCCTTCCAACGAGTGTCAAGCAGCTCAAACTCGACCAAAATTGGGTGTTTACGGGGGCGTCCGCGTCCGCCTCGACTGACCCGTCGCCGTTTCCGCCCCACCTCGAGGAGCTCGCGGTCGTTTGGGACAACTTTTCGTGCGACGCCGATGCTCAAGCATTTCTCCGCCAAATTCCTCCATCGCTCACCTTCCTTCAGCTCGGGACCGCGACCCCCAAACCGTTGTCAGGATTCGGTCTCGCACTCGGGCGCCATCTCCCAAAGGGCCTGCTCACACTCGATCTTACCCGCGCCTTGCTCTCGTCTGAAGACCTTGTCGACCTTGCGCCTTAGGGCCCGTTTGGTTCAGATCAGGTGGATCAGCTGAAAAAGTTGCCACGTTTCACCTCACCCCCGTTCATCTCAGCGGCCGTGCGAACCAAACGCCCCGCTGGATGAACCCCCCCCCCCGCAATAAAATCTTTCCCACCTCTTTGCAGCCGCACTTATTGCAACGAATCAACACCTAACCTCACGCATCGTGTTCTCGAGCCCTCAAACAACATGGGCAAGGGATACAACCGCAAGCTGCGCGGCCTAATGCTCACAGCCGCCCTCGCTCTCCTGCGACGTCTCGCTGCGCGCAACGAGCGCCGCTCGTGGGAGCCTATCCGCACGTCCACGCTTTCTGGCGAGTCGTGGGTTCAAGAGCTGCTGACGTGCAACAGCAAAACGCGTTTTTCGGAAATCGCCCGTATGCCCCGCGAGACCTTCAAGGCCATCTGCCGCCTGTTCCGCGACCGTGGCCTTCTCGCCGACGGCCGCGAGCTGTCCGTCGAGGCGCGCTTCATGGTTTTTCTTGTCATGGCCGGCGAGGGCAGCACCAACCGCAACCTCAGGGAGCGGTTCCAAATCTCTGGCGAGACCGCGTCCAGGGTTCTGAAGCAAGTGCTCGACGCTCTGTACCGCCTGATGCCCGAGTTCATTGTCCAGCCGTCCGATTCTACGCCCGTGCATGAGCGCATCGCCCACGACCCGAAATACGCTCCGTTCCAGAACGCGGTCGGCGCGCTTGACGGAACGCACATCCCGTTTGTTGTGCCCACTAAGCTTCACGACTCGTTCCGAAACCGCAAGGGGACCATATACTCAAATGTCCTCGCTGCCTGCGACTTTGACTTGAACTTCACCTACGTTCTCGCAGGGTGGGAGGGCAAGGCGCATGACTCGCGCGTGCTCTCGGACGCCTTCGCCCGTGGGTTCAAGATCCCCGCCGGCCGCTTCTACCTCGCCGACGGCGGCTACGCAAACCGCACGTCCATCATCGTGCCCTTCCGCAGTACCCGCTATCATCTTCGCGAGTTTGCCCGCGGCAAGGATGGGTACGTTCTCACTGCCATGACCATCACGTTGGCGCCATCTCATCCGCTTCATCAACGTACGTAGAGTTAAGAACCGCGAGGAGCTTTTCAATCTGCGTCACGCGTCGCTCCGCAACTCCATTGAGCATATCTTTGGCGTGCTCAAGAAGCGGTTCCGCGTCCTCTCGATTGGCGCGGCCTACCCAATCAAGACTCAAGTCAAGCTTGTGTACGCGCTCTGCACGCTGCACAACATGATCAACAAGTGGAACCAAGGCGGCGACGCCTTCTTTTGCGACGCCGAGACGGAGCTCCGGCGCGCGCGGGACGCGGCGCGTGAGGCGCGTGTGCGTGGGCGCGAGCCCCTGAACGACGAGAACGAGGAGGACGACGAGGCCGCTGTCCTCGAGGCCTCGCTGGACGGAGCTCGTCAGCGCGGTATCTCGCTTCGGAACCGCGTCGCAAATGTTCTTTGGACCGAGTACAGGCGCGTCATGGCCGCTCGTGGGACCCGTCTTTGAAGGCGCGAAATAATTGTTGTACCCGCATGCATGCTGTAATATACTGATTTGTCAAGTACTATAATGTTATATAAGCGATTCTAGATGATTTGACGCGTCGCTGAGGTCAGAATGCATCGGTGGAGACGCGTCGATCAATCACGTGACGTGCGAGACACTTTGCGAACCACGCGTTTCTCAACGAGTCGCGTCATTTTCGAGCCAAGGGTAACGATTGAAGATACGATGGACACAAAGCCAGATGTATTGGACACAAATGGGCGAGAACAAGGCCAGGAAGCAACGCGAGGGGAGGGGGACATGTGCGAGTGAGCTACTGAATGAAAATCTCGAGGATGCGCTTGCGCTTCGATTCGGACACGGCCATGACGCGAAGCGCTTGATCCTCGGTCAGGCGGGTGGCGACGTCGATCTGGTACTCTTCATTGTCGTTGTACGCGTCCTGGACCCATTCAAGTGCGGCGGTCAGGACGGGCTTGGAGTCGGCGGTCGCGACGCTCTGGAACACCTCCTTGATGCCCATGAGGAATTCCGAGTCCGAGAGGCGACGCGAGCTGCTGTCCGAAGTGCGGCTGCGCTTGCTGGCGGGGGCCGCGTCGTCTTGACCATCGACACCTTCCACGTCACCAGACTCCTTGCCGTCCTGCTCGAGGTGCGAGTACTCGCCGGTGGTGGTCGAGCCGCCCCACGAAGGAAAACAGCGTTTATATAGGCCGGGAAGCACAGCCTGAAGGTTTCGGGGGCGAGCAGACGGGCAATTCAGCGACGAGGGTTCCATTCAGCTCATCCGGGGATCGACCCAAACGCCGCGATGAACGCGACGGGGTGAAAATGCCACGTTTCAGCTGGGTGAACACCGGACCGTGTAAAATCGATTGATCCACCTGATTCACCCCGGAACCAAACGGGCCCTTACTTGCCGGCTGTACTGACTCACCTCAACCTCTCGGCAAACCATTTGGACGAACGCGCCGCGGTACAGCTCGTGCAGCACCTCCCGCCTGGTCTTATCATGCTTGACGTCTATGACACCGACCTTGGCGACGCGGGTGTCGCCGCTCTCATGCCGCGACTTCCTGTGACCCTCCGGATCCTCAACATTGGAGCGGTCCACATGACCAGCACTGGCGTTGCTGCTGTCATGGCGCACGCTCCACCCGGTCTCAAAGATCTTACTCTGGACGACGCGCGGGTCAACATTGGGTGTATCGACGTGATCTTTGAACATCTTCCGCCTCAGTTGCGCCGCATGTCGCTAGCGGACCTTCAGATCGACGGCGACAAGACTTCCTTTATTCAAGAGTGTCAGAGCCTAGCGTCGCTACGTCTCACTCTCTCCATTTCTTCGGCGGACGAGGAGTGAATGTGCAAATGGCTAACTTGGCCCATATACAGAAGAAGTGTCTACTTCGTTTTCTCAGCTGTAGCTTTAGCGAATCTGAGTTTCTGTGGGAGCAATTTGAAGCTATCAGGCTCATCAACCTTCACGTGAATGGCTCCGACCCGCAACTTTCGCGAGTTTCGATCTTTGACTCCAACTCTCGAGCTCTGACTCTGATTCCGAGTCCCCGACTTTCCGCATTGGCCTCAGCTCAGGTTAATAAAAATTCTGATACTATTCATTCCAGATGGCGACCTGCATGGACGACTTCGAGTGCACGACAAGCTGGAGCGACAGTCGAGTGGTCGGTCGCTGCTGTCTCCCACTGCTGCGCCACCCGCTGCGCCACCCGCCGAGCCACCGCTCTCCGACCCCACCTGCGCCAACCACTCCGACCACATCATGCACTGCGGCGCTTCGAGGCGTCGTCCAGATGATCCGATTTCTCAGCAACCTTCCCGCCCACCGCGGCGCGCACCGCTTCTGATCCTCAAGGCGCCAGGGACAGAAATGATGCGACGTACGCACTGAGGAGAGAAACATGAACGCGGCAAGGCGAGAACGACGGTGCGACGCGACCCCGAAACATAGGCTTCAGACGGTGAGCGCGACGCTGAGGATCCACGACCACGACTGGATCACGCCCGCAAACCGACCATAACCCGGCGACACAAAAAAAAGGTTCAGCAACCTCAGGCGTGTAAGCGTCCACTGTATCGTACTGAACGTAGTCAGCCGCGAATTGATCAAGGTCGACTCTTCAATTGCTAGGTATGCGTGAGCGGAAGGCAGTGGTGCTCGCCGCCGCATACCAACCGCATCGCGCGGATCGGCCTGTGCGACATTACGCCCGGTTTCGAGTACGCGTGCCTGTGCCTCTCGTGCAAGGACTGAAGGCGGCTGCGCAACTCTGTCTCGGGCCAGCGTTTCGTTGACAAGGTCTTGGGCGAAGCGCACATGCACATCGACGACGTGATCGACGTCAAGGACGGGCCCTACGACCAAGTCCCTTTGGGCTTGATCCTGATCGCTGGTCAGACGTTGGCCGCCTGCGACAAAATCCTTACGGCGACGCTAGTTGCATTCCGCTCAAGCAGCACCGGCCAGCGCACGAGTTAAGGTTGCGGCCAGCTCATCATCCTCACGGGCGCTGCGGCGCTCAGTAAGGAGCTCTGCCGCGATGTGTACACGTTCAATCTGAAGTTCGGCGACATCCAGTTCATGCACTGCGGGGTTTCACGGCGTCGTCTAGAATGATCCGATTTCTCAACAACTCTCCTGCCCACCGCGGCGCACCGCTTTTGATCCTCAAGGCGCGCGTCAGCAACCCAGCGACCATCGCCACTGCGCACCTGACCTCGGCCTTCGTAACCGCAGCGTCCTCGGTCGTGAACGGTGCCGGCGATGTAGCCTCAAACCGATTTGACGAGGTGGACGTCAAAAATTGATTTTGCGCCGGCCAAGATGGCGTACGACCCGCGCCATGTGCTGCAATTGCATCGCAGCGGGACTGGCGCGTGAGTCGACTGGTTCTTCGACTGAGTCTCATGAAACGACACCATGGCCGGGTGCTCGAAAACCTGAGGCTGCGGGCGAGCTGCGCTCGGAAACAAGACGGCGTTGGCGGCCCGCGACCTCGGCTGCAAGGGTCGCTCCCACTGATCTATTTCGCCAACTGGCACAAATTCTCGGGCCGCTAGCGCGACATGTTTGTGTCCAGTCTCAGATTCGACCATTGACAACGGCTTTGAGTGCTCGGTCAATTGAGTAACGCGATTCTCCGCGATCATGGAGCTCATGGCCATGGTCATGTTGGCCATGGACGCATGCCCGCCACGCGTGTCGTACCTGTGTTGAGTGGCGAAGGAGGGGACTCGAGGAGACACGATACAGCTAGTCAGGGTTGTGTATTCCTGCCTCGGCCCCGAACCAGGGCTGGGTGAGGGAGAGCTGATGACAAAAGCGGGAGCGCCGCCGCGGGGTCGCGGCGGGGCGGAAGAGGCGGTTGCGGGCGAGAACACGCGAGATCAGGTGGATGATCACCCCGATCACCACCGCATGAACGACGCGTAACAACCTGCGCCTTTGCTCTCATCATCGGCATGACAGACTAAAGCTACGGCTGAGACCCAAGTGTGTGCGCAGCACACACACCTAGTGCATCTTCTTGACACGGTCGCCTGATTCCTTGCTCAAGTAAGCGCCGATTCAGTGGTAAAGGTCTCGCTAGCCATGAAAACAACGCGAAGAAGTGTATGGCTGACCTTGCGCAACGCGGTCTCTCCGCAGCCTCTCGATGGGCCGACATGAAGGGAATCGGGGCGGACGAGTCAATTCGCCGCGCACTCGAGGCATAGGCAAGATGGTTGCGGTAATAAACTCGCCGCTGTACCGCTCGTCAAGTTCAGGTGTGAGTGCGAGTTCTCAGCAAAGCATCAACTCGGTGCGCTTGAGCCTTGCAGTCGTACTCTAAATGTCCGTGAGCACCGCTACACGTCATTCAGGGCTCGCTAGGTACGTGATTCAGCCTTATTTGAGGCGGCTTGAGAGCGCGGTGGGTTGCCAGAACGAAGCAACAAACGCGCCACAGGGAAGTGACCTGGGTGGCAAACGTGGCAAGCTCCGTCTCCGACATGTTACGCCGTGAGTTTGTCGTGCGTGTTGGAAACAGGTGAGCGGGTGATAACCTCGGGCTGCGGGTCGTAGAAGCGAAGATAGACGCGATGCGCGATGAGCGATGCCGTCCTGTTTGACGCATGTCAGCGTGTGTCCGACGTCGCGCAAGTCACGTCTCTCGCATACAGCCACCGTAAATTTGTCGCAATTTGTCACAGCGTAGTCGCGAGGCAAGTGCACGAGTCGACTCTCCCCACTGGCGTCTGGCGGACGGGAAAAGCGTAGGACTCCTCTGAAAGAGAATCGCGCTCCTAGGTGTCATAACCAGAAAGAACAGCACTTTGCATCAAGTCTTCATTGATTCCATTGAGAGTGGGTAGCGATCGCCATGGTCGCCAGGAGAAAGGCAGGTCACGGCTCCACTTTGCACCGAACGCGCCGCGCACGCGACCTTCAGGGTTCGCCAGGAAGCGTCACCGCTCCCTTGACCGAGGCGTGATATACGGCCATACATGGAGCAAATGGACGGCAGACCACCTCTACTACCTGCAACGGTCATCGATCATATATTATGCTTTGCTGCGTGGATGTGCGACCCGGACGACATAAAACCTATGTCGCAGTTCAGCCGCGTGCTGCCGCGGGACCAGGCGCCCGACATTCACCGAGTCATCCAGGCGCACTTGCTCTCTTTGCCCATGAACGAGGCCAGTGCAACCGGTCGACTCAACGTTCTCAACGCGTGGCGACGTTCTGGGAAGCCGCTTGAGTATACAGGCGCCGCGTTCGAGTGCGCTTCTCACTCGTACGCCACGCTTGACTGGTGGCGACGCTCGGAGCTACCACTGCCGGTTTGCTTCGTGGACCCAAAAGTTCACGTGCACTTCAATGGTCTGTGCAGCGACGAGGACCAGGATGAGCTTGGCAACCATGTACGTCCGAGGTGTTTCCTGTGACGGTCTCAAACTCTCATGCCATGCACACTTTTAGCGACTCGTGCGACGTCCCGTACCGCCGGGAGATGCGCAAATTCAACGAAAGATTCCCCGCATCATTGATGGGACCGGCGGAATCGTTTCTATCGTTGGGGCGCGAGTCACCGAGGTGGGCGCGCAGCAACTTGGCTGCGCCCTGTCTTGCTCCTGCGTCCATTCGGTCAGCCTTGAGTACTGCGACATCACGTTTTCCATCCTTTGTGCGCTCCGCCTCCCAGAAACGGTGACCAAGCTCTCGCTCCAGGCGAACTGGGTTTCGCATGGAGCGGCGGCTCACCCAGCCGCGTCACCGTCGCCGTTCCCGCCCGCGCTCAAGGCCCTTGATCTCTCGTACAATACTCTCGGCAACGACGCCGACACCAAATCGTTTTTCTCATACTTTCCGGAATCGCTGCGAGTGCTGCGTCTTTCCTGCATCGACTTGGGCGGGAGTCGCACAAACCTCCTGATCAGCCACCTGCCACCGGGACTGCACGAGCTCTCGCTGCACGAGTGCCGCATTGGCTCGACTGGAATCGTGAACCTCGCACCACGCCTTCCCGCGAGCCTAGTCTCCCTGACGGTATCAGGTAACGAAATTGATGCGCACGCAGCGGGCGTTCTCGCACAACTTCTCCCTCCTACGCTTGGACGCCTTGATGCTTCAAACAATCCGCTTGGTGCACAAGGTGCCGAGAAAATCGTACATGCTCTGCCGTCGACGCTGCGCTGCCTCTGGCTATGCGGTACCGGTGCGACTGACACGGCCGTGTGCGCGCTCATGTCGCGCGCGCTACCGAATCTCAAGGACCTCGACATCAGCGGGGCGTATTTGACGCATGTCGGGCTCGAGGCTATTCTCAACCACAATTTGCCAAGCTTACATTGGCTCGGACTCGCCAACATAACCGATCCAGTCGCTGGGGAAGAAGTTGATTTGACATCGTTCCTCGCACGAGTCCCAGGTGGACTTGCCGTGGACCTTGAGGCCGCATAAATGTCTGAATGTAATGATCTGTTCGGGCGCGGTTGGATAGCGTCCGGCAATCGCCGCGTTGTTTAAAACACGTGAGGTGATGAGCTACGCGAAGCTGAGACGACTGACGGAACGAGGCTTTAATCGCGCCAGGTCAGGAGAACCTTGAAAGAATGTTATCAAAATTATTTCATCTACCGCTAATACATCGACGCGAGTGGATTCGCGGGCCCGGTTGACACGCGCGCCGCACTTGCAGCAAGCACCGTAACCGCCGCGCTATACGCTTCGGGGCACTCAAACTCGAGCACGATCCACGTCCCCGTCGCACGCGCGTGAACGACTATCGTAGGTCCGTCACCTGGTGGAGCTGCGTACGCGATGAACGCGGTCGCCGGCCAGCATAGCGAGCGCGAGATCCGGCTGCTCTGCTCGCGCAACACCGCCGCAGTCGTATCGCCGTGCCCAACGCACCACAGATCCATGTCTGCGTATCGAGCCGTCCGCAATGATTGTGCTAGTCGATCGGCAAGACTGCGCGCGGGCGCCCATGCCGGAAAATCACGATGCGCACGGACGCGGAAGCGAAGCACGGTCAGCTCGCTTGCGAGGCTCGGATTGCTGAACACGCCGAGTGCTTGTGACGGCCATAAGAACGAGGGTGGTAGCGGTGAATGCACGGTGCTCGTCTCGCTGGGAGAAAGCACGAGAGTGGGACTGTCGCGGCGAGCGGCAGAGTGAAAGCAGACGGGGCCTTGTCGCTCAAGCGAGTCGATTGGAGGTCCAGCGGAGGAGTTACGTTAGAAGCGCTGCTTTCGATCACGGACGGCTTGGCCGACACGACGCCCGAGTCGAGTGTGAGGTTCAGATCATCATTTTCATCGGCTCGGTTCGACTCGTGCTGCACCAAAAGACTAACCAAAAAAAGTACGATATATGATAATACTTGTCGGGAACCAGGAAGCAAATGCAAGCCTGACCAAAGCAGTGAATGGCAAGACCAATCATGATGGAGTTGAAATCGCTCACTGACAAGAGCAGTGACAGGGCGTGCGCACAGGCTATCCACACGAAGAAACCGACGATCAGGAGAAAGATGAGAATCAAGGCGTAATGAAACGGAGGGCGAGACTGCTCGAGGGGTGCTTCTATGGAAAATGTTAGACAAGGGCAGAGAATCAAGCGGACTTCGGTGAAAAACGTACTGGCAGCAACCTTGACAACAAGCGCTCCGCCCTTGCCGTTCAGCGCGACTTGCCTGGAGTTTGACACAGAGGATGGCTTTCTGTCGTTAACCAAGGTAGAAACGCTTGTCCGCGCAAGTGAAACCATTGCCGACGCGCACGTCGTGTCATGACAATGATGAAGTCGCTCGGGCCGCAGCCTTCATTGCGACCCCGAACACGTCCTTTTGGTCGATTGTCACGGCACACATGCTTTCGCCTTTGACTGTTTCCGCAGCAGGCTGAAGCGAGGGCACCGCCCGAACCTCATGCTCGATTCGTGCCGCCGGGATATTCCGCGAATGCGAGAGCACTGGCGACTCAACGTCACCAGAAACGCGTGCGGGAGTTAGAGTACTCGAAGAACGAACCTCCTGATGACGTTCAAGGCAGGAAGGAGTCGGTATAGTTTCATGTGTCTGGGTGAGGAGGAGACATACGCGGTCCGAGTCCTCGTCGTGCTTGGAATTTGTGACCGGGAACATTGCAGGCTGTGACGAGTTTTGGAGTCCGTGATGAGGGCGAGGTCGGTTGAAGCAAAATGGGATGCTGTCGGAGGCTCGTTTTGAGCGAAGGGAAGTCGCCATTTCGTCGCCTGTTGAGGGGGCCATCTCAAGTGCGCATTGCGTGAAGTGCGGGCATGTCCGAGGTGCCTGACCGCTGCTGAGCCACCCATGTGGCGCTTAGGGCACGTGTGTGGCGCAGCGCGTCGCGTCGCCATCGCTCCGACTCCCGCTGTTCAGTCAACGATGGTCCACTCATGACCTTGATTGGTCTCCTGGCGCAGGTTACTCTGTTCGCATGGGGGCCGCGCTCACGCCCACGCTTTTTGGGTCGGATTCTCGCGAAATATCATTCACAAACGTTAGATCACGCCTCGCGCCCGAGCGGCCGCGACCCGGCACGCGCAATCGTGACGTACTGCGCAATAGGCCCGCTGTAGTTTGCTTCCCGCTTCAGCGTCGGCTGCTGCCCGACCTGCATCGGCGCGCCCATCGTAATCGCATTACCAACCGTGTCGTCAAAGTGCGCAACGGGCCGCACGGCTTTAGCCTTGCTCTTGGACACACGCGACCGGACGATTCGTCTGAACTGCGTCTCCTGCAAGATGGCGCCGCACGAGAGCGAGGCCGCGATCCCCGCCCGCGTCGTCAGGGTCAGGTACTGGCTCATGCCGCCGAACACAGCCAGGGAAATGGCCCAGCCGACGGCGTACGAGAAGGTCATGACAAAGTACGTCTGCTGGATTGACGCGAGCAGGGTGTGCCGGCGCTGGTCCGGGTTGCTGCGCGCGGACCCACCCAACGTCGCGTGGCCGTCCGAGACGGGCAGCGGCAAGGTCGACGACACGCCGTTCGGCGACGTGGGCGAGTCATGCTTGGAGCGGGTGATCAAGGCCCGGATCCGAGCGCCAAGTCCTGGACCTTCGGGCGCCGTGCTCTTGACGCCGGCAAAGGCGACGCGGTACGCGTAGAAGGTGCAGCCGACGCACCAGCCGGCCTGGATCGCGCCGAGCGCAAGCAAGTATCGCGAGACCTCGTAGCGGGCCAGATCTTGCCCGGCGCGAATGTACGCGGCCATGTCCAGGATCCCGACCGCGAGGTTGACGGGGAACATAAAGATGGCTACGGCGATTGTGACGGGGGCCATCTTGGTCAGGAACCAAGTGCGGCGGATGCAGATGGTCTGCACGCGCCGGATCATGAGAATATTCGAAGAGCTCGCAATGACGGACGTCTGCGCTATGCTGATGATCGAGTAGACGGGGAAGCAGTTCTTGATGACAGGGAACGTCGGCAGCGTCGTCGCGTACAAGTAACACGCGAGCTGGGCCCATCGCAAAACCTGCAGCAGCGGTTCGGGGCCCGATCGCGGCCCGATCGCGGCCAGAAAGCAGCATCTGGGCCGGATCTGTGATATTACCCTGACGCGGACCGGATCTGACTCAGACGCCGCGCGGGCGGCGCGAGCGGGGTCGGGGCAGCGTCTGGGCAGCGTTGGGGCGGTATCCGGCCCAGATCCGGCCCTGATCGTGCCGTGATCCTGCCCTGATCTCGCCCAGTCCGGGGCAGAGGCTGCCGTGATGCCGCCGCGAAGTGCGCACCGATCGTGTCACGATCCCGCTCGCATCGTGGCCGGATCCGGGCACACGTCGCAGTCAGATCCTGGCCATATCGTCGCCAGATCCGGGCCATGTCGCGCTCAGATCCTGGCCGTATCGTCGCCGGATCCGGGCCATGTCGCGCTCAGATCCTGACCCAGTCGGGGAGTCATCCGCATAGCATTCGGGTATATATATATACAATATCATCATATCGGAACACGCTTGGGCGGCCGGCCGGCCTGCCCGCCCGCTCGCCCGCCCCCACCCCACGGTCAACAGCGTGTGCGCGCGCGCGCGCCCTTGGCCTACTTCTTGGCCTTGGTCTTCGTTCTGCGCGGCATCGAGATGGCGAGCGCCGCGAGCGTCGCCGCGCGCTTGGCGCTGGGCTTGCGCACGCGCGTCGACTTGGCCCGCGTCGCGGGTGGCGCGTTCTTGACGTTGTTGGTCGGGTCCGTCTCCTGCGTGACTTGAGCATCGGACCACGCTGACTCGTCGTCTTCGGCGCGCTCGTCGTCCTCGATGACGCCACCCTTGGACGCCGCCGACTGGCGCAGCTTGGCCTCGGTCTCGCCGTCGACCACGCCCGCTGGATCTTGAGCAGCAGCCGCAGCATCGACGGCCGCGGCCGGCGAGGTGAGCCCGTGTGCCGCGCCGACTTGGGGCTCGACCACGGACCCGCTGGTCGGTGTCGCACTGGCACCGACACCTGCAGCAGCGGAGCGATGGGCTGGGAGGTGGGGGCGATGGCATGAGCGTCAGCGTCGGTCACTCGGACGCGGAGACAGCAGCGAAGGGAAGGGAGCATACGACGAGGCCGCTGCTGCAGTGGCGGAGGTGGTGGTGGCCGAGGTGGTGGCGGGGTCGGCGAACGTGGACGACGAAGGGGACTGGCGTCGCTCTCGCTGCCCTCGTCATCGTCGTCGGCGTCAGCGTCGGCACGAGGGAGCGGGGACGAGGGGAAGGGCGCGGTCGTAGTCTCGACGGGCACGAGCGAGGGCGCGCCGGTGGGGAGCGGGACCGCGGCCGAGGTCGAGGCCGACATGGTGAGCGAGGCCGGGCCGCTACCGTTGCCGCTGCGCGCGAGCAGCTCGAAGATACCGGGGTCGAGGCCGTTGTGGGCAGCGAGGTGAAGAGGCGACGCCGGGTTGCCGGGGTTGATGAGCATCGACGACGTGTTGCCCGACGGCATCTCGACCGCGTAGCCCGAGTCGGAGAAGGGCACGGCGCCGGCGGGTACCGATGACGAGGCCGAGGCCGCTGCTGGTGCCCCGGCGATGGCGAGGCCGGACGCGGGCGTGGCGGTGCTCGGCGGCGGGGCGGTGAACCACGCGAAGCCCGTACCGTACCCACGTCGGGCACACGTCTGCGGAACAGCACCGAGAAGCCGGTCACCTTCTCGGTAAAGTCGGGTTCCGCCACGACCTTGCGGAGCTTGGTGAGGTTGGATTGCCGGTCCGACTGGTTGCGGAAGTCACCCCACCCCTTCGCGGGCGACAGGGCCGAGCCCAGCTAGGCAGCGCGCGCGCGCAGGGGTGAGCAGGCTGCAGAAAGAAAGCGGCGGTGATGGCGGAGGCGCAACGTACCACGGCGAGAAGTAGAGCGAGGAAGCACTGGGCGCGGTTGACCTTGAGCACGGCCCCGTCCAGTTCCTGCAGCACCAGCACAGCGATGGATCCAAAGGATACATTCGCTATGAGGGCAAGGTCGGAGGGGGAGGGGAGGGGCGAATGAGGGGTACGAGTCGTGTCGAGGGATGGGCAGACGCACGCAACGTACAGTTCACGGACGACAGGAGGACGCCGTCGAGCAGCACCTCGAGGATCGTGTTCGGGTTGCCGGCCGCGTCGAAGAGCACGTTGTTGGTCCACGCAGGCTCAAGGACGCCCATGTTGCCGGCCTTGGCGGCCTTGAAGGCGGCGTGCGCCGTGTCCCAGGTCCCCGAGGCGATCGAGGCGTTGTTGACCAGCTTCTGCTTGATGAACTTGAGGACCAGCGTGAAGAGGTTGGAGCTCGTCCGCCGTCGTGTCGAGCGGCAACACGGCGGGCGCCGAGCCGGACGACGGGCCGGGCGCGGGTTGGTGCGACGCCATGACGGGCGACGCTCGGGACGCGAGATGGCGGTGACGGTGGCGGTGGAGGGCGGGTGGGTCGGATGCCAGCAGGTCGAGGGCGGCGGGTGTCTCGCGGGAGCGGAAGCGACCGAGGCCGAGCAGGCGCAAAGTCAAGAGAGGGGAGGGAGAGCGGGAGCGGGCGGGGCGGGGCGAGGGGCGCCCCCTCTTCGCCGCCGCTGTGCAGCACGCCGCCGAACGCGCAAACGCGCCAACGCGCCAACGCGCCAATCACGTGCTCGGCGCGTCGCTGCCTCGCCGCCGCGCCGCAATCTCTCCCGCGCGCGCGCACGCCAACGCTGGGCCGCCCACGCCCAAACTAGTTCCCATGTAACTGCCCGCAACTCGACCCGTCCACCCGTCCATCCATCATGCCGCCGGCCAAACCCGGCCGCCCTGTCTCCCGCCGCCACGCGGCCGCTGTCGCCACCGCTGCCTCTGCAGCCGCCGCGCCGGCCTCGTCTTCGTCTTCGTCATCGTCGTCGGTCGCAACGAACCCGACCGCTTCCACTGCGCCTGCCGCATCCGCCGCGCCCGCACCGTACGCGGCGCCGCCTCGCCGGAGCGCCCGCCCGCGCAAGCCCAACCCGCGCGCCAACCTCAGCTGTATCCCGCCCTGCACCTTCAAATCCGATTCGTACGCGGGCCTGCACATCCACGAGGCCAGCTGCCACGTCGTTGACGCCCTCCTGAACCAAAATGCACGGGCCCCAGCCGTCGCGTCTGGGCACCAGCCGGGTGAGATCCGCCGCGCTGCGCCGTCTGGTCCTGGCGGGGTGTTTGCAGCTCCGCCACCACCTCCGCTGCCACCTCCGCTACCACCGCCGCAGCAGCAGCCTCAGCAGCACTCGCAGCTCGAGCAGCAGTTGCAGCAGGATGTCGTCATGCAGGACTCGCCCGAAAACGACTCGCAGGATGGCGTCGGCTCCGCCGAGGACGCCGGGACCGTGACCAACCTCAATGGCGACGTTGTCATGGAGGACGCCAACGCCGAGACCGTGACCAACGGCGCGCCCGCTCCTGTCGCTGAAACCACGTCCGCCGCGCCCGCCACGACCGTGCTCGCCTACGGCGCCAAGCTCCCGATTGGCAAGCACCGTGTTCCGGGAACGACGCCGCCCGTGCCCATTGGCCACGAGCCAATCCCGCGCACCGTCCAGCAGTCGCCCACCCTCACCGACGCGCCGTGGGACCCGTTCCCGGACTTTGTGTCGTGGCGCTTTACCTTCTTCTGCATGGTCGAGGCCGCGCTCTCGGACCGCGAGATCGACGCGCTCATCAACCTGATCAACCTGATCGCCGCCATCGTCATTGTCAACAAGTTCGGCAACCTCAACATGTTCCCCGACCGCCCGCTCGTCAAGCTGCCCAAGGGCATCGTGCAGCGCGAGCTCGTCAAGAAGAGCGCCTTCTACCGCGAGTTCAAGTGCTCCGTGCTCACGGACTCGGATGGCAACAAGTACAACTTCATCACGCTCAGCGTCGTTCCCTCGCTGCTGCGCGGGTCCCGCCGCGGCGTCACGCTCGACTGGCTCGGGAACAAGTTCCCGAACCTCCTGCGCGGCCTCACCAAGGCCATGGCCAAGCACGTCCTGCTCGACATCGAGTACGTACTCCCGCATCACTGCCCTCTCTCGAAGTCATGCACTGACGCCACTCTCCTGTTCGCTCCCTGTCCTTTTCTGCCACCCAGCAACCGCGACGCCAACGCTGCGCTTCGTCCCAAGGACCTTACCAATGCCGCCGGCCGCGTGTCGCAGGTCCGCGGGTTCCAGTGCATGGAGATCCCTCGCACGAGCGACCTCGACCGCCAGCCGATCGTCGAGATCCTCAAGGCCCGCGTCACCGAGTCCCATGGTCGCCTCGTCAACGACTTTTTTGTGGTACGTTTAACCTCGCCTTGTTATCTTCCTGCCGCTTTACACCACTCGTTACTGATCGCCTCTCCCTGGCGACAAACCCAGGCTCGGCGCGGCAACCAGGGCGGGCTCAACATCATGGAGCCCATCCTCTTCCTCGACTTTGCCGCCAAGGGCTTTGACGACCGCTTCCAGGTCGCCGTCGGTCGCTGGTTCTCGCGGTTCAAGCCCAACAGCAACACCATGCTCGCCCGCGACGCCATCACTCACCTGATCCAGGTGCGCCGCGAGGACGCCCTTGCCGTCGTACCCGTTCCCGCCATCGTCGGCCCTGTCCATCTCGTGCCGACGTTCCTCAAGCACCTCGTCAACGGGAAGCCCAAGAAGAAGCCGTACTACCACCTTAATTGGTTCATCGGCCGCGAGCAGTTCTTCCAGGAGTCTGACACGGCCTTCGACCCGATCCTGCGCTGAGCAACGCTCGCCCACCATCCCCACCCCGCCGCGCTCGCCCCTCCTCTCCACCACGTCTGCAACCGCCATGGGCTAGTCCGGCTCGGCTTCATTGCATTCTTTGCCTCACCCGAGTCCGTTGGTCGCGCACGGCTGGTCGCACACGGCTGCAACTTCACGCGCGGTCCCGACGGTCGCCGGCCCACCACCATCTCCGCCGACGCCGGTTCTCGCTCGCCCGCGGCTCCGCCGACGCCGGTTCTCGCTCGCCCGCGGCTCCGCCGATGCCGGTTCTCGCTCGCCCGCGGCTCCGTGGCGGCGGTCGCATTGGCTGCGCGCGCCGCGACCTATGGCCCGCACTCCGCCTACTCGTTTTCGCGGGTCGACGGGCATCATCGACAGCGCTGAGCCGCCCGACAAGCGTGCCGCCGCGCGCGACCGTGCCTCGGCGGCTCGCCGCGCCTTGGCGTTCGTCGAGATCTCTCGCGCGCGCGTCTTGGGCCCGCCGCGCAGAAGACGGTGGCGGTGAAGCCGTCGCCGCCGGATCGTTCCGACACGCGCCACCTCGCTCAAGACCCGGTGCGGGTCAAGTCGCCGCCGTCCTCGCGCGCCGGACCTCGCGCTGCCGCCGCCGCGGACCGTGCTACCGCCGCGGCCGTGTGGCCGGGCCGACTCGCGGCCATCGCATCAGCTCAGCAGCCACCGCTACGCACGGTGGCCGCCACCGCCGCAGTGGTCGCTGCTGCTGCCGCGTCCCCACGCTTTCCACCTGTCCCTGGTGGGCGGGTATGGCGTCGCCCGCGGCGGGCATCGCGACCACGTTGCGCAGCGACTACTCTCGCTCGCCCTCGCCCCGCGGATCGACCCATAGCAATCAATACATGCATTTGATACTTGACACCGCGTCCCACCGTCCCGCCGCCGCGGCTCGAGGCCATGGCAGCTGCAGCCCGCGGCCAAGTCCCCCGTCTGGGCCGGATCTGGGCCCGGCAACCAGATCTGGCCCGGATCTGAGCCAGACGGCTCATCTGGGCCGGATCCCGCCCCGACACCCGAGCCCCTCCGCGCGCGCCCACCCCGCCGCCCGCGTCTGAGCCAGATCCGGCCCAGAAGCGCAGTCTGGCTCAGATCCGGGCCAGAGCGGTGCTGCAGGTTTTGCGATGCCGCGACAGCGCACGAGCAGAAGAGCATGACGAACGGGACGTGGTCGAACTCGGGCGGCCGCCCGTCCAGTACAGAGACGTATCGCCTTCGGACCTGGCCAAAGATTTCCGCCGTGCTGACGGCCATGGCGAGCAGGCAGATGGCGCAGCCCACGGCGAGCAGGCCGTAGTGCAGCGGAAGCTCCGACACGGGGATCTCGAGGTCAGCTGCTGTGATATTCATGGAGTTACTGATTGCATTCGAGTCTCAGTGCATGGGATCGCATCCAAAAGCGATCTCCAGAGCGGAGACGGGTCAATGTCTCGCACGAAACACGTGATTTCGCAACGCGTCTCCTCTCGCGGCCTTGTCCGGCCCGCGAACAAGCGCCGTGGCTCACGTCTCGCAGATTCACTCGTCGAGTGCCTCACCCGCACCGCGCCAACCGGCCCCGTCGCTCGTCCCCGCTTTCGTTCAAAACAAGGTCATACATTCCGTCCCAGTCACCTCCAGATCACTCCTTGCCACTCGCCGCCCCGCCTCCCGCGCGCAACACGACCCACGTGAGGAGTGCATTGAGTGGCGCGCGCTCGGGGTAATCGTCGCGGGACACGAGCGCGCCCATCGCCTCGACGAGCGTCGACGGGTCCGCGTCCCCGCGCACTCCGAGGTGGCGGACGAGCGCGATCGCGGCGACCCGGACCGCGCGGATCGGGTCGCGCCACGCGCGGATGAGGAGCGCGAGGACCGCGCCGCGGGACTCGCCGCCGCCGTCGCCGAGCTTGCACTGGAGCCCGACCGCGAGCCGCATGAGGTCGAGCTTGCGGTGGAACAGGCGCCCACCGGATTCAGCGCCAACACTCGGCGTCTGGCTGACGCCGGCGCTCTCGTCGCGCTGCAGGGACTCGAGCGTATCCGCGAGCAGCGCGGCGGCGGTCTCGTCGTCGAGCTCGATGCGGAGGAGCGCGGCGACGGCGGCGGCGCGGACCCCGCGGTGCTCGTCGTGGAGGTGCGGGAGCAGGACGGCGGCGGCGTCGACGGGCCGTTTCGCGGCGCCGAGCATGGCCAGCAGCTGGATCTGCGCCTGCACCCAGTAGTTGAGCTCGGCCTGGCGGTCCGCGAGCCCGCCCGTCAGCGCGAGCCTTTTCGCCTCCATGGGCTCGAGCCGGCTCTCGTTGACCGCGTTGACGATGGTCATGGCGGGCGGCGGCGGCGGACCCGTCGGCTGTTGCGCTGTCGAGTCCGCGGACTCGGTGGGCGGGGCGAGGTTCGTTTCCGTCGGCGCGGTGGGTGCAGCCGGTGCGGGCGTGTTGACGTACCCGAGCTCAACGGCCTGGGCGAGCGGGATGCTCGAGTACTCGTCGAGAGCGAGCGCGGATTTGGCGATTTCCTGGAACAGGAGCGCGCGGAGACGCGTGGCGTTGGCCGCGCACACCTCGAGGTACTGGACGAGGAGCGCCTGGAACGGCTCGGCCGCGTCGCCGTCGGCCGCGCGGAACAGCTTGCCCAGGATCGCAAACCCATGCACGATCCGCTCGCGACGGCGCCCACCCCCGCTGCCCGCCTGCAGCGGGTCGAAGACGAGCTGGACGACGCGCGAGATGAGGTCCGGGCGCTGCACGCGCATCTGCTCGGCAAGCCCGGGCGGGTCGGGTTGCAACACGCTCAAAGTCTTGGCGACGACGGCCGGCGACTCGTCAGCGAGGAGCAGCAGCGTGCAGACAGCGAGGTCGTCTTCGGGTAGGAACGCGCACGAGATCATGTCGACGGCCTCGAGCCGCGCGGCCTCGTTGCCGTCCTGGATCAGCGCGAGGCACTTTTCCTGGACGTGCGTGAACAGCGGGTGGGCGAAGGCCGGCGGCCGGAACAGCGCCGTGACACGGCGCAGGATCGCGTACACGCTGGCCATGGCGTCTTCTTTCGAGAGCAGCGTGTACATGGCATCGAAGAAGGCCGTGATCATGGGCGCGCGGTCCGGGTCGTGCGCGTGCGCGGGCTCCGTCAGCAGGTCGGCCACGAGCTCGGCGACCAGGACCCGCGTGTCGAGCGGGTGCCGCGGCGCCGTGATGGCCGGGATCAGCATCGTCAGCAGCCCGTGGACCTTCTCGGGGGTCACCTCGAACAGGAACGTCTCGAGGCGGCGCAGGCACATGAGGATGCCCGGGTCGAGGTCGGCCGACGCCGCCATTGTCCCCAGCAGGAGATGCAGGACGTGGCGGAACGCGCCCGACGAGTGCTCGGCGATCCGGAACATGGCGTCCATGGCGACGCCGCGCATGTCCATGACGTGGCGCAGCAGCAAACTGGCGACGTGGGCGAGCGTCGATTCGTGCATGCAGCAGAACTCGGCGAGCACGACGAGCGCGCCGTCGACGAGGTGCGGGTTCTCGGTCTCGCGCTCGAGGTGGTACATGACCTGCGCGACGGCCGAGTCAGGCACCCAGCCCGCGAGCACGGGGACGCGCTCCGCGAGCTGCATGAGCCGGTCGGCGTGCGCGACGCGCGCCGCGGACGTGTTGACGTTCGCCATGATGGACTCGAGGAACGACGCCGTCTCGCTGTCGTTGCTGATCCCGGTCGCCGTGATCCGGTTCTGCTGCGCGATCGACATGACGTTGCGGTCCTCGAGCACCTCGTCGAGCGTCGCCATGGCGAGCGCCGTCGCGTCGTCGGGGTGCGGCATCACGCCGCCCTGGACGTCGCCGAACCACCGCGTGACGCCGGCGCCGCCGGGCGCCGCGTAGTTGCCGCGGAAGAAGGCGTCCATGATCAGACACACGGACGGCGCGCGGTCAGCGGCGAGCGGGAGACACGCCCACCCGGCGACGTGGCGGTCGACCTCCTTGAGGACGCCGTACTGCGACAGGATCGAGAGGAGGGCGCGCTGGCGGTACGCGGTGCTCGGGTTGGCGAGCATGCTCATGCACAGCTGGACAATGGACGGCGCGAGCGGCGGGTGGCGGACCATGCCGACGGCCTCGAGGTGCAGCGCGACGAGCCGCTTGCGCTCCTCGTGGCTGAGGTGCTGGAGGAGCGGGTCGGCCGCGATGTGCGCGGGGTTGCGCGCCTGGAGCGTGGCGAACTCGGCCTTGACGTACGCGACGAAATCGGGCGCGTTCGACTCGGACAGGATGCGGAAGATGCAAGACCACACCTTGGCGCCGGCGAGCGCGATCTCGGCGTCGCGGTCCATGCAGCACTGGCGCACCGCGTCGCGCACCTCGGCGAGCTTGGTGTTGGTGCCCTGCGGGAACACGGCGCAGCACACGGCGACGAGGTCGAGCGCGGCTTTCCGCACCGTGACGTGCGGGTTGTTGACGGCCCAGTCGAGCGCGGTCCCGAGGAAGTGGTGCACGAGAAACTGCGCGACGTGCGGGACCTTGGTCCGCAGCAGCATCCCGGCCATGTCGAGCGCGCTGCACACGTACGACCACGTCTTGTGGTTGGCCAGCACGCCCGTCATGTACTCGATGAGCGCTTTCGCGGTCGCGTTGACGACGAGCACCCCGGAGAAGCAGCACGCGACGAGCGCGGCGCACGCGCCGCGCCGCACCGCCGCGTCCGGGAACCCGGCGAGCGGGACCATCGTCAGCATGTACCCGGCGTGGAACCGGCGGCGCAGCGTGAGGAGCGTCGGGACCGTCCCGCGCTTATCGGACCTTGGGATCGGCGGCGGCGCGACCGCGAGCCGGTGCAGGAGCAGCCCGAGCCAGCACGGGCAGTGGAACTCGAGCGCGCGCGCAAACTCGTACTCGTCGGGCGACGGCGCCGCGGCGTGGTCGGGCTGTCCCGCGAGGTAGTACTCCCAGACCGCGTCCATGGCGGCGTCGCGGAACGCCCAGTCGCCGACGAGCGCCGCGTCGGCCACGCTGGTGGCCAGCTCGTCCCAGACCGCGACGAGGCGGCTGAACGCGTCGCGATCGCGCGCGGAGTGTGCGTCCTTGAGCCGGCCGAGGATCGCGCCGAGCGCGGGACGGTGCGTCTGCAGCGCATCGACGGCGCGCGTCATGGCGGCCCGGTCCATGTCGCCGAGCGCGAGCGCCAGGAGCCCGACGGCCTGCGCCTTGTCGGCGGCGGACCCCGCGGGGCCCGCCATATCCCCGAGAAACGCGTAAATGGCGATGCGCGCGCTGGGCGTGCCGTGCAGAATCCGATCGAACAGCGTGGCGTAGAAGTCGGGGAACTGGCGAAAGTGCGGGGCGAGGGACGGGAACACGGTATGTGGCGCGCCGAGCGCCGACGACGGCAGCCGGCCAATGTGCCGCCACAGGAGCTGGATCTGGTGCGGGCTCGAGCCCGTGATGGCGGCGGCCATCTTGGCGAGCGTGCCGAGCGCGGCCGACCGAAGCGGCGTCTGCAGGCACGACAGCAGCGACTGGTAGACGAGCTGGTTGAACGGCATGCGCGGCGCCCACAGGTCGAGGAACGCGAGGACCGGTTTGCGGTCGTGCAGCGGCAGGTAGTCGAGCGACGTCGCCACGCGCTCCATGAGGTCGACGGGGCAGATGGCCGCGGGCGCCTCGGCGAGCGCTTTGGGCGAGGTGCCCAGCGACGCGAACAGGGACCGGTACACGAGCGCGACCGTGACGCACCGGTCATAGTACCCGAGCGTCAGGGCCGCCGCGTACGCGATGAGCCGGTCCGGGTGGCTGTGGCAGTACGAGTCGAGGAGCAGCGCGCACCCGAACCGGACGGCGAATTGAGGGGACGTCAGGTACACGTCGAGGAGCGCGGGGAACGGGGCGGCGGGAGCGAGCGACTGCGCGCCCCACCACACGAGGTCGAGCCCGTCGTCGTCCTCGGGCCGCACCTGCTCGACGAGCGCCGCGCCCATGTCGAGCTTGTCCTTCAGGAGGAGCAGCGTGTCCTGGATCTTTTGCCGCTCGAGCTTGGTCTACGGGTCGGTCGGGTTCGTGAGTTGGCTGTGTGGAGCGCGAGGCGAGCGGGGAACGTACCTTGATATCAAGCCGCAAGAGCCCATCCACGATCCGCGCAACGAGCTCGGAGTTACCCTCGTACAGCGGCGCGAGCGCGCCGAGCGCCGAGATGAGGACGTGGCGGTCGCTGCGGTCCGTGAACGCGATACCCGCGGGCCCGCCGCTCCCGCCGGCGCCACCACCCCCATCGCGCGCCGTGAACGCGGACGCCGCCGCGGCCGACGACGCGGTAAGGGCAAAGTAGAGGTCCCAGACGACCGCGATCCGGTCGGCGTCCTCGAACCGCATCTGGTGCAGCGTGAGGAGCTGCGCGAGGGCGGTAGCGCAGACGGCGCGGACGGCGGACTCGCGGTGGGTGAGGAAGGTGGCGAGCCCGGAGACCATGGCGACGGCGAGCAGGGCCCAGTGTTTCCCAATCGCGCCGAGCAACAGGTCGACGGCGGCGCGCGGGTCGGGCGACTGGACCTCCATGACGAGTTTGGCCTTGAGCGGCTCGAGATCCGCGTCCGCGATCGGCGCGGCGGCGAGCAGCTCGGCGAGGCGCAGCAGCAGGCTGACGCACTGGGTGCGGACGCTGGGCTCGGCGCTCGGCGTCATGCGCGCGACGAGGTGCACGGCCGCGTGCACGATCCCGGCCTCGAGCGCCGTGTCGGGGCTGTCGGGCGACGAAAGGTACGCCGCGTCCCAGTTGACGGCGCTGTCCGAGTCGCTCGCACCGCCACCCGACGCCCAGGTGCCCGACGCCGCGAGACTCGCGCCGCCGTCCTCTTCATCAGTGGCGCCCGGCAGGTTGAACTGGACGCGGATCTTGGCGGTCCCGCCGCTCCCGTCGGGGAGCGCGGTACCCGGCTTCGAGACCCCGCTACCGGCAGCAGCAGCGGCGGCGGTGGGCGTCGCGGGGGTCCCGCCGCCGCGCTGGACCATGGCGCGGCCCGTGACGTGCGCGGCGTCGAGCCAGAGCGCGAGCTGCGCCTTTTGCGACTCTGGCAGGACGAAGCCCGCGGCGGCGTGGTGCGGCAGGCTGCCCGACGCGGCGAGGTTGGTCGCGGACCGCGCCGCCGTGGAGTTGGCGGCAGCCGCGGGGACCGGCAGGCTGTTCCCGCGCCGGTCGGCGCCAGTGGCTCGTTGTGTTGCGGTTGGCATGGCTGTTTGGGGTTACATTGACGTTGAGGTGAGGGGAGAAGAGAGGGAGGGGAAGCGGAGAGGAGAGACGTGTGGGATCGGCACGCGTCGGCGGTCACGTTTCGCGCAGCGGAGACGCGTCGCGCTTGAAACGCGTCTCGCACCCGCCTCGAGACAGCTCACTTTGCCCCGCGACGCGCCTCACCTCCTCTCCCCTTCACCATAGACTTAGACGTAACCTCAATGTCATCCGCGCTGCATGCGAAGCGCACCCCGCGCGCCGCCGCGCTGCCGATCCCGCTGATTCCGCGCACCGTGGCGGACCTCGGCTCGCCCGTTTTGTCCGACGCCCCGCGGATCACATCTCCGCCACCACCGTTGCCGGGAGCGCAGGATGTGATGCTTCTGCACCGCCGCTCACTGCGACCCGCGCCCGCACCGCCGGGTCCGCCGCAAGCGAGAAGGGCGCCGTCGTACTTTCCCACGCTCCCGCCCGCACTCGTCCGGCTCGAACCCATCCACGCGCTCCCTATCCCGCCAACTGACCCGCGGCCGCCGTCGCGTGGGGTCGGGGGGAAGCGGCCGTTGACGCGCGCGAGCAGCGCGGCGGCGATCGACTCCAGACCGGCGTCGTCTGCTGAGAGTCTGCGCGCGCTCGCGCCGAGCCGCGAGTCGGATTCGGGACTTCTCGACGGTACTTTGATCGTGTTGTTATTGCGCCACGATCTCACCGCTCCCATGAACGTAGGCGTCAACTCGCCGACGTCGCTCGTCGCGAGCATGGCGGCGCGGATCGCCGAGCTCGAGGACGCGCTGGCGGCGCTGCACTCGGCCACCTCAACCCCACCGCCGACTAACAGCTGGCCCGCATCGCTCGTCCCGGACGTCGCCCTGCTCCGCGCGCAGGTCGCGACGCTCAACTCGTACGCGCCCGACCAGGACAGCGCGGTGGTCGCGGGGCGCGATGGGGCGCACCGGTTACAGGTGCATACGCCCCAATCCGTCGCTCTGAGAGGGTGTTACTGACAGCCCGTGGGTGTAGCGCCCCGACCCCGTCGACCTCGTCGTGTACCGCACCGGCCTATCGCTCGCGGGCACTGACCTCCCGTTCGGCTCGCCCGACGCGATGCAGCTGCTGCGCGATCTCAACGACGGGTACGCGCCCGAGGCGCTCAAGGCCAGGTACCCCGCGGGCGGTACGTCGTCGCTCGCTCACCTCGCCCGCCGACTTCGCTGATCCGCGCTGGTGTGTAGTCCCGCTCAGGGTCATCGACCGCTCGACCCTCCCGCTCGGCGCCTGCGCCCCACCCGCACCTCCACCCGCTCCCGCCTCGACCATCACCGCCTCCGCGTACGCCTCGCTGCCGCACCTCGACCTGGCCCCCGCGACGACGTGCGACGCCGTGACGTTCCACGTGCGCACGCGCGACGGCGGCGCGGCCGTGGTCCGGTGCGACGCGCGCGACACGCCCGCGGCGCTGGCGCGGTATCTCGCCGCGCACGGGTACCTGCCGACGCCGCAAGCTGGCGCTTCGCGGGGATCGGTCCGGCCGGGCCGCGCCGCGAGCGACACCCAAGGAGGTGGTGGCCCGCGGTTCCGCGTGCGCGACGGGATCCGGACGCGCGCGCTCGATGACGAGGAAGCGGGGTTCGCGGACCTCGAAGTACGAGGCGGGACGCTGTACTGGGACTGATCGACCGATCCATTCATATATTCAACCCGTTCATTACTCCTCGGCCTCCTCGACAGGCGCGTCGTACACCCCTAAAACATTGAGTGCGACGGCCATCCACTCGGCGGTGCCCGCCGCGTCCTGGCCCGAAAAGTGGCCGCCAGCGTACACGCGCAGGAGGACGGGCCGGTCGTGCACCAGGTCTTCGGTCTCGCGGCACTTGCCGCTGCCGCCTGGGGCCGGGGTTGTTGTGCTGTTGTCGGCTGAGCGGCGGTACAGGCGCGACGCCGCCGAGGCCTCAGCGACGGGCACCGCGTCATCGCCAGCGGGGCGCGACGCGAGGCGCACGCCCGCGGGCGACGACCACGCCGTGGGCCGCGCGGGACCCATGTACCGCTTCCTGAGCGCCGCGCTGCGCTCCCCCTCCGAACCGGCCCCCGCTGCCGCGGCGACGGCGATCGGCGCCTCGACACCGAGCGCGCGCGCCTGGACGTGCCGCATCTTCGCGACCCACCGGACGGGCTCCGCGTACGGCACCCGCGCGTCGGTGCGGCCCGTGGTGACCATGACGGCGGGCCACGGCATCGGCGCCGCCGCCATCCCCGTGGCGTTGACGGTCGCGAAACACGGGTCGTCCCCGCTCCCCAGCAGATCGTACGGCGAGACCGCGGCCATGGCGGCGAGCTCGGTGCGGTTACGCGGGTCGCCCCACTCGGCCCACTCGAACGCGGTCCACGGGGTCGAGACGTCGGCCATGTCCGCGACCAGGTCGACGAAGGGCACCTGCGCGACGATCAGCGCGAGCCCCGGCCACTTCTTGGTCGTAGACCCGCACGTCGCGAACGAGTCCGCAACCGCGGCCCCCGCGACGAGCCCGCCGGCGGACCGCGCGCGGAGCGCGACGCGCCCGGGCTCCGCGATCCGGGCCGCCTGGAGCGCCGCGATCGCCACGCGCACGTCCGCAAACGTGTTGCGCTTGCTGGTGCGCGAACCCGCGCGGTACCACGCGGGTCCGAGGTCCCCGTCGCCGCGCGGGTGGACGATGGCGAGGGCGAGCCCGCGGTCGAGCGCGGCCGTCTGCGCCGCGTCGTAGCCCGGGTCCGACATGCTCCCGTACGCGCCGTACGCGGTGGCGAGGACGGGGAGCGGGCGCCACGCGGGGTCGGTGAAGGTGTTGGGGGAGTTGGCGCGGCGCGACCAGACGAGGTCAACGGGGATGTACTCGCCCGAGGCCGGGTTGGCGAGGTACGCCGCGGGCGGCGGAACCGTAAAAACGCGAAGCGACGGCGCGTGCGCCCAGACGCGGACCTGCGTGTACTCGCCCGCGTCGAGCCCCGTGACCTCGGTGCGGGTGACGGGGAGCACGGTGCCAGCGACGAGGTCGAGCTCGTAGGTCGCGGGCGGGTGCGCGGGCGACGAGTTGGTGAAGCTGAGCGCCGTGGCGTCGAACCGCCGGTACACGCGCGAGCTCGGGTCGTTGATGTCGGCGGCGAACCCGGGCGTCACCGTGTAGAACGGGCGCGCGTCCCAGTCGGCGAGCCGGTGCCACTCCCCCGACGATGTCCCCCAGTCGAGCGAGCGCCACCGTACCTCGCGGCGGCCGCCTGCCGCACGGACCCACAGGACGAGGAACCGGGCGAACACCTCCATCTTCTCAATCGTCGTCCCGGGCGTCCGCGGCCACGTGCGCTCGGGCGCGGCCTGCAGCATCGCCGTGGTGACGTTGGTCGGGTACGTGACGTCGTACGGGATCCGGACCACCTCCATGTCGCTGGTCGCCGGGTCGACGCCCGCCGACGCCGCGTTGGTGCGCACGTACAGGTACCCCTGGTGGTGCTCGATATCCGTGAACGTGTTGGGCTCCGCATCGCCCACATGCGCGACGAGTCCGTCCCAGTCGCCCGCGACGACGGCGGCAGCGGGGACCACGAGCACCTGCTGCGACGTCTGGCCGGCGGACTGCAGGACGAGCAGCGACCCGTCCGCCGTCGCCGACACGTGCAGGGTGCGTTCGGGCGCGGGCTCCCAGTAGAGCGGCGTGGTGGTGATGGTCGGGAGCGACGTGAGGTTCTCGAGGGCGACGCGGACGGCGCCGCGCGGGATGCCCAGGGCGTCGACGACCGACGCCACGAGCACCGTGTTGGACACCCACCGCGCCGTGTAGTACGAGTCCTTGACGGCGAGCCCCGTGCCGAGCCGGCGCTGGTGCGCCACGTCCCACAGGTACAGGTCAAAGTGCTCGGCGCCGGTGCGGTCGACGGAGACGGCGATGAAGGTGCCGTCGGGGCTGACCTCGACCACGCCGATCGCGGGGATCTCGTCCTTTTCGCGCAGCCGCAGGAGCGTGCGCAGTCGCACCACGACCTGGTACCCGCCGACGCCCGTGGCCGACGCGTCGGGGGACGCGAGCCCGTCGCGCGTCGTCGACCGCACGTACGCCGCGAGGTCATCGCGCAGGGCATAGTACCAGCCGTCGGCGTGGCGCCAGTGCGCCAGCGGCGGCGCGCCGGGCGGGACCGCGGGCGAGCGCGCCGAGATCTCGGAAGCAAGCGCGGTGCGCAGGCTCGCGAGGGTCTCGGTCATGCCGTCCGTGTACGCGTGCTCCTTGGCGATATACGCGTCGAGCGCGGCCTGGGTGGCGAGCCCCGCGCCGAACGGGTCGGGCGGCAGGGTGACCCCCTCGGGGAGGTCCGGGAACCGGCGCGGCGGGGCCGACGCGTTGCGCGGAGCGACGGGGACGCAGTGCGAGACGACGTAGCGGTTGTGGATCTTGCGCAGGGTGAGGGAGAGCACGATGGCGACGATGGTCGCGCCCGTCAGCACCAGCAGCAGCGCGCGCGGCGGACACCACCACGGCAGCTTGCGCGCGAGCCACCGGTACGGCGCGAACGAGGAAGGGGTCGGCTCGTCGTAGTAGTGCACGCGCGACGGCACCCGGCCGCCGTCCGAGATGGCCGCGTAGCGTGGGCGTGCCGCGTTTTTGGCGCCGTTGGTGCGCGTCAGCCGCGCGTCGTCGGCATCGTCGTCGTCCTCGTCCTCGTCCTCGTCGCCGTACGCGACGCGGTCGGCCGCCCACTCCTCCTCGGGCTCGTCGTCGTCGTCATCCTCGGGCTCGTCGTCGTCGTCATCCTCGGGTTCCGAGCCCGAGGAAGCGCCCGAGCGGCCGACGGACGGCGACGCGCGCGGGTTCGGGCGCGCCGACTTGGCGATGGTGACGCGCTTGCCGCCACTGCCGCCCGACTTCTTGGACGGCGAGTCGCCGAGCGGGATCGCGTCGGGGTCGTCGTACGGCTCGTACGTTGGCGGCGGCGACGGCGCGGCGGGTTTCCTGGAACCGCCGCTGCCGCCGCCTTTCGGCTTGGACGGGGAGGGGGGCATCACGGCTGGTTGGGTCGGCGGGTCAGTCTGAGTGGGCGTGACCGGCAGCGAGCAGGGGCCGCGTACTCGAGCAGAGCGCAGCAAGTTGCGAAGAGTCTCGAAGAGTTACATGGGCCGATCGGCGGCGGGTGGTGAGAGCGAATATTACGCGCGACCCGAATCAGCGTGAGACGCGTCGCGTTTCGGGAGACGCGGGCGGTCACGTCCCCGGAAACCGACGCAGCGTGAATCAGAATCCGTCACCGGAAACCGCCGGGATCACGTTTCGAGAACGCGACGCCTAACGCGCGCGTCAAAAGGGCAGGCCGCCCGCCGCCCTCTCCCCCGCCGCCCCCTTGCATAAACGTTAATGCAACTCGCTGCCGATAGCGCATGAACTCGCCCGCTCCATCGGCGCGAACGACTCGACTCCCGCTCTGAAATCCGTCTGCCCGCGCGCGATCGAACGAACGCCACCGTCCACGAACGTGCTGCTCGCCCCTCCCATAAGATCCCCGCCCTCCCCCGCCCCTCCCCTCCACGCTCGCCACGATGCCCTACTCGTCCGGATCCGCCGACAGCATGACCGCCGACCTCCTGCCTCTCCCCCCTCATCCCGCAAACACCATCGTGATCGGAGGAGGCCTCGCCGGGCTCTCCGCAACGATCGAGGCGTACCGCGCCGGCGCCCACGTCGTGGTGCTCGACAAGGAGAAGAACCTCGGCGGCAACTCGGCCAAGGCGACGTCGGGCATGAACGCCGCGGGGACCGCCGCGCAGGCCGCGCGCGACATCCACGACTCGGTCCACGACTTTGCCGACGACACGCTCAAGTCGGGCGGCGGCCGGTCCGACCCGCTGCTCGTGCACACGCTGACGGCCAACTCCAAGGACGCGCACGCCTTCCTCGAGTCGTTCGGCATCACGCTCGACAACGTGTCGCAGTGCGGCGGCCACTCGCGCCCGCGCACCCACCGCGAGTCGCCGCGCCAAGACGGCAAGCCCGCGCCCGTCGGCTGGGACATTGTCAAGGCCCTGCGCGCCTACGTCGACGCCGAGCGCGACCGCAAGTCGGACCCGGCCTTCGGCACCATCACGGTCCTCACCCGCGCCGCCCTGACCGAGCTCATCTACGAGGACGGCCACGTGCGCGGGATCCGCGGCGTGCTCGACGGCATGCCGCTCGAGCTGCGCGCCGACGCCGTGGTCCTCGCCACCGGCGGGTTTTCCGCGGACCACGACCTGCTCGCCGAGTTCGCGCCCCAGATGCTCCGCATGCCCACCACCAACGGGCCCTGGGCCTCGGGCGACGCCATCAAGATCGCCCGCAAGCTCGGCGTCTGGCTCGCCGACATGGACCAGGTCCAGCTGCACCCGACGGGTTTCATCGACCCCGCCCACCCGGACGCGCCCACCAAGTTCCTCGCCCCCGAGGCCCTCCGCGGCCACGGCGGCATCCTGCTCGCCCAGGGCTCTGGTGACCGCTTCACCAACGAGCTGTCGACCCGCGCCGCCGTCACCGCCGACATCCTCAAGCGCTCCAAGTTCCCCGCCGAGGAGGAGGTCGCCGAGGACTCGACGGCCGATGGCGACGTCGTGACCCCGCTGCCGCGCGCCGGCGCCTTCCTCGTGCTCAACCAGCGCGCCGTCGACCTGTTCGACCCCGCCGTCATCGGCTTCTACCGGTCGCGCGGCTTCTTCACCGAGGTGCGCGGCGCCGCCGAGCTCGCCGCCCTGCTCAACGCCGGGTTCGCCGGCATGGTCGCCGCCGACGCGACCGCCGAGTCGGTGACCGCCACGCTCGAGGCGTATAACGCCGCCGCGCAGGGCGCTGCCGACGACGTGCACCTCAAGTCGGTCTTCCCCGTGATTTTCGACCCTGAAAACGACACGTTCGTCGTGTGCGGCATCACGCCCGCCATCCACTACACCATGGGCGGCATCCGCATCAACGCCGTCGCCGAGGTCCTGCGCCCGTCGTCGGCCGCCGCCGACGCCCTGACCGTCGGGCCCGAGGGCGTCCCGATCCCCGGCCTGTTCGCCGCCGGCGAGGTGTCGGCCGGCGTCCACGGCCAGAACCGGCTCGCGGGTAACTCGCTCCTCGAGTGTGTCGTGTTCGGCCGCATCGCTGGTCAGCGCGCCGCCGCGGTCACGCAGCACGCGGCTATGCCTGGTACGTCCTCTTCCTTTTCGTGGACTCGAGGCATCGCATCAACGTGGGCTGTCGCTGAGCAGGGTCACTCGCTCGCTGGCCTCGCCACGATCGTGCTCTTGCTAGCCCTGGGCGCGGCCGCGGTCTCGCGACGTTCGGCTCGGCTCTGATCGCTCGCCGCCCGGGACTCGGCAGTCGCGGCCTCGCCTCGCTCGTCACGATCGTTGCTGCTGCTGCTGCTGTCGTTGCCCGCAGATATTGATTGATTGATGTACATCATTCTTACTCACCCTCACCCTCACCCTCCCCACCCTCGTCAGCTCTCGTCAAGGACGCCTTCACCCCGCTCCGCCTGCGCTCCGTGACGGCGCTCGGCCAGTACGTCAAGCTGTTCCGGTTCGACCTGCCGTCAGCGCGGCACACGACGGGCATGGGCATCGGCGAGTACGTTGCCGTGCGCGCCGAGCTCAACGGCGAGCAGCTCGTCCGGTACTACTCGCCCATCTCGCGGCCCGACGACCCGGGCCACATCGACCTGCTCATCAAGGTCGACGACGCCGGCGCCATGTCCAAGCACATCGACTCGCTGCGGCCCGGCGTCGACGCCCTCGAGTTCAAGGGCCCGCTCGGCACCTCGTTCCCGAAGCTGCACCTCCGCCACCGCAACCCCGAGCTCGACGGCGACGCGCACCAGCCGCCGTCGTCGTCGTCCTCGTCGGGGCTCGGCGCGACCGCGTCGCCCGTCAAGCGCATCGCCCTCATCGCCGGCGGGACCGGGATCTCGCCCATGGTCCAGATCATTCGCTCGGTGCTCCACCACCAACGCGAGGACCTCGACGTGAAGCTGCTGTACGGCGCCGTAGCCGATTCCGAGCTCGTGTACCGCGAGATCCTCGAGCAGAAGGCCCGCGAGCACCCGAACATCAAGCTCTTCTTCACCGTCGACCACCCGTCCGACTCGTGGCCCGCCGCCGGCGAGGACCCCATGTACGGCACGGGTTACATGTCGGCCGACGTCCTCAAGCGCGAGCTGCCCGAGCCCGGATCCGACCTCAAGATCATCATCTGCGGGCCCTGGAAGATGTGCCAGATCCTCAAGCAGGTGCTCCCCGAGATCGGGTACCCGCCCGAGATGTGGTACAGCTTCATGTAAATTTTTGATGGTGACGAGGAGGAGGTAGAGGTGGTGGATGGAGTTGCGTATACATAGCGTTTCTTGCTCGATCTCTCACTTGTTTTCGCTCTTGTTGGCTTGAGTTGGTGGACAGGCAGTCGTTGCGAGTCGGTTGAGCGAAACTCTGAGCGCAGTCAGCACGCTCGAGCGCCTTCGCCACGCGAGATCGAGAAACAGCGAGCTGGTCAGCAAGCGTTGGTCCGAGTAAACCCACGAACGGGAATGATGCTCGCCGCAGTCGCAGTTTCTTAAGTTGCGCGTGTGCTCAGTCGGGGGGGATACCTCGAGCCCGATTCAGCGATGCGGGAATATACGTGGTTACGCAAGTCGAATGAGCGACCTTTGGTGCGGAGATGTAAGGCGCGCTGCGCCACACCCACGCGCCGCGCCACAGCCACAGGTGCAGGCCCCCGATCCCACTCGTTCCACAACGACGGAGACGGACTCATGGATGGTGTCCAAGGTGCTTTGGAATTGGAACATATCGTCTAAAGCCAATATAATCGAGATGCTTGGCCGGCCAGCGCAATCAAAGTGGATCGTCAAAGTTCCGCGGACATGTCTCCTCAACGGACGGGCTTTCAGAAACAGCTCGATGAATGCCAACTCTACTCGTATTAACGGCTAGAAAATCACGCAGAGGCCTTAAAGGGTTGATATCGCCAAGGAAAGCGAAGGGATCAGAGTAGCCATCACTGCAGGAGGGATCCGTCGCGATGGGTTTAAGTACGGCGATCGGTCAAGGATGAAACGTTACACCCTGATGTCCTCTCCATTTTCTTGGCCCCGAGTTGCTAACTACCGATCCTCCGCTTTCTGGAACAAACGTGGCCATGGCCGCGCGACGATGAGCTTGCGTGGCGGCGCCTGGTCCGTGATCCGACGTGATCCTTCCGTGTGGCGTCGACCGAGCCTCGGTTTCATCTAAGCCGCTGTCGCGCTCCCAGCTCCAACTCTCGAGTTCAACTGTCCCGTCAACATGTCGAACTCGGATGAAGACTCTATGCAACAAATGAAAGACCGCCATTGCGAAGCTGGAGCAGCTCGTGCAGACGCAGGGTGTGCCGGACCCCGAATCCTAACGCAGGGCGCGCTGCTCCAGAAGCTCGAGCCGCTGCTGGCCCTCCACCCGGACACGGCTGCGCTGCGCCATTTGGACAACACGGTCAAGCAGGAACCGCAGTGCACCGAACTCGAGGCCGAGGAGGCCCGCAAACAGCACCGTGATGGTAAGATCACCGTGTATATCAAAGGTCCTGGTGAAACGGATCGCTTTGGTACTTCAGTCCAGGTCCGAGCGTCGTATCTCAACTCTGGTTCTCACCTTCACTTTCCCCCTCGCCCCCCCCCCTCGCTCGCAGAAGTCAAAGTCAGACTAGGCTGCCGGTTTTACGTCCTTGCTCGCCGTGTGGGCGAAATGCGCGGTGGCGACCTCTACCGCTTGCGGTTCGTCCACCCTTTTGGTTACACAGTTGACTTTAGGTGCGAAAAGTCCCTGGACGAGGTACGTTACGTGACTACAATTTGGCCGATACTTGTCACTAACGGTTTGGTTGGACGCTCATACAACTGGACATTGATGATCAAATCGAGATTTATGTGGCATATGAGCTAGTTGGCTGACCTTGAGTTCTGATGTAGAGCTTCATATACAAGTAATCTTGTGCCTCATACGATCCATTGCGAGTTGCTCTCAGGCCGTTGGACGCATCGATACCTGTCAGTCACCAGAAATGCATGTGCCGCACTATACGTTCCACCTTAGCTGCGGAAACTCGATTTGGCGGGCCGCCCGCTCAACAATGGGCTTTTCCGAACGCTCGCCAAGTGCATGTCGCAGAAGCTTGAAGCGCGCTGGCAGGGGATTCGTGATTAAACGACACTCACACGCCAATCATTGTCCCATTGTGACTGTCCTCGCCCGTCATCCAGGTCACGAGCAAAAGACTTATCACGGATGCGAGACTCCGTGCTTTGCAGCTCGCTTGTGATCCGGCGCGAAAACGAGAGTCGCGTCGCGATATCACGTTCCAGCCGCGTAATCGCTTCCAGCCACATACGCATGCGAGCGAGGTCGGCCATCACTGTTGACATCAACGCTCCCCATACCCTGCGTGCCCGCTGAATGTCATGAAGCTTATTCTCAGCTGTAGCTTTAACGAAGCTGAGTTTCTGTTTGAGCAATTGGAACCTATCAGAGACATCAACCTTCACGTGAACCAAGCTTCGTCTGCAGTTCTGGCCCCCAACCCCAACTCTCTTGGTCTAGCTCTCATTCCAAGTCCCCGACTCCCCGCATTGGCCTCAGCTCTGTGTAATAAAAATTCTGACACTGCTTATTTGACGAGGCGACCTACTTGAAAGTCTTCAAATGTGCGTCAACCTGGAGTGACAGTGGAGCGGTTGGTCGGTGCTGTCTCCCACGGTCATCACCAAACCGCGCCTGCCGAGGCCCCATGGATCCAGGGTGGATCCACCTCGAGCCTTCCAGCGCTGGATCCAGAATTAATCTAGCGCTGGATCCAGATTTCGCAGACTGGATCCACCATCATGGAAGGTGGATCCAGCCTTGACTGGGATGAGCTGGAATGAGCTTCGCGGCGACCTGGATTGAGACGTTGATCCATTTCCTTGAAAGTCGACCCACACCTTGATCCACGCGCCCTGGATCAACTTGTTGTAAATGTAGTTCTAGGCGTCGATCTACGTCTGTATCCAACTCTTGCTCAGGCAGAACCAGGAGCTGATCGACGGTGAACATGGTGGTGAAGGAACTCGTGCGAAAATGTATCGAAATGGTCGCAACGACCCGGCAAACCATGCGAGGAAGCCGAACGCAACTAGACGTGTTCGTGCTGCTGCAGGTCCGTCTCGGTCCACATCCAAAGCTCACGGCACGGCCACACGCTTGCAGCGAGTGATTCATGGATCATTCATAGAGTGCGACGTCGCGGTACCGTCGCCGGGAGGAGAGAGCGCGGCGCTGCAGCGAAGCGCGAGCCGCAAAACGCGTCGAAGCCAACGTCACGTGAGCGCGTCGATCGTTTCAGCCGCGTTCGCTTTTCGCGGACTTCGCGCCGCGGCGGCTCGCACTCTCTCGCCCCACCACCAACAGCCATGCTATCGACCCACCCAACACCCGCGACCTCGCGCAACCGCCTGCACCGTCACCCCTCGCCCTCCATGTATCTCACGTCGACGCGCATCCGCCCAGCGCCGCCACGCGTCCGCGGCACGGTGACCCCACGGTACGCGTCTCTCCCCTTCTCCGAGGTCTCTCCCTCCTCGCGACGTGCATCCACAGCCATGCCTCGAGACCGGCGATACGCCCTGCACGCTTCGGCGGGTCTTGCGCCTGCTGCGCTTGATGCTCGCGCCGCGTTCCCACGCCCTCCGCGCCGGCTGTCCGTTCGCTCGCTGACGCGTCACACGGTCACCTTGCTCTCTTTCGTAGCCTTCGAGATGCACATCAAGCTGCAGCGGCGCTCGTGGGGGCCGTCGTGACGCACCCGCGTCGATCTTGACCATGGTCGCAACAAGGTGCGCCGTGTGCGGCTCGGTCTCCTGCTCCCACGGGCCGAGACTCACATGCTCGCGAACTCCATCGGTAGGACGCCAAGTACGCCAAGCGGCTACGACAAGCGCCGCGCCTTCGCCCGCCAGCCAACTCGCGCGCGACGAGCTCAAGGCTACGCGGTACGGGCCTTCTCCTTCGCGTTCTCGGCGTGATTCGCGCTGATCGTGGGCACGGACAGGCTCCGAGCTCCCGAGCGACATCGCTCGTGTCGTCGGCCCAGATCCTGGTGACGCGGCCCGTCCGTTCGCGCCATGTGTATACTTCGCCCGATCCCTTGCTCACTTGTCTCCGCCACGTCACCCATAGCCTCGGTCAACCACGACAAGCCTCAACGGTGCTCCAGAACACGCGGCGAGGTCTCGCTGCTCGGGTCGTCGCTGGCCTCAAGCACGCGCCTGGCTGCACGTGCGAGTCCGAGTTCGAGGTACGCGACTCGGTCGGCGTGCTCGCGGACCGAGACTGACACGGTCGACTCGAGTAGGTCATCCAGTACGTCAAGCTGCAGCGGTAAGGGTCGCCTCGTCGTCTGCCCTTGTGGCGCGCGCGAGGTCATGCGGCGTCGATCTCATACACCCGCATCAAGGACTGGAACCTCAAGTACAAGCTCGGGATCAAGGATATCGAGGCGTTCGGGAAGGAGGTACGCGGACGCGGTGTGGGTCGCCGCGGTGGCAGTTGCTGATGCCGCTTCTGTGTAGGTCACCAAGGCCCTGCAGACGATCCGCAAGCCGTTCAAGGAGAAGACGGAGTGGTTCGACCTCGTGCAGGCGGCCGCCGACAACTCGTGCATCATCACCAACAAGGTCGGCGAAAAGAAGTCGCTCACCAAGCAGTGACTGCTGCGCCACCCGCTGAGCCACCCGCTGAGCCACCGCTCTCCGACCCCGCCTACAGCTCCGTCGACAACCGTTACGACCGCTTTCGAACAACAACATACGCAGCGGCAAGGTCGCGCAAAAATCATTATGAAGCGGCCGGCGCAAAATATAGGTCCTCTATTCCCGCTGTTTCCCCAAACTGACTTCAATCTGGCCGCCCGAACTGTCGCGCTTTGATCCGTCTTTTTTTTTCTCTTGAAGCGCAATAAAATTGAAAATTTGTGAATCGCCCGATTACGGAGGTAGTTCAAGGTCATGGATCTCGGTTGTCGTTCGCAAAGAAATGATTTCATTCTCGGCGATGGGTAGCGTCTACAAAGTGATTACTGAGGGGTAGCGATGACGTGACGTACACATTGACTGGAGAAAGCTCAACATGCACGCAGCAAGGCGAGAGCGGCGCGACGCGACCCCGAAACAGACGGTGAGTACAACACCGGGGTCCACGACCACGACTGGATCACGCCCGCTAACTGAGCCTAGCCCGGCGATAAGAAAGAAGGGTCAGCAGCGTCAGGCGTATACGCGCCCGCTGTATCGTACTGAAAGTAGTCAGCCGCATTGAAAGTAGTCAGCCGCAAATCGTACTCGACACCGCGTACTACGTCGTGCGGGTCGACCTGCGCGACACAATTCTTTCTCGCTCCAACGCGTCGTTGACGAGGTTACGGGCGAGGCGCACATGTACGTCGTTGACGCGATGGACATCAAGGACGGGCCCTGCGTCGAGATCATCTTGGGCTCGGTCCTGATCGCTGGTCAGACGTCGGCCGCGTGCGAAAGATACTCACGGCGACGCTCGTTGCGTTCCGCTCGATAGCCATCGCCCAGAACGCGAGTCAGGGTGACGCCCAGTTCATCATCCTCACGGGCTTTGCCGCGCTCAACAAGGAGTTCAGCTGCGATGTGTACACGACCAATATTGAGGTTGGCGGTGCCCAAATCATACACTGCGGCGCTTCACGGCGTTGTCCCAATTATCCAAGTTTATATTAACCTTCCCGCCCACTGCAACACACCGCGTTTGATCCTTCACGCGCCGATCAGCAACCCAGCGACCGTCGCTGCCGCGGACCTGGCCTTGGCCTTCTCGTCAGTGGCTTCTTCACTCGCGAAGAGTGCCGCCGATGCAGCCTCGTACCAGTTCGGCGAGGTGGATCGCAAGATTACGAATCGCAACACAGAAAGCACGCGGCGGTAACAGGTGCGTGAGGTCGACTGCTCCTTAGACTGCTTCTCATGGACCGGGACCATGAGCAGGTGCTCGGGCGAACGTTCTCTCCAGCAAGGCTGCGGACGATCCGCGCTCAGGAACAAGGCGGCGTGGGCGGCCGCGACCTTGGCCACGAGGGCTTCTCCCGCTCCTCAACTTTGTTAACTCAGTTAACTTAACTGGCACGGACTTTCGGGCAGCCAGCGCGACATGTTTGAGTCCAGCCTCAGTTCCGACCATGAGCCACGGCGAGAGTGCTTGCTCAACCGAATAACGTGATTTTCCGCGGCCACGATGCTCATGGCCGTGGGGGAGTTGGCCATGGACGCGTGCCTACCGCGCGCGTTGTACCTGCGCTGCTGTTCTCATCATCGACACGGCAGACTAAAGCTACAGCTGAGACCCAAGTGTGTGCGCAGCACACACACCTAGTGCTTGCGTCGCGGCATTGTGCGGGTGGCTCTTGGTCGTCGTTAGGCGAACGCGCTGCGCCACACTAGCTATGGCAGGTTGATCACGCAGCGGTGAGGCGACGCCACAAGCACTGCCTGACGCCACATGCTTGCGGGCGGGCGCTCAGGGGAACGGGCGACGCCCTCGTCGCCACACCTTCGTCCGGACCTTCGTCCCTCACCGCCCGCTCTTTCTTCTGCCGCAGTGAGACCCAGGTCGGGCGCAAGGATGAAGCTAATGCAACCTCGAATTCCGGATTGTGTGCTTGAGCTCGTGCTGTGCAACGCGGTTCAGCTCTCATGCCCACCCGACATCAACGAGATTCTGCAGTACTCGAGCGTTCTGCCATCCGCGCGCGCACCCGATGTCCAGCGTGCCGTTGTGCAGCAGCTTTTTCTGATCTCGATGGACGAGGCGAGCATGGCTGGCCAGCTTTATGTGCTTGATATTTGGCACCGCTCGGGCCGCCAGCTTGAGTACTCAGACACCTAGTGATATGCGACTTGCTGGAAAGCATCATGGTTCGTGCAGTGCACCTGCATAGCGACCCGCGCGACTGGAACGGACTTTCGCAGTACTCGCGCGTGCTGCCTGAAGAGCTTGTATCGCGCGTTATCCGGACCATCTTCCGCATCGGTTCGGACCTCAACCTCAAGCATGCGAGCACCGCTGGTAAGGTCAAGCTTCCTGCAAAGCTGCATGCATTAGGCAGCCTCACGAGCGAACATTGCCCGCACGAATCGATTGCCAGGGCCGCAAGTGCTGGTCGATTAGTTCTGACCGAATGGTGGCGAGACTCCGGACTCGCGGGAACCCTGGACAACGGACATTATGCGAAGCTTTCGGCGATCCAGCAGCTCGCCCTTGGAATGGGGACCCGTCGTGCCGCTTCGCCTTCACCTGATGGCGCTGTTTTTGCGCTCATCGAGGACATTGCTGCTGGCCGTGTACTCGATCTCAAATTTGAAAACCAGCCTACTCGATCCTAACAGCCGGCATCGCTGCCCTCAACGCGGCCTTCTCTAGCCCAAATCAAGCCGTTCGATCCGCTGCGACTTGACGGATGTACCGTTGATTGGCAACGTTTGTTCTCGCTGCAGCTTCCGCCAACGCTTGTGAAGCTTGATCTCGGCGCAGGTTGGGACTTTTCGACTGTGTGCCCACTTGATCTCGGCCGATGGACTTGGCCACCTCATCTCGCGTCGCTTTCCATCCATGTCAGCGGCCCTGTGCTGTTGCTCGCCCGGCCGAAGCTACCTTTGACGCTGGTCGAGCTGAAACTGTCTGGTTCAGGGTTCAAGGGTGAGCCGAACTTGAATGCGCTTTTTTCGGGTCTGACCGGAGCTGCAAGCAAACGGACCTGGTCGCTGCCGACGAAATTGCTCAAGCTCGCCATCTGTGAGGCTCGGCTCGAGGAGCAAGCGGCACTTGCACTCGCAGCCGCACTCCGTCTGTGCACAGGCCTCCAAACTCTCGTTCTCGAGACAACTCCCTCGCTCAAGCTACAGAAGAAACCAGCGGAATGTTGTACAAGAGCATTCCGTCCTCGATCTCGAGCCTCTCCATCTTGCACAGCTACTACATTTACCCCCGATGAGCTGCGTCTACTCGTCGCAAGCTTGCCCAGACTCGAATCGCTCGACATCAGCCGCACAAAACAGTGGTCGTTTGGCGTCGAGTCCCCTGGACTACACACGTTCCGCCCAGCCTTCGAAAGCTCAATTTGACGGGAAGCTCGCTCTCACCAACGATCCTCCGCTCTTTTGTACGGGCGATGTCGCAGGGCCTCGAAGACTTGTGCCTGCGCTCGTTGCGGTTTGACGACACGTGTGCCGTAGTTCCGGCGCCCGCGTTGCCACCGTCGCTGGCTAAGCTAGTGGTGGACCACAACCCGATCACGGACGCGGGAATCAAGATCCTGGCAGGCTATTTACATTCCGAGGTTCAGGTTGTTGGGATTCTCGGGTGCAGGAACATCACCAGAAAGGGGATCGCAGATTTGCGGGGTGCAGCTCCGGCGGCCAAACTCTGCGGCGCAAGTGAGCGAACGAGCAAAATCCATGCTGTTATTATATTGATCATGCAGTCACGCTGGCGCATTTTCATGGTGTTCTCATCTTGAGTATCGACCAGTTGGTAGTACAGCAGCGCACGACGTGACGCAAGTAGAGTAGGTGCCCGACAAGGGTGAAAAGCACTTAAAGGAACAGCGCCGGAAACAGCACGTCAAACTCGTTAAAAGGCGCGCTGCGCCACGTGGTGGTCTCGCGTGACCGTGTCTCGCGGTGTCACACGCCTCGATGCGACGCGCAGCTCCCGAGATCGAGATCAGGCCACATATTAGCGGGCTTTGGATGGTTTTTGGTGGAAAACTCAATCGCGCGGCGGAAACTGGATGCTCACGGACGGCGGGTTTCGCGGGAGAAAACGCGAGGAGAAAGCGCGTTGAGCCACAATCACGCGCCGCGCCAGGGCCTGGCGCTCTTGCATCGAGGCGATCGGACCTGCTTCCAAGCTTCCCTCGCCGGAACAAAGTAAGACCGCTGCCTTGTCGAACTCGAATGAAGACTCTATGCAACAGATGAAAGACCGCATTTCGAAGCTGGAGCAGCTCGTGCAGACGCAGGGCGCGCTGCTCCAGAAGCTCGAGCCCCTGCTGGCCCTCGATCCGGACACGGCCGTGCTGCGCCACCTCGTCCGGGCGGTCAAGGACGACCCGCAGTGGGCCGAGATCAATAGCAAGGCAGCGGACGTGGAAGTGCGTGATCTTGAACACCTTGCTGCTGCGAGACCGCTGGCTGAGGAGGGACACCCGTGATCTAGGAATCTCGCCCGCAGAGCTGCGAGGCGACCGACGCGCCAGCTGTGCAGCAGCGTGACGAGGCTAAATCTGCCAGCACGCAGCATGACGGCGAGGCTGAGAAGGACCGAAAGCGCCGCCGGAATGAAGAAAATACCGTGATATTTCGACGTCTTGAAAGCGGCAAAAGTTTGGGTACGGTGCACTCGACCGAGACGCGCCCAAATGGAGGCCATGTTTACCTCGCCCGCCCTCTCCTCCTTGGTAGAGTTCAAGGCCAAACGAAAGCGTCCGTTTCACAAACTTGCCCTAGCTGCAAGCCAACACCACGGGAGAAAGCCCGACGATCTACGATTTCTCCACCCCGATGGCTACAAGGTGAACCCGCGTTGCAAGTTGTCCTTGGAGGAGGTACGCTTTGCGCGCGTCATGGGCAATTTCACCTCCACCGAGCTCACTGAATTTCTTTACCCTGAGTAGCTTGGCCTTGATGACATGGACGTGGTTGAATTGATCAATCCGTTTCCCTGGTGGGGCGAGGACGGCAAGCCTTGAAGCGAAGAAGCTGGAATCGATAACCTTTCCGCTAATGGTTCAAACACGCTGAATGAATTCCATCATTGTAAAGCTGCTGCAGGATGCGAACGTTCGTTCCCCAATGTGTATACATGCCTTGTTTCCAGGGGCATCCGTGAGTCCGCTTTCCGCCGTGGGGCGGAGACGCGCTGCGCCACGGCGTGATTGTGGCGCATTGATTCGCACGGCTTGTTCGCCGTCGCTTTCTCGTCGCCGCTCTCGAACCCACTCACCAAACATGAATGCCATGAACCCACCAACATCGCGACCTGGTGCAACGTCTCAAGCGGCCGATGCCCGCAAGCCCTCGGCCATTCCCGAAATCCGCGACGAGGACTTTGATTTTACGGGTCAACTGATGTACATTGTCGACCTGCTCCAGTCGGGCGACCCGGCCAAGGCGGCGGATATCGGCGGCGCCGTACGGGCTACAACTGGGGCTTACCGATGCTGAAGACTGCTGATGACCGTGCTGTGCAGGTGTACGAGCTCGAGGCCAAGTACGCACAGGCGCTCAAGATCCTCGACACCATCCCGCACGGCGACAAGTCGCTCGACCAGATGCAGGCCATGGTCAACGAGCAGAACGCGGAGCTTGAGAAGCGGCGGTACGGCTCTGCTGACTCGAGTCACCTCCAAGTCGTGCCTGTACTGAAGGCCCGCTTCGCTTGTAGGGCTGCGTTCCAAGAGTACCAGCAGCTTATCGCCAACCCGCCAGCCGTCGAGATCGCCCCGCCCCCCTCGACACTCTCGTCTCCAACGACCCCGGCTCCTCCTACATCCCTCCCTGAACCGTAACCTTGACCTGCCGACCTGCCGAGCACGCGGAACACGAAATACACCCTTGAGCGCGACTTAAGTCTTCGTCGGCCCCTCGAAAGCTTGGGCAACGTCTTAAACCTGTTTATTGAGTCAACTCTTCGATGGCTCGCCGCTCTCTCGCAACGTCTCAGGCGGCAAGGGTTGCAGGCGGGACGAGAGACGCGTTTCGAATTCATGTGACTGGGCAGGTGACGGGATGTGCCACAGCCGCGAGCGAGCGGGCTTGGCCGGCTTCCTTCGAGGCCTCCGCACCCACCACCCTCCCTACCGACACTAGACACATGTTATTCCAATGGAGACTAAATGCAACGGACCCGGCAACTTGCTGACTATAACGCCCACGAGTGCCACCTGGCTCGGAACGGGCCCGACCTTGCGGCCTTGCGGCGAGACCCGGCCCATGAACTTGCTTCGTTACCACGCCGTTGAGAGTCACAACACCCATAGCGTGCTCCTGTGCGAGGGTCGTGACCTGCGCAACGTCGGATGCACGCTACGTTGCGCTGAGCAGAGCGGCACCACGCAGCGCATCGATTTCCACTTCCACGACTCGCAGCCCGAGGTCATTGCCCGCTGTCTCATGACCTTGCATGCGCTCCGGACCCGCGGCGGCGACCTAGCCGAGACCAAGCTTGCGACTTACGTCGCGCAGCTCACCTACTCGCAGGAACTCGACCCGCGCGTCGCGTCGTTCTGGGACACGGTTATGCTCTCATGCCTCGAACACGACTGGTTCGGTGCGACTGCTACCGTGCGTGTCCGCGACGAGAGCACACTTGAGCAGGTCCAGCGGTGCTGGCGCGCGTGGCTTGCCGTTGACTGGACGACGGCCGAGCTTGACGAGCATCGCGCCAAGGCGACGCCCGACTATTCCGTCGTGGATCTGGACGGGCACGACAATCGTGCCGAGTACGCGCGCATCCACGAGCTTCACAACCGGTACGGCGACGGGATGCCACGGACCTCACTCGCGCGGCTGACGTGCGCCGCGGGCCGGCTTGCCCAAACCAAGGTTTGCTTTCTTGCGTCGAGTTCATTGCTCGAGGACGATGAGCGGTGCGTGAACCCGACCATGCTCCACGTGCGTCACGATGAGTCCGTCACATACATGGTCGCCCCCGATTTGCGTCCTTTTCGCGCCTTCTCGGTCGACTTTGATGGCGCGACGCGCGACTCGAGCATGCTAATCGAGATCCAGGACTGGCTTGGCGCGATTCGCCGCTGTTTGTGCGCTCGGCCAAATTCGCCTAGCTTCACTTTTGGTTTGCCGCCTGGCACTGTCCTGTCCACCATTACGTTCGGGTGCCGCAACGCCATGGAGTACCTCGAGGAGCTGATCGCCGACGTGGACTGTCGATTTGATGCCATCGATGCGACCGCGCTCGTCAACGACCACGGCTTGCTCAACACGTTGATCAACGGGTCCCCGCTGCTCAATGATCGCACGTACCGTAATCGCTCGCTACTCTTCACCGCTTGCCAGACCGAACACACCCGCAACCACCAAGACTACTTGCACTTCGCGACCGCGCTTCCTCTGGACCTGTTTCCGACGTTATTTGGCGTGGGCCTCGTCGAGTTTCTCAACGACCAGCACTGGACAAACTGGGTTCAACCGTTCATGTGGTCGCTAACGCATCAGCACCTGCTTGACGATCCGGGAGCCCAAGACCGGTCTGGTTTATTCAACCGGCACTTCACTTACACTTTCTACAAGCTGGAGGCGCCGGGTGCACCGGTTCAGCTCTCTGCTTCGCCTTACGTGCTCGACAGCCTCAAATTATGCGTCAAGGCGCTGCTTCTCGAGCGCAGCGCCATGGTCCAGCAACCTGGTACGCCATCCCATGATTCGCTGGCGTGGACCAGTTAACTGACCCCTTTACACTTTCGCATGTAGCTTGCGTCTTTACTACTGCCGCCTTCTTCCCGAAGCTCCTTGCCTTTGCTTTCGCGGCCGGTCGCTTGACGTGGTCAAGTTCTGCAGCGTACACCTCGCTCCCGTGGCCGGCGATGCCCGACCTCTGGCGTGACATCGAATCTTCTGTCTCCAAGACGCGGCTTCCCGAGCTCATCGCCCAGGCGCAGCTTTACGGCTTCCCGATCGAGCACGAGCTTGCTGACCCGTCCTCCGTGTGCCGCCTCGAGTGCGATTCCTGATTCTTGGAATGGTTTCCTCGGGGCGGGGCCGTGCTCGCGATCGCAGACGAGGTTCGTGCAGTTCGCTTTGACTCGTTGCACGTTGGGCGTCCAGCAAACGGGACTTTGGTCGCGGCGACCGCGTACGCGCCATGGAACTTCATTAAACGACCGCACGCACCGCACCGCGTCGATCTTCAGGGTGCCGTGATCCCGGACTTTGATTTCGACAATGAGCAACAGCCCAACAGTGCCTCGTTCGCGCAATACTTGGCCACGAAGTCTCATATCTTGCCCGTTTCGCGCATGAATCCGACGCCCGTCCCCGTCTTTTCGCAGCGCGGTGCGATTGACGGGATTCTCGCTTTGGCGCATGAACGACGGCGTTTTCAGAGCCCGTTGTTGGTCCCCGTGCTGAGCCTGGTCGAGCACGCGTCGAGTGCCGTGCTTGTCCTTGATGTGTCCGGCCCAGATCCTCCAACCGTCGAGTACGATATTAGTCGAGATCTCTTCCGCCATAACAATATCGGTGGGTCCATTGTGCTTCGCGTCAACAACTCTAGGCGGATGCTGATGCTTCCGTTTCTCGCGTACCCGAAGCGCGTGGAGAGGGACGACGAAAAGCTTACCGCGACGGTCCATCTCACCAAGCTTCCATCGCTTGTCGACTGGTTTGTGTTCAACAAGCCCATTCTTCCGCGCTCTCACTTTTGGCCGGCCGCACCACTCTGGCGCGGTCAGCGGTCCATCTTGACCGCCATGACCCTTCTGACGCGCTACGGATGCCAGAACGAAAACATTTCGGTCCCTGATTGTTGCTGCCGATCTGCCAACATCGACTTTGCCATGACCCCGGGCATGGCGCACAAGCTTTCGATGGCATTGTGCCTTCTCTTCCTGAACCACGCTCTCGGGCACCGTGTGCTTGTTTATACCAGCTCTCACAGCCCCAAGGACCCGGTCATGGTGCTGGTGACGGGCGAGGCCTACCTCGTGGCGCCAGAGTACAACGAGCAGGAGCCGACGCCTGCGTTCCGATGCAGCGTGGTGTCGCCCTTGGCTACTTATGGGAAATCCGACGTGGTCGAGGTGATTGCTTCTATGAAGTTGGAGGCTCCAGAACTCGCAATCCACGCGAGCGTCATGGATAGCTCAGTGACCAGCATCTTTGCGGAGTACCTCAAGTTTTCCGCTCGTCCCACCCCTGGCGACGAGCCGGCCGCGCTGCTTGCATCCGCGGGCGACAATGTTCTGCACGCGGAGCTGCTCCCGCTGTTCCCCGTCACGGGCTCCTGGAAGCAGACCTGCTACATGTGTTCGCCGCCACGATCGTTTGGGTCTTGAATGCTCGACCAAGCTCGGAGAGCTGTGTAATTTAATTGATATGTTCTGTTCGTATGATCTGATACCATGCAAGAGGTCCAGATGTCTCGCGCGAACTGGAACGCGACTGGGGCGAGACACTGCGAGACGCGACAAACAATCATGGGATGTGGCGCAAAGCATGAACCAGTGCTTTTAGGTTCTCGAAGCTGACCGTGATGTATTCGTTCGTCATTTACAGCCCGCCGCCGCTCACCTCTGCCGCGACGCCGCTTTCTCCGTTCCCACCACCGCCGCCACGCCCGCCTTATCCGCGCGGACGCGCTCACACACGGCGCGGTACTCCGGGTCCTGCGCCGCAAACTGCTCGATGGCCTCGAGCTCCATGCGGCGCACGACCTGCGGGATGACGTTCCGCGCGTCCTTACCAGCCGCCGAGCTCAGGGGCTCCATGAGACGGCGCAGGCCGTTCTGCAGCTGCGCGTGGGTGATGCCCGCGAGCTGGCGCGCGGCGGCCACGGCGCCCGCGAGCTGTGCGTCGGCGTCGGCCTCATCGGGTGCGGCGAACACGGGGGCGAGCTGGTTGAGCGCGAGCAGCACGATCGGGAACAGGGCGCGCGCGAGCAGGACGAGGTCGTGCGGGGTCCACGAGATGGATTCGAGGAGCGACGCGAGCGCGACGGGTGTCCGGCCGGATGCGACGGCGATTTCGGCGGTGAACATGGCGAGGATCGTCGTGAAGCGCCTACGGTGAATGTCGCGTCAGTGCACCGTGACCCCCTTCGGTCGCCGCACGAAGATCAGTAGTACCAGTAGGTCCCGGCCGAGACAGCGCGGAACAGGGTGAGAAACCCAATAATCCCAGCGTATCCAATGTACGTCGGCGCGAGGTGTCGCGCGAGGTACGCGCCGACGACGCCCGCGTACTGCTCGCACTCGCGCTTGATCCCGGCGGCTCCCTCGCCGCCCGCACACGCGCGGGCCATGTCGGGGCCGAGCAGGTCGTGGATGCGGCGGAGCTCGGGCCCGCCGCCGATCGCGGCGCGCGCGTCCTGGATGCGCATGAAGGCGCGGGCAGCCGTGTCCGGGTCGAGCGCCGTGTTCTTGTCGGGGTGGTAGACGAGCGACAGGGCGCGGAACTGCGAGCGCACGGCGGCGGGGCCCGACTGCGGCGTGACGCCCAGCACGGCGTAGGCGTTGGGCGGCAGCTCGGAGACGGCGCCGTGGACCGAGTAGGCGAGGTAGGCGAGGATGACGAGCGCGTAGGCGCGGTTGCGGTGCTTGGCGTACTGCGGGGTGCCCTCGGCGGGCGGCGCGGCGAGCCGCGAGTGGTACCACGCCAGCACCCGCGACGTCACGAAGTTGGGCACCACGAACCACAGCAGCAGCTGGCCCAGCGACCCGAGCTCGGAGCCGAGACCGGACATGGTTGTTGTATTTTTGCGGTTAGCGTTACGTGGTCTGATGCATGGATTGATTCGTGTCCGGGAAGCAGGGGAGGGGAGAGGAGAGGGAGCGCGTGTGAAGCGCGCGTGGGACCGTGTGGCGCAAATCGGCGGCAACGGGGCAGCACGCCGTCACCTGACCTCGACGCACCGCTCCGCCACACCGCGGCCACCGCCCGCCCGCTCGCGCCCCGCCGCCGCGCGCTACCGAAAGCATAAAGCTTCAGCTGAGTCCCTCACCCACAGCCTGACCAAGCGCGGGACACTCTAAATCTATCCAACGGGGCTTGATGTTTCCCATTTACTGGGATAATCGGATTTCGCTCGTGGGAAGTGTCTTGCATAACGACACCCTGCCCTCAGGTCTGCCCGCCCTCAGCCCGAAGATCGAGCTTCACGGCGGTCGGACCACTAAGGTGGAGGACATTTTCTCGAACTCTGAGCTCGCGAGAGCCTGTGTTGCTACTTTGGCCGATCCCCTGCGCGTCCAGCCTGCTTGACGTAGCCGTCACGTTCTGTCGTCCTTTTCGCCGTGCGTTATGGGCGGGTGACCGCACCCCGTGACGGTCCTCGCGCAAACGTCGAGATCAGGACTAGAGGTCTCGCCGTATCCACGTTGGATAAGCTCGTCTCGTCGAATTTGCAGAGGGATCGTTCCGGCCGCACAGGAGAGGAAACCTTGAGTTGGCGTGATGTGAATGAATGGTGAGATTCAGCGGTTTGAGCGCACATCGTGCCCGCGAACTGCCGCTGCCCCAAGAAAGACGTCTTCGCCACACTCGCGGATAAAGCAGCGAGCTGGGCGAGTTCGACGAGTCGCTTGCGTGCCATCAGGACCTTGATTGCGACTGATGGCGGAGATTTCGAATGGCTATGCGAGTTGGCCGTTCGTTCGAAGTTGTAATCAGTGAGGTGAAGCAGGCTGGACGCTGGTGGAGCGGGAATGCTGACTTCCCCCGCGCAGTCAAGTCGGGCAGTTGATTTCACGAGAATTCGATGGTCGCCAACATGGCCCATCAAGTGCGTCTCGACGAGTGAGGCGAAGCGCGTTGCGCCACAGCGTGATGGCTGCAGCCGCGCGGCAAAAACTGCTGAGACGGTCGCAACGTGTTCCCACTGCGCACAGACGAAGCTCATGGATTCAATCATGGAAACTGACTCACACGACTTGATGCAACCCGTCCCAATCGAGCAGCTCAGACTGGACGATGAGCCAGCGGCACCGCCGCCGCCGCCATCGGCGCTCACGACCGCCCCGATCCACGAGCGCTCGCTTCAGCTCTTGGACCTTCCGCAAATCGTTCTTGCGGCGATTCTTCACGCTGTCCTTGAGTACTCCGGGACGCGAACCTTCGTATCGTTGGCTTACTGCCACACGTCGTTGCTCAACTTGATCAAAACCGACCCGGCTGTATACTCGCCGCACATCCATCTTGTCATATCGCCGCCCTACGAGCCGCCTACACCGGCGCCAAAGCGTGTGACACGACTGCCCCGGAGTCTTCTCATTGTTCTTGCATGCATGGTCGGGCTGTACAAACTCGGACCGCCAGACCAGTCTTACCCGCCGATTCAAGTCCATCTCACGCTGCTGGCGCACCCTGCTCAAAGCCGGAAGCCGGAGGTCAGCCAAGCACTTCAGGTTTACCAACATGCTGCGGCTATGGTCTATGCGATAATCAAACCAATCCCTGTCTCGCTTGACTGCTCACTTCTTGAACATGCGAGTCTGATCGGTTTTCTCGTCTTCCATCTTGCGAATCGAGCTACTTTCGCCACATCTGCTGGTCTAGACATTCGCATCATTCACCGAGCTCCTGATTACGCGAGTGGAACCGATTTTGCCTGGCCGCTTGGCCCTGGGCTCTCGAAGCAGTTGGTCACCGTGTGTTCCGCTTCCAACCAGCGGGCCGTCCTTGGTGATAGACCCACCTGGTTTTGTCCGGCCTGCTCGCCCGACTCTCATCAAGATCAATCCGTCGGTGATGATGACAACCCGCCTCAACCGGAACATGAGACGTGTTGGGTCTGCCGCAAGCTCACCACGGACTGTTTGCCGCTCGCCGAGGTTTGCCCAAGCGAAGGACACTGCTCGCCCGAGTCGTTTGAAGTTGACCTTTGCCCCGCTTGCGCGCCGCGGATTCGGCGGATCGGCTGCGACTGGTGCTTTTACGCAAACGGCGGCGATCCGGTGTGGCTCCCCCCACTCGATGCTCCCGCTGATATTGAGTTGACCCCCGGCGAGGTCAATGCTGCTCAAGAATAGCTCAACGAGGTGCCGGGCGCGGTAGTCGCTGAGGCTTCAGGTCGAAACCGACTCGTTCTGTACAGCTTGATTAATGTCGTGATGTACCTCTCTTGTTCCACTACCCCAATACACACAGCTGATTCACAATCGCAAGTGCTGGGCAAAGTTTTTTCGTTCCCTGATTCGATCGACGCGTTGCGCCACTCACGCGCGCATGGTCAGCGCGCTTTTCATCTCGCCTAGCCCGACCTCCAGCTATGCATCCCAAGTCGCGGCGCAACTGTCATTAATAGAAATGATGTCGAGCTCGCACGTTTCATCACAACGTGACACAACCCGTCCACAGGCTATTCCACCCCCTTGCAGCGTGGATGACAAGACGCGAGCGTGTCCAAGTTCAGAGGAGAGAGATCCGCCGCGATCAGATTCTCATCAGTCACTCTGTATTGAGACAATCGAAATACGCTGAGGCTCGCCGATCAGCCTCGAGTCGCGGCGCCTGCCCGAGCGAGAAAAACTACGCGTTTATCCTGGGCAGTACTCGGCGCGCACATGTAGTCGCATCAACTTAATGATCTGCGGCAAGTGAAGCGACGGGCCACATTGAACCCCCGCCGTTCGCGTAGAAGCACCATTCTCAGCCGATTCGGCGAATTTGAGGAGCGCACGAAGAGCAAAGGTCAACACGGAAGGATGCGGGCGATGTATGACCTTCGCGTTGGCAAACTTCAGCGAGCGGGACGATGCCCGTGGGCAGCCTGCAGTAGATCCAGCACATCCGTGGTGGGTTGCTGCCATCGTTCGCGCGGCAGACTAACCTTGATGTGCTTCGAGCGAGTATGCCAAACAACGCCACAAGTGCTTCTCGCTGCGTTCCCTCTATCGCAACGTGGTGGCAACAGCACGCCCGCTCAGAGGCGGACCAAGTGTGACTGACTGGCACGCGAAGGCCCCGTTGGCCGCTCCGCTCTTCGGACGGCTACTCGACGTGCCGCTGCGGCTCGACCACGCGAACCACATTCGATCGCTCGCTCTCGCAGTCTGGATTTCATGGACATGCCCTGTCAGTTGCTGGACAACTGCGATGGGAAGATTCGCATCAGCTGGCGCGAGTGGCCAGTGCTCGCCCTCGACTATTATGCGGCGAATCGTCACGCCCTTAAGTGACGAGCAGGGCAAGACGGCGGCGAGGTTCACTGGGCGCGAGGCCGACTCGTCCAACAGCGGCTCAAAGACACACGATATGTCAAGCCCGCCCGCCCGCGCATCCACGAAGCGGATCAGGTGTCGCAGCACGTCGTACTCGACCAGCGGGGTGTGAGCGGCGGCAGACGGGTGCTCGCGCGGAGACGAAGACGGAGCCTCGTGCCAGATCCGTCGTCCGTCTCAGCGAGCGCATCGCAGCTGTCGTGTTCGCGAAGTGCGCGGCGGGCGGGTCAAGTACCGGCCAGAAGAATCAGCGAGAATTCCCAATCCGTGAACTCTTAGAGGACGTCAAAGAGAGCCCACACGCGTGACGCAGTTGGCTCGGTCACCAAGCGCTTCCCCCTCGTCGTACGTAACACGCCAAAAGATTGGAGAAGCTTAGCGGTCCGCTTCACGTCACGAGCAGACCGTTGGTTTCTGAACCTCACGGGCTTCGGTTGAAGACGTGTGAGAAGTTCGAGTGGCGCGTCGAGCGAGTGAGGCACACGCAATTCTGGGCGCAAACACCGCTACTAGCACCTAGCTGTGCGCTCAACAGCAGCGCGCTCGCAGTTACGTTCAAATGCGCCCATCGGACCCAAGTGAGTTGGAAGCGCAACCAGGCCGTGACCTTGGCGCGGCCGCGTGCGCGCGCATCCGCGAGTCCGGGAGCAGCATAAACAACGACGCAAACGTGGCCTCGAGGTCGCCGGCGTGCGTACAGGAGAGGAGACGCGGCAGCGAAACCCGGCGAGCGAGCGGTGCAGCGGGAAGGTGCCCACGGAAAGTTGGATCGCGGCGACAAGGAGATCGGACCAAGTTGCGCCGCGAGCAATCAAGGGCGGCGCGAAGAGGGAGGGGTACAGACGAGAGCGGCGAGAGCAGCTGACGGATCGAACGCAGGGCGCCCGTGAAGCGTAGATCGATGTACCAGACGAGGAGCATCTGCAGGTGAGGCACGAGGCTCGTAGCAACAGGTTGCGGCCAACGCCTGGGAGCAGCCGGCGTCGTCGACGGCGAGCGTCCGTCGCAGCAGAGCGGTCATGCGCGAGGTGCGACGACGCAGCGGAGCGGCAGCTCGAGCGCCGTGTTCATAGGGTGGTATTCATATTGCATAAGCTTCATGGGTAGATTGCAGCGGCTGGAGGTCCCAATCAGAGCTAGCGTCCCAGTCAGAGCTAGCGAGAGAGAGAGCGCGAGAGTCGCCGAGGGGAGGGCGCGCTGGAGGAACTCGCGCTCGTGCAACCAACCCCGCGCCCCGGACCACAGAGCGCCCCGTCAGCGCCGTGATGCACTCGCTCGTGTGTGTTGGAGAGCAGCCGCTCGTTGAACAAGGCCGGTCGTGAACGGGATCGGCACTCGCGAACGCTGCAGGGGGCGTCGCGGGCTTCGCGACGTCACCACCGTGGCGAAGCCATGCGATTGGCCTTGCTGAAAGGACGGGCGTGCATCAACATGAGCCCCGGGCTGCCCTACGCGTCCTCAGTTGACCAAGATCGTGGTGATCGAGCCGGTCCCGAGCTTGAGGCGAGGCTCGCGGCGGAGCTCGAAGGGCGACCGGCTTGGTCGTCAAGAGCACTATCAAGCAGGTCCCGACGAGAGTCCGGCGAGGCCCGTGAGGGAGCTTCACCAAGTCGAGCAAGACCCGTTGACGGTCAAGGTCCGCAAGCGAGGGTGGTGGAGACGACCGGGACGCGCGATCACGTCGAGGCCGGCGGCCGGGCCAGCCAACGGGGACGGCTCGTTTGCAAGCCGCCGCGATGTGGCGCATCGCGTGGGCCGGCAACGGCAGGCGGGCCGTGTGCGCGAACACGGCGCGTTCCCATGGGAGCGGAAGCGCGAATTGCGAGGCGCGCGGCGCGAGGAGGCGTGCGAGGGGCGACTGCGTGGTGGGAACGCGGCCCCCCGAACCCCGAACAACGGCACGGGCAACACACCCCAAGGCCCGAGCGGTAGCGACCGATGCGGTTTGCGGCGCCGCTCGTCCGTCCACTCTCTCTGTCCTCTGAGGTCCCCGATCCGAGAAGCCATGGAGCAAAGTGTGAGAGTCGACTCGTGGACGTGCGTGCGCGCTACCCCGACGTCGGAAGCTTCGGCAGACGCGTTGCACGGGATGGGCCGACGATGGAGGAGGAAGGGCGGATGGATCGAGCGGCTGTGGCATGGAGAAGGAAGATTGGTCGAGAAGCGCCGGACCGGGCAAGGTCAAGTCCCGAGGCCGATCCGCTGTACGCGCGCCGGGGAGCGGTTTCCTCCGTGTCCGAGGTCGCGTCCTGCAACAAGCGGATTGGGCTTGGATGCCCTTGGGCCAAAGAGCCGGAGGACCTGCTCGAGGTGCCCCAGCACACGGACGGCCAGCTCCGGAGCGCGGTGAACGGTCGGGTTCGATGCCGAGCGCCTGCCGCGCGAACCGAGGTCGCGTCCAGGTCGGCCGACGTGGGCGACCCCGGTGCACGCAGTCGCAGGACCAGTAGCGCATACATGATTGCTTCATACGAGACGATTGCAGCGTCGCGCGTGGAGTACGTGTCGTGGGAGGCAATCTTGAGTGGAACTGGCGGTACGTCCTGCCAAACTTGATGGTGTGACGCGCCAGCCCCGTCCCTGCCGCTACGCCTCGATCGTGGCCGGGTGCCTCGGCGCGCTACCGCGGGCATGGGCCCGAGAAGGCGTCATGGTCACGGGGGATCAGGCACATGAGAATTGTCTCTCAAGTGGCGCGGCGAGGGCGGCAGCCGGAGGGAGACGGTGGCGCGACGCGTCGCGGGCAAGCTTGTTCACCGCCGACGCGTCGTGCTCCCGCTCTCTCTCTCCGCGATATTGCAACGCTATCCCGATCCTCCTCCGATCCGACCTCTCCGACTCTTCGCATCCACAAGGTCCACTACCGGGCAGTACTACCAGACACCGCTCGGCGCGGTGACGGACACGCAGGTACATGCGCGGCTGGGTCGTGACGGTCGTGCACTCACGGTACGCGTCCGGATCCGTGTAGATTCGCGTAGCACACGACGCAAGGGCTTCTGCAAGACGATCGGTGCGCGGTCAAGAGCTACTCGGGCGCATCAAGGTCGAGAGACGCACAAGCGGTGACAACGTCGCGCGTCCAGCTGCTGCTCATCGGGGCTGTAAGCAACGACTGCAAGATCGAGGAGATCAACAAGTCCAAGCTCTAGACGCCCGCCCGCCCGCGTTCCCGCGTTCCCGCGCGTCGTCGTCCAGCTGCTGCTCGCCAAGGCCAAGACCATGACCGAGGAGCTCGAGGAGTTCAAGCTCGTGGTGGTCGTGTCGTTGTCGTGCTGCGCGTGGTCGTGGTCAAGCGCAACGTGTTCCTCCCCGTTCCTCGCGTCCCTCGACTCGACGTGCTCGCGTTCCTCGACTCGACTCGACTCGACTCGAATCGAATCGACGTGTTCCCGTTCCTCGAGTCCCTTGACGTGCTTCCGTTCCAACAAGATGATCCTCGACTACGGGACTACGACCGGTACTCGCTCGCTCCCGCCTGCCCACCCGCGCCCTTGTCTCTCGACTCTCCGGCGCGCGTCCATCACCAACCACAGCACGCAGCAGCAGCAGCACATCGACCTCGACTCGACCGACCTCTTCTCCTTCCTCGTCGACCTGACCAGCCAAATGCAGGTCGCGGGTCGCACACGCGCGCGCGCGTCGGTCGTCGGTCAACTCGGTCGTCGGTCGGGTCGCGCGGGTCGCAGGCCGCCGCCGCATTCGCCATGGAACGTGTGCGCTCTCGCCTCGCTGCTGCTGCAGCACGTGTCTTCTTCTTCTTCGAGCTCGACGAGTGGTGCTGACCCGAAAACTCCTCCCTACCCCCGCGCCCGACGACGTGTACGCTCTCCCTCGCACTACAGCCTGCTCCGCCTGCTCCGCCTGCTCCGCCTGCTACGGTACTCGGGTCCTCGACTCGATCCTCGACGTGTTCCTGTTCCTCGACGCCTCGACGCCTCGACTCCCCAACGTGTTTCTCGCTCGGCCACGATCCTCGACGCCTCGACGACGTGTTTCTCGCTCGACACCACGATGACACGCACGACTGCTCGCTCCCGCGATCGTCCGTCATCTCCCTCATCCACGGGTACGCGTCGCGTCGTGCGTGCTCCGCGCAGTGGGCTCACCACCACCCTCACCTCGCGTAGTCCATCCGTTCGTCCCACGGGCGGCTCTTCTCTGTCTTCCATCGGTGCTGTGCCGCGCGTTCTGCCGCGCGTCCGGAGCACTTCCACATCACCTCCCTTCACCCTTACGTCCATCCACTTATCACCCCGCCTCACTTCATGCAATGGATCATACCTGTCGCCTGGATGTATTTACCAAGTCACACAAGCTGATGCCACGCACGGCTTCGTGCTCCCTTCAAAGGTGCCGTCCATTCCGCGCCGCATTAAGAGCCGGCACCGCTTGAGCTTCCGGAGAGCAGCGAGTATGACGTGACAGTGAACCGTGAGCATCTTCTCTATACACAGCGTGAGCGATACGTTTGAGCCAAGGAACAGCACGGACACGATGTCAGCTCTGTTGGACTTGGGCGTGCGGCAAGACTCCTCCGGGAATGCTTTCACACTAATGCCTGTTCTCCAGTAACTCACAGCAGTTACATGTTCATTATCAAGGACTGTTGCTTGCGCGTGTCTTTCTTGGCTGTACCCGTGCTTGAAGACGTAGATTACGAGGCGGATGCGCGAGATCATAACCCCCTTGACACGCGTCAGGACCTTGAGGCAGGGCGGTCGCCAGGGTCACTGACTGTTGCAAGCGAGATCACAGGCAGCTTGCCTCGATCGGTCGAGTCCTTGCGCGTTTTGCAGACAGTGCAGTCTAAACGTGAATTTCGGGGGGGGGGGGGGGGGGGTGCTCAGAGTCGCGAGGCATGATTGAGGGCGCGGGCGCGTACCACCACCGCTCAAAGCGATTCTCGTACTGCGACCCGATGCGGCGTATCGCCGCGGTGTCAAGCGCACCCTCACGCTCGACAACAAGAGAGTTGTCGACTCGGCCGTCAAGATGCTCTTGCCTTCTCCAAGGGTGTGGGTCCGCGCAATATGTTCGCTCGAGTGGGCCGTGCTCTGCTGGATCATCGCGGCTCGCGAGCTCCAGGTCAGCTTCGAGTGGGTTCGCGGCCACGCTGCGAACTCGGCCAAAAAGGAGGCCGACGCGCTCGCCATTCAGGGCGCCGCCGCGCACTTACCGCTGGGAGTCGCGGCCGCCATCCGCGCGGACCAGGGCACGCCCTAAACGGTGTCTCGGCGCGGCTGCGAATTCAACACAGACCCGAGGCGCACTCTCTGTCGCTCATGAGCTTCCAGCTTCCCTTGCTCGCCGGCCAGCTACCGACCCGCGCCCACTGGCACCAGTTCTGACCGTAGTCGCCAGACGAGATCGGCGTCAGCCTCCGCGCTGGCATGTCCAGCTCGCTCGCTCACAGAGCAGCTCAGCGGCTCAAACCGTATCAAGCACATCGTGGCCTCCGTCGTGGATGCGCCGCTCGCTGCATGGTTGAAGCGGATGTACAGCCACCTTTGCAGGCTCCTGGAGCCGCGCCCTGCGCTGCGACGGCCATCTCCTCGAGCGCCGTGCGAGAGCGTGCTTGGTGCCCGCGCTGCAACGCAATTGTTGATGTCGCGCCGGTGACTCTTGTCGGTGCCTTGCAAGGCACTACAATTGTCGTCACCCAACGCGAGCGACTAGCCGCACCGGCCTCCATTGATGCGCGCGCATCGCGCCGTGCTGCGGCGCGCTGTGCTGCGGCGGTCTGTGCTGCGGCGCGCTGTGATGCGACGCGTTGAGCTGCGACCGTTGTGCTGCGACGCGCCGTGCTGCGACGCGCCGATCTCCGAACCCTCCGTCGAGTACTGCAGTATGAGTGATGTAAAAGACTCGTTCAACGGGCGCCTACTCACGGCTCGAGCGGAAGCGCGCCTGCACGGCACAAGCGCCCAACGTGGCGCATGCTTTAGCCCTCGATTGAAAACCAAACGCGAAGCGTCTAGGTGGATCAAGTATAATTGTAGGTACTGCGCGACGACCTAGTCCTTGTCATTCGGGTTTCGGAACACGCCGACCGACTCAAAGCGCGCTACACGACAATGATCAAGTCAGTGATCGGACCGCGTTTCAGATTGCGCCACAGCACATGAGTGGCGCGTCGCGAGGGCGAGCCGCGTACTCTCGATCGTGTGAGCTGGCCGCACACTCGCTCACCTCAGTCGGTGTTATTGATGAACATGTCGCTCAAATCCATTCCCAGCATCACGCCTCGCGTTGATCTGGTCCACGTCAATGATGATGTTAGTGTAGTACGGAAACTATTCATTGGGCCACAGGAGAGCGGCAAGAATCATGTCGCGGTAAAGTTGAGCAATTTTCATCTCAGGCGTGAGAGGCGCATTGGAGCAAACCGGCAAGATATGCTGAATGTCGGCCATTTCAGAATTCGCTTGCGGGTAGCGTGGCCTCCAGGATACTATGAACAATCCCCGCGACGGCGTTAATACGTTGCTAAGCAAGCTGATCGCAGTTTCCAAAGCCAACGATTGCGTGACGCCCGAGCCGGTTGACTTTTGACGTGCCGGCTGTATAGGACTGGGTGACAATGACGAGGCTAACGGTGAAATCATGTCCGCCAAGCGCAGACGCCGCATCGGGTCGCAGTACGAGAATCGCTTTGAGCGGTGGTGGTACGCGCCCGCGCCCTCAATCATGCCTCGCGACTCTGAGCACCCCCCCCCCCCCGAAATTCACGTTTAGACTGCACTGTCTGCAAAACGCGCAAGGACTCGACCGATCGAGGCAAGCTGCCTGTGATCTCGCTTGCAACAGTCAGTGACCCTGGCGACCGCCCTGCCTCAAGGTCCTGACGCGTGTCAAGGGGGTTATGATCTCGCGCATCCGCCTCGTAATCTACGTCTTCAAGCACGGGTACAGCCAAGAAAGACACGCGCAAGCAACAGTCCTTGATAATGAACATGTAACTGCTGTGAGTTACTGGAGAACAGGCATTAGTGTGAAAGCATTCCCGGAGGAGTCTTGCCGCACGCCCAAGTCCAACAGAGCTGACATCGTGTCCGTGCTGTTCCTTGGCTCAAACGTATCGCTCACGCTGTGTATAGAGAAGATGCTCACGGTTCACTGTCACGTCATACTCGCTGCTCTCCGGAAGCTCAAGCGGTGCCGGCTCTTAATGCGGCGCGGAATGGACGGCACCTTTGAAGGGAGCACGAAGCCGTGCGTGGCATCAGCTTGTGTGACTTGGTAAATACATCCAGGCGACAGGTATGATCCATTGCATGAAGTGAGGCGGGGTGATAAGTGGATGGACGTAAGGGTGAAGGGAGGTGATGTGGAAGTGCTCCGGACGCGCGGCAGAACGCGCGGCACAGCACCGATGGAAGACAGAGAAGAGCCGCCCGTGGGACGAACGGATGGACTACGCGAGGTGAGGGTGGTGGTGAGCCCACTGCGCGGAGCACGCACGACGCGACGCGTACCCGTGGATGAGGGAGATGACGGACGATCGCGGGAGCGAGCAGTCGTGCGTGTCATCGTGGTGTCGAGCGAGAAACACGTCGTCGAGGCGTCGAGGATCGTGGCCGAGCGAGAAACACGTTGGGGAGTCGAGGCGTCGAGGCGTCGAGGAACAGGAACACGTCGAGGATCGAGTCGAGGACCCGAGTACCGTAGCAGGCGGAGCAGGCGGAGCAGGCGGAGCAGGCTGTAGTGCGAGGGAGAGCGTACACGTCGTCGGGCGCGGGGGTAGGGAGGAGTTTTCGGGTCAGCACCACTCGTCGAGCTCGAAGAAGAAGAAGACACGTGCTGCAGCAGCAGCGAGGCGAGAGCGCACACGTTCCATGGCGAATGCGGCGGCGGCCTGCGACCCGCGCGACCCGACCGACGACCGAGTTGACCGACGACCGACGCGCGCGCGCGTGTGCGACCCGCGACCTGCATTTGGCTGGTCAGGTCGACGAGGAAGGAGAAGAGGTCGGTCGAGTCGAGGTCGATGTGCTGCTGCTGCTGCGTGCTGTGGTTGGTGATGGACGCGCGCCGGAGAGTCGAGAGACAAGGGCGCGGGTGGGCAGGCGGGAGCGAGCGAGTACCGGTCGTAGTCCCGTAGTCGAGGATCATCTTGTTGGAACGGAAGCACGTCAAGGGACTCGAGGAACGGGAACACGTCGATTCGATTCGAGTCGAGTCGAGTCGAGTCGAGGAACGCGAGCACGTCGAGTCGAGGGACGCGAGGAACGGGGAGGAACACGTTGCGCTTGACCACGACCACGCGCAGCACGACAACGACACGACCACCACGAGCTTGAACTCCTCGAGCTCCTCGGTCATGGTCTTGGCCTTGGCGAGCAGCAGCTGGACGACGACGCGCGGGAACGCGGGAACGCGGGCGGGCGGGCGTCTAGAGCTTGGACTTGTTGATCTCCTCGATCTTGCAGTCGTTGCTTACAGCCCCGATGAGCAGCAGCTGGACGCGCGACGTTGTCACCGCTTGTGCGTCTCTCGACCTTGATGCGCCCGAGTAGCTCTTGACCGCGCACCGATCGTCTTGCAGAAGCCCTTGCGTCGTGTGCTACGCGAATCTACACGGATCCGGACGCGTACCGTGAGTGCACGACCGTCACGACCCAGCCGCGCATGTACCTGCGTGTCCGTCACCGCGCCGAGCGGTGTCTGGTAGTACTGCCCGGTAGTGGACCTTGTGGATGCGAAGAGTCGGAGAGGTCGGATCGGAGGAGGATCGGGATAGCGTTGCAATATCGCGGAGAGAGAGAGCGGGAGCACGACGCGTCGGCGGTGAACAAGCTTGCCCGCGACGCGTCGCGCCACCGTCTCCCTCCGGCTGCCGCCCTCGCCGCGCCACTTGAGAGACAATTCTCATGTGCCTGATCCCCCGTGACCATGACGCCTTCTCGGGCCCATGCCCGCGGTAGCGCGCCGAGGCACCCGGCCACGATCGAGGCGTAGCGGCAGGGACGGGGCTGGCGCGTCACACCATCAAGTTTGGCAGGACGTACCGCCAGTTCCACTCAAGATTGCCTCCCACGACACGTACTCCACGCGCGACGCTGCAATCGTCTCGTATGAAGCAATCATGTATGCGCTACTGGTCCTGCGACTGCGTGCACCGGGGTCGCCCACGTCGGCCGACCTGGACGCGACCTCGGTTCGCGCGGCAGGCGCTCGGCATCGAACCCGACCGTTCACCGCGCTCCGGAGCTGGCCGTCCGTGTGCTGGGGCACCTCGAGCAGGTCCTCCGGCTCTTTGGCCCAAGGGCATCCAAGCCCAATCCGCTTGTTGCAGGACGCGACCTCGGACACGGAGGAAACCGCTCCCCGGCGCGCGTACAGCGGATCGGCCTCGGGACTTGACCTTGCCCGGTCCGGCGCTTCTCGACCAATCTTCCTTCTCCATGCCACAGCCGCTCGATCCATCCGCCCTTCCTCCTCCATCGTCGGCCCATCCCGTGCAACGCGTCTGCCGAAGCTTCCGACGTCGGGGTAGCGCGCACGCACGTCCACGAGTCGACTCTCACACTTTGCTCCATGGCTTCTCGGATCGGGGACCTCAGAGGACAGAGAGAGTGGACGGACGAGCGGCGCCGCAAACCGCATCGGTCGCTACCGCTCGGGCCTTGGGGTGTGTTGCCCGTGCCGTTGTTCGGGGTTCGGGGGGCCGCGTTCCCACCACGCAGTCGCCCCTCGCACGCCTCCTCGCGCCGCGCGCCTCGCAATTCGCGCTTCCGCTCCCATGGGAACGCGCCGTGTTCGCGCACACGGCCCGCCTGCCGTTGCCGGCCCACGCGATGCGCCACATCGCGGCGGCTTGCAAACGAGCCGTCCCCGTTGGCTGGCCCGGCCGCCGGCCTCGACGTGATCGCGCGTCCCGGTCGTCTCCACCACCCTCGCTTGCGGACCTTGACCGTCAACGGGTCTTGCTCGACTTGGTGAAGCTCCCTCACGGGCCTCGCCGGACTCTCGTCGGGACCTGCTTGATAGTGCTCTTGACGACCAAGCCGGTCGCCCTTCGAGCTCCGCCGCGAGCCTCGCCTCAAGCTCGGGACCGGCTCGATCACCACGATCTTGGTCAACTGAGGACGCGTAGGGCAGCCCGGGGCTCATGTTGATGCACGCCCGTCCTTTCAGCAAGGCCAATCGCATGGCTTCGCCACGGTGGTGACGTCGCGAAGCCCGCGACGCCCCCTGCAGCGTTCGCGAGTGCCGATCCCGTTCACGACCGGCCTTGTTCAACGAGCGGCTGCTCTCCAACACACACGAGCGAGTGCATCACGGCGCTGACGGGGCGCTCTGTGGTCCGGGGCGCGGGGTTGGTTGCACGAGCGCGAGTTCCTCCAGCGCGCCCTCCCCTCGGCGACTCTCGCGCTCTCTCTCTCGCTAGCTCTGACTGGGACGCTAGCTCTGATTGGGACCTCCAGCCGCTGCAATCTACCCATGAAGCTTATGCAATATGAATACCACCCTATGAACACGGCGCTCGAGCTGCCGCTCCGCTGCGTCGTCGCACCTCGCGCATGACCGCTCTGCTGCGACGGACGCTCGCCGTCGACGACGCCGGCTGCTCCCAGGCGTTGGCCGCAACCTGTTGCTACGAGCCTCGTGCCTCACCTGCAGATGCTCCTCGTCTGGTACATCGATCTACGCTTCACGGGCGCCCTGCGTTCGATCCGTCAGCTGCTCTCGCCGCTCTCGTCTGTACCCCTCCCTCTTCGCGCCGCCCTTGATTGCTCGCGGCGCAACTTGGTCCGATCTCCTTGTCGCCGCGATCCAACTTTCCGTGGGCACCTTCCCGCTGCACCGCTCGCTCGCCGGGTTTCGCTGCCGCGTCTCCTCTCCTGTACGCACGCCGGCGACCTCGAGGCCACGTTTGCGTCGTTGTTTATGCTGCTCCCGGACTCGCGGATGCGCGCGCACGCGGCCGCGCCAAGGTCACGGCCTGGTTGCGCTTCCAACTCACTTGGGTCCGATGGGCGCATTTGAACGTAACTGCGAGCGCGCTGCTGTTGAGCGCACAGCTAGGTGCTAGTAGCGGTGTTTGCGCCCAGAATTGCGTGTGCCTCACTCGCTCGACGCGCCACTCGAACTTCTCACACGTCTTCAACCGAAGCCCGTGAGGTTCAGAAACCAACGGTCTGCTCGTGACGTGAAGCGGACCGCTAAGCTTCTCCAATCTTTTGGCGTGTTACGTACGACGAGGGGGAAGCGCTTGGTGACCGAGCCAACTGCGTCACGCGTGTGGGCTCTCTTTGACGTCCTCTAAGAGTTCACGGATTGGGAATTCTCGCTGATTCTTCTGGCCGGTACTTGACCCGCCCGCCGCGCACTTCGCGAACACGACAGCTGCGATGCGCTCGCTGAGACGGACGACGGATCTGGCACGAGGCTCCGTCTTCGTCTCCGCGCGAGCACCCGTCTGCCGCCGCTCACACCCCGCTGGTCGAGTACGACGTGCTGCGACACCTGATCCGCTTCGTGGATGCGCGGGCGGGCGGGCTTGACATATCGTGTGTCTTTGAGCCGCTGTTGGACGAGTCGGCCTCGCGCCCAGTGAACCTCGCCGCCGTCTTGCCCTGCTCGTCACTTAAGGGCGTGACGATTCGCCGCATAATAGTCGAGGGCGAGCACTGGCCACTCGCGCCAGCTGATGCGAATCTTCCCATCGCAGTTGTCCAGCAACTGACAGGGCATGTCCATGAAATCCAGACTGCGAGAGCGAGCGATCGAATGTGGTTCGCGTGGTCGAGCCGCAGCGGCACGTCGAGTAGCCGTCCGAAGAGCGGAGCGGCCAACGGGGCCTTCGCGTGCCAGTCAGTCACACTTGGTCCGCCTCTGAGCGGGCGTGCTGTTGCCACCACGTTGCGATAGAGGGAACGCAGCGAGAAGCACTTGTGGCGTTGTTTGGCATACTCGCTCGAAGCACATCAAGGTTAGTCTGCCGCGCGAACGATGGCAGCAACCCACCACGGATGTGCTGGATCTACTGCAGGCTGCCCACGGGCATCGTCCCGCTCGCTGAAGTTTGCCAACGCGAAGGTCATACATCGCCCGCATCCTTCCGTGTTGACCTTTGCTCTTCGTGCGCTCCTCAAATTCGCCGAATCGGCTGAGAATGGTGCTTCTACGCGAACGGCGGGGGTTCAATGTGGCCCGTCGCTTCACTTGCCGCAGATCATTAAGTTGATGCCACTACAGCTGCTCGCTGAGTGCCCCTTGAGATTAAAAGTGCAGCGTTTTTCACTCAAGCGGTCGTCGTACGTTAAGGGGATAGTCAAGCCGCAGCGTATTTCGAGGGCTCAATACAGCGTGTTTGATGAGAATTCAATCGTGGCGGAGCTATCTTCTGAACTTCTACTTTCCCGTTCTGTTTCCCGCGTGGCAAGGGGGTGGCGAAGTATGCGGACGCGTTGCGTCACGTCGTGACGGAACGTCCGAGCCAAGCATTAGTTCTTGGTACAACAGCTGTTCTTCGACTGGGGTTGCCCCGCCGTGGGTCGGCCGAAGCGAGCTGAAGAGCGCGTTGACCATGCACACGTGCGTGGCGCAACGCGTCAAGTCAACGGACGGACGACGAATCATCACCCGGAGTTCAGGTGAGTAGATCGGCTGCGCGTATCACAGAGGGAGCGGCACAGAAACAAAATGTATTGCGAAGTCGATCAAGCTTCACGGAACGAGTCGATTTTGGCGTGAGGCCTCAGCGACTCTCGTACCCGGCACGCCGTTCTTGAGCTATTCTTGAGCAGCATTGACCTCGCCGGGGGTCAACCCGAGATCAGCGGGAGCATCGAGTGGGGGGAGCCACACCGGATCGCCGCCGTTTGCGTAGAAGCACCAGTCGCAGCCGATTCGATGGATGCGAGGTGCGCAAGCGGGTCAGAGGTCTACCCGAAACGATTTGGGCGAGACATGGCCCTCGCGCTGGCAGACGTCGGAGAGTGGTGAACAGTCCGTCGTGAGCTTGCGGCAAGTCCAGCACGTCCGAGTTGGCGGCGGAGGAGGTGAGTCGCTACCCCCAACGGGTAGTTTTTGGCGGGCATCAGGGGAACAGGCCAAGCACAGCCAGCGTGGTCGATCACCAAGTACGGCTCGCTGTTCGCAGCTGGAACACACGGTTACAAACGGCGTCGAGTATTTGCGCCCAGTAGGCCAGTCGAACCCGTTTCCACTCGAGAACTCTGGGGCCCGGTGAATAATACGAAGATCCGGAGCAGTAGGCTCCAAGGGGTCTCCATCCAGCAGGTGTAACAGCACGAAACGAACCAAAAGGCTGTTTTCAAGGAGTGAGAAATCAAGCGTGACGGGGTTTGGCTCAATTACCTTGAAGACATTTTGGGCTGCGGTTTGAAAGGTAGACATCATTGGTAAGAGGTCGTCATCCGTCCATGTGCAACGAGCAGGGCGTGGCAGGAGCGTGAGAAGCACTTGGATCGGCGGGCAGGAACGCGCGGACGCGCCTTGGTGGGTCGACCTGTGCAATGATACGAGTAGGAATAGAAGGCTGTTGGGTAATACCACTCCGCGCTTCTTGAATGCTTGTAAGCGATCATAAGGCGGCGAGACGACAAGATGTAAGCGCGGCAAATACACGGCCGGGTCGAATTGGGCCAAGCGGAACAGTGAAGAGTGGGAGAACATCAACGAGGTGAAAGTCCGGGGTCCCGCGGTTTCGATGACAGTATGAAAGATCGCAGAGAGAACATCTTGCGGGAGGTCCAGGAGCCGCAGCGGGCGCTCGCGGATCGGGGCGGGCCCGAGCGTCGACGGCGACGGCGGTGCCGCTGGCTCGTCGTCCAAGCTGAGCTGCTCGATTGGGACGGGTTGCATCAAGTCGTTTGAGCTGGTTTCCATCATTGGTTCCATGAGCTTCGTGGGCGAGGAGCGAGAAAGCGTTTCGGCGGGCCGCCACACTTTCACCTCCTGCCAGCGTTGGCCGTCACGCTGTGGCGCAACGCGCTTCCTCACGCTCGCCTTCGCGTTCTTGCCTCACTCTTACCGGCGAATTACGCGCGGTCCAGTCAAGAGAGTCTACTCGCACCATCCATCACACAGGACCCGCTTGATGGCGACACCGTGACGCAGTTGACCCAGGAACACGGCTGAAGCGCCGCCCATTTGATCAGAACGGCTTGCCAAAGTGAAGGCGAGAGCGCTTGCAGGATGCCTGGTGAATACGGAGGCCTCGCCAGCTCGCGGACCGCAACGGACATTGCGGTACGCATGCGAACGGCAGGTTCGGGTCGTAAGTCTTCTCGCGCCACTGCTGCTGTTTCTTCCGCTGCGGAGCAGCGGGGACGCGCGTTGCCGCGGACCGCGCCGGCCATCGCACGCTCATGACCGTGGCCATGGCCATGGCCGCAGTGCCGCGGAACACCATTTCCGCGTGGCCGTAGCACCCGCGACAAGTGCGCAAGTGGTGCTGCAAGGCCATGAACAGCGCAGCTGCATCTGGACAGGTCCCAAAGTGCGAGTGAGCGATGTGTGGGTGGATGGCCAGCGTGAGCTCGTAGTGAGTGTGAGCGTGGTGCGGCTCGTATGCCATCGCGGACACGAAGCGCAAGCGAGCGAGGGGCGGCTCGTTGGCCATCGCGGGCTCATAGTGCGCGCGAGCGTAGTACGGCTCGTAGTCTTTCATAGTGCGCGCGAGCGTGGTACGGCTCGTAGTCTTCCATTGTCGCCTCGAAGTGCGAACGAGCGAGCGTCAGTTTGTACGCCGCCATGGGCTCATAACGCAGGTTAGCGTGGTACGGTGCCGCTGCCGCTGCGGCCGAAGCCGTGTGCGTGCAGATGCGTGGGCGGTGGAAGTTGGACATGATGGAGACGCTGGCGAGCCGAGGGTCGAGTTACATGGAGACGTTCGTGGCCTGCGAGAGAGAAGAGATGGACGAGGCCCGAGCTCAGCATCGACCCGCAAGCTGTGCGGCTGTGCAAGCGAGCCGCCAAGCCGACGAAAGAAGTGAGCCCGAGCCACCGGGGCGAAGTAGGCAGCGAGAAAAAGTGGGGACTAAAACATTGTGTATCTAGAGAAAACTGTACAAGAGTGCTTTGGAGAGTCAAGGAGCAATGTATTGAGTGAACACACCACACCCGGACCCGGTCGCGAAGCGATGAGCGACGACAACAGCAGCACACACGCTTAGGCGAGGTGAGCGGTCGAGACCTCCTTGGCGCGGGCCTTCTCGCGCTTGAGGGTCTTGTCGTTGGACTTCTTGCCCATGATACCGCCGCCCCAGGTCTTGCGGATCTCGTCCGACTTGTCGTTGAAGTTGGCCTTGGCGACCGTGACGAGGGCAGCGAGCTCGTTCTTGTCGGCCTCCTTGACGTCAACAATGGCGAGGGCGGTGGCCGTCTTCTTGTGGACGACCGTCCCGAGGCGGGCCTTGCCCTTGACGATGACGTAGGGCACGCCCATCTTGCGGCACAGGGCCGGGAGGAAGACGACGAGCTCGATGGGGTCGACGTCGTGGGCGATGACGACGAGCTTGGCCTTCTTGGCCTCGATGAGGGCCGTCACGTGGTTGATACCGTACTTGACGATGACGGGCTTCTTGCCAGCCTCGACGGTCTTGCCAGCGGCCTTGGCCTCAGCGGCGGCCGAAAGACGGGCCTTCTTCTCCTGCTTGGTCTCGGGGCGGATCTTGTTCAGGAGGCGGAACAGCTGGGTGGCGACGTTCTTGTCGGCGACGCGCGAGAACTGGTTGATGGCCGGGGGGACCTTGAGGCGGCGCTTGAGGATGGCGCGCTGGCGCTGGAGGCGGACGTACTCGGGCCAGCGGACGAAGCGGGTCAGGTCGCGCTTGGGCTGGATGTCGTTGCCTGAGCGGGGGTCGGGCGGTGAGCACGACGGTTCGGGAGGGCGGGCGGTTGAGGGCGACACGGTGCGAGTGCGAGAACCGGGCGGGGTGGTGGACAGAGTCGAGAGTCGAAAGTGCAGCAGTTCAAAAGGCAGGTCAAACGAGATGCGACGCCGGATGGCGGGGAACGAGGTGGCGGACACACGGGCCGACCGGCGGGTGCGAGCGCGCGGATCATTTACGAGCAGCGGCAGCACGCAAACGGAGGACGGGCTCGAGCGCCGCCACCTCGCCACCCGGCGTCAACTGGCGCGACGGTACACGCACCGCCCGCAAGGGACGGTACGAGAGCCGCCTGCCATCACAAAAACCATGCCTACGTCGGCCACGAGCAGCCGCCGGAGCGGCCGCCCGCTTGAAATGGCGCGACGGAAAGCTGCACTCATCGACTTTCGACCGTCCAGCGACCCCGCCCCAGTTCCCGCACCCGAGTCACCGGGACACGAAGAAAAAGGGGAGAGAGATGCACGGAGGCGTACCGATCGAGAAGTTGCGGGGGGTCTTCTCAATGCGAGCGTCCTTGGTCGCGGCGGCGGCCTTGGCGCCGGCCTTGAAGGGAGCGGCGGCGATCTTCTTGCCCTTAGGAGCCTGCAGGGACAGGACAGCCACAAGGAGCGCGAATCACGCGACATCCGTCCAAACAGCGGGACACGGCAGGCACATCGCGCAGAGCGACCAGATCAGCGAGCGCACGTCGAAGGTGCACACCACACAGCGGAGCGTGAGGAGGGTCATTGGCATGGTTTTTGGAGACGCGCGCACGGGGCGGAAGCAGCGAGGGGGCGCGGATGGGTGAGCGTGGCCACCAGTTCATACACGGCGGGCGGGGGGATTCGAAAGAGCGGGCGGGATCGTCAGTCACCAGCGTTCATCGGTGTGCGCGCGCGCGGCAGGGCGGCGGCGGGGTTGATTCATTGAGGAGTGCATCACTGACCATCTTTGCTGATGTGTCGACTGTAACGAGCGGCCACGGACACGGAGAGCGAGCAGGCCTGTACGCTGCGGGCGAGGTTTTGGCCTGGAGCCCAGCCGCCGTGTGGCGTTTCAGTCTGGCTGGCAGGCTGACAGGCGTGGCAGGTCGAGCCGTTCCCACCTCGCGGCCGCTCGTCTCGTTCAAGTCGGCGCGCGCGGTCCGGCCGCGACCCGGCCGCCAACCGACCCGCCATGCCCGCACCAAGCGACTTTTTCTTCCGCTACTAGTATGAATCGACTCCATGCAATGCTCTCGAGGTTCCAGGTGCTGACGCCCGCCCCGCCCCCGCTAGCGTCGGCCACACGGGCCGGTACGGGCACGAGTTCCTCGAGTTCGAGGTGCACGCCAGCGGCAAGCTGCGGTACATCAACAACTCCAACTACAAGAATGACTCGATGATCAAGAAGGAGGGTGCGTGCTGGTCGCTCGCTGTCGCGGGGAGCAGGGTTGACGCTCTTCCCGCGCTCGCCCTCGCGTAGTGTTCATCTCGCCGATCCTGGTCGAGGAGATCTGCCGGATCATCGAGGAGTCGACCGTCGTCAGGTGCGCTCGAAAGTTCTGCGGCGTCGCGCCGACCTCGCTCACGCCGCTCGTCCCTCCGTAGCTGCGACGATTCCAAGTGGCCCGAGCCCAACATTGACGGCAAGCAGGAGCTCGAGCTGGTCATGGGCAAGGACCACCTGTCCTTCACGGTACGTCCCTCTTTCCCACGCGACCTTCGACCCCAAACTGACCCGTCAACGCGTGCCTGTAGACATGCAAGATCAACTCGCTGGCCGACGTGGCCAAGGCCGAGGACCAGGAGGGATTGCGCAACTTTTACTACATGGTGCAGGACATCAAGGCGCTCGTCTTCTCGGTCATCAGCCTGCACTTCAAGGTACGTTTCGTGCGTGCGCGAACGTCGTCGTCTCGGTGCTCACCCGCTCTCGCTCGCGACGTCGTGTAGATCAAGCCGATCTAAACGCTCCCCCGCGTCTCGTTCGACCCAATTGAAAACCTCATACACGTCCATGCTACCCTCCAACCTGTCCTGCGTGCTTCTCGCCCGTCTCCTTCCTCGCGTCCTTGCTCGCGACCGCGAGTTTGCCGCCCTGCTTCACTCTATCGCGCCACTCGCTTGTCCAACGCCATCAATTCAACCCGAGCCGATGCACCACCTGATCGCACTACTCCTACAGCCTCTCCTCCACGGCATCCGACAGCCCGCGCATCTTGATCCCCAAGCACGAGGTTCCTGCGGTGCGCGCGGTGCCAGAACCTGGGCAGCAGCGAGCGGCCCCACTCGAGCCGGCTCTCGCGCGAGAACGTCTTGACGTACTCTGCGTCGCACAGGTCGAACACGGCAAAGAAGAGCGCGGCGCTGCCAACCCCCAAAACGTGGTTGCAGACGACGGGCCGCTTGTCGCGCGGGTACCACTGCATCCAGCCGAGCGCGTTGAGGGTCGCGAGCACGCGCAGGATGTCGGCGTGCGACGCGTGCGCGATGCTGACCGCGCCGAGCACCGACGACGTGATCCCAGTCCCGACGGCGCGGCGGATGAAATCGGACCCGCGGATCCCGTATTTCGGGTCGCTGACGAGCGCGGCGAGCGCATCGCCGTTCCACGCGAGGACCGCCATGACGGCGAGAAACTCGGTGAGCGTCCGCCGCGACCCGTGCCCCGTCCACCCGGCCCAGGAGTGCAGGCGGGAGACCACGAACACGCGGCGCTCGAGCGACAGCTGCGCCCAGTACTCGACGGGGACGCTCTCCTCAAGAATCGACGGGTGGTGGCGGTGGACCTCGGCGAGCAGGTGCGCGACCGCGCGGCCGTCGTTGGTCAGGACGCGGAACTCGGCGAGGTGCACCAGCGTCAGCAGCTCGGACCACGGGCGCGGGTCCGGGCGCAGCTGCGTGAACAGAATCTCGTCGTACAGCGCGACGGCGAGCGGCGCGCGCGGCCGCGGCCGCGTGTCGGGGGAGGCGGCGAGCGCGCTGACGAAGGCGTCGTCGAGGACCAGTCTGCCGTAGTTGATCTCGGCGACGGGCGACGGCGGGTCGCCGAACACCACGAGGCAGCGGGACGGGTCAATCCCTTCCCCCTCCTCGTCATCATCATCGTCGCCGTCGTAGTTCTGCTCGTCCCGGAACGCATCCACAAAGTTGACGTCGGGGTTGACGGCGGCCTGGTGCGCCTGCAGGCGGTGGAACAGGCGCGGGCCGAGCGCCGTGACCGCGCGCGGCGGCGCACCGCTGTCGTCCCAGTTGGTCCCGTGCCAGTGCACCGGCCGCGGGATCGTGCGGCGTCCGCCGAACACGGTGATCAGCCAGAACAGGCGCAGCAGCGCGTCTTGCGCGACGGCGGCGCGGAGCGCCGACGAGGCGGCCGCAAGGCGTGGCGTCGGCTACTCGGTCAGCCGGACGACGCGAGCGAGGAGCGGCTTCGAGAGCGCGGTGCGAGGAGTGTCCATGGGTCTACTGCATGTGCAAGTTGAGGGCGAGGGGGGTGCGTCGTGGTCGAGGGGCCGGCCAGCTGTGAAGGGTTGCTGCAGCGAACGATCACGTTCGCATGAGCGACGCGCTGCTCGCCCTCAAGCCGTGTTGTGCCAGCACCCTTCTGTGTACCAAAATCATATATATAGTCACACTCGATACACTCTCAGCGGTCCCCATGATACCCCGCTGCACTCCCTCCGCCGACCACCTCGCCCGCGACCACGACCGCCTCGCGCCGCTCCGCCGCGCCCGCCGCCGACGCTGACCTTGTCGACCCTCTGTGCTGATGCCCGCGCCTCGCGCGCGGCCGGAGCGGCGGCGGGACCGACTGGAGCGACCACGTCGACGACCGCTTGCTCCCGTCGCCCGCGGTATCGCCCAGCACCGCGTCGAGGAGGCCGTCGCCTGCGCGGAGCTTGGGCGGCGACGCGGACCCGCGGCGCGACCTCGGCTGGACCCCGCCGCTGCCGCTGCACTGCACGTGTACGTGCGGGCGGCACCCGAGCGTCGGACTCGCGCTGCGGCTGCGGACGTGCGGGCTGGGCGTGCGGCTCGGCGACACGCTCCCGTCGCCGCTGCCGCACGCGTGGTGGTGGTGGTGGATGTAGTGGTGGTAGTGGTGGTGGTGCGTCTCGCGGTCGCGGTCGCGGTCGGCCGACTTGCTGCGCGTGCGCCCGCGCGCCCGTTCCCCCTCATCTTCATCCGGCGGCGGGACAACGAGCATCGTGAGCGGCCGCCCCACCTCAACGTTATCCTCGGCATCCGCCCACGCGTCCTCGGACACGTGCGAGTCCGCGACGAGCGGCGCGAGTCGGAGCTGCGGCTGCGGCGGTACACTCGCGCGGCGGGGCACCTGGCTGTAGTCGTTCGCCGCCGCCCAGTCGCCGCCGCCCGCAGGGTCGGGCGCGAGGAGCGGCGAGTTGACGGCCGTCGCCGCGTCGTACAGGGACGACTCGCGGCGCGCCGGGCGAGTGGGCAGCGGATGGTGCGGGTCGAACGCGGCGTACTCGAGCGGCCGCCCATCCCCGTCCCCGCTGTGCTGCCCGACGAGTTTCGCGAGCACGGCCGACGTCGCGGCCGACTGCGCGTGGTGGTGGTCCGTCGCGGCCGTCGACCCGACGAGCGTGCGCGCCGTGCGCGCGGGCGACGGGCCGCGCGGGACGTGGGTCTCGTGCTCGTGCGCACAATCAGCTGGCATCACCACCGGCAGCGGCAAACGCGTCGGCGACGGGACGCGTCCACCGCGCTCGACGTCGTGCAGGTGATGGTGATGATCCCCGCCGCTATGCGGATGCGCGCCGTGCCGCACGCGGTGGTACCCGCGCTTGACCCAGTCGACGATCCGGAGCAGCCCGAGCCCAATCGCCAAAATCCAGCACCAGTACCCGACCGCGACGAGGGACCCCGCGAGGTAGTTCAGCACGAGGTTGGCGACGATCAGCGCGACGTACCGCCGCCGCCGCGCGGGACTGTTGAACTCCTCGGTAAACTCCTTGAACTGCGCCGAGATCCGGTCGACCATGGCCTCCCACCCGGCCTTGGGCGTGGACGGGCCCGCGACGGGGACGGGCGCGGGCCTTTCCTGCGACGCGAACGCGAGCGTCGAGGTCGCCGTGACCACGGTCCCCGAGGGCGCCGTCGACGTCACGGGGACCAGGAACAGCGTCGCGTGGACCGCTAGGTCGAGCCGGCCGCCGAGCCCGAGCGGCGGATAGATCCCGGCGCCCGCGTCGCTGGGCTGCGCGGGCACCGGCGCGGGGGTTGGCGCGACGAACCCGGTCACGGTGAGCGTCGACACCGCGCCGTTGGGCCCCGCGGACGTGACGACGAGCGTGGTCGGGTTCGCCGAAGAGGCGGTCGGCGCGGCCGTGGGTTTCGGCACCTCGACGAGCGTCCACGGCGCTGTCGTGGGGGTGGCGCCGACGAGCGTGCCCTGCGTCAGCGCCGCGGTCGGCGCGGGGACCAATGTAGTGGTGGTGGTCGGGATCGTGTTGGTCGTCCACGCCGACCCAGCCGTCGAGATGACGACGCCGGCCGACGTCCACGAGGTCCACGTTGTCGCGACGGTCCACGTCATGCCGTTGCTGACGAACACGGTCGACGTGGCCCACGTCGTCGAGGTGCTGAACACGCTGGTCACCGCACCACCGCCGCCGCCCACACCCGCCGTAGCAGGCGGCGCCGGGGGTAGCGGCACCGCGACCGCGCCGGCGGGCGTGCCGACACCCGGGAAGAAGAACGAGACGAGGAACGCGAACGGCGACGTGGACGTGACGGGGGCGATCATGGACGCGAGGACGATAGCCGCGTACAGCGTAAACGTCCCAAAGACCGCGACGGCGACGGGCTGCAGGGTCTTGCGCATGGCGGCGCGCTGGATGCGGCGCTTCGAGACGTGGCGGCCGGTCCCGATGACCGCGGTCCCGCCGTCGACCGTCTGGACGAGGACCGACGACTCGTGGCTGGACGCGATCGAGGCGACCTGACCGCTGCGGCGGTCGTCGTCGAGGATAAAGACGCGGCCCTTGAGCGCCATGCGGATGTGGTAGTAGTGCAGCGGGTAGTTGATGGCGGCGTTACTCGCGAGGTTGGCGACGGGCGCCACGGCCACGATACTCAGCGCGAGCCGGACCGCCGCGTCGCTGAGGTCGAACAGGTCGGGCCCCTTGAGGATCAGGAGCTGGTACAGGACGACGCCGAGGACCGTGATATCGAACGTGAACAGGACCGCCTTGGCGACGACCATCCCCGCGAGCTTCCACGCGCGCTTTCGGGCGACGAGCGTGTGCACGATCCCGTACGTGTGCCCCGCGATCGCAATGTAGAGGGACATGACGAAGATGGCGAGCTGCGCGGCGGGCGCGGTCAGCGACGTGACAGACGCCGAAAACCCCGTGGTCCCAATGACGCGGTCGAGGTGCGGCGACGCGCTGAGCTCGATGAGCCGCAGGTGGTACAGCTTGAGGACCGAGTTGGCGAGCAGCGGGACGACGTGCAGGACGAGGTCCATGCCCGCGACCAGGCCCCAGATGCTCAGCGTGTTGACGTTGGCGCGGTCGCCGTTGAGCCACGAGTGCGGGACGCGGCAGCACCCCGATTCCGGCTGGCTCGGACAGCACCCGCGCGACAGCAGCCAGCCGCGCGGGAGCGCGCGGACGACGGCGACGACGAGGTCGAGCACGGCGAAGATCACGGACGCGGCGTAGAATCCGGCCGCGTCGAACGGCTCGACCAGGTCCGGCAGCGTCGTGATGGTCGTGTACATGGCGAGGAACGTGGTGATCACGGACCGCACCAGGTTCAGCAGGATCAGCGCGCGCCGCACCTGCGACCAGCAGCCCGTGAACGACAGCGAGATCACGGACGCCGGGCGCTCCTTGCGCGACGGTTTCATGGGCGAGTCGCCGCCGCCCCCGCCGCCGCCCGGGAGCACGAGCGCGGTGGAAGAGGGAGGCGCAGGCTGCACGTCGTGATAGCCGCGCCCGTGGTTCCCGTACTGGTGGTGGTACCGCTGCTCGACGCCGTCCGCGTCCTCGACCTCGACCACGTCGTGGAACCCTGCCCCACCTCTCCCACCATCCACCGCCGCGGCGAGGTGCTGGTACGCGTGCACGCGCCCCGACACGTCGCACGGGCCCGAGACGTGGTGGTGGACGACGGGCGGCGCGAGGTCGATCGAGACCGTGCGCCGGCGACGCGGCGGGGACAATGACGGCGAGCGGGACGGCGGGCCCAACCCCGCGCCCGCGATGGCCGACGTGGACGTGAGCGGGTCAAACGAGACGCGCGCATGGTCATGGGCATGGCCGGCACACCCCTCGTCGTCGCTAACGGAGAGCGCCGAGGACGACGGCGGGTACTCGTTGAGCAGCGACGACAGGCGCGGGAGGGGTTTCGGGGCGACGAGGAGCGACGCGGTCGCGGTCGTAGTCGTCGCAGCGACGGCGGCGGCCGTAGTCACGCTCGTGGTGGTGGTGGTGGTAGTCGTCTTGCCCGCGGTATGTGTCGCGACGCGCACGGGCGACCGCGGCGGGGGCGACGACACGGGCGCCGCCGCAGCCGTGGACGGAACCGGCCGGGAGTGCGCGCGGCGCGGCGGCGAGAGCGGCGGCGGCGGGCGGTGGAACATTTGCGCGGGTGGCATCGTCGAGTGCCGCTGATGCGGGTGGTGCGAGTCCTGGCTCGGAATCGCCGAGACGAGAACTTCGCCGAACCCAGCGGGGACCGACGCGTGGTACGCCGCCGCGGCCACGGACCCCGAGGCCGTCGCGTACGAGTGCTGGACAGGCGGCGGCAGAGGCGGCGGCGGGTGGACGGGCTGGTTGGCGCTCGAGGTGCGCGGACCGACGACAATAACACGCGCGGCGGGCGGGAGCGCGTGGGCGTGTGGTGGCGGGGAGCCCTGGACGATGGCGACGGCGGGGCCCACCGCGGGCGGCTCAAGCTCGAGCGTCGCGGTTTCGGCGACGGGGTCGAGCGCGCTCGGGTCGAGCGAGTACGACGGCTCGAAGCCTAGCGTCGAGACGACCGTGTGCAGCGAGTGTGCGCTCGCGCTGCCGATGGCGGCGAAGCCGTGCTGGGACTGGTAGAGCGAGTAGTCGTGCTGCTGCTGTTGCTGTTGTTGTTGTTGGTGGTGGTGGTAGCTCTCGTCGTGGTCGAAGAAGGCAGAGCTCTACACAAGTTGAATTCGTTGGCACTCTGCCCAGATAACGAACAGCGCCTCCGCCGTACCTGCGCGTAGGACATGGACAGGTTCGAGTCGAGCGTAGCGGGCCCGAGCAGCGACGCCGAGCGCGGTGGGATGAAGGGCGTGGGCTGCGGCATCGGGATGATGGGCTCGGCCGGCTGTTGCCGCTGTTGCGGGCGCGGCGGCGGTGACGGCGAGCGGCGGTACCGCTGCTGCTGCACCATTTCGTCGTGTTGGAGTAGCGTGTGGCGCTCCTCGACGCGGACGGACACCTCGTTCTCGTACGTCGTCGCGTGCACCGCGGCACGGCGGGCGGCGGGTACAGGCGATGGCGGAACCGGCAGCGGCAACGGCGGCGGAGGCGACGCGTTCGCAGCGACACAAATCGCGCCGTCAGTCGCGATCGTCGGTGCCTCGCTGCCGAGACTAGGCGGCGACGACTCGAGCAGCTTGGCGAGGCGGACGAGGTCGGTCTCGCTCGGGTTGATGGACTCGATGGACGCGAGCGAGTCGGTGGCGGTCGGGCGCGAGATGAGGATGCGCGGGACGGCACGGCGGACGGCGGCGGGTGCGGGTTGCGCGGGCTCGTAGACGTTAGGCGCTGCCACGGTCTCGGCGGTAGATGGGCGCGAGGCGGTGATGCCGAGGTCCGAGACCTGCAGCACGGTGCCGGCGCTGCTCTCGGACAGCGGCATGGACGAGGAGACGGGCGGGAGGGTGATCTCGGTCGCCTCCTCCTCCTCGAACCGCTGCGCGTCGCCCGCGGCGTCGGCGAAGGACGCGTACGAGTCGGTGGTCGCAAACGAGATAGCGCTCGCGGTCGCGAGCGGGGTACCGGCCATGGCCGAACCCGACGCCATGGAGCTGTTGGACGCCTGCTGCTGCAGGACGCGGCGGTCGACCTTGGTGGTGATGACGCGGGTGGTGCGCACGGTGCGGCGCGCGACGAGTTTGCCGAGCTGCGACTCGGCGCGGGCCTCGGACGACCACGACGCCGTCGACTCGCGCGGTTCCGGGCCGATATTCGAGGGCTCGCTGTCGGTGGCGGAGATGAAGGGCGACGCGCCGTCGCCGTCGTCGTACGGCCGCGTATGTGCGGGCTGCGGCGCGGACAGGGCGGGCCATGAGCCGGGCAGTTTGCCCGTGACGGGGACGAGCTGCTGCTGCTCCTGCGGCGACTCGGCCTCGGACCGCCGATCGGGCGACGCGGGCGCGAGCACGGCAGTTGCAGCGAGCGGCGAAGGCCGAACGGGCCGCGTCGAGCGCACGGACCCTGTTGCGGAAGCGGCAGTCGCTGGGCGGTGCGGCGGGTGGTGGACGTGCGCGTGGATGTGGTACTGCGGGGCCGTGTGGAACTCTTCGATCTCGTCACCGGCGTCGGCAACCGAGGCCTCGCGCACCAGGCCGCCGGACGGCGAGGGCGAGCGACGCGGTTGCAGTTGTGGTTGCAGTGGTGGCGATGCGGGCGCGTATCGTCGGTGGTCCCGCGCGGGCGACTTTGAGTGCGAGCGGGCCGGCGGCGGGATGGCGGTGGTCGGCCGCGACGGGAGCGAGTCCCGGGGCATCATGGTGGCGGCGAGGAGCTACTCGCGGGCCAGGAACGATGAGCGCAGGTTCGGTCGGCAGCGTGGCGAGATGGATGGCACTCACAGAGCGTGGTTGAGCAAGTTGGGCAAGAAGTCGTGTCGAGTCGATTCGTTACAGCAATTCGTGGCAAGATGGCGTGTCGGTGATGAGGGAGAGAGGAGCGCATCGGCGATGGATGCTCATGGGAGCCAACTCGGCCGAAGAAAGAGGGGAAGTGTGGGAACGGCGCGGCGATCGACGCGTCCGAAACCGGCAGCACGCGTGGCGCCACGTGGGAATCTGTCTCGCGCCTCGTTCCCCGGAGACGCGTCGCGATATCGGGTGACCGGCGCGAGACATTTTGGTTTTTGTTTGGGCCCGCGGGCTCGGCTGCCGGATCGGGCGATAGCGCGCGTGAAACGCCTGGGGCCTCTCCCGCGGGTGACGTCACGGCGCGCGGGGCGTGATCGGATTTCACGCGGCCCCCCACGGTGCGCAGCCGAGCCACAGCGGCGCCTCCGGTTGGGGAGGCGTAGTCTCGGCCGCATCCCCAACCGCACGCTCAGCGCGCTCGCGGATTCGCGCTCCGCGGAACGGCCGCGTCGCCATGGGACGGTCGCGGACAGCGGAGCCCCCAACCGCAGACCGCATGATGTGCGCGCGAGTCGACGACGACGGCGCGGCCGTGATCTCTTAAGCGACGCTGGCCCGCTCTCGTGTCTCGCAGCCATACCCCGCGGTCTCATACCACCCTCATCACCACCAACGAAACCACGAACCCACGATGCTCGACTCGCTCGTCACGGCCGCGTCGGCGGCGGCGCACCTGCCCGAGGACAAGGTGCGGTGCCTGGCGGCGCTGGTGCTGACGTACCCGCTGTCGGTGCCGCTGCAGTGGCACCCGTCGCGGCGGCGGCGCGTCGACGGCAGCGTGACGCCGGCGCCACAGTGGGCGACGACGCTCAAGCACGTCTACATTGTGGCCGTGGCCGCGGTGCTGTGCGTCTTCTGCTTCCCGAACCGCCGCGACATTGCGCACCTGGTCGGGTCCGCGCTCGCCGTCTACGCCGTGGTCGCGGCCGGCGTGCGCCTGCGCCTCGGCAAGCGGTTCGTCGCCGCGGCGTGGGCCGTCGCGCTCGCGCACCTGTCGCTCAGCCACATCCACCGCCAGATCACCGACTGGGGCGCCTACAAGTTCGACATGACGGCGCCGCTCATGCTCATGGTCATCAAGCTCACGGGCTTCGCGTGGACCGTCTACGACTACGAGGTGCTGCGCGAGAACCCGACGGCGCCCGCGCTCTCGCCGCGCCAGCGCCAGTACGCGACCGAGCTGCCGTCGCTGCTCGAGTATTTCGCCTACGTCTTCTATTTCGGCGGTCTGCTCGTCGGGCCCGCCTTCGAGTTTGCCGATTTCCGCCGGTTCATCTCGGGCGACGTGTTCCTCGACGCCGCCGCCCCGCTCGCGCCCGCGTCACCCGCCGTCACGGCCGCGCCGACGACTGAGACGCCCTCGGCGTTCGCCCTCGCGTCCGAGTCCTCGGCCAAGCTGCACCACCGCGTCGACTCGGCCATCGACCAGTCGTCCATCTCGGCCGCCTCGTCGCGCGCGCCCACCCCGCCACCACCATCTTCAACTTCCACCGCCTCGCGCACCGCCACGGTCGTCGGCGAGCGCGTCCGTGTGCCGATGCCGTCGCCCGCGCTGGCCACGCTCAAGTGTTTCGCGACGTCGGCGCTGTTCATGGTGGGCGTGGTGACGCTGTCGGAGCGGTACGCGTTCGCGCGGCTGCTCAACACGACGTACCTGCACATCCCCGTGTCGCTGGCCGTGATCCTGCGCCGGTTCCTGCGCCTGCAGGTGTCGGGGTTCTCGGCGCGCCTGCAGTACTATGCCATCTGGAAGCTCGCCGAGGGCTCGTGCGTGCTCGCGGGGCTCGGGTTCAACGGGTTCGACAGCGACACGGGTGCCGCGCAGTGGAACCGCGTCACCAACGTCAACATCTGGGCGCTCGAGTCGGCGCAGTCGTTCAAGGGCATCATCGACAACTGGAACCTCGGCACTTCCAGCTGGCTCAAGCACTACGTGTACCTGCGGCTCGCGCCCGCGGGCACCCGCCCGACGGCGCTCACCACGGTCGTCACCTACGCCACGTCCGCCTTCTGGCACGGCTTTTACCCGGGCTACTACCTGACGTTCACGACGGGCGCCATGATCACCGAGACGGCGCGCGTCCTGCGCCGCACGCTGCGCCCGCACGCGCTCGCCGCGCCGCCCGCGGTCCGCGCCGCGTACAACCTCGCCGGGTGGGTCCTCACGCAGGCGGTCCTCAACTACGCCGTGGTCCCGTTCCTCCTCCTCTCGCTCGCCGACTCGCTCGCCGTCTGGCGCGCCAACTATTTCGCCGGCCACGTCGGGCTCGTCGTCGCCATGGTCGCGTGCCGGTTCGTTCCCCGCGCCGCTGCGTCCGCGAAACCCGCGGGCGTCGTCAAGGAGGTCCCCGTGTCGGCTCGCTCGACGTCCGTGACCAAGCGGCCCGCCACCACGGTCGTCTCGGCCGCGCCCTCGTTCCTCGCCGGCACCACGCCGCCTTTCCAGCTCGACGCCGACGCCGTGCGCGACCATGTTGTGCGGAACAAGTCGGCGTCGCCGTCCCGCCGCCGCATCGCGCGTGGCGCGGGTGGTGGGTCGCCGACGCGCGCGGCGCCCGCGTTTTAAAGAAGGGAGTGGGATGTTGGGAGTGATTTGGTTGTTCGAGTCTCGCGAGCGCCGGGATATTGTTGGCGCGCGGACTCGACGAGTGAATAGAGATCTCTGGTTGTCAATCAAACAGTCGTTTCCGTGGGACGGGGAGGGTCCAGATGAGAGGGTCCAGATGAGAGGGAGCGAGAGCATGGGTGAGCTTGGACGCGAAGCGCCACCACGTGTGCGAGCCGAGCCGATCAGCGGAAGAGTCGCCTTGAGCAGCGTCCTCGCGTTCGGCCCAAGCTCCCCTTCACCGCACTTGCTATGTATCTCTAATCTGTAGGGCTTCTCGCAACGGGCTCGGCTGCACTATAGTATAGCATTGCCGGTGGAGTCAAACGAGCGAGGCTGTGTCGTGAAGATCCGTCGCACGACGCCAGGCAAACGTCAGCGTGCATCGTCGCTGACGGTTTTGTCTCTCTTACGGCATTTCGGTGCGGAGGCCTTTTAACCTAAGATGCATCGCTACAGCGCCTGACCTCGGCCCTGTTCGCTAGCGGTTTGAGGCACGCTGGTCATCGCTGCTACGGGAAGGCAAGCGTGAGTCGGGCGAGACTCGGAGACGAAAGCAACGGCTCGTGCGCGTCGAAACGTGGCCGACCTACTCGTGCTGCGCCTGGTACGGTTTCTTGCGCGTGGCTCGCGGAAGAGCGCGTGTAAGCTCCTTCTAACGCCTCCTCGTTAGGCACATCCCCTCTGACAGCATTCCTTCTGGTTTTCCCCACCAACGTCGTCAGCGGGCGCGTCCAAAAAAATTGGTTCGGGCGACTAGTGGCGGTGAGTTGCAGCAATTCCTTCATCGAGGTCGTTCGTGGTCGGCCAGATCACAGGGTGGAGGGAGAGGGAGTGCGGCAGGGCCAACGACGCGTGTCGCTGCGGCAAGGCCGCCAACGCGCGCGCAAGACTCACTCCACCGCAGCGCGCAATCAAGGCTCCCTCAGCGAGACCGCACCATGGAACCAATGGAGTATACTGCGACGCGACTCTATGCAATCGACACGTCGAGCCTTGTCTCGCACAAGGTCCCCGACGACCTCATGGTCGAGCTTGGGCTGACCAATGCCTGCCCGGACTTTCTTGAGCGGCTGCGCGTCGTGCCCGTGCTGAACACCGCTGTTCAGATCAGCCGCTCGATCGGTCAGAGCCAACTCAAGGAGAACGATATTGTCATTGTTGAGAACGGGGCTCGCGCTTTTCTGTTCCAACCCGAGTCTGATCCGCCGTTCGTTCCCTTCTGCCTGCAGTCCACTAGGGGTGTGTGCTTTGCACACTCTGTCTCAGCAGTAGGCGACTAGGCTGGCTTGAAAATATGCTGGACGTCAAGTTCCGTCCGCGTTGAAAGGCGAGTAGTGAATGACGTGTCAAAATCGCCATGTATTAATGAGCTAAGGACTAGGTAGTGGTTGCCTCCGCCAGACTTTGCAGTCGAGCGTACTCGGCAAGTAAATGTTGATCCTGTGTTTGATTCAGGCCTTGGATACCTGGATCACGCAGGATCAGGTTGTCGTCACCGCGCCGTACACGCGATAGGATCATGTACAGGAAGCGCGACGGTAACGATCCACGCGTCATGTCGGCGAGATCAACGATGACCTTTTCGAGGGTCATCCCTTGGGCCTCGTGCGCCGTCAGCGCGTACGCGAGCTCGAGCGGGAACTGGGCTCGATGGATCGTCTTGGATGTGCCGGCCACCTTGTTCTTGAGGCGGAACGAGGCGATCTCGCGGCGCAGCGGGAAGCAGCCGTCGGGGATCCCGGGTAGGTTGGGCATGCGACCCAGATCCATGTTGGGCCGGATGATGACTGCATCAATGTCGTTGTTCGCGTCGGTGGCAAAGCCTTCAACACGGCCAATGACGCCGTTGACAATGCCGCGACTACACGATGCGAAGCGAGGAAGCGCTGGTGAGTCCACGCGCCCAATGGCCGGCGAATATGACGCGGAGACGTACGGCGTGTTGATGTTCCGCGTCACGATGACACGCGCGCCAGCAAACAGCTTGAGGGTAGACGGGATGTGGTCCGTCTTGCTCGAGGGAAGCAGTTTTGCGAAGTTGAGCATGCGCTGGTCGCTCACGCTCTGACCGCTGCTCTCAATGACGAGCTGCCGCCAAAGGAGTGGTCCGGTTGTGGAGGGCTTGCGGACGAGATCGACGCACTCGAGGTCAAAGATTTCGTCGGGTTGGAGGCCGAGGCGAGGTGCGTGTTTCGCGGCGGCCATCGAGTTCCACGCGTCGCGCCCGAGTTCTGCGCCGTGATGAGGACCAGGTCGCTCCAATCGTCGAGCTGGCCTGGGTGCTGGCCCAGTACGACGTCTGCTCGCCGCGAGCCGAGGTACTCGATCACGCGCTGCGAGACGATGCAGTTGCGCAGGTCCTGGAGCACGTTGAGGAAGCTCGCGTCGCCCGACTGCCGCATCTGCTGGACTAGGTGTGTGTGCTGCGCACACACTTGGGTCTCAGCTGTAGCTTAAGTCTGACGTGTCGATGATGAGAATAGCAGCGCAGGTACAACTCACTCGGCAGAAAATCACGTTATTCGGTTGAGCAAGCACTCTCGCCGTGGCTCATGGTCGGAACTGAGGCTGGACTCAAACATGTCGCGCTGGCTGCCCGAAAGTCCGTGCCAGTTAAGTTAACTGAGTTAACAAAGTTGAGGAGCGGGAGAAGCCCTCGTGGCCAAGGTCGCGGCCGCCCACGCCGCCTTGTTCCTGAGCGCGGATCGTCCGCAGCCTTGCTGGAGAGAACGTTCGCCCGAGCACCTGCTCATGGTCCCGGTCTATGAGAAGCAGTCTAAGGAGCAGTCGACCTCACGCACCTGTTACCGCCGCGTGCTTTCTGTGTTGCGATTCGTTATCTTGCGATCCACCTCGCCGAACTGGTACGAGGCTGCATCGGCGGCACTCTTCGCGAGTGAAGAAGCCACTGACGAGAAGGCCAAGGCCAGGTCCGCGGCAGCGACGGTCGCTGGGTTGCTGATCGGCGCGTGAAGGATCAAACGCGGTGTGTTGCAGTGAGCGGAAAGGTTAATAAAAACTTGGATAATTTGGACGACGTCGTGAAGCGCCGCAGTGTATGGGCGTCACCCTGACTCGCGTTCCGGGCGATGGCTATTGAGCGGAACGCAACGAGCGTCGCCGTGAGGATCTTTCGCACGCGGCCGACGTCTGACCAGCCATCAGGATCGAGCCCAAGGGGATCTTGACGCAGGGCCAGTCCTTGACGTCGATCACGTCAACGATGCGCATGTGCCCCTCGCCCGTAACCTCGTCAACGACGCGTTGGAGCGAGAAAGAATTGTGTCGCGCAGGTCGACCCGCACGACGCGGTACGCGGTGTCGAGCACGATTCGCGGCTGACTACTTTCAGTACGATGCAGTGGGCGCGTACACACCTGACGCTGCTGAGCCTTCTTCCTTATCGCCGGGCTAGGCTCGGTTAGCTGGCGTGATCCAGTCGTGGTCGTGGATCCTCAGAGTCGTTCTCGCCGCCTGAAACCTATGTTTCGGGCTCGCGTCGCTCTGTTCTCGCCTTGCTGCGTGCATGTTGAGCTTTCTCCAGTCAGTGTGTACGTCACGTCATCGCTACCCCTCAGTAATCGCTATGTAGACGCTACCCATCGCCAACAATGAAATCATTTACTTGCGAACGATGACCCAGATCCATGACCTTGAACTATCTCGGTAACTAGGCGATTCACGAACTCTAGAATTTTTTGCGCCTAAAGAGAAAGACAAAGGCGGATCGAAGCGCGGAAGTTCGGGCGGCCAGATTGAAGACAGTTAAGGGAACCAGCGGAAATAGAGGACCTATATTTTGCGCCGGGTGTTTCAAAATGATTTTTGCGCGACCTTGATGCTGCGCTGATTGTTGTTCGAAAGCGGTCGTAACGGTTGGCGACGGAGCTGCAGGCGGGGTCGGAGAGCGGTGGCTCAGCGGGTGGCTCAGCGGGTGGCGCAGCAGTGGGAGTCACCAGCGACCGACCGCTCCACTGTCACTCCAGGTTGACGCACATTTGAAGACTTTCAAGTAGGTCGCCTCGTCAAATAAGCAGTGTCAGAATTGTTATTACACAGAGCTGAGGCCAATGCGGGGAGTCGGGGACTTGGAATGAGGGCTAGACCAAGAGAGTTGGGGTCGGGGGCCAGAACTGCAGACAAAGCTTGATTCACGTGAAGGTTGATGTCTCTGATAGGTTTCAATTGCTCAAACAGAAACTCAGCTTCGCTAAAGCTACAGCTGAGAAAAAATGTCGTTGTACTCACCGTCTTCTCAACGCGATGCCCCTGCGTGCCCCGTGTAGCTCACGAAATAGCTCTACCTGCGCACGTTGAGAAGTACGAGCGCACGACTTGCACTTCGTCTCGCCGCTGAGGAAACGCGTCGCGCCCAGCTCGCTGAACCCTTTCGTATCAGCTCGCAATGCGTGTCACGAGAGACCACCCGAAATGAGCCTGTGTTGGGATCCAACGCGTTGGGCATTCACTTGCCCGACATTTCTCGCCTTCAACGGGGGACTGGGGTGAACGCGATGCCGAGCCAATTGCGCGCTCTGATTGGCCGGCGGTCAGGTGTTTGATCGACGCGTCGAACGCGACGTGTCTTGCCTGCCCATCCGCCGGCGCAGTTGAGCGAGGCGAACAGCCTCGTACAGCGAACCGTATATAGGGTATCCGCTTCGGACATGTCTATTGCTTCACAAACTGCTGTGAGATACGAGCTCGAGTCACGCTCATTCGCAGGCAGAACTGAGCCGCCGCGCGCGAAGGTTGATGGTCGAAGGCTTCCAACAGCGGCCAGCCATGGCCATGATCATCGCGAACTTGGAACCTTTCTCGAATAGCCTTCAAGCTGCTTGTCGCGCTCTAACACCAGGATCCAGTTGTGTCCGCGGAGAGTTGTAAGTATATCACCCATCCTGACCGACCACACATCAACGAGCGGCAAACTGGCGCCCGCTGGAATCAGAACGAGCGCGACATGTGATCTAGTGCACGAGACCATGATGGCGAATCCGCTGATTCTCGAATTTTCGGCATTGAGCAAGTATCCCGGGAGCCCGGACCATGTGGCATCGACTTACGCTCGGCCATTGCAAGAAAACCCGCGGCCCTCCTCGCTCCACCCTAGGCCGATGCGATGCGCGCAAATAAGCGCGAGGGAGCGACGAGCCCGTGCTGAGCGATGCTGGCGAAGATATTGAGGGAAACGGCCCGAATAATACGAGAGTGAGGCTGTACAGTTTGCGCACTCACCCGAGCGCGGCGTAGGTGACATATTGCTAAAAGTCTGACTGATCTCCGTTTCGAGGCGACCGCGTCGCTCGTTTCACGTTCGCCACACGCTTCACGTGCCTAGCACGGAGGTGACGGAGCGGCGGCGGCTCCGCGGCGTTCCATCACCCTTTGCCCCTCCCCTCCCTTCTAACTTGTTCATCCCTTCTCTCGCTCAGTTGCCTGTCCATGCGAAGAGCGGCGCCCACACTTCCTACAATGAATGCACTGGATTCCAGCGCCCGCCGCAGCGAGTGGCTCGACTCGCCCGCGCGGCGCGTCAACCCGCTTTCGAAGCCGCACACCAACCTCCCGCCCGAGTTCGAGTCGGGCAACGGCTACGACTGGTGTGACTCGTGCGGTGTGCACTTCCGCACCGAGGCCCTCAAGCGGCACAAGAAGACGGACGTGCACCGCGCCAACGTTGTGCAGTACGCCGAGTGGATTGCGTCGCTCAAGGCCAAGGAGGCGGAGCGCGGCAACAGCTCGCAGCCGCCCCTGCCAGTATGTCCCGCATTCATGTTGCACGATCGCGAGCTTCGCGCAACTTACCAACCTCGCTCACTTCGTGTACCAGAGTCTGGAGAGTGTGCTCCAGCCCGCGGCCGTTGACGAGCGCACTTCGACGACGGCCATGGAGGCTGCTGATCCTCAACTTTCGAACCCGAATCCCGAATTCGACAAGTCCGTGACCCGCGTGCTTTCCGACGGCGACAACCGGAAGCACCTGAGGGAGCTCGAGATCAACAGCGAGAAGGTACGTGAATGCGTGAAAGGCGCATAGCGACTGGAGCGCAACGCAAGCCAACTCACCCACTGCTCCCCGACGCGTGTCGGTGTTCACGCACGATTCCGAGACCGGCGAGCCTGGCACGCTCCACGTGCGGCGCGTGGACGCTGCCGACCGAGGAGCTCGCGCGGCGCTTCTTCATCGACGCGCTCAAAAACGGCACCGAGATCCACTTCAACCACCGCCGCCGGCCTCCGCGTCGCGTCGCTTCTGGCCATGATGGAAAAGGCCGCGAACCCTGCTTCGCGGGAGAGCACGTGGAGTTTGTTCAAGTCGATCGTGCCCGACACGCTGCCAGCCGAGGAGCGCGAGGAGCGCGAGAACACGCTGCATGCCTTCTGCACGTTCGATCGCAGCGCCACGCTCGAGACGCTCGGTGTCAACGCGGCCAAGCCGAGCGACCAGGTCTTCATCCGCAACGACCACGAGTGGGCCGATGCGAACCCTCAGCAACACGTGGATGTTCGGCACCAGCGCCAAGAGTCGCGTCATTGGCAAGGCCGTGCTTGAGAAATATCGCAAGGCGCAACTTCTCCTGACCGCGCCAGGGCCCGTCCCAGCTGCGCGCAAGTCGCGGTCGGCGCACCGGTCACCGCGCAAGTAAGTGCGATTTTGAACCAGACGTGTTGCGAAATTGTATGTTACGCTCGTTTTTTTGGAATGTGAAGCGTCCAGCTGAGCAGGTTGAGATGGAGAAGTGCATGCGGAATCGGCCGCTGTCAAATCCAGTCAGCTGAGTGGCGCAACACGTTGCGAGACAGTCCGCATGTCTACGCAAAGATCGTGGCTGTGTCACGGCAGGATGAAACGTGTATTTTGGAACAACAATTGGATTGACAGCAAATGCTAGTGAATTAACTAAACTCCAGCTTGCAACCACGCTGCGCGAGAATCGACCGCACCACTTCTTCGTCTTCAACCTCGTTCAAGTTCACGGAGTCGTACCCAGATTCATCCTCGTCCGAGTCATCGAATTCGTCCGAGTCCGCAATGCATTCCACTGGTAAAATAACCTTCGCGAGACGGGGCAGATTTGCGGCCAGGAGAAAAGCAACAGGTCCTTTGCCAAAGGGGCAATCCCTCAGGACTAACTGCTCGATTGATGGGGGCAACGCCTGGATAATGACACGAGCTGTCCGGTTGTTCAGGTTGCCCTGAGTAAACGTGAATATTTTGAGAGTAGTTGCCGTCCGGAGCCACGCGGCAAACGACTCGATTCCTGGAAAACCGATATCAAAGCGGCAGAGCTCGAGCCGCGTCAACGAGTTCAGTGAAACTGCAGTAAAGAATCCTTCCGTGTTCTCAAAACGACTACTTTCGCCCGGGCTGAGACACAGCTCGCTCAAGGGCTGCGGAAGAGACGATGCAATTTCTAACAAGTCTGCCGCTTCGACCCAACCCATTTGATTGAGCTTGAGTACACGAAATTGGGGTGCGGTTGAAGCCAATTTGCGGACAATGGCAAGAACTCCAGTGGTTTCAAGCTTGTTATCAGAAAGATTGAGATGTACGAGGGTCGATGAGAACCCTTGCGCCAGCGTGAGCGCGCTGTCGTTGCTCATCTTGACATGTCGAAGCTTTAATTTGAAGAGACGCGGGAGAGCGCGGGAGGCAAATGCCAGTGCAGTCTCCTTGTCAAACGTGTTCCAGCTGAGGTTCAGCTCCTCCATCCCATCAGGAAGGTTGCTGATGATGGTTGCCATGACTGCGGAAGACATGTAGCACAATTTCAGTTTGAGTCGGCGCAGTACAAGTCAGGTCAAGCGCGACAAGGGATGGACACAGGTGGGGTTTGAAAGCCAAGAGGTAGTTTACCGCCGAAGAGCAATAGGCAAGCTTATGTTCACGCAAGGATGCCGAGAGTAAAAGTGGACTCGCTGCCGCGTAATTATCCTCGTTTGCATTTGCTAGCCGAAACTTGTTGCGCGATAAATCAAGCGTAACAACGGTGGCGGGAAGCCGTAGTTCGAGGGCTTGAGAGGCGTTGACATAGCAGGATTCAAGCGCGACCGACGCCACCTGCTGATTAGGCGAAGCGAGCGCACGGTTGAGCTCTGCAATTCCATTCGAAGTCACACGTTTGAGAGAGACCTCGACTTTGGTCAACTTGCCGCATTGGATATCGTTGGCAATGCGCGCAATTTCTGCGTCACCTGGTGCAACGCCCGCTTCGGCCGGGTGGAAAAGATCGAGCGCTGTGCGTAAGGCAGCCGAGCTATACCGACAAAGCCGGCTCGTATCTACCCCGCGCCACCACGCAAGCACATCCTCGTAGCCGAGATCAAGGGCCTGGTAAAGGGCATTACGTAGATCCCGCTCGTCTTTGTCGTCGGGTGCGGCTTCCTTGAGAGCAAACGCTTGGCGTAGCTTAAGCAGTCGAGCGTTTCCACTGCGCGTGGCTTCCAGAACACCGAAAGCAGGACAAATTTGCAAGACGAGGCGGGTTACCTCGGGGGCACGGTTGCGCGGCAAGACCCGCACGTACTGGAGCAGGCCGGGAGCATCGTGCGGGTCGTGCAGCCGGACGGCGCGCATGAGAATATCAGCAAGAATCTCGCTGACGTCGAGTTTACGTTGCATTAGGTCCATGGCAGGTTTTTCATGTGGTTGCATCGGTGGTGGGCGTGGACGAAGGAGCGGACGGAGGGCGAGACTCATGTGGCGCCACGAAATTTCGGACGCCGAGTTGACGCCGCCACACAGCATCAGGTGAGCCACGTGCACCTCACCACCGCGTATATCCCCGTTGCGACTCGTGAACGCGCGACCTTGCGACAACTAAGCTTTCTGCGTGTCGCGTGTCGGCCGTCGAGGACAGCCAGCGAGTAGCGTGACGCGACGCGACGCGAACCAGTAGCTCAAGTCGGCGGCGAGCGTCGGGGTAGCATGTCGTCGTCCGCTTGGGACGTGTCATGACTCCGGATCTCACACCCGAGCGAGCACGGCAGATCACTCACGACTTGCTCGCTCATCGCCCTGCACTGGAAACCCATTGTGTGTGCGCCTCAACCAAGTTCTTGACAGTTCGACCTCTCCCGCTCTCTTCCGGACTTTGCTGCGGCTGCCAGCCGCCATGACCATAGCCATCGCGTGCGTCCGCATCGTGATTCCGACTCGGCCAGCGCTCCAAGTCCTTCCAGGTCGACATCATTACGCCCACCGCCCACGTTGTCGTGTCCGCGTCCGCCACCGCCGCGCGGTCGGGCGGTTGTACTATTATTACGGGGGTACCTCCTCCTAATCTGATGTAATTACGTCGTCACGGAAAAATGACGCGTCGTTTTAGTCTAGGGCCGAGAATCCCTAACGGAACACGGCCGGCCGAGGCACTTTCGGTGCTGTCGCCCCTCGCGTACTTCTCTGTTATCCCCGTCGACCGTCCGGTCCGCCTCAGAAACTGATCTTCTGCCTGGTTTCATATCGCCCAAGTGTGCTCGCAAGCACCTTTCGCGTCTCCATGAGCGCCATCTCTAAAGCTTGCGACTTCTCCTCTTTCGACTCGAGACCGACCCAATGTAGCTCAATCACGGGTAGGTACTCGCGTGGCAGTGTGAACGGAGCTCAACTCTCCTTCTACACGCTGGGCCGGACGCGTTTCGATGCACGACGCGACGTCACTTCGCCTCTACTGTGCCAGTATCACGCGATGGAATCGTCAAGACTGTATTAAATACTCTTCCGCCGAGCGCTTTCATTCCTCAACCCGATCCATGGCCACTTGGAGACCCGCAGGCGTACGGCGACGGCATTCCCGGACGAAGGCGGCATTATCACCGCTAATGTCCAGTCGTCCAAGCCACACAATTTTTAAGCATGAAGGCCTGCATCCAAAGATCACGTCAACAGCTTCGAGTGTCAACGTTGCCTGGTTCAGATCGAGTGACTCGAGGCTGTCAGGGAGGTTGGCCATGAGTGTAGGAATGCCAGCGTGGGTAATGCCCACAGCGTCGAGCTCCTGGTTCTCGAGCGTCAATGGAAGTCGAGCCGTAAGTGCAGCAACGCCTGCGTCGCCCAGTAGGTTACCAGACACGTTGAGGTAAAGAAGTCCCAGTGGGAAGTGCTGCGCGAGAAGTGGTGCGACGGCTTCGTCGAAATCGTTGGAACACAGGTCCAAGGACGTGAGACCTGCAGGAAGGAACGGCACGAGATCGGCCACGTCCTCGGACGTGAATTTGATTCACAAAGATTGAGCGTGCGCAGGCTGGGGGGAAGTTGGCGGCCAAGTGTCTGCCCAAAATCCGACAAGTTCTCGATGCGGTTCTTGTTGAGCCTGAGCAAGCTGAGTGTCGGCGGCAGATGAGAAAAGAAGGCCGCAAAATCGGCGTCGCTCGAAAAATTGTCCGATTTGATGATGAGCTCTTGAGGTTGAGGCGGTAGCGGTCGAGGACTGTCCGAAGCCGCGTCGGTCTCGGCCGCCCTTGTAAACACCCAACTCCCCACGAGCTTGAGCTCCTGGACGTCTGCGTGAAGGCACAGGGAGCACAGCAGCGGACACGTCAAGGAGCAGTGCTTGAATTTGATCTCGCGGAACGAGCTGTTGGTCGCCATTAGATTGGCGAACGCAGCCGCACTCGTCTGGGTAATTCGAGCTCCAGGGATTCCGATGCCGAAGCTGTTGCTACTATCAAGCTCCCCAATGAAGCTTATATTGGACGCGTCGGGCACGTCGTCGCTCTTGCGCAACAGTTTCTACACGGGATCGAACAGGCGTATGTCAGTTCGCGTCTCGACGGACTCGAGTACACGAGCGATCAAGTACCCTGACACGCTTCGAGCCACAGGGCCCCATAAAGTGGGCAACGACTTTGTCGTTATACCCCTGCGAAGAAGTTTGCAGCGGAAGATCCGACAGAAACCACCACTGCAAGGCGTCGTACGAGCCGACGTCGTCGAGAGCCTTGTATGTGTAGCGAAGCAGGAACCCCGAGCGGCGCCAGGCATCGAGTACATCAACGCGGCCTTGGTGCGTAGCCTCGTCCATGGACATGCGCAAGAGCAGCCGCCCTTAAATGATGCGGTGGGCGCGCGGCGCGTGCGCTCGAGGCACAACGCGACCGTATTCGCGAAGCCGCTTGAGCTCCTTTGGACCGGTGAGTAGACGGCCTCGGCCAGGATCAGGTCGATGATGACACAAGGGATTGCAGCAAATCGGGTTTGCATTGGATCCATGGTGAGGGAGTTCATGCCTCGCGCGGGGGAGAGCTGGCCAAGCGCGGCTCGCTCGGCTTCAGGTCAGTTGATTGTTCAACGCGTCTCAGTCTGTCTCAACGCTGGCTGATCCGTTGCCGGCTACATTAATTGACAGCTCCGGAAATATACTCGTAGATCGAGCGAAGCGCAGCGAAGCGCAGCGAAGCGCAGCGAAGCGCAGCGAAGCGCAGCGAAGCGCAGCGAATGTATTCGAACGGGATTAGGATCAACAAACCACTCTCCAACTGCTCGCCGACGCGCCTCAGTGTTGTGCTGCGATCGAAATGCTCGTAGGAAGTCGTAGCGGCGTGCGCCATTCGCACTCCTGGACAAACGCGTTGTGGTCACCAGCATCAAGTTGGATTTGGATAAGCGATAAGCGGCGCAAGTCGGGCGGGAGTTGGTCAAAGATCACGTCAATCGACTCGAAAGTCACCTCGGCGAAGTCCAAAGTCAGCTCTTCAAGTCCGGGAGGTGCGTGCGCCATAACTGTGGCCACGCCAGTGCTGGTCATGTCCACTTCGGAAACGATGAGGATACGCAAAGTCGGTGGAAGGTTGGGCATGAGCGCGGCAACTCCTGCATCGCCAAGTCCGTTATTGGTCAAGTCAAGCGAGACAAGGCCAGGCGGAATGTGCTGCACGAGCTGTACCACGCCACGTTCGTCAAACTCGTTGAATGAGAGATTGAGGTGGGTCAGCCTGGCGGGCAAGAAAGGCGCGAGGTTAGCCAGGTCGTCCGACGAGAGCGAGGCGCGAGCGAGATCAAGTGTTCGCAGGCCGGCTGGGAGGTTGCGACCCAGCGCGCGACCAAATCCAGGCGGGTTGTGTTCAGCATCTGAGTCGAGCTGGAAATAGGTGAGCGACGATGGTAGGTGACGAAAGAATGCTTCGGCGTCCGCGTCGGTCGCGTAGTCGCCCGATTCGATAGCGAGTTCCTCAAGGAAGGGCGGGAATGGCGAAGCGCTGCCCGTGGTCGACGCCGACGCGCCGGTAAAAACCCAGTTTCGGTCAAGCTTTAGCCGTTTGACAGTCGCTGGCAGCCGCAGCGAACACAGCAGCGGGAAGTTCAAGGAGCAGCAAGAGAGTTGCACGCCGCGGATCTTTCCATTAGCGGCCATGGCGTCAGCGAGAGCAGCAGCTCCAGCTTCGGTGATGCGAATGCCCTCGATTTCAACGACACAAGTGTTCCCGGCAGCGATAGTGGTCGCAATTTCGCGAATTTGACGATCGCCGACCTCTTCGCCCACGCGGAGAGAAAGCTACAGCATACGGCTTTGTTCAGAGCAGCCCTTTGAGATGATCAAGCGGCTATATCTCCGTACGTGGACGTCCTCCCTGCCAGCTTTCCCCATGAAGTGGACAACCACTGTGTCCTTGTACCGATACTCCGTCTCTGGCATCAAAAGTCTCGACCGGTACCACCAGTCAAGTACCTCGTATGACCCCACGTTGTTGATGCCAGTAAGAATAGTTGAGCGGGAAGCCTGAGCGGTGCCAGGCCTCAAGCACATCGACCCGGCCGTCGCGACTAGCGTCGTCCATGGACATGTGCAAGAGAAGCCGCTGCTGGATGGCGTGGTGAGCGCGGGGTGCGTGCGCTCGTAGTAGGACGCGGCCATATTCGCCAAGCCCGTCGAGCTCGGATGGACCGTGGAGCAGGGCGGCCTCGCACAGGATGAGATCCAGTATCACAAGAGGTAATACAGGAAGTTTTTTCTCCATTGGATTCATGGTGAGGGGTTTGCAAAGCTGCGAGGGAGCGCGAACGCGTGGGGGACGTGGCGAGAGTTTGAACAGATGATAACTCAACGCGTCGTTAATTATTTCACCTCGAGACATTGAACCGTTGGGAACAATGTCACCCATGTCTCGACGAACAATCTATTTTCCCTGGATCGTATGTCCGCAACGAACAGTCTATTGCAGGTCGACGGAAAGTCCCTCAGGCGCCCGCGCGAGGAAGTCCGTCACATCGAGCTCGCCACCCGTCTCGGCGTTCGTGAGCTCCTCGAGCCCAATGTAGTTCAGGCTCTCGGGACGGTACTTGAGGATCGCGTCGAGGCCCGCCTGCGTGAGCGACGCGCCGCGCATGCTGATCATATCGAGCTGCGGCGGAGCGTTTACCATGATCGCCGTGATGCCCGCGTCCGTCATGCCCGTGTTGGACACCCACAGCGTGGTGAGCGACTTGAGCAGCGCCTTGCCGAGCGCGACGAGGCCCTTCTCGCCAATCGGGTTGTGGGCGACGTCAAGCTGCTCGAGACCCGGCGGCAGGTGCGACGCAAGCGCAACTGCGCCGTCGCCCGAGATGTTGTTGGTACCGATCGCGAGGTAGGTCAGGCCCTTGGGCAGGTGCGGCGCGATCACGGCGATCGCGGCCGAGTCAAGGTGGCACATGTACAGCGTCAGCTCGCGAAGCCCCGCGGGGAGGTGGCGGGCGAGGATCGCGGCGTACTCGCCGTCCATGCGGATGCGCGGCAGGCGGAGCTCGACGAGCGACGACGGGAGGCGGCGCAGGAGGCCCTCCATCTGCTGTGGGCTGCCGAGGATGCTGCCCTCGAAGTCGAGGATCTGCAGGTTGGACGGGAACGGCGACGCGGCGTGCGGGTCCTCGGCGCCCTCGGCGGGCCAGTTGTACTGCGCGGAGATTTTCTTGATGGTTTCCGGGAGACGCAACGCGCGCAGCACCGAGAAGGTGATGTCGCTGCAGGTCAGGTCGATCTGCTCGACTTTGGACGTGGGCGAGGCCAAGGCCTCAGCGAGCACCGCAGCACCGGTTTCGGAGAGGCGCTCCTCGAACAGGGACACGTCCGTGACCTCGCCGCTGCGAATGCCCTTGAGCATCCCTTGGACCTGCGCGTCAGCGGGCGGCGCGGTGCCCGGAGCCAGGGTCTAAACAGTCAGACGTTGTCAATTTGTTGAGCTGTGCGACACCACATCACAAAAGGCGTACGTAGAGGTCCGCGTCGTCCGTGTCGCCGTCGCAGGTCCCGTTGAAGTGCACCTGGACCATGTCGGAGACCTGGCACTCGGGCAGCGCGAGGCCCGAGCGGCGCCACCAGTCGAGCGTCTTGTACGAGGCCGACGCGTCGCGAATGGCGCGGACCGTGTACACGAGCGGCATGCTCGAGCGACGCCACACGTCGAGGACGTTGAGGCGGGCCGTCGCGCTGGCCTCGTCCATGGAGATCGACATGATGTGGCGCTGGATCGTCTTGTGGACAAGCGGCGCGTCGTCGAGGAGCATCACGCGGCTGTAGGGAAGCATGTCCTGCACGTCGTTGGGGTCGTGCAACCGCACGGCGGTGCACAGGATCCGGTCGACGAGTGCCGCGGGCAAGGACGGCACGTTGGATTTCATTTGATTCGGGTTTGCGCGGGGTGTGGGGAGAGAGGGCGGGTGCCAGGGAGGGATCCGCGATTTATGGGCGGCGGTGGCCTGCGAGGCAGAGCCACCAGATCAGGCGCCCGTGTGCGCATTGCGGTTTGGATCAGCGGTGCGGTGCCGCCGACTCAGCCACACACCATGCCTCTCACATGATTGTTTGACGCGTCCGCGCTTGTCTCTCCCCGACCGCCTAGACCGGTAGTGAGCTCACGGTGGTTTCGTATCCCTGACCACTCGAACATACACCCGGATAAAACCAAAGTTAGGGTGTAGTGTCGCTCTTTTTTGGAGCGGCCAACTTGTACAAGCCCGCACCGACCAGGCCTGCAAAGGGCATGGTGCGAGGGTAGGGAAATTCGATAGATAGGATCCAGAGAACCTTCCCCTCGCCGTCGCGGTACCCCCAAAACTTTCGAGGTGGCCCGAGCTTGGCGGTGATGGTAAGGGAGCGTTCGTAGGCGGCAAGCACGCGGAGTCGCTGGAACATGGTACATTGTGAGACAACTGTTGTCTAGTCGAGGTTCTCTTGCAGAAGACTTGGGAGACCAGGAGGGAGCGGCGGGCTGAAGTCGGCTTTATGCTCCCGTTGTTAGTCCTCGCTTAGCTTCGGTGAGTGCGCATTGACAAATAGTACTGGTCGAACACCAGCCGGCCCCGCCAGTGTGCGTTCGCGCTGCTCGGAAAGCGGCTGGACATGTCAAACGTATGCGATTAGACCGGACCACGTGGTGGCGCAGCGCATGGTTCCGTTATTTCGTCGACACCTACCCTTTGCGTGCTAGAAAACACTTTCTTGACAGAAAACGGGCGCTTGAATGGACGGTTTGTCGCAGTCCGCACTTGACGGCTGTCACCGCGAAACGAACGCTCGGCTGCGTCGCCTCCCGTATCCAGCAATCCGAGCATACTGGTATGGGGATGAGATTTGGCGAAGCTCGTTCAAGGTTAACGCGTCACTCGCTCTCAGGCCCACAATGAGCTAGAGCGTCAACTGAAGGTTACGAAACTTGGTCGATCCTCGTGCTAACATTCGTCGTCCACCGTGCGTGCCCGTTCGAGAATGATGAGGCCAGTGTTGCGAGTACAACGGCGAGTCCGACGCAGCAGAGGTCGGTCTTGCCCGCGGAGTAAACATTGAACGATCAAGCATGTGCGGAATCAGTTGAACGGAAACGATCGTGCAAGAAGATCAAGTTGTAGAGCGACAAAGCGAGCTCGTACAGCGCCACGATCAAAAGAGTTGTCCCACGGGCCGAGTTCGCGTGCCGTCGCCAAAGGCATGAAATGGGCTCGGGGTTCGGGGTCGGAGTTCGCGCAAGCAAGTCGTGTTTTTCTGAGTAAGTGCAGCGGGTCCGCCGGTGTACTTGGGCAGCGAACGGCCGGATCTGAGGCACCAGTCGAATGAAGCATATGGGACGGGCTTGTCAAGACGGACTCTGAGTGGTTGACCGAGCGCTGGGACAGTCCCATGCCTTCAGAACGTAGAGCTGGCCAGTCAAGTGTGCTGCGTCGAGGTCCCGCGGGTCTGCGAGCCTGGCGGGTTCGCACAAGCTTCAATCAAGCGCGAGCCCCGAAGATGCAGGAAATCGTTGCTCCATTCAATTCGTGAACGACGAAGAGCAGAGGAGAACCCGCCGAACTCGAAACGCGACGCGGCGGTCATGCGCGGTGGCGCCACGTGACGCGCGTTCGCACGGCCGCGCTCGCGTTGCGCCGCCCCTTTGCTCGCTCTTCGACCCTCCCCCCCTCCCTTCCCTCTCTCCGCTGCGACTGGCTGAACCCAATGTAACCCGCTTACTGGAACCCATGAACGCACCGCCCATGATCTCGCGCCTGGCCCCGCCCGCCGGCGGCGGTCCACCCGGCACCCCGCCCGCGTCCGCGTCGCCGGCGCTACCCCCACTCGTCCCGCTGCTCTACGACGACTTGACGGCCTCGCCCCCGCGCACCGCCTCCCCGGCGCCACTACCGCGGCGCGCCACCCTCTCGCCCGCAGCCTCGCGCCCGCGCGCCAGCAGCGTGTCGACGGCCGACTCGTGCCCGGACAGCCCCGTGGCCAACTTCCTGCAGGGCTGCGCCGCGGCGACCGACGACGACACGTCCATGGACGACCTGTCGCTCGACGGCGACGACGACAGGCTCAGCGATCTCAGTTCGCCGTTTCGCCGCCCCGACTCGCCGACCGCGCTCGCTGCCGAGGCTGACGGCGACCGCAGTTTTGGCGGCGGCGGCAGCGCGCCGCCCGCGACGTTCGCGTTCCCGCCCGGCACGTTTCCGGGCCGCCGCGGGTTCGATCCGGCGTTCCCGTCCGCGGCGAGTCCCGAAGAGGAGTCGGCGCCTGCTGCTGCCGCAGCTGCGGGGGTGGCGGGAGCGGCGGGGGTCGGGTCGACGTGTCTCTCCATGTACGAGTCGTCGGGCGGCGGCGGCCTGCGCAACGGGTTCGCCGCCGCGCTGCCCGATGGCGAGGACGCGGATCTCGACACGTCGTACGGGACCGACGACAAACGTGAGGAAGACGATGACGACGCGACGCACGCCGAGCCCGAACCCGAGCTCGCGCTCGAAGACGACGACGTGTCCGCCGACGACCTGCGCAGCGGCGAATCGGACGACGACGAGGATGTCTCGGGCAGCAGCATGCGGACGACCGTCAACGCGCCCGACTCGCCTCCCCTCGCGGCCGCCGCCCTGCAGCTCCCCGCGAGCCCGCCGCTCGCCAACGGCAGCGGCACCCACCTCGCTCCGCCGCTGCCCGCCACCACCGCGTCGTCGCCGCGCCCGAACACCCTCTCGCCGATGCCCCCGCTCCCGCCGCCCGCCGCCGCTGCGGGATCGGGCGACCACCCGCCGTTCCCCGCACGCGCGAGCGCGAGCGTGCGCCGCCGCCTGCTCGACCCGCGCTCGGCATCCCCACGGTACGCCACCGGCGCCTCGTCCCGCGGTAGCGCGGGCAGCGCGTCCGACTCGCCGGCCGACTGGTGGTTCCCGCCGCCCAGCGAAGACGACACGCAGCAGCAACGCCGGTGCGGCGGTTTGGGGGACCTGACCCCGCCGCCGTTCAACATCAGCCCGATGGTCGTGCCCGCGCCGTCGCCGACACGGGCGAATGGGTGGTCGTCCGCGTCGTCGTCGTCGCCCGAACCTGTACCGGTGGTGCGCAAGGCGGGCGGCGCTGGCGGGGTCCCGCACCGCCCCTCGGGGCTGCGGCACGCTGAGTCGGCGCCCGCGATCGTCGCGATGAACGGGAACGGGAACGGAAACGGGTACCACAACCACGCACCGCCACCGCCGACGGGAGTCTCGCGCCGCGGCTCGCTCGACGCGGTGCCCGAAGCTACCGTCGAATCGTCGACTGACGATGAGAGCGCCGCTGCGCGTTCATGGACCTCGTCCTCCGCGTCCGCCTCGGCATCGAAATCCGTCCGCCGTCGCCCTCGCGCCACCCCATCTCGGCCCGCGCCTCGGCACCCCCTCGCCCTCTACCTCGCACACGCGCTCGACCTCCCCACCCGCTTCCCCTCCTCCCCCACCAACCAACCCGTCGTCGTCCCGCTCGTCGCCCTCGTCGAATCGCTCGCGTCGACGCGCGTGTCGCCGTTGTGGACGCTCGCGGCCGCGGTCACCGTGTACATGGTCCTGACGGTCGCTGCGCTCGATTCCGAGGCCGGCGGCGGGACCGGGTGGCTGCCGGGGACCGCGCTTGCGACGGCCGTCCGCCGCGTCCCCGCGCCGGCGCGCGAGCTGGTGTTCGGGCTCGCACGCGCCGCGGCGTGGCCCGCGCTTTGGGTCTTCGAAGTCCACGCCGTTGTGGTGTGCTGGTGCTGCACGATGGCGGTCGCGGCGAAGGTGGTGGGGCGGTGGCCGTCGCAGCGCGGCGGGGAGACGAAGCGCGATGGCGCAGAGCGGGGTGAGCTGACGGCGGTCCAGGCGCTCGCGGCCGTGTACAACGCGCACCAGGGCAAGCAGATCGAGGCGGCCGGCGGGAGCGAGGTGCAGCAGCGGCGCGAGGAGTGGTTTGTGCAGTCCGCGGCCCGGCTGGTCGTCGCGTACCTCGTGTCCCGCGGGCGCGAGGGGGCGAGGGGCGGGGTGTCGCCGTCGGTGCTCGCGGTGGCGGGGGTCGTTGTTGGCGACGAGTAGAGAGCAACGAGTATATATATTATTGTGACCTAAGCGAACCCGGACCTACTCCTGTGTTGGCGGCGCGGCAGCAATCGCGGCGTGCTGGCACTTGCACTGACACCCACCACCGTGCCCGTGCCCGTGCGGCGACCCGGGGAACTCGAGGTACCCGAGCTTCTCGCCCCACTCGCAGAGCCCGAACACGACCTCGATCGCGATGAGGATGATGATGAACCACTCGAGCTTGAGCGAATGCTGTTCCGAGAGATGGCCGCGGAGCACGTTGGCGAACTCGGCCGCGTAATCGAGTTTCTGGTTGAGCACCGCGATCCGCGGCTTCACGTCGAGCCACCGGCACACCTTCGTGTAGTACTCCTCGAGCTGCGGCTTCGACCAGCACCAGTCGGGCGTGTCGAGCAGCGACTCGGCGGCGTGCGGGCTGCCCGATAGGTTGAGCAGGGCGCGCACGGAGAGCAGCTCGCCGATCTTTTGGAGAACGGCGGTCCGCGACATGGCCATGGCGAGCGGGTGGCCCATGGCCAGCTGCTGCGGGATGTGGCGCGTCGAGCCCAGGTACCGGTCGAGCAGCGACTCGAGGACGGCGATCTTGGTCGACCGCGCGATCCCGTGCGAGAAGGCGAGTTTTGAGAGAGGCGGCGGCGGGTGCGACCCGATGATGATGGTGTCGCCGATGAGGCCCGTGGTCCTACGCGGCACGATCGGTTAGCCATCGCACGAGCTCGAAGAGAAAGCGCACGTACTCGTTCGAATCCTCGATAAAATCCATCTCCTCGGTCTCGGCAAACTTATGCGGCATCCCCTCGATCTTCGTCTTGCCCGGTTTCCGGATCACGCGTGCGAGGAACTGCGTCCCCAAGTCCTGCGCGTTGGCGCCCCACGCGACAAAGCTGCCGTCCGAGAAGACAAACAGCTCGCCCTCGCCGTCGGTCGCGGGCGTGGAGCGCGTTGGCTCGGTCGGCGGCAGGTGCACGCGCACGTGCAGCACGTCGGCGGCGAGCTCGGGCTGCAGCGTGAACCCGGGGGTGCGGTCGATCAGCGAGCGGATCGGCGACAGGTCGTACTCTTCGGCGGTGCAGAAGGCGACGATTTTCATGTTCTACGCGAGAAGTTAGCTGACGGTGGGGACGGGTCAGAGGGGGGGAAGCGGCGTACGGGCGACAGCGACTCAATCGTGACATCGTCCATGGTGATCTGCGACGCCGCGCTGCCGGCACGCCGGATCGTCGACTTTTTCTTGGCCGCCGTCGAGCTGAGCTCGGCCGCTGCCGCCGCTGCCGCCGCCGCCGGGTCGATTGCGGGTGCGGGACTCGCGGCGGCGAGTGGCTCGGCCTTCTTCTTGCTGTCGGCGGCAGCAACCACGCGTCTCGCGGCGGCGGCCAGGGAACCCTCGCTGCGGAGCGACGACGCCGAGACGAACCGCTTGGCGGCGAGCGGGCGCGCGATGGCGGGACGGGCCAGAGTGGACCGCGCGAGCCCGCCCAAGGCGGATCGCAGGAACATGGAATGCATTGCAGAGAGTCTGGGTGGGCGGGGGCGAGGCCGTGACGAATAGGGAGAGAAGGGGACGGTCAACAGCGCTGCATGTGATGGCCGCCGTCAACACGCGCCGCGCTGAATGAACTCTGAGATCGCTCGCCGCGCACATCTCCCCGCCCTCCCGACGCGACCACGCACGCTGCTACGAAGATCGACACCATGCTGAAGCAACTGTTCGCAACCGCTGCGGCGCGTGTTGCTGCCGCTCCGCGTGCTGCCGCGCCCATGCGCGCCGCCTCTGCCGCGCTGTATGTCAAGACCCCATGTGGATTGCGCTCTCTCTTGCTGATGTTGTTGTGAACCGTCTAGCCGCCCCGCCGCGCGTCCCATTCGCCCGCTCGCGCGCATGTACTCGACGCCCGCGGGCGAGGAGGCGGCCAAGAAGGAGGTGCGCGACCTGCGCAACCAGACGGGCCGGTTCTCGGTACGCTGCTATCCCGCGATAGCTACCGTGCCTGCGACTGATCCTCGATCCGCGTAGTCGCTCGCGTACCGCAGCCTCGCGCTCATGCTCGCGACGGGCGCCGCCATCTACATGTACTTTGACCTCGAGAAGGAGAAGGCCAAGCAGGCGATCGGTACGCACCGCCCGCGCTCTCCCCTCGTACCCGCGACACCGGCTGACTCCGGTAAGTGTAGCCGCGCGCGACGCGGACCAGTCCGTCGGCAAGCCGAAGCTGGGCGGCCCGTTCACGCTGGCGGACGAGCAGGGCGCGCCGATCACGGACGCGGCGTTCCGCGGCAAGTTCATGCTCGTGTACTTTGGGTTCACCAACTGCCCCGACATTTGCCCCGAGGAGCTCGAGAAGATGGCCGAGGCGCTCGACTCCCTCGCCCCCAACGACCAGCTCAAGGTGGTGCCGGTGTTCATCTCGGTCGACCCGAAGCGCGACGATGTGGCGGCGGTGCGCGAGTACGTCAAGGAGTTCCACCCGCGGTTGCGCGGGCTCACGGGGACCTACCCGCAGGTCAAGGCGACCGCCAAGCAGTACCGCGTCTACTTCTCGTCGCCGCCGCCCGAGGAGGAGTGCGACGACGATTACCTCGTCGACCACTCCATCTTCATGTACCTCATGGACCCCGCGGGCCAGTTTGTTGACGCGTACGGCAAGAACCTCACGGTGCAGCAGATGGTCGACCGCACCAACAAGCATATTGGCGATTGGGAGGCCCAGAACGGCAAGGTGCGCGTCTAAGGGCGTGGGTGCGAGAGAGAGAATACACACAACTAGTTTTTGCGTCGCCGTCATCGTCGTGGAGGGGGCTATAAGCGAGTGCCGTGTATATACACAAAAGGGAAACTAGTACTAAGCAGCGGGACCGACCGACTACACCTACTCGTCGTCCGAGTCCTCGTCGGAATCCGAGTCCTCCGAGTTGTCCTCCTCCTCCTCGGAGTCGTCGGACGCGTCCGAGTCGTCGTCGTCGCTGACCTGGACGGGCGCCGCCTTGGCAGCAGCGGCCTTCTTCTTCGAGGCGGGCGCGGCAACCACGACCTCGCCGTTCTCGGCGGCGTGGGCCTTGGCGGCCTCCAGCGCCTTCTTCTGCTTGGCGGGGTCGTTGGACTTGACGTTGGCGAGCTGCGACGAGTTGGCGTAGTCGAGGCGGATCGGGCGGGCGCGGAACATGGTGCCGTTCATGGCCTTGACGGCAGCGACGGCCGCGTCCACGTCCTCGAACTGCACGTACCCGAACCCCTTGGCGATCGAGTCGGGCGTGGCGCGCACCGTCTCGAACCCGCGCTGCTTGGCGAACATGCCCTCGAGCACCTCCTTGTCAAAGTTGTAGGGGAGGTTGGCCACAAACAGCGTCTTGGAGGGCGCGCCCGTCGGGTCGCGCGGCTTGTGCGACATGCCGGCCTCGTGGCCGGGCGGCGCCTTGTCGGACCGCAGCTTGCGGCCCTCGTACTCGGTGCCCGCCAGCGCCTTGGCGGCCGCATCGGCCTCGGCCGCACTCGCGTACGTCACGAAACACACGCCCGTGAACAGGTGCTTGACCTTGCCCTCGCGGCGCAGCGACTTGCGCACCATGCGCAGGTTCTTGACCGTGCCGTGCTGGCCGAACAGCTCCGACAGCGCCGCCTGCGTCGCCGTGAACGGCAGCTGGCCCACGAAGATCATCGGGCTCGTCGCCAGAACCGCCGCGTCCGGCTTCGCACGCTTCGACTGCTGGTCGCGCGACGTCGGGCCCTCGTTGCGGTTGTTGTACGACTAGGGTAGGTCATCGCGGGGTGAGGCGTCAGGGATTTGGTCGGCGGGCCGGTGGGGTGTGCGGACGACACACATACGCGCTTCATGGTTGGCGGGTTTTTGAATGGACTGACGGGCGTGCGTGCGGTCAACCTCGGGATCAGGGCAAGCGCCGCGCAACGACGGCGGCACGCACGGCGCGGCAGCGCGGTGGCAGGGTGGGGCGCGCGGGGTCGCTTCGTGTGGATTGAGGTCACCCCGCGTCAGCTGACCCGTCGCGTGGGGACAGGTTGCCTTGAGATTTTTTTTTGCCCTCGCCGTCGTCGTCGCGTCGCACATCGCCCCGTCAGCCCGACAGCCGACCGCGGAAGCGTGCGCCAGGCCAGCGTCCCCCTCACTGCCTGCAACGCGCCGCTCTACCACCATGCATCCGTTCCCCGTCTTCCGCGCGCCTGCCGCCGCCGCGCCGGCCGCTGCCCCGGCGTCCACGGTCGAGCCCCTCGCGGCCCCTGCGCCTGCGGCTTCATCGGCCGTGCACCCCGCCGCCGCGCCGCTGTGGCACATGTACCTCAAGCACCATCCGATCTTCCGCGGCAGCGGCAACGGCTCGTCCCCCGCGGGCGACGCGGCGCCAGCCTCCGTCGTCGACCCCAACTTCTCGTTCGGCCTGTCGTCCGGCCTCGGCGGGAACACGAGCGTGCTCAGTTCGGCTACGCGCCAGAGTTTCTCCGCCTCGGCGTCCTCCTTCAACCCGCGCGCGTCCGTGTTCGGCGGCGCTTCGAAGCTGCTGCCCGACGACCTGACGACGGACAACAGCGCGGTCGTCGACGAAGACGAGTTCGCGGACGCGCCCGTGCGCAACATCCTGGCGATGCACGGGCACGCCCTCGCCGTCATCGTGGACCGCGAGCTGCGCGTCGTTGACCTGCGCGTCGTCAAGCGCGTCGCGGACACGATCCCCGAGGACGCGCACGAGATGGATGTGGCGACCGCGTTCGAGCGCGGGTGTCCTTACTGGGTATGCCTTTGCCCGTTCCCAGCGCCGTGCGACCATGGCTGACACCTCCCCCGATAGCGCGTCGACCTTAACTGCGGGCCCATCGACTTTGAAGTCATCCAGCTGCAGTTCAACGGCGACGGCCGCCTGCTGTCGGTCCTCGGCCACCGCCGCGTCTTCGTCGTGCACTTCAAGAACGGGCTCGGCAAGCTGTCCCACGCGCCCGCGTCGGCCCACCACCGCGGGTCCACGTCCACGCTCTTCGGCTCGCGCAGCAGCCGCCCATCCATCTCGTACTCGCACTCGGTCACGTCGCGCGCGCCGTCGTCCGCGGCGGGCAGCGGCAGCGGCGGCGGGCTCGCCTCGCACGGCGACACGGCGCCGCCCGTCCTGCACGCCGAGGGCTTCGAGCTCGGCGCGTCCGACTTTGACCTGGGCGCCGCGCCGCTCCTGCAGACCGCGTGGCACCCGGCGAGCAAGCAGCACTCGGACCTGGCCGTGCTCTCGGCCGACGGCACGCTGCGCAGCTACGATGTCGCGCAGTCGGTCGAGCACCCGTTCCACACCGACTACCTGCTGGATGCCGACCAGGTCCGCGCCGCGCGCAACCCGCTCGACCCCATGAAGCAGTGCGCGCAGCCCGTCGCGTTTGCGTTCGGCGTCGCCTCGCCCGACCCCGCGCACGTCTGGGCGCCGTACACCGTGTACGCGGCGATGCGCGACGGGACCGTCCGCGTCGTCTGCCCCGTCCTCCCCGCGACGGGTGCGGTGTCTTTGCTCGTGTACAAGCACATGGTCGCGTCGCTCGCCAATTTCGCGGTCGGGAGTCATGGCTACGTTGCCCTGCGCCGGTTCCTCGGCCATATCGACGCGCAGATCGCCGACGAGTTCCGCCTGCTCCCCGACGCCGACGAGGAGGTTGACGAAGTTGACGTGCACTTCCCCATCGAGCCGACTGACGCCGACATCGAGCTCGTCTTCGAGTCGCCCGTGTACCCCTCGGTCCGCGCCCTCGCGCAGCCGCTCGTCCTCGACGGCGACGACGCGCCCGAGTCGTGGGCCGTGCACCACCTCGACGTGACGTGCACCGATGTCTGCACCGCGCTCACCATGCCCGCCGGCACCGACGACGACGCCACGCCCCTGCCCGCCCTGTTCCTCGCATACAACGGCAACCCGACACAGAAGAAGGCCGGGATCGTTGACGTGCTCGCCCTCGACGCGGCGCTCCCGCGCTGGGGCGGGCTCGTTGTCGAGTCGAACCGCGCCGTGTGGGTCGTTGGGCCGCCCGAGGCGGAAGGCGAGGAGGTGGAGGTGGAAGGTGTTGCGGCGTTCGTCCTCGACTCGATTGAGTTCCCGACGCAGGCGTACCTGCGGTTCCTCCCCGACGCCATCGTCCCCGCGGCCGCCGCCGAGCAGGTCCTCGTCGCGCACAACGAGGGCGTGCATCTCGTCCGGGTCCGGCCCGGCGCTGCCCCGATTGTCAAGCACGTCATCACCACCGTCATGCCCGCCACCGCTTTGGTCGCCCCAAAGAACGAGTTTGGCGCGTCGTTTGCGCGCCTCGGCGGCGACGCGGCTGCTGCCCCGCCGCGCGCCGAGAACGTCGTCATCGGGTTCGTCGCGACCGCCGACACGCTGCTCACGCACTCGACGGTCGTCCTGACGCGCACCGACGCGGCGGCTGCGCCGCTCGTGTACCTGTGCGACGACGACGACGACGCCGAGCCCGACGCCACCACCGGCGAGACCGCCACCGCGCCGCCCGGCGCCCTCGCCGAAACCCCGCTGTCCCTCCCGCTCAGCGACCTGCCCACCGCCTTCCCGGTCGTCTCGATCCCGGCGCTCCACGAGCCCGCGCTCGGCGTCTCCGAGGACCAGCTCGCGTACCTCCTGGCGGAACACGACCGGCTCGCGCGCGCCGCGCGCGCCCTGACCGCGCTCAAGGTCGCCCTCGACGCGGCCCTCGCGCGGCACGCCGCCAAGGCGGATGCCGCGGAACACCTCGTCCGCACCATCGCCTTCGCGCCGCGCCCGCTCCAGCAAGCGGTGGACGCGGCCGACCGCGCGGTCAACGACGCGACACAGCGCGCCGACGCCCTCCTCCAGCTCTTCTACGACGCGACCCACCCGGACGCGCTGTCCCGCGACGAGCGCGAGTTTCACCGCGAGCTGCTCCGTGCGGCGCGCGCGGCGACGGGGCTCGCGGAGCGGAAGGTGAAGCTGGTGCGGTTCCGCGAGAAGCTGCTGGAAGATGCGGACGCGCGGGCTGAGGCCGCGGCGGAGGCCAGGGTCGGCGAGGAGCAGGAAATGCGGATTGCGCGGGTGCTTGAGCGGCAGCTTGCAGCGATTCGCGAGATCGAGGCGCAGGTCGGCGCGGTGGAACAGGTAGTTGCGGGGGTCGAGCGGATGGAGGTGCGTGATTGAGTGAGGGTGGGTGGATATACTTGTTGGTTGATGTGGCCAAGGTGGTTGAGAGCAAAGGAGGGATGCAGGACGTGTTGCGATTCACATCACATGATTGAACGCAGCCTGTCCCGCAGCCCACATTCCGCGCCTCGGGGTGGAGAACACGCCGACCAGCTCAGCGCTTGCGAGATGGATCGTACGCGCAGTGTCGAGACGCAAGTCGCCCGTAGCACTTCCTCAGGTCGGCGCGAAGTGAAAATGGGCGCCAGGCGATACGACCGTCAACTTCGACTGTCAAAGCGCGCGGTCATCGTCCGATCTATACGCGACAACGCATTCTGCAACTCGGAACGACCGAACGAAGCGGCATGCAAGCGTCAGGTTGGCGTTGGAATCGTCCTCGGCAGCGTGCGGTGCGCGGCGTCGCACGCGCGGGACGCGAGACGCGTCGCGCCACCTCATGGCCGCGCACGTGAGCAGCCGCAAGTTCGCGCGCGTTCACGTCAACGGCGCCGTTTCCTCTTCTTGTCCCCCTCAAATGCACACGTAAACTTGCAATTAAAACGCGGGACACCATGCAACTTAGCCTTGACGCGATCGCGCACACGTCCATGGGCGCCGCGGTCCTCCAGCTCGCCAAGTCGCGCGCCGTTGTTCCCGCAGCCTCTCGCGCGCTGTACCAGGCCGCTTCAGATGCTCCCGTCACCATCCATTGGGGATTCCGCGCTCTCTTGGGTGCCCGCACGACCGCTTATACTGCACGAGACGGGTGCAGTAGTGACGCCAAATCCGCGTCAAGCGAAGATCTCGATTACGGCGAAGGCGAGGTCCCTGACCCAGCTCATAGCTCCCACCTCAACTTTTCGACCAAAGTTGCTACGGATTCCGACTCGGAGACTCGTTGTTCACTCATGGAAGCGCTCACTTGCTTGCACGACCGTTGCCAAGATAGCAACGGGCCGCCTCACCTGTCGCACAACATTTCGCCATCTTTCATCGCCCATCTCGTACGCCGCGCTGCCAGCGGACTTGGAACTCCGTTCTCGGCCACGCGTTTTCACGGCAAGCTCAATTCTCTCCTGCACGACTCAACCAGTCTGGACCTCGAGGCGCCGCCACTGCAAGATCTCCGCTCCTCGCTATTATGACACTTTTCGTGTTTCTCACGTCAGTCCATGACCTGCGCTCGCTTCGCCGACTCTTGGACCTGGTTCAAGACAACGTTCCCGAGCTCATATCGACTCCACTTCAGCCAGCCCAGTGGAAGCAGCTCGGTCATCTCGTATTCGACTTCTGCGAGCTGCCTTTTGGTGACGATACGAATTGCGGCAAATACGGTGCCAATACTTCGTCGTGTCCGACACTTCTCGAGTTCGGGGCGGCCTTTTCGATCAAGACGTGGAACGCCGATTCTCTCCAGCTTTTGTCGGACCCGCGATACGGTCTGGATGGAGACCGGCTGGTCAATCTTCTTCTGTTTCTCGGAAACGGCTTGGGTGGTGACTTTGAGCACAGCTACTTCAAGCACGCGCCCGTCACTGACGAGGGTGTGACTCGCATTTATTCATGGCTCTCCGCAAGCGGCTGGGACAAGAGCGATCCGAGGACCCAAAGCTGTGCCTTCCGCTGCCTCACGCTCACCGACCCATCACCCGAGCTCTTCATGACCGTTTTCAGACACTTCGACAAGGTCAGTTTTTCCAAAGCGCAGCGCAATCTTGCTGACTGGGATGGAGATGACCCAGAACTGCTCCGTACAGCGGTCTTTGACTTGTTTGTGAACAGGACCGATCCTAACGAGGACTTCGTGGCCGAGTTTTTCTACGCTGGGCTTCTTGACGAGAACAACTTCCACTGTGTGCTCTACGACCCGGAAGCTTACAGGAATTATACCGGCGCTGCAAACTTGTTTGTCTACAAGTTAGGTCAAAACGGCTTCACGAGCGGTTTTGCACACGGTACGCCTTTTCGTGTAGCTGCTCCTTCGTCGGCTACTCACACATCGATCCTGCCGCAGTGCTTTCCTACGCCCTCAAAGGATCGGACGACAAGTCAATGCGCCTAGCTAAGGAGATGCTCCGGTTTGCTTGTTGGTACGGTCTTCATGATATTTACAACTCCAGTGCTACATACCGCCGCGCGGAACGGCTGCAGCGTCGCTTGGCTGAAGCAGACCCGGACCGTGGACTCGTTGAAGATCTCACGGAATCAAGCTCTGTATTGGATTCAGATTCGGGTTCGGAGCAGGACGACTCTGCCACCGACTTTGACGTTGATTTAAGCGCGGCTTTGGAGGACACGGCGTGAGCTGGAGGTTGCGGCCGTGACTTGATGATGCCTTGTTGTTTTTGTTTTGCTCAATCTTTCCTCATGCACATTCCTGACTCTAATTGTTGCTGGAACGCTGAGCAAACTTGGCTGAAGCGAGGGCCAACACCTCAAACAAATTGAAAGTTGTCGACTTTTAAGCGCGTCATTGCGAGAGCGAGGATAAGAACTGCCTTCCAAATGATTTCAGGAGTGGAAAAGTGGGTCCCCTTTCACGGCTGGACTGGACGCGGACGCGTTGTTCATATCCCGCACTTTCACGTGAGTGGCGCAACGCAACCTTCGCAATCCAAGCCAGGCGGCTGCGGCCTGTCGCGGAAGCATCAAAACCACTAACTTAGAGCCTGACGATTAACTTGGTGATCAGCCTGACGATCAGCCCGGGAAACGCGTTCCACGTTCCGAGCGCCACTCACATGACCATGGTTCGGCGTTCTCGTGCGGCGCCGCCGGGCGTTGTTCGCCGCCCTCGAGGCCTCGTCCTCCTTCCTTCTCCCTCCTGCCATGTCAACGAAACCTCCCATGAAGCTGATGCAAAGGACGAGGCGAGCTGCTCTCAACACCCCCGAGGTCATAGACCGCGTTCTCTGCTACGCAGTCTGGTCGCTCGACCGTGATGACCTGGACGGCTTCCTGCAAATCGCCCACGTTGCACACGCTAGCCTTATCCCGCGTGCTCACAGGGCCATCTTGCGCCACTCAAGCTTCCACACTGTGGAGCACGCCCTGCAGGCAGGCCACGTCGCGCTACTGAACAAACTCGTCGCAAACGGCGTCCCTGTTCGGTACTCGAACCAGATGCTTTGCGCACTCCCGCTGCGGACGCTCGACTGGCTTCGCGACTTTGGCCCTCCGCTTCCCATGGTCCGCCCAGGCGAGTGCGACGACTTGGCGCGTGCCGCGCTGGGCTTCCCTCACCCCGAGCATCACAAGCGATACTGCTATGGAGCGGTATGGAATTTGTTAGTGGTTTCAGGAGCTCTACTTTGACAACTCACGCTGTGGTTTGCGACATGTACCGAATAGGATTCGTTCGGCCGCATTCCAACCGGGTTGGGGATAAAGTCTGCCGCTCGCGCAATTGCGACGGGCACGCTGACGGCGCTCGCTTTGCGTTACCAGCCCGTCACTATAGCCGGGATCGAAATTCTCAACGCCGCCATGGCGAGTCCGCTACAGGCGCTTAGCTCGCTTGACCTGGAGGGCAGTACGATTGACTGCGAGCGCCTTGCCAGCTTCCGCTTCCCGTCGACGCTCACTTCGCTTACACTCAGCCACTCGTGGATTCTCAAGGCTGTCAACGAACACTTGCTTGACTCGTGGCAGTGGCCGCCCAATCTCGAGCATCTCGACTTTTCACGCAACTTGGCGGATCCGCACCTTGGAGCTCGGTTCCTCCAGCGGCTGCCACCCTCTCTCAAGTCTCTCAGCATCAATCACAACGAATACGGTGATCACATTGTTCTCGAAATTGTGAATGCTCTTCCGTTGTCAGTCACGTCGCTTGACCTCGGGGGAAACAAGCTCACGGCTCTGGGCTTCTCTTCGATCTGCCAGCATCTCCCGCCCGTCCTTGAACGTCTAAGCCTTCCCCATAACATGCTCGAGTTCGAGGAACCGAAGACAACCGTCCGCTGGTCGTTTCCTTCGTCCCTCAAGGAGCTCGACATGGGCTGGACCAGGCTTCAGACGAACGCCGCCCGTGCTCTTGCTGACGCGATGCTGCCGAATCTTGTGACTCTGGGACTCAATTGCACGTCCATTTCGAATACCAGTCTCCGCTACCTGTTTGATGCCCTTCCGGCTTCGCTGCAAAGCTTTAACTTTTCGGCCAACATTGGCTGCCGCGCGGCCGCAACGGTCCATTTGCTCGCGCGGAGCCTTCCCGCAGACCTTGAATCCTTTGCCTTTGGGTCCTCTGGCCTGCGCGATAGTCCCGCCGCCTACTTGTTTCGGCGACTGCCGCGTACGCTTCGCCACCTTGATCTCGAGTTCAACCAACTTGGCACGCATGCACTGCGAGCACTGGCACAGAGCATGCCGCCTCACCTTGAGACACTTTCCTTGCGAAAGAATTTCGTCACGGACGATGCAATCGCTATGCTCGCGCCCGCCTTGCCTGCGACGCTTCGAGTGCTCGATCTTGGGGGCAACGTCGGCATCACAGAAAAAGTAGCCCGCACGCTCGCCCGCCACCTACCGCCGGCGCTTGAGGAGCTTTTACTGGACCTCGGCGGCGCGGGTGTATCAAGGGAAAGTGTAGGTCCCCTTCTCGCGTCCCTCCCGTCATCGCTGCGCAGCTTCAGCTTCGCAGCCAACGTTGACTGCTGCGAGCCTAAATCCGCCAAACTAATCGCGCAGAGCCTTCCTGCAGGCCTCGAGTCCTTGGATGTTGGGCCTGCAGGGCTGCGTGATAATGCTGCAACCTACTTTTTTCGCCGACTGCCACGTACGCTTCGGCACCTTGACCTCAAACTTAATCGAATTGGTGCACATGGGATACAAGTGCTTTCACAGAACATCCCACCTCGCCTCGAGTCGCTGTGCCTGAGGTCCACGCTCGTCAATGACAATGCGATTGCTATGCTTGCGCCAGTCCTGCCTGCGACGCTTCGAGTTCTCGATCTCCGTGGTAACTTTGAGCTCACGGACAACGGTGCACACTTTCTCGCCCAGCACATGCCGCCTGCCCTCGGGGAGCTCCTGCTTAATGATACGGATATTTCGCCTGACGTTGGCGGGCAAGCGATTCGAGACGCCGGGCCAAAGTCGCTCACCAAGCTAGAGATTGCCCGGTACGAGCCTAGTGAATCTGATTTAGAGGAACCTGGCTCGGATGAACCCGACTTGGACGATTTAGTTTACAAGGAGGACAGTGGGAGCGACGGCGATCCTTTCGAAGAAGACTCTGACATGGATTAAGTCCCCTGGATTTTATCTGTAACCTAATCTACTCTTTCCTTGTTATCCAATGTCCGAGCAGTTTTGGTCGCATTCGTTCAGCTGTGAGACGCGTCGATTTATCACGTGCTGCCGCGAGACACTTTTGCTCTCTCCCTCGACTACTTGACTGCGGGTTGGCGCGAACTACAGCGCGTTGAGTGCGCTGTTTTTCGTCGGCAAGGCCCGCCGTGCCCGCCCGACGAAATGCGTCACCATCAGATACGCAACGGGCGCTTGTTGACGATCAACAACTCGGGGGGTCACTCGACTCGAATGCGTGGATCCGCGTTGCCGCATCACGCATGGCCAGGGATGGCCAGGGAGGGGCGCTGACTGTACCTGTGGCGCAGCGCGGTAACACGGGGGGCCGCCTGTCCCAGCCACGCGGGTGCCGCACCCAGGCTGCGCGCCTTATCCGCGGGTTCTCGCGCTCCCGTCGGCTTCATCGACGCCCGTCGACTCGACCGCCGGAAAAAGGCGATGCGGCCACCGGAACTTGGTGAATCCGATAGGCCGTGAGCCGGTTCACATTGTTCTCGCAGGGCGACGCGTGTCGCGTACATAAGGGACCGGGTCCCCCGCGACTCGAATCAGGGCTCCCCATCACAACCGCGACCACGAAGCAACGTCCCCACCACCATGACATCAACTACCCGCACCGACTACGCGACCGTGCCGCCGGCCATGGACGCCGACGCCGACACGGCTGTCCGGAAACAAGACTCGGCCGCGTTCCTCGAGGCGAGCGCCGCCGATGATCAGGCCGCGCTCGACCAGCTCGACGGCGGGTTCAAGGCGTGGTCGCAGGTTGCCGTGTCCTTCTTCGTCTTCTACGCCGTGTTTGGGATCGTCAACTCGTTCGGCCTGTTCGCCGCCCAGTACAAGACGGTCGAGTACCCGGACGCGTCGCTCTCGGTCATCTCGCTGATCGGCACCCTCACGCCCGTCGCCATGACCGTCGCCAGCCCCTTCTCGGGCCGCCTCGCCGAGTCGTGGGGCTTCCGCAACACGCTCGCGCTCGGCGCCGTCGTCTCGGGCGTCTCGCTGCTCCTCGCCAGCTTCGCGACGCAGGTGTGGCACCTGCTGTTGACGCAGGGCGTGCTGTACGGCGTCTCGTGCTCGCTCGGCCTCAACCCGGGGCTCGCACTCGTCGCGCAGTGGTGGCAGAAGCGCCGCTCGACCGCTATCGGCATCTCGGTCGCGGGCTCGGGCGTCGGCGGCCTCGTCAGCGTCAACCTGATCCAGGCCATCATGCCGAGCGTCGGCGTCGCGTGGACCCTGCGCGTGCTCGCCGCCATCAACTTTGCGCTGCTCGCAATCGCTGCGCTGCTGGCGCGCCCGCGTCTCGCTGCTCCGTCCAAGTCCAACGGCACGGGCGGTGCGCCCGCGCCGCCGCTCCTCAACCTCGCCCTGTTCCGCGAGAAGCGCTTCATCCTCCTCTACATCGGCCTCGCGCTCAACACGTTCGGATTCCTGGTCCCGCCGTACCTCCTCCCGACCTACGTGGCCAAGGCGACGCCACACTCGCCGGCCTTTGCGAGCGCGCTGCTCACCGTGTTCAACATCACGTCGATCCTCGGCCGCGTGTCCATGGGCGTGATCGCGGACTGCATTGGCAACGTCACGTCGCTCGCGCTGTCGATCCTGGCCTCTGGCGTCTCGGTGCTGACGACGTGGATGCTCGGCGGCACCTCGCAGGCGTGGCTGTACATTTTCGCGGGCATCTACGGGTTCTCGAGCGGCGGGTTCCTCAGCATCACGCCGAGCTGCGTCGCGCAGCTCTTCGGTGTGGCGACGCTCGCGTCGACGCTGGGCCTCATGACCACGAGCAACATCCCGGGGTACGCCGCGGGCACGCCCATTGCCACGGCGCTCATCAGCGAGTCCAAGGGCTCGCTGCCGAGCGGGCAGTTTGCGCCGGCCATTGGGTTCGCGGGTGCGACGATGATCCTCGGCGGCGTGTTTGTCGTGATCCTGCGCTACATGGTGCTCGACCGCCGTGTCATGATCAAAATGTAAGCATATATTCCTAGTCCGACACAACCATCAGAAGATGCTGGGAGTAATGATATGGCGATATATTCGAGGGGAAACATGCTGCGTCCTGGTGATTGTACAAAGAAAAGGCCGCCTCAGTTTGACCGCGCAACTTGAAATGCTTTCAGCCGAGCAAGGCCAACGTCGCTGCTGTGCGCAGAGATGCCTTGGACCCAGGTCAACTTGGGGAGTGCACGCGCTTCGAGCAACTCCACGACATGGTCGTCCACTCGGTTATACATAAAGATGAAGGCCTCGAGGGAATCGGGGGGTGCTGGGATGAGCTGCGCCATGGATCGGTTGTCAAGTTGGGCAAAGCCCACATCCAACAAGGCGAGGCAGGGCGCACGCTGAACAAGCGTGACGAGAGCTTCGAGCGCATCTCGGTCGATTTTGACGAGGTGGAGTCATAAATGCACAATCCGTTCCGCTAGAAGTCCAGCGAAGAGCTGCGCCAGCGCGCTTAAGGCAAACGTGCCGCCCTGAAGGTCGAGCAGCTGGAGCGTCGCTGGGAGAGCTCGTGCGAATCGCACCACATCGAGCGAGGAAAGCGGCATCCTGCCAATGCAAAGTGCTTCAAAGCTCGTGGCCTTTGCACTAGCCTGCTCCATGAATCCAGCGAGCCCCTCGTCGATACCAAAGTTGCCTTCAAAATCAAGCGTGGTAAGCGTGGCAGGAAGTGCTGCAGCCAGGGCCGGTAATTGTTCTGGACTCAGACTGGTCCACGCAAGACGGAGCTCGCGCAGACCCGGAAGTGCGCGACCAGCGAGCGCACTCGACACGGCATCATCGATCAAGTTGTTTTGTTGTTCAGGACCAGCGCCTTGACCGAGTCGGGAAGCGCAGCAATGATCGCGCTGACCGTGTCTGCAGCGGGGAGGCAACTCTCCAGCTCAAGTCGGCACAAGTTTGTGAGATGGGGCGTCATCCGGCGCTGCTGTATATCAATTGATTCGCTTTGTCCCGGCGAAATGGCATCCGAGGCTGCAATCGCTGCTAAATCGCCAGGTGCGAGGCCAGATGCTGGCGAATTCCTATTGTCCAGCCGCGTAGTATCGAGCGCCACGCGCAGCTGCATGGGCGTAATGAACTGTAAGGTGACGGACGACGTGTGCGCACGCCAGAAAGCGACGACGTCGTCAAATGTCCTGATTTAGCGCCTCGAGAGCGTCATTAGGATCCACGGTCAAGTCCATGCCGCAGTCTCGATGCAGCTCCAAGAGAGCCAGGTTTCCTGTTCGTGTCGCGTGCTTGACGCTGAGGCTCGGACAGCGCCGCAGAACGGCACGCGTGACGTTCAAAATGGACGCGCGAGGCATCACGTTGAGGTACGGGCGCATCGCGCACACGTCGTCGGCCGGGTGCGCGTTTACCGCGCGAACCAAGACGGCCTCGATGATGTCGGCCACGGCAAGCTTAGGTTGCACCAAGTCCATGATTCATTCGATGCGTGTGTGATGCATGGCAGGTGGGGTCGCGGAGGAGGAACCCGGCTGCGCTCAGCGAACGAACGAGGCTCGCACGCTGAAACCGCTCACGTGTGTGGCGCAACGCGACTTTGAATTCTCACTGCTTGGACACAGGTCCTAAAGCCGTGGAGCAGACAACCCAAATACAGCTGTCGCGCAATGAATTAGAAGAGTGTATTGACAAGCTCATCGTTCAAATGATTCAAGACGAGCTATCATAGTTGCCGTTGGGACACTGCTTGGCAAAGAAATCCCGTGCGCTCGAGTGGTTGATCATGCGGTTTCTCGCGACTTGGAGCAAAGCAAACTCGGGCGATAGCGAGGAGATGAGGACCTTGATCGACTTGTCATCGAGACTGCAGTTCTTGAGACACAACGTCTTGAGCGAACGGGGAATGCCAGGTGCAAGTGCTTCAACACTTGCCAGAGCCAACTTGTTGCCCGAGAGATCGAGCTCGAGCAGCGTTTCCGGAAATGCTTGTGCGAGAACTGCGACCAAGTCTGGCGTATCAAGGCCGCATTTCGTCAGCGTGAGCTTTTGAAGAGTTGACGGCATGCGTGCGGCGAGAGCGTGAACGGCGGGCTGCCCGGGCTCACCATCCTCGCCGTCATCGTCCAGTTGCGTGCGATCGATTGAGAGCGTTCGCAGGCGCTGCGGGAGACCACGAGCAAGCGAGCGCATTGCAGCAGGCGGCAGCTCGCACCCGGTAATCTCGAGCACCGCCAAAGTTGAGGGCAGCAAGTCGAGTCCGATGCCGCGACCAAAGTAAATGTTCTTGAGGGCCAGCGACTCGACGCCTTCGGGAAGCCACGGGCCGCGGAGGAACTCGGCCTCGTAGTCGATGGGGATCCTCCGTAAAATCACCACACGCATGGAGGGAGGGAGGCGCATCGATTGGATGAGCGGCAAGGTGATCACCGAGTCCGTGAAGGAAATCGTGTCCACGATGCAACCGGGCTCCTCCGAAAGCAGGTGGGCAATCAGCTTGGCTCCACCTTGGGTGAGCCGCACGTACATGAAGTGAAGCCGATTATCAGCGCCCGAGGCAAGCTGGTCATAAGTATCGAGAATGGACAAGTCGCCAGTGGTCGCCAGGACGCAGCCATGAACCTATTGGGAACAACAAGTCAGACGGGTGTCGGCTACGAGCTTCAAAGCAAAGTTGTACCGTTTTTTTGCTGCGCCAGCGTGAGCTTCTACGGCTTCGGATATTCATAGCAGAGGAACCTCGCCCGGATCAAGTTTCAGCGGGAGTCCGGACTCTCGCCACCAAGCGGCAACGTCGTAGTGGTGATTGAGCCAGGCATTGACCAGGGCTTTCTTGGTGTAGTTGAGCGGCAAACCCGAGCGGACCCACTCGTCGAGGACAGCGATGCGGCCAGCCTCGCTCGCCTTGTCGATCGAGAAGGCCGTCGCGTGGCACAATACAGCCTTGTGCACCGCTTGACCGTGCACACGTGGGAGAACGCGGAGGTAATTGAGCATCGCGGCGGTGTCGCCTGGGTCGCTCGCGTAAACCGCGAGTTCAAGGGCCCGCTCAACGATGCCGTACGGGATGCGCATGGTGGCTCGCATAGAGTTGATTCATTCAAATTCGTATGTTGCATGCGTCTCGGGCTCAAGGCAGGGAGCGAAAAGCGTGGGACACGCGTTCGGCGAACCAGGGGGGCTAAGTGCTGCGGCGAACCAGGGGTTCTGGGCTGAGCGTCGCGTCCCGTTTCACTTTCGCGTGATGGTGCGCGCTGTCGTGACACTTGTCGCTGCCCGCAGCCCTCTCGCTTCCCCTCCATCGCACACTCTCCATGTAACCGACTCAAGGCTTGCTGCAATGTATACTCGCGCCCACTTTATGCATCCTTGCTGAGCCGCCCGGCGTCCGGCTGACGGCTGCCGATCCCGTAGCCCGGCGGTTGAGCCCGAACGGCAGCCCTGTGTCGGCGAGCGACATCTTGCTCGACTGGATTGACTGAAGCTGTTGGATCTGGGTCACTTGAGCCCTGATCCCATGGTGAAGACGCCTGGTTGGGAAACGACGTGTGTGATTCAAGAGTCGCTCACGTGCACGGCGCTCGTCACATCTTCGGAGCAGCTTTGTAAATGATTGCAGCTTTGTAACTGATTGCCTGCTCTCGGCCGCTTCCCTGGGCATCGACTGATCTGAGCATCTGCTCGCAACACATTCGCCACGCAGCCAAAGTAGTAGACGAAAAAAACTGCAGTTGCGAGTGGTTCAAGGCTCATCTGTCGAGGTCGGATTCAACTTCAAATATAGATTCGCCGCATCTCACCCAAATTCACATCAGTAACCTGAAAGACGCGGGAGAAGAGATGGTTAGGACACAGTCGGCCACCCCTCGTTGTTGGCCTCGCACAAGCGGCGGCTGCTCCCGGCGCACTCGGACGCGACTCGAGCAAGCGCAGGACGCTCGCGAGCGGCGTGAAAAACTGCGCGTCGCTCATGCGCGTGCTGCGGGTACACTGGGTCGCGCTCTTGTGTGGACTGTCGCCATGTCCGACGCCCGCGGTGAAGGGCCGGTATACATCTTGCTTTTTGCAGTAGGCCAAGTGGAGCAAAATGAGGATGTGTGTGTTTATCTCTGCGATCGATGGAGAGCGCCAAACCTGAGGGAAAGGGTGGTGCTAAAGCGACTTTTGCGCGGTCTTGGTGCTGCCCGACTGGATGGCGCCGTTCAGTGGCGACGCGGCGAACTCGAGCTTGGCGTGTGCTCCTCGTCGTGGTCGTGCTCTTCGTCGGGGCTGGTGCGGACGATGACGACAGGGACGGTCGCGCGGTGGGCGACCTAGTTGGAGCCGGACCCGGGCAGCAGCTTGCGCTTGAGGGCGCTTCGGCCTCGCGATCCAAGAGCGATGGCGTTGGCGGCGACCTCGCAGGCTTTACGCAAAATCCCGGCGAGCGGGTTGCCGCTGATTGCGTAACCTGTGATCTCCTGAGGCACGACCGACAGTGTGTCGTCGGCGTTTGTGTCCGTGATGTACTTTCCGCAGACCCGAATCAGGTCGTGTGAGCTGCCACGCGCGGCCGCCTCAATGCAAATCACGGCGACGAGCAGGTCCGCGACCAGGTCAGCGAAGAAGATCTCGGCTGCTCTCGACGCGCAAGTGCGACCCACTTTTTGAAACGGCGAACACGTGTGTGGCGCAACGCGTTAATTGAACAAAGGCTCGTTTTGTTTCCACGCAATACAACATCGGGCTAACTTACAGAACGGCGGCTCAACCGTACATTTTCCTCAACTTTGACCTATCCATTAGTTCTGTTGACTCGAACAAGACATACGTCGCGTGATGCCGAGGTGTACATTGCAGGGTTCCTGACACTTTTTGACTCGGCATCAGCCGGGACCGGGCAGGAGCAGTTGAACCACTTCCCGGCGAGGACATCCCTGAGCGGCTGGCGAAACGTTGCCATTCGAAGAAATTCTCCTGCGCGGTGGCACAAGTACGCGAACGTCTGCTCCCGAAGCTCCTCGTCGAGCAGGGCGACACAAAGAATTCCGGTGATGGTATCCTGAACCTTAGGTGCGGCCTTGTGCGGGTTGATGTCCGGGACGATCGAAAGAAGCATTTCCAGCGGAGCAGTCGGGAGCGGCGGGCCAGCGCGGCTGCGGATCAAGGCCAGGATCAGGTCGAGGAGGGAGGAGGAGACTGTCGTTCAACCACGGGGCAAAGTGGTCACAGACTATTTTCACGCGATCTAGGCCCGCTGCGCCGGCGAACGTGAGGAGGGGGAGCAGCGGGTCCGCGGTGTCAGTGTAGCGAAAAAAGGAGTTCTCGGGCAACACTAAACGTGGCCGTTAGACAGCGGTGAGACGAGAGAACGGAGGCCCCACCTGTCCGACACTGCATGCGTGCCCATCTCAACGACCTGCGCCGCGCTGAACTTTCCGCGGGTACACTTTGTGAAGCATCTGACGAGCGCGTTGACAAACTCGTTATTGTCGTGGTCAATCATTGAGAGAATGCAAGCCCAAAAGTTGATTTTGGTCGACATTCTCGAAATTCTGCGAAGCAACGCCGCATCGCCCGTCTCGATCATTAACGCGTCCACGCGCCGCAAGCAACCGGCCTCCCTCCTGTCAACCTTGGGCTGAAGCCTGTAGCGCGGGTAGTACGAGTCAAAGAGATACTGCAGGACCGCCGAGTCAAGTGGAATGGCGCACTCGAAGAGCCGCAACTCATCATCCTCCTACTTGTACGCGTCGCGCAGCCACTTCAGCGTCCGGCCGACGCGCACAGCGAGCTCGCCCGGCGTGCCCTGGCGCTCAAGCGGGATCGGCTGCGTGGCGTTGACGCAGGCCATGTTTACGCACTCAGCCACGTTGACGGCCAGCGCGCGACGGCCCAGCACATTGAGCACCGCCGGGTTCCACTCGAGGAGCGCCAGGACCGTCAGGAACTCGAGCGCGGACACCTCGGGCGCCGCAAATCCATCGAGCTCCGCGGGCACTAGACGGACAAGGTAGCTTGCGCTCGCACCGAATTTGTAGAACCGCTGCGTGGCCAGGTCCACTCGCATGCGGTGGGTCGTGGCGGTACACGCGTACCGGTCAACGGAGACCCGCTCCTGCAGCGCGTCGGGCCACTCGGTGTGCACGCGGTCAAGGAACAAGGCGAACCGGTCCGTGTCACGAGTGTACATGAAGTAAACAAGAAGTTCAATCAGCGGGCGGGACCGTCCCGCTGCGCGCGCGCTGCGCAAGACCCAGTCGAGTACGGTGCCGTGGAACGGGTCGCGCGGCCTCCTGTCAGGACCCAAGCGCGGGCTGCAAAGGAGCAGGTGCTCGAGGTACTTCACGAGCCGGGTTATGGGAACGGTTTTAACTAGGTCGTCGTCGTCCGCGTGCCACGACGTCGGGGGTCCGACGACGGTTTCGGCCGCGCGCTGGGCCCACGCGATGCGGGTCGCGGCGTGGCCGACGGCGAGCTCGCGGGACGCGGCCGGGATGCGCGAGTGCGGCTGCGCGACGAGCGAGAGGACTTGCTCGAGGATGGTGTAAGGCAATGCATGAGGTTCCATTGTCTTGCTAGCTGAGCTTCATGGGTTTGCGCGAAGGTCGGGAGAGCGGGGAGGTGGACGCGCATGCAACTCCTCGAGCCAGGCGCAAAGCGCACAGCGCACAGCGAAGCACAACCCTCTGCTCAGTCCCCTGCTTTCAACGAACATCTCCGACACACGACAAGCGAGCGAAGGCGTAGCAAATATGACGATTGATTCGATGATTGTGTAACTAAGTCAACCTCCCGCTCTCCCTTCTCCTCCTACGCGTCCGACCCAGCTGCTGCTGGCGGCGCCGCGAGCGCCTTATCGAGCGCGCGCTCGAGGTTGTCGATGACAGGCCGGAGCATGATCTTGGCGCCCTCGGTGAGCCCGTCCTGTTCGAGCACCGCGCGCGCGTGGTCGAGGACGGCGTTGCGGTGGCGCGAGTAGTACGCCGTCAGGGCGTCGCGGAAGTAGGCGGGCGGGCGGGTGAGGGTCGAGATGGCCGTCTTGAGGGCGAGGATCGTGACCTTCTCGTTGTACGCCTTGGAGTTGGCCTCGCCGTCGTCGGTCTTGGTGAACCGCATGAACCCGGGCTCGAGGAAGTAGGGTTCCTTGATGAGGATGAGCCCCTGGACCGACACGAGGAACTGGAGGATCGTGGATTTCGCGGGGTTCCACGCCTCGGGCCCGGCGCCCTGCCACGTGCCCAGCAGGGACAGGCACACCTTGCCGTCCTCGTGGAGGTTCGGGTTGATGCGCCCGCCGCCGCGGTTGAAGAAGTAGACGAGCGGCGGCGAGTTCGGGTAGTCGGCGGGCAGCTGGATCTCGAACAGGAACGGGCACCGCGCGTACGGCGTGTCGTGCGGGCCAAAGATGAGGACCACCAGCACGTCCATGCGGTCCGCGAACGCGCGCACCACGATCCCGTCGGGCAGGTTGCCCTGCAGGAGCTGGTGCTCCTTGCGGATCTGCCGCATCAGCGACGACGTCATGGGCGTCGGCGTCGGGTAGTGGAACGTCACGTCGTCCGAGTCGTCGAGCACCTCGAACTTTTCCAGGCCCTCGATCTCCTCGTCCTCGGGCGGCGACGCGGCCGCAGCAGCGGGCTCGGTGCCGTTGGCGACAGGTGCAGCATCCGCGGCAGCAGCGGGCGCGACGTCCGATGCGGCGGCGCCGCTCGCGTCCACGTCCATGGCCTCGGGCTCGGACTGCGCGGTCGTCTCGGCCGGCTCGGTCGGCGCGGGAGCAGCAGCCGCTCGTAGTGGTGCGACCTCGGCTGCCGCCGCGGGGTTCGCGCTGACGAGCGCCGCGAGGGCGGACCGCGCGCCGGGCGTCATGGACGCAGCAGCGGCCTCGGCGACGGCATCGGCGAGCATGTTGATACCGTCGGGGTCGGCGGCGAGGGTGGCGGCGAGGTCGCGGCGGAGGCGGGCGATGATGGCGGCGTCCTGGCGGCCCTCGCCGGCCTCGTCGTCGTCGCTCGAACCCGCGTTCTCGTCGGCCGACTCCCACTCGCCATCCTCGCCGTCCTCGTCGACCCACTCGTCGTCCGAGACGCTGCCGGCATCACTCCCGTCGTCGTCGGGATGGTCGTCGTCGCCGAGCGCGATGGGGACGACGCGGTCGAACCGGATCGTCTGCGTGGTGCCGTTGCCCAGGCGGAAGTCGCGGGTCCCGTCCTTGTTGATCGCCACCACCTCGCCGAACCACGCGAAATCGGGGAGGTTGCGGTTGCCCGGGATGAAGACCTTGGCGGCGAGGTCGACGACGAACTGCGGGTGGGCCGAGACCTCGTACAGGGACACGGTTTCGGGCTCCCCGAGGGTCTCCCAGGCGGGGTCGAACCAGCGCACGATGGCGATCTTGTTGGCGTTGTCGGCAGACTGCGCGACGCCGACGCGCAGGTCGTCGGCGTCGTCGAGCGTGACCACGTCGCCCATGCGGTTCCACACGATGTCGCCGGGCCAGACCAGCGTGTCGTCGACGACGAGCGGGATGCGGACCGCGGTCACGGGCACGTCGTGCGAGACGGTCGCGTCGTGCCACCGGACCGTGAGCGTGGTGCGTGTGCGCTCGACGCGGTACAACCCCGCATTCGTGCCGTCGGGCTGGTCGTCGGCGATACGGCGGACGAGGGCGCCGAGGTGGAACGGCGTGGTGGCCTCCATGAGCTTGAGGTCCGCGAACCGGGTCTCGGCGGGCGGCCACTCGACGTCAGCGTCGTCGGGCAGGCTCGACTCGACCCACTGGACCGTGACGGAGGTGGGCAGGAGCTCGGTGACGACGCCGTACCCGTTGCCGACGGACCGGAGGTGCGGGGTCGCGTGCCAGTCCCACGCCTGCGAGAACTGCGGCGGCCACGTGAAGACGAGTCCGGGCTCGGTGGGCGGCAGCGGGTCGGCATTGCGGGCCGGGTCGACGCCCTGGAGCGACGCGATGCGCTCGAAGACGATGGCGTCGATCTCGCCGATCGCGCCGTTCGAGAAGACGGCGCGAACCTTGAAGGTGCGCGCGTCGTGGATCCACCCGACATACTTGTCCATGAACACGGGGGTCCCCGTGAGCAGGAACGGGTACGCGGACCGCAGCTGCGCGAAGTCGACGCCGCGCACGACCGTGCTCGTGTTGCGCATGTCGCGCAGGTCGACGTCCTCGTGCACGGCGACGACGGTGCCGACCTTGGCGTGGTCGCGCGCGTCGCTGACCACGTCGCCCTGCACGAACGACCGGTCGACGAGCACCAGGTCCGACTCGGCGTAGACGGCGGGCGGGCGCGGGTGCGGCGTGCCGCCCGTGGCGCTCCACGTCACCTCGACCTCGTGCGGCGCCAGGTTCGTCGACGGGTCAAAGTCCGGGCTGTCCTCGTACTCCTCGGGGTCCAGGTGCGTGCGCACCACGACGCCCAGCTGGTCGCGCGCCGTCGCGAGCGCCACCACGTCCTGCACGTGGAACAGCGGCTCACGCTTGGCGGGGGTGCCGCGCGCGGTGCTCATGATGATGTTGGTGGTGTTGGCGGTAGAAGTCGGTGTTGTGGAGGCAGACGGCGGGCTGCTCGGCTGGCTCGGCAGGCAAACTCGCGCCAGACGGTGGATGGGCGGGTGCGCCGGCGGTGCGTGTGCGAGTCGGGTGCAGCAAGTCGCTGCCGGCAGAGCTACGTGGTAGAGGGGTGCGAGGGTCGCGAATGAGAGCGGGCGGCGCGATGATCGCGCGGCGGCGTCATTCGGCCACGCGGCTGATGTCACCTGGTATCGCCGCGCGCGGATGAACGCCGCGTCGCGTGAGACGCGTCTCCGGCCGCCCGCTGCCTCGCGCGCGCGTTTTCGAGGGTGCACTGGAATGCGAGAAGCACCATCAACTCGCCCTCGTACCCTGCCCACTTTCCATGCATCTCGCCGGGTAGCGCCCGTCCAAACGCAACGCAACGCAGCTCTCGCGATCGCCGCCGCCGCCGCTGCTCTCCGTGTGCCCCCTCGAGGAGGCCCCGCTACCATCCCCACCACCATCTGCCTCGTGGGTGACATGAGCAGCCATCGGCGCAAAGCACCACCGACCCTCAAGTCCCGCTAGACCCTCGTCGCTGCGCTGTTCTTCTACCGCGGGCTGGTCGCTGCATCCACCCTCGACCGCGCCGCCACCGCCGCCGCCCATCCCGGACGGCCTCCATGGTCGAGTCGCCGCGGTGGACCCCGTCGTCGCGCCGCGTCTCGGCCTCGACCTCGCCGTCGTCGCGCCGCGCCTCTGCCTCCCCGTCGCTGTCCGCCTCCGCGTCGCTGTCGTCGAGTTCGTACCTGGATGACTTTGGCTCGTCGTCCGCTGGCCGCGCCTCGAACATGGGCGACCAGGCGAGCATTACTCTCGGGTCCGTACCTCCCTCACCCTCTCTGCGACGTCGCGTAGGCTGATTTTCGTCGACAATGTGGACTGCCGTCGACGACCGACTTAGGGAGACCATCGACCCGGGGAGCTACCGCGCCGCGCTGCACCGTCTCGTCACGCACAAGCTGTTTTCGTCGACGATCCTGGCCCTCATTCTCAGCAACACGGTGCTCATGGCGCTGCAGACGACCGGGGTCAACGTCAACTACGGGTGGTACTTTGACCTCATCGACATGTGCTTCCTCGGCGTCTACCTCATGGAGACGGGCATCAAGCTCTACGTGTTCCGCCTGCTGTACTTTAAATCCGGGTGGAACTCGTTCGGTACGCGTCGTGGGTGCTCGCTTTCGCTCGACTGCGCTGACGTTTGACGCGGGTGTAGACTTCACCATCGTCGCCGTGTCGATCCTCTCGTTCCTCATGCCGTACATTGCGCAGGCGTCGGCCGGGTTCAACACGCAGATCCGTACGTGCTACTTGCCCTCCGCTGCGACAGCGGCCACTCACTCCAAGCGCCGTGTAGTCCGCCTGCTCCGCATCTTCCGCGCCTTCCGCGCTCTGCGCAGCCTTCGCGTGCTGCGAACCATCAGCATGTTCCGGAGCCTGCAGATCCTGGTCGAGACGATTCTGCGCTCGATCCCAGCGCTCGGCAGCATCGTGTGCCTGATGGCGCTGATCCTGTACATTTTCGCGGTGGTCGCGCGGTCGCTGTACAGCGGCGTGGACCAGCACCGGTTCGGGTCCATGGGGACCACGCTGTTCCGGCTGTTCTCAGTCCTGACCTTCGACGACTGGTCGTCGCTGTACATTGACAGCAGGGACAAGGACGCGACCATCTACTTTTTCATGTTTGCGTTTGTGGTGCTCGAGGGGTTTATCTTGCTCAAGTACGTGCGGGCGAGCGAGCGGATGGGTGGTGGCCATCGTGAGCTGACGATGCCCGCGGATTGTGTAGCCTGTTCGTGGCCGTGATCGTGTCGAACCTGTCCAACGGACACATGCGGGACCGCGCCAAGACGGCACGCGCGCTCAAGGTCCGCCCCTTCCCTCCCCTCCCTCCCCTTCCCTCACTCACCCGCCCGCGCCCGTGTAGCCCGTGGAACAACCCGTCACCGCGACCGCGTCCGTCGAGAACCTGGTGGACAAGACCAAAGCCAACGACGAGGAACGGGCCCTGCTCGCGTTGTTCGAGACGCACTCGGCGACAACGAGCGTCGAGTGGCTGTACCCGCCGACGCTGAGCGCGAAACGGCGCGAGCTGATCGGGCGGTACTTTGCCCTGCTGGCGCTGCTCGAGCACAACTGGCGGGCCACGGCGAGGCAGGGCCAGGTGCTCGACGACCTCGTTGACCTGACCAAGGGGTCGCGATCCAAACCGTAAACATGCCCGTTTTATACAACCAACTCAGTTTTGCCAGACCTGGCCTACGACTTCTGGAACATGAGCGCCGCGCTCGGCACGAGGTCGAGCTCGCGCAGCGACTTCTTCATGTCGTTCGCCCCGAACGTGCGGCGCGGGAAGGTGGTCATGAGCGACCCCGCGGGCGCGCCCTTCTGCGCGAGCCACGTGAACACGTCGGCGAGCGTCGCGTCGGCGGCAAACTCGTGGGTGAGCGGAGCCGCGCCCGCGCCGCGGATCTGGATGCGCGCCGTGTTGGTGTTGGCGGCGGCGGCGGAGGGGCGCGGCGGGGCGGCGGTGGCGGCGGGAGCGGGAGCGGAGGCGGCGGGGGTGCCGTTTTTCTACACACACGCACAGGGTCAGAGTGGATGGGGGAAGCATCGAGTGAAGGGCGACGTACGCGAGCGAGGCGCTCCTGCCGATCCCGCTCAATCTCGGCGCGGACGCGCGCGAGATGCGCCTTATCCTCGTCCTTTTCGCGCTTCTTGGCCTCGATCGCGAGCAGCATCTCCTTCTCCTTGAGCTTCTCCTGGGCCTCGACGATCTCCTGGCCGTGCTTGCGGCGGATGCGCTCGCGGGTGCGCGCCTCCTCGGCGTCCTGGCGCGCGCGGGCCTCGCGGCGCTCGGCGAGCTTGCGCTGCAGCTCCTCGACCTTGGCGCGCTTCTCCTCCTCGGTCAGCGGCTTGATGATCTCGGTCGACTCGGAGAAGTTGACGTGGCCCGACTTGGCGTTGTGCAGCTGCGCGTAGTCGACTACGCGGGGCAGGGAGTTCAGTGGGCGGTGAGGGAGCGGGAGCGGCGGACAAGCGTACTGTTGCGGAACAGTTTGCCGCAGTCGTCGCACCGCAGCGAGTGCGCCGTCTGCTCGCCCTCGGCGATGGCGCCGTCGTCGGTCGCCGAGCCCGCGACGAGGGGCTCGGTCTCGGTCGGCGGGACCTCGGGCTGCTGCGCGGGAGTGGTGGTGCTGGTGTCGGCCATCATGCGATTACGTTGCGCTGCGTTGCGTTGCGTCGGTTGGGGAGAGCGTGAGCGATCGGCGGCGCGAAGAAGAGAAGAAGTGACGCACGCGTCGCCCGCCACGTGCGGTCACCTCGCCGCGGCGCCGACGCGTTCTCCCTGCGGTTTTCACGCTCTGCAAAGGTGTGAGATCACAGCTCGCGGACCGAATCCGCTCTCTCTCTCCCGAGCGCAACCCATGTAACCCACCCGAAAATGTCATCAACGCCTTCCGCCGCCGCCCTCTTCGCGCGCGCCGTGCAGACGATCCAGAACCTCCCTCCCGCGACGGGCTCCGACGCGGGGCTGGCGCCGTCCAACGCCGAGAAGCTCCAGTTCTACTCCCTGTACAAGCAGGCGACGCAGGGGGACATCCCCAAAACCGCAAAACGCCCGTCGCTGTGGGACCCCGTCGGCCGCGCGAAATGGGACGCGTGGGCCGCGCGCAAGGGCACGTCGCAGGAGGACGCGATGCGCGAGTACGTCGACGCGTTCCTCGGGTTCCTGCGCCGGTTCCCGGACCGCCCGCAGGCGCTCGAGCTGCTCGAGAGCTTTCTCCCGGCGCGCCGCGCGTTGGAGGAGCCGACGACGGACGAGGAGGAGGGGTCCGAGGCCGAAAGCGAGGAGGGGGATGAAGAGGAGGAGCGCGAGCCCGACTTCGTCCCGCGCACCTCGTCCCCTTCCCCACCATCCGCCGCGTTCCTGCGCCGCGCGAGCATCGCGACCGCAGGCGGTGGGGCGACGTCCGACGACCCCGACTACTTTTCCGCCACCGAGTCCGCGTCCGACATCGACGACGACGAGGACGACCGCGACATCCGCCCGTTCTCCCCGCCCATCGGCCCCGGCCCGCACCCGCACTCGTCCGCGTTTACGGGGTCGCGCCGCGCAGCGAACGATGACGCGCGCAGCGTCACCAGCGTGTCGACGGTCCGCCCGCCGCCGCACGGTGCCGCGTCGCCCGCGCGCCGGCCGACGGTGATCGGGCCCGTCGCGGGGACCGAGGCGCCCACCGCGGCCGCGGCGGCGGGCACGCAGGACATGTCCGCGTCGTGGGTCGTCACGCAGCTCCCCGCCGCGGCCGCGGCCTCGGCGTCGCCCGAGCTCAAGCCCACAACCGCTGCCGTTACCTCGTCCGCGACGCCCGCCGCCGCCGCGGCGTCGGCCGAAGTCGCGCAGCTCCGCGCGCAGATCGCCAAGCTGCAGTCCCTGCTCAACACAACCACCGCTGCGCAATCGCGTGCTGCAGCCGCTCGGCCATCCCCGCCCGTCCTCGCCCTCATCCGCGCCGTCGCGCGGTGGACTTGGCACGCGGCCGTCGTCGCCGCGGTCCTCGCCGCCATCGCGCGGAGCCTGAAGAAGCGCGCGCACCCGGCGTACAAGTGGATCGAGTGGATCGTGCTCGCGGCCGTCGGGGCGCGGGCGTAGCGAGGGCCGCGCGGTGGATGGGTGCGCGGACGCGGTGGGTAGAGTAGAGAAGAATGAATGATATTGATTGATGTGTCAAAACTGCAACTGAGGGAGGGAGGAAGAGTGGATGGGCACGACGCCCAGGAGGAGGAGGAGGGGGACAGCGGCAACGAGAGTCTAGTGGGGGGAGAGAATGGATGGTGGGGCGCACTTACAGCGCGAGCGCCGCGACCGCGATCACGGCAGCGGCCACGACCGACGCGACCGACGCCGCGACGCCGCCGGCCGCCGCGTTGCCGGACCCGATCGCGTCGCCCGCGTTCGCGCCGCCCGCCGACACGCCCGTCGTCGTGCGGTTGGTGGTCCGCGGCGGCATGTTGGGCGTGAACCCGCCCATCCCCGCGTCGCCCGCAGTGCCGTTGGACGGCTTGGCAATGTTGGGGATGTAGTCGGCCAGCGGGCGCGGGTCCTCGGTCATGCACTTGACCTCGAGCCAGTCAACGTACATGCGCTTGGGCGTGGCGCGTTTCGCCGCGTCCTTGCACCAGTCGGTCTCGCCGCCCGCCCACTGCACGGTGCCCTCGGGCATGTTGCACCCGGCGTCCCAAATCGAGAAGAAGACGCGCGCGATCTGCGCCGGGTACTTGTTGCCGACCTGCGCGGGCGTCACGGAGCCTGTTGTTCGAGCGAGGCGCGGGAGAGGTCAGTGACAGGTCGAGGAAGGAAGGCAAGGAGCGCAGGAAGGCGTACGGATGAGCGTGTCGTCGACGAAAAACTTCATGCCGTCGGGCTTCCAGTCGATGGTGTAGGTGTGGTAGTCGCCGTCGGTCGCGAACCCGTTGCCGCCCTTCCACCGCGCGCCCTTGGTGTAGTCGATCTGCCCGTTCCAGTAGAAGTTGGTCTGCACCTCGGACACGTTGCCGCCGAGCATCTCGAAGTCGATCTCGTCGCCCGTCTCGTCCGAAATGGTCGTCTTGGTGATGAACGAGTTGACGACGCCGCGGCCGCCCGCCGTCTTGATGCGCGCCGAGATGGTCCCGAACTGCACCCACCGCAGCGTCGGGATCGTCGCGCCCTGCCCGCGGCCGTCCTTGTCCGACCACTGCAGCTCGAGGACGAGGTTGCCGTTCTCGACCGTCGCGTGGTCGGCGCCCGGGTACTCGCGCCACATGCGCGCTTGGTCCGGTGTCTGCATGTCGTACTTGTCAATGAGCACGCTGGCATCATTGAAGTCTTCGCGGAACGACTTGCACATGGGGATGGGCGTGCACTTGCCGCCAAACGTCTGGTCGGGCACGCACCCCTCGGACGTCATGCACGCGAAGGGCTTGTTGACGCAGTACCCCTGCACGCAGCACGGCGACCACTGGTCGCACGCCTTGGGGCACCGCTTCTGCTTGAACAGCGCGCCCGTGTCGAGCGGCGGGATCGACACGCCCTGCGCGGACACGGCGGCGGGCGCCGTGGTGGCGACGAGGAGCGACGAGGTGGCGGCGGCCACGAGCACGGCCATGGCCAGCGCCGAGGTCGTCGAGGACAGCTTGGTCATGGTTGGGGGTGAAGGGTGGCGTCTAGTCGATGCGTAGAGGGTGACGCCGGGTGGTCGGTGCGTGTGGGTGTGTCGATGCGTTGCACTGGCTGCGTTGCTGGGAGAGAGAGAGGGAGAGGTCCCGATGCAGCCGGTCGTATTTGTTGACGAGCACCGTGTGATGGGAACGAGTCGAAGGCGGGCGGGTGCCTTGATGAAGCCGGCCGGCGCCGCACTTCAAGCAAACCGAGATGCGCCCGCGGCATCGGGGCGGCGTCCTGTTTCCGCTCCACCGCCTGCTCCTCTCTCCGTCACGCTGACCGGCCGCAGCAACGCAGCGCTGCGCCTCGCATTGTTCACCATGCAAGAAGCGCGACGCGCTCGCGTGGCCCGCTCTCCCAAGCGTGGGCGTGCGGGACTTCTCGGGAGCGCTCCGCCGTACGCGTGGGAACGAACGCGTCACCCTTCACAGCGCGGCGTGCTTGTTGCGGGCCTCGTCCATCACCATCATCATCGACTCGAGAGTGGTCAGCGAGCGCCGATGACCGCGAGACGCGCCGCGCGTGGCCTGGCCCGCGCGGGCACCCGCGCACCTGCCGTCTGCGGAACTAGCGCTCGCGCTCTGCGACCCGGCCCTGGCCCGAGCGTCATCGGCGCGCCTTCCTCGCCGGCCACGGCCGCGCAGCAGCTCAGGGACAAGGTCTGGTGCGCTCGCGGCGGCGGTGTGGCGGCGGGGGTGCGATGGCGGCGGCTTGACGTGCGGGCGCCACCGCCGCACGCAGCACGGGAGAGGCTTGAGACGCGCCGCGGGGCTCCACACGTGAGCGGCGGGACGCGTCGTGAACGTGCTGCTCGCTGAGTACGACAACGATGAAGACGACGCAGCGAATGAACGATCGACTGCCCGCAATGCTCGGAGGGAGCCGGGTCACGCTGCCCGACGAGATCGCGGAACATATCCTGTGCTTTGCCGTGTGGACCGCCGATCCGGACGATCTCGAGTGCTTGTCGCAGTACGGCCGAGTGCTTCTGCGGAACCGGGCGCCTCGCGTGCACCGCACGATCCAGGACCACATGCTCTCAGTCTCCATGGACGATGCGAGTGCGACAGGCCGCTTGAACGTGCTTGACGCGTGGCGCCGGTCCGGCCGCCCGCTCAAGTACACGAGCCGCGCGATCACCGCCGCTGCGGACAACTCGTACGCGACGCTCGACTGGTGGCGCCGGTCGGGGCTCCCGCTGCCCGAGTGCGGGGTCACGCGAAAGATTTTGGTGCACTTCAACGGGACATGTCACGCCAACGATGCAATCGATGACGAAGGAGCCCACCGTTCTCTTATTTGCATCCCATGCATCCGAACTGCTTCCTTGTTCGATCCTCAACGACATCCTGTGCAGGGCGGTTTTGCTGCACGACCGCCGCGACCTGGACGGGATGTTGCAGTACATGCGCGTTGTGCTTCGGGCGTCTGCCCCGGGAGTTCACCGTGTCGTCCTTCGCCACGCGGCTGCCCTCTCCGTTGATTTTGCCACCGCATGGGGGCGCGTCAAGGTTCTTGATGAATGGCGGGCCTTGGGTCTTCCGCTCCGGGCCAACGACACGGCGCTTGCTTTCACAAAGTCGTACGATCCGCTCGAATGGTGGGACCGGTCCGGCCTTCCACTTCCATTCCATGGTAAAGTGGATAACACGGCGAAACTATGCGCCGTTCATTACGGCTCTGTCTTGATGGGCACGTATTGCGCAGCAACGGCCCCAAGCAAGGGAGAAATTGTACGTCTAGGTTCGCAAACACCATTTCGGATCGTAGTGCATGATTCCTGACACAAAGTCGTCTCGATTTTGTTAGCAACTTGTTCGGCGAGACGGCGCGTCGATCGGGAACGCTCTCATTCGCGAGCAGGCAGCCGAAATTGCGCGCGGTAGCGACACTCGCATTGACATCCTCCATGTCCGCATCACGGAGACCGGCGCTGCGCTCCTCGCGGAGGCCATGGCGAAGCGCGGTTCAATCACCAACGTCAAGCTGAACTGCTGCAACGTTACCTTCCCGGTTCTTTGTGCGCTGCGTCTCCCAGAAACGGTCACCGAGCTTAGCTTGTGGTACAATTGGGTTGGGCACGGAGCCGTCGCACCTGCCTCCGCCGGCCAGCGCCTGGGCTTCCCGACGAGCTTGCGCACCCTGAGCCTCAATTAGTGCGGCCTTCGCGCGGATAACGTCGTGGAGCTTGCACAGCACTTTCCGGCTGGTCTCGCCGAGCTTTCTGCCACCAGCAATCCGCTTGGGAACAAGGGGGCCATCGAGCTAGTGAAACGTCTCCCAGCCGGCCTCAAGTCCCTCGATCTAACCGCTGTCAACATTGATGGCGAGGGAATCGCGGCCGTTATGGCTTGCCTTCCTCCCAAAGTTCAATTCCTCAACTTGAGCGAGAACAAAGTGATCGGGGCGTCCACTGACATCATTTTTAACAGCCTGCCATCGGGCCTCAAGCGAATCAATCTTAACGCGATGGAGGAAGAGAGCCGACTGCCTGAATTCGGGTACAAGTGTGCTCGCCGCGCTCGTGGCAGGGTCCAAATCGGCCACGAAGACGAGGACGAAGACGACGACTACTGAATGAAACTCGTCATTTGCTAAACGAGTCGGTGGTCGATGGCCTAGTTTGGCTAAATGAAATTATCTTCATAGTTTGTTCGCGGCAGCCGAGAAACGCGTGGGTCGGGCTGCGGGACGCGCGAGCCGGGCTGCGAGACGCGTTCATCAATCACGTGCGACGTGAACGAAAACGTTTCCCTAACGGCTCGTCGAGCCGCGACTCCGCACAGCTCTCTTTGCCCCTCACCTTTCGCAGCCAATATGAAGCGAATGGATAAAAGACTTGCAGCATTACCCGACTCGATCATCGACGAGATCCTTTGCAAGGCCGTCGCCATGCACGACGACAGCGAGCACAAAGCGATGCTGCAATACACACACGTCATGTCGAGAGCGGCCGCACCGCGCGTCCACCGCGCCCTGCTCCGCCACTCCAAGGAACTTTCAGTCAACGCTGCTTGCTGGACGGGACAAACCAAGCTTCTTGACGAATGGTTGCTTTCGCGCTTGCCGATCAAGTACTCGGAAATCTTGTTTGGTTACACCCGGTCCTATAAAGCGCTGCTTTGGTGGGACCAATCGGGCCTTCCTCTCCCTGCACTGTACTTCAACAGCTCCGCGAACCGAGTCGTCGTGTACTTTCACGGCGAGGTCGACCGGACCCCTGGCGCACAGAAAATGGTATGGTTCCTGTCGCTACACCGCTGATCATGGCTGACGCGAAGCGTATTCCCACACATTACTAGCAACTTCATCGACGCGACAGTGCCTCAGTTGGCGACGCTCTCGTTCGCGCGCGAGCTGATGTCATTGGGCGGAGCGGCCGCTCCGACATGAAGATTAGCGAAGTCCGGATTACCGAGGCTGGTGCTGCTCTACTCGCCGATGTCATGGCGAAGAGCGGTTCGATCACCAACGTCAAGCTTACCTGCTGCAACATTACCTTTCCAGTTCTTTGCGCGCTGCGCCTCCCGGAAACGGTGACCGAGCTCAGCTTGTGGTACAACTGGGTCGGACACGGCGCAGTGGCGCCTGCTTCTAACGGCCAGCGCTTGTGCTTCCCGTCAAGCTTGCGGAACCTGCACCTCGGTGACTGCGGCCTTAACGCGGATAATATTGCAGAGCTCGCTCAACACTTTCCGGCTGGACTTAGCCAGCTCTCCGTTTGCGCGAACTTCCTCGGAAATTCGGGCGCGATCAAGCTGGTTCAGCACCTTCCCGCTGGTCTCAAGTTTCTTGATCTCGATGGTGTTAGTCTAACTGACGAGGCCTACGGTCCAATCATGTCGCAGCTTCCCCCGCGCCTCCAGTATCTCAACTTGAGCAGAAACCGAATCTCGCGGGCGGGCATCGACCCCCTGTTTGACAACGTGCCAGCGAGCCTCGAGAAACTCGACCTACGCGCAATGGATGACGGCGGCGAGCTGCGGTCGATTCTGAGGGAGTGTCATCTTTGGGCACTTTCGAAGCTTCGGATCAGTCACGATTATGAGGACGAGGCCGAGTTGACGTGAGCTTCTTGATCAGCCACAATCAAGTTGGGCTTAGCGCGTGTCTCAATGTCATATTTTGGTGGTGGTTGATCGGTGAGCTTCACTGATCTGTGAGCGAGTGAATATAATCCGCATTTGCGATTGCTCGCTGAATCAGCGCGCGCTAGGACAAAGCTTGATGGGAGAGCGAGCGGTCGTTGCGGTTGCACCGCAGGCGTCTGCTTGAGACGCGTCGAGAAAACACGTGTTGGGCTTGAGCGCTCGATTTTGGGCGCTCTCCTTTGTCGTCGTTCCTCGTCGCTCCGCTGCTCACTCTCCCCGCAAAGCCGCTTTTAAACCCCTCCTATGCATGCAACATGTCGCAACCTGAAGTCCTGAGCAACCACTTCAACGAGAACGTCCGGCCGCCCGCCGAGGACGAGCACACCCGCGCCGTCCTCGCGGCGATTGACGCCAACGACGTCGAGCAGATGCAGGCACTGCTCGCGCAGCCCGAGTACGCTCACGTGCTGAGCTCGGGCGACGCGTGGATCTATGCGCTGCGCAACGGCAAGGACCCGTGCGCAATCGCGCTCGCCGACGACCGCCGCAACGGCCCGCGGAACCCCGAGATGCAGCTGTGGACCGCCTTCGCTGGACACCGACCTGCCGTCATCAAGCACCTGCTGCGGCCCGACTTCTTCTTCCCGATCCAGAACCGCGGCTCGTTCTTCCTCGAGGACGCCGTCAAGCTCGGGCGCGCCGACCTGCTCCAGGCGTTCCTCGACGACTACCACAACCGCTTCGTCCCGTCGTCGTTCCACCTCAAGCTCGCCAAGGACCGCAACTTCACGCACCTCGTCCCCCTCATCGCCAACTCGCCGCTGTTCGAGGACACGAGCAAGTTCAATTTCAAGGCTGGCGACGTCATTGACGACTCGGTCGACTACTCGTACGAGGTCTCGGCGGCTCGCGACGACGAGGATGACGACGAGCCCGAGCCGCCCGTCGACGAGGAGTTTGAGGCCGCCATCGAGGCCAAGGACGTGGCGCTCGTGCAGTCGCTCCTCGCCGACCCGCGCAAGCGCATCCGCCCGACCGACTTCCACCTGTGCACCGCGCTGTCCGAGGGCCCGACCGACCTCGTCCGCGTCCTGCTCGCGTCGCCGCGCTTCGAGTTCCGCCGCAACTACCGCGGCGACCACCTGTACGACGCGCTCGGCTCGGGCCGCCACCCGCGCGTCGCCGACCCGCGCTACGCTGAGAACATCGAGCTCCTCCTCGCCCACCCCAAGTTCGACCCGCACCGCCGCGCTACTGACGTCCTCGAGGACCCGTGGCAGTTCCCGAGCCCCGTCCGCGAGCGCATCCTGCGCGCCTACGTCAAGTGCGAGCGCGCTAACGTCCACGAGGTGCTCGTCAACTGCCTCGCCCGCGTGCAGGGCGTCACGCGGCTGTCGTGGCTGCGCGACCACCTCACGCCGCTGCCGCGCGACGCGAGTGTCGCGCCCGAGCAGGCCGAACTCGAGTCGCTCCTCGCCCGCAACGTTGACTCGCTCGCGCCCGCCGACGTCGAGCGCGTCAAGGAGCTGCTCGCCAACGCCAAGACCGCGGGCGGCGCGACCCTCCAGTACAAGGGCATGATCGTCGCCGCGCGCTATCACGATACCGAGCTACTCGCTCGCTTCATCGGGCCCGACGCGACGTGGCCCGTCCCCACGGCCGGCCAGACCGGGCGCCACCTCAAGTACCTGTTCCTGTGGGCGCTCGTCGAGGCCGTCGACGCGCTCGCCGTGCCCGCAACCCCCGATGCGCGGTGGCGCGTCACGCGCGCGTGCAAGGCGACGGTCAAGCTGCTGCTCGAGCACCCGCAGTGCGAGTGGTGGCATGCGGCGTCGTTTGCGCCGCTCGACGACCTCGTCAAGCTGCTCGCGCCGACGCTCGTCTTCACCCCCGCGACGCGCCGCGGTGCGTTCGTCGTCAACTCGATGCTCAAGCGGCGCGACCCGATGCGCGACGCGTTCAAGCGCGGTGCGGTCGCGGCGGGTGACGTGAACGCGGCGCTCGACGTGGCGCTGCGGCTCAAGCAGACCGACACGGTCAAGTTCCTGCTGACGGCATCGCGCGACGTGCGCGGCGTCGGGTACGGCAACCTCCCCTTCTGGCACTCGAGTTGGGAGTGGGCGATCGGCGCGTGCGACCTGGACGTGTGGCGCCAGTTCCAGCGCGACCGACGGTTTACCGGCATCAACCGGTTCGATTCGGACAAGCGCATTCTCGCCGCGATGCGGTACGGGAACATCGACCTGCTCGACTGGTTCCACCTCGAGGGCCCCGCGTACTCGGGCCTCCGCGGCGACGAGGAGCTCGTCGAGCAGCTCGCCGACGAGCACGTCACGCAGCGCGACGTCCGCGTCCCGCTTGCCGAGTTCCGCGCCACGTCGCTCAAGATGTTCAAATATTTCTGCGCCGGCCGCAGCCCGCTCCTGGCCAGCGGGACCGGCGACGCGGCCAAGCTCAACGAGTTTGCGGGCAAGGTGATCAAGCTCGCGCTCCGCAACGGCCGCAACGACGTGCTCGCCGCCATCGCCCGCCGCGACCCGGCCGCGGACCAGGAGGAGACGGACGAGTTTGTGGCAGCCGTCGAGGCCGAGGACTGGCGCACCGCGATGGAGGGTACCAAGGTCATGCGCCGCTGGAAGGAGCAGTTCCAGCCTGTCGAGCGCCGACGAGTAGTTTTGTCATACACGTCCCCAGTTTTGCACCCCCTTACCCACCACTGCTTCCCTCATACCTCGTGTACGAACTCTTGAACGAAACGCTGGTCGAAGAGGAAGGTGACTTGGGCGCGAGCCGGTCGGGGCAACGTGCTGCGCCTCACTGACAGGAGTGGCAGGCCGGAAGCGTTCGGCTGCAATCTGTCGAATTCGACCAGTGACGAGCAACCGCTTGCTCACCCCTCCCTCGCAACCATGAAGCAAAAGAAGAAAACGAAAAAGCCCGCAACTCGCGGCAATGCATCTCCCTCCCCATCTGCTATTATGAAGGAACTCCCCGTGGCAGAGTCGCTCCCGCCGATGATGACCTGCCGTGCGCCGTGCCCTAGCAACCGTCTCGACAAGTACCGCCCGTTTCGGGAGCTTCCGCCGCGGGACCTGTTTCTTTATCATGGCCCTACCTCGCATGTTGAGCTCAAGGCGCTCGTGTGCGGCTGCGGCGACCTGGCCGAGGTCGCCCGGACCGTGTGCGAGGCCGCGGCCAAGGGCGCCACGGCGACGCTCTCGTTTGTCCTCAACGACTGGCAGCCCGAAGTTCTCGCTCGCAACTTGCTCATTCTTCACGCCATCGCCCACGCCCCGCCCAACGAGCTTGACACGCAGGCACTCGCTCGCTGCGTCGGCCAGCTCTGGTACTCGGCGGTACTCGATGCCAGCGTGCGCGAGTTTTGGACCGGCCAGCTTCACGCGTGCATCGACAAGGATTGGCTTCGCGGCCCGCCGAACTCGACGCTCCGCGTCTTGAACGAGGCGACGCTGGAGAAGCTTCGCCGTTGCTGGCGCATCTGGCTCGGCATGGATTGGTCGGTCGACACTCTGCTCAAGCACCGCAAGTTTTACATGATGGACACGATTACGTTCGGGCCGTTCGAGACCCATTTTTCGAAGGTTGCAAAGAACCTCATCGATCGAATCGAGTCTCAATACCCAGACGCGCTCAACTCCGCCGAATCAGCACGCTACGCTTGCAACCTCGAACGCCTCATGTCGGCCGGGGTGTTTCTGGAAGAGCCCACCGTCGTCATCAACCCAACCTTCCTGCGCATCTCCTTGGACGACAAGCCCTACTATGCCGTGCCTTCCACGGCGCTTCCTTCCACGGCGTTCGACCTCGCGCTTGGGCAGAAGCTTCCCGATTCTTTCATGCTCTTGGAAATTCGGGACTGGGTTTCAGCCCTTCACGACGGCATGCATGACTCGCGCGTGCACGTCACCTTCGCCTACGGTCACGCTGTCACGGTCATGGAGCAGCTCGCCGCCAACCCCTCGATGCGCTTCGATGTTGTGGACACAAACTATCTCATGGACTCGTGCGGCCTTCTTAGCATCCTCATCCACGGATCGGCGCTCCTTCGCCACAACGATGAGGACCGCGAACGCGCTCGCTTGCTTGCGTACTCCAAGGATCGCGAGGTCAAGGTCACCAGAGACTACGACGATTACCTGCTCCAGAAGACGGGTCTTCGGCTCAAGTCTTTCCCTACCTTCTTCGGCGTCGTCCTTGCCAAGAAACCAAGCTGTAACGATTCAGCGACCTGGTTCCAGCCGTTTGCGTGGAGCCTCGACCACTTCAATCACCATCCCATCGCGTACCTCACCTTCACCAAATTGGCCCATCCAACCGTGCCATCGTCGCTTCTCGTATCGGAGTTCTTGGTCAAATGTCTCGCTGAATGCTTAGATTTCCACGATCGCCCGCAAGCCCCACGTACCCTTTGGTCTCGCTCGTCGTTTGCCTGAGAACTCGTCACTCACTCGATCGTGCTGTTTATGTAGCTGCTCGCTTGACCACGCTGCTGTTCCTTCCCAAGCTTGTTGCGTTCGCTCTGGCAAGCGGACGCCTTGTCACAAACGCTTCCTCCGCTGACGCCTCGCCGTTCTGGCCGTCACTTTCCACGCTCCTGCTTAGCACTGCGGTTTCCTGCAAGCTTGGGTTGGGGAAGCTGGCCGACTTGTTCAGCGCGACTCCCATGTACGGCATTTGCAAGGCAGCAGATATGCAGGACCGCATTTGCATCGAACTCGTTCTTCCCGCCGCTGATGACGCCGGTTGGTCAGCGCCTTTTGTCACACTCGACCTTGTCACGTCTGATGCCACTTGTCAACTTGACAACATTCACGTCAAACCCATCCACAAACTACCTCCACGCATTCGTGTTAGGGCGATCGTCTTGGAAAATGTATTCAACGACGACGCAAAGTGCATGCTTGGCGTGTACTGTGAACAACTGTCCTCTTGCACAGGAGTGCCCGAGCTTGAGCTGATTGGCGGGAGCCTTATTCCGCTCGCTTCTGCTAAGCTCACGCGGGTTCCTGTTCAGCACTTTTTCCCGATTCTTGAGGGTTTGATCAAATCGCGGCCGCCCCTGCCCCAATCAGGACCTGAATGTCCGAGCTCCTGGCCGCTTCCCGTTGTGTGTGCCGTGGAGAATGAGGACTCAATCCAGGTCGCTCTTTGGAATTCGCGTCGGCTAACAAACTTCACGGCCTGTTCATCAGATTTGCTTTACGCCCATCCTGGGGCTTCTATCTTGTGCCTCTCAAAGGACAAGTATCAGGCAATGCGCCTGACCGCGCCTGCGAATCCATCCTACGAGATGGAGATTGAACGCGCCAACCATGTCTACGTGCACCTTCCACTTACGCGAATCATGGGAGCCATCACCGCTTTGCTCCCAGCGTCGCGTCCTTGCATTGGGCGCTGTGTCGCCCTGCCAGCAGAAAGCCGGGTCATGCGCCACTTGATTCGCGCGGCCATTTGCGCTGCAACTGACCTGCTCAACTCCCTTGGGAACGTCAACCTGAATAACGCGTACAATCACAATGCCATCCTTGACACTACCACGACGTGCATCAAAACTGCTACTGCAGTTGTCGAGTTTGGCCGCTCAATCTTTGAAGCGTTCGCCGCTGGTTATGATGGACTCTCAGTGTACAACAACGAGTCAAACCTGCCCCGGCTTTACATTTTCTTCAACCGCCCAGTCATGCTTCCTTCCGCTGGCCCTGGAACGATCCCAACTGCCGCCCTTGAGTGCATCATTGTCAAGGCTTCTCCTCGTTCCAAACTCGCTCAATACCTTGCCGAGCACGAGCACCTTCTTACCAGTACGCGTTCCTTGTATTGTCTTCCTCACAAGGCCAGCGTGGCGCTGGTCCATTTCCAGCTTCTGCCGCTACCCGACCCACTGCCAAAGAAGGACCCGCGCTTCTGGTATGCTCTCTACGTGCAAATCCGGCCGATGCTCAAACGCGTCCTGGTCCTTCCCGCTTACCCGGTGTGCGGCAGCGGGATGGATACGCTGGGTCCGTCGCTCAGGGCGCTGCTGAACAAGAATGCCTGATTTTGAATGTTGTTCTAGCCATGCTGGGCTCAACCCCAGTGGTCTCCCCGAAAAAATGAAGCCCACGTGACCTAGAGCGCGGTCGTCACATAGCGACGCGTCACCTGACCGGCAAGCACCTACATAAGCCACCCCTTTTTTGCCCTTTGCTCGCTCCTCATCTCATGAAAATACCCATGAAGCTGCCACCATGTTAACATGCAGCAATGGCATCTCTGTGACCCAATAAAAGTCGCTGAACCTCGTCACGACGCCGTCTTCACACTGAGCGAGGCGAGGGGAAATGTCGCAACGAGCCCTGACGGTAAGGTGATGCCAAGCGAGGCGTAAACGGTGCTGCTGAGGACTGCGACATTACGCTCGTGCCCGCGACGGCCGAGACCACGGGCGAGTGGCCGTCGATCCTCCCGCCGCTCCACCTTCAACAGGTTTGAGCGCCGCCGCGTCGTTGGCAACCGCCTAGCATGTCTGCCACCCCGCGCAACCCGTCGCTCGCCTTCGACGTCGAGCGGTACTACAGCCAGTGGTTCTCCCTCCCGTGACCCGCCTGTGTACCATGATCAAGGGCACCAACCAGCTCGCGCACTGCCTTGGTCTTGACGCGCGCCAGTTTGTACGCATGTCGGTGCGACCAATGGCGCGGGGAGCGGCGACGCGACCAACAACGTGTAGTTGCTCAACGTCATGCCCTTCAACGCTTGCTTTTCCGTGAACACCGCACCCAGGTCGAATTCGCGTCGCTCTTCACGTTTATGTGGGGCGCGGAAGCAACGGCGGCGGTGCCCAAAATCGGACGGCGATCTCATAGCGGGTTGAATGAAGAGCTTTAACATGTTGCTCAGCTCGGAACTTGATGGGTCAGCGGCCGCACGAGGCGCAGGCAGAGCTTGAGACGCATGCGCTGGCGACTCAGCTCGAGACGCGCCGAGATATAATCTGGGCCCTCGGCGGGATGATCTTCGTGTCAGTTTCGATGTCGCGCGCGCCTCGACGTAGCTCACTCATGCAGTGAAGGCGGCGGTCAACGGAAGAATAGTCGCCGCGGAGCGGCGGCCGCGTCGGTCGCGGCGAGCAACCAAACGCGTCCAGCTTCGTGGTCCTATGCATCAGCGTGCACGCGCGCGTGGGCTGCAATAGAGATCGGCGAGATCCATAGTCGCTGACGGGTCAAATCAGTCATGACCATGGTCATGACCATGGCCATGGTGACGCTCCTCGCTCCTCTGATCACATCGCAGAGGTTCAACACGCGGAAGCGGAAAATATCATGAGGTGCCAGTTGAGTTGAGGTTGAGTTGAGGTTGAGTTGAGGAGGGGTGGGTGGGGTGTGGGTGGGGGTGGGGGAGGGGTGGAGGAGGGGCGGGGTTGAAAGCCCAGCACGGAAGGGAGCAGTTCCTAACGCTACCGGTCGCCAATAGTTTCAATTTAAATAAATCCGAAGTGTATCTCTAATTCGATGATTGACTTGTGTGAACCGTACACGCGAGGCGGGTTGTGAGACGCGCTGCGCCACACTGACGGTGGTGACAGGTCGGCCGCGTGCGTCGGCTTGCTGCTGAACTCGACTTCGAAATGCGGGCCGGCCTCGCTTGCTCCTCGCAACCATGGTTCGCCGGGGTTTCCATCAATTCTAAGTGCTCAAGCGCAATCGCTGGACGGATATCTGTGCGCGAGCTTCCGTGGCAAGCCAAAGTTCCTATGTTTACCGCCCGGTTCCAGACCCTCCCGGGGCCATTGCCTGAGTCCGACCCGCAATTTGAGCAGGAGCTCTACGAGGACATGTGCAACATCCTCAAGCGCGTCCTCATCATCTCAGCGTACCCCGCGGCTGGCAGCGTGATGAACTGACTTGGTCCGAAGCTCAAAGCGTTCCTGGAGAAGGAGATCTAAAGATTAAATCTGTGACATGCGATCATAAAAAGATTTTGCTGCATTTCTACTGGGCTGCGAGGAGAATCGTCGAGACGCGTCGCGAAACGTGAGTGGCGCAACACGTCAAGCCTTCACCTGGGCTTCGACAATCCCGCTCTACGTCGCCTGATCAGCTGCGGATCGAGCGAGCTTGGTCAGGAAGTTCGTGTTGTCGGTCGCCCTGCTGAGGCAGGTAATTCAAATCGTATCAAGGTACCCGCGCTTGTGATCGCGAGTCGCCTCTCGGCGTTGGCTATCAGACGTCAGCGACGTGGCTACCGGGTCAAAAATATTTGCGCATTTCGTTTTCCAGTGAGTTGCAGCAGCATAGATGCCGAAATCATACGTGATACAAGGCAAGGAACTCAATTAGGCGTCGTGTCTCGCACCCTGTGGTCAACACGCACTCCGACCACGAACGCGGGCCAAGACAGCTGATCAACAGCGCAGCCAGCAAATTGTGATCCGAGCCCTCTAGCTCTAAGTTTATGAAACGCAAAAACTAAACGAAACTACGTGCAACATGTATCGATATGGAAGTCGACGCGGCCCTCAGCCGCTGACGTTTGTAAAGCGCTTTGAGGCGGCCATCAGAGCCAACGACGTTGCTCTCGTCCGCTCACTGCTTGCAGAGCCAGTGCGCTGCTTTTGTCCCCTGGACAAACATCTTGGCGACGCGCTTCGTCGCGGCTCAACGGAACTGGCGCGCGCGATCCTCGAGTCCCCGAACTTCCGGTTCGATCCGGACTATCGCGGCGAGCACCTGCGCGACGCCATCGAGGGCATCGAATGCGAGTGCGATGCAGGCCGTGGGTCCGAGGAGTTGGTCAAGCTGCTCTTAGCTCGTCCCGATTTCGATCTGCACCGACACAAGTACGGGCCAGTTTGGGATCCGTGGGAGATCCCGAGCCCCGTACTCGAGCGCATCTTGCAGGCGTACCTCACTTGCGAGCGCGTCGACGTGCATAGGCTGCTGGTCCAGTACCTGACCCAGCAGCGTGGTTTCACGCACTTGACGTGGCTCCGCAGCAACCTCACGACACGAACGCCAGCTCGCGACAATTCGGTTGCACCCGAACAGGAGGAGCTCGAGTTCTTGCTTAGGGCCCGTTTGGTTCCGGGGTGAATCAGGTGGATCAATCGATTTTACACGGTCCGGTGTTCACCCAGCTGAAACGTGGCATTTTCACCCCGTCGCGTTCATCGCGGCGTTTGGGTCGACCCCCGGATGAGCTGAATGGAACCCTCGTCGCTGAATTGCCCGTCTGCTCGCCCCCGAAACCTTCAGGCTGTGCTTCCCGGCCTATATAAACGCTGTTTTCCTTCGTGGGGCAGCTCGACCACCACCGGCGAGTACTCGCACCTCGAGCAGGACGGCAAGGAGTCTGGTGACGTGGAAGGTGTCGATGGTCAAGACGACGCGGCCCCCGCCAGCAAGCGCAGCCGCACTTCGGACAGCAGCTCGCGTCGCCTCTCGGACTCGGAATTCCTCATGGGCATCAAGGAGGTGTTCCAGAGGGTCGCGACCGCCGACTCCAAGCCCGTTCTGACCGCCGCACTTGAATGGGTCCAGGACGCGTACAACGACAATGAAGAGTACCAGATCGACGTCGCCACCCGCCTGACCGAGGATCAAGCGCTTCGCGTCATGGCCGTGTCCGAATCGAAGCGCAAGCGCATCCTCGAGATTTTCATTCAGTAGCTCACTCGCACATGTCCCCCTCCCCTCGCGTTGCTTCCTGGCCTTGTTCTCGCCCATTTGTGTCCAATACATCTGGCTTTGTGTCCATCGTATCTTCAATCGTTACCCTTGGCTCGAAAATGACGCGACTCGTTGAGAAACGCGTGGTTCGCAAAGTGTCTCGCACGTCACGTGATTGATCGACGCGTCTCCACCGATGCATTCTGACCTCAGCGACGCGTCAAATCATCTAGAATCGCTTATATAACATTATAGTACTTGACAAATCAGTATATTACAGCATGCATGCGGGTACAACAATTATTTCGCGCCTTCAAAGACGGGTCCCACGAGCGGCCATGACGCGCCTGTACTCGGTCCAAAGAACATTTGCGACGCGGTTCCGAAGCGAGATACCGCGCTGACGAGCTCCGTCCAGCGAGGCCTCGAGGACAGCGGCCTCGTCGTCCTCCTCGTTCTCGTCGTTCAGGGGCTCGCGCCCACGCACACGCGCCTCACGCGCCGCGTCCCGCGCGCGCCGGAGCTCCGTCTCGGCGTCGCAAAAGAAGGCGTCGCCGCCTTGGTTCCACTTGTTGATCATGTTGTGCAGCGTGCAGAGCGCGTACACAAGCTTGACTTGAGTCTTGATTGGGTAGGCCGCGCCAATCGAGAGGACGCGGAACCGCTTCTTGAGCACGCCAAAGATATGCTCAATGGAGTTGCGGAGCGACGCGTGACGCAGATTGAAAAGCTCCTCGCGGTTCTTAACTCTACGTACGTTGATGAAGCGGATGAGATGGCGCCAACGTGATGGTCATGGCAGTGAGAACGTACCCATCCTTGCCGCGGGCAAACTCGCGAAGATGATAGCGGGTACCGCTGAAGGGCACGATGATGGACGTGCGGTTTGCGTAGCCGCCGTCGGCGAGGTAGAAGCGGCCGGCGGGGATCTTGAACCCACGGGCGAAGGCGTCCGAGAGCACGCGCGAGTCATGCGCCTTGCCCTCCCACCCTGCGAGAACGTAGGTGAAGTTCAAGTCAAAGTCGCAGGCAGCGAGGACATTTGAGTATATGGTCCCCTTGCGGTTTCGGAACGAGTCGTGAAGCTTAGTGGGCACAACAAACGGGATGTGCGTTCCGTCAAGCGCGCCGACCGCGTTCTGGAACGGAGCGTATTTCGGGTCGTGGGCGATGCGCTCATGCACGGGCGTAGAATCGGACGGCTGGACAATGAACTCGGGCATCAGGCGGTACAGAGCGTCGAGCACTTGCTTCAGAACCCTGGACGCGGTCTCGCCAGAGATTTGGAACCGCTCCCTGAGGTTGCGGTTGGTGCTGCCCTCGCCGGCCATGACAAGAAAAACCATGAAGCGCGCCTCGACGGACAGCTCGCGGCCGTCGGCGAGAAGGCCACGGTCGCGGAACAGGCGGCAGATGGCCTTGAAGGTCTCGCGGGGCATACGGGCGATTTCCGAAAAACGCGTTTCGCTGTTGCACGTCAGCAGCTCTTGAACCCACGACTCGCCAGAAAGCGTGGACGTGCGGATAGGCTCCCACGGGCGGCGCTCGTTGCGCGCAGCGAGACGTCGCAGGAGAGCGAGGGCGGCTGTGAGCATTAGGCCGCGCAGCTTGCGGTTGTATCCCTTGTCCATGTTGTTTGAGGGCTCGAGAACACGATGCGTGAGGTTAGGTGTTGATTCGTTGCAATAAGTGCGGCTGCAAAGAGGTGGGAAAGATTTTATTGCGGGGGGGCGTTCATCCAGCGGGGCGTTTGGTTCGCACGGCCGCTGAGATGAACGGGGGTGAGGTGAAACGTGGCAACTTTTTCAGCTGATCCACCTGATCTGAACCAAACGGGCCCTTATGCTTAACGTCAACTCGCTGGTTTTGGAGTACGAGCGCATGAAAGAGTTGCTAGACGACCCGTCCACGACGGGCGGTCCCACTCTCAACTACAAAGCCATGATTGTCGCTGCAAAGTACCACGACGCGTCGCTTCTCGCTCGCTTCATTGGGCCCAAGGCGACGTGGCCCGTGCCGACTTCGGGCCAGGTCGGCCGGCACCTCAAGTACCTGTTCCTGTGGGCGCTCGTCGAGGCCGTCGCGGCCGTCGATGTTCCGAAATCGAGCAAGGCTTCTTGGCGCATTACGGCCAAGTGCCAGGCGACGGTCAAATTGCTAGTCGAGCATCCGCAGTGCGAGTGGTGGCACGCGGCGTCGTTTGCGCCGCTCGCCGAGATCCTCGCGCTGCTCGCGCCGAAGCTTCAGTTCACCAGCGCCGCGACGCAATGCAGCTCGCTTGTTCTTGACGCGATTCTGGACCGGCATCTCGCGCTCAAGCGGGCCCTACTCAACGGCACGCACCCGGACAATGTGAACGCGGCGCTCGACGCGGCGCTGCGGCTCAAACGCATCGAGTCGGTGAAATTGCTTCTCAAGGGCTCTCGGGAGCGCATTCTCGTGGTAAGCTATACTGGCGTTGGCTACGCGCCTCCAGCTCGGACCTGGGACTTCTTTCCCAGCGAGAGTGACGACGAGCGCGACGACGAAGATGATGACGACGGATACGATACCTATGACAAGCCGCCGTGGACCATGGCATGGGAGTGGGCGATCGGCGCGTGCGGAAGCATTGAGCTGTACGAGCTGATCGCCAGCGACAAGCGCTTCAAAGCACCCGGCGGGCTCACGTACCCGGAGCTGCTCTGTGCCGCGGTCCGCGCGGGGAACGTCGAGCTGCTCAAGCACTTATTGAGCGAGGACATGTATTTCAATACCTCGAGTCTCGCGAAATGTCTCGTCGAGGAGCACGTCGCGCAGTGCGACCTTCGGATTCCACGGTCCGAGTTCCGCGCGCGCTCGCTCAAGGTGCTCGAGTGCCTCCTCAGCGACCAGACTGTTTGTTCTTCGCCAAGTCAAAGCTTACTTTGGACGCGGCCAAGTTCCTTGCCCTCGCGCGCCGCCACGGCCGCAACGACATGCTCGCGCTCGTCGCACAGCGGGACCCCGCGGCGACCAAGGCCGACGTCACCGAGTTTGTCTCTGCGACCGCGGCCAAGGACTGGCACACGGCCGTTGAAGACACGAAAGTCGTGCGTCGCTGGAAGAAGCAGGTCAAGAAGTTTGCATCCGACGACGTGAAAGAATTGTGGACCTGATGGAACTCGAGCGTGATGGGATCGGTGATGTGTGTGCGGCTCACAATACAATATTGCTGCTTGTCTTTAGATCTTCGATCAGGAAATCCAAACTGTCTCGCTCCGCGTGGCTCGCATTGCACCAGTCACGCTTTGTGATCAGCCGATCAGTGACGCAGCGCGTTTCCCCGCTTCGCCACGGTAATTGAGGAACTCCTCCCCGCGCTGCGAAGGCATTTTAAACCCTAAGTAAGCGTGTCAAACCATGGATGCCACAAATTCAGTGGACCGCTAAGGCTCGCCGCCGGCATCGACGGAGCCATCGAGGCCAAGGACACCGCCCTGGTCGGTTCGCCGCTCGGCGACCCACTGTGCCTCCACCCAACGATCTCGGGCCTGCGCGCCGCCCTACAAAGACCGCTGGATCTCGCGCGCACGTTCCTTGAGTCGCCCGCTTTTCAGATCGGCCGCGAGTACAAGGGCGACCCCGCCTGTGCGACCCCGTATGTGCGACGAGGTGAAAAGCGAGTCGCAGGGCACAGCTGTGGCGCAGCGGGTGGCTCAGTCACCCAGAGTGGGAGGCAGCCCGCACGTTGACGCGTTAATACTCTCGAAGTCGAAATTCGGGTGGGCGAAACTCAGCAGCCAACATCTCCCACGGCTGTGGGGCACAGTGCAGTGTGATACGTCTCATTTTTTTGTGATCTTCCAATCGAGTGCAGACCAGGTATGCTCTGCCCGTGTCCCTCTCACACTCTTACTTGATATTGGCTGGGCTAATGTATACGCTCTACTCTATGCATCTGGAATAACGGATCAACTAGCAACGCCATGGGGTTTACTGAACCGATTTTGATATGGAGCGGCGCCTCATTCTTGCTTGGCATCACGCTCACCCTCGATTTCGGGACCCTGATTGTGGCCGTTGAATCCTACCGGTCGACACGATCGCTGTACATGGCGGCCATGTGCGCGATCTGCGTCGCCCACATGCTCGACGTCAACTCGCGATTCCAGTCGCTTCTCGCTGATACGCGAGACGGGGTCGACGCCGACGGATTCCGGCGACCCGTGGGCGTCGCATGGGACATGGGTGGGGCAACCTGGTCGTTGATTGCCGGGTCCGGTCTTGTCCTCTTGAACGGGCTCCGACTTTGGCGGTTCTGCAAGGCCGCGCTGCCGCGGATCAGCCTGTTATGCGTCGGGCTCGCGATTGTAAGTACCGTGGTCAAGATCGTCGACACCATCTACTTCTGGATCGAGATCTCGACGAGGCTCCCAATCGACCTGGTTGGCACGGCGGGGACTTTGGTCTGCTGTACGTCGCCGATCACGATAGCCACCGCGTCCATGACCACTCACTCCCGCTCTTGTAGACTGGAGCATGGGCGACGCGCTGGTGAACGCCTTGATCTCAGGCGTGTTCCTGTACCGCGTGAACGACCTAACGAAGCGCAAGGACGGCGAACCGGCCTTCCGCGAGGGACTGACGGCCGCGATCCGCAAAAGCCAGATTACGCTTTTCGTCGAGTGCGCGCTCATGGTCGCTGCGAACGTCGCCGTCCAGGTCGACCCCTCGTTTGATCCGATGTGGGCGTCCGTGTACCTCGTGGAATCGCTCCGGCTCCGTGTCATCTGCTCGTTCCTGCAGACGCTTCGCAGCATCATGCGCGCACACGCGACTCCTTCAAATGCCACCAGCTCGCAGTCCCACTTCACGGCGACCAATTTGATCCAGGCGTCGGGCGTGCGCTTGGCACCGCTGGGCGTGTCGCACACCATGAATAGCAATTCCGGGCTGCTCACGCCGTTGGCCAGCGTCGCTGGTGCCTCTTTGGGCTTGATCCCGGGCTCCCCGACGGGCCAAGGAAGCCGCCTTGCACCCTGAGATGGTTTCCATTTTGTTAATATATCGCGTTCCACGGTCTTTGACTCGCTCGCCGCGCGAGCCAAACTGTCTCGCACCGCGTGTCTCGCGTTGCGCCGCGCACGTTTTTGGTCAGCTGACCCGCGCCGCGGGGCCCTTTTCGCCCTCTCACCGGCGCCGGATCGCTGAGCCTGTCCTCTCCGTGCACCTTGAACCCCCATGCAATCGTGTCACGCCATGCATCCCACGGATCCAGCGGGTCCTTGACATCCAACGCTCGCCTCGCCGCGGCCATCGAGGCCAAGGACGCCGCCCTCGTCCGCGCGATCCTCGCCGACCCCCTCATCCGCCTCACCCTGAGCCCGTCGGACGCACACCTCCACGCCGCGCTATCCGGCCCGCCGGACCTCGCGCGCGCGCGCTCCTCGCGTCGCCGGCGTTCCGGTTCGACCGCGAGTACAAGGGCGACCACCTGCGCGACGTGATGGGCAGCGATGCGCGCGAGCGCAAGGCGGACTTCGCGTACGCCGCCGAGAAAGTCGCACTGCTCCTCGCGCACCCGGGGTTCGACCCGCACCGCCGCCCGCACGCGCAGCTCGAGGACCCGCGGCCGATCCCGTGCCCCGTGCGCGAGTCGATTCTGCGGTCGTACGTCGCGTGCGAGCGCGTCGACATGAGCAAACTGATGGTGCAGTACATCACGCGCCCGGCGTCAGTGGCGCAGCTGGCGTGGCTGCGGCGAGATAGCCTGACGCCGCTGTTGCCGTCGCGCGGCACGGAGGCGGTGTCGGAGGAGCAGGACGCGCTCGAGTGGTTCCTCTCGCTCGACGTGCACGCGCTCGACAAGGCTGAGTTCAAGCGGATCCAGGCGCTGCTCGACGATCCGGCGGCGACGGGCGGTGCCACGATGCAGTACAAGGGGATGATTGTCGCCACGTACCGCCACGACACGGCGCTGCTCGCGCGCTTCATCGGGCCCAAGGCGACGTGGCCGGTGCCCACGGCGGGTCCGGCCGGTCGACACCTTAAGTACCTGTTCCTGTGGGCGCTCGTCGAGGCCGTCGCGGCGGTCGCCGTGCCCAAGGCGCGCGGCGCGCAGTGGCAGATCACGGCCAAGTGCCAGGCGACGCTGAAGCTGCTGGTCGAGCACCCGCAGTGCGAGTGGTGGCACGCGGCGTCGTTTGCGCCGCTTGTCGAGATCCTCGCGCTGCTCGCGCCCACGCTGCAGCTCACCAGCACTGCGACGCGGCGCAGCGCGATCGTCCTCGACGCGGTGCTCGACCGGCACCACGCGGTCAAGCACGCGTTCCGCTGGCCCGTGTCGGCCGACGACGTGAACGCGGCGCTCGACGCGGCGCTGCGGCTCCAGCGCATCGACATGGTCAATCTGCTGCTGCGGCTCTCGTACGACCGCCAGCTCCGCAACGTCGGGTACGAGATCGACGATATGCCGCCGTGGCGCATGGCGTGGGAGTGGGCGATCGGCGCGTGCGGCAGCGTCGAGGCGTGGGAGCTGATCGCCAACGACTGGCGGTTCACGGGCGACGGCCGGCTCAACGAGACCGCGCGGCTGCACGCGGCGGCTTTCGCGGGGAACGTCGAGCTACTCGAGAACTTTCTGCGCGGCGCTGACTTCATGTCCAGCGCGGGTCTCGTCACGGGCCTCGTCAAGGAGAAGGTCGCGCAGCGCGACGTGCGGATCCCGCTGACCGAGTACCGCGCGCGCTCGCTCGAGGTGCTCGACTGCCTGCTCAACCACCGCCAGTGCACCTTCATCGAGAAGGCTAAGCTCGCTACCCGCGCAGGCACGTTTATTGCGCTCGCGCTCCGCGACGAATGCGAGCATGTCCTCGCGCCCGTTGCGGAGCGCGATCCTGCCGCGAGCGAGGCCGACGTCGCCGAGTTTGCCGCCGCGACCAAGGGCAAGAACTGCCGCGCGGCCATTGAGTCGACGGCCTTCATGTGCCGGTGGAAGGAGGAGTTCCCGGAGCTCGCCGTCGATTGTTCCCGCAGGGTTGCCTGATGAACTGCGTGATGGTCGTCAGCAGGCAGCGACCGGCCAAAAATAGAAAGAGCGCGCCGTTCACCTTTTTTCACCGTCGCGCGCTCTCACGCTTGTCAAGGGAACTCTATCATGCCCCGCCCATCGACCGACCCTCTCTCTCCTCCATCGCACACTCCTTGCAACGCAATCAACAACCCTGCACTGCACCCATGGATCCACCGGCGCCTCCACCGCCGCCGCCCGGCAGCCAACCCGCCGCGGCCCCCTCGGCCATCGCGCGCCAGCGAATCCTGTCGGGCGCGCTCGCCAACGGGTCCGACGCCGACCTGCCGGCTTCCGGCACCGCGACGCCGCCGCCTGTCGGCTCTGTTGCGCCTGGCCTGCCGCCCAACCCGTTCGCGCCCGTGCCGTGGGCCGCCGCGAGCGCGCCGGCCTCGCCATCGCTCGCTACTGCGCCCGCGAATCCGTTTGCCGCACCGCCGCTACCGGAAACGCCACCGGCATCGGTACCCGCTGCAGCGCGCCAGCCGCGCCGACCGTCGCCCATCTCGACCGCCGCGTCGTACCAGGACGAGCTCGCTGCTGCTGCTGCGGCTGCGGCTGCGGCCGCCGCGCGCGCGGGCGTGGATGCCGAGGTCCCGATCCAGAGCGACGACGACGATGAGGACGACGACCCGAACCACGCGTCGAGCCAGCCGATGCTCGCGTCGCCCGGCGGGTCGCTGAGCAGCGGGCTGCGCGGAAACACGTACGCGCAGCGGACGCCCGGGTCGGTTTCGGGCCGCCCGTTCCTCGGCCGCCTCGGGCGCGCGGGCGGCGGCGCGAACCGGTCACGTCCGTCCCTCCCGAGCGCCGCCGGGTGGTCGCCCACGACGCCGACGAGCGCACACGCCGGCGACGCGCACCACCGTTCGATTTCGGTGCTCGACGACGTAGCGACGCCCGGGCTCGCGGACCCGGGCGACGACAAGTACCTCGACACGGACGCGCCCGAGGCCGACTGGATGCTGGAGGGCGGCGGGCGGCGCGTCAAGTACGAGGACTTTACGACCATCGACTGGATCCACGATTTCGCCAAGGAGCGGATCCGGCTCAAGCGGCTGCGCGAGCACGGCACTGCGCTCGCCAACCTGTTCGACGCGAGCCAGGCGTGGCTGATCGTCGCCATGGTCGGCGTCGTCACGGGTGTGATCGCGACCTTCATCGCCCTCGTCGAGGAGTGGCTGTCGGACCTCAAGGAGGGCCGGTGCGTCGACCACTGGTACCTCAACCGCAAGTTCTGCTGCTGGATGCAGGACGAGGAGCGGTGCGACGCGTGGGTGCACTGGAGCGACCAGATCCTGCCCGGCGACGCGACTGGCGGTGGAAGAGGGGGTGCGGAGCGGTTCTTCCTCTCGTACGCCATGTACGTCGGGTTCGCCGTCCTCTTCACGTTCCTCGCCGCGTTCCTCGTCAAGCACCTCGCACCCTACGCCGCCGGATCCGGTATGCCCGAGGTCAAGACGATTCTCGGCGGGTTCATCATGCGCAAGTTCCTCGGCGGATGGACGCTCCTGATCAAGGTCATTGGACTCGTACGTTGCTTCCCTTATTGCCTCCGAGTGACCCGCGCCGCTGACCGCCACGCACCCCCCACATGTAGCCCCTGGCCACGGCGTCGGGCATGTCGGTCGGCAAGGAGGGTCCGTTCGTGCACGTGGCGTGCTGCGTCGGCAACATCATCCCCCGGCTGTTCAAGAAGTTTGCCAAGAACGAGGCCAAGAAGCGCGAGATCCTGTCGGCGGCCGCTGCTGCGGGCATCTCGTGTGCGTTCGGGTCGCCGATCGGCGGCGTACTGTTCTCGCTCGAGGAGGTGTCGTACTACTTCCCGCACAAGACGCAGCTGCGGTCCTTCTTCGCGTCCATGTGCGCGGCCGTCACGCTGCAGGTGCTGAACCCGTACCGGACGGGGAAACTGGTGCTGTTCCAGGTGGCGTACGACAGCTCGTGGCACTCGTTCGAGATCATCTTCTTCATCCTGCTCGGCGTTTTGGGGGGATTGTTCGGCGCCTTCTTCATCCGCGCCAACCTGCGTGTCTCGACGCTGCGCAAGTGGACGTGGCTGCGCGTGCACCCGGTGCAGGAGGCGTGCGCGATCGCGCTCATCACGGCCATCATCTCGTACGTCAACGGGTACCTGCGCATCTCCACCGACAAGCTCGTGGGCGCGCTGTTCCGCGAGTGCTCGCCCGACCCCGCCGACGAGCTGCACGCCGAGCTGTGCTCGCGCGAGGCCTACCCGCACACGGCCATGCTGCTCCTGATCGCGTCGGTCGCCAAGATCGCGTTGACGGTTGTGACCTTCGGCATTCGCGTCCCGTGCGGCTGCTTCATCCCGACGCTCGCCATCGGCGCGTGCGTCGGCCGCGTCCTCGGCATGGCCGTCGACAGCCTGCAGCACGCGTACCCGGGCTTCTTCCTGTTCGCGTCGTGCATCCCCGAGACCGAGTGCGTGACGATCGGCCCTTACGCGCTGCTCGGCGCCGCGGCGTTCCTCGCCGGGCTCACCCGCATGACCGTGTCGCTGGTCGTCATCATGTTCGAGATCACGGGCGCCCTGACCTACGTGCTGCCCATCATGATCGCCGTCATGGTGTCCAAGTTCGTCGGCGACGCGTTCGGCAAGGAGTCCATCTACGACGGCCTGATCCGGCTCAACGGGTACCCGTTCCTCGACACCAAGGAAGAGTACATCGAGTCGGTGCACGCCGGCCAGGTCATGACCAGCGCGTCGGAGCTCGTCGTTATCCCCGCGGCCGAGGCGTCTGTGGGGGACCTCGAGCGCATCCTGCGCGAGAACTCGCACAAGGGGTTCCCCGTCGTCGCGTCCACGAAAGCGATGCAGATCGTCGGATACATCAACCGCAACGAACTCCGGTACGCGCTCGAGCAGGCGCGCAAGCGGCCCGCCATCACCGACGCCACGCCGTGCTACTTTGTCCTGGACGTGCCCACGCTGCAGTCGCTCGGGCTCGACCCGAGCACCATCGGCAGCAGTGCTGGGTCGTCGGGTGCGTGGGCCACGGCGAGCTCGCCGGGCACCATCGGCTCGTTCGGGTCCGCGATCGCCGCGGCGGTCGCGTCCGCCAACCATTTCGTGGACCTGTCGCCGTGGATGGACACGACGCCCATAACGATCGTGCCGCGCACGCCCATGGAGATGGTCATCGAGCTGATCAAGAAAATGGGTCTCCGGTACGTGCTCATCACGCGCAACGGCACGCTGCTCGGGCTCATCACGAAAAAGGACGTGCTGCGCCACCTCGGCCGCGTGTCCGAGCTCGCCCACGTCGACCGCGACCTGCTCGTCAACCGTCTTGTTGGCTGAGCGGAAGTGTACAAAAAAAAACGATATATCTTCTCGTAGCAATCGCTTTTACGTCGCGAGCGTTCTTGGCGTGGGGAGTGGCGCGTGTGGGAAACTCGCCGCGCCGTCACCTCCTCCGTTCTCGCCAGCTGACACGCCGCCACCTCCGCCACCGACCAGCCGCACGGCCGCGTCGCGGAACGCCTTGAGGTGCCACGCCGCGACCGCCGCGTGGACCGCCAGCAGCCGCGGGTCGCGCGTCTCGGCGAGGTGCGCCACGCGGTCCCGCACCACGGGCGACGGCCAGTCGATGGTTGCGATCGAGGCTGCGAGTGCGGCGGGCGGTTGGTCTACACTCGCGCAGTCGCGTTAGTGACATTCCCGAAATCGCGGACCGGGCCGAATAGCGTACTCGCACTCTGCTCAGCGAGCGTGGTCGCGGACGCGCCCGCGCCGATGACCGGCGAGAGCCCGTGCGCGATGGTCAGGTCGGTCGTCGCGCTCGGCGGGGCGCTGAGCGGGGTCGGCGGCGCGAGCGATGCGGCCGACAGCATGAATCCGGCCTGCACCTGCCGCAGGACTGTCGACGGCGCGTCGGACGCCAGGCTCGCCCATACAGTGCGGAACTCGGCCTCGACTTCGGCGTGCATGCGCGCCGGGTCGCCGCTGGTGCTAAATGGACTGGGTTGTTAGGTCTGCGGGAGAAGGTGGGGATGGTGAGAAGGTGCGTACGCGTCGTGCATCTCGTGGTTCCCGCCCGCGTGCACGCCCTCATCGTCGGTCACGGCAGGCGCCGAGGCGGTCGCGGGTGCAGTGCCAGCACGCGCGTGGATCGGGTTGGTGAGGTCGGGCGAGATGACGAGCTTGAACCGCAGGCACTCGTGGACGACGCCGTTCTGGTCGTAGTCCTCGCCGAGCTGCAGCAGGTCGCCGTCAAAGATCTCAAACGGCGCGCTCTCCTCGCCGATCCCCGACAGGCGGCGGCCGTTGACGAATGTGCCCGAGCTGCTGCGGGTGTCCTGCAGCCAGTACTGGTTGAGGCGGAAAGGGTCAGTCGAGTCGGGTGGTTGGAGAAAACGGAGAGCGTACCCGCTTGTTGGCGCGAAACACCTTACAATGGTGCCGCGAGATGACCTTGGACCGGAACATGATGACGCCCTGGGCGGGGTCCATGACCACCTTCTGCTTGCGGCTGATGGTGCCGTCCGCCATGGCCGCCGCGCGCTTCTCGACGAGCCGCCCGATCGCCAGCGTGTCGCCATCGTTGGCGAGCGGCAGTCGCAGCACGTCCGACGGGTGCAGGCTCTGCGGGATCAGCACCACGCCGGCAAAGGGGGCAAAGAACAGGCCGCTGGTGCCCGTCGGCGGCGCCGCGGCCGAGCTACCCACGCTGCTCGCCGCGCTCGCCATGCTGCTCCCCATGCTGCTGCGCATCGAGCGGCGCATTGAGTGTGACGCCAGGCCGTCGGGCGACGTCGAGGCGTCTGGCTGTGGCGGAGGGGAGGGGGCGTCCGAGGCTAGATGTGCGGTCGGGTCAGAGACCAAGTCGGACTCAAGGGCCGGGTTTATAGCATCGCGGGACTGACATTGCATGTAGTTTCGTGTTGCACAGAGTGCGCTTTCGTTGAGAAGGCAGCGAGGCGAGGGAGGAAACGTCAACGGGGCAGGACCGCGGGACCCGAAAGTGGCGTTGCGCGTCAAATTGATCACCTGACCGCCGAGTATCACCGAATATCACTCCTCGGATCCAGTCGGGCGTGCACCTCATATTCAATGGCCAGGACATAAAGGCGAGTAGAACGTTGTGCTGTCCGAGGCCTCCGCTCGCGGCAGCTCTTCGGGACGACGCAGCGCGAGACGAGAGCCGTGTTGGAATACCGCCTGATTCCTTCGGGGAGACACGCCGCGAGACAAGGGACGCGTCGGGATATCATCTGATGCGATCGATGATGACCTCGACATCAAACGACCATCGCTGCGACTTACACCAACAGGGCAAGTGCGGGCCCATGCGGTCTGCGGAGGGCCCACGCTTCCGTCGCCTCGATCCGCTCGCGTGCGCTCGGCATCACACGATGCATCACGCGCGCCTCGCCACAGTCCGTGCACGCGCTCGTTCTTCGAGGCGCACGCGCGCGGTTGCTTGTGTGGCGAAGCAGTTCCGTGGTGCTAGATCTCGTTCAGGGACAGCCGCCGACTATAAAGACCGCCCGCGCCCCCGCGTCCAACTCTCTGTCATCTCAAACTAGGCTCGAGCTCCGCGCTCATAGACACTCAACCATGAAACTCTACACGCTCATCGCGACTCTGGCTCTCGTCCTCGGCGTCCAGGCCGCGCCCGGCGGCAAGAAGACGGGCGACGCGATCCCGAACCAGTTCATCATCCGCCTCAAGCCCGGCGTCGACCAGGCCGCGTTCACGCGCGCGCTCAAGGCCGAGGTCGCCACCGAGAACGCCCGCGAGGGCGTCTCGATCCAGTCGACGGTCGCCCACGAGTACAACCTGTCGTCGTCGTTCAAGGGCTACGCTGGCACCTTCTCGCCCGGCCTCGCCAAGCGTCTCAAGTCGCACCCCAAGGTCGCCGCTGTCGAGCCCGACACCTGGGTCTCCATCTCCGAATACCAGCAGTCGCCGCCGTCGTGGGGCCTCAGCCGGATCTCGTCGCGCCCCCTCGACGTGAGTGGTGACCACTGGTACCTGTCCAATGCCGGCGAGGGCGTCGACGTTTACGTCATCGACACGGGCGTCATGGTCGAGCACAAGGAGTTCGAAGGCCGCGCGTCGTGGGGCTACGCCTGCCGCGGCTGCTCGCAGCAGGACAAGAACGGCCACGGCACCCATGTCGCTGGCACCGTTGCCGGCGTGACCACGGGCGCCGCGAAGAAAGCATCGGTCATTGCGGTTCGTGTCTTCAACGAGGACGGTACCGGGCAGAACTCGGAGGTGATCGCCGGCATCAACTGGGTCGCAAAGAAGGCCAACGAGACGGGCCGCCGCTCGATCGCCAACCTCAGTCTGGGTGGCGGGTTCCACCAGGCCTCGAACGACGCCGCTTCTGCCCTCGCTGCCAGCGGCGTTCTTGTCGTCGTGTCTGGCGGAAACGACAACGTGGACGCGTGCGGCGTCAGTCCTGCTTCGGCCGCAGGCGTCATGGCCGTCGGCTCCACGACCAAGACCGACTCGCGCTCCTCGTTTAGTGCGTTCCTTCTTGTATTCACTCGCACTCGAGCTCGCAAACCAACAACTGACACGATCGTCTCGTAACAGGTAACTTTGGCCGGTGCCTTGATATCTTTGCTCCTGGGAGCGACATCTACAGCGCCTGGAACAACGGCGGCTACAAGACCATTTCGGGCACGTCCATGGCCTCCCCGATGGTTGCCGGCATTGCCGCCGTCCGCTGGGGTTTGAAGAAGGACATGTCCAGCACCCAGATCTTCGACTTGGTCATCAACGATGCCACGACTGATAAGCTCACGTCGATCGGTGCGGGTTCGCCAAACCGCCTCGCTTACCTTGGCTACTACGCTGGCGTTGATCGTCGGCCCATTGTTATCGATCCCCCGAGCCCTGGTTTGGAGTAGGCTAAGAGTTTGAGAGATTATCACCCTTTTCGTTGTTGTTGGCCGCAGAAGGGAAATGTAACACGATTCTATTCGAACCTCGTCCACTAGCGGTCCTTCTGAGTTCTCTCGAAACGTAGCTCGACGATGGCCAAATTTAACGCGAACTTCGAGAGCGCTTAGATTTCTCCACGAGTATGAGAAACAAAGACTTCCGCCCGTCGCGAGACGGAGGGGGAGACGCGACGATCAATCACGCCCGGTCAGCTGATGCCTGAAACTCGGGCGAGCTGGGCTAAGCTGTCTCCGGATCTTCTCGTGCTCCTCGCTCTGCTCGCCTTTTCACACCAACGTAAGCCATGAGCACGAATGGATGGGACCCCTTGCGATATGCGCGGCCGACGTGGAGCGACCACTTTCCGCCGCCCGCTCCCTCCAGTTTCGTGAGAAGCGGCTCGCGCTCTATTGATAATTTTCATGAATATACGTGTCCTGCTTGAACCCTTCTAGGATAATTCAGCACGTCCAGGTTGCGAAAAATGGTGGCAGCCGCGCCACGCGTCGCGATATCATGTGATGTCTCGCGCGCGCTTGTCTCGCGTGGGAGACGCGTTAAACGTCGCCCTAAACCTGCTCGAGAGGATCAAGTTGAGGCACGCTGTCAAAGTGGGCTACGGATCCTGCGAACTCCATGCATTGCAAAATGAATCTATGCAGAATGAACTCGGTGGTAGCCTTGCTTGTTCTTATGATGTGCTTGCGAGTCACGGTCGTCTCGACTACGACCGCATCTGAAGTCAAGATTCCGGTGCGTTTCTCGCCGCCTAAGCGAGGATCACACACAAGGATTTTGACGAGGTGACGAAGCCAGCTCATCCTCCCGTTCCGCGACTTGGATCTCGATTCGCGCGAAGAGTACCTCGCCGCAATCGAGAGCCATAGCCTGGGTATACGAGAGGCTCAGGCTGCTGGCTACCTCGCCGGCGTCAATGTGACCATGCCGCTCATCGACACCACGGGCGACGGCGCGAGTCAGGATGGCCGCGTCATTTTTGGGGCGTTGAGCGCCATCAACATGAACGCGTCGGGCATCTTGGGCGGACCCAACTCGGACACGTCGAAGATCATCTCGATCATCACCTCGCCCGTCCGCTTGCCTTTCTGCTCCTTCATTTCGGCGAGCGCCGAGCTCTCGGACAAATCGAGCTACCCGTACTTTTTCCGCCATCAGGGCGCGTCGCGTATCGATGCCCGCGGCATCACGGATCTGTTCCGCAAGTTTCGCTGGCGCCGGTACAGCATCATCCAGGAAGGCGGATACTCGTATCTCAACTCACGTACGAGACTGCGATCGAGCATGAGATTCGACTGCTCAGCTCACACACGATTCCCAATTGTAGTCGTCCGATTCCTACAAATCGAGGCGGCGGTGAACGATTTTGACCTGCTGAGCAACTCGCTGATCTACGACCCCGACACGCAACGCGACAAAATGCACCAGGTCCACCAGACGCTCGTGGCCAGCGACACCAAGATCCTGGTCCTCGCGCACGTTACGGACGTTGGTGCGCGCATCCTAGCGAGCCTCTGGCAGCGCGGCTTCTTCTCTTCGACGCCGCACGGCGAGCCGATCGTGATCATCTTCTTCAACAACCCCATGTCAAATCTGCGCTCCGTGTCGCCTGAGGCCTTTGCCGGCATTCTACAGCACGCGGCGCCGTTTCTCTACATGACCGATCCGTTTGGCGCGCCCGACTTCTTCGCCTCGTTCCAGCGCGAGTACGCGGCGGTGAACGGCATGCCGTACCCGCATCCGTTGGCCGCGCTAACCTTCACGAACGGCTATGCATGCGCGTTCGCAATGGTCGCTGGCCTTCACCGACTCATGGCCGCGAATAATGCGACGCCCGCCGACCTCGCGGCCCGATCTCCGTGTTTGTATGAGCGCCTCTCGCTCTCGCTACTCAACCTGACCACGGTGGCCGAGTCGCCGCGGTTTGCGCTTCCCCTCGACGCCAGCGGCGACACGCTTGCAAAATTTGTCTACCTTGCCGCGCCGCTCCCATCCAACGCGCTCGGCGATCCCGTTGTGTTTGCCGAGTGGGCCTCGGTGCCCAACAACCCGCCCGTCGCGTTGCTGCGAAACTATACGTTCCCAGGGCTCGCACCCGGTCGCATTCCTTCCGACGCGAGCCCCAAGGTCCTGCAGAACACGCAGCTGAACTCGGTCGCGGGTATTGCGCTGACGGCTTACCTCGGCATCGTCATTGTGCTTGTCGCGGTCTCGCTCGCCACTGCTCTGTACTTCCGCTCGACCTCACGGCCACTGCTTCGAACGACGGTACCGGTCCTCGTGCTCGTACATCTCACGGGCCTCGTTGCTGTCGCAGTCGGCTGGCTGTATCTCGGCATTCCAACTCCGTTCACCTGCCTCGCGCGACCGATCCTCCAGATCTGGTGTGCGGGCACGTTGATTGTCGCGGCCGCGCCGCGATTGTTCGGACTGTTCCTGGTCCAGTCGCAGCGCGAGTCGGCTGCAGCTGCCGCGGCACGGCAGAAGACGGCTTCTAGTGTTATGAAGCCCGGTGGCCACGCTCCCGTCCTTCGGACGGCCAGGATGGGGAGCGTTCGTAGCAGCGGTGGCGGCAAGCTTGCGTCACGTCGGCGGACGATCGGGACTTTTGGGCGGTCTGGTTCGTCCGCGTCGGGCAAGCCGCGGCTCAACGCGGCCGCCCAGCTCCGCCTTCGACTCGCGCTCGGCGCGCTCAACGGGTCTAGCTCGCATTTCGCTCGACTTTTCGCGCAGTCGGGCCTCGTCATGGTCTTCATGTATCTCGGTCCCACCATCTACCTCGCCGTGTCGTGCTCGCCGTCGGTCAACGTGCTGGCCACCATCACGAGCATCGAGTACCGCTGCCGGTGCGCGGCGCCCGACGTCCTTGGCAACGCGGCGCTGTGGATCACGTCGACGCATTCGGCATTCTACGCGCTCGCGCTGTGGTGGGCGTGGCGCGCGCGTGGATGTCGGTTTAACCTCAAGGAGGCGGTGCGCTGGGGCATCTGCCTCGTCAACGCGGCCGTGATCATCATCATCGTCAATGTTCTACTCTCGACGCCGCCGAGCGCCCGTGTCCAGTACGAGCTGATCACCGTGCTTGTCGCGTTCGCGGGCGCGTTCTCGGTCGTAAGCTACACGGGCCCGATGCTGCTCGCCGCGATCAACGCGGCCAAAGTGCGACGTCAGCTCGAGCAGCAGCGCGGGACCGCGGGCGATGGCGCCGGTAGCCTGCAAATCCGCGGTGGTTTCGCTGATGCTGACGAATCCGATGACCTGAATCTCACACTCGACTCGGCCGTCGTGGCGGCCAAGCCGTCCGCGGTCGCCAGCAGCGCTTCCGATGCTTCTCCGCCGCTGGATCTCGTGGACGCAGCGACTCGCTCCAACGACAAGGCCTCGCCCGCTTTCACTCCGCCGTTCGCCGCGACGGTCCCACTTCTCGTACCTCCACCCAGCGAGACGAGCACCGTACATTCACCGCTACCGCCCTCGTTTTTTTGGCCGTCACAGGCGCTTGACGTGTTCAGCGACCCGAGTCTCGCGTGTGGGTTGACCGTTCTGCACTTCCGCGTCCGCGCGCATCGTGCTTTTCCGGCATGGGCGCCCGCGCGCAGTCTCGCTGATCGGCTCATGCAGTCGTGGCGCTCGACACGAGCCACAGAAATGGATCTGTGGTGCGTTGGACACGGCGATACGACTGCGGTGGTCCTGCGCGAACGGAGCAGCCGGATGTCGCGCTCGTTATGCGGGCCGGCGACCGCGTTCATCGCGTACGCTGCCCCACCTGGCGAAGAACTATCAATTGTCGTCAACGCGCGTGCGACGGGGACCTGGATCGTCCTCGATTTCGAGTGCCCCGAAGCGTACAGCGCGGCGGCCGCGATTCTTGCTGCGAGTACAGCGCGGGCGTCGCCAGGGCCTGCGAATCCACTCATGTCAATGTATTAGCAATAGGTGTAATCATTTGAATGCAGATTTTGAATGAATTTCTGGACGGGTGCGATGAAGCTGCGCAATACCTGTCCTCTGAGCTTCGCGTTGTTCACATCACGTGTTATGAACGACGCGTCGTTCGCCCGAGACTGCCCATCTGCGCCGAGACAGATCATAACACCGATACATTCATGCGGCGTCCAGGTCCACGGGAAGTCCAACTGGGACTCGTGCGAGGAACGATGTCATGTCAACCTCGTCCCCCGTGTCTGGATCGGTGATGTTGGCAAGTCCGAGCCACTGTAAGCTTGGCAAATTGTGGTTGAGAATGGCCTCGAGTGCGACATGGGTCGAACACGTCCCGCTAATGTCCAGGTCCACGAATCTCCATAGCGCGCGCGACATGCGCGTGCACACAACCGCGGCGGTCGCGCCTGTGTTGTTTAGCCAGAGAAAGCGCAGCGTCGACGGCAGAGCATGTACGAGTTGCTCGGCACCTTGTGCACAAAGCCCAAGCGGATGGTTCGAAATGTCAAGCCGTCCAAGAGCTTGAGGGAGATGCTGCGCGAGAACCCTTGCTGCAAACGCATCAATTCCGTTCCCTGATATCGTCAGGGCAACTAGGCTCGCGGGAAGGCGTGGGGCGAGGTTCACGATTCCAGTTGAGCCATTGCGACACTCGTGTAGTGAGAGCTCGTGCAGTCCCGGTGGCATGTGGCTGATGAGTACGGCAGCGCCCGCATCGCCAAGCCAGTTGCTGGACACGTCAAGCGAGATCAGCCCAGGCGGAAGGTGATGCGCGAGTTATTCCGCGCCAAGGGCTTTGAAGTCGTTGACCGAGAAATTGAGGTGAGTTAGTCCAGAAGGCAAGTAGGATGCGAGATTGGCCATGTCGTCCGACAAGAGCGAAAGCCGGGAGAGGTTGAGTTTGAGCACCCGCAACGTACTCATATCTTCACGTCCGCGCGAGTTTCTCCCATAAGGTGAACAGCAATGTGGGCTTGGTATGGCTCTTTGACCTCGGGCATAGCGAGTCCAGATCGATACCACCAGTCGAAGCGAGTCCAGATCGATACCACCAGTCGAGTAACTCGTAAGAGTTGACAATATAGAAAGCTCTTTCGGTGTGACCAAGCGGGAACCCCGAGCGGCGCCAGGCCTCGAGCACATCGATGCGACCCTTGTGTGTGGCTTTGTCCATGGCCATGCGCTAGAGAAGCCGTTGCTGAATAGTGTCGCGGGCGCGCGGTGCATACGCCTGCGGCATGACGTGACCATACTCGGCAAGCCTGTCGAGCTCGTTTGGGCCGTGCGTCAAAACGGCTTCGCGCAAGATAAGATCCAGTATCTCAACCGGCAATGCAGGGAGTGTCCTTTCCATTAGATCCATGGTGAAGGGTTTGTGCAGATGCGCGAAAAAGCGAGGGCAGGGGGCACCGCCGAGTTTTGATCAGCTGATTGACGGGTTATCCACAGAGCCGGAGAGCCGGCAACGTCGAGCTTGCTGCCCATCCCAGCTTTTTTGACCTCCTCAAGCATAACCTGTTTGAGGCTGGCGGATCGGTGCTTGAGGATCGCATCGAGGCCCGCTTGCGCGAGCGACGCGCGGCGCAACGCATGCTGAACGTGTCAAACTGCGGCGCGTGCTCCGTAATGGCCCGCGCCAGTCATGCCCATGTTTAAGACCTACAACGGTGAGCGACTTGGCAACGCACTGCCAGGCGCGACAAGGCTCTTCTCGCCAAGTGGTTGGTTGTGGCGGGGGGTGGTCGCGGGTGAAGCAGCGCTGTCGGCCGACATGCTGTTGGCCCTGCTGGTCAGCGAGCCCTTCGAAAAAACGTGGTCACTTCGATCAACGGACAAACTCATGAAGCCGACGTCCGACGCGAGACGCGTCGCGAAAACACGTGTTGTGATATTCAACGCTGGCTGTGATGGCGGTGGCGTTTCAAGCCGCTGTCTCCAGCGACTCGCGCTCTCCCTTGACGACTCACACTCATCTAGCAATGCTAATCTAATGAAGTAACTTGCTGCAATGGAATCGGCCGACCTTATTTTTGTACCGACGCAAACGAGCGCGTCGGTTCTGCTCACCGACCCAGCCGAGCACTTTGATCCGTTCCGCGACTCGTGCGCGGCCGAAGTCTTCCTCTACCACGACGCGAGCATCCCCGGTCGCAAGCTTGATGCACTACTCTGCGGTTTCCACGACTTGCGCTCGGTCGCGCACACGCTGGTCGAGGCAAAGCGCAAGTCTTCGCGCGCCGCCATGTCGTTTACGCTGAACGACCTCCGCCCGGAACCGATCGCCCGCACACTTCTTATCCTGCATGCCCTCATGTCCTCCACGATCGAGCATGCGACGCTCCACCGATTCGTTGGCCAGTTGTGGTTCTCCGAGCAACTCGAACGGCCGGCGCTCACGTTCTGGACCGAGCAAATGCGCGCGTGCATCGCCTACGACTGGCTCGTGAAAAACCTGCCTGTTCGTGTGTTGGACGACGCGACGCAGCTGGCGGTTCGCGCTTGTTGGACGCGATGGCTCGAGCAAGCCAAGGCTCTGCCGACTTCTTCCGACCAGGTGGAGTCGCGTAAGCGTCTGCTCGACTCGCCTGCTTTCGAGCATCGCCGCATCACCTGTGTCGAGGAGCCCTGGGACGAGTTTGGCGAACTTATTAGCAAGGACCCCAACCGCAAAGTATACGAGGTCTTGGTGAACCGTACCGCTGCAGCTCTCTATTTTGACACGACCGACAAGGTCAAGCGGCTCGACGAGACGCGGACGCGGTGCGAAATCGAGCGCGTCGTTGAAACCAACTCGTTTTTCCTCACCGCGCGGGTCGGTCGCTGCCCCAACCCGACCTTCTTTGACATCAACTCATGCGAGGCCAAGATTATTGCGTTGCCGTCCACTGGATTCTTCTTCGACGTATCGCAGGAGCGCGCCGAGTCTGCGATGGCTCGCCAGCTGAGCTCGTGGCTTCGCGGCCTTGCGGATGCTTTCGCTCCCGCGCCCGATGCCAGCAGCGGCACCCAGCACCGCCTCACCTTTGTGGTTGGCGACGCAGTCCTGGTTATGGAGGAGCTCGCAGCGGACCCCGAGCAGCGCTTTGATGTGATCGACACGTCCACGCTTGTCGAGCGTTGTGGCGATCTGAACCTACTTCTCCGCGGATCCGCGCTTCTCAAGTACAACGACAAATCGGCGGACGATCGCTCTCTTTTGACCCTTTGCGCAACGAAATCGTCAAGCGTGGTTCCATCCTCCCTTGCGGAATCCATGGCGGAGTGCTACAAGCTTCCTTCGCGGGCTCTGCCTGCGCTTTTTGGCGTTGTAGTTTGCGAGGCTCCGCAGCTGTTTTCCGCCGATTGGGCTGCGTACGTCCGACCCTTTTCGTTCAACATTGTTGAGTCGTCCAAGACAATGCCCTACCAGCACACCACCTTTTGCAAGGTGGATGCGCCTGATGCACCTGTTGCGCTTCTCAGTCATGTTGCCAAGTACTTGTGGGAGGTGCTCGTTCGCTTCACGGGGATGTTGGACTGCCGCGATAAATTTTGCGTGTTTGCTCAAGGTCCGTACGATGTGCATTTCGTAAATCTTGTCCTCTCGCATACTCACACGTTCATTCCGTTCTTTAGGCGGTTCTCTGACAACTTCTGCTTTCATTGTCAAGCTTCTCGCGTACGCTTTTGCCGCGCGGCGCTTGACTTGGACTGGTGCCGAGCCGTGCACCTCGCTTCCATGGCAGAGTGACGACGCCGTCGCGGCCAAGTCGGACCTCACCAAGCTCGGCCTCATCGGCGCAACCCGTGCAGAACGTGCTTTTCTCGCTCGAGCTCACGGCTTTGTTTTTCCGTTCGACAACCGCGCGGACGATCCCATATTCCAGGTCCGCGCGACCTTCATGCTTCTCCCCGGCATTCCTCGAACGTCCGCTATCCGCATTCAGCGCACCGACGGTTCTGCAGTCGCGTTTATCTGGGCTCTCCGCCACGTGTACAACGAGGCGAGCAGGACGGTCGACGTGACGTGGTACATCCAGGAGCGCCCTGGGGTACTTCCGAGCGGCGTCCGCTACTCCATCTGGGCGCTTCCTGCGCTCGAGCCGAACATTGGGGCCGCCGAGTGGATCCGCATCAGCAACGAGCTTCCGTACGGCGGGAACGGCGGAGGCGGTAGCGCTGACGTGGCCGTCCCAACGCGGGTCCCAGCGGAAGCGATGCAGGGCGCCGTTCGCGGGATCATGGCTTCCGCGGCCGCTGCAGCAGCCGACCGCGACGCATCTCGCGCCGCCGCGCGCCCGCCGCCGATGCGACTCACCATCCTGGATGTCATCGATATCACGGACGGCACAATGTCCATCCATTTCGAGCTGCCGCGCGGCCGCGGCAAGGCGTCGGTCTCGCCCGTGCCCGCCTCAGACCTCGCACAGTACCGCGGCGCCATTGCGGTGCTCATTGACGGAAAGGCCCACACGTTCCAGCTGCCGTGGCCGGGGCACGCGGTCACCGTCTACGTCGACGCCAAGACGCGCCGCGTGACCGTGAAAGCCATCAAGTCTTCGCACGCCGTCGCGCCCGCACTCGGCCTCTGCCCCCTCATCCCGCGGTTCGCGTCGTTCCCCGTCCCCGAGCACGGCCGACCTGTCTCCGCGTTCATGAACGAGGCCGCGCTCCGCATGCTCGACCGCATGTACTCGCGCGACGAGTTGCCCAGCGCCTTCTCGAAGCGGTCCGGCGCGCCGTCGCAGGGGCGCTCAGGCGAGTGGCGCGCGACGAGGCTCAAGGTGCTCGTCGCGAAGTTGTTCGATTTCGCCGACAAGCGGGGCGGCCCGTGTGTGCTCAAGGTCAGCGGCAGCGGGTCGCGCGGCGCTGTGGCCCTGATCTTCGCGCACCGGCCCGTGGTGATTCCGCCGCAGGGCAAGGCGTTCGGCCTGACGCCCGCGCTCGACGTCAGCTACGTGTACGTGCCGCCGCTCCCGCCCAAGTCGGCGCCGGCCGCGGCGCGCGCGAGCGGGCAGAAGCTGCGCAAGCTGATCGAGAAGACCGAGAACGCGTATGTCCGCGCGTCCGAGGCGCGGATCCCGACGGTCGACGGCCTTGGCGAGATCGGCGACGCGATCGGCGAGTATCTCGAGTCCTGCCGCGCGGCGACGGTCGACCGCGAGATCCCCGACATCAACCGGTTCCCGCAGACCAAGCCGGGGTCGCAGAAGGTCGCGCCGGCCGTCGCTACGGCGTTCGCGAGCCTCAAGGGCGAGCTCAAGCGCGCGCTGCTCCTGCCGCTTTTCCCAACGTGCTTTGACAACTGCCCGCAGCACAACGAGTACGACTACGAGTGTGATGACGAGTATTGTGACTCCGAGGACGATTACTGAGAAGTAGCGAGTTGCTGAGCATAAATGTGCATTGTAATTGACTGGAAATCTCTTGCGAGCGCACCCCGGTTGAGTTGTGATCACCGTAACGAGCACACAAGTAGCGCGAGGTGATGCGGACGATGAGGCGCGATCTCTAGGCCACAAGCATTGTCAAAGTGACGCACGCGCGGAGGTGCTTACTGGAGTGGGCGACGAGGGCGCGACGGCAAAGTCACTGCTCGCACTTGCAGACAACGCTGGCGATCAACGCGTACTTGACAAGGGACCCGACGCTGGTCGCCGTTATGTAGCATCTAGCCACTTCCGCCGCAGCGATCTCGCTTCTCGCACGAACGATCGCACTCGGCGCCTGTACCTCAGTCGGGAGCGAACGAGAGCGTCGTGTGCAGCGTCCGCGACTCGGCGCTCTGTTTCGGGTCCGACTCGGCGCTCTGTCTCGGGTCCATGCACGACGTTCAGCAGGTTCAGCGGTGGCCGTGCTCGCCGGGCCTGGCGCCATGAGCCCGCCCGCTCTCACAGTAAATCATGCGCTATCCGCGCCACCATGCCCGACTGCGGTCGCTCCGCCGCCCAAATCGCGAGTTGAGCTTCTCGGTTCGCTCGCGGCGGGCCAGCGGGTGGGTCGCCGATGCAGCGGCCTCGCACGCGCGGCGACGACTGAGCACTGGGCGGGTCCTCACGCCGCCGGATCCATGCCGCTCGCGGCAACTAGGGCGCGAGGAGAGGCCAGAGAGCGAGATGCAACAAGTACTCGTTGCGTTCCATGCGATTCATCCGCGGCATCGCCGTGCAAGAGGGAGAGCGAGGACGGCCGGCACGACCGCCGTGATCATGCAGGCTTGCAGCTGGCGCCCTCTCGCAGAGAAAGTCGACCGTAGTGTTCCGATCGAGCAACTCTTAGGCATGGCGTCCGAGCGGGCCAAGCGGGCGCGACACAAGGACCGTGAGAACGACGCGTCCCGCGGGCCGCGCCGGGGCTCCGCCGTCTCACGCGTCGCGGGAAGCGGAGTACCGCGTACGTGGTCACTACGCTTGCGGCCCCACTTGTGAACAAGCTGGCGGCCAGGGAACCAGCCAATCAGCGCGCGCGGAGCTGCAGGCGTTGCGCCACATCGCTCCACCGCACCGCCGCGGTGAGCTGGGCGCAAGCTGGGCGCCGGCTGAAAATCAATTTTCTTTTTCCCTCGCTCTCCGTTTCCCTTCAGGGCGGGCTGCCGCAGTGCGGCTCGGGACTTGGCGTTTTCCGCGCTGCTCGGCCCCGCGGCCGCCTCGCCGCTGCCCGCTCCCCCTCTCCCCTCTCTCTCGCGCTCCCCCTCGTGGTCGCACACGCTTCGTCTACGCAACTCCACACTCTATGCACTCTCATGTATCGCTGCCGCCGAGCCCGGCCCTCGCCCGGCGTAGGGCGGGCGCTGCCTCGCCTCGCCGTGTCAGTCGGCCGCGGCCCTCGCTCGCGAAGCACCAGCAATATACGAAGTTCTTCATCACCCAAACGAGTCTATCCTGCCGCCGTGAGCTCGGCGCATCTGTTGCGTCGGGCGGGAGCCACCGTTCCGCCCGCGGCGGCCGTAGCTGAGTGCGCCGCGCGCGGCGACGGGCGACGACGACGCAGGGCGCCCGACGCTTGACGTGGTCCCCGCGCCACTAGCCCGCCACCGTGGGAACGACTCAGGTCGCCCGCTCGCACTCGCGACGCGCACGCACCGCCACGGTCGAGCCGGACTCGGACACGGCTGCTGCCCGAGACGACGGGGTGAGCTCCGTACCGCACACGACTCCCCGAGAGGGTGCTAGCTGTGCGCCCTCGCAGTGGCGGTCGACTTGGGCCGCTCCAAACCACGCATCGCGGCGGCGAAGCGGGTCGCGGCCGCGGCGCGCGACTAGCGCTGGCGCGTGACCGCGGCGGGACGGGCACCCCGCAGCATCTCTTGACGCTCGCGAAGCAGCGGGACGACGCCGTGCTGCGCGCCGAGCGCGTGGTGGGTGGACCGTGGCCGTGGCCATGGCTCGCGCGCGCGGCGAGCTCTAGGCCGTCTACTAGCTCACCACCACGACCCACGCACTATCGGACACGTGAGACAGACCGTGTGCATCATCTGCTACCGCCGCCGCCCGTCCCGCGCCCGAGGGCGTCGCCGCGACGCGGGCGGGCTGCTTGGAGGCCGCGTTGCCGCGCGCGACTGGCCGCTGAGCGCGCCGGGCACCGTCGCGGGGCTCAGGATACGAGTAAGCTTGTCCTTGAGAGTTTTTTTTGAGCCGTCTGGGTCGAGGCGCCGCGGGTACGAGGGATAGTGAGGCGAGAAGCGCGGCGGGGGTGAGCGACGGCGCGGTCGGTGACACGAGCTGTCCGATTGTTCAGGTGAGCCTGAGTAAACGTGAAAGTTTTGAGAGTAGTTGCCGATCGTAGCCACGCGGCAAACGACTCGACTTCTGGGAAACCGATTTCAAAGCGGCGAAGCTCGAGCCGCGTCAACGAGTTTAGTGAAAAGACACGGAAGAACCCTTCCGTGTTCTCGATGAAATTATTTACGTCCGGGCTGAAGTAAAGCTCGGTTAGGGACTGCGGAAGCAACGATGCCAACTCTGACATGGCTTCCTCTTTGAGCCAGCCCACATTTTTAAGCTTAAGAACGCGCAGTTGATGTGAGGTGGATGCCAATTTGCGGACAATGGCAAGAACTGCAGTGGTTCCAAGCTTGTTATCAGAAAGATCGAGATGTACGAGGGCCGATGAGAACCCTTGTACGAGCGTGAGCGCGCTGTCGTTGCACAGCTCAACATGTTGAAGCTTTAATTTCAAGAGACGCGGGAGCGCGCGGGAGGCAAATGCCAGTGCAGTCTCCTTGTCAAACGTGTTCCAGCTGAGGTTCAGCTCCTCCATCCCATCAGGAAGGTCGCTGACGATGGTTGCCATGACTGTGGGAGGTATGTCGCACAATTTCAGTTTAAGTCTGCGCAAGGAGGGAAGGTGACTGATACGCCGTGCCAGCGTGAATGCGTCGATTCCAGTAATATCGTTGGAGCTGAGATCAAGGTCAGTGAGAGTTGGCGGGAGGTGATCGGCAACCAGCGCAATCGATTCGGAGCCACGAAGGGAGCGCTTCAAGACAAGGCGCTCAAGCGATCGCGGCAGACAGGTCACAAGTTGACGAATATCGTTGTCGCAAAACTCAGTACAAGTCAGGTCAAGCGCGACAAGGGATGGACACAGGTGGGATTTGAAAGCCAAGAGGTAGTTTACCGCCGAAAAGCAATAGGCAAGCTTAAGTTCACGCAAGGATGCCGAGAGTAAAAGTGGACTCGCTGCCGCGTAATTATCCTCGTTTGCATTTGCCAGCCGTAACTTGCTGTACGACAGATCAAGCGTCATAACGGTCGAAGGAAGCCGCAGCTCAAGGGCTTGAGAGGCGTTGACATAGCAGCGTTCAAGCGCGACCGACGCCACCTGCTGATTAGGCGAAGCAAGCGCGAGGTTGAGCTCTGCAATTCCATTCGAAGTCACACACTTGCGGGAGAGCTCGACTTTGGTCAACTTGCCGCATTGGATATCGTTAGCAATGCGCGCAATTTCCGCGTCACCGGGTGCGACGCCCGCTTCGGCCGGGTGGAAAAGATCGAGCGCTGTGCGTAAGGCAGCCGAGCTATACCGACAAAGCTGGCTCGTATCTACCCCGCGCCACCACGCAAGCACATCCTCGTAGCCGAGATCAAGGGCCTGGTAAAGGGCATTACGTAGATCCTGCTCGTTTTTGTCGTCGGGTGCGGCTTCCTTGATACCGAAAGCTCGGCGTAGCTTAAGCAGTCGAGCGTTTCCACTGCGCGTGGCTTCCAGAACACCGAAAGCAGGACAAATTTGCAAGACGAGGCGGGTTACCTCGGGGGCACGGTTGCGCGGCAAGACCCGCACGTACTGGAGCAGGCCGGGAGCATCGTGCGGGTCGTGCAGCCGGACGGCGCGCATGAGAATATCAGCAAGAATCTCGCTGACGTCGAGTTTACGTTGCATTAGGTCCATGGCAGGTTTTTCATGTGGTTGCATCGGTGGTGGGCGTGGACGAAGGAGCGGACGGAGGGCGAGACTCATGTGGCGCCACGAAAGTTTGGACGTCGAGTTGATGCCGCCACACAGCATCAGGTGAGCCACGTGCACTTGACCACCGCGTATATCACGCTGCGACTCACGAGCGACCGGACAAAGCTCTTCACGGTTTTTCAGGTGGTTTATGAAAGCGAAAATGCATGCCGCTCACATTTGATTTGCAGGGCTTGGCGCACTGCGACAAGGACACCACAAAGTTGTCCACGTACTGGCGAGGCCCAGGTCGCCAAACTCGTTTCCAGTGAGATCCAGCACGGCGAGCGTCTGCGGGAGACGAGCGGCGAGCACGGCCACGTAGTCCTCGTCAATGTCGTTGTACGCGAGGAACAGCTCGACCAAGCTTTTGGGCAGGTTGAGGGCGAGTGCCTCAATAAAGTCCAGGTCGTCCAGTTCGCTGTCGGCGAGGTTGAGGGTGTGAAGCATGGGCGGAAGCGAGCGGAACAGGGCTTCAGCGTCTTCCAGGTACTTGAGCACTGAATCCATGAGATCGAGCTCGCGCAACTGAGCGGAGAACGGTGGGTTCTTTTGCTCTGAATCAGTTCGACGCGGCCGTCCAGCGTGCGCGGGCAGCTCCCGACTCACCCTCCGCCTCGCCTCGCATTTCGCTCGAACCCTCCTCTAAACCGCTTTCAAGAATCGATTTGTGCAGATACTCTTCAACACCAGGCATACATATCTGCCCTTGCACCAGACGCGCATCTAGGGCCACCACCTTGTCGCAGGTACAGCTCTTTACCGCGTCATCCAGCGTGGCGGGCGGGCGGGCGGGCCGACCTCGATCCGTGGTGTTATCTAGTCTTGAGTCGAGAGCGCGTCTGCTCAACCCTCGTTGCAAACGCTCACGAATCGTCTCGGTTGTACCCTCCGACTAGGTCATTACGACATGCCCTTGCAGTCCGCACCGAGGGCCACCAGCTTCCCGCGGACCAGCGGGCCGCTGTCGACTTCCCCTGCGTCTCACTCAGGGGCCCATCACTCCGATATCACTCAAAAACTATCTCCATTAGATACTCCGCCCAACCCGCCATCACTGTCCCTTCCACCAATTATGCACACCAAGCGCGACCAACTTCTCGCGCACCCCGCCCTGCACCGCGTCATCGAGCGCGGGCGGCCCGGTCTCCACCCTCGCGGTGGCGCGAACGAGCGGGACGAGGTAGTTGATGGGCACCGCGACACTCGCCGCATTCTCCTTGGTCACCTCGGCCGCGGCGCGCATGAGGGCCGCGAGATCCTTGTCGAACTCGCCACCACCCGCGACGCGCGCGTGGCGGACGTGGAAGAACATAGCCCACGCGACGGTGTTGAGGAGCACGTGCGCGAGCGGACACCCGTCGCGCGCGCGGCGTCGCGTCCCTTCCCCCAAAAGGTGCTCGTCGAGGATGCCGCGGCGGTACGCGCGCGGGACGGTGCGCAGCGCCGTGTGGAGGTACATGGCGCGCTTGTGGGGCGCGGGGACGAAGAGGAGGAGCGAGGCGAGTTTCGCAACCCCCAAATCGTGCCGCACCTCGCCCGCGTCGTGCCCGAGGATCTCGCGCAGGAGGCGCGGCAGCTGGTACTCGAGCATCTGGCGGACCCAGATCCGCGGCTCGGGCTCGTCGCGCGCGTGGAAGTGGAAGTCGGCGAACAGCGCGGCGATGCGGCGGCCCGCGCGCAGGCCGTGTGCGGTGTAGATGGCGTCGGCGTCGCCGGGCGGGAGAACGGTGTCGTCGTCCATCCATACCTCGTAGCTGCGCCACACCGTGTCCATGATCCGCGTGAAGGAGACGAGCACCTTGCGGCTGTGGTAGCTGGCGGGCGCGAGTGCCGTGGTCGTCGCGGTGGCTGCGGGCGCGGTTGCCGCCTTGCCGTCGGTCCCCGCGGCAGCGGGCGTCGCGGCGGCGCCGGTCCCGGGCACGGCGTCGTCCTCGAGCTGCGCCGCGAGCGTGCCGTGGTGGTACCACCCGGACAGGATGCTGCCGATGCCCGTGAGCAGGTCGTCCGAGTCGAGCGCGACGGCGGCCTCCATGATCTGGACCATCTCCTCCCACTGTGTCCCGTCGTCGGACGCGTAGAACTGGAACACGTTCCACTGCATCATGGCCTCGACCGTCTGGAGCAGGAGCGCCTTGGTGACGGGGGCCCACGCCCAGTCGCGGGAGAAGAGGGGCCAGTCGCCGGGCATCCCCCAAGAAACGGCGGCGCGGGTCGCCGGGTCGGCGTGCGCGGCGAGCAGGTCGCGGGCGAGGGCGAGGAGCTGGTTGAAGGTGATGACAGCGAAGAACGGGCAGTCGTACCCGGCGGGCCGCGACCACAGCGACCGGACGACCTTGAGCTGGAGCCGGAGGAGCGCGAGCCAGCGCGCCGGGTGCCGGCGCCACACGGTGACGATCCACGCCTTCGAGAGCGGCGTGATGAGCGACAGGACAAACTCGTGGATCGCCGACGGGCACAGGAGGCCGGACCCGACGTGCGGCGACGAGTAGGTTTCGTTGGGCAGCCGCTCGATGAGCTCCCAGACGCCCGCCATGGTGATGGGCGAGCGCACGGCGCTGGTCGCCTCGCGGATCCGCGACTCGAGCGCCTGGATCGTGTCGAGGCACCAGTCGGCGACGTGGTCGCCGCGCAGCGTGCAGCACAGCACGTTGGACGCGACGAGCCGCATCGCCATGAACTGCGCGTACGCGCACGCCGCGTCCGACCGGTTCAGCACGTCGAGCGTGCCGAGCGCGATGGTGCGCATGTTGGTCTCGTGCAGGTTGTAGCAGTGCCGCTCGGTCGCGACCTGGATCGCCGCCGTGACCAGGAGCGGCTACGGGTCGTGCGCAGGGTGTCAGCGTTGCCCGTCGATCGTGCGCGACGCGCCGATAACGTACATCCTTGGTCGAATGCGCAACATGCGCCCACCCGATACACCCGCGCCACCACGCGCCGGGGATCGCGGTCGACGGGAGCAAGAGGGGCGCGACGACGAGCGCGGCCTCCCACGCGCGCCACTCGGCGCGCCGCGCCGGGTGCTTGTCGAGGATCCCGCGCAGCACGGTGCGCCAGTGCTCGAGGAGCTGCTCGCGGTACCGGCGGACGACCTGCTCGGTCGCGTACAGGGCGACGTGGCGGAGGAGCAGCGGCGACGCGCGCACCGCCTCGTAGTCCACGTCGAGCGTGGCCAGCGGGTTCGCGTCGGCCGACTTGAACCGCTCGGCGCGCACCGCGCCGAAGAACAGGCGCTCGATGGCCGCGAGCTGTACGTCCAGGTCGATGGCGAAGTGGTGCGGGTTGGTGCCCGCGGCGGCAGCCGGAGCGACGGCGGCGGTGCCGACAGCGGACGCGGAGGGAGGGGGTGGCGGAGGGGGCAGGGACGACGCATCGTGCTCGTCGTCGTCGTTGTCGTCGCTGAGTGTCGGGTGCGGCGACCCGCCGCCGCTGGTGCTGCCGGCCTTCTTCCCGCCGTGACCCTTCTTGCCGCCCTTCTTCTTCTTGCCCTTCTTCCCCTTGCCCGACGACGCGGGCGACGCCTTACCGTTCGCGGTCGCGGTCTGCCCGTTCACCGTCGCCGCGGGCGCAACGGTCGGCACCGCCGACGCGACCTCGTCAGCGACGCCCACATCCTCGGGGTGCGGCGGGTACTTGACGCAGTCGACGAGGGCAAGAATCAGCGCGGTGCGCAGCTCGGGCGAGAGCCGCGCCATCTCGTCCTGGAGGCGCAGCGTCGGGTCGGCGGCCCAGTGGTGGAGCATGACGAGGGCGCGCGCGCGGACGCACGGGTCCGGGTCCGGGTCGCCCGGTGGGGCGAGCAGCGTGCTGACGACGTAGCCCAAAACGGCGGGGAACACACCGAGCGGGAGGCGGCGGTCGCGCGACCCGCCTGCCGCTGCTGACGTTGTCGTTGAGCTTCGCGTTACGGCAGCAGCGACGACGGGTTGAGGCGGATCATCGTCCTCGTCGGAGGCAGCAAACACGCATGGCGGCCCGAACCCGCGCTGGACGGGGACCGCCGCGACGCCGCGCTCCATGGCGTCGAGGACGGCGAGCTGGAGGTCGGCGCGCTGCGCGGGATCCCCCACAGTTGGCGGTCCCGCTGCCGCCCTCTTGCGCAGCACCAAGTCGACGGCAGCGCGGTCGGGCAGCGCGGCGAGCGGGTCGAGCGCGGCCTGGTGCAGCATGCACATGCTGTGGGTGGTCTCGATGCGCGCGCCGAGCTCGGCGTGGAGCGCGGCCACGTCAATCGGGCGGAGGCGGTGCCCTTGGCGCAGGCGGTGCGCGAGACACGTCGCGGGGTGCGGGTGCGGGTCGGGCGTGGTGGGCGCCATGGCGGCGGTGGCGGTCGTAGTAGCGGGTGCCGGTGTCGGTCGATGCGCTTCAGCGGCGCGGTTGCGTTGCGCCGAGTCGCGGGCGCGCGATCCTCGCTTCATGGCCGGTGGTTCGTGTCGAGCACGGAGAGCGGCGACCGGAAGCCGGCGACATCAACGACAGCGACAGCGACGCGGTGCGGCAACGCCCGCACGTGCGCTACGCCCCATTCACGCGCGCCTAATACCCGCGCACCCCTGGTAATAGAAACCGCAAATATATGTATGTGAGACAAAACCTCCTACCCCCAAACTCTCACCGCATGTTGAGCCCGGGCCCCTGCTGCTGCTGGAGCCGCGCGAGCATGCCGGGGTCGGCGCCGCCGCGCTGCTGCTGCTGCTGCATGTGCGAGAGGTAGTGCTGCTGCTCGCCGCCGCCCTGCATCGGCGGGAGCCCGCCCGGCGGCGGCGGCTGGAGCCCCGCGGCGCCCGGCGGTGGTGGGTGGTGGCCGTGGTGGTGGCCGGCGAACATGCCCATGCGCGGGCCGGCGGGTCCGCCGAGGTTGGCGGCGGCCGTTGCCGCGGCGAGGTGCGCCATGGCGGGATCGAGCCCGGCGGGACCCGCGCCGGCGCCGAACGGGGAGCCGGCGGCGGCTGCGACTGCAGCGGCCGTGAGCCCGGAGCCGGAGTGGAACGCGGCGGACCCGATGGCGCCGGCGCCGTTACCGTTGGCGAGCGAGACGGGCGACTGCTGCTGCTGCGAGTGCTGCATCCCAGCGGACGGCGGCTGCCCGTGGCGCTCCTCGAGCCGGTCGTAGTACAGCGTAAACTCCTTGCGGGTCTTCTCCCAGGTCGTCACGTCAAAGAAGATGAAGATGCCGCGCTCGTACGTGGGCGTCTTGAGCGAGGGCTCGGACCCCGTGTCCTTGGTGAGCCACAGGCTGAGCTCCTTGTGGAACCGCCAGTGCCGGATGTACAGCTCGTTGGCGACCATCTCCTGCACCGCGTCGCGCGGCTGCGCGTAGAACATGTAGAAGAGCGTTTCGTCCGAGAAGCTGCTGAGCTTGCCCGCCTGCGCCTCGGGCCCGCCGCCCTGCGGCACCGCCACCTGGTAGCACGACGGCAGGTGGTACTCGGGCTCCATGGCCTGGCCCGTCGAACCGAGCGCGTGCGGCGTCTCCGAGAAGGGCGACACGAACGTCGCGTACAGCACACTACACTCCCCGAACGGCGTTAGCGACACGGTACGACGACGAGCGAGTGAGACACGAAAAACGCACTCTGGCGAGTTGAGGTTGAGCCCGAGCGTCGTGAGGTCGGTCCCGAGCGCGAGCGCGTTGAGGTCGGGGTCGGTCATGCGGATGATCCCGAGCAGGCCCATGAGTCCGAACCGGTCCGCATCCTTTTGCGGCGTCGTGTCCTGCGGCGGGGGCGGCTGCGGCACCGCGCCGCCGCCGATCCCAGGCGGCCCACCGAGCTGCTGTCCGGGCGGACCCGGCGGACCCGGCGGCATCTTGCCCGCCATCCCGGGCATCATGGGCGGGCCCGGCGGCACGTTCGGCCGCATCCCGCCGAGCGGCGGCGGCGGCATCATGGACCCCGGCGGACCCGGCGGCGGCACGCCCATCATGCCCGGCATACCTGGTCCGCCGAGCGGTTTCGCGCCGAATCCCTAGACCCACGCGTCGAGTTAGCGCCCGCCCTCCAAGCCGTACCCATACGCACGCACCTTGTCCATGATCCCCTGCGGCGGCGGCATCCCGCCCATGGGCGGCGGCGGTCCGCCGCGCATCGCCATCCCGTGCATCCCGAGGTGCGCCGCAGCCGCCGCTGCCGCGGCCGCGGCCGCCTGCGAGTGGGGCGCCCAGTTGCCGCCGGGCCCCGCGGGGTTCCCCGCGCCCTGCGCCGCGGCCGCCGCGGCAGCTGCCGCGCCGAGCGGCGGAAAGTCGTCGAACCCGCCGCCACCCGATCCCGCGGCGTTCGCGCCGCCGGCACCGGAACGGCTGCCCGCGGCGGCGGCGGCGCCGAGCGCGGGGAAGTCCGAGTCGAGGTCGAGACCCGGCGCACCGCGCTGCTGCTGTGGGGGCATGCCCAGCTGTGGAGGCGGGCCACCGAAGGCCTGCTGCTGTTGCTGCTGTTGTTGCTGCTGCTGCCACGCGCCGGCGCCGACGCCGGGCGGCGGGTACCCTCCGAACCCCTGGCCGGGCGGCGGGAGCTGGCCGGGTGGAGGTACCATGCCGGGGAGCTTGCCTGTGGTATGGGAGACGGTGAGTGCGGGAAGGGGGAGGAGGGGAGGGCGAGGAGGGCTACCTCGGTTCATGGAAGTGTGCGTCGATTCGTTCGTGTGTGCGTGCGTGTGCTCCGTGTGCAGTTGCAGTGCGTCAAGTCCCAGACCGGTACAGCTTCGCGGGGATTGGGAAGAGGGGAATAGGAGAAGGGCGGAGCGGCGACGACGCGTTGGCGAGCGAACGCAGCGGGGCCAAGTCATCAGCTGACTGCGACGGGCGTGGCATTCGAGCGCGCGACGCGTCGCTGGCTGATCCATACGCTGATCTGACAAGGAAAACAGGGAATATATCAAGTACAATTAGGCCTTGCACACGCCCTTGGGGTTCTTGATCGCGCGCTGGAACGCGGGCATCGAGACGAGCGAGCCCGTGTTGGCCGACCGCGCCGACCACGTCGTGCACCCGCCGTTCGTGTGGATCCCCACGGCGACGCCCCCAACCTCAATAGAACTGCCCGAATTCCCCCCCTCAGTGTCTGCACGGTGGCGGATGTGGAACTTGTTGGGGAAATCCACGACCTTGCCGCTGGCGACCTGCTGGACCTGCGACATCTGCTTGCGCGCGGCCGCGGTCACGAACCCGTAGCCGTAGATGGTCGCCGTGTCGCCGACCTTGACCTGGCCGGGCACGAGCTCGCACGTCGACTCATCGACCTTGGCCAGCGTGTACGCCTTGCCGCCGACCGTCTCGCGGTGCGTGAGGCCCGTGTTCGGGTTCGGGAACGAGCCAAAGTACGCCCAGTCCTCGGCCTTGTCGCCGTCCGACAGCTCCGTGAGGTTGAACTGCACCGACTCGGCGTCGACGGCGAACTGGTACTTGGGGTGCGGGTGGCGCAGGATCGCCGTCTTCTGGCCCGCGGTCGTGATGACCGCCGACTGCGGCACGTTGATCTGGATGATCTGGTCGTCGACCTCGGTCCCGTCGAAGCAGTGCCCGGCCGTGACGTGGCACCCGTTCTTGTCCGTGATGGTCCAGGCTGTGCAACCCACAGGGAAAATGCGGGCGCTCCGCGCATCCGACGACGCCTTACGCTCGTCGGCGGCCGTGCACAGCGACGCGGGCGGCGGGAGCGTGACCTTGTTGCTGTCGTACCCGTCCTGGGTGTTGGTCTCGAGCTGGGACACGACGACCGACGGCTTCTCGCCGGCAGGCGCCGCGGGATCCGCCAGCAGCTCGACCTTGACCTTGCCGCCGTTGAACACCGCCGACCGGTGCTTCCACTGCGCCAGCGTCTCGGCGTTGAGGTACTGCACGCCGTCGTCGGCCAGCGACGTGATGCGCAGGATGTCGCCGGGGAGGTTCTCGCCGAACCCCTTGGCGCCGGCGGCGCCCGCGCGCAGCTTGGTCTTGGACGCGTCAAAGTGAAGGCGCGACCAGAAAATGTTCTTGGCGCCCGGCTGCACCGCCGCGATGTCGATCACCTGCTCGTACACGACCGCGCGGCCCGCGGGAGCCGCGCCGGCGTCGTCCTCGGCGTCGGGCGTGCCCGTCGGCTCAGCGTCAGCGGGCTCGGTCGCCGTGGCCGTCGGCTCAGCGACGTCGGTCTCGGTCGGCTCGGACGCGTCCGTCTCGGTCTCGGTCGGCTCGGGAGCCGACGAACCGCCACCAATGGGCAGGTTGACGGTGATGTTGACGCCGCCGCCGTTGTTGTTGTCGCCAGCGACGGGCGCGTTGGTGACGGCCGGGGCGCCCGACGAGGCCGAAGCGGAAGCCGAGGGAACGCCGCGGGTCGCGGCCTTGGTGGTCGAGGGCGTCGCCTTGGTCGTGGTGGTGGTCTTGCGCGGGGCCGCGGCCGTCGTGGTCTTCTTGGGCGGCGCGGGCTTGGCCGTGGTGGTCTTCTTGGGCGGGGCCGGCTTCGGCTTGGGCGCCGGCTTGCGGCCGCCGCGACCGCCGCGGCGCGCCTCGACGTCAATGTCGACCTCGCCGATCGACACGGGGACGAACTTGCGGGCGTTGGGGACGAGGAGCGGCGACGTGGCCTTGGCGACGGGCGAGGCCGAGACGCCCGTGGTCGCGGCGAGACCGACGAGGGCGACGGCGGCCGCGGCGGCCGCGAGGAAGGCCGTCGAGGGCTTACGGGTGGTGGAGGACTTCTTGGCCATGGTGAGGGTTCTAAGGGGGAGGGTGATCGTCTAGGTGATCTGATGCTGAGCACGCTGGGAGAGAAGCGGGCGGACCGCGCTACTTGTAGTCCCCGGCGCCGGCGGCCGCGGCACCAGGCTCGATGTCCATCGCGCGCACACGAGCTCCATCGCGAACGAAACGAGCATGCGATTGTGCGCGCACAGGTCATCGCGACCTGAAACTAGTCGGCTGACTGTGGCTCTTACATCTCCGCGGCTTGTGCGTCGACGTGCGGCGCCATCCGCCGCCGCGCGCACGCGGTGCTGAAACTTCATCGTCCTCACGGGTCCACGGCTTCTCGAACGACCGCACGCGCGGATCGTGGAGGCCGTGGACTTGGATCGAACGCCGGCGTCGTGGACTCGTCGACGGCGCCCGCGGCTGGACTCATCGCGCCGTATCACGCTCGAGTCGGCGATGTAACGATTCTCGGGATGATGGGCAGCAGGTAATAAATAGCCACGCGCGCGCGTGAGGATTTTGCCGTCCGCGCGAACGTTCGTTTGCACGGCAGCGGATCCGCGGCCGCTGCACCGCGTCCGCGTGACGGATTATGCTTGTGACTCGGCGCGGCGCGTCTTCTCGTCGCGCAAAGTCGCGAGAAGTGTGGCCAAAGCACGCAAGTACAGCCGGTCGGGTAAGTGGTCGCGCAAGGGGAGTGCGATCGAGTGGATTTGCACCGGCGGCGGTAAGCGCGCGCGCGTGCGTGTGCGAGACGTGAGACACTCACAAGATTTCGGGACGCGTCGCGAAGGTGGGGGACCGCCACGCTTCGACCGACCTTCTCCCCATCTCGGAGCAACCCATCCGAACTCTCTCTCGCACCTAACCCAAACGAACTACCCATGAACCCGCACCCGCCGCCGCCATGGTCCTCGGTGGCTACGTCCTGCCGGCCAACGAGATCCTGTCGTACCAGCTGCTGACGGCGGCCTCGGGCGTCGTGTGTCTCGTGTCACTGGCCGTGAGCATCTACGAGCTGGTCGCGCAGATTGGCCCGCTCGACACGGGCGACGATGCCGCGCCGCAGGCAAGCCCGACGCCGCGGTGGTCGATCCGGCCCACCGACCACGCCGCCGCTGGCGCGCTCGAGACATCCCACCCACGCCGCCGCCGCGGGTGCCGGTGCTGGCGCGCGGCACGCACGTTCACGACGCAGTGGCTGATGGGCTCGCGCGAGCTGGACACGCAGCCGCTGCTTCTCCTGCTGACGTCCGTCTCGGCGACGGTGCTCCTCGGCTTCGACGTGTGGCAGCTGACGCAGCCGCGGTTCCCATTCCTCGTCATGTACCCGTCGTACGGGACCATGTCCATCATCCACTCGGCCCTCGTCTCAACCATCCCGAACCTCGTCATGCTAAAACGCGTGCTCCGCATCTGCATCCGGCGCACGCGGTTCCGCGCAGTCCTCGCGCCCGTGACCGTGACGCTGGCGCTCGTCCTGCTGCCCGTCAACAGCACCATGGCGTACCTCAACATGCTCGACTTCGAGGCCCGCGACGCGTGGGCGAACCTCACGATCCCGCTCTGGATGGTCGCTGTCAACACAGCGCACGGGCTCTGGGGTGTGCTGTGCACGGTCTACGCGTACCGCGCCGCGTTTGCCGCGGTCGCCGACGCGTCGCCTGCGAGCTCGCGCGTCGGGACCGCGCTGAATCGGACGCGCGCGTCAATCAAGTCGTCGTGGTCGCGGTCCCGCTCGCGCGCCGCGTCGACCAACGGCGCCGTGGCCGCGAACGGCGCGTCGGGCGCCACCCTCACGTCGCCGCTGACGGCCGCGCTCAGCACCAGCAGCGCGCCCGCGATCCAGATCACCACCACCTCTACCCCCGCCCCCTCACGTCCCGCGCCGTCCCGCCCCACGCCGCGCCCGACGCAGTACCTCCTGCGCTCCGTGAAACGGACGTACCTCGCCTTGACCGTCGTCTACTGCATCTCGTGGTTCATGACGCTGGTCATCTTCGGGACCGCGGGCGGCGCGCTGTCGACGGCGCCGCGGTCGCCGCTGTCGTCGATCCTCGCGGGGGTCGGGATCGTCATCGAGTCGCAGTTCCGCCGCATCGTGCGGATCGCGGTCGAGAACCGCGGTGGTGGGAGTGCGGGAGGCGGCGGGGAGTCGGGAAGGAGGACCGACGGGAGCAGCGGCAAGGGAGGAGGCCGCGGCGGCGCGGGGTTGCGGCACTTTGACGACACGACGGTCGGCGCAGGGCAGGTGTCGACGACGGTGGCCGCGGTGACCGAGTCGGTGATCGCGAAGCGCGTGCTCGCGGAAGAAGAGGAGGGGAGTTATCTCGAAGTCGAGCCACCACCATGAATACAGTAAACTATAGTTGTATTGCTACCCGTCCTACTCGTCCGACACGACTCTTGCCCGCTTCGCCTCACCCTCGTCCGCCTGGTCTTCGGCCGCGCGCTTGGTCCCCGCGGACGCCGCCTCCTCGCTCTCGTGGTCGTCGTAGTGCAGCTCGACGTTGACATCGCCGACCACCGACTCGCCAAACACGACGGCCTCGGGCACCGTGAACGACGCGCAGCACATCTCCTTGCGCGGGGCGACAAGCCGGACGCGGTGCACGCTCAGGGACTCCGCGACATCCGCCCCAATCACCTGCTTGATCCGCGCGGCGAGATCGCGGTGCACCGCCGCGTCCTCGGCCTCCCCCTCCAACTTCCCCTGGAACGCGGCGCGCGTGAAGCAGTACACGTGGACGCGCGGGAGGACCGTGCGCAGGTACGCGCGGTGCTCTTCGCCGAACCCCGACCACATGCCGTGGAACCCGTCGAGGAAGCCGAGCGCCGACGCCGGCAGGTTCATGACGTAGTGCGCGAAGGTCACGACGGGCGCCGCGTCCCACCGCGCGACCGCGGCTTCCGCGCGCGTGGCCGCGGCGATGTGCGAGGATGCGTCGCGGTTCTTGGCGAGCTTGGCGGCGGCGCGCGCGCGTTCCGCGGCTGCGGCGGCCACGTATGCGGGGCGGATCTCGTCGCGGTACGCGGCGGCGAGGGTGGAGGCCGAGGACCGGATGAAGGCGCGGCCGCACGTGTTGAGCGGCTTGACGTAGCCGTGGACGACGGCGCGGGAGGTTGACGTCGAGTCCTTGGCCGATTCGGTTTCGGGAGTGGGCGGCGCGCCGGAGATGCCATTGGCGCGGATGTTGTGGACGAGCCAGCGGTACGACTCGGGGTTGAGGTCGTTGGCGACGACGGCGCACGCGCGGTTCTTGGCGGCGGGGATGGCAAAGGGCCCGACGCCGCACATGGCGTCGGCGATCAGGTCGGTCTCGGCGAACGAGTCGACGAGGCGGCTGTGCTCGGTGTGCAGGCGCGAGTTCCAGTAGACGGTGGCGAAGTTGACGCGGAACGTGACGCCGTTCTCGGCGAGCGTGGTCTCGAGGTGGTCGGGCGTGTGGTCCGGGTTGCGCGAGGCGAGGATCTCGAGCGGGAAGGTGCGGAACTGGGTGTGGATGGAGCTGGTCTTGTTGACGACGGTCGCGATGCGCGTGTTCTTGTCGAGGATGACCTCGGCGATCAGCCGCTTGTACTCGAGGACGTGCTCGCGCAGGTTCATGTGCGCAATGTCGCCGATCGTCTCGAAGGCCGAAATCACCTCGGCGTCCTCGGGGAGCACCGCCTTGAGGATCTCGTCCGCCGTCCAGTACTCGTACCCGAGGTGCAGCGTGTACGGGACCGGGTCGACGGGCAGCGCGAGCTTGGCGAGGGCCTCGGCGACGGCCGGTTTGGGGGATGCGGGCGGCTCGCCCTCGGCCGCATCCACCGAAAGCAGCAGCAGCTTGGGCGCGGCCGCCGTCGCCTTCTTATCCCCAACCGTGTTCACGGCGGGGTCCGGGATCAGGTTGCGCTGGCGCGGCCAGTTGAGCAGGTACGGCGTCAGCGCCTTCATGGCCGAGTTGGCTTTCGGCGCCGGCACGCGCAGCGCCAGCAGCGGGACCGCCTTGGCGAACGCGGCGCGGTCCAGCTCGCGCATGCCGCGGTGCACGGGCGGGGTGCGGAGGGCAGTCGCGGCAGTTGACATGGTTGCGTGGAGCAGCCGTTGCATGCACTTCGTTCGTGGTCGTTGCTTCGTGGTGGTCGCGTCGTCGTGGCGCTGGAGTCCGGTCGTCGCGAAGCCGAAGGGGAGGAGGAGCGAAAGCGTTGCGCGCGTCACGCGACCCGTTGCGGTGTGGCGCACCCTGCCAATCGTGGCGCAATGCTCAACCTTACCACACGTTGCGTCACGGTGCGTCATGTCGCGTCACCGGCAGTGGGACGCGTGGGTCCCTGCAGTGCCTCGGAAGAGGAAGCCGACGCTTCGCCGCGCCGCGCACCTGTCAACACGGATCGCGTCAACAACCCAACGCGCAGCCGAGCGAGCAGCTCTGACCCACGCGGCGTCACCGCAGGCCTCACTTCGCACGTTTCCGCGCAGCGAAGAGGCAGCGGGCGACCGTATAAAGAGCGGCTGCTCCCCCCGCCTCCCTCGGCCTCTTGCTCTCCATCCCCTTCTCCTCCCAAGAAGCAGCCAACGCATCAACAATGACCAACCCCGCCAACACCATCCCCGAGGCCCAGCAGCACCTGCACACGCCCGAGGAGCACGCCGTCGACACGGCCTCGGTGCACTCGGCCCCCGCTGCCGCTGCCGCCGCCGCGCCGACGCGCACGGTCCTGATCCCCGTCGAGGCGAGCCTGCAGTCCACCGCCACGGTCCGCTGGGCCAAGCGCCACTTTCTGCGCGCGTCGGACCGCGTCGTCCTCGTCAACGTGCGCCCGTACCAGCAGATCTACTTTGCCGACCTGGGCGCGGACCTGCTCGTCGCCGTGAACCGCATGGAGGCGGCCGCGCGCGACAACTCGCACGACCTGATCCGCGTCTACGCCAAGTACATCACCGACGCGAACGCCGAGGACACGCCGTCGGTCGTGCCGCAGGAGATCACGGGCTACGCGATCCGTGGGGACCCGCGCGCCGATATCGTGCGCAAGGCGCGCGAGGTCGCCGCCGACGCGATCGTCATCGGGTCGCGCGGTCTCGGCGCACTCAAGCGCACGCTGCTGGGCTCTGTCTCCGACTACGTCGCCCACCACGCGACCGTCCCCGTCGTCATCGTCCGCACCAGCCCCGACGAGGAGCACGATCACGCCACGGCTCACGCCAAGCTCGAGTTCGCCGCGTCCCCGCTCAAGGGCGCCATCCAGTCGGGCGGCGCCGAGACCGCGCAGCAGTCGCTCTAAGCTCGGGTTCCCTCCCGCTCTTCCTGTACAAAATATCCCACCCTCAGTTGGCGCTCTCGATCGATCGCAGAGATAAACAGACACATCCCCATTTTGCTCCACTTTACTCGATTGCAAGCAGCGAGATGTATTCTGGACTACGACGTGGCAGTTGACGCGGCGACAACTCACACAACACGACTGAGCGCGACCCAGCGCACCCACAGCACGCGCGCGAGCGACGCGCTGCTTTCACGCCGCTCGCGCGCGTCCTGCGCTTGCTCGAGTCAAATCCGAGTGCGAGGAGGCTGCCGCCGCGTGCGTGAGACCAACGACGAGGAGTGGCCAGTCGTCTCCATCGTCCATTCTTTTCCCCCGCCTTACGGGCTACTCCTAACCCTGGGCGGGATGCGGCGAATCTAAACCGATCTTGAGGCACGAGGACCGCTAGAGTTCTGAACACTCCACGTGTTGCCCGACTACTGCTCCAGCTGCGCGGCGGATGTGCTGTGAGTTGAGCGGTTCATTCAGTCGATTCCCAGGGAAGCGGTCGAGGTCCGACAATCAGTTCCACGGCGGCTGCGCAGTGACCCGACTTGCTGATGCGTTAATCAAGGCCTTCGTCATCAACGTCGCGCAAGATGACGCGGAGCACGAGGATTAGCTGCTCGAGTGCGGTGCCAGCGAGGACATTCACTTACACTTCGCCCGAATAAGCTACTCGGCCATTGGTCGGGTAAGTACCCAACGGGGCCGCGACGGGGAGGAGCGGCCCGAGACGTACCATCGGGGAGTGCTTGTAAATCTGATTGCACGCCTCACTCACCAAGTCGGCGTCATCACCGCGATATCATCGCGCAAAATAAACCAAATGCAGCGATTCCGATCAAGCCAATCGAGCAAGATGCCGCTCGCCGACACAGGGCTGCTGTTCGGGCTCAACCGCCGGGCTACGGGATCGGCAGCCGTCAGCCGGACGCCGGGCGGCTCAGCAAGGATGCATAAAGTGGGCGCGAGTATACATTGCAGCAAGCCTTGAGTCGGTTACATGGAGAGTGTGCGATGGAGGGGAAGCGAGAGGGCTGCGGGCAGCGACAAGTGTCACGACAGCGCGCACCATCACGCGAAAGTGAAACGGGACGCGACGCTCAGCCCAGAACCCCTGGTTCGCCGCAGCACTTAGCCCCCCTGGTTCGCCGAACGCGTGTCCCACGCTTTTCGCTCCCTGCCTTGAGCCCGAGACGCATGCAACATACGAATTTGAATGAATCAACTCTATGCGAGCCACCATGCGCATCCCGTACGGCATCGTTGAGCGGGCCCTTGAACTCGCGGTTTACGCGAGCGACCCAGGCGACACCGCCGCGATGCTCAATTACCTCCGCGTTCTCCCACGTGTGCACGGTCAAGCGGTGCACAAGGCTGTATTGTGCCACGCGACGGCCTTCTCGATCGACAAGGCGAGCGAGGCTGGCCGCATCGCTGTCCTCGACGAGTGGGTCCGCTCGGGTTTGCCGCTCAACTACACCAAGAAAGCCCTGGTCAATGCCTGGCTCAATCACCACTACGACGTTGCCGCTTGGTGGCGAGAGTCCGGACTCCCGCTGAAACTTGATCCGGGCGAGGTTCCTCTGCTATGAATATCCGAAGCCGTAGAAGCTCACGCTGGCGCAGCAAAAAAACGGTACAACTTTGCTTTGAAGCTCGTAGCCGACACCCGTCTGACTTGTTGTTCCCAATAGGTTCATGGCTGCGTCCTGGCGACCACTGGCGACTTGTCCATTCTCGATACTTATGACCAGCTTGCCTCGGGCGCTGATAATCGGCTTCACTTCATGTACGTGCGGCTCACCCAAGGTGGAGCCAAGCTGATTGCCCACCTGCTTTCGGAGGAGCCCGGTTGCATCGTGGACACGATTTCCTTCACGGACTCGGTGATCACCTTGCCGCTCATCCAATCGATGCGCCTCCCTCCCTCCATGCGTGTGGTGATTTTACGGAGGATCCCCATCGACTACGAGGCCGAGTTCCTCCGCGGCCCGTGGCTTCCCGAAGGCGTCGAGTCGCTGGCCCTCAAGAACATTTACTTTGGTCGCGGCATCGGACTCGACTTGCTGCCCTCAACTTTGGCGGTGCTCGAGATTACCGGGTGCGAGCTGCCGCCTGCTGCAATGCGCTCGCTTGCTCGTGGTCTCCCGCAGCGCCTGCGAACGCTCTCAATCGATCGCACGCAACTGGACGATGACGGCGAGGATGGTGAGCCCGGGCAGCCCGCCGTTCACGCTCTCGCCGCACGCATGCCGTCAACTCTTCAAAAGCTCACGCTGACGAAATGCGGCCTTGATACGCCAGACTTGGTCGCAGTTCTCGCACAAGCATTTCCGGAAACGCTGCTCGAGCTCGATCTCTCGGGCAACAAGTTGGCTCTGGCAAGTGTTGAAGCACTTGCACCTGGCATTCCCCGTTCGCTCAAGACGTTGTGTCTCAAGAACTGCAGTCTCGATGACAAGTCGATCAAGGTCCTCATCTCCTCGCTATCGCCCGAGTTTGCTTTGCTCCAAGTCGCGAGAAACCGCATGATCAACCACTCGAGCGCACGGGATTTCTTTGCCAAGCAGTGTCCCAACGGCAACTATGATAGCTCGTCTTGAATCATTTGAACGATGAGCTTGTCAATACACTCTTCTAATTCATTGCGCGACAGCTGTATTTGGGTTGTCTGCTCCACGGCTTTAGGACCTGTGTCCAAGCAGTGAGAATTCAAAGTCGCGTTGCGCCACACACGTGAGCGGTTTCAGCGTGCGAGCCTCGTTCGTTCGCTGAGCGCAGCCGGGTTCCTCCTCCGCGACCCCACCTGCCATGCATCACACACGCATCGAATGAATCATGGACTTGGTGCAACCTAAGCTTGCCGTGGCCGACATCATCGAGGCCGTCTTGGTTCGCGCGGTAAACGCGCACCCGGCCGACGACGTGTGCGCGATGCGCCCGTACCTCAACGTGATGCCTCGCGCGTCCATTTTGAACGTCACGCGTGCCGTTCTGCGGCGCTGTCCGAGCCTCAGCGTCAAGCACGCGACACGAACAGGAAACCTGGCTCTCTTGGAGCTGCATCGAGACTGCGGCATGGACTTGACCGTGGATCCTAATGACGCTCTCGAGGCGCTAAATCAGGACATTTGACGACGTCGTCGCTTTCTGGCGTGCGCACACGTCGTCCGTCACCTTACAGTTCATTACGCCCATGCAGCTGCGCGTGGCGCTCGATACTACGCGGCTGGACAATAGGAATTCGCCAGCATCTGGCCTCGCACCTGGCGATTTAGCAGCGATTGCAGCCTCGGATGCCATTTCGCCGGGACAAAGCGAATCAATTGATATACAGCAGCGCCGGATGACGCCCCATCTCACAAACTTGTGCCGACTTGAGCTGGAGAGTTGCCTCCCCGCTGCAGACACGGTCAGCGCGATCATTGCTGCGCTTCCCGACTCGGTCAAGGCGCTGGTCCTGAACAACAAAACAACTTGATCGATGATGCCGTGTCGAGTGCGCTCGCTGGTCGCGCACTTCCGGGTCTGCGCGAGCTCCGTCTTGCGTGGACCAGTCTGAGTCCAGAACAATTACCGGCCCTGGCTGCAGCACTTCCTGCCACGCTTACCACGCTTGATTTTGAAGGCAACTTTGGTATCGACGAGGGGCTCGCTGGATTCATGGAGCAGGCTAGTGCAAAGGCCACGAGCTTTGAAGCACTTTGCATTGGCAGGATGCCGCTTTCCTCGCTCGATGTGGTGCGATTCGCACGAGCTCTCCCAGCGACGCTCCAGCTGCTCGACCTTCAGGGCGGCACGTTTGCCTTAAGCGCGCTGGCGCAGCTCTTCGCTGGACTTCTAGCGGAACGGATTGTGCATTTATGACTCCACCTCGTCAAAATCGACCGAGATGCGCTCGAAGCTCTCGTCACGCTTGTTCAGCGTGCGCCCTGCCTCGCCTTGTTGGATGTGGGCTTTGCCCAACTTGACAACCGATCCATGGCGCAGCTCATCCCAGCACCCCCCGATTCCCTCGAGGCCTTCATCTTTATGTATAACCGAGTGGACGACCATGTCGTGGAGTTGCTCGAAGCGCGTGCACTCCCCAAGTTGACCTGGGTCCAAGGCATCTCTGCGCACAGCAGCGACGTTGGCCTTGCTCGGCTGAAAGCATTTCAAGTTGCGCGGTCAAACTGAGGCGGCCTTTTCTTTGTACAATCACCAGGACGCAGCATGTTTCCCCTCGAATATATCGCCATATCATTACTCCCAGCATCTTCTGATGGTTGTGTCGGACTAGGAATATATGCTTACATTTTGATCATGACACGGCGGTCGAGCACCATGTAGCGCAGGATCACGACAAACACGCCGCCGAGGATCATCGTCGCACCCGCGAACCCAATGGCCGGCGCAAACTGCCCGCTCGGCAGCGAGCCCTTGGACTCGCTGATGAGCGCCGTGGCAATGGGCGTGCCCGCGGCGTACCCCGGGATGTTGCTCGTGGTCATGAGGCCCAGCGTCGACGCGAGCGTCGCCACACCGAAGAGCTGCGCGACGCAGCTCGGCGTGATGCTGAGGAACCCGCCGCTCGAGAACCCGTAGATGCCCGCGAAAATGTACAGCCACGCCTGCGAGGTGCCGCCGAGCATCCACGTCGTCAGCACCGAGACGCCAGAGGCCAGGATCGACAGCGCGAGCGACGTGACGTTGCCAATGCAGTCCGCGATCACGCCCATGGACACGCGGCCGAGGATCGACGTGATGTTGAACACGGTGAGCAGCGCGCTCGCAAAGGCCGGCGAGTGTGGCGTCGCCTTGGCCACGTAGGTCGGGAGGAGGTACGGCGGGACCAGGAATCCGAACGTGTTGAGCGCGAGGCCGATGTAGAGGAGGATGAAGCGCTTCTCGCGGAACAGGGCGAGGTTGAGGAGCGGCGGCGCGGGCGCACCGCCCGTGCCGTTGGACTTGGACGGAGCAGCGAGACGCGGGCGCGCCAGCAGCGCAGCGATTGCGAGCAGCGCAAAGTTGATGGCGGCGAGCACGCGCAGGGTCCACGCGACGCCGACGCTCGGCATGATGGCCTGGATCAGGTTGACGCTGACGAGGCCGCCGACGCCCGAGCCCGCGACCGAGATGCCGATAGCGGTCGAGCGGCGCTTCTGCCACCACTGCGCGACGAGTGCGAGCCCCGGGTTGAGGCCGAGCGAGCACGAGACGCCGTACAGCACGCCCTGCGTCAACAGCAGGTGCCACACCTGCGTCGCGAAGCTGGCGAGGAGCAGCGAGACGCCCGAGACGACGGCGCCGAGCGCGAGCGTGTTGCGGAAGCCCCACGACTCGGCGAGGCGGCCCGAGAAGGGGCTGGCGACGGTCATGGCGACGGGCGTGAGGGTGCCGATCAGCGAGATGACCGAGAGCGACGCGTCCGGGTACTCGACCGTCTTGTACTGGGCGGCGAACAGGCCGAACGAGTTGACGATCCCAAACACGGCGTAGAAGACGAAGAAGGACACGGCAACCTGCGACCACGCCTTGAACCCGCCGTCGAGCTGGTCGAGCGCGGCCTGATCATCGGCGGCGCTCGCCTCGAGGAACGCGGCCGAGTCTTGTTTCCGGACAGCCGTGTCGGCGTCGGCGTCCATGGCCGGCGGCACGGTCGCGTAGTCGGTGCGGGTAGTTGATGTCATGGTGGTGGGGACGTTGCTTCGTGGTCGCGGTTGTGATGGGGAGCCCTGATTCGAGTCGCGGGGGACCCGGTCCCTTATGTACGCGACACGCGTCGCCCTGCGAGAACAATGTGAACCGGCTCACGGCCTATCGGATTCACCAAGTTCCGGTGGCCGCATCGCCTTTTTCCGGCGGTCGAGTCGACGGGCGTCGATGAAGCCGACGGGAGCGCGAGAACCCGCGGATAAGGCGCGCAGCCTGGGTGCGGCACCCGCGTGGCTGGGACAGGCGGCCCCCCGTGTTACCGCGCTGCGCCACAGGTACAGTCAGCGCCCCTCCCTGGCCATCCCTGGCCATGCGTGATGCGGCAACGCGGATCCACGCGTTCGAGTCGAGTGACCCCTCGAGTTGTTGATCGTCAATGAACACCTCTCGCGTATCTGATGGTGACGCATTTCGTTGGGCGGGCACGGCGGGCCTCGCCGACGCAAAACAGCGCACTCAACGCGCTGTAGTTCGCGCCAACCCGCAGTCAAGTAGTCGAGGTGTTGATGCCGACAGAAGGAGGCAGGAGACAAGTAGTCAGGGATGTCTATTTCCTGCCTTCGGCGTCGAACCCAAGACGGGAAGAGGGGAGAATGGATAACAAAGCAGGGCGCGCCGCAGCGGGGTGCGGCGGCGCGGGAGCGAGGGTTGCGGGCGGCTCACGCGAGATCAGATGATCGATCACCGCGGTCACGGCCGCATGAACGACACGCAACACGAGGGAGAGAGAAAAAGTGTCTCGCGGTAACACATGATAAATCGACGCGTCTAAGGGCTGAACGAATGCGACCAAACTGCTCGGACGTTGGATAACAAGGAAAGAGTTCTCAGTTGTAGTTTTAACGAAGCTGAGTTTCTGTTTGAGCAATTCAAACCTATCAGAGACATCAACCTTCACGGGAACCAAGCTTCGTCTGCAGTTCTGGCCCCCAACCCCAACTCTCTTGGTCTAGCTCTCATTCCAAGTCCCCGACTCCCCGCATTGGCCTCAGCCCGGTGTAATAAAAATTCTGACACTGCTTATTTGATGCGGCGACCTACTTGAACGTCTTTGAGTGCGCGGCAAGTCGCAGCGACAGTGGCGCGGTTGGTCGTTGCTGTCTCCCACTGCTGCGCCACCCGCTGAGCCACCCGCTGAGCCACCGCTCTCCGACCCCGCCTGCAGCTCCGTCGCCAACCACTGCGACCGCTTTCGAACAACAACATACGCAGCGTCAAGGTCGCACAAAAATCATTATGAAACAGCCGGCGCAAAAAATAGGTCCTCTATTCCCGCTGTTTCCCCAAACTGAATTCGATCTGGCCGCCCAAACTGTCGCGCTTTGATCCGTCTTTTTCTTTCTCCTGAAGCGCAAAGAAATTGAAATTTTGTGAATCGCCCGATTACCGAGGTAGTTCAAGGTCATGGATCTCGGTTGTCGTTCGCAAGGAAACGATTTCATTCTCGGCGATGGGTAGCGTCTACAAAACTCAACATGCACGCAACAAGGCGAGAGCGGTGCGACGCGACCCCGAAACAGACAGTGAGTACAACACCGAGGGTCCACGACCACGACTGGATCACGCCCGCTAACCGAGCCTAGTCCGGCGATAAGAAAGAAGGGTCAGTAGCGTCAGGCGTGTACGCGCCCGCTGTATCGTACTGAAAGTAATCAGCCGCATTGAAAGTAGTCAGCCGCAAATCGTACTCGACAACGCGTACTACGTCGCGCGGGTCGACCTGCGCGACACAATTCTGTCTCGCTCCAACGCGTCGTTGATAAGGTTACGGGCGAGGCGCACGTGCGCATCGTTGACGTGATTGACTTCAAGGACGGGCCTCGCGTCAAGATCCCCTTCATTGCGGCGCTTCCCGACTCTATCTTGGATCTGGATCTGGGTGGCATCGGAAATCGCGGATCACAAATTGTGCGGCCAGCTGCAAATTTGCACTCAATTCTTGGGCCGGGTCGGGCGAGGGTCGAAATCGCAAATAAAGATTTCCGGTCAATGCAATACATGGGTGTGATGGGGGAGGTCAGGGGGATTTTTCGCTGGTGGTCGCGGTGGTCGGAGTTGCCCTTGGAGAAAGTTGGACTTTTCACCACAACGGCTCAGCCGATTGCGCTGTTCTTGACGGTGATGAACTGATCGTGGTGAGAGCTACAAAAGAGCTAATTAAGCGTTGGGGTGGTTGGAAGCCGGGTGTCAAGAAAAAAATGGCGATCGAATTCTCAGTGCTAATGCGTGGCCGGGGTGGATTCAAGAAGCTAACAGGAGTTTGCCAAGCGACAACCCCATTTTGCAACCCGGTAGACTTACATTACTTCGGGAGACACGTAGCATCCGACTCGCTCGTACGTGGTCCTGCTCCGCGGCTCGCACAGCTTGTGTGCGTCTTGGACGAGGCCGCCGTGGCGGAGCCCGCTGGCTTCGTGCGGCCGGTTCACTCGCTTGACCTCGCCGAGGACACACACGGTATCGCCCTCGACACCGTTTACATATACGGGTCGCTACGAGGCGCGGATCTGCCAGACTCTGGCAGCGGGCATAGGCGTCTTCGTGAACGGATCGCTGGAACTCGCTGCCCGCGTCCCAACGGGAACCACTTGAGCTTCGAGCGATGGGGGCGCCCTCGCCGCCACCGCGTCCGCTCGCCGCGGCGCCATGCTCACTTTCAAGCTCGACAACAATGGCGTCGTCGATTCGGCCGTCAACATGCTCTCGCCTTCTCCAAGGGTGCGGGTCCGCGCAACATGCTCGCTCGAGTGGGCCGTGCTCCGCTGCATCATCGTGCGAGGCGCGCTCTCCGCCGCTCATGAGCTTCCGTCCCCGTGCTCGCCGACCAGCTACCGACCCGCGCCCATCTACACCAGTTCTGACCGTAGCTGCCAGAAGAGATCTGGGGCGGCCTCCGCGCCGGCATCTCCAGCTCGCTCACAGTGCAGATCAGCGGCTCAAAACGTATCAAACGCACTACGGCTGCCGTCGTGGACGCGCCGCCTGCCGCATGGCCCAAGCGGATGTACAATCATCTTCTGAGGCTCCCGATACCGCGCCTTGCACTTCCTGATGCGACGGCAATCACCTCGAGCGCTGTGCGGGAGCGTGCTTGGCACCCGCGCTGCAACGCGAACGCTGATGCCGCGCCAGTGACTAATGACGGTGCCCTGTCGTCACTCCACGCGAGCGACCAGCCACACCGCCCTCCGTTGAAGCGCGCGCATCGCGCAGCAGGGCGACGTGCTGTGCTGCGGCGCGCTGTGCTGCGACCACTCCGTCAAGCACCGCAGTAGGAGTGATGCAAAGGACTCGTTCAACGAGCGCCTACTCACGGATCAAGCGGAAGGGCCCCCGCACGGCGCAAGCGCCCAACGTGGCGCGGGCTTTAGCCCTCGATTGAAAACCAGACGCGAGGCGTCTAGGTGCCTCAAGTATAACTTTTTTTTTAACCGCGCGTTGCAAGGCTAGCGAAACTGAGCGAGAGTCGTGGCACGGCGGATTGCGAGACGGGGTGCGAGACGCGTCGCAAAACCACGTGTCAGTCACGCGCACGTGACACAGCTTGGCGTGGACTTGAGCGCGAGCGCGCGTCGGCCGAGCGAGTGACTCTTCGCCACGCCGCGCGCGGTCCCCGCTCCCTCACTCATCACCACTCGCTGCAATGTATCACCCATCCGACAACGAAGCACACTGCGACCTCGACGCACGGCATTCATGCGGCCACCGTCAACAGGTACGCGTCACATCCCGCTGCCGCGCCCGCCGCCGCGCGCTTGGCTCCCATCGCGCCGACCGTCGTGTTGCGGTTTCGGAGCGGTGTGCCCGGCGTGGTGCGCGTCATCCACTGCTCGCTCCACGGTCGACGCACCGTGAGACCAGCGGCGTCGTCGCCGCTACGCGTGCGCGCCGTCGTGCGCGCGCTCCCCCGCGCTCATACTTCGGGTGCGGCACGGCGCAGCGCAGGTGGACCCCACCGGGCTACCAGCCGCGTGCGCGCTCATCAAAGGTGCTGACACCTGTGCGGTGCCCACGTAGCCGCCGGCGCGCGTCCACCACCAGGGACTCGACATTTGGCGACTCATGGACCTGAGACCATCAAGCCAGCCTCGCTCGCGACGGTACGCCGTCTCCGCCACACCACCTCCGCGTGTCTCATGCACTCACGCTGCACGCTCGCGCCAGTAGCGCCGACAGGCTCGCTCAAGCGGTTCGGCCGCGCCCACCACGTGGGCCAAGTCCCAGTCGCAGGTACGCTTGACTCTTCTCGTCGCTACGCAGGAGTTGGCGCGCGACTGACATGCTCGCTCACATTGCTCCTCGTAGCCCCTCGTGAACCACTGGTCTCTCGCTGCACCATCAACCCGCCACCTCTCGATGGCCCATCTGACGAGCAAGATCCGCAAGCTGTAGGGTGCCGATTCCTAAGACGACTTGGTACGCCCTCGTCACACGCCGCCCGAGGCGCAGCGCGACTCACATGAGCTCTCGGACCTTTCTTGCTTGTAGCAGCGATCTCTGACCACTATCTCGCCCAGCCGGTTTCTGTACTCGGAGTCGTGGCGCGACCTGACCGCGGATCGCAGCAAGTGCGACGCGCACGCGGTTCGGGTCACGGACGGCGGCTCCGAGTGCGGAGACTTGGTGCTGGCGACGGCGTCTGCGGTCCGCTCGGGTACCTACTTGTCGTGCATCGTCGTCGCGCGCGGGCCGGGATTCCGACTCGCATGCCGCGCGACCCGCGGCGGTGGCGCTCTGACCTGTATCTGATATCTCCCTGTACGCAATACACTCGCAAATTTGCACCAAAACGCAGTCCCCATCGTGTAAATTTGCCAACAATTCGTGCGCCAACCGGGTCGCTCGTCTCACACATTGGCCATCAAATGTGCCATCAAGTCGCAGCAGATTGAACGTCAATTGGTTGCAAATTCGCTGTCCTAGCCGACCCGCGGGCCGCCGCTCAATTTGGTGCAAATTTGCTCAGGTTTAAAGTTTGTTTCCAAACCGTGTAAATTGGCCGCAAATTCGCAAGGCCCGGATTTCCGATGTGGAACCTTGTTTGACCACTTGGCACACGCAGTCTTCCAAGGCTGCTCAAGCTCGGCATCTCGATCTAATCAATTTTCAGCCCTGTCTGTGGCGCTTCCTGTCACGCTCAATGCACTCGACTTGTCCAACATCGTTTGCATCGAAGGGGCGCTTCCAAGTTTCTTACAACAGCTCACCGCAGCGAACGTGTCCTTGCACACGCTGACCGTCAGTTCCCTAAAATTGCAAACACTTGACGTGGTGCGATTCACGGAATCACTTCCAGGCGCGCTCCTGCGGCTCGAGCTTGACAGCAGTAGAAATGCCTCGGGTGCACTCGCGCAGCTTTTGGCGGGCTTACCAACCGAGAAACGCGAGTACTTGGGGCTGGACCGTACTAAACTCGGCCAGGTCGAAGTTCAGGCGCTCGTCGCGCTGCTCTCGCGTGCCCCTTGCCTTTTTTCGTTGCATGTCAACTACTGTGGACTGGACAACACAGCAATCTCGCAGTTGATTCCCGCACTGCCTACTTCCTTTAAGGTCTTCGCGTTTTCGTTCAACTTGCACGGCGATTTTGTAGGTAGGTAGGGAACGCGTTGCGGCTGCGCCACCACGACGGTTTTTCGTAGTACCTGGTTGCTGCAGCGCGATAATGATTCCAAGTCGTGCTCGACCGAGTGTTGAGATGAAAAGTGTCTCGCATCAGCATGCGATTGATCGACGCGTCTCGCGCTGTGGTTTCGCGTCTCGAGGTGAGGCTACCATGTAAAAGCCACCGCGTATATTCGCCTTATCTTGCACATTTCCGCTCAACAACCGCGGCGAACTGCACAGTGCGCATCGACGCGTGCCAGCAATCTCTCCTCACTCCACGTCCTCCCAAGCCGAGTCAGAGTCATCCGATTGAGGGTGGGAGGGTGCAGAAACAGGCTTGCCGGCGCCAAAGTCGCGTTGGAGGCGCTCGAACCGATCCGGGTAAGAATGCGCGCCAAAGGAGTTGGAGAGATCGAGGTCGTGCGCAACGGCAAAGCGAAACGTCGCGATGGCAAGCAGGATTGAGTTACTGTCCCCGCCACCGAGCGCGAACGAGAATGCTACAAAATGGGATCATGCGTGAGACTCAGGTGATGAATGACAAACGCGTAAGTAAGGCGTACCGTTCGAAAATCCTGCCATGAAGCCATCTCGATCATGGTTGGCAAAAAGGAACGCAACGACGCCGGACTCCGCTTCATAAGCAGTCGGGTCAAAAAGGAAGCAGTCAAAGTTCTCGCTGGTAATTAGCCCCGCGTGATACATCCCAGCGACGGTATCAAGATGAGGAACGGTCCCGCGCTCGAACAGGTGGGTGATCGCCATCCGGACATGTTCAGGATTGTCCGCAGCATCCCAGTCACCAGGGTTGGGCCGCGGCCGAGAGAAATTCGCTTGATCAAAGCATTTGAATACAGTCAAGAAGAGTTCGGGCGAAGGGTCCAAAAGCGTGAGGCATCGGTAAGCATAGCCACGAGTACGCGGGTCGCTTGGGTTCCAGCCGTGAGCGGTGAGCCAGTTGTATACGTTGTTCACGCCCTCAATGGTGACAGGCGCGTGATCGAAGCCGCTGGGGCCAAAGCCGCCGCCCAAGTCCTCGTTGAGGAGCAACATGACAACCAGCCGTTTCCCATCGAGACCGTAGCGCGGTGCCGACAGGAGCTCAAGTGCGGGATCGTTCCATGACTTGATCGAAAAGGCCGCTGCGAACTCGAGAAGCGACGGACACTGCCATGCCCTGAGGTCGTCTTCGTCGTTAATGAGCTCGTCTCCGAACGGCAGCGTGCAGAAGCCAAGCGTGAGATAATGGAGCTGCGCCCACTTATTGGGGTGAAGAGGAGCGGAGAGTAGTCCGGGAACGTGCTCTTGAGCCAGATCCAAAAGATGACGAAGAGCGACGATATCGGAGACCGAGGTGAAAAAGAGAAAAAGCGCCATAACAGCAAGAAGTGGCGAAGTCGCGACGGATGCCCCTCGAGAGTCAGCCTGGACAGCTCTCTGCATGAGCAGCTCGAACATGCCGTAGAACCGCTCCTCCGAGAACGGGGTCCCAAGTCCGCCGGCAGCGCGTCGCACAAGGTGTACAACAAAAGAGGGCGGGATGTTGTGGACCAGGTGTGGCGGTTCATGGCATTCTTGGCAGCGATCGTGCAAGCAGGTAAGCGCTTCGGGCAGACCCCAACCGGTCCGCAAAGCAGTCTCCATCAGGCCAGCGGGTGCCGAGGAAACAGCGTGATGGATATTGGAAGTATCTTGGCCTTCCTCCTCGCCCTCGTCCTCGTCATCAGAGTTTTCATCCAGCGCGACAACGTCAAGATAGAATCCGGATCCCACATCACGGATGGGTGTGGGGTGACTTAAGATGACGCGAAAGCCCCAATGGACGGTGACGGGAGCGTCCGAGGCGGCCTGGCACAGCGCGCGGGAAGCCGCGGGGACGATGGCGCGCGCTTTGGCCAGCTGGAGGACTGCGGCGCCCATGGACGTGTGCGCGATTGCGCCAAAAGCGAGTTGCATGGAGTCGTGCGTATCCATTGCAGGGTCTGGTCGTTCGCTGAGGAGAGGGAGTTGGCCGCGGGGTCGTCGGGCTTCAAGCACCACACGTCGCGCGCAGCGGGTCCGCCTCGCGTCGCAGCTCGCGTCTGAACACCCTTCCGTCGGTTTGATCACCGCCGCAAAACGAGTGTATTGAAGATCTCAACCCACACCTGTGCTTAATCGTGCACATCCATGCGCATTTCCCCTGTGGCAACGGTCCCGACGGTGCTCCTGGATCGCCACGAGCTGTCGCCCTAGAACCCGCGCGATCCGCTGCCCCTGCCGCCCGCCGACCATAGCCTCCTCGGTGGCCGCTTTAGCACGCGCGACGCGAAGCAGCTCGTGATGAATCTCGCGTTCGTCGCGGGGCAGGCATCCGGTTTGGTCGCGTCGTAGACGAGCTGGAGGTGCTCGGCGGCAGCTGCCTTGGCGGGGTGGCGCGCGAGAACCGAGTTGAGGAGCAGTCAGACCGCATGCCAGGCGCGCGCGAGCCAGTCGTGTTCCGCCAGGAGGTACGCGAGCTGGTCCTTTGGCACGCCGAGTGCGGGCTCGTGGAGTGCCAGGATCGAAAGGACGGGGAAGTTGGTCGAGATGACGCCGAGCGGGAGCGAGAGCGGAGACTCGTCGAGGGCACCCGGCGCGGCGGTGGCGGTGGCGCAGGACGACTCGTCCTTGACCGCCTTTTCTGCGTTGTCGTTGCACAAATACACGAGCGGCGCGGCGGCCGATCCGGTGCGCTTGAGGACGACGGTCGAGTGCGCGTCAGCACGACCGTCGAGCACGTGAGCAAGGTGTCGGCGGTCGCGACAAACTCGATGACCACGCTCTCAGAGCGCGGCGGCGCGGACGCGGGCTCGCCACTGGGACGCGCAAACGACACGCCAAACGCGTTCTGCTGACCGAACCGGTCGCGGACATGGCAGCGGTGAAGCCGTGTTTGCCGATCAGCGTGCTGCCAGGCTGGACACGCACGAGGTGCAAGCACTCGTTGTGCGCGACGAAGACCTGCTTGGCGCCGGTCGCGGGGAGGAATCGCAGGTACGCCGAGTTAAGAACTTGATCGAGTCGGGGGCAAACGCTGCGACACCGTCCACCACCGCCTCCTCTTCATCCTCGTCCGTCACGGCCTCGGGCGGACCAACGACCTACGGGGCGCGTGGCGACCCGACGACGAGCCCGCCCCACAGTGCGGGAGCGCCGCGTCGAGAGCGAGCGCGTCGACGATCCCGGCCTTCTGCTCCGCGGCGTTGCCGTTGTACGCGAGGAACAGCGCGAGCAGGGGCTCCGCGTCGTCAGTGCCGGCGGGGACGGTGAGCGCGGTGCAGATATCGGTGTACGTCACGTCAAACTGGTGCATGGCCCACGACTCGGGCGCGTCCTCGTCGAGCACGATCGGATGCGCAAGGGTGCGAACCGACGGGAACAAGGGGGACTCAAGAGTCATGTCCGATGTCAGCGTTGGTCGGCTCGACGGGGAAGTGGGAGTGGAAGTCGACCTCGCCAAACTCCTTGTTGACGTCTGGGAGCAGGCCGGACTCGTCGGCGATCTGCGCGTCAATGTGGCCGAGGAACCGGCGCGGCGCGACGTGAACGTGGATTCCCACCCCCAAGTTGACGAACGCGACCATGTGGTTTACGCGAGCGTCGACGCCGTAGCCGTTGCGGGGAGAACGGGGCAGACGACGCAGACGGCCCCGTCATGCATCGCCGCACACACCGTACACAGCGCCCAGACGTGCTCGGGGTCGGGCGAGGCGACGCCGAAAACGAAGGCAACGGGCTGCGCGCACTGCTTCATGGGGTCAAGCGGATTGCGCGCGGCACGGACCTGGTCCGCATCCCGCGACCGCGCCGCGTCGCAAGGCCGCCCTTTAGCGTGGCGCCAACTGATTCGCTGAAGAAGTTCATTGATTGCATAAGGTTTACATTGCATAGAGTGAGTGATTCTCGGACTTCTCAGAGCGTTCGCAGAAAGGGGACAAGGACTCGGCCGGCGCGCCCGTCTGCGACTTGTTGAAGATCAGGTGAGTGGCGCAACGCGTTCGGGATGTTTGAAACGTTCTCTCAGCGATCGGGCTGCAGAGGCTGACTTTCCGAGCGTGATGGAAAGAAACAGAACAAACTCAAAAGCTGTACAGAATGACAAGCCTGCAGCGGCACACGAATCAATGCCGCTTCACCATAAGCTTACGCCGTGGCGCTCGCGCACGCTGCTTGAGCTCCGGATCGATGAGCGGGAGGCAGCTGCGAGAGCACAAGTACTTGTCCCACGGCGGATAGTGCGCGAGCGGCTCGTTTCGACCCAAGCGACGGCCCGCACACTTGTCCTCGAGCCTGCACGACATGATAGTGTCGCTCAAGGCGTCGACGCGCTCAGCGCATCGCGTCAAGTCCTCGCGGGTGACGCCAAAGTTGGAGGTGTCCGAGAGCTTGTGCGCTTTCATTACTTCGAGAAGTGTCGCGCTGTGCATCGGACACACGATCAAGTTGGACAAGTACGCGGTGCTGGGCCGAAGCGTGCCCGGCACCGCGTGACATCCATGGAACGCGCAACGCGCGTCGCCGCTCCAGACGGGAATCTCACCCGACTCGAAGACCTGATTCATTTCGGCCACGATGTGGTCCTTGAGCCGGATTACGGTCGTGCAAGCGTCAGGACCCATGGAACCCAGCGTTCTCCGCGATTCGATGGCAAGACCACCAAAGATCGCAAGAAGTTCGCGACCATAGTCGATTAGATTGGCGGTGGTCCAATTTGAGTACAAGTAATGGCGAAGGAGCCTGAGACACTCGTCAAGCCGGACGGTGATGCCGACCTTGATGGTCTGGCCCAAGATCGGCTCAGCCATGCGTTCGAGGGCGCCAACGGCGCGCTCATGGCCGCGAATGTACCGCTTGGCGAGTTCAAGGTCGCGCATCCCGCGGTGCGCCTCGTCAGCGGCCATACCGACGCAATGCTCGCGGCTACATCGGCAAACAAGAAGGTGAACTACTCGAGCGAAACCTCTTCGGGGCAGCGAGGAAACGTACTTGGCCGCAAAGTAGTATTCCCGCAGGAAGCACGTAAGCCTGTTGTTGACGCTCGACTTGCCCAAGATGTTGTAGTGGTGGCGGGGAACGAGATCGCGCTCAAACACGCGCGCTGAAGCTTTGTGCGAAACGCCGACGACCTGCATGTGCGGAAGGCGGGGGAACTCCCACAAGTGTCCACCACCGAAGCGAACCGTGTCGTAATCCTTCGAAGCAATGAGATCGTAGTGTTTCTGCTGGTCGCTGGTCGAGCCAGAAAGCGGCCGGCAGATTTTGAGCAAGTTGGACCACTGCAGCTGCGAGCCCGCCTCGCCGTGGTCGACCATGTGGCGCAGCAGGAGGTACATGGACTCGAAGAGGCGCATCTTCATGCGCTCGATGAGACGCGGATGCTCGGCAACGTGCCCAGCAACCAACCGAGCGAGCGCACGGACGTCGGCCAAAGTAAAGAGCAGGCATTTGAGATACTCGCGCATCTCCGAGACTGCGGTACGCCAAAGACCAGTGCGCTCGAAGGCATCGCCATCGGGAAATTGGGGGTTAAGATCTCAAAGAGATCTAGCTAGATCTCTCATAGATCTTAGGGTTTCGGGGGCCAAAATAGCTGGGGAAGATCTAGGTAGAAATCCACTGCAAACCTATGTTTTCTATAGATCTCACCATAGATCTATCCCTCCCGTCCAGCCGAGCTCGACTCCGTCAGGGCCGATAGATCTTCGCAACGAACGTAGATTCCCCGCCGCTGAGGAGATCTGTGAGATTTTCAAGCGCTCTTCGCCGAGCGAGAGATCTCAGCACACAACGGGAGAGTTCGATGAGTGAGAAACAGATCTGTATTGTGCATCAAATCTACGCGTCGTCGTCGTCGTCGCTATCCAGCGCTACTCCGTACGGACTCGCGCCTCGGGCACCCGCCGCCGAGGCTGCGGTCGCAGCGGCAGCGGCAGCGGCAGCGGCAGTGGACTTGGTGAACGACCGGCGCACGACCTCCTCCGTGTCATGCGGACAAACGGGTGAGCGGCCCGGCGACGCTCGATGCTCGCGACCAGCGAGTGGAAGTAGCTGCGGCGGAACATGTCGACATCCACGATGGGCGCCGCGGACCCCTGCACGTACGACTGGACCACGGGAGCAAACTACACAGACACGTCGGGGCGTGAGCTACGAAGCGAGTCAGGATCGTGCGCGACGCGTACCAGCTCGATGAAGTACACCATGTCGACGAGCGTGCGATCAGGTGCGAGTCGATCCACGATGGCGAACAGGTGCGGCCCGGGCAGCTTTGCTACGTCGGCCAGCGGTGGCGTTAGCGTGGGCGACCAGACACGCGAAAACACACACGACTCGGGGAGGGGGACAGGTCGCCTAGGGTGCGCGAGCGGGTGCCATGGGCAATCAGCTTGACGATGCCGCGGGCGTAGGTTCTATAGGCGGGGCGGTCCGGGTCAGATCGCTGGTCGGGAAGCAGCCCAAAGCGGACGATCGCAAACTTACGTCGTTGCCCTGCGGTTCCAGTCGAACGTGAGGTTGAGCAGCACCTCGGACTTGCGATTGCTGGGCGCCGTCGCCGCGCGCGCGCCACGTTGTGCGGGATCTCGATGGCGGCGACGATACGCGGCGCCATGAGCATGCGACCGCAGGCCGTCTCGAGCCCGAGGAAGGATAGGACGGCAGGATCGACGAGAGCGTCCACGTCGCCGACGCCAGCGAGGTTCAGAGCGTCCAGGGGGCGAAGGGTGGCGTCGGCCGGCTTGGGCGGGCAGTATCAGCCGCGGCGGGACCTGGACAGCGGGAGCACGAGAGAAGCGTCAGTGAGGGCAAACCGGTGCGACGGTCAGCGGCGCGGCGCGATGCAGCAGTGGGTGGCGTTCGTGCGAGGTAACGAGGTGGCGAGGTGGCGTGCACACAACGGCGCAAGGAGGGTCTGGCTCGTACCCGGCGCAGGCCTTGGCGATGTGCCCGATGCAGTCCTGGAGCAAGTGCATGGAGTTGGATGCGTCGTAGGGGAGTTGGGGGGAAGGACGGGTGGCGGGGGAGGAGAGAGGAAGTCGGCGGTGGCGACCGAGCGAAGGACTTTGCCCAAAACAAACGCCGCCGATCCTCACGTGCGCTTGACCGCCGCCTCGCTTGACAGCTTCGCCGCGTCGCGTCGGTCCATGCCTCCTCCCCTCTTGTCAAGCATACACAACGCAGGTCTGAAGATCTCATTACTGACACGCTGCAACTCCCTCACCGCGTGGTTCCGTGGTCGAACGATCTCGAAACAGCTGCGGATCCTGGCCGTCGCTGCTCTGCCCGACCTGCTACGTGGTGAGATGCGCGAGCCGGAACTCGCTGATCCGTCCTGCAAGGTTGTTGGCGGCTCCACGACGTCGTGATCACGCCCGCTTACGACCTCGCTCCCGCTTGAAGGCACACTGGCAGGCACCCGCAACCTTGATCCCTGTCGTGCCCGTACAGCTCTTCAACAGCTCCATTTTCACGTTCCTTGACGCCGATCCTGCACACCGCCTCGAGGGAATCGATGCCCCTGGCCCTCTTCCCTTCCCACTTCGTTGGTCACGCTGCATGTGTGGTGCTCCCTGTTTGCTCACTTGAACCACGGTTCTCCCGGCCCGCCTGTGCGACGCGCTGATGCACGACTGAGAGATAGTCCAGTGAACTGCTTGATTAATTCCAAACGCGACTATGGAGGACAAAGGGAGCGATGATCGGTGTTGTGATTTGAGAGTCAAGGACGCGCCGCGCGAGCTTTGTCTCAAAGTCGTTCGCTGCGCGAGTGCAAGCGCTCGACTCATTCCTAGATTTGTGGTCGAGCACCATAGATTACTCGTAGATCTATGTCGGGTGACAAGATCTTCGCGAGCGGAACCACTCCAGACTGGTCGAGCGGGGCTAGATTTCCGCAGGGCTAAGATCTTCGTAGATCACAGTGATCTAGGAAGATCTTCGTGATCCACCGCAGCGGGGTGACCCCCCATTTCCCGATGTCGCGGCGAGAGGGCACTTGGGCAAAGCCCCGCACAGTTGACACCCGAACGGAGTGAGTGGTGGAGGTACTGGCAATTAGCTTAAGATCATGGGCATGCACGTGATTAGGGTCGAAGCTCGCTACGTTGCTTGAAATGTGCAGCAGCCGCGGATTTCTTTGCCTCTGAGCGAGCTGAATCGTCGCGGTCTTGACTATTCAACGTTATTCCCACGCTTTCGATCCGTGTTCTCGCGCTCTGAAAATCCTTGAGATATAAAGAACCTTGGTTCAAGCGAAAGGTCGTCTGCGTCGTGTGCATCCGTGATCCGCAAACTGATGCGCCGTTGCCGCGCGTGGTTGAGGGTCACGCGAGCAACGCAAGCCGCTTGCGCCATGCGGTGCCGAGCTCGAGCTCGCGCCCGCTCCATCTCCTCTCTCCCGCAACCTTGACAACTCTCTCGAAAACATGTCAGACTCCATGCAAACTACCGACCGGATCCGTGGCCTCGAGGCTACATGCTCAAAAATTTATGCACTCCTGATGACCCAGCAAGAGGAGATCCGTGGGCTCTGCGACACTGTCCAGAAGCAAGAGACGCTCTTGCTCAAGCAGGGGTCCCTCCTGGAATCGCTCGAGCCGCTCCTGGAGCTTGACCCGGATACCGCCGTTCTACGCCACCTCGTTGAGGCGGTCAAGAAGGACCCGCTGTGGGAGGAAATCGAGGCTGAGAAAAAGGCCGCCGCCGAGGCCGCCGCAAAAGCCGCTGCAGAGGCCGCTGCGAAGGCAGCCTCAAAAAATCCTGCACAGAGCAGTGTCATCGAGCTGATTACTGTCAAGTTCATCGGGCCTCAGTCGGACCAAGTTCAGGGTACGCGTCTGCGTGCAGGAATCTCCGCTTCCTGCCCCACTCACGCGACCCTTCCATCTTTGTCAGAGATCAAAGCCATGGCGAGCACCCCATTTTGCAAGCTTACAGCTGCACTATGTCAAAAACGAGGCGTCGGACCACGGATTTTCAAGTTCATTGACAGCGAAGATGGCCGCCGCATTTCCGAAGATTCTGACAAGTCGCTGGGAGAGGTACGCAAACGGTGCATTGGGCAATTTACAACGCGTACTAACACAAGTAGTAGCTTGGGTTCACGGGCACGCACAAAGTGTATCTCGAATTATACATGTGCGGCTAGGATCAATAAGCCGCTCAACGAATGCACCTTGTTTTGCTAGCAACTCTTGCAACGCTCGTGTACCTGGCGGCCAAACGCGTACCGATCAGAGTCTTCTTCGCTCTTTACTTCAATCTGAGCACGGACCAGGGGCAGCGGCTGCTCATGGGATGCGTTCAGCGCAACCGATCAGCCTTGGCGCTCACAAAGCAGTGCTGTGGCCACGATCACAGTTTGAGATAGTCAGGGGGGCGCGCAACGCGTGGTGAGCGCGTCGCTGCAGACAAACAGGCGCAGTTACATCTTGGCCCCGCTGGTAGACTAATTCTGCCGACTGCCGACCGGCTGTTTATAGAGAGATACTGACGAGGGCCGTATTCGTTGCCATCGACGAGCGATGTCCGGAGTGATGGGCACGGCGCGCCGCGCCCCGACGGCTGACCGAGCCGCACTGGCCAAGTTTCGAGTCACCGCGTCTCCCGCCCCGCGCTCTCCGAACGCGCTTTCTCACGCTCAATGTAACGCACCATGAAACTTAAGACTTGCTGCAATGTATCCAGTGTGCTCACACCTGACTGCTGGCCGTGTATCCCGCTTGCTCAGCCAACATGACCAACGGCGAGGTCGACGCGAACACAGTGATCACGGTGGTGTTCAAGGGACCCGGCGACGAGGACCGTCTCGGTACCACACGACGCCTCTCGGATCCTCTCTCGTCGCGTACCGCTTAGCTTGGTAGCTCGTTCGGGTAGAGATCAAGGTCAAGGGTAAGACGCCGTTCTGCAAACTCGCGAACGCCGTCATGAAGAAGCGCGACGTGGCCCCCGGAACCTACAGGTTCGCGGACCCGGACGGCAAGATGCTCAACGCGAAGTCGGAGACTTCCGTGATGGAGGTACGTCGCTCTCGCTCTGGCTGGGTCGCCGCCACATCGCGACGCCCGTGCTCACCGCTCCCCCGCCCACCATCTAGCTCGAGATCGGCGACATGGACGTGATCTCTATCGGGATCCACCAGGACGGCGGCGCTCACGTTGCGTGAGATCTTTCGCCTGGTCTATGCAGCTGTGTCCCGATGTGATGGGTCGGATACTTGGCGACAGGGCTGCTGTTGAATACGGCTAAGCAGCGGGCCGAAACGGTTAACGCTGAGCGTATAAAAACGGTTGAAACTGGTCATTGCGTCGAGAGCGTTAAGCTTCCGCTGGTGGCGAGCGGTGGCGTCAGTGGAGCTGGGAGTCGAAGTGAACGTCGCGACCCATCCCGCCTTCCGAACGCGACACCCCTCTCTCAATGTAACGCACCATTTCAACTGGAACTTGCTGAAATGTATCAAAAAGCTCACACAGCACTCCCGTAGACCCCGCACTTAGCAAATCGATACCCATGACGACGACCGAGCCCAAGCTCAACCTGATCACCGTCGTGCTCAAGGGCCCCGGCCCCGAGGACCGTATGGGTACGCCCATCAATCTGCCAACAGAACGCGACTCGGTCGGTGCAGTGCCTTGACTGTTCGCCCCAACCCGCAGTGCACAATATCAAGCTCAAGACCAAGTTCTGCAAGCTCACGGCCAACTTCAACGCCAAGCGTGGCGTGGTGCCCAAGACGTTCCGTTTCCTCGGCCCGGACGGAGACCGCCTCAAGGAGGACAGCACGGCGTCGCTGGCCGAGGTGCGTAGAGCGCGAGTTGTGCCCGTCCCGCCGATACTTACCCTCAACCTTTCCGCATCTGGCTCGACATTGGCGATAATGACGAGATCACTGTCGTGCACAACCAGGACGGCGGTGCGCTCGCGTTTTAACTCTGGTTTGGCTCGCACGCCCCATCGCGGTCACGCCGAGTGTTATAAATCCCGCTTGGACGCGTTCTCGCGCCCATTCTTTTGCTGCGCGTACTAGAGGGTTTGGTCACGTCTCTGGCGCAGTTTCTCCGTGTTGCGCGAGCCGTCGGAGTGGGTGATGGCCGCCCAGATGGCTGGTGGTCGCGGCGATGGCCAATTCGCATCTGAAGGACCATGCACTCATCTCTCCTCTCCCTACACAACACAAAGTCTCGAAATGTAACGCACCATGAATGCCGAGACTTGCTGCAACGAATCGACTAAGCTCACGCCTACTCGCTATCCGTGTATCCCGCGCACTCAGCCACCATGACCAACGGCGAACTCGACGACAACTCGGTGGTGACGGTCGTCTTCAACGGCCCCGGCCCCGAGAACCGGCTCGGTACGTCGCCCATCTCACAAGCAGCTTCTCAGCAACCCGCTCACACTCGCTCGAACAGAGATTAAGGCCAAGGCCAAGACGCCGTTCTGCAAGCTCGCGACCGCCGTGATGAAGAAGCGCGATGTGGGACCGAAGACGTACCGCTTCTTTGACCCGCTTGGCCAGAAACTCAAGGCGACGGCCGAGCAGACGCTCAAGGAGGTGCGCCGACCGTGTCGACGTGTGGCGATGGGACCGCTCGCTGACCTCCCGCGACGTTGAATGTAGCTCGATATCCGTGACATGGACGAGGTTGCGGTGCATCTCAGCCAGGAGGGTGGCGCTGTTGACGAGTAGGCCTTGCTGCTGGCCATGGCACGACGACACCTTGGTTCCGCGGCCGGAAGTCTGGTCCGACTCGCTTTCGCCGCGACCCGTCGTGGCCGACCCGTGGTTCGATTGCATATACCATAATACTAGTCTGTTGTCGCGTGAGGGGTCTGTCCGATGGCCAGCGTGATGGCCGACCAGATGGCAGTCGGTCAGGGGTCGATGGCAACTCAGCTGAACTGAGCCACCCTTGCGCTTCCGCTTCTTCTCCCCCCTTCCACGACACTTACACTAAAATGTAACACTCCATGTAACCCGGCACTTGCTGCAATGTATCGAGCGCTCACACCTCCACTCCCCGACCGCCGTGCATGCAGAAACCATGACTGCCGAGAACGACGTGGTGACGATCGTGTTCAAGGGTCCCGGCGCCGAGGAGCGCATTGGTACGACGCTCCCTCCCCCTCCGCCGCTGCCCGCCCGCTTACCGCTTCGGCGACTCATCCATCTCTCAGAGTTCAAGGCCAAGGGTAAGACCAAGTTCGCCAAGCTCACGGCCGCCTTCAACGCGCGGAAGGGCGCAGTGGCCAAGACGTTCCGCTTCCTCAGCCCTGACGGCGAGCGGTTGAAGGAGGAGCTCGAGTCGTCGCTCATTGAGGTGCGTTGTAGTCGGGGTTCTCCTGGCTCGCCGCGCCATGCTGACCGCCGCCTCGCGCACCCGCGCGAACTAGCTCGATATTGGCGACCAGGACGAGATTGTCGTGGAGAACAACATGATTGGCGGCGCTCGCATCGCCTGAAGCTCCTCCCCGCTCGCGGCTTAGGTGCTGTGCTAGACTTGCGCGCAAAATCTCAATGTATCCTTCGCTACCGCCACCTGCACTCGAGCCCCACGGCTCAATCAACCATCGGCACCGCGAGCCCCGCGTCCGCCACCCCCGCCGCCCCCGCCGCCGAAGACGCCGCGTCGATAGCGCGGACCGCGTCGTCGATCCGCGCAAACTGCCACTGCATGCCGGGGTAGAGGAACGGGCGGAGGTCGAACCGGTTATCGTCAGTGCCATAGCTCTCGGCGTGGTACGCGGGCGTGAGCGTGGTCATCTTGTGGCGGTTGATGTTGTAGAAGAAGAAGAAGCGCTTGACCTTGGCGGCGACCTCGGCGGCCGGGAGCCGCGGCGCCCACTCGCGCACGAGCGCCGTGAACATGGAGAAGGGCCCGCACTTGGCGACCTTGCGCAGGCGGCCGTACACGGACAGCTCGGCGTACGTCATGCCCATGTCGACTTCATCCGCCTGGACGTAGTCGGCGGTCGACGGCTCGAGTTCGGCCGTCGGCGTCGCGTCGAGGAACCCGGTGAGGACCGGGAGCTCGAACTCCCGCTGCGCCCACGCGATGAAGGCGCGGAGGTCCGTCTTCGAGATCCCGCCGATCGGGTTGAGGTCCGCCGACGAGCAGTCGTACTTGGTCAGGTACCCGCGCAGGGACTCGTCGACGTTGGCGGACCCGAGCACCAGCAGGCTGCCGGTGCGCCCGCGCACCCAGCACAGCAGCTGCGCGAACAGGTAGCTGAGCACCATGCGCGACCGCGCCTGGATGTTCTGCAGCGCCAGGTTCTCGGCGCTCGACCCTCCGTGCACGCGGAACTGCGGCGTCTTGCCCGTCACCGCCGCGAAGGTCGCGACCAGCGCGCGCGTGATCGAGTCGATGGGCACGTTGAGGTGGTACGCGCCGATCGCAGCCGCCAGACCCGCCGCGCGCCCGCGCGTCTCGGCCGACGAGTGCTCGGCCGACAGGTAGCACGTGTGGAACAACCTCCCACAAATCTCCTCGGGCGACGCGGGGACCCAGTCCGAATCAACGGGCTCGCCAGCGATCCGGCGCACGTCCGCGAGCACCTGCGGCGTGTGCTCGTCGCCTGCGACGACGGCGGCGTGGACGAGGCGGCACATGGAGAAGACGATGACGGCGGTCGCGCACGAGTCGATGCCGCCGGACAGCGGCAAAAAGTAGCCCTGGACGCGCGACCGGCGCAGGTAGTCCCACAGCCAGCACGCGGGGCCGAGCGCGATCTCCTCCTCTGACGCGCACACGGCAGGCTCGAACGGGCGCGACGGGCGGAGCAGGAGCGGGCCGGTCGGCGGGGCGGCGACCGCACGGCGCGGCGCAGCGGTGGCGTCCGGGTGCGCTGGGTTGGGCAGGGCCGTGTCCCAGACGGACCGCGACAGGGCGACGTCGACGTGAACGCGCGGGTAGCGCGGTGCGGCGGCGGCCTGGAGGTTGGACGAGATGCGGCCGGAGCGGAACGAGCGCACGTCCTCGAGGTCGACGACGGCGGTGACGACCTCGACGTCTTTCAGGGAGAACTGGGACCCGAGCGCGACCACGTCGCCGTTGACGGCAACGAGCGCGCTGCCGTCGTAGTAGATGCGCTCGCCGTCGCACCCCTGCTGGTTGGCGTACAGGTAGACGCCGCCGCATTTTCGGGTGGCGCCGCGCACGAGGTCGAGCCGCGTGGCGAGCTTGCGCAGCTCGTGGTGCGACCCCGACGAGTTGGTGAACACCTCGACGCCGTCGAGCGCCATGGCGACGTGCGGCGAGTCCGCGGCGAACACCTCCTCGCACATCTCGACGCCGACGACGGTATCGCGCGTCGCGACGACCGCGTCGCCGAACGGGACCGTGTGCTGCCCCGTCGCCGCGGCGACCATGCGCGGCAAAACGTGGTCCTCGGTCGTGCGCGGCTGCATCCACGGCGTGAACCAGCGCATCTCGCGGTAGTTGCCGTCGTTGGCCATGAGCAGCTTGGGCCGGATCAGCACGATCTTTCCAGAGTGCACGAGCACGCGGCAGTTGTAGTTGACGCCGCGGTGCTTGACGGGCATGCCGAAGTCGCACAGCATCTCCCCACCGGCACACGCCGGGTGCTGCAGCAGCTCGACCAGCACCTGCCACGCGTGCAGGTACGTGTCGCCCTCGAGAAAGTGGTCGTTGCACCCGTAGCCGGTGATCTCGAGCTCGGGCCCGATGCGCAGCGTTGCGTGCTGCTCGAGGGCGACGTCGAGCGAGCGGCGGATCCGCGAAAGGTTCCCGTCGAAGTCGAGCGCCCACTGGTTAAGCGAGCACGTCGCGACGACGGCGAGGTGGCCCATCTTGATGCGTTGCAGCGAGTGTATGTGAGGGCCTATGAGCGGCCGATCATTCGTGGGGAGAGAGAAAGGGGACGTGGTCGGCGCGCCGTTTTGATCAACACGTCTCTGTCGGCCACTCGCGTGTTGGGGATCAGAGTCGTATCAAATCTGCGAGGCTGAATAGTGTATTCGTATCTATCCTCTAGCCGCGACGGTCGCCGTCGTCTTCGCCGCCGAGGCAGTCGCGGACGAAGCAGCCCGGCGGGCCTCGCCGAGCACGGCGGCGCTGGCCTCCTTGACCCACTCCTGGTCGACGCGACTCACGCCGCGAATGAACCAGCGGCCGGACTCGCCGCCGACGAGCTCGACAAATGACACGACGGGGATCTTCTTACCGAACAGGACGCTGGACGGGTGGATCGACACGGCGTGGCGGCCCGCGAGCGTCGCGTACCGGCCGTCGGGTTGGAGGAACGCGACCTGGCCAAAGTACCCGCGGAGGTAGCACCGGAGCAGGTCCTCGGTGGGCGCGGTGCGCGTCGACAGCGTCGTCGCCGTCCCCCGAACCTGGTCGGCGAGCTGGTTGCGGATGCTCAGCACCTGGCGCACGTTGCGCTGGTTGATGTAGTGCGCGTGGCACCATTTGTCGTCGCCCTGCACCTCCTCGTACGCGCGCAGCGCGTTGAGCCACGTCACCAGGTCGCCGTCGCTCGAAATGAACTTGCGCCGCTGCTCGAGCGCGTCGTCGCGCGCGTCGCCCGACGGCGTGTAGAAGACCGTCTCCTGCGACAGCAGCGCCAGGAGCGAGAGCAGGTCAACCGTCACGCCCTCGGCCTCGGCCGCCACCAGCACGCGCGCGACCGCCGGGTCGAGCGGGTACCGCGCCATGCTGCGGCCCGTACTCGTCAGCGCGCGTGTCGCCTTCTCGAGCGCGCCCAGCAGCACCAGCTGCTGGTGCGCCGCGACCAGCGACTCCTGCAGCGGGCGCTCGATGAAGTCGAACCCGAGCACGTCCTCGACGCCCGACGCCTTGAGCTGCAGCACCACGTTGGCCAGGTTCGCCCGCTTGATCTCGGCCGGCGTGTTCGGGTCGAGCCCCGCGAACGCGTCCTCCGTGTACAGGCGGTACACGCGGCCGGGCGCCTCGCGGCCCGCACGGCCCGCGCGCTGCAGCGCCGCCGACTTGGAGATGGGCGCCACCATGAGCGACTCGAGCCCGACCTTGGCGTGGTACACCTTGATCTTGGCCAGCCCGTTGTCGACCACGTACCGCACGCCCGAAATCGTCACGGACGTTTCGGCAATGTTGGTCGCCAGCACCACCTTGCGGTGGCCCGCGGGGGCGGGGTCGAAGACGGACCGCTGCATCGACATGGGCAAGTTCGCGAACAGCGGGGCGACGACCAGGTTCGGCATGGCCTTGGCGTGCTCGGTCAGCTGCGCGGCGGCCGCCTCAATGTCCTCCTGCCCGTTCATGAACGCCAGAATGTCGCCGGGCGCCTGGTTGTGGTAGATGTCGTGGATCGTGCGCAGCGTCGCGTCCACGTAGTCGGTGTTGGACGCGATGGTGTGGAACACGCGGATCTCGTGCAGGCGGCCCGGGATGTGCAGCAGGTGCGCGCTACTCGGTCGCAACGTCAGCTTGCGTCCAGTAAACGGTGATGAGTGCGAGAAAGCGTACCCCTGGAAGAAGTTGGTGAACAGGCCCGACTCGAGCGTCGCCGACATGACCACGACCTTGAGGTCCTTGCGCACGGCGAGGATGCGGCGGACCATGCCGAGCAGCACGTCGGTGCGGACGCTGCGCTCGTGGGCCTCGTCGAGTACAATGGCGTCGTACTTGTACAGCATCGGGTCGACGAGCAGCTCGCGCAGGAGCATGCCGTCGGTGAGGAACCGGATCTTAGTTTCATTGGACGTCATGTCGTCGAACCGGACCGAGTACCCGACACGCGTGCCGAGCTGCACGCCCTGCTCCTGCGCGACGCGCTGCGCGAGCGAGATGGCCGAGATCCGGCGCGGCTGCGTCACCGCGACCGACTTGCACACGCCCGCGGAGTGCAGGAACTGCGGGATCTGCGTCGTCTTGCCCGACCCCGTCTCGCCCACGACCACGACGACGGCGTGCTTGCGCACCGCGTCCACAATCGACTCGCGGTGCTCGTACACGGGCAGCGTCTTGCGCACCTTGAGCAGCGACTCCTTGGTCTTCTTGAGCGCGGACGCCTGCTCCGCCGACACGGGCGTGCTCGCCGCGGCCACCGCCTCGGCCTTGGCACCCGTCAGCGCCTTGCGCGGACGCTTTGCCGCCGCAGCGGCGCCGCCGCCGGTCGCGGGCACGATGTCGCCGTGCTTGGCCGGGCGCTTCTTCGCCTTGCCGGGCTTGGCCGATGGCGCCGCAGCGGGCGTTGCAGCCGGTTTCTGCGCGGTAGGATCCATGGTAGCCGTCATGTTTTGGTGGATGGCGGAGGGAAGGCGAGGGGGACGCGCAGATCGCGGCCGCGACGGTCGGGCCGTGCATTTGCCGCGTCACGTGAGCGGTTGTCTCGCACCGCGCTCGTGTCTCGCGGCCCCAGCCACACGCGACCGCCTCCGCCATCGCGCGTGCCGATCACCGGCGCGTTTGGTATTTGCCATCCTGATCAGGAAGGCAAGTTCGCGGGAGACATCTCAATCCGGTGCGCAACATGCACGACGCGTCGCGTCGCGGCGCACCGCATCGTGGTTCCCACGAAGGAATGGAACCTCGATCGATGCCCGCAGCCGTGCAAGCGCGCGCGGCCATGGCCTCCTAAAACCTGAGGCTCGCCTCGCCGCCCGTCCTCACTCCTTACCAAGCATCCTCTATCGCGCCTCCCCGCCAAATGTCCGCTTCGCACGAGTCCCAGAACAAGCGCAAGGCCCTCGAGCAGCAGAAGGCCGTGCTCCTCGAGCTGCAGCGGGAGCTCGACCAGCGCATGCAGCCGCGCAGCCCGCAGCAGCCCGCGCAGCGCAGCCAGACCGTGCCGCAGCCGCTGCGCGTCCAAGCTCCGTCGCAAAAGTCGCGTGCCGAAGCGCCGTCGCAGCAGTCGCGTTTTGAGGCGCCGTCGCAGAAACCACGCGTCCACGCTCCGGCGCAGAAGCAGCAGCACCAGCAACCGCGTCACGCGCCGCAGTCGTTCGGCGACGGCCTCATGGCCACGATCGGTGCCGCGGCGTCGGTCGGGATCGCCGTGTACGGGACTGTCAGCGCCGCGCTCGCGGCGTCCAAGGACGGCAAGTTCACGGCCGCCGAGATGCTCGACATTGGCGCCAACGCGGCGCGCGTCCCCGGCCTCCTCGGTCCCGCGGGCGGACTTGCGACGCAGCTGACGGGCCGCATGGTGCGCGACGAGCGGGCGGAGGCGGCTGCCTCGGAGGTCTCCAAGACGATGTGCCCGCGCGAGTGCATTTCGTCGAGCGGGAGCGCGTACGTTGAGGAGGCGGGCTCGGCGGCGGCCGCGGAGGATGGCGGGCTGCTCGAGGAGGCGGGTTCATTGGCGAGCTGGTGTCGAATTTCTTTGGCTGAGGTGTGATGTTTTCGTCTCGAATAGTAACAATTGGACTTTTCTTCTACTTGCGCGCGAACTTGATCGAAGCTCGTGGGTGAGCGAGCGTAAGCTGAGTCAGGAATGGGGGACGCGTTGCGCCACACCGCTTACGCGCGCTTCTCACGTTTCGGGGCTTGGCCTCCGCCCAAAATCACAGTAAAACTCGGTTACACGAGCTTAGCGGGATCCGCGGTCTGGTACTCGATCGACTCACGAAGGAAGCAGTAAGATGGTACGATTGTTACTGTTCCGCAAAGTGATGCGACTGGAGCGGATCCTCATCCCAGAAACAAACGGGAGCACAGTTTGGAACCTCTTGCGTCTCAAAACGGCAACCAGCGCCTTGATTGACTCAGAACAGTACAACGAGCTAACAAAGCTGTGATCATGTTGCCCGGCGGAGCCTCGCAGGGATCTTTTACCGAGCTGGACAGTAATCTGGAGTACCGCGGCATGCGACGGCGCCGGAAGCAGGCGGGTGCACCAACGAGTACAAAAAGGAGCGTGATCCCGCCTCGCTTCGCCAATCACTCGCCACTTAACGACCAAGCCCTCCAATATGTCGACCTCGCAGGATATCCAGAAGAAGATGATGGAGCTGGAGCAGCAGTACGCCATTGCTGTCAAGCATGAGCAGGCGCAAGAGCTCAAGAAGCGGCAGGCGCTCAAGAAGAAGCCGGTGCCCGAGCGGCAGCCGCCCAAGATGCAGTCCAAGATGCAGCCGCCCAAGATGCAGCCGCCCAAGATGCAGCCGCCCAAGCAGCAGCAGCCGCCGATGAAGAAACATGATCTCGAGCACGTCAAGCGGACCAAGGAGAACGTGCCGAGTCAGCCGCAAAAGCAGGGCGGCTTCCGCCCGACCATGGCCAAGGTCGGAACTGCTGTTGCAGTTGGTCTCGGCGTCGGTGGGACGGTCAGCGCCATCACTGCAGCCGGCCAGGACGGCCAGTTCACGCCCAAGGAGGCGCTCCACATTGGCGCCAACGTGGTTCGGACGACTGGCGTGCTCGGGATGGGTGGCTCGGCGTTGACTGGGTACACTGGCAAGATGGTCCGCGACGAGCAGGCGGCCGCCGTGGCCGTCGCGGCCGAGGAGGACATGGATTCGGCGGACATAATGGCGCGGGATACGGCGATGGTCGACGACGCGGAGCTAGATGACGAGGCGTGGCTGGACGAGGACACGCAGGATCTTGACACGTTCGACCCAAACGAGTACGCCCGCGGCGTCGAGGAGCTGGACGATGCCGACGTGGACGCCCACGACTACGAGGATTCGGCCGATCTCGATGTCGACGTGGATGCGGACGCCTACAACTTCGACCCGGTCGAGGTTGACACGGGTTCCTGTGATTTCGAGGGGCCGGATGATGCTGAGGTCGACGAGAGCGTGTTTGAGGAAGTCATTGGATTTGTTGGAGAGCTGCTTGGAGGTCTGTTCTCATGAAGGATTTGAAGTCCCTATGGCCGCTGTACTGTTATTCATTCTCGCTCGTGCATGTCGTATACATTTTGTTTGAACCAACCAACCGGCAGATTAAAAAGATGATGCGGACCTCATGCTTACACTTAAACGGGTCGCTTCCTTGACGTCTGCAAACGCCTTGATGTCCGCAGCACGTTGGAGCGCGTTCTCAGCGTACTTGCCGGTCACTGAACCTCAAAGCTATTTTTTTGACGCCTGTTGAGGGCGGTGACTGCTTGAAGAGATGCGCCAAGCTTAAACTGCTGGTATCGTGTTTTTCTGGCCGACCTTTACTTGTCTGAAGTAGGTTTCATTCACCGAGCAGATCAAAAGCGGCGCGAAGCAAAAGCTAAGCGCTTCGACGCAGCGCAGGCGGCGGCATCCCCATTCCAGGGTGCGGGGTCCTACGTGTTCTAACCACTCGACTGTGTGGGGCTGTTTGTACGAGGCGTGCCGTCGCATTTGTGGGACACGGCGCGCGGTCTGCGGCCGTGTGAGACAAGACGCGAGCGTGTGAGACATGCGCACGTGATATCTCGACGCGTCGCCGTTGTTTGTTTTCCGGCTTGCATTCCCGCTTTGTCTGTCCCTCAATTTCTTCGAGAACGTGATGCCGCTTGGCACGACTCGGCAATCCCCTCGACGGACTGAGTCGAGTTGCGGCGCGAGTTGCCGCTGGCCGAGGCGCATGCGCGGGCGCAGTTCGAGCAGTTCTCTGCACTACGCTTCAAGTTACGGCCAATCGTTGTCAGCCTCACAGTGGCCGTCGCCCCAACTTGTTCCCCGCCTCGCGGAGCCATCCCACCGAGCTCTCGCCCGTCCCCACAGTCAAGTTTGAACTAGTGATCTTCAGTACATATGCGCTCACTATCAACACCTCCCCACTACGCCGCATCCAGCCTCGCAAGGCGGCGCTCCTCGAGCAGCAACAGGCTCTCGCGCAGCAGCAGCGCAACCAGTCGCGTTTTCAGTAGCCCCATCAGCAGCCTCAGCGGGGCAGCCGCCTCTGCCTCGGCGCCATGATTGGCGCGGCAGCCTCGCTGGGCGCCGGCGTACTTGGAACCGCGGGCGCGGTGATATCGGCTGCCAAGGACAGCAAGATCACGCCGACCGAGTTCCTGGACATTGGTGCGAACGCGGCGCGCGCGAATGGCCTGTTCGGACCCGCGGGCGGGCTCGCGACGCAGGCGACGGGCAAGCTGGTGCGCGACGAGCAAGCGGCGGTCGCGGCCGAGGAGAGCGTGCTCCCGGCAGACACGCCCATGTTCGACCCGAGCGAGTACGAGCGCTTCGGCAGCGGGTACTTGAGGAGGAGGGCGGGCTGGTCGAGAAGGCCGGCGGGCTCCTTGGCGAGCTGCTGGGCAGTTTCACTGCCTGAGCTCCTCGTTGTGGGGTCATTCATTCATAAAAGCGATATCTGTCTTCCCGTCGACGCTCGATACCGTGCGCGGCCGCGGCCCGATACGCGCTGCGACGGACGCGTCAAACAATCACGTGGGGTCTCGCGCCGCTCATCGGGTCCGCTTTTGACGCGCGAGCGAGGGAGACACTTTGCAACGTTCCAGATTAGCGCGCATCCCGACGGGAGCCCTCATTGCTCACCCGCGTCCGCGTCCGCACTTCCGCCATGGCGAGTCGCCCGCGAGCGCCGAGATCCGCGTCTTGGCGGCGGTGGGCGGCGCGTGGCGACTTGACCGCCGCGGCCGCCGCCACCTCGCCGCAACCCCCCAACGAAGCCTGATCCGCTACTTAAACATGTATGCTTCCCCGCGCGACTTGCTGCATCGCGAGCGCACGAACCTGACGCCTCGATCGCCGCCATGCTCGCAGCCTCAACGAACATGTCCGAGTCGAGCGCCGATACCAACGTCAAGGGCTCGACGAGCCGGTTCCTCGCCGATTCGGTCGACGAGCTCGCCACACACTCTTCGTCGTCTTCGCACCCGCACACGCCCGCGCGCGCCTCGGCGCAGAGTCTCGCTGCGAAACCCGACCACGATGCGGACGCGGCGCTCGCGAGCCCCGGTCGCACGCTGCCCATCTACCCGGACCTCGAGACGCTGTACGCTTCGGGGACGCACGCGCAGCGCGGCCGCGTCGCCGAGCTCGTCGCGGCATTCGAAACCGCATTCCCGGGCGTCGGCCGCCCCGCCTTCATCGCGCGGGCGCCGGGCCGCGTGAACCTGATCGGCGAGCACATCGACTACGCGGGGTTCGCGGTGATGCCGATGGCGATTGACCGGGACCTGCTGATCGCCGTCGCGAAGCGGCCGATCCCCTCGGGGACCAACGGCGCGAGGAAGCCGCGCGTGCACGTGCGTTCGGCGGGGTACCCGACGGCGGTCGATTTCGACCACGACCACAACCGCGGGCGGATCTGCACGATCGACGCGGCGGTGCTCGACTGGGGCAACTACTTCAAGGCCGGGTACAAGGGCGTGTACGCGCAGCTCGCGCTGCCGGAGCCCGCGTACGACCTGTTCTGCTGCATCCACTCGACGGTGCCCGCCGGATCGGGGTTATCGAGCTCGTCGGCCATGATCGTGGCGACCGTGATCGCCACGCTGTACGCGGCGAACCCGGCGCGCGCCCGGACCGTCCCGCTCGAGAAGATCACGAATATCGCGATCGAGTCGGAGCGGCTCGTCGGCGTCAACTCGGGCGGCATGGTACTTTTGCTTCGCGCGCACCGTCGCGGACGACTCACTGACCAGCCCCGCAACGAACGTAGGACCAGTCGATTTCCGTCATGGGCCAGCGCGGCGCGGCCGCCGTGGTGCACTTCACGCCCTCCCTCCGCGCCGACCCGCTCCCGCTCCCCGCCGCGGGCGTGTTCGTGGTGGCGCACTCGATGGTGACGGCCGACAAGCACGTGACGGCGCCGCGCAACTACAACCTGCGCGTCGTCGAGACGCGTCTGGCGGCGGCGCTGCTGGCCAAGGACGCGGACCTGCCGCTGACGGTGCCGGACCTGCACGGAAACCCGCGGCCCGTGGTGCTGGCGGACCTGGTCCCGTGGGCGACCTGCGAGTCGCTGGGCGACGTCGCCGCAGCGATCCGCGCGCTGGCCGAGCAGGCCGAGACGCTTCTGTTCCACGGGAACCGCGGCGAGTTTGGCGAGTGGTCGCTCGACGAAGTCGTGGCGGCGCTCGAGGTGTCGCGCGACGAGATCCGGACCCGGTACCTGGCCGCGTTCCCCGTCACATTCCACGCGCTGCGGCTCGGCGCCCGGACGCGGCACGTCCTGTCGGAGGCGCTGCGCGTCCTCGACGCCGCGGACCTGCTCACATCCACCAAAGACCCGGCGGCGGCGTTCGGGAAACTCATGGACGCGAGCCACGCGTCGTGCACGGACCCGTACGAGTGCAGCCACACGGAGCTCGACATGCTGGTGTGGGTCGGCAAGCGCGCGGGCGCGCTCGGGTCGCGGCTGACGGGCGCCGGGTGGGGCGGGTGCACCGTGCACCTGTTGGCGGACGCGCGCGAGGTGCCCGAGTTCGTCGGCCGCCTGTTCGTCGACTACTACGAGCCGCGCGGCGTCGCGTCGCCCGAGTCGATGCTCGACAAGTACGTGTTCGCGTCGGCGCCTGGGCCCGGCGCGGGTGTCCTGACCGGCTGGGATTGAGTTATATAATGAACGGGTTATATGAAGCTCATCAACGCGCCCCTCCCGCTCCCGCCCTCGCTCGCGGCAGGGAACAGCCGCGCAAACTCGGCCGCCGCTTCCGGGGTCGCAAAGACCGCCGTCGCGGACCGCCGCGACCACCGCCCGCGCACCACCACGACACAGTCGCCCGCGTTGCTGACCTCGAACGAGCGCAGCGGGCCAGAGAGCGCCCACTGCGCGTCGCACGCCCCGCCGCGCAGGACCACGAGATAACCCTGCCTTGCGGATGCCGTCGGGTCTTCTTCCAGGAGACACCACAACGCGCCGTCCTCCTCCTCTTCTTCTTGCGAAAACAGCGACGTGCAGACCAAGCGCACGGGGTACCGCGCCGTCAGGTAGTCGACCTCAGCGACCTCCTCCCAGCTCGCGGCCGACGCAGTCGCCGCTGCGGACTGCAGCGGGAGCGCGGCGGTCGAGGCGGGCGGAGGCATCGCAGACGACCGGCGCAGGAGCGTCATGAGGGACAACGGCGGCGTGGCCGCGGCCGGGTTGCTGCTGGGCCCCGACAGCGCGGACCGCCGCCGGTGCATCGGCGACGCGTAGAAGATGCTCCCGCGCGGCGCGGTCCCCGTCCCCGCCGCGCGCGGGTTGGTCGGCGGGAGGGCGAGGGTGACGTGGCGCGCGACGGTCGCGACGGGCTCGGGGTCAGGTTCCGCGGTCGCGGGTGGCGGCGGTGGCGCAGCTGCTGGTTTGGCCGCGGGGATCGCGATGACCGGCGGAGCCGGCGGCGGCGGCGCTGGCTCGTTCAGCTTGACCCGTCCCGACGCCGCGCGCGCGCGAGCGACCGCCGCGAGGTCCGCGCGTACACGCAGGCCCGCGATCCGGTTAACGAGCTCGCCATCTCCGTCCTCGTCCGCCACCCGCCCGACACTCCCGCGCCGCGCCCGCGCGCGCTGGCGGTACCACCTGGTGTGCAGCGGTCCCGCCACGCCCACAACCGACGTGAGCGCGGCGTAGACGATGAGGCAGATAAAGAACCCGGTAAACCTGGACACCGCATCGGCCAGGATCACGACCGTAGCGAGCACCCCCGCGAGCGTCGCGTTCGCGAGGGCGAACGTCCACCGGCGCGTCTCGTTGAGATTGAACCGCGCGTCCCACGCCTGCGCGGCGCGGACTCCCAAAAACACGAGCGCGAGCGCGTGGAACGCGAACACGCCCGTGAGCGTCGCTGCGTACGCGTCGTTGGGCGAGCGGCACTGGCAGACGAGGCTGTAGCTCGAGACCGAACGCGTGATGCGGACCACGGACGCGTCGCACGCCAGGACGTAGTACGCGCCGGCGGCGGTGTAAGGGACCGCGAGACCTGCGAGCGTGGCGAGGGTCGCGAGCGACATGGACTGCGGGCGCGAGCCGTCGAGCATCTGCGCGTACGCGACGACGGTCCGGGATACCGTCGCCGCGGGGGCGTCGCGCTTCGATTCCCTGGATGCGGTCGCGGACGGCGTCGTCTCCTCGGAGTTGGTCAGCGGGACCGTCACTGGCGTCACATCGGGCGCGGCGGTGCGGCCGAGCAGGTTGAGCGAGTGCGACGAGATCCCGCGGGCGAGATTCCCCATACTCTTGCGCAGCGCCCCGCCGCCGCCCGCGAGGACCGCGGACATGGAACTGAGCGTGCGTGCGCGCGGGACGGTCCCACCCCCGCCGCTACTCGAAGCACCGGACCCGGCGGACCCGTTGGTCAGGAACCGGCTGCGCTTGATTCTCCCACCCCGCCCTCCGCCTCCACCCGCCGCGGCGGCCGCGGCCGCGGGCTTGACGACCGTGGCGAGATAATACCGGTAGACGCGGTGGATCATGACGATCCGTGGCGCCGCCGCGGCAATGAGCCCGCATGGCACGCACGTCAGGAACACGAGGCGGACGTTACACATGACCGCGGACGGCGGGTCGCCGAACAGGACCGCCGCCCCAATGGCCGCGAGCGCCTGGACGTGCAGGACGACGAGCGTGGTGAGCGACGCCCGGGTGTACGGCGGGTGTCTCCGCAGGGCGACGGTGGCGGCGAGCGACGCGAGCGTGACGATTGCGGCGAGACAGGCGAAGGATTCGACGAGGCGGCCGCGGAGCGAGGACCAGACCAGGTTCGTGAGTTCCTTGCGCGTCGCGTCGAGCGGGATGGTTCCCCCGGGGAACGCGCAGTCGCGGCGGTCCGTGGTCCCGTTGGCAAAGATGCCGCCGCACAGCCAAAAGTACCAGGCCGGCGGGTCCGTCGCGGGCACGCCCGAGAAGTTGGCGGGGACGGACGTGTTGAGCGCGAACAGCGTGAAGACGGACGGGACCACGTCGCCGTGCGCGTCGAGCCACGGCAGCGGGTACGCGATCCCCGGCGCGCCGGCGGGCGTGATGTTGAACAGGTCGAACGCGACGTACTTTTCAAACACCGCGGGCACGCGGTGCGCGACCGCCGCCGTTGACCCAGCCCGCTCGGCGAGCCGGTGCAGGCCGACGGCGAGCGACACGCCGCACGCGTACGCGTTGGCGAACAGGAACGCGGCGTCGTGCGGGTACCGCTGCCCCGTCCTCCCGAAAAACTCGGTCAGGAACCGGTACCAGATGGTCACCTCGTCAAACACCCACGTCGAGGGGAGCAGGGTCGTCGAACTCCCCAAGATCCCCGTGTACGCGGCGGGGTCCGCGGCGCGCAGCTCGTCGAGCGGGGAAAAGTACGTGAAGACGACGCGCGGTTGCGTAGAGTTGAACCAGCCGCGCGACCACAGCGACGCGAGTGTCCGTGCGGCGCCGCGCGGGGACTGCGCGAGGCACAGGATGTACGTGTCCCCCGCGACCAGCGCGTTGTACGCGACGGCGAGGGTTGACGGGGACGGGTCCTCGCCCTGCACGTTCACGGCCGCGGTCAGCGCGACGCCTTCGTCGGCGGCGTGTGCCTGGATCGCGGCGCCCACTACAAAGTGTCTCGGGTCAGTCCACGCCCAAGCAGTGCACACCGTAAAACGTACGCCCGCCCATAAACCAGTCCGTCCCGTCAAACACGATCCCGACGCGTGCCCAGCCGTAGGCGCGGCACCACCGGAACAGGGCGTGCTCGAGCGTCTCGGACGACGTCATGTAGCGGAAAAAGTGCGGGTACAGGCGCTTGTCGGAGAGCTCGGCGGCCGAGGCCAGGTACGAGCACACGGGGACGTGCAGCGGCGCCGTCACCAGCGACACCTGCTTGCTGTCCTCGGACGTGCTCGTCACGATCGCTGACGCGTTGTTCTGCAGGGCCTCTACGCGGCAGCGAGAGTTAGGTGGGGTGTGGTGAGGGGGGAGTGGATGGCGTACCCAGGGCACCAAAGATGGCCGTCCCACCGCCGCTCTTCGTGCCCGACACCGGCGTCGTGTCGGTGACGACCACGTCGACGCGCGCGCCCGCGAGGTACCCCGCGGCCTGCGCGTCGCGCACCGCGTACCGCAGCGCGTCGGCTGCCGCGTGGTTCTCGTGCACCAGCGCCTCGTCGCGCATCGGGGCGACCAGCTACGCTCGGCGTGGGCGTCAGCTTCGTGCAGTGTTGCAGGGTCTAGTGGTACTCACGCTGATCCGGATCACATCCTCGGCGGTGACAAGGTCGAGCGTCAGGAGGAGACATAACAAGATGAGAGTCGCGACCAGCGCGCAGCGGACTCGGCGGCAGCGGCGGCGCAGCGGCGACGCGGCGAACATCGGGCGGCCGGTATGGTCGCGGCAGCAGCGCGTTGCATGCGGTTCATGGGGCGGCCGGCCAGCGGCTCGCCTGTTCCGTCTTTGCGGGAAGGAGAAGCGCGGCGGAAGCGCGGCGCGGAAGCTTGCGGCAGCCAGCGCGCTGAGGTGCGAGACACTTTTGTCTCTCGCTGCCTCGCCCGCTGACGTGATCTCCTCCCATCTCATCCGATCGCCGCTCCCCCTTCGACAGCAAGACTCCCCGCAACAAATGAGCGATTACAGCAGCGAGAGCGACACGGATCCGTGGGCGGGCGACGTCGATGAGCTCGAGTGGCAGCGTTCCGTGTACGAGCGCGAGTACGAGCGGATGCGCCAGGCGCACAAGGATGTGCGTATCCTACGCTCTCACCTCGCTGGTTGATCATTGACAGTACGCCTACCAGGCCGGGTACCGCGAGGGCATCATCGAGGGCAAGGACCAGACGATGCAGGCCGGGTTCGACGACGGGTTCCGCACGGGCAGCGCGCTTGGCGTTGAGGCGGGCAAGCTCGTTGGCAAGCTGCGGTACCTCATCCTGTCCCTCTCATCGTTCCTCACTCGCTCACCCGTCCATCTGTCTAGCGCATCGCTCCTGCTCCTGTCGCTGACGCAGAAACACCATCCCTCCCCGTCAACTGCGGACCGGCTGACGCGCGGCAACGCGCTGCTGTCCTCGGTCGCGGCGGCCATGGGCAGCGTCGAGCGCGTGTTCCCGCCGGCCGAGGCCAAGCAGCTGTACGACGAGTCGGTCCTCCTTGACGGGCTCGGCGAGGTGCCGCCGCGCGTCGGTGCCATGGTCGCGTCGTGGGCGGGTCTGCGGGCGGACGTGGACGCGTTCTGTTCCAAGTAGTCCGCGTTGCAAATCAAACAATGTTCGTTCCGTCGTATAACAATCGAGAGGTCGGGTGGGGTAGAAGGTAGGAAGGCGAGTGTTCACTGCTGCTGGCGGAACTCCTCGGCGACGACGAGGGCGCGCGACGCGGGGCTCTCGACGGGGTTCTTCCAGAACGTGTCCTGGTTCCACTTCTTGCGGTCGTCGAACGACAGCTTGCCGATGGGCCCGCGCAGCGAGTTCTGGTTGAGCGCGAAGAGGTACGCGGTCGCGGCAAAGCCCGTGCCGAGGCCGAACACCATGCCCATGTTGCGCTCTAGACGTGCAGGGGGACGCGGAGGGTGAGCGGTGCGTGACGTGATGAGAGGAAGAGGCAGTCGTACGGCGGAGACCGATCAGCGCGCCGGTCGCGAACCCGCCGGCGGCGGCACCGACGGCGTCGTCGCCGTGGCGCGCCTGGCTGACGGCGCACGAGGTGCCGGCGAAGGCGCCACCGAGGAGCGCTACACGATTGCACAAGTTCAGGGTCCAGATCCCCACACACAACTTTCACGGGAAATGCCTACCGCCCTGGGCCGTGGTCGAGGCCAGGTAGCGCGTGACCGAGGACCCGGCGGGCAGCTGGTGCGTGTAGGCGAGGACGGCGGCGCCGAGGAACAGGCCGGCAAACGCGGTGGCGGCGCCGACCTGGATCGCCTCGTGCAGGCAGGCGCGGTCGGGGACGAGAGCGTGGTCCTCGGCGGTCATTTCAGCGGGGAGGTTGATCCGTTGCGTTAAGTGGTGGCAGATGCGTCTCGCTCTCACGGCGCGTGGCGAGGGGATATCAAGCGCGGTCGGCGGCGACGGTGGAGGAGCGATCGTAAGAGTGGTAAACGATGCGCGATGGGCGTGGCAGGCGCGTCAGCCCTCGGTATCCGGATGGGCATTTCGGGATGGCCGGGATGCCCGGATCGCGGCGCGCGATCATGCGGATCCGAGGCGCCGGAACGCAGGGCGCGGCGCGTTCCGGGAGTCGCCGGGCACGGGCGAGTGACGTCTGCAGGGCGCGCATGAGATTCACGCGTCGGGCAACGCGTGACGCGGCGGGAGGCGCGCGGCCCGAGACTGCCCGAACTCCACTCGCCTTTGCGGAAAGGTCGCCGCCGCCGATGGCTGCGGCCGACCGAGCTCGCCGCCCCCAACGCAACGTATAAAGAGCGGCCGGTTCCCCGCCCCCGCATCGCCGCTCCCTCCCCTCGCACCCTCCCCGCTGCGACCCCCTTTACGCCATCGACACCATGACCACCACCACCCTCCCCGCCGGCGTGCAGCTCCTGGCGCCCGTGCCCGAGGCGGCGCGCGGGATCCTGACCCACGACGCGCTGCACTTTGTTGCGACGCTGCACCGCACCTTCAACGCGACGCGCAAGAACCTGCTGCTGAAGCGGCAGCTGCGGCAGCAGCAGCTGGACGCGGGCCACCTGCCCGACTTCCTGCCCGAGACCAAGGCGATCCGCGACAACGCGGCGTGGCAGGGCGCCAAGCCGGCACCTGGCCTCGTCGACCGGCGCGTCGAGATCACGGGCCCCGTGGACCGCAAGATGGTCATCAACGCGCTCAACGCGGGCGCGCAGACGTTCATGGCCGACTTCGAGGACTCGACGGCGCCGACGTGGGAGAACGTGGTGCTCGGCCAGCAGAACATGAAGGACGCCATCTACCGCTCCATCTCGTTCACGGCGCCCAACGGCAAGGAGTACAAGCTGCGCGACGACGGCAAGGTCGCGGTTCTGCTCGTCCGGTACGCTTATTACTCTCCTCCCTCTGGTCTCACTCACATGAACCACGCTGACCGACCCCCCACCTCGAACGAATGTAGCCCCCGCGGCTGGCACATGGAGGAGAAGCACCTGCTCATCGACGGGCAGCCGTGCTCGGCGTCCATTTTCGACTTTGCGCTCTACTTCTACCACACGGCGTGGAAGTCGGTGGAGATTGGCCAGGGCCCGTACTTTTACCTGCCCAAGATGGAGTCGCACCTCGAGGCGCGGCTGTGGAACGACGTGTTCAACATGGCGCAGGACTGGATCGGCATGCCGCGCGGCACGATCCGCGGGACCGTGCTCATCGAGACGATCCTGGCCGCCTTCGAGATGGACGAGATCATCTACGAGCTGCGCGAGCACTCGGCCGGGCTCAACTGCGGCCGGTGGGACTACATTTTCTCGTACATCAAGAAGCTGCGCCAGCACCCGCAGTTTGTGCTCCCCGGCCGCGCCGACGTGACCATGACCACCCCCTTCATGGACGCGTACGTGCGCCTGCTCATCCAGACGTGCCACAAGCGCGGCGTGCACGCCATGGGCGGCATGGCGGCGCAGATCCCGATCAAGGGCGACGCGGCCGCCAACAACGCGGCCATGGGCAAGGTGCGCGCCGACAAGCTGCGCGAGGTGCAGGCCGGGCACGACGGGACCTGGGTCGCGCACCCGGACCTGGTGCCCCTCGCGCGCGCCGTGTTCGACGAGCACATGCCCGGCCCGCACCAGATGCACGTGCGGCGCGAGGACGTCGTTGTCACGGCGGCCAACCTGATCGACCCGGCGTGCAAGGGGACGATTGACGAGAAGGCGATCCGCACCAACATCAACATTGCGCTCATGTACACGGAGGCGTGGCTGCGCGGGTCCGGGTGCGTGCCGATCCACAACCTCATGGAGGACGCGGCGACGGCCGAGATCTCGCGGTCGCAGCTGTGGCAGTGGGTGCGCCACGCGGTGCAGACGCGCGAGGGCGTCACGGTGACCCCCGCGTACGTGAACGGGCTGCTCGACGAGGAGGTGGCCGCGCTGGCCACGCAGCTCGGCGGCGACAAGTTTGCGCGGTCCAAGATCCCGCTCGCCAAGACGTACCTCCACGCCATGGTCCAGGGCCGCGAGTTCCCCGACTTCCTCACCACGCTGTGCTACGACGCGATCACGGCCGCGCCCAAGTCGCGCCTGTAAGCGTGCATCGGTGCGCGCGCGCACGCGCTCCAGCGAGCGACGCGAGTTTTTGGCTTGTTTGATGGGCGGGTGCCATGTCCATTCCCTCTCCGCCCTGTACTTTTAATCACCACCCCCGAGTTCACCTTTCTTCACGTTTATCGAAGCGACCACGAGAGGAGGAGCGGAGAAGAGGAGAAGCGATCGCGGGAGGCAAGCCACGGGGCGCGCGCGTCCGGGTCCCTCGGCGCACGTGACGGGTTTGGTTTTGCCTCCTCCGCGCTTCTCTCGGCTCGCCTCTCTCCGCCTGCCTGCTGCCTTCGCACCGTGCCGCCCGCACGCCCGCTTGGCCGGACCCGCGCGCATCTCACAGCCCCGCCGCCCCCACCGCCCACCGTGTTTGCGATCCCACCCGGCTTCCGCCATGCCCATCCCTTCTCCCGCCCCCTCCACGCGTAATATTCGCGCCGCGCAACTGCCCGCCCTTCTCCTCCGCACCCCCACGCATATCGGCGACGCATCGACCAACCACCAGCGACCTCGACCGCGACCGCGACCACGATGAAGGCGGCCAAGGTGGGTGCCCTACTCCTCCGCTTCTGACCGTGACGCACTCCCACTCACCGACCCGAAAATCTGGCGTAGTTCCCGCCACCATCTGCGGCGCCCTCCGCCGCGCCTGCGCCGGCCCCGCGCGCGACCACGGCCAGCGGCGCCAGCACCACGGGCTACCTGTCCCTTGCCGACGGTACTCACGTTCCCTCTTCTCGCACCCCGATCCACCCTGCTCACTCACTTTGGCGGGTGTAGAGCGCAAGTACCGCAAAAAGTACGTCGAGCTGGGCGCGCGGATCCGCGCCATGGAGGCCGAGAACGACGAGCTCGTCCTGCGCCGCGAGGCGATCCGCGCGCAGGTGCAGCGGCTGCGCGCCGAGAAGCGCATCCTGGTCGGCCTCCTCGACAAGACCGCCGAGGAGGACGAGGAGCGCGAGAACCCCGTGCCCGCGCTCAGCAAGGACGGGATCGAGATCCCTGCCGCGCCGATCACGACGCCCAACGGGGAGCTCGCCGCGCGTACGTTGATTTCGGGGGGCGTGTGTGTTCGTGGTCGGTGATTGACGACGTGTCTGTCTCGTAGTGCTCAAGCAGACCCCCGGCGCGACCCCCGCCGCCAACGCCGCCGCCGCCGCGACGACCGCGGCCGCGAACGCCGCGTTCAAGGCCGAGCAGGCCGCGCTCGCGGAGGCGACGGCGGCTGCCCGGGCTGCGCGTGTCGCGGCCGCCGCTGCGGCTCCACCACCGCCGCCGCCCTCGCGCCCGGCACCCGCCGCTGAGGCTGCGCCGGCCGCCACCACGACGTCGCGCCGCAAGACCAGCTCCACCTCGTCCCCCGCGACCAGTACGGCGACGACGACGGCGCGCACTCGCAAGACCCCCGCCTCGCGCGCGGCTGCTGCTGCTGCTGCGGCGACGTCGGCGGCCGCCGCGCTCAGCAGCACGCGCGCACCGCCGGTGACTGCGGCGCCCGCCGAGAATGTCGAGGACGTGGCCAAGTGCGAGCGCGAGCGCGAGATCGAGGACGAGGAGGACGCTGAGGAGGACGGCGAGGACGACGACGACGACGAGGACGTGCGCCGCCAGCAGCCGCCGCCCAAGCGCGCCAAGCTCGCGTCCACGGGCGGCCGTGCGGGTCGCGGTAAGGCAGCTGCTGCCGCCGCCGCGGCGTCGGCGAACGAGTCCCAGCCGCCGCCCGCGCCCATGGAGCCCCTCACCACGCCGCCCATGGCGCCCGTGTCCCGGTCCGCATCCTCGGCCAAGGACGGCCTGATCCTGTCGCCCGTCGACCACCACTACCCGCACCACCACGCGCACCACGGCCACGGCCACGGCCAGCACCAGCTCCCGCCCATCAAGACCCCCGAGTCCGGCAAGACCGACTCCGTCAACGCCATGGCCGCCATGTCCGCGTCGTCGCACCTGCGCCGCAAGGTGCACGGCCCCGCCGGGACCGAGTCGGCCGCGTCGCATTCGGCCAGCCCGATGCCCGGGGTCAGCGTCGGCGCCGGTGGGGATCCCGGCCGCTCGCACCTCTCCCCGTCGCGCCTCGCCGCTGCGGCTGCGGCGGACGATGCCGCGGCGGCTGCCGCGTACCACCACTACTACGCCTCCCACTACGACTACCGCCGCGGTGCAGGTGCAGAGTACGACGCCCAGGGGTACGACGAGTACCGCCGCAGCGCGTACGCGGGCGCCGCCGGGGCGAAGCAGTACGCCGGATACCCGCCGTCAGCGGCGGCCGCGGCGGCGGCAGGGTACCACCACTACTACGCCAACCCGCCGCCGCCCCCGCAGTCGGCCGCGCAAGCGTCGGCCGCCGGCGGTGATGCGGGCGACGACGCGCAGCAGCAGCAGCAGCAGTTTGACGGCGGCGCTGACAAGGCGGCCACGGTCTCGGCGACGGGCTCGACCGCGACTGCCGGCGCCGGTGGCGACGATGCACCCCCGCCCCCGCCGCGGTCCTCCGTGCGCCCGTCCGCGCACCCCGGCGCGGCAGCTGCAGCCGCGGCAGCGTACCGCGGGCACTACGGCGCGTACGCGGCGTACCCGGGGTACCCGCCGCGCGCTGGTGGCAGTGGCAGCGGGCACCACTACCCACCCCCGTCGGTTCCGTCGGCCGCGGGCGTCGGCGAGGACGAGGCGGCGGCCGCAGCGGCCGCGGCTGCACAGCAGTACGCCGCCGCGTACCCGTACAGCCAGCACTACGCGGCGCCGCCGCCGCAGGCGTCGCACTACCACTCGCACGCGGCGCACGCGCACGCCGCACACGCGCATCATTCGCGCGCATCGCATTACCAGCAATCGCACTACGCGGCGCACTACCAGCAGCACCAGCAGCACTACGACCCCGTCACCGGCGCGTACTACCCTCTCTCGGGGGGCGCGCGGACCACGCCGCCCGATACCGCTGCGGCCGCGGGGTCGGCGGGTGGTGGGTACCACGGCGGCGCGTCGCGGCCGTACCTGTACCCCGCGGCCGCGGCGGTCGCGGCCGCCGCCGGCCAACAGCAGCAGCAGGGTGGGGCGGGCGCGCCGTACCCGCCGCCGTCGGCCGCTGCCGGCGCAGGTGCCGGCGAGTCCGCGGCGAGTCCCGCGGGCGGCGCACCGAGTGGTGGCGGCGCGCGGCAGTACCCGCCGCCCGCGGCCGCGACGTCTTTGACCGCCGCGAGCCCGCCCGCTCCGCAGCCACAACAAGGTGGGGCGGCCGAGTATGCGCGGTACTACGACCAGCAGCAGCAGCAGCAGCAGCAGGGCGACGCGGCGTACCGGTACCCTGCGGGCGCGCCGGGGAGTAGCAGTAACACGTTGCCGGCGATCCGGGGCCCCGACGAGATGGCGGGCGAGCAGCACAAGGAGGGTGGTGCGGCGGAAGGGGATGCGGCGTAGCGGAGGTGTTGTGGGTGATGAGGGCATATATTAAACTGAAGATCACACGTTCACACTTAACTCAATTGCGTCCCGATGAGGTTCCGCCGGTCGACGGGCGAGTCGAGGCCACCGATGGCCGCGCTAAAGTTGACGGCTGTCGCGGAAACGGGGTCCGACCATGACGGCTGCAGCCACTTGAACTGTGCCCGCGCGTGCCTCGGTCGACGGCACCTTGCATCTCGATTCGACTCAACTCGGCCATGAGAACTGATCGCCCAGTCGCGCCAAGCGGTTCACGTTCCCTCAAACGTCACGTCGGAACGGGGAACGGGCCAAGGGGTAGTGAAAACGACGCGTCGAGGTATCACGTGCGCATGTCCCCCGCGTCCGCGTCGGCTGCGGACGCGCGCCGCGTCCCTCAAAAGCGACGGCGAAGGCAGTACTGTAAGCCCCGCGTAGGCGAGTGGCCAGAACACGCAGGACCCCGCACCCTGAAATGGGGATGCCGCCGCCTGCGCTGCTTCGAAGCGCTTAGCTTTTGTCTCAAGCCGCGTTTTTGCGCTGTGGATGGTTGATGCTCTTGCGGGTCGCTTGATGATTGTTTTACGCAGTTGCTCGTCGAGAGGTCGGATGGCAGGACGGAGATCGGATCTTGCACCTCACTTCACTCACGCTTGGTCGCTCGCTCTCAAGGCGAGTCGCCTTCGCTGCAATATCGGCAAAGAAACTGGCTACACACAAAATGGAACACGATGAATCCCACATCATGCAGGTCGCTACCAGACTCAATACGCGCTCGAGTGAGCCGTTGAGTCGCTTGACAATGTTGAGGCGCAGCGAGCGGGCCGACAAGAGGGCCAGCAACGGCTATTCTCACCTCCTCGCGTCGTTCTCAAGTTGCACAGCGCGAAGCTCGCCATAGTCATCAGATGGATATGCGTGATGGCGCGTTTCGGCCAGCGTTTAGGCGCGGCCGAGCGCGCGAGACACGCTGCGAGACATCACGTGATTGTTTGACGCGTCCTTGTTTTGCGAGGTGGACCGCGCGAACGTTCAGGCCGACGCACGGATAAGTGTTCAACGAGAAATATTTCAGCTCTGTCTCGCTCTACTGATTGTATACAAACGCGATATATGTTTTTTACAGCCAATAGCGCAACAGAACAAGGCCTCCCAGCAGTTTTCCACGCTCCTCAAGCAAAGAGGGCTCCCAGCAGCTCACCAACCACTTCGACAAGTCCCTCGAAGAAACCTGCGTCCTCTACGGCGGTATCGATAGGGAGGTTGGTGCTGAACGCGGCCGGATCGAACTGAGGAGCAGGGTCGAACGATTCCCCGCCCACCCACGCCGTGTCCTGCGCCATCGCGTCGACCATCGACGGATCCTGCGCCATCATGCTCGCTGGCCCATGTTGTCCTCGGCCGCCGCGGCAGCTGCGGCGGCTGCCCGTTCGTCGTCGACCATCTTGCCAGTAATCTCGGTAGCCGCTGGGCCAAAGGGTCCGAGCACGCCAGTCGTCCGGGCCACGTTGGCGGCAATGTCGACCCCCTCCTTGACAGTAACGTGGCCGTCCTCGCCGGCCGATGTGACGGAATCAACCGTCCCGGCGACGCCATACCCGATTCCGGCGACGGTTACGGCGGTGCCTAAGGCCACACCCAAGGCTTTGAGGCCGGCGCCGCCCTGCTTCTTGGTGTGCTCGAGCTTTTGCTGCTCGAGCTCTTGCTTCTTGAGCTCCTGCGCCTGCTTGATGAGAAAAGCCTCCTGCTGCTTCAGCTCCAGGAGCTTCTTGTGAATGTCCTGCGAGGTCGACATGTTGGAGGCTCGGTCGGTTGATGTACGGTGAGTGAAGGAGATGTGATGGACGCGAGGACTTGTGTGGACAAGCAAGAGCTGCGAGCGGGTTCGCTCGCCCTTTTATACAGCGGTGGCCCCTCGTATGGCGCCGATCTTCTCGTGGGAGTCTCCGTGACTGACCATGCTCGCCGCGGTGCTTGCCCAAAACACCGTAGTGGGGAACAGTGACAGTGCTTTCACCAGCTCACTGTTCACTTCACGAGACGATTGAGTGCCAGTAAAGTAGCTCTTTAGAATGATTTAGGGCATTCAAAACGGTGAGCCACGCGCAAAACCTACTGTTTGCGACAGACGTGGGGCGTCGCTCCGCGAAACAGTAACGGGTGCCTGCCACCTCACCGCTAGGCGTACTGTAATTAGACCTACCGTCACGAGTTTTCTGTGATCTGGACGGAGTTGCGGCTACCGAAACGCGAGGCGCTCGTGTGTAAGCGGTGTGGCGCGACGCGTCTCACGTTCCTGACCCAGCTTACGATCACCCGCGAGTTTCAATCAAAGTTGCACGCAAGCGGGGGGAAAGGTCATGCATGACCATTCAAGACGAGAACATCACGCCTCAACCAACGGAACTTGGCGCCAGCTCGCCAACGAACCCGCCCACCTCCCCGAGAAGCCTACCGTCCTCGGCCGCCGCGGCTGAGCCCGCTTCTTCGACGTACGCGCTCCCGCCCGACGGAGCGCACTTGCGCGGGCACACGGACTTGTAGACCTCCGAGGCGGCCGCCTCCGCCCGCTCGTCGCGCACGATGCGGCCCGTCAGCTGCGTCGCGAGCCCGCCTGCAGGACCAAGCTGGACTGGAATGTGCTCCGCGTTGAGGCCGATGTCGAGCATCTCGGCGGCCGTGAACTTGCCGTCCAAGGAGGCCGCGAGCGCGGCGCTGACCGTGCCAGACACGGTGATCCCGACCGATGCAGCGACACCAATCGTGGCCCTGAAGCCGCTCGACGTCTGTGTCTGCTTCGCGTTCGTAAACTCAAAATGTCGCTGTCGCGCGAAATGACGCCGCAACACTTGGTCCGACCCCTGAATGTCCCGCCAGATAGTACAAGTTGACCTTGCCCAGTGATGAAGGAGTACAATCAAGCAAACTGTGTATATCAGAGTAAGAGAACATCAGGGTCACCATGGGCGAAAAAGCGGCCAAGCATCAAAATGGATCGCGACGAGGGCATCCTTGAACTCGTTCGATGCGACCGTTTCGGGCGCGGCACGACGGATCTCCTTGTTGATCGCGGGCCCCGATTTACCATTCTTGAACGCGATGGCGACAGTACGAGCAACCCAGCAAGCGTCGTGAAGCGAGTCAAGCGCGCCGTCTGGGAGAGCCCGCCAGAACGAGATGGGGAGCTGCTCATGAGGCTGCATGTCCGCGCAGAGGTTTTCAATCAAGCTCGCGAGGTTCGCCCGCATCAGGACCCGGAACATGCCGAGCGCAGGGCGGGGGATCGGATCGCATGCGTCCGAACACGCGCCAAGGGCGTTTTCCCGGTCGAAAGGACGAACATAGGCGAGATTGTCGCCGACGTTCAGCAGACCAAGGAGGAATGTAACAGAGAACGGGAGCTGGCGAATGGCCTCGGGGTCAAGCTCTGCGAGCTGGCGAACTGTTTCCAGGTACACACGCTGCCGCGCAAGATCGCAATACCCGCAAGCCAGTATCCCCCCCACGGCAACCCGATTGGGGCGGCGAATGAAGGCGCCGCGGGCCATGGCCGAAAGCATCACGCCAAGGAACAATCGAGTGGTACCATCTTTCGTCATCAGATCGGTGGCGCGATCACGGACGTTGTCGCTGTGCAAAGCAGCGGCAGGTAGCCATGCGAGCGAGGGGCAGCTCGAGACGGAGTACCGCTTCAAGATTGTGTTGGCCAAAAGGAACAGGTCGAACACGTCGGCGTCCAGATCGCCGCTGAACGTATGGACTAAAGCTCCGCAAATTGCCGGATCGGTGCAAGGCGATGCTGGAGCGTGCGAGCATCGAGCGAACGGTGAATCGGCGGGGACGGTCTGGATGGCGGCGAGGAAAGTATGAATAAAGGCTTTGACACCATCATCGCTGTAGTGAACCCGCGCAAAGGATGCTCTGAGGAGACAGCACCGGCTCGCCACGTTTGAAGCAGTTGCTCAACGCTAAACGGGAAAAACGTGGTAGTCGTGAGATAACCAATCACCCTCATCGCTGATCAAGAAAAACGCACCGGCCTTCAAAGCTGCGTCGAGTCGGTCGCCAGCAAGTCGAGTCGCGGCAGCCGCTGCAGGCGGACTGATCCAGGTAGCACCGGCTCGAGCGGACAGCGCCCAGGAGTGCGCAACATGACCCCACGCAGTGTGATTGAACAGACCAAGTTCGTCGAGGGCCGAAATCGACTCGGCTGTCCAGGTCGCTGGGCTGTGCCCGACATGCCACGTAATCAAGTCGCGATTTTGATCCGTCAAATCCCTAAAAACGCGGGCAGGGTCGACAGTGGCGACGAAGCGGAGCACGCGCGGCTTGTGTGCAAGAATAAGGGCAATCGGGCGATCGCAAAAGACGAGGGGTCGGTCAACCCACACGTCGCGAATGAGCCAGCTGAGCATGGCTGTCGGATCAGCGGGACTACCTGGCTCGCCTTCTGGGACGAATTCAAGCAAAACATCGGCGAACCGGTCCGCGTTGCAAGTGTTAATAATCGCAGCCACGTCGATCCCGTCAAGAGAGCGCTGGATTGAATGCCATGCAGGGAAGCTCCACGAAAAGATGGCAAGATAGCCGAGGAAGTCAATTAGTCTGACGTTGGCCAAGTTGGGCTCGAGCCACGCGAACCGCTCGAGTAAAAAGTAGCGGCGGCGGTGATCCACCATGGAGACCCAAGTGTTGAAATTCAGCGTCAAGCGGAAAAGATCGGGCATATTGCTCTTTGCGAGGACCAACAAACGGATCATATCCGGTGGGTGAAGTCGCAGCACGGCAAGGAGCAGGGTCTGCAGGGTGGCGAAAATAGGGTTAACTCGGAGGCCGCGCGTGACGCCTCCAGTTTCGACTGCTTGCTCAAGGAAGTTGGACATGCCGAATAGTCCATGGGGCCTCTTGTGCAGAGCGCAGAGAAAAAGTCCGATCAGCCGTGAAGGGACGACTGTGAAAAGCGTAGCGACCCGTTTGTGTGACGGGGAGTCGGGCGTGTCACGACAGTAGTAGTTCAGTTTGAGTCCATCCATGAGAAGAATGGCAACGTCGGAAGTGAGACGATTGGCGTTCCAATTCCGCGGGTGCTGATCAAGGCGCGGGTACCGCGCAAGCAAAGTGTCGATCCACGTGCAGGCGACCGGCAAGGTGTTTGCCGCTGCAAAGAGATCGCGGGTTATTGTGCAGAGCGCAAGCTTGGGCTGCGCCAGCTGCAACACAAGTGTCGCCAATTCCGGCGGCAGGACCGCAAGCGTGGGTTCAAGAGTTGCAGGCCGGTCCGTTGCATCAAGTATTTCATTCGATTCCATCGTGTATATGAGCGTCTATTGGCATCAAGAAAGCGGTGCCGCAGTCCGCGATCAGAGGACAAACTCGACCCCGCTCGCTCCGCCCCCGCGCGCCACGTCACGCGATCACCATGTGAGTGGCGCATCGCGTACCGGTTTTGTTGCACGTCCAGCTGCACCTTAAAAGCGCTTTATTAGGAGGTTAAATCGAACGGTGTCGACCGGAGCTCTCATCAACAAGGCACTCTCCACGACAGGTCGAAAGCGCGCCAGTTTCGCTTCCCGCGCGACTGATCAGCAAAAGTACTGAATCAGGTCGATTAAGGTCAAAATTCCAGTGAATGAAATATAACTAGAGGAGGTCATAAAAATGGGGCAAACCTAGATCAGCACTCAAACAAAACCGTAGCGAGCGCGTCCTTGAACTCTTCCGATGAGACGGTCCTTTGCGTGACTCGCCGAATTTCCTTCATGTACTGGCGATCCCTGGCAGGGGAGGCGTAGACATCGGCGACCGTTTGCGCAATCCAACGCGCATCTTTAACTCCGTCTAGAGCTTCGTCTGGCAGAGCTCGCCAAAAGGAGATGGGTAGCATGGAACCAGGCGGTCGCAGTGCGAGGAGGTTGTCAAGTAGGGACGGGAGGTCGGTGCTGATAAGCACGCGAACAAGGTTCAAAAGCGGGTACATGATGGTGTCGCAGGCCGCGCGACAGGCACCAAGCGGAGGATCCGTCTCAACTTGGATGGAAACCATAAGGTTCGGGTAACTATTAAATATGCTGTTAAGCGCGCTAATGCCAAGGACCGGGAGGCGCCGAATCGCGGTTGGATCAAGTTTGAGCAGCTCTTCAACAGTCATCAAGTACGTGCGCTGGCAAGTGAGGTCGCATTCGTCGCAGGTTGTGCGCCCATGCGGAAGGATTGGCACCGCGTGGCGGCCAACGTGTCCACGAGAAAAGGCGGAGACCAAGAGTCCAAGGAAAAGACGCGCAGAATCATCGCGCCTCATGAGCGCAACCGCGCGATCGCGCAAAGTCAAGTCATGCATGACAGCGACAGGGATCCATGCAAGCGCAGGAATGTAGGCAATGGAGCAACGTTGGATGACCGCGTGTGCGACCACGAATAAATCCCACAAGTCCGCTTCTTGGTTGCAGCTCGTGAACAGCGCAGTCAACGCCCCACACTCTGCTGAGTCTGGACAAGTCGAGGCGTACGCGCAGGACAGTTGGTGTGGGTAATCTTCCAAGCCCTCCTTTTCCAAAATAATGGTCACCAGCGCTGAGCTGCTGCACGCGTTGACGGGACTCGCTCCCGCCACTTTCACTGTTCACGCCGCGTTCCCACGCCTTTTGCGCCGGCTGTCTGTTCGCTCACTGACGCACCCCGAGACAAGTCAAGAACACTCTGCGAGGTCTCGTTGCTTGGGTCGTCGCTGGCCTCAAGCACGCGCTCGGCTGCACGTGCGAGTCCGAGGTCGGGGTACGCGACTCGGTCAGCGTGCTCACGGTCCGAGACTAACATGACCGACTCGAGTGGGTCATCAAGTACACCACGCTGCTGCGGCAAGGGTCGCCTCGTCGTCCGCCTTAGTGACACGCCCAAGTTCATGCGGCACGGGCTCCATACCTCATGTACTGGTCGTACACGTCAGCGCTGTCCGGTTCTACCGCACGCGAGCTGGTGTGCACGCATTGCTGGGCTGGTGCACGCCGACGCGACCCGGCCACCCAACAACTTCTTGATCGCTGCTCACTCTCCACCGCCACGTCACCCGTAAGCTCGATCTACCACGCCAAGCTGCTGCGGGGCTCGCCCACCGGCTGTTCGGCGCTGCCCTCAAGCATGTATCCGGCCGAGCACACGTTCATGGCCAAAGTACGCGACTCGGTTGAGCAGCTCAAGTCCATTGACAACACCAGCAGCGCAACAGGCAGGACTGAGGCGACCCCGGCCAAGGCGACGGGGCTAGTGACATGCGAGCAAGCTCGCATGCCTCGAGCTCCTCACCAAGTCGCCAAAGATCCCTCATCTTGGCGCTCGGGCAGACGGGGAAGCGACCGACCTGCGATTTGCTCAGCAACAATTCCAAGAAGAAAGATAGACTAGACATCCAAGTCGCCCGGCGCAACACAGCACTGTTTTTCGTGAAAAGAATGTCCGCAGCTGTTGTAGGTCACTCTAGAGTTGGTGCGTCGCGACGCGGGGAGAAGTGGGGGCCGAGGTGCACCACGGGAATCATTCACCACGGCGCCATCGCTCTCTGCGAAGGCACCAGTCACGCAAACGTTCCGGGCGACTAGTGGCGGTGAGAGCCAACTCAAGGAGAACGATATTGTCATTGTTGAGAACGGGGCTCGCGCTTTTCTGTTCCAACCCGAGTCGGATCCGCCGTTCGTTCCCTTCTGCCTGCAGTCCAAGACCCCGTTGGACTTGTGCTGCTGCTGCCCGGTGGTCCGATCCGAGTCCGTCGAGCCGCCCGCAGTTCAGTGTGTCTGCGGTAACTTGGTACGCATTTTCCCACTGTCTCGCCACGCTGTGCCGGACCACTTACACATAGCTGCGAATCTAGCGCGAACCCGGCGACTGCATCGTTTGCCGCAGTTTCTCTCAGGCCTTTTACGATCGCTGCATCAAGGGCCAGGTCAAGCTCGCAGGCACTGACGCTCGTGTCGTTCGGGCCTCGTTCGGGCTTGTACTCTCGATTGCGGCCGAGGTCGGCGCCTGGTACTTTGAAGAGCGGTGCGCCTCATTTCAATTCACCTGTCGCGACCCTCGAACTAAAACGTTTGCTTGCTCATTGTAGCCATCGGAAAATGGGGGGTCACCCCGCTGCGGTGGATCACGAAGATCTTCCTAGATCACTGTGATCTACGAAGATCTTAGCCCTGCGGAAATCTAGCCCCGCTCGACCAGTCTGGAGTGGTTCCGCTCGCGAAGATCTTGTCACCCGACATAGATCTACGAGTAATCTATGGTGCTCGACCACAAATCTAGGAATGAGTCGAGCGCTTGCACTCGCGCAGCGAACGACTTTGAGACAAAGCTCGCGCGGCGCGTCCTTGACTCTCAAATCACAACACCGATCATCGCTCCCTTTGTCCTCCATAGTCGCGTTTGGAATTAATCAAGCAGTTCACTGGACTATCTCTCAGTCGTGCATCAGCGCGTCGCACAGGCGGGCCGGGAGAACCGTGGTTCAAGTGAGCAAACAGGGAGCACCACACATGCAGCGTGACCAACGAAGTGGGAAGGGAAGAGGGCCAGGGGCATCGATTCCCTCGAGGCGGTGTGCAGGATCGGCGTCAAGGAACGTGAAAATGGAGCTGTTGAAGAGCTGTACGGGCACGACAGGGATCAAGGTTGCGGGTGCCTGCCAGTGTGCCTTCAAGCGGGAGCGAGGTCGTAAGCGGGCGTGATCACGACGTCGTGGAGCCGCCAACAACCTTGCAGGACGGATCAGCGAGTTCCGGCTCGCGCATCTCACCACGTAGCAGGTCGGGCAGAGCAGCGACGGCCAGGATCCGCAGCTGTTTCGAGATCGTTCGACCACGGAACCACGCGGTGAGGGAGTTGCAGCGTGTCAGTAATGAGATCTTCAGACCTGCGTTGTGTATGCTTGACAAGAGGGGAGGAGGCATGGACCGACGCGACGCGGCGAAGCTGTCAAGCGAGGCGGCGGTCAAGCGCACGTGAGGATCGGCGGCGTTTGTTTTGGGCAAAGTCCTTCGCTCGGTCGCCACCGCCGACTTCCTCTCTCCTCCCCCGCCACCCGTCCTTCCCCCCAACTCCCCTACGACGCATCCAACTCCATGCACTTGCTCCAGGACTGCATCGGGCACATCGCCAAGGCCTGCGCCGGGTACGAGCCAGACCCTCCTTGCGCCGTTGTGTGCACGCCACCTCGCCACCTCGTTACCTCGCACGAACGCCACCCACTGCTGCATCGCGCCGCGCCGCTGACCGTCGCACCGGTTTGCCCTCACTGACGCTTCTCTCGTGCTCCCGCTGTCCAGGTCCCGCCGCGGCTGATACTGCCCGCCCAAGCCGGCCGACGCCACCCTTCGCCCCCTGGACGCTCTGAACCTCGCTGGCGTCGGCGACGTGGACGCTCTCGTCGATCCTGCCGTCCTATCCTTCCTCGGGCTCGAGACGGCCTGCGGTCGCATGCTCATGGCGCCGCGTATCGTCGCCGCCATCGAGATCCCGCACAACGTGGCGCGCGCGCGGCGACGGCGCCCAGCAATCGCAAGTCCGAGGTGCTGCTCAACCTCACGTTCGACTGGAACCGCAGGGCAACGACGTAAGTTTGCGATCGTCCGCTTTGGGCTGCTTCCCGACCAGCGATCTGACCCGGACCGCCCCGCCTATAGAACCTACGCCCGCGGCATCGTCAAGCTGATTGCCCATGGCACCCGCTCGCGCACCCTAGGCGACCTGTCCCCCTCCCCGAGTCGTGTGTGTTTTCGCGTGTCTGGTCGCCCACGCTAACGCCACCGCTGGCCGACGTAGCAAAGCTGCCCGGGCCGCACCTGTTCGCCATCGTGGATCGACTCGCACCTGATCGCACGCTCGTCGACATGGTGTACTTCATCGAGCTGGTACGCGTCGCGCACGATCCTGACTCGCTTCGTAGCTCACGCCCCGACGTGTCTGTGTAGTTTGCTCCCGTGGTCCAGTCGTACGTGCAGGGGTCCGCGGCGCCCATCGTGGATGTCGACATGTTCCGCCGCAGCTACTTCCACTCGCTGGTCGCGAGCATCGAGCGTCGCCGGGCCGCTCACCCGTTTGTCCGCATGACACGGAGGAGGTCGTGCGCCGGTCGTTCACCAAGTCCACTGCCGCTGCCGCTGCCGCTGCCGCTGCGACCGCAGCCTCGGCGGCGGGTGCCCGAGGCGCGAGTCCGTACGGAGTAGCGCTGGATAGCGACGACGACGACGACGCGTAGATTTGATGCACAATACAGATCTGTTTCTCACTCATCGAACTCTCCCGTTGTGTGCTGAGATCTCTCGCTCGGCGAAGAGCGCTTGAAAATCTCACAGATCTCCTCAGCGGCGGGGAATCTACGTTCGTTGCGAAGATCTATCGGCCCTGACGGAGTCGAGCTCGGCTGGACGGGAGGGATAGATCTATGGTGAGATCTATAGAAAACATAGGTTTGCAGTGGATTTCTACCTAGATCTTCCCCAGCTATTTTGGCCCCCGAAACCCTAAGATCTATGAGAGATCTAGCTAGATCTCTTTGAGATCTTAACCCCCAATTTCCCGATGGATCACACGGCACTCCGGACGCGTCGTGGACGCGCGATGCAAGGAACTGCATGATTTGTGAACTGAGAGACACGGAACTCGCTTCAGATGTAGTGCAGACTGAGATCATGCTTCTGACTCGCATTCCTCAAAGGGGCTCGAAAGAAAGAGTCGCGACGCGCCAGAACCACGCGTTGGGGCCGTCGCAACACGCCTTCTTCGCGCTTTTGTGCGTCTTCCTGCTCTTGAGGTTGATCAAGTCGACTACGGACGTGGCGGAGATAGCTGAAGGTCGCTGAGCGGATCGTTGTTCAAGTTGCGGGAGCGACTCCTTGTGGAGCGAGTTGCGATCAAGCGCGCACAAACACGAACTGGCTCGAGTGATGGTGGCTTTGATCGAGCGCTAGCGCGACTTGATTGTGGGCACCGATTACTCTCAACATCGCCTCAATGCAGCATACGCGCACGTAGCGCGTAGTTCCAGCGCGCTCAAGGCAACTGAGATCGGATTTGTGACAGACGCGTCAAGGCGAGCCACTCGCTCGTAAGAGCATGCTGGTGTTCTGAATGAGCCGAAAATAGAGCAGTCGGCGATCGTGAACTAACAGAATGTATCATGCACAACAAATGCACGCGAAGACTCGATCTCGACTAACGCGTCCATTTTCCGCGAAGAACGCGACCAACCATGATTCCGTTCGCGTCGCACGCTTTGATCCAGCTTAAGGCCTTGAGCGAGCTCGTCTCCTTGGGCACGGAACAACAGAGCTCGGATGAAGCGGATCTATGGTGGAAGGATCGCGAAAGGTCGACGGGAGTTACGGTGCCACGGGATGTCGTTGACAGCGACACGAGACACTCTAGCGCAGATGGATGGATATCGTGTACGTCATGATGCGCGCATGAGCGGAGCGCTTTGTCTCGCTCTTGTTCGCCTGATGAAAGTTGCTGACGGAGCGATCCTCATCGTCGTGCAAAACCCCGGAGAACGTGAGGATTGTCAAAATTGTACTGACGCACGCCCGTCGGTGGAAAGCTAGCATCAACGGTTCCAACCGCGGTCGCGACGGTTTGCTCAGCCGACTTTCTCTCGCCTCCAGTTGCTCGGCAGACCTCGACAAGGAGTTTTTAGTGAATCGATAACACGTTTCGCCGCTGTGCAGGTAGCAGGGGTCGAGGTAAGAAGCGGCCAGCAGCGCAGCAGATGAGCCGCGCGTGATTGCGCTGGAGCAAAGCCAGATGTGCGCTTCGCTCGTGATGAAATTCGCATCCCACGCCACCGAAACAGAGATACCGCGTAACCGCTCTTCGCGAGGGTTTAAGCGACTTCGTTGCACAACCCTCGCTTGGCACGACGTCCCTTGGCAAGTGAACAGGACGCGAGGGGTCGCCGGGCGGGCACAACGGCGGTATAGTGGCGGCAACGGCGGTCAAGAAAAAACGAGTTTTTCGACACAAGGGGAAGAACTAGAACACAAATAGCATCGCCTTTGAGCCTGGGTCACCACGGGAAACAAGGCACTGCAAGCTCAGGCAACGTGAAAGCATCCTGCGGCATGCTTCTCCGCTCACGAGCTCGCTTAAGCAGCACTCGTGCAGCTTGAAGAGGACAGTGTGAAAGCGATGCCAATGGAACACTCAGGCCAACGGTCGAACGAAGCACAGCACAACACTTCGCTGCGCAGGCTCCACCCAAACGAAGCGCCGAGGGGAGACGGGACCAGCCTGCCGTCGAGTTCATGATTTATGAGATCCATTGCATAGAGTAATTCAGCTTCATCAAATAAGGGGAGCATATGGAGCATATGGGAGGGGAGCAGTGCGGAAGCGAGAGCTGAAGCGAAGTGGCGCAACGCGACACGGGGTGTGATGTCATTGAGAAACCGTGACTGGAACGTGACGAGCGTTGCCACGAAATCGCAGCGCCTATAGCTTGGGCAAAGCCCCGCACCAGGCAAACGTGAGTGCCCAGAACCTGGATTTCAGCGGATTTCGGTGAGAGTACCTGCTCCAACGACATTTCAGACGCTGCGTCAAAGTACATGTTGCTGGCATTGTCAACAAACCGGTATTCCGACGGGCGGATACCTCGTTTCTTGGTCAGAGCGGCCGCAACCTTTCGAAACGGTGTGTTTCCTCTGGCCATCACCCCTAGATTTGGTAGGTTCATGTGAACGCCCTGCCACTTTGCATAGTTGTGCGAGTTGAAGCGTACTCGACTGGGAGGAAGCTTGGCACGATGGACGTGCGATCTTGGCGGAGATGAAGATCGAGGCGGTGAAGAGGTTCACAAGAGGGGACGGTGAAGAGGTTCACAAGAGGAGACGGTGAGGAGTGTTGCGTGTCGTTCATGTGGCCACGACCGCGGTGATCAATCATCTGATCTCGCGTGAGCCGCCCGCAATCCCTCGCTCCCGCGCCGCCGCACCCCGCTGCGGCGCGCCCTGCTTCGTTATCCATTCTCCCCTCTCCCCGTCTTGGGTTCGGGGCCGAAGGCAGGAATAGACATCCCTGACTACTTGTCTCCCGCCTCCTTCTGTCGGCATCAACAAGGAGGTTCACGAGAGGACAACAGGCTGTATGTGGTGGCTAATACTAGCAACTGGTCAAAGGAACAAAGGAGAGAGGGGATGCGGAGGCGCGTCGTCCGATGCGAGCGGGCCGACGCGTCGCTCGGTGAGGTGAGGCGGTCCGCGGCGATGACAAAGGAGATCGGCGCGGTGCGCGTGACGCGCGTGACGCGGGCGGGGTCGCGCGCGTCCGGTGACTGTGGCGCAACGCGGTCACGTGTACTTGAACTGTGCGTATACGGACCCTGGCGATCCATCTCACCTGGACCTATGAAGTCGGCGGTAAGCATTGCTGTGGCGCCACTGCGCGATGGCCGCTTCTCACCCGCCTGTCGCTCCGTCTCCAGCTCGCTCCCACCCAATCCGCCTTGACCTCCTTCACGAGATGGCGCAAAACTTGAACGGCCGGATCGAGCTCCAAGAGCGGCTCAAGCGATTCCGATAGCGCCCCTTGCTTGAGCAGCAAAGCCCCCTGCATTCGCACAGCGTGGCGGAGGCCGCTCACCTCGCTCTGATGCTTTTCCATCATAATTTCGAGTTTCGAGCATCGATATTCAAGGATGCGGTGGCGTGCATCTGGTTGCATGGAGTTTGACATTGTGATTTGAGGCAGACGGGTAGGGTACAAGAGAGATGGGATGGATTATGTGCCCTTTCGAACGGCGAGCGGTGACCCATTAGTGGATCACGCTGTGGCGCGGCGCCTCCTCCCATCAGTGAACACATCACCACACAAAAGACTACACCCGAACCATGAAGCTGACTTCTTCCGCTCAAGGGTAAGAGGTACAAACGGCCTCGCTTATCGTTGCAGAATTTGATGCATTTCCGTCCGACACACGACTTCACGCGCTGCTCTCCAGGGCCAAAATCTCGCTTTGACTGGCAAATTCCGCTGCACACATCTTTTAGAGCCAGGACGAGAGGGCGCCACCATACTGGTGGGGTTGCACGTGAATGACGTCCATGTCTCCAATGACAGGCTAAATGTAAGCGGTCAACGTGAGTACTCTGCGTCAGGTGAATCGAGTGGACGGCAGGCCGGACTTCGCTCAGCGACTGCTCGGAAGACGGGTTGAGACGGCACCCCTTGGCGGAGTCGATGAAACCAATCAGCCCGGGTCCCTTGCAGAAGTACGCGTAAGCGGCCGCGGCTAACTTTCCAAATGGAGTCGTTGACTTGGCCTCAACAACTACGTTTGACAGGAGGTGAGGATGCGTTAGCGTGAGACAGGCGGCGGGACTGTTCTCGAACATGATGGGCGCACCAAATTGATCGTCCTCCCCCCGAAACACAACAGCAGCAAGGCCGCTGCATTGCTTCGCGGCAATCCTCTCAGTCTCCGTCGTCGCGCGGCAGAGTTCAGAGCCGCGAGGACCGGACCAACGTGGGCCGCGCGCGCGCGGTGTGGCGTAATGCACGGCACGAACCGGATCAAAAATCGTCAAAGTTCCGAAGGTCTCTAATGACGCCGTTGCGACGCTGCTCGCGCTCGTTCTCCGCTTCCACCTCGGCCCACATCGGGTCCTGCTTCACCGTCTTCACGAGATGGCACAGGACAGCCGAGCTCGAGTCAATGTTTACGAGGGGCTCGAGCGACCGGAGCAGCGCGCTCTGCTTCCGCACAAACTGGCGAGGCTGGCTGACTCCTTGCCCTGCGCTAGGCACAAGTCGTAGTAGCGCCGGCTCTCCTCCTCAAGCTTGGACAGCCGCTTCTCGAGCTTTTGCATCAAGTGTTCATTGGATTCAGTCATGGTTTCGCGTGTAGTGAAGAGCTGCGGAGAGGAGAAATGCAGGACATGCGGGCTGACGCACGCGTCGCTGCCCAGTTGGCGCCGCCACCGCCACTCGGCTGCTCTCACTCGTCCGCCGCCGACTGCCTCGCCCGCGCGCGAGCATAAAATCTTTCGCGCGCTCTCCCTCGGAGGGGCTCTTTGTCGGGGCAGCCGCAGCTTTCAGTCGTCGCAACTTCGCGTCCGGCACGCGCTGCTGCTCGACACGAGCTGCAGCTGCTCCCACTAAACGCGAGCCACGCGTTGTGATCGTCTTTCGCCTAGTGGCCTACAATGTACGTCTCGTCCATGTGGACCTCGCATTGCGCGTCGCCGTATCCTCGTTACTGACCGCCGGCGAGTCGTGATCAACGCAGCCCTGATCACCCACTTTTTCAGGCGCTCCCTTGTTGCTCTCAAGGCCTGCGTCGCCGTTCTGGTGCGCGAAGGACGCCGCGAGACTGCAGCTACCACGCGCGCACACCAACTCTCGATCCGCTCGCACGCCGACGCCGTGCCCCCGACTCGAACCCTGGTCGAGGCGGGCAGCGTGAGTCGCGGCTCCGCGAGCGACGTACGGCCCGCGAACCGTTCACCTTCCTCTCATCCGCTCGGCTGACTCTCCTCATCTTCGCGTGTAGCTGGGCTCAGCTTAGTGGAGCCCCGCCCAGGCGCTCGCGGGGCCGCGGGACGATCACGCTGCCCGCGTCGATCAGGTTACGCATCAAGGGCGCGTCGTTGGCGTGGCGAGGTCGAGATTGGCGCGTGGGAGACGCGGCAAGCGAAAGTGGGAGGTGATGCGAGGAGTTTGCTGTGTGCGAGTTGAAGATTATAGACACGATACGTTGCCGCCATCGTCCACGCTCTCCCTGAGTGAATCGTGAGTGACCATGAACGTCCCCGCAGTCGCGCGTCTCGCAGCGACGGCGCGTTTCGCGACGCGTCTCACCTCGCCGCTCACCCACCCCCTCCACCCAGCACCCACACAGACTCTGACCCGCATCCGACTCATGGCAACCCTCGCGCTATACCCCGTCCTGCCCGACGACGCGCCCGTGGCGGCGCTGCTCAAGGCGGCGCACTTTGCCGCGGTCAAGCACCGGTTCCAGCAGCGCAAGGACGGCGGCACACCCTACATCAACCACCCGCTGGGCGTCGCGACGCTGCTCGCGGCCGAGGGCGGCGTCACCGACGTGGCCGTCCTGCAGGCCGCCGTCCTGCACGACACGGTCGAGGACACGGACACGACGCCCGATGAGATCCGCGAGCATTTCGGCGAGCGGGTCGCGCTCATTGTGGCCGAGGTGACGGACGACAAGCATTTGCCGAGCGGTACGGGTGGTCTCGGGAAGATGGCGGGTGTGAGACTGACGCGCAGGCGTGGTGTAGCGGAGCGCAAGCAGAAGCAGGTTGAGACGGCGCCGCACAAGTCGCACGGCGCGCAGCTCGTCAAGCTCGCCGACAAGCTGTACAACCTGCGCGACCTGACGCGCAAGGCGCCGACCGGGTGGACCGCGCAGCGCATCCAGGCGTACTTTGCGTGGTCTAAGCGCGTTACTGACGGTACGCTGCGCGTGCGCCCGGGTCGAAACGCGCGAGACTGACGCGTCCGCCGCCGTGTGTAGGGTGCAAGCACGCGAACGCGCAGCTGGCGGCCAAGCTGGACGAGCTGTACGAGCACGGCGAGTTCGAGTTTGACGGCGTCAAGTACAAGTGTCTGCCGCAGTGATGAGCGATAGATAGTTTGACTAGATATAGTGGTACACTACGGTTGGATCTCTGCACGCCCCGCGCGCCCGCGCGCTCACAGTCCCGCGAACACGGGCGGCGTGGTGGTCTCGAGCACGTTGAAGATGTACCCGAGGCTCGCCGTGAGCGTGATGAAGCTCAGCGCGTACTGCGCGATCATGATGGTCGCAATCTCCTTGGACTCGCCGCGCGGGTGGAAGTACTGCGTGATCAGGATGCAGATCTGCGCCGTCGGAACTACACGCACACGAGCGATGCGCGAGGGGTTAGCAGTCGCACGCACACTGCGCCGCGTCGAAAACGTACCACACGCCTCGACCATCAGCACAAACCTAAGCATCGGCTGGTCAAGCGGCACCCACCCGGCGTCGGTCGCCCACGTCACCGCGGCGATCCCGATCACGGGCATCAGCACCATGCGGTAGACACAGATCAGCCCCGTGCTCCACAGCAGGCCCGGGTTCGACACGAGCGCGCGCCGGTCCGTCTCGACCGTCGTCAGCGCCGCCCCGAAGATCGTCATGGACACGGGGATCGCCGCCGCGCCAATGAAATTCGCCGCGTCGTACACGAACGACAGCGGCGCCGACGCCGGCATCAGCAGCGACTTGAGCGGCGTCAGCGCGACCAGGAGCCCGAGCGCGAGGCCGATGTTCGGCGGGAGCAGCAGGCTCCGGACTACCGGGTTCTCGTTCGCCCGCGCCCAACCGCGCGCGACCGCGGACCACGCGCGGTGCACGCGCGGCCACCGTGGTGGCGCGGTGGAGTTCACGCTCGGCGGGGCGAGGAGCGGCGGGGACGCGGCGCTGCTGGCCGCGCGGTACCGCACGATGCTGTTCTTGCTGCTCGCGGCGTCGTCGCTGTCCTCGTCCTCGTCGTAGTCGTCGCGGGTGCTCGCGCGCCCGGCGAGCGCCACGTTCCCGACCCCCGCGCCGTCCTCGCCCACGGCGACGCAGTCGAGGTCGACCTTGTCGGCGCCGCGGGCCGCGTCCTCCTCGCGCGCGAAATCGGCGAAATCGCGCTCAAAGCACTTGATGCCGATGCCGTAGAACAGGAGGTTGAACCTACACCTCGCTCGCGCGAGTCAGCCGCGAACTCCCGCAAACCGATTCGAGCGACAACGTACAGGGAGTACCACACGCTGACATACGCGACGCCGCGGTCGACATCCCCATCCCGAAACGGCGGGGTTCCCGCGAGCGACAGGATGATACTGAGCACGAGGTCGCCGTGGTTTCCGAACGCCGTGGCAGGGATTAGCGACCGGCGCAGGTGCACGGGCATCAGGCGGCGCAACGCGAAGTACAGCGCGAGGCCGACGAGGTGGCCGAGGAAGAAGTAGCCGAGCGAAAAGGTCGACAGGATGCCGAGGAACGGCGCGTTGTCCTCGGTGATGGCCACGGCCGTCTTGGAGAAGATGAGCGCCGGCAGGAACAGCTTGATGAACATGTTCGACATGACCTTGGACGTCTTCAGGTCGAAGACGCCCAGCTTGAAGGCGACGCCGCCGGCGCCTACGCATGCCGCGTGGGGTCAGCATGCGGGTCGGCGGGTGGGGGAGGCGGTGCGGGGGCCGTACCACACACGATGGCGACCTTGAGGATGGCGCGGGCGCCTGCCCATGCGGCGGCGAGGGCACCTCCCATGGTTTCGGAGGCGGTGATGGGTCTCACGATAGATTCAGCAGTTCGGGGTCTCGCGGATGGAGTGCATGTGGTTTACATTCAGGTTGCAGCGAGTTGCATGATGGGAGAGAGGGAAGAGGGAGAGCGAGGGCAGGGCCGCTGATCCGAGGTCGCTCAGCCCCGCCGCTGCAGTGGCAGGGCGATGACTCGCCGGGCACAGGGACACGGCCGCGGCCCTGCCGGCAACGCCCGACAAGATGGAGCGATAGTCAGCAGTAAGCGTAATTGGAGGCGCGAGACGCGTCGCGGGACTCTCGGCCGCCACGTGGGGCAACGCGTCGCGGCCGGCCGCCGTCGCTGGGGCCGAGTGCTCAGAGTTCTCAGCCCTCGCTCTTCCGCTCTCCTCTCCCTTCAAGCACTTATTTACATGCCGCTGTAACCCGACGCAAACATGCCCATCGTCCACATTGTGCTGTTCAAGATCAAGGCCGACGCGAGCGAGGCGGCCATCGCCAACATGGGCAAGGAGCTGCTCGCGCTCCAGGCCGCGTTCCCGGACCTCATCACGCGCGCGTCGTTTGGCAAGTCGTTCACGGACCGCCACAAGGGGTTCGAGTACGGTACGTGCGGGCGGTTGTTGACGGGGATCGGCCGCCGACTGACGGACGCGCGTGTTCCGTAGCGTTCGTGACCGAGATGGCGTCGCGCGAGGCCCTCGCGACCTACTCGCCGCACCCGACGCACCAGCGCGTCGTGCAGGAGGTCATCAAGCCGCTCATCGACGATATCATGGCCATCGACTACGACCTGTGAGCGGGCGGGTCGCTCCCTGGCAGGTTTTGATACACGCATCTTCCACATTCACGGCGCGTCATGCGAGACAGAAGGTCGAGTAAGACGAGGTCGTTTAGTTACAGGGCATGGGATATCAGGCGAGGGAGGCGGTAGCGACCGGCGGTAGCGACCGGCGGTGCGCGCAAGGGGGGGCTAGGAGGAGGAGAATAGTACAAAGCAAAACGAGGGACGGGAGGGAGAGGGAACGGTTGAGGAGGAGCACGCAAGGAGGAAGTCGAGAGGGCTTCGCTACACCATGAAGCTCTGGCCGCACCCGCAGCTCTCCTTGACGTTCGGGTTGCTGAACACAAACTGCGACGACAGCTTGTCCTGCACGTAGTCCATCTCGGAACCGAGAATCGACAGCAGCGCCTTGGACTCGATGAGTACGCGCGCGCCTACACACGGACGAGTGTGGGTCAGCACCGGGTGATGGGAAGAGGCCGGGTTGGGCGGAAGGAGCGTACCGTCCTGCACCACCTCCTCGTCAAACCGCTGCTTCGCCTTGACGTAGTCGAGCGAGTACTGGAGGCCGGAGCAGCCTACATGGATGGAAAGGGTCAGCCCTCGAGTCGGACCGGCAGGCGACGCGAGCGCGCAACACGCACCCTTCTTCTTGACGCCGACGCGGAGAATCGAGTCCTCCTTGGCGAGGTCCTTGACGCGCTCCACGGCGCGTGGTGTCTACCGACCAAAAAACGGTCAGCGGGACCTGGGTGGCGCAGGCGCCGAATGGGCAGGGATCGCGGCGCACCAGCGTGAGCACGGCCTTGCGCGTGCGCGGGGCCACGGTGGTTGCTGCGCGGACAATAGCGGCCTGCATCGTGGATGATAAATAAATTCGGCGGGTGCTTTGCAGCAAGTAGCGTTGCGTTGCAGTGATGGTGCGTGTGGGCGGGTGGGAGAGAGGAAGGAGCGGCCGCGATTTGTTGAATGCCCGCGGCGCGGCGCGGCGCCGGAATGTTGCGCGCCGCGATCGCTAGCCTCCAAAAACGGGCTGAAACCCGATCGGTCAGCATCACATGACCGAAAACCCGCTTCGCCTCGCCTTTCGAGTCGCCCGCCGCTCCGCCTCCGGTTCCTCGCTCCCCGCCGACCTTTTCACTCCATGTAACTTGATGAAACGTAACTGCCCCCGCGGGGCCACCCGTCAAGCTCGCCATGGCCGAGGTTCTCGAGCGGATTCTTGTTTATGCTGTTTGGGCTCACGCAGACCCCGAAGATGTGACCGGTCTCTCTCAGTACTCTCGCGTCTTTACCGAGAGCTCCGCGCCGCGTGTCATCCGCGCCGTTCTCCAGCGGTCGCTTGTACCCGCAACGGATCGAGCTAGCGAGCGCGGCGCCGTGCACTTTCTCGAAAAGTGGAAGTCCTGAGGCTTCACCGTCTCATGCTCTCAGCGTGCCCTCGGTGGTGCCATCGAGCGTGGCCGCCTTCCAACCGTCGAGTGGTGGATCACATCAGGCCTTGTCCGCTCCAAGCATTTCGAGCCCAACCGCTTGGTCTGGGGGTTTACCTTCGGCTTTAACGGTGACTTCGCCCCACCGACCCCCGCACACGTTCTGGATGCTAGATTTCGTCCAATTTCTCGCGACTTGAAGGCCGGTCGCACAACCGAGCTCAAGATCGAAGACAAATGGATTCAGTGGTCGACCGTTCCATTGCTCAACAAGGCGTTTGCAAACCCACCGCACGAGATTCTTTCGCTCCGCATCCACAACTCCAATCTTGATTGGTCTCGCTTTTTCGCTCTCAGGTTTCCGCCCACACTCACCCAGTTGGAAGTGGCTTCCGTCTGGCTCATTCAACTGCCTGAGCCAGCTCATCTCGAGGGCTGGCCGTGGCCGCCGCACCTCACTTCTCTCACCTTCCAGTGTGCTTACAACGGGATCACTTTCCCGTTTCGCACCCTCCCTGCTACATTGACTGTTCTTGACCTCTCAAACTGTCCCATTGGCGACGCAGAACTAATCAAGCTGCTTCCTGCTTTGCCTTCGAACTTGCACAAGCTCAACCTCACGTCTATTGGATTAACTGGCACCGGGCTCAACCAAGCAGGGCCGTTATTCCCATGCCAGCTCAGACATTTAGTGCTTCGGCGCAACCCGCTTTGGATGCCAACTGCTCCAGGAGGTTTTAACTGGACGTTTCCAAGCGACCTCGTCACACTCGATCTCTATCATTGCGAGCTTAGATCCGCTGCAGGGCTTGCGCTTACTCAAGCGATTCCTGGCTCACTCAAATCATTGAATATTTCTTCCACCATAATGAGCAAGGACGCCCACAAAGCTCTTGCAGCCGCGCTTCCTTCGACTCTCAAGCGGCTGATCTTATCCAATTGTGAACTCAAGTACGCCGAACTTATTGAATACGCCCAACGTTTCCCCCCAGCTTTGCGCGTTCTTGATTTGTCTCGCGCCAGCCTGAGCCCTGACGAGCTTGGCCAAATTGTGAAGCTACTACCGCCTCAGCTGAAAGAGCTTCAACTGTATTCCGCCAACATTGATGACTCTGCCATGGAAAGGCTTGCCCCAGCGTTCCCTGCCACACTGACCCTCTTTGGCATCGGTGAAACGAGCATTACAAATACTGGCGCCAGGCTGCTCATCGGTCATCTTCCGCCAAATCTCGAGTACCTTTCTCTGAGCGGACCGCACATCGACAACAAGTGGATGAAGGCGATTCGGTGTCGCGTCTCCAAAACTGTCAGGGACAAGGAAGCGGCTACTTACAACGACGATGAAGCTGATGAGTTTTGAATGTATGACCATTCATTTCATCGTGCGCTGACCGTTCCGCTTCAATGCAAAGTATCTCTTTTCGCACGAGCTCACTGACAGTTTCAACCGCGCAGCAACTGGCCATGGCCATGTGAGCGCTCCATGCGGCAGGCGTCGCGAAACGCGTCACTTGTCTCGCGTCCGTCACGCGCGAATTTGGAGACAAATTTTCTCGCTGCGCGACACCCCGAGCCCCCGCTCGTGCCTCTGCGGCGGGAGCCGAGAGCGCCGAGGACGGGAGGCGGTAGCGCAGCAACCCTGATCTGGACTCTGATCCGACTCATCCCGCCTCACATGACCCGACCAAGCGTGCTCGAGTTGACGGGCGAGCTCGCCGCCGTCCCCCGCTCTCTGCGACTAACCTCCCTGACCCTCGTGGCAGCTCTATGTAACCTAATGAAACGTGTCGACAGAGGAGAAACCATGGATCATGCCGACTTGCCCGAACGGCTCGCTCAACTCGCATTCACGCCCGTGAAGCTCGCGATACCTCAAATCCTCGAGCGGATTCTTGCTTGTGCCGTCTGGGCGCACGACGATCCGAACGACGTTCATGGACTCTTGCAGTATTCGCATGTCTTGAGCGAGGACGCGGCCCCTCGCGTCCAACGAGCAATGCTTCAGCATTCGCCTGCACTTTCGACCGAAGCCGCGAGCGTGCGCGGTGCCGCAGCTGTGCTGGACAAGCGCATAGCTGCCGGTTTCCCCGTCGAGTGCACCAGTCAAGCGCTGCTCGGTGTGATAAACGCTGGTCACCTCTCCACGGTCGAGTGGTGGCGCAACTCGGGGCTTATGCGCGAGCAGCACTACCTCGGCAGCGCCGTGTTCGTGTACTTGATTACTCTTGGAATCCGCACCAATAGCCCCGAACCGCCGATCAGCACGGAGACCATGGACGCCAAGATTCACGCGATTGCCGACGAGGTCGCTTCGGGACTCGTCACCGATCTCGAGCTGCGCGAACTGTGGATTCGGGCGTCGGGGATTCGCATGCTCAACGACGCGTTTGCCAGCCCGAAGCAATCCTTGCGCATCATTCGCCTCGACGCTTGCTCGCTCGACTGGTCCCGCTTCCTTGCACTCGATTTGCCGCCCACGCTCGCAAGCATCGATATTACCTCGCCGTGGCTTGTCCAGCCGCCGAAGGCCGCCAAGCTCGAGCGCTGGACCTGGCCCTCGAACCTCACTTCCCTCGGTTTCCACTGTCGAAGCGGCTTCACGTTCCCCTTCCGCGCTCTTCCACCATCGCTCACGGATCTTGACCTCTCAGACTGTGGGATGAAGGATACAGCGGTACTCGAGCTACTTGCAATTGTTCCTCAAATCTTGCGCAGGCTCGACCTCGCTCGCAACTATCTCACGGGCACCGGGCTAATGCAAGCGGGTCCGCTATTCCCGCCAGGACTCGACCATCTCTCACTCACAAACAACCCGCTTAACGGAAACGGCAATGGCGCTCCGTTCGACTGGACCTTCCCCGACGGCCTTCGCCGGCTCGACGTGGTGTACTGCTGGCTCAACAACACTTCTGCGACTGCGCTTGCCCGCGCGATCCCGCGTTCGCTGACAACGCTCAACACGAGCGGCAATTTCTTCAACAGAGAAGCCCATTTCGAGCTCGCTGCCGCCTTGCCCCCGACGCTTAAGCAACTGGATCTCGGCTCTATTCAACTCGAACACAACGAGCTTCGAGCTTACACCTCGCGGTTCCCCTTGTCCTTGCGTGTACTAAAACTCGGCTACTGCCAGCTCGATCACTCGGACCTGCTCGACCTCGCGGCGCACCTCCCGCCGCAGCTCGAGAAACTTCAGCTTGCTTCTGCGAGGGTCACCGACGCGAGTCTTGAGGCGCTTGTTCCTGCTTTCCCTCGCACGCTGACCGCGCTGGACCTCAGCTGGAACGACGGGATCACGGACGCGGGCGCGCAGCTGCTCATTGATCGGTTCCCGCCGAACCTTAGGGCAGTGAAACTCGATTCGACTCGCGTTGGAACCTCTGTAAAGGAAGAAATCATGCGTCTCGTCGCTAAACGAGCGGACGAGGCCGACCGCGAGGGGACGGACTGACAAAGATAGGAAGTTCCGAGACATTTGTTGGTCTGAGCACGCCCTTAGGCGAGCGCGTCTGGTTTCCTGTTGCACATAATACTGAATCGTGGCTCGTCACGCTTTTTTTCAGCATCTCGTCGCCGCTCCGCTCAACCTTCGGGACGCGCCGCGCCACACACGTGATGCGAGATCACGCCTCTGCGACGAGTTTAAGGCCCGCTCAGGAGCGAGACCACCTTCCAGCATGCAAATCGTAGTATTGACTCGTCAGGCGGAAGCCCGTGTCTGAGAGCGGAAGATTGCTCTCGTCGTCTGAGCCAGAAGTGCGACAACCGCCGCATTCGGCCGACATCGTGAGCCTACAGAGTTGTACGTCATGTTCGCTAAAGTGTGAAACTGGCAGCAGCTCTAGACCTTCGCTGTATCACCAGTAACTCACAGGCAAGGTGACACCGAGCGGGGACAGCGACGAGACCTCGCGCACCGCGAGCTGCAACAGTTTGATCTCCGCGTCGGTCCGCATCGTCTTGGCGATGGCTAGGAGCGGCTGGTGTGGTTGCGCCGACTTGACGTGGACTTGCTGCATCACGGCGGCCGACGCGCCGATGCCGTAGTGGTACGTCGCGTGGTCGCTCGGGTTGTCGAGGGCGAGCAGGAGGTGCTACGCGTTCGCGTAAGGCATGGTCAGCCTGAGAGCGAAGGATACGTGGTTCAGCGCAGCGTACCTTGACCTCGCGCGAGGCTACGAACTCGGCGTCGTCCTTGCACCGCTGCACGATCCATTTCGCGCTCATGCGGTCACCTACACGCCGCGCGGTTCGGTGAGACCAACGGGACGACGCGGACCACCAGCGCGAGAGTACGTACCGAGCAGGCTCGCACAGCACAGCCCAATGAGCGCAATCCGCCGCCGCAACTGCTGCGCCGCCTCGATTCCAGGTCGAGCGAGCAGCCACCGCGTCCACGCGAGGAGAGATGGGTGCGCGGTCTCGCCCTGCGACAGCCAGTAATCGACGACGCGGTCGGTCCACTTCCCAAAATCGGATTCGCTACACGCGCGCGCGTACGAGGGTTCAGTCCCATGCCAGGTTACACCGTGTCGCCCAAACGTACCTTTGCGCGACCTCGACGCCGAGATACATGACACACGGCGCGACGACAGGATCCCTCGCCTCAACGAGCCACGCCTCCTCGACGTGCCCCGCCACCACCACATCCACCATCTTCTCGCCCAGCACGCGTCCGATCGCCTTGGGCGCCCACGCCGCGGCCTCGCCCTCCGCCATGGCCCCGCGCACCACCTCCGCCCAGCCCTCGCCAAACATCGTAGTGCGGATCAAGTCCCGCGCCTCGGCGGCGCCGACACCCTCGAGGACGAGGACCCGCGCGAGCGTACGTCGGGTCTCGGCGAGCAATGCGTCGAGTGGGAGCGGGAGCGACGCCGTGGGCGGGACGGACGGGCGCGGTTCGGCGAGGAGGAGCTTGAGCAAGATGCACAGCACGGTCGCGGTGTCGCGCGGGCGGGCGAGGGCGGTCCACGCGTCTACACGAAGGGTCGGGTGAGTAGCGGGTGGGAAGGGTAGGGGTGGGGTGGGAAGTGGGAGGGCGTACGCTGTGCGAGCTTCCAGTACGCGGCGATCGCGTCGGCGAGGGTGCCGAGGGACTGGATCCTGCGGAGTTCGGTGACAACGTCTACATGCCCACGCGTCGCGTGAGAACCGACACCGTCAAGCGCTCGCACCCCAAAGCGTACCCGATCCGCCCGGTCCGCTCGGCGTTGCAGGCCGCGCGGTTGCCGCCGGAGCTAGTGCCGGCGCAGGCGCCCGAGCCGGCGCACTCCCGCCGAACTTGGCGACAGCGACCTTGTGCTTGGTCGACATCTCGTGGGTGAGCAGGGTCTTTTCGGAGCTGAAGGGCTTCTTGCACGGCTGGCAGTACCACGACTGCGTTTGCTGCGGCGGGGCGGCGGCGGCAGGTGGAGCGCGTTGCGCGGGAGCCGGCGACGGCGCAGGCGACGCGGTCGTCGCGGACTCGGACGGCGGGCGCGCGGCGGACATGGCGGCCTGCGTCAACGGCGCAAAGACTAGGAGACTATAATGAGTGCGGGCCCTCCGGGACGCGACGTGCGACGGGGTGTACCGTCGACACCGGGCGGAGCGCCAGCGACGCGCATGGACCCGACGATGGGGCCGAGGCGCTGGAGCAGCTCGGTCGGCGAGAGTGACCGGTATACATGTGGAGAGTTCATTGCAGCAAGTGGGGGTGGGTGTCTCGCGCGGATCGCGGTGGACGGTGGAGGGACGGCCCGACTCGACTTGCGGGGGTTTCACGTCACGACGACTGCGTCTCGAACGACGCAACCAAAGATAGCAGAGAAGGCAGGCTGTGCAAGGGTGTGACGTATAGTTTGGTGGATGTAGTTACAAGGAGATTAGGACGAGGCGGGCTGTGGGAACCCCGACATCGCCGCGGACGCTGCCGCCGCCGCGGCCGCCGCAGCAGCATCGGTGACCATGGCGTGGGCCTCGGCGTTGACGGTATCGGCCTCGTCGAGGTGGGCCGGGTAGAAGGTGGCCTTGGGGTTCTCCCAGTTGATGTGGAAGCGGGTGACGCGGGGCTTCTCGGCGAGGATGTTGCGGAAGATCTTGTCGAGCAGCGGGACGGCGGGCGGGTCGGCGACGAGGGCGGGGTCCTTGTACTCGTTGTTGACGAGGTAGCCGATGCGGGTGAACTCGCAGCCCATGTACGAGACCTGCAGGAACACGACGGTCACGTCGAGCAGGTCGTGCGCGTCGATGGTGGCTGGGTTCGGCGGCGGCGTCTCGAGCGTGAACCGGTTCACGCCGGCGGGGATCGGGCCCACCGACACGCTCTCGAGCACCTGGTCGGCGCGCTTGCCCGTCGCCGAGCACACGTAGACGACCTTGAACTCGAGGTCTATTTGGGGGGTGGGTGAGCGGTCGTCCATCTAGTGCATGATCCCAAGAGCAGCGACGACGACGGACCGTCCTTGAGCTCGGACAGGCACTCGAGCGTGATCTCAAACTCAAAGTTGGAGAAGAAGGACACATCGTTGTTTGGGATGTTGACGCCGACGATGTTGACAAAGGACATGGTGTTGATCTCGTTGCAAGTTTTTGGGGGGAAGAGAGGAGGGACGCACTGACGGGAAGCGGACGAGAGCGTGCGACGCGGGCGATCCGCGACGTGCGGAGAGGAGTGGCAGGTCGCAACCGGAATAGCCCATCCGGATTCGCGCACGTGGGGATGTGGCGCGGAATAGCGAATAGCGCGTCGTCTAAATCCAGTGGCCCGGAAAACGCCACCCACTCGGCCGAGCCGCCACGCGTCGCCGCCGCCGCCTCGGCCGCAGAGTCTCTCCAACTCTCCTCTCGTCGAGGACGGAACGAGCGATCGCGGCCACGGAGCACACGCACGCACGCACTCCACGCAACTACTACGTGATCAACAACCGCCCGCACTCGGCGCGCACGCGCACGCACACTCGGCCTGTCCCCCACTACTGCGACCACCGCTGCGCGACGACGCACCACCACCGCCGACCACCACCACCCCACCCGCCGCCAACATGAGCAGCCAGCAGCAGCAGGTCAACCCGGCCAAGCTGCAGGCGGTGCTCAACAAGTGCCCCGACCTGCGCAAGCTGGGTCCGCCCGACCAGGACGTGGAGGTGCTCGAGACGCTCGGCAAGGGCAACTACGGCTACGTGTACCGCGGCCGCATCAAGTCGCGCGGCAACACCATGTCGGCCATCAAGGTCGTCTACCTCAAGGAGTCGGAGCTCAAGGAGACGTGGCAGGAGGTCGAGATCCTCAAGGAGTGCGACCACGTCAACGTCGTCAAGCTCTTCACCACCTACATGCAGGGCCTGTACCTGTGGATCGCCATGGAGTACTGCGGCGGCGGGTCCGTCGACACGCTGTACTCGATGCTGCCCAAGCCCATGTCCGAGGAGGCCATCTCCGTCATCATCCACGAGGCCGTCAAGGGGCTCGCCTACTTCCACGAGTCGAAACACATCCACCGCGACATCAAGGCCGGCAACCTGCTGCTGACCGAGGGCGGCGAGGTCAAGCTCGGTACGTGTCCACCTCGCAGAACTCACACCACCGCCGCTAACACTCGCACCCACTCGCGTAGCCGACTTTGGCGTCTCGGCCCGCCTCTCGGGCAACAACACGCGCGCCAACTCCTTCATCGGGACCCCCTTCTGGATGGCGCCCGAGGTGATCCGGTCCGAAAACGACCGCAACAACTGGTACGACGCCAAGGCCGACGTCTGGTCCATCGGCATCACCGTCATCGAGCTCGCCGACAAGTGCCCGCCGCTCGCCGAGATCCACCCGTTCACCGCCCTCAAGCTCATCCTGCAGGACGCGCAGCCGCTCGGCCTCAAGAACCCCAAGAAGCGGTCCAAACCCATGAACGAGTTCATTGCCCTGTGCCTCACCCGCGACCCGAAGCGCCGCCCCTCGTGCAACGAGCTGCTCAACCACCCCTTCATGCAGAAGGCCGAGACCCTGCGCGGCCGCGAGCTGATCGCCGACCTCGTCGAGAAATCCAAGATCCTCCGCCAGAAGAAACGCGCGGGCCAGCGCATCGAGGATAACGATAACGACGACGACGCTGCCAAGTACGCCCTGCAGCAGCAGCCCGCCGCTGGCGCTGCCGGTGGCCAGCAGTACGGCGCCTCGCCCGCCGTCGCCGCCGCCGTCTCCCCCGCCCCCACGGCCTCGTCCGCCGGATCGGGCGCCTACGCCGACGCCGTCCAGGCCCAGGTCTCGGACGTCCAGGTCGCCGCCGTCAACGTCGCCGACGAGGACCAGAACGTCAAGGGCAAGCCCATCATCGAGGCCAAGCAGTCGTACATCCTCGACGAGGAGGTGCTGTGCTCCGACTTCATCGGGCCGTACCTGCTGCTCGGCACCGAGAAGGGTCTGCTCGTCGCGGACCTGACGCCCGACGCCAACGGCAACGCGGCGGCCGGTGGCGCGGCCGGTGCGGGCGGCGCGGGCAACAGCAACTTCGTGTTCGCGATCCGCGGGGTGCGGTTCAAGCAGCTCGCAGTGCTCGAGGACTACGGGGTCATGGTGGCGCGGTGCGGCAAGAACGACCACGTGCGCCAGTACCGGCTCGGCAGCATGCGCAAGCTGATCACGGCGGTGCTCGCGGGTAAGCGCGTCGAGATGCCCGAGCCCGCGGGCATCTTCGACCGGTCGCGGCACCAGGGCATCGACGGGTCCAACAACCCGCTCGAGGACTTTATCAAGATCCCGTCGACCAAGGACTCGACCAATTTCGTCGTCGAGCGCACCGCCGGGTCCATCTTCATGCTCGTCGTGGTCAAGAACGACGTGACGCTGTTCGAGTGGGCCAAGGACCCGTACCTCCGATTCATGAAGGTCAAGGCGTTCTGGCTCCCCGAGGCCCCGCGGTTCGTGTCCATCTTCCACGACGGGTATTTCGTGCGCGACCTGCTCGTCAACTACACGGCCGAGGCCAACCTCGTCAACGTCGAGGACGCCAAGGTGACCGAGCTCGGCGTCGCGACCGAGTTCCGGTCGCACGGCGGGCCCGACGGCGCGCCTGCGGCCTCGTCGGAGCGGTGGCGCACCTTTGACCAGCTGCCCATCGAGGCCAACACGTTCCAGACCATGCGTATGACCGTGCTGCGCCAGACTTCCGTCAACCGCAAGATCGCCGCCGCCGTGTCGCCGTACCAGGACGGCATGTCGGCGGTCCCCGCGGCCAAGCGCCGGTACCTCGCGACCTTCGGGCACGTCACGCACATTGTCGACGGCAAGGCCGCCGCGCAGCCCAACACGCCCGCGTTCCGGTGGACGACGTACCCGAGCAAGCTGCTCGTGGTGCCCGGCCTGTACGTGATCGGGATCTGCGAGCACAGTGTCGAGATCTGTGACCTCAACACGGGCGAGAAGCTGCAGGTCATCCAGCACTCGGCGCAGCTCCGGTTCCTGTGCGACAAGAACGGCCGCCTCGTCATCGCCACCGCCAAGAAGCGCCGCCTGTTCCAGGTCTTCATCCTCGGCGCCACCCCCGTCCTCATGCAGCAGCTCCACCATCGCCAGCAGCAGCAGCACCAGTACCCGCAGCAGCAGCAGGCGCAGCACCAGCAGTCGCAGCATTACCCACCGCCGCTTCCCGCACCGGTTGCTGGCGGCGAACAGGCGGAAATCGCGCCCCCGCCCCGCCGCCAGTCGGCCGTGTCCCCGACACCCCGCTAGATTTCGTGCCTTCCCGCTCCCTTTTTGTTGTTGTTGCGTGGATTCGCGGCCGCCCGCTCGATCGCGGTCGCGGCCCCGCCCACATTGTGTCTACTCGTCCCCCGTCTCGCATGGTATAGTTTGTTTCCCCTCTCACTCGCTCGTGCGCGAATCGCGGGCCCGCTCGATCCATCACATGATATCGCGACGCGTCAACGCGCGCGCGCGAGCGACGACCGACCTTGCGGTCTCTGCCGCACACTTTTGATCATGGCAAGAAAGGGAGCGTCTGTTCCTCTCGCCCGCGTCGCCGCTGCTCGCCGTTCAGCACGATCGCACGCGCGAGGGCAACGTCTCCGCCGGGTACGCGTCGCGCATCGTCTCCCGCGAGCTCCCAAACGAACCGTGCCGCGCAATCATCATCGTAGCAAGAGAGAAGCGTCGATTCTTTGCACCCGCAGTCACTGTGGCGGGTCACACCTGCTCGTCACCCTGCACAATCGCCCCGCGCGAAGGCAAGAGCTCCGCGAGGTCCGCGTCCGCGATCGTCCAGATCCCCGGGCTGTTCGGCAGCCGTATCGCGCCGCGGGTTCTGAACCCGACCTGGATGAAGGCCGGGTGGCGGACCACGGCGTTTTTGACCCGTTTCTACGCAGCCAGCGCGCGCGCGCGGGTCAGCTGGATCAACCACAAAGACCGGAGTGGTGAACGTACCAGGACCTTGGCCACGTCGCCGAGCCGATAGTACGGATACCGAGCCAGGACCCAGTCGAGCATCTCGCGCACCGTCAGCTGCCGGTTGGGTGCGGCCGCGAGCGCCTGGGCGATCAGCTGCGGGTAGCTCGCGGCAGGGCGCAAGTGCACGGTTCCGTCGGCGGGGTCGGTCGCGGTGGAGGGTTTGGCTGCGCGGGTGGCGGGGCGGGTCGTGGTGGGACGCTTGCGGACGGTGCCAGTGGTGCGCGGCCGTGGGGAAGAAGTAGGAGCGGGCCGTGAGGGCGAGGAAATGGTCTCGGAAACGGGCGCGGCCGCTGGGGATGAAGAAGGCTCGCGGCTGGATCTGTCCAAGCTTTGCGGGACCGGCGACGCGTCAGCTGCCGCTGCGGCGTCGAAGTGATGAGCGTCAAGGGTATGTAGCGGCGACAGCGGCGTTGGAAGTGGCGAAGGGGCGCTGTAAACTGCGCCGAGCGGGCACGGTCGATGCGGGCCGATGTAACCGAGCGCTGAGCCGAACGATGAGCGTGGCGCCGGGTCGGGCCAGTCGCACGAATCGAGAAAGAAGGCTGGCGGAGGCGATGCAGGAGGCATGCAATCGACCGATATCCCGACCGGCGGCGACGCGCAGTCCGGAAGCGACGGGCAGGGCGAGGGCGACCGTGGCGGTGAGAGCGGACCAGCACCTTGACCGCGCGTGCTCGGCCATGGATGAGCAGCGGACGATGCGATTGCACCAAGTAGAGAGTGCATCTTTCATAAGCTACGTTGACGTGTTTCTCGTTCGGGTTACGGCTCCGAGAGGGGCGGTGCCCAGGGCGGTGCCTCAAGGTTTCGCTGACGCGCGCTGAGCGGCCGGTTTCAGCCACCCTGGGCACATCTCGTGACGGTCACATTATATCGCGACGCGTCCGTGAGCAGGGTATGTTTGCCCCGCTCCTTTCACCTTCTCGAGAGTTGTTGTTGTTTCGAAATCGAGCAGTCCCCTGGATTTACGTTCGGACCGACCTCCAGAGCGTGACGTGAGCCTACACGGATGTTCGAGGCGGTGCAGCTGCTCGTTCGCGGTGCAGGCCGAGCTTCGCGGACGGCAGCCTCTGGTATGTTCGAGTCGGGTTGGAATCAGCGAGGGTTTATTCAGAATCTCTCACGTACACGACTTAAACGTTCGTGGGCGGCGCAGACAGCGCGGGAACAACGATCACAGGCACCGCGGGAGGTCGCTCGTGCTGCGCGGGTGGTCGAGAGTGCAAGCTCCGCTCCTTTGCGTTGCGTGGATTCGCGTCGTTCGCTCGCTCGCGTCTTCGCTCATCGTGTTTGCTCGTTTACGCTTCGCGGGGTGTATGGCTTGTCTCCCCCTCGCTCGTTCACCGCGAATCGTGGTCCCACTCAATCGCATGATATCCGATCGAGTCCCGCATCATCGTATTGAGAGTACTACCCCAATATCAGAGCAATCACACGCGTATATTCTTCCGGACGCTCACGCCGACGACGGCCGCCGCTCACCCCTGCTCGCCCCGCGCGAGCGCGTGCGAGTGCAGGATTTCGGTGAGGTCGTCCTCTGCCACGATAGTCCAGATCCACGGGTTGTTCGGCTGCTCTACCGCCCCACTCACTTGGGTCCCGACCTGAACGAAGGCGGGGTGCCGGGCCACGGCTTTCTTGAGCATTTGCCAACCCAACCAACCCGCGAGTGTGCGTCAATGAGGGAGGTGCCGATCGGTACCAGTCAGTCAATCGGACGTACCCGAACCCCGCCGGACACGTTATGATATCGATAGAACGGGTAGCGCGACTGGACCCAGTCGCACATCTCGCGCACCGTCAGCTGCCGGCTGGGCGTGGCCGCAAACGCCTGGGCGATCAGCTGCGGGTAGCTCGCGGCAGGGCCCAAGTGGACGGTTTCGTTGGCGGGATCGGTTACCGAGGTCTCAACCATGCGGTTCGTGCGGCTCGCTCGCGTACGCTTGCGGACGGAGCCGTGCGCGGGGGTGCGCGGCCGTGTAGAAGCAGAAGCAGAAGCAGGAGCAGAAGCAGAAGCAGAAGTGCGCTGGGACATGGGGGACGCGGTTTGTGAGACAAGTTGGGAAGGCGCGCGGATTGATCCGGCCGGGATTGGGTTCGTCGACGGGTCAGTTGATGCAGCGCCGGGCTGGTAACCGTCGAAGGTATTGGACGGCAAAGGTGGTGGCGGCAGCGGCGACGGGGCGAGGTACGTGGCACCAAGCGGATTCGATTGAAGTGGGTCACTGCATTCGAGCGATGGGACGAAAGAAACGCTTGGCGCCGGGACCAGACCGGGCCAGTCGTGTGAAGCGAGGAAGAAAGTAGGCGGCGGCTGCGGTTCGGGGTACAGAAAGTCCAATGGTATCCCAGCAGGTGGCGATGTGCAGTCTGGAAGCGGCGGGCAAGGCGAGGGCGAGGGCGACCACAGCCACGAAAACGGACCAGCGCCGTGATCGCGCGTGCCCGGCGATTGAAGAGATGCTGATTCAGTTGCGCCAAGTGGGTACTGCATCATTAATAAGCTACGTTCAAAGTTGCTCTTTACGGAAGCGATGCCGAGAAAGGTGCTGCTGCATGCTTTCGCCAACGCGGTGACCAACTGGTTTCAGCCACCCGGGCCATATCGCGTGATTGTCACATTATATCGCGACGCGTCCGAGCGGAGGTGTGATCGCACCCGTACCCTGGGGATCCTCCCGAGCGGCAATACAGTGTTCTAAAACAGGCGGCCCGACTTTACGTTCGGGCAGACCTCTAGATCGAGACCCCGCACAGACTCGGAGCGGTCAATGCGACGCGCTGCTCACGCGCGGCGCAGGCTACCATCCGCGGACGGCGGTGTACGGTGGAATTGCTCCGGATTGGAAACAGCGGCGATTTATTCAGAGTCGCTCGCGTACACGACCTCAAAGTTCGTGGGCGGCACGGGCACAGCGTTCACGGACGCCGCGGGAAGTTGCTCGTGCTGCACGTGCGGTCGGGAGCGCAGAATTGTTGCAAGTTCCGCTTCCGAGATGGTCCATACACCCAGTCCGCGTTTCCCGCTTGTGTGGGGTCGCACGTTGATGAAGGCAGGATGGGTATACAGCCTTTTCGCGATGGCTTTCTGTACGGCGCGACATGTCAGTCTAGTGGAGTGCGGCAACAACCATGCACCAGAGCGGGACGTACACGTTTCCTAGCCACGTTCCCGAACCGATAGTACGGGTAGCGGTCTTGAATCCAGTCGTAAAACGCGCGTGTCGACAGACTGCGATCAGTAGCGGCTGCAAGCGCCGCGCCAATCAGCTGCGCGTTCGACTTGGCGGGCCGAGGGTACACTGTTCCGTCAGGGCCAGTGACGAAGGCCTCGACCGGATCGGAAGCTCGCGCCCGCTTCCGAGGCGGGTCAGATGATACAAGTCCCGATGGCGGAGCGGGACGGCTGCGCGGCGCGCGCGAAGGAGCGCCCCTAGTATGTTGCGCTTGGTGCGCATGGAGAGATTCGCCCGTGGCAGCTGCTCCTGAGGCCGGCGGAGCTGCAGTCACCGGAGCCGCGTCAACTGAGTTGCGAGGCAAGTCGGCAGCTAGTTCCCTCCATTTCATGGGTTCGAGTCGAGTAGCGCCAAACGACTCAAACATCGGGTTGCCGTGCAATGTCGCGCGAACTGCATCCTACACTCCCCCGATCGTGTCAGCCTACTTACCATGGAACCGAACAGTTTCCAGTGATGATTGCGTACCCGCCAGCGCTTGGCGTTAGCAAATCGAAAATACGGGTGGTTTTCGACGAACCACGCGAAGAGTTGATGAAGAGTCGCCGCGCGGCCGGCCATTGAAGCAAGTGCCGCGATAATGAGCCCCGAGATGGTCTCCGACGGCCGAGGGTGAACGGTTCCGGTCGACGGATCAACGACCGCCAGCTCGAGTGGTCTTTTGTGCCAAGCAATGGAAGCGAACGGCGGGGGAGATGTACTCGCGGCGGCTGCCGTTGAGCTCACGCGGCTGAGCACCGGTGTAGGAACGACGGGCGGACGATTGGAGAGACTGGCAGCAGGAGTCCGCGACAAGGGTATGTCAGGAACGGCCATGGCGGAAACGCTCGAATCGTCGGTCACGCAAAGAAAAGGTGGGGCAGGATCAGGAACGGCTGGAATGTCGTCGCTGCCGCTTGTCGTGCGAGTTGACTGGGGCAAAAACGAGGGTACTCCGAGCTGAGAGTGGTGGTCGTTCGAGAATCGATGCAATGGTAAGGGCTGCGGATCGTTGCCGGACGAACTTTGACCTCGAGTTTGCCAAGAACGCAGGAAACCACCATCGTTGAGCGCCGACGGAGACGGAGAAGCGGGGGCGGCCGCGGAGGTCACGTCGGGCGCGTGAACGTCGAGCAGAAAAGGTGGGGATGAAGCAAGCTGAGCTTGAGGCAGGCCACGCGAATTCGAAAGCTCGACTGCGGCCATGCCATCACCAACCGCCAAACCGGCGGGCGGCGAGTTGCATCGCGGAAGTGACGGGGTCGGTGAGGGGGACCTTGAGACCGTCGCGGTCCGCCCAGCGCCTGAGTTCAATGCACTCGGCTGCTCGTTGGGCGCTGATATCATTGCACCAAGTCAAGCGCGCGTTGTGTTCATTCGCTACGTTACAGTATCATTGCCGAGGAGGCGACCTGCGGTGGAGCCGTCTCGCGCGTCTGGCGTCCGGTCCCTCACCTCGCGCGACTTTCACGCGATATCGCGACGCTTCGTTGTGCGAGACATGTCTCTACGCGAGCCTACATAACGTTGAAATTCGCCCTCCATTCATACCCGCTCGCTAAGCGGCTCAAGCACAAGGACGCGCGAACTCAAGAATTCTGCAACGTCCCCGTCGCACATCGTCTCTCGCGAGCTGCCAAACGAATCCTGCCGCGCAATAATCATCGTAGCAAGGGAGGGAGCGTCTATTCTTTGTTGCGCGCCCGCATAGTCGCCGCCGTTGCTCACACCTACTTGCCGTCTGGCACAGGCGCGCAGCGCGAGGGCAAGAGTTCCGCCAAGTTTGCCGCGTCCAAGAAGGTCCAGATCCCCGGACTGTTTGGCACCACTGCCGCACCGAGTTTCTTAACCCCAGCCTGAACGAAGGCCGGGTGCCGGACCGCACCTTTTTGGAGCTGTTTCTAAGCAGCGCGCGCGCGGGTCAGCAGAGTCGAGGATCGTGCATTGACGATAGAACGTACAAGGACCTTGGCCACGTTGCTGAACCGATAGAACGGATACTGGTCCAGGATCCAGTGGTAGATCTCGCGCACCGTCAGCTGCCGACTGGGTGCCGCCGTGAGCGCCATGGCGATCAGCTGCGGGTAGCTCGCGGCAGGGCGCACGTGGACGGTTCCGTCGACGGGGTCGGTGACCGTGGTTTCGGCCGAGCGTTTGGTCGGGCGGCCTGGTGGACGGGTCGCGTAAGGGCGCTTGCGGACGGAGCTAAGCGTGGTGGTGCGCGGGCGCGGGGAAGCGGAAGCGCGGTGCGAAGTGGGAGACGCGGTTTCTGAAGTAAGCAAGGCGGCCGGGGAAGAAGACTCGCGGCTGGATCCGTTCAAGCTAGGGGTAGCATAAGGACCTGTCGCTGCGGCGTCGGGTTGACGAACATCGGGGGTACTGAGCGGCGAATGTGGCGCCGCAAGTGACGCACGACCGCTGTAAGCGACGCTGAGCGGACTCGGTTGGAGCCGGTCGCTGTCATCGAGCGGTGGATCGAAAGAGGAGCTTGACACAGTATCGGCCCAATCGCGCGAGGGAAGAAAGAGCGATGGAGGCCACGGTGCAAGCGACACGCAGTCCGCAGATATCCCAACCGGCGGCGATGCGCAGTCCGGAAGCGACGGGCAAGGCGATGGCGACCGCGGTGGCGAGAGCTGACTCGCGCTTTGCTTGCGCGCGCCTGGCCATTGATAAGCTGCTGAGCTAGTTGCGCCAAGTGGAGGGTGCATTGTTCATAAGTTACGTTGTGATATTTGCTGCACGTACATGGCTCCGGGAGAAACGATCGCCTCGAGGTTTCGCCGACGCGGGCTGGGGGACTGGTTCCAGCCGCTCCAGCCACATCTCGTGACTGTCACATTATATCGCGACGCGTCCTTTCGTAGGGCATTGTTGCACGCGCACCTTGCATGTTCTCGAACTCCAATGATGGTTTGGAAACAGGCATTTCCGGATCTGCGGTTGGACCGAACTCCAAGGTGATCGCCCACGCAGAAGCGGAGCGGTCGAGGCGGCACGATCGCTCACGCGTGGCACAGGCTGATGTTTGAGGGCGGTAGTCTTCATCGGATTGAAGTCAGCAAGAGTTTATTCAGAGTCGCTCACATACACGACCTCAACGCTCGTGGGCGCCGCAGGCACAACGGTCACGGGTGCCGCGGGCACAATGTTCATGGACGCCGCGGGCATAACGTTTGCGGGCGTTGTGGGTAGTTGCTCGCGCTGCGCGGGCGGTCGAGAAGGCAAGATGGCAGAAAGGTCCGCCTCCGAGATGGTCCAAAGACCCGGCCCGCCCCTCCCATACGACTGGGCTCGAAGGTTGTGGAAGGCAGAGTGAGACTGCAATGTGACTGCGATGGCTTTCTGAACGGCGCGCGCGACATGTCAGCGAGCGAGGTGGAGACACTAGCACACGGCTGAAACGTACACGTTTCCCATCTACCTTCCCAAACCGATAGTACGGGTAGCGGTCTTGAATCCAGTCGCAAATTGCGCGTGTTGTCAAACTGCGATCAGGAGCGGCTGCGAGCGCCGCGCAGATCAGCTCCGCCTTCGAAATGGCGGGCCTAGGGTACACTGTTCCGTCAGGACCGGTGACAAAGAGCTCAACCGGGTCGGCACCTCGCGCCCGCTTTCTGGCCGGGGCGAGCTCTGGCGGCAGCGCGGGACGGTGGTGCGACGCGAGTGAGCGAGAAGTCGGCGGAAGTTGTGCACGGTAAGCGCTGCTGGTCCCAGCCGCTGCAGATGCAGCCGTGGCGGCAATGGCCAAAACAGGAGCAGCGTTAAGCGAATTCCGAGGCAATTCAGCATCGAGAACCCTCCATTTCATGCCCTCGAGTCGCGTCGCGCCAAAGGACTCGAACAGCGGATTATTTTGCAAGGTAGTGCGAACGGCTGGCTACATTCCTTGACTCGTGTCAACTATGCCGCGAACCTAATTTTTGTGCGCGGTGATTGCGTACCTTCCACTGTTTCTCGCTCGCAAATCGAAAGTAAGGGTGGTTGTCGACAAACCATGTAAAAAGCTGAGGCACGGTTGCCACACGGTCAGGCATCGAAGCGAGTGCTGCAAGAATGAGTTGCGAAATGGTTTCTGACGGCCTGGGATAGACCGCTCCGGTCGACGGATCAGCGGCCGCCAACTGGAGTGGTCGTCGGTGCCAGGCAACGGAAGAAAACGGCAGAGGAGCTGTACTCGCGGCGGCTGCCGATGAAATCGTCGCCGGCGCGGTTGAAACGGGTTGATGAAGGGAAGGACTGGTAGCGGTGGTCCGCGACATGGGAGCGTGCGGAACGGCTGATGCAGACCCGTTCGAACCATCTATCGAGGTGGATGGATAAACGAGAAGGGATGAGTCGGGACAAGGAACGCCTGATATGTCGTCGGTGTCGCTGATCGTGCAAGATGAATCGCGCGAAAATGAGGGTGATCCAGGGCGAGAATGGTAGCCGTCCAAGACTTGTCGCGGCGGCGACGGCTGCAGACTGTTGCTGAGTGAACTTTGAACTCGAGTTTGCCAAGCGGGCATAAAGTCGCCGTTGCCGAGCGCCGTGTTCGATGGAGACGCCGGCGCTGCCGCGGAGGCCAAGTCAGGCGTGTGGTGATTGAGCGAAGCAGGCGGAGTTGGACTGAGCTGAGCTTGAAGCGGGCCGCGCGAAGCCAAAAGCTCAACGGCGGCCATGTCGTCATCCACCGAAAAGCCTGCGGGCGGCGAGTCGCATCGCGGAAGTGATAGGCCCGGGGAGGGCGGCGACCGCGGGGGTGTCGCGGTGCGCGCATCGCTCGAGCTCCGGGAATTCAGCTGCTCATTAGGTGCCGATATCATTGCATCAAGTGAAGTGCACTTTGCGTTCATTCGCTACGTTTTAATGCCCTTGTCGCGTCAGCGAGGCGTTGCGAAGCTGTCCCGCACTTTGGCCCTGATCGGCTGGTCAGACCCCTCAGCCACGTCGCGTGGCCTTCACGCGATATCGCTACGCGTCGCTCTGCGAGACATGTCTCCGCGCGCGAGGCTGGGTCCGTTTGTCTCGTTGGCGTCCTCAAAGAAAGCTTCAGCAAGTTTATAGCGATGGCATGCGTTTTCGCGGCAGCAGTGGTGCGGATCGGATACGCGTTGCACCACTCACGTGGTTCCAGGCGCGTGGCGGAACCCGTCCAGGGTGTGTCCACGAAACTGTCGCGATAAAAGTACGGCCAAGGCAGCGGCAGCCCTCGTGCGCTCCGCCGATGTATCGTTAACCGGCTGACCAGCCTGCCCACGCATCGTCATGAAAGTCTCCGTGGGCCCTACACCCGAAATCTGGGCCAAGCTCGCCGAGCAGGATGAGCCCATCCTCGTGCGTGTCAAGACGATCGGCCAAGTTGGCAACGGTACGAGCCCCCAAGCCTTTTCGCGCAGCGCATACGTTGATCTCACCTGGGAGACCCGGATGTATAGGCAAGTCAACGTTCTGCAACGACTTTGCCGAAATTTACGACAAGTTCGGCAAACTCGTTGAGGTCTTCAAAACGAGTGGCGGCGTCCAGAGCGTCAACTCGGGCGGCAAGACCGCTCAGGTTAACCCGAGCGTGCTACCGCCGAACGTGACCATGTACATCCAGGACGGCGACGGCTTCGGCGGGCTCGGCAAGAAGGTCGAGGACGTGACCGAGGAAAACCTGCGCGACATCAAGCAGAACCCTGCGGTTCTCGTCATTGTTGCCAGTGCTACTCGCTGTCCGACTGCTCTCATCAGCCAGCTGCAGATTCTCCAGATCGTCTCGGACATCAACGAGCGCAACTGCTTCCTCCTGCTGACCCACGCCGGTCGCAACGGCAATCGGCGTCTGCGGGAGCCAGCTCGGCAGGCAGCCGAGTACGACCCGCAGCAATTTTTGGCTCGGCTCGACGCGCACGGCGTCAACTTCTTCGAGATCGGGCGCAACGTTGCGTGCGTCGATCTGGACCCGCTCGACGACTTGCGCTACGACACGATCGAGCGCGTCCGCGCCGCTGTGTGCGACTTACGCCCGCTGATTGTGCGTCAGACGTTCAAGGAGCTGCTCTTCACCGCCGAGGGCGACCTCGCCTACCTCGAGGGCGACCGCTTGGTGAAGCTGGACATGATCAAGTCGCTTGAAAACGATAAGAAGTGGCACCAGCGACGCATCCCGCTTTATAGCGTCGCTGGGGCGGGAGCGATTATCACTCTCCCCCCTGCTGCCAGGACTGCTGGAATCTGGGTGGCAGTCGCTGTTAGCTTTAGCACCCACCGAATCAAGGAAATTGAGCAGGAAATTAAAAAGCTCAAGAAATCGCTGTCCAATTTCGAGAGCCAGGCCAAGGAGGCAGCTGGCCGACTTGCCAAGTACAAGAGTCTCATTCACGAGGCTGTGAAGAAGGAGGACCTGTAATAAGGGCCCGTTTGGTTCCGGGGTGAATCAGGTGGATCAATCGATTTTACACGGTCCGGTGTTCACCCAGCTGAAACGTGGCATTTTCACCCCGTCGCGTTCATCGCGGCGTTTGGGTCGATCCCCGGATGAGCTGAATGGAACCCTTGTCGCTGAATTGCCCGTCTGCTCGCCCCCGAAACCTTCAGGCTGTGCTTCCCGGCCTATATAAACGCTGTTTTCCTTCGTGGGGCAGCTCGACCACCACCGGCGAGTACTCGCACCTCGAGCAGGACGGCAAGGAGTCTGGTGACGTGGAAGGTGTCGATGGTCAAGACGACGCGGCCCCCGCCAGCAAGCGCAGCCGCACTTCGGACAGCAGCTCGCGTCGCCTCTCGGACTCGGAATTCCTCATGGGCATCAAGGAGGTGTTCCAGAGCGTCGCGACCGCCGACTCCAAGCCCGTCCTGACCGCCGCACTTGAATGGGTCCAGGACGCGTACAACGACAATGAAGAGTACCAGATCGACGTCGCCACCCGCCTGACCGAGGATCAAGCGCTTCGCGTCATGGCCGTGTCCGAATCGAAGCGCAAGCGCATCCTCGAGATTTTCATTCAGTAGCTCACTCGCACATGTCCCCCTCCCCTCGCGTTGCTTCCTGGCCTTGTTCTCGCCCATTTGTGTCCAATACATCTGGCTTTGTGTCCATCGTATCTTCAATCGTTACCCTTGGCTCGAAAATGACGCGACTCGTTGAGAAACGCGTGGTTCGCAAAGTGTCTCGCACGTCACGTGATTGATCGACGCGTCTCCACCGATGCATTCTGACCTCAGCGACGCGTCAAATCATCTAGAATCGCTTATATAACATTATAGTACTTGACAAATCAGTATATTACAGCATGCATGCGGGTACAACAATTATTTCGCGCCTTCAAAGACGGGTCCCACGAGCGGCCATGACGCGCCTGTACTCGGTCCAAAGAACATTTGCGACGCGGTTCCGAAGCGAGATACCGCGCTGACGAGCTCCGTCCAGCGAGGCCTCGAGGACAGCGGCCTCGTCGTCCTCCTCGTTCTCGTCGTTCAGGGGCTCGCGCCCACGCACACGCGCCTCACGCGCCGCGTCCCGCGCGCGCCGGAGCTCCGTCTCGGCGTCGCAAAAGAAGGCGTCGCCGCCTTGGTTCCACTTGTTGATCATGTTGTGCAGCGTGCAGAGCGCGTACACAAGCTTGACTTGAGTCTTGATTGGGTAGGCCGCGCCAATCGAGAGGACGCGGAACCGCTTCTTGAGCACGCCAAAGATATGCTCAATGGAGTTGCGGAGCGACGCGTGACGCAGATTGAAAAGCTCTTCGCGGTTCTTAACTCTACGTACGTTGGTGAAGCAGATGAGATGGCGCCAACGTGATGGTCATGGCAGTGAGAACGTACCCATCCTTGCCGCGGGCAAACTCGCGAAGATGATAGCGGGTACTGCGGAAGGGCACGATGATGGACGTGCGGTTTGCGTAGCCGCCGTCGGCGAGGTAGAAGCGGCCGGCGGGGATCTTGAACCCACGGGCGAAGGCGTCCGAGAGCACGCGCGAGTCATGCGCCTTGCCCTCCCACCCTGCGAGAACGTAGGTGAAGTTCAAGTCAAAGTCGCAGGCAGCGAGGACATTTGAGTATATGGTCCCCTTGCGGTTTCGGAACGAGTCGTGAAGCTTAGTGGGCACAACAAACGGGATGTGCGTTCCGTCAAGCGCGCCGACCGCGTTCTGGAACGGAGCGTATTTCGGGTCGTGGGCGATGCGCTCATGCACGGGCGTAGAATCGGACGGCTGGACAATGAACTCGGGCATCAGGCGGTACAGAGCGTCGAGCACTTGCTTCAGAACCCTGGACGCGGTCTCGCCAGAGATTTGGAACCGCTCCCTGAGGTTGCGGTTGGTGCTGCCCTCGCCGGCCATGACAAGAAAAACCATGAAGCGCGCCTCGACGGACAGCTCGCGGCCGTCGGCGAGAAGGCCACGGTCGCGGAACAGGCGGCAGATGGCCTTGAAGGTCTCGCGGGGCATACGGGCGATTTCCGAAAAACGCGTTTCGCTGTTGCACGTCAGCAGCTCTTGAACCCACGACTCGCCAGAAAGCGTGGACGTGCGGATAGGCTCCCACGGGCGGCGCTCGTTGCGCGCAGCGAGACGTCGCAGGAGAGCGAGGGCGGCTGTGAGCATTAGGCCGCGCAGCTTGCGGTTGTATCCCTTGTCCATGTTGTTTGAGGGCTCGAGAACACGATGCGTGAGGTTAGGTGTTGATTCGTTGCAATAAGCGCGGCTGCAAAGAGGTGGGAAAGATTTTATTGCGGGGGGGGGGGGCGTTCATCCAGCGGGGCGTTTGGTTCGCACGGCCGCTGAGATGAACGGGGGTGAGGTGAAACGTGGCAACTGTTTCAGCTGATCCACCTGATCTGAACCAAACGGGCCCTAAGATACAATGTCGTGTTTCACCTTTCTCTCACTACCGCCTGCTTCCTAGGCCTCCTGAACTGAAAAGTGTCGTGGACAGAGGGCTAGCGTAACGCGCATCAAAAGTTCTGAGCGCGAGACAGCTGGATCAGTGTGGCGCGACGCGTAGTTCAGCCGTTCACGTGCCTGGCGTCGAGGATGATAACTCATCTGGCGCCGTGGTTCAACCCTACGAGGTGATGTGAGACTTAAGTTACCGGCCAATAATGCGGGCAATCAAGACGATTTGAAGCCTGTGTAACTACGCACGGATCTGAGCTTTAAGCACACAGGAATGGCGCTCATGACATGTGACCCCGTTGTACCGTGTGTCCATGGCGTGTCCACGCAGCTGTTGCCCCTGCCGTCAAATTCGCAACAGGGAGCCGTCCCGCGCATCGCTCACCACGACATTCCATGTATCACTCGCGTGTACTGCTCGGTCACCCGATTCGCACAACATGACCATGAAGAAGGGCCCGACACCCGAAATCTGGGCCGACATTGCAGGGAGGGGTGATCAAGTCGCTGTTCGCGTCAAAGCCATTGGCGAGGTTGGCGTTGGTACGGCTCGAGACTGACAGAGAGAAACTTGCCTCTTCGTCTCACGTTACGTTGAGCTAGGCAAATCCACGTTCTGTACCGACTTCGTCGAGCGCTACAGCAAGAAGGGCAGGTTTATCGAGATTTTCAAGGCGGGCGACGGCGTCCAGAGTGTCGATTCTGGCGGCAAGACGGCTCGGGTCAATCCCGACCTGCTTCCGCCCAACGTGACCATGTACATCCAGGACGGCGACGGCTTTGGTGGACTCGGCAAGTCGATTAAGGACGTGACCGAGCAGAACCTGCGCGACATCAAGGACAAACCCGCTGTACTTCTGGTCGTCGCCAGCGCGCTTCGCGGTCCGGTCGCGCTCATCAATCAGCTGCAGCTCCTTAAGATTGCTTCCGACATCAACGGGCGCAACTGCTTCCTGCTGCTGACTAAAGCTGGTCGCAAGGGCAACCAGCGTCTGCGGGAGCCAGCTCGGCAGGCATTTGAGTACGATCCCCGTGAATATTTGGCCGAGCTCGAGCGCCATGGCGTCAACTTCTTCGAGGTCGGGCGCAACGTCGCGTGTGTCGACTTGGATCCGCTCGACGATCTGCGCTACGACACGGTTGAGCGCGTACGCGCCGCCATGTGCGATCTGCGCCCGCTGGTTGTGCGCCAGACGTACGACGAGCTTCTTACTACTACCCGTGGCGAGTTGGTCTCGCTTCAGAGGGATCAAAAGGTTGCCATGAAAATGATTTCCTCGCTCGAGACGGAGCGAAAGTGGTACCCCCTGTGGTCATGGGCTCTCGCGGTGGGCCAATTATGCACGATCCTGGTCATTCCTGGCAGCAAATTTGCCGGACCCGATTCGAAGGTGAAAGATATCGATGAATCAATCAAGTACCTCAAGAAGAATTTGTCGAGCGTCGAACAGCAGATGAAGGGCGCCGCAATCCACCTGGCCATGCTCGAGAAACTTGTTTAATCGGCCGCCAAGTCGTTGAGGTGAATGTTTCTGGACAGCTAATAAATTCCACAGGTCACGGTCACGAACACCGCTGAGCTGGTAGGACTAACCTACAATTCTCAAAAGTGCGGCGAGAACCGCGACGAGAGCAAGTCGCGTCTCCAGGCCACAGCACGTGGGCACATGATATCCCGACGCGTCTCAAAATTGATCTCCAATCAAGACATCAATTTCTAATCTGGATGTAGTATTCGCTATCCTCATTCAGTGGCGTGCGAAAAAGCCTGCCCCGAATTTGGTAGGTGAGATGGCTGTGGAAGATGGCGGGATAGCGTCCAAACCGAGCAAGCAGCGCAGTAAGCTGTTCCTCGGAAATGATCCATATCGGCGCGGACCCTTCGTCGAGCCCAGCCCGATCAGAGGTCAAGGTAAACGCGGGCTCGAAACACAGCGCGTTGGAAATGCATTTCTGTGGCAGCGGGTTAGCTTGCACAATGGCCACGGAGGTTAGCACATAACAATGATGCGTACCTTAGTCTTTGTTGGATCCCTGAATCTGAAAAATGGGTACGCTTGTTGGATCCAAGCGAGGATGGCGCGCATGGTCTTGCGGCGGTCGGTCGCTGACGCGAAAGCAAGGCAGGCGAGGTCGAGCCACGTCTCCCTTGGTCTCGCACGCTCGCTGTAAATGAGCTCGTCACATGATTCCAGGACGCGTCTCACGTCTCACATCTCATGTCTCGCGTCTCGCGTCTCGCGTCTCGCGTCTCGCGTCTCGCGTCTCGCGTCTCGCGTCTCGCGTCTCGCGTCTCGCGTCTCGCGTCTCGCGTCTCGCGTCTCGCGTCTCGCGTCTCGCGTTTTGCCCCTCTAAGTCCTGCGCCCGCGACGCTCGGACAAATTATACTCAAAATCTCGAGTAGCATATATGCCGCTTCGGACCCTGCGACTATTGAACCACTGACGCACAGCAGCAGTGTGAAGGTCAGAGGCCAAGGTAAGCAGCGCCGCAAGGTCCTCCGAGATGGTTCAGACATTAATTGATACCACGGACCCGCTCTTCGTTGAACCGGGCCGCGCTCTCGTAGAAGACGGGAACGGATAATGCGTGCGCAGATCAGTCGTGAGCAAAGCCTACAAGCGGCGCGACCATGTCAGTTACTGCTGCAACGCCGCACCGCAACTGGGGACCGCCGACAGACGCGCATTCCAGAGACAGTTTTGTATACCGCTAGCGCCTTTCAAGTTGAGCGGGAATGTACATTGGCGTATTGGGACTGTGACACGGCGAGCAAGTCGCGTCCAGCGAATTCGTCACGTCAGTACTGGTTAGCTGATGCTGTTCTTGTGATTGACACGGCGCTTTGCTGCAAACGCTCGCCCAAGCACAATCGTCAGATCCTGCTCGCTGATAGTCCACGGTGTTAGCTTGTTGCGCTGAGCTTCAGTCAACTGGTTGGACAAGAGGTAGTCGGGTGGAGTGTGCGAAAATCTGCCGCTGCTGCGCAAGGTCGCCCGGAGAGAATTCTAGCGCAGTCAAGAATGTCAGTCGAGTCAGGTTCCACACGACCGTGCCTTCACGTACACGCTTCGCCTGGATGTTGCCAGTTCGAAAGTACGGGTAGTGTAGCTGGAGCCAGTCGAAAACCTCGAGAAATAGCATGGCTCGATTGGCGCGAGAGGAGAGAGCCAAGGAGATGAGAGCCACGTTTGTCAACGATGGGCGTGGAGGGCTCGCGTGGGATATGGGCGCCGTTGTGGACGTGAGGTCGGCTTCCATCTCCAGTCCATCGCTGTGACAGGAAATCGTGTCGTCCGTGTCGCAGTCACAGCCGTGGTCACAGTCCGTCACTGTTCCATCAGAACTCTGTTCATCGCCGTCGTCGGTCACCGTTCCCTCGGAACTTGGTTCGTCATCGTGATAGAGAACCGGCGCGGGCGAAATTGCGGACACAAAATGAGACACGTTTGGATTTGCAGCATGAAACGCAACGCGAGCGCAGGTCGGAGCGGGTGCGGCCGTGTCCGGCCGTCTAATTTCGCGATGAAGCGGAGCAACTGAATCAACGAGACTCACTGAAGCTGGCGATGAATGTGGAAGTGCGTGATGGTAGGTCGTGGCAGCTGGAATCGCGACTTGCATCGAAACGGGTCCGGGAGCGGCATGCGGACCCGGGAATTCCATGGCGGCAAAGGATGGAGAGTTCGACGTGACTCGCGGCGCTGGTGGAAGCGAATGAGATTGGGGGAACGGCGGAGTCAAGAAGAGCCCAGCGGGGTGGTCGCGCAACCCGTTATAGGTTGAAAAATCAGCGCTGCAATCATAAACTTGGTCGCAAGTGGGACGAGACACGGCATTGCGTGGCCAGAGCCCAGCAGGCGGCGAGTCACAGTCGGGAAGCGTCGTCGACCGCGATCGAGACTGGCCTCCAACATCCTGTGCTGCAGAACCCAAGCCGAATTGCGAGTATGGCATGGTTGCAACAAGTCTAGGTCTCATGAGCGTCTCATATCGATTGATCGAAGCGCGTAAAACCGCCGAAAACCGCGACGCGAGCAAAACGTGAGACGCGTCTCGCAGCCGCGACGCGTGGGTCACATGATATCTCGACGCGTCCTCGAGTGGAGCCTCGACGAGACCTCCTATTACAAAGTATTACGTCGTTCATTAACAGCGATATATTCCGCTCTGAGGACACGCACAGTCCTCAATCGCGAGCAGCCTGATTCGTTTAGCCCACCGTTCGCTGCCTCTTCAGAGCATTTGCTTCCGCAAGTTCTTCGGCTGAAAGCTCAAAAAAGCTCGAAGGGAGAAGCTCTGCAAGGTTTTCCTCGGTGATGGTCCAGATAACTGGCCCTGAACGCTGCGGCCCTGGACTACCTGACGCGCGAGTGAACATGTCGTGCTTGCTCAGGGTTTGAAGAATTGCAGCCTACAAGCGCGCGGCGCATCAGAAAACGTTCTGCGGTGTGACACCATGACCAAATCGTACGCGTTTCCCTGCGACGTTGCCAAAGCGGAAGAACGGGTATCGCGTTTGGACCCAGTCATAAACTTCTTGCCCGGTCAGCCGGCGATTAGCCGATGCTGCGAAGACCATGCATACGATTTGCAAGTACGATAGGTTTGGGCGCTGGTGGACCTCGCCAGTCGCGGGGTCAGTGGTCGAACGCTCATGCTTGTTCAGTCGGCGCGGGTTTTTAATTACGCCACGGCGGGAAGCGGCAGGTTGAGATGCAGAGCAATCCAAAATACCAGCCGCGATGTCTGGCGTAGTGAGCGGAACGCCAAGAGGTTCGAGTATTGCGCTCCTGCTACGCTTGGTGACCATGTTGCGTGAAGCCCGGACCACGGATTCAGGCGTCTCGGGCGTAGGGAGATCGTCGACTTGGCAACTCTGGTCAAGCAGCGGTGCATGCGTCGCTTGCGCGGTAATTGCCCGCCATTTCTTTGGGCCAGTTGGCGAAGCGCGAAACTCTTCAAATTCCGGGTTGTTGACCAAAGTCGCGCGAAGCGCCGCCTACATTTGTGCGCGTGGATTAGTCTCAACTCTTAGCACCTGCGCGCGGGCGAATGCTTCACTTACCTGCCACCGTTTGATGTCAGCGAACCGATAGAACGGGTGGTAGGCCCGAATCCATTCAAAAATGTTCGGCAAAGTCTTGGCGTGACTGGGTGTTGCGTCCAATGCGAGATGGATAAGCTCGGTAATTGATTTTCGGCGGCCGGTGGTGCACCGTCCCATCTGAGGGATCGGTTGTTGCTAGTTCAAGCAGACCCCTGTGCCAGATTTCGGGCGGCAGACGCGTCAAGGTTGCCGAATTCGCCTCAGGTAAAGTAGCCGTCGACGCGAGCGATACTGGCTGCAAGATTGGCGCGGGCGAGCGGGTGGATGCGATTACGCCCAACGTGCGTGGGCATCCCGAGTTGGCGCCAACGTACTCTTCGAGTTCATTGGTCACGCAAGTCGAAAATGGACTCGCGGACGATGCTGGATTGCCGTCGGAAACAGTTGCGTCGGTACTCGGCGAGCGAGGTGCAGCAATGTCGTGCAGCTCGGACGCCAGGTTTGATGAACCGTAATTCGCATCCAACGTTTGGGGCTCAGCATTGCATGGTTCTTCGAGTTCAGTTACTAGAGCTGCAGGTACAAAGGTGCCCGCACTTCGCTCACAAGGGGCCGCGACCATGGCCGCGGCGCTCGCGTGGGAATTGGGTCTGCAGGACTGGAAGAGGGTGAACTGAGGCGCAGACGAGTCCCAAGCGATTGGGTGCTCATTCATAAAAATGGAATCAACTGACAACCCGGCGGGCGGAGAGTCGCAGCAAGGAAGTGAGAGAGCCGGGGAGGGCGACCGCGACCGTGAACTCGACTTTGACAGCTGCGCGGGCGCAATCGGCTGTTCATTGGGCAAAGATGCAAATGCATAAAGTGAGGGATCCATAATTCCATTCGCTTTATTAAGTGGAGTGACGCTTATCGACGGCAAGCCGGCTCGCGCGAAGGCTGGAGAACCTGTCTCCGAGTGTGGCGCCGCCCATCACATGATATCCCGTCGCGTCGCTGGGCGCGCTACTTCCCGTTGGCGGCGCTCGCCATAAATTTCCGTGCAAGTTCAGTGGCTTCATGCACATCACAATTCACACGCACGATACTTGACACGATTTTTCATCAGCACTTTGGACAAATGTTTTCAAGCAGAGTCCACGCGCCGATCATGCTTCCTCACGCGTGCAGCTCCACGTAGTCGGTGGCTGTCGCTTCATCGCTGCCTGGAATGAAACGCGACGCGTAGAATTTGTTCATGTTCAACTTGACAGCAAGAGGGCGTTTCGACGAGCACTGTTTATGAGGCCCTTGCCAATGCCGGGTTTTGTCACGATGCGATACCTCGGGCACCAGACGCGTCGATGTCACACATTTCTAGAACAGTGTCTCGATCACGCGAGACATCTCGAGCAACTCGCGCGCGTGCGTCCGTGGGCCAAGCGGTTTCGTTTCCGCGCGCGTGCGCACGTCCTCTACGGGGAGCCTTTTTCCCGTGACCGGCCCCGTGAACACTCATCCGCGCGAGCTGGCTCCGTCCGCGGGTTATGGGGACAGATCACGGCGAGGCAGTGTGCGCGTGAGGAAGATGTGGCGTTGAGCGTGCACGAGCTCGCAAGTTTGTGGCCCACATGGCCGACGAGTCGAGCTCGCGCGCATGCGCACGCTCAGCGACCCGGCCCCATGATGGCCCGTGAGGCGCAGCAGCGAATGCGAGGGCTCGGGTGAGCGGTGGCCAGCGCATCGCTCCGCTGCGCACGGCTGCAGTGCGGAACCAATAAATACCAGCCGCTCCCCCTCTCTCCCAGCGTGGACCCGACAGACAAGCAGTAGATCAATCATCGAAGTTGGAACACTATACGCACCGACGGCAACCGACACCACCACCATGCAGATCAAGGCCCTCATCACCGCTCTCGCGTTCGTGCTCGCGACGGCTTCCTTGACCAACGCGGCTCCCAACAACGGCGTGCGCGCGCCCGTGTCGCTCAAGGACCGCTACATTGTGACGCTCAAGCGCGACGCCGACTTCAAGACCTTCTCGCGCGCCCTCTAGGCCGAGATTGACGCCGAGAACGCACGCGAGGCGACGAGCAACCGCTGCTGCTGCACCGCACCGTGGGGCCAACTTACGTGCATTGTAGTGGCGTTGCCAAAACGGAAGTAGGGGAACCGCATCTGGACGTAGTCGAATATTTGACGCAGAGTCTGCCGGCGGTCGACTGACGCAGTAATAGCTAAGCCGGCGAGCTGCGCCCACGTCAGGGGCGGGCGCCAATGAACTTCGCCGGTGACAGGATCCGTGACCGAGAGTTTGGCACTGGGAACGCCACGCAGTTTCTGCGGCGGAAAGGCATGCGATGCAGCCGATGTGGTGTCGGAATCACGGCCAAGCGTAGCGTGCTGATGCATTTGATCCGATCCATCACTCCCTGACGAGTCGTGGTTGACCAAAGGCGGAGCGGTTGCCACTGGAGCCGCGGAAAGTCCAGCGGGTTCGCCACTGCTGTTATCCGCCCGAGCTGGTCGGCCGGCAGAAGTTCGCCACTTGAGCGACTTATTACGCGAAGTGTAGAAGCTTTCAAAGGCCGGGTTGCTGGTCAAGGTGGTGCGAACGGCATTCTACAGTTTAGCGAGAACGTCAGTCTACGCGTCTGCTGCAACGCAACAAGAGAGCACGTTCCTGCCACCGCTTGGCATTGGCGAAACGGAAATAAGAGTGGTGCGCGGTGAACCAGGTACAGATTTCGGCCGTTGTCGCAAAGTTGTTGGGAGACGCCGCAAGAGCTTCAAGGATGAGCTGAGTAATGGACTCCTGCGGCCGCGGGTGCACGGTTCCGTCCGATGGGTCCGCGACGGCCAGCTCAAGCATGCCACGATGCCAAATATTCGGCGCCCGGGCGCCCTGTGACGCAAGCGGGATAGGAGAACGAGTTGGCGAGGTAGAGAGCGCTGGCTGTGTGGAACAAGACGGGGAAGTGAAACAAGGAGGACTTGCGGCTAGCGCGAGCGAGGCAGACTCAGATTCGGTCGAAGATTCGTTCACACACGGCCCTTCATCGGCTCGGGGACAAGTCAGCGAGGTCGCAACCTCGATACTTGCAGCGAAATGACTCGGAGGAGGCGACGAGGTACCAAACTGAGGCACGGGAGGAGGGCTCCAAGCAGCTGAGTGCTCTGTCGGAAACAGGAAAGCTGGAGGTAAGCCAACGGGCGGGGAATCGCACTCCGGGAGCGACAGAGACGGAGACGGCGACCGCAGCGGCGACGGCGGGGTCTGCTCGGCGCTGCGACTGGCCGAGAACTGCCTCGGGTTGGGTGTAGATTCAAATGCTGCAAGTGGTGTGTCCATGTTTCATCAGCTTCATTGGTTTTGACCTCCACGGCGAGAGAAGTTGTGTGCCCCTGATGCGCGGATGACCGATCGGCTGGCTTGTGGCGCAGCCATCACATGATTTCCCCTCGCGTCTCACGTCGTGTCTCACGTCATACGCCGTAGGTAGTACGTCGCGGCTCCATTTCAGAGCGAGCAAAACATATATTTGGACATGTTCAGAGTTGAGCTCATCTATCGCACCGTCACGCCGCAGTCCGGCGCCGCTTCAATTCGCGTTCGCTGCTCCCTGAGTCTGCAGAAGCGAAAAGGTCAGTGGCATAAGGGAGCAACGCCGCGAGGTCTTCCTCCGAGATCGTCCAGGTAGGCAACGCGGTGCCCTTCTTCTTCGGTCCAGTCCGCGCTCCCGCGATTGATGAGAACGCAGGATGCGCGCGCGTAGCGTCTGAAAGCGAGCTCTACAAGTGTGCTGGGTGCAACCATGTCAATTACTGCTGCCGCGCCGTAACGGGGATCAATGACATACGCGCAATCTCTTGGAACTGCTGAACAGAAAGTAGGGGAACCGCAGCTGGATGTAGTCCACGATCTGCGGCAGGGTCAGCCGGCGATCAACCGCCGCGGAAAAGGCAAAGGCCAAGCTGGCAAGTTGGACGCACGACAGGCGCGGGCGCCAATGAACTTGGCCGGTTGCGGGATCGGTGGCCGAGAGCTTGGCATTGGGATCACCGCCAACACCCTCTGACGAACTGGCGTGTGAGGCAGCGGGCGCGGTGCCAAAATCAGGATCATACGGAGTGCGCTGGTGCACTTGCGCCGCTGGATTGGTTCCCGACGAGTCGTGTTTGACCAAAGTTGGAGCGGCTAACACTGTAGCGGGCGAAAGTCCAGCACGCGTGCTCTCGTGGGTATCCATCCGAGCCGTATGGGCGGCATTAGCGTGCCACTTGTAGCATTGAGGGGGGCGTGAAGTGCGAAAGCTTTCAAAGATCGGGTTGTTGATCAAGGTGCTGCGGACGGCCTTCTACGCGCGGAAGCTTGCGTCAGTTTGCGTGATTTATCACCAGACACGGAATCAGCGTGCGAACCTGCCACCGCTTGGTGTTGGCGAACCGGAAATACGGGTGATGCATAGGGAACCACTCGTACAGTTCAGCCGTCGACGCTGCGCGGTCGGAGGACGCCGCAAGAGCTTCAAGGATGAGCTGAGTAATGGACTGCTGCGGCCGCTGGTGCATGGTTCCGTCCGATGGGTCCGCGACCGCCAGCTCGAGCATACCGCGGTGCCAAAATTCGGGCGCTGGGGAGGGGAGTAAATCGAGCGGGATCGGAAATCGGGTCGTCGGTGCAGTTGGTAGAGAACGAGTCGGTTGCGGGGAGCAGGACGAAGCAGCTGAAGGATCATCTGTGGAAGCCTCCGTCACAAACTGGCATCGAGGTGGTGACACGTGAAGCGAAGATGAGACAAGCTCTGGCCGATCGACCGGAATATCGGAATTACCGTTGACGTCGTGCGGGGCAAGCGTGCCGTGCGGCGGGGGGAAACGAGTCGATTTCGGCCCCAACCGTGACATCGTATGCCGACTGAAGCGTTGTCCGCTGGTCCACCGAGACGTCGGTAGCCGGAGCAAGTAGATAGATATCCTCTTCGGATAGCGAAGCGCTCACATCAAGCGCATAGTCCCAGACGGAGCTTTTCGCAGAGACTGAGTCGGCGTCCGCAGGGAACCAGACTGGGCGAGGCGGCGAGGGACCACATGGAAGCGCAGAAACGGCCCATGCAATCGGGGTTTCGGTGGGAAGCGAGGAAGTCACTGACAGCCCAGCGGGCGGCGAGTCGCATGCCGGGAGCGACAGGGACGGGGACGGCGACCGTGGCGGCGAGGTTCCTTCGGCGCTGCGACCGGCTGAGCACAGCGTCAAGTTGAGTGTAAATCCAAATGCTGCAAGTGACGTGTCCATGTTTCATGAGCTTGGTTGGTTCTTCGGCTTCACGGTGAGGTGATGTGCGCCCTGAAGCCCCTGAGACACAGCGATGATCGACAAGCTGGGTTGTGGCGCAGCCATCACATGATTTCGCTTCGCGTCTCACATCGTGTCTCACACCACCGTGTCCCGACTCACAAGTCGCCAAACCCATGTATATCTATATCGAGGCAGCCGTAACCCTAAAACCAACGACTACTCGGCCCGGTGCCGCTTAGCCGGAGGCTCACCGCCCGCGTCGTCGTGCGCCGAATCCAGGCACACCGCCGCCCCGCCCCCGCGGGCCTTTGGCTTGAGCACTTGCGTAATCACCGACTCGTGAACCGTCCAGTACAGGAGCGGTTGGCGGTTCAATCCAGGCTGGTAGGAGGGCGCGCGCACGCTTGCAGGGACGCGGGCAAAGTAGGGGACATAGTTCAGCGCGGAACGAATTGCTTTCTACACGACGTCGTCGAACGAAAGGTCGGGTTATTGGATGCACGCGTAGCAGTTGTTTTTCGGGAAAGGGAGAGTGAGACGTACCCGCTTCCTGCGCACGTCGCCACATCGAAAATACTCGAAGCGCGATTGAAGAAAGTCGTAGATGTGCTCGATGGTCGCCATGCGGTCGGTTTTCGATGCCAAGGCCATACAGATGAGCTCGAGGTTGCTGTACGGAGGACGAGGGAGGTCCGCCTGTCCCTCGGCTTTCGCGGGGGGAGGCGTGGCCAAACGGGTGGCCTCGGACGCGTCGTCGCCGGCCGCTGGATCAAGCTGGCTTGATTTGGAGAGAGAGGCCGTGTCGGCCGAAGAGGTAAGCGAGACGGAGCTCAAGGTCGCGCCAGAGGTCGGGGCTGGCAGAGATGGCTCGGCTGGTGCGACGGGAAGGTCTTGCGGCGAGGGAATGGCCGCAGGATCACTCAGGCTCGCGCCCGAGCGAGCGAGCGGTGTAGGGAGTGATGGCTCGGGGAGAAGACGCTGTTCCGGATTGGTTGCGTCCGAGATTGCAGACGATTTAGCGCTCGAGTACGCGGTACGAGTGTCGCGAGGCGATTCCGGACAGTTGTGTACAGGCGGTTTAAGGACAAGGCGAATTTCGGACAACTCCGTCCGCGGGAGAATGAGAGACTCGTGCTTGCACCCGAAACCATGAGTGGTGGTGGGCAGATCAAACGATATACCGACTGGTGGCGAGTTATAGGCCGGGAGATCCGGCGAGCAAGGTGCGGCGTCGTCGATCGGGTCCCGCTGGGGAGTCCATGCAGTTGCTGGTCGATGCTCCATGATTTCTTCATACAAGGCCGTGGGTGGGAACTTGATCGCGAGCGGATTTCGCGGTCGATACTCGGGGTGCTGACCGTCGCGCGCGACGCGACGCGACGCGTCTCGCAGCTACGCGTGATCAAGCGGACGTCACATGATATCGCCTCGCGTCTCCCATCGCGTGTCTCCACTCACACAAGTCATCAAGCTAAGTATATCGAGGCGGTCACTTGGTTGAGCTCATCTACCGCGCGGTTCGCCGCCGCTTGGACGGGCGCTCACGGGCCGCGGCGCCAGCGGAAATCGGGCTCGTCGCAGCGCCGAGTTCGCGAACCTCGGTCCCAAGAACTTCGGCGGGATGGTCCTCGCAAGACTTCCAATACAAGATGCGGCGGCCGTTGGGTCTGGGCGGGCGGTACGGAGCGCGCTCGTCGGCGGGGACGAGGGTGAAGCGCCCGCGGCTGAGCGCACTGCGGATCGCTTTCTACACGTGAAATGGTACGGCGGGTTACTACTAGTACACGCACGACGAAGCAAACGAAGTGACAAAACGTACCCGCTTTGTGGGCACGTCACCGCATCGGAAGTACGCGAAGTTCGTCTGGAGATAATCGTAGATGTGCTCGATGGTCGCCATGCGGTCAGGCGTCGATGCAATGGCCATGGAGACGAGCTCGTAATAGGTGTGCAGAGGACGTGGAATGTCGGCCTGCCCCTCGCCGTCGGCAAGCGTGGGCGAGGGCGAGACGGGAGGATCGACCTCGGACACGACGTCTGCCTGTAAACTGAGCACGCTTTGAGTCAAAAAATAGGAGACTTCGGCCAGGAAATCAAGCGTGTTCGAGGGTGGAGTCGGAGCGGCGGCGAGTGATGGTTCCGCGGGTGCCTCCGCGGGTGCAAAGGCAAGGTTGGACACGAGAGCAATCAAAGGAGTACGCGAGTTCGCGTTCGAACGAGAGGTCGGCGTGGTGAGTGATGGTTCCGCCCGTGCAAGGTTATCGTTTGGTCGAGATAAAGCCGGATTCGAGTGCGAGCTTGAGCTAGGGAAGTCGATGAGAGAGTCGTGCCAAGGCTGCCAAGGCTTCGGTGCCGCATCGGCACCCGTGTTGGGCGCGGTCACGGAAGTGCGGGAGCGACAGTTCGAGCTTGAGGACTGGGCGGCAAGGGGCGGTTCAAGCGCAGTGCAACGGTTCGGCTTGGTGCTGATATTAGTCAAAAGCGCATGCGAGATAGAGTTCGAGTTCGAGATCACGGTGTAGCGTGGCGATGGCCGAGCGACGACGCTCAAGCGTGGCGACACCCGAGCAACGACGGCGCTCGAGCGCGGCGTGAGTTCAGGGCGAAGCGTCGGCCGGGCTACCGAAGGGTCTTGCTCGAGACGCGAGGCACATGCAGCATTGGGCAAATCAAACGGGACTCCAACAGATATGCCGACCGGTGGCGAGAGACAGGCCGAGAGAAGCGGCGAGCAATGCGCAGTGTCGTAACTCGGGTCCCGCAGTGGAATGCATGAAGTTGTTGGCCGCCGTGTCATGTTTGCTTCATCGATGGGCCCTGGCGAGAACTTGAAGGCGAGTCGGCTTCGCGGGGTGCGGGCCACCCGAGCGCGCGCAACGCAGGACGCGTCCCGCAGCCACGTGCGGCGGGTCACATGATATCGCGACGCGACGCGTTTCGTCTCTCGTCCGTCGTTTCTCGGCCACGCCGTCGGTACGGCGAGCATTCAAGCGCTTCGCTTACTCGTCAAGAAAATAGCGAGCCAGTACGTGTCCGCGGTAGTCCTCCCGCGTTCAGTTCACGCGGCGTCTCCCGCCCGGCTTGCTCGCGCGCACGCGTGTGGAGCATCACCGCTCGCGCCCGCGCGGCGACACACACATGCACGCAGCGGGAGGGGAGACACGGGCCCTCCGCGCGCCGCTGTATCGTATCCCGTATCCCGCGCGTCCCCTTGTCCGGCCCGAGCATATGCGCATCTGCACCGCCTGCAACTCGCTCCGGCCGCGTCGAACCAACCACTGGCTGCACCGAATCGACGACCCGTAGCACTACCGATCCCCGCGCTGCCGCTGCTGCTCGGAGATCCGCACCCACGCATCGACAACCGCCGCGCGCTCGCGGGTGTGACACATCGCGGCCTTCGCCATCATCGCCTGGCTGGTCCGGGATCGCAGGCGACCTGCCGCAACTTGCTGCACCGGATCCGATCCGTCAGCCGGGTCCTCGCTACGCCGGCCGCTCGCTCGCTCTCCTGCCGCATACCCCCCTCTGCGATACCCTCGTTTGCTCGCTCGCCCGCTCGACGGGAGAACCCTTGACCCGCCTCGTCAGTCGCCCGCCCCCCTTGTCGGGCCGCGCCAAGGCTCTTCCTCCTCCTCACCTCGTCGTCCTTGGCGTCGGTCGAGGCCCTCTGCGTGTGCGCCCGCTGGCCGGCCACATGCGCGACAACTCGCCCAAACGGAGGTCGTCGTCGTCCACCTGAGCCTGGGTACGCGGGTTTCTTTTCCCGGCGTGCCTCGCCCATCTCGCTCACCCGCCCGCACGAGGCTAGCCCTCCGCGAGGAAACTCTGGTACGGCCGACCGCCATCTCTTCTCGATCAGGGCAGCCGATCAAGGCTTCCCTGGCGCCCGTTGCCCCGCGCGCAGAAAATTCGGCGCTCGAGTGTGGCGCACAGCGTGGCGGTGGTGCGGGGGAGGCGATGACCGCTCGCTAACCCTCCCTTCTCTCTCCCCTCTATAGCCCTCCTACCACGGAACTCATCGCAACGCATCAAAACGCACCTCGCCACCATGCCGCCCACCACGATCCCGCGGCGCACGCGGCGACGGCGCGCGCCCCCGCCGCGGCTCGTGCAGTGGCTTCCCGCGCCGCTCGTGGCGCTCGTCTACGGGTCGTCGGCATTCGACCACGCCGGCCGCGTCGTGCTGCTGCACCACAAGGCGCCGTCCGCCAGCGCGCCTGCCGCGCCCGCGTGCACGGGCACCTTAGGCCGCGCGTCCGTTGTCGCCGCGACCTCGTCGGGGCCCGCCGTCGCTGATGCATCTGCCGCGGCTGCTACCTCGACGCCATCGGTCGCCCCGCCGACGCACCACCATCACCACGCGCCGCAGCTCCACGAGACGCCCGCCGAGTCGATCCCGCACGATCCTCCCGGGACTGCGGGTGCAGGAGCGCTCGCGCTGACGTCGGTCGTGGCCGTGTCGCACCACAGCGACCCGTCGGCGACGCACAGCACGCTTCCGAAATCCGCGACGGGGACGAGCCGGCGGAGCGGCCGCGGTGCGGGTGCCACGTCGGGCGCGCGGTTCCAGACCGCGGGGTTCGTCGACAACCGGATCACGACGGCGCGGTACAACGCGGCGACGTTCCTGCCCAAGCAGCTGTTCACGCAGTTCAGCAAGCTGGCCAACCTGTACTTTCTGTTCATTGCCGGGCTGCAGCAGGTGCCCGGGTGGTCGCCGACGGGCCAGTACACGACGCTGCTGCCGCTGGTCCTGTTTGTCGGGCTCGCCATGATGCGCGAGGCGTACGACGACTGGCTGCGCCACAAGCGCGACGACGCCGAGAACAAGGATCTCGTCGAGGTGCTGGTCGGCGGGCCCGACGACCCGAACGGCGTGCCCGCGCACTGGGAGTACAAGGCCTGGGAGACGGTCCAGGTCGGCGATATCGTGCGCGTGAAGAAGGACAAGGCCGTGCCCGCCGACCTCGTCCTCCTCCGCACCCCGCTCGACCAGGGGCTGTGCTACATCCAGACGTCGCAGCTCGACGGCGAGTCCAACCTCAAGCAGCGCCAGGCCGTGCCGCAGATCCAGGCCCTGCTCAACTCGCTCGACGACGTGGCCAGCTTCAAGGGTACTTACTCCCTTCTTCGCGTTTCGCTCGCACGAGCATCACCACTGACACTCGCTCGCCGAATGTAGCCATCATCGAGGCCGAGGACCCGAACGAGGACCTGTACAACTTCGACGGGTCCGTGGCGCTGCCCGACCACACCAAGGTGCCGCTGACGATCGGCAACCTTCTGCTGCGCGGGACCACGCTGCGCAACACGCCCGAGGCCATCGGCATGGCCATCTTCACGGGCGAGGAGACCAAGATCCGCCGCAACGCGAACCGCAACAAGCGCACCAAGGTGCCGAACCTCGAGAAGCAGACCAACCGCGTCGTCGTGATCATCTTCGCATGCGTGCTGCTGCTGTCGATCGTCAGCACGATCCTGGGCGCCGCCTGGGACAAGACGGTGCGCCGGTACCTCGAGTTCCCGGCGTTCGCCCTCGCCAAGCTGTCGCCGTCGGCCGCCGCCGCCGTGGCCTCGGCCAACACGGCGAACACGGCGTCGGGTTACGTGTCGGCCTTCTTCACGTTCGTGATCCTGTACAACACCATGATTCCCATCTCGCTGTACGTGACGCTCGAGATCGTCAAGCTCGTCCAGGCCACCTTCATGAACCACGACCTGCAAATGTACCACGAGCCGACCGACCAGCCCGCCGAGGCGCGCACCGCCTCGCTCAACGAGGAGCTCGGCCAGGTCTCGTACCTCTTCACCGACAAGACCGGTACACTCACCGAGAACCAGATGCTGTTCCGCCAAATGTCGGTCGCCGGGATCGACTTCCTGCACGTCTCGGAGCTCGAGGAGACGGGCGACGCTTCCGGCGCGGCTGCGCAGCAGCAGCAGCAGACCCAGCCGGCGCAGGCCCAGCAGCAGCCCCAGCAGTCGTCGGGCCTCGGCGCCCCGCCCACGGGCCTGTCGCCGGCATTCAGCACCGCGGGCTCGACGACCAACGTCGCCGAGTCGCTGACGCAGCTGTTCCAGGCGACTTCGCGCGGCAGCAGCAGCGGGCCCACGGCCGCGGGCGCGTACCGCGGCGGCGACGAGACGGTGCTCGGGAGCGCCGCGAGCAACACGTTCGGCGCGATCCCACTCCACGACGATTCGTTCAGCGGCAGCAAGCTCGCGGGCAGCACCAGCGGGCTCGGGTACTACGCGTCGGGTTCGGGTGCGGCCGCGTCGACGGGGATTCAGCCCGGGCTTTTGGGCGCGGACCTCGCGGGCACTATGGCGTCGAGTGGCGGCGGGTCGCGCGCCGCGCACATCCCGCGCAGCACCCGGGGCCTGACGCGGCACCTGCTCGAGGCGCCGCACCACCCGCTCGCGGTGCGCATCCGGTTCTTCCTGCAGGCGGTCGCGCTGTGCCACCAGGCGATCCCGGACGTCGACTCGGCGGCGTCGTCGCACACGGCGTCGCTGACGACGGTCGAGGTCGGTGGAAGCCGTGGGGCGTCCGGGTCGGCGGTCAACCTGAGCGCGTCCGGGTCCGACGCGTTCCCGGCAACCGCGACCGCGACAGCCGCGCTCGCGCACCAGGCGGACCTCGACAAGCTGCGCGCGATCGTGTACCAGGCGGCGTCGCCGGACGAGGTGGCGCTGGTGAACGCGGCGCGCGAGTTCGGGTTCATCCTGTCGGCGCGCACGACGACGTCCATGTCGCTGCTGATGCCGGGGGCCGCGGGGTCGGCCAAGTTCCACATCCTCGACACGATCGAGTTCTCGTCGGCGCGGAAACGCATGTCGATCATCCTGCGTTTCCCGGACGGCCGCATCATGCTGCTGGCCAAAGGCGCCGACAACGCGATGCTGGAGCGGTCGAAACCCGCGGCCGAGTACGCGGGCGACGAGCTCGACGTGTACTCGGCGACGCAGGCGCACCTCGACCGGTTCGCGAGCGCCGGGCTCCGCACCCTCGTCTACGCGGTCCGCCACCTGTCCGAGCAGGAGTACACCCGGTGGGCGCGCGTCTACCTCGACGCGTCGACGTCGGTCACCAACCGCGTCGGGAAGTTGGCCGATGCGGCCGACATGATCGAGCGCAACTGGACCATCATCGGGGCGACCGGCATCGAGGACCGCCTGCAGCGCGGCGTCCCCGACACGATCCGCACGCTCGAGCGCGCCAACGTCAAGGTGTGGATGGTCACGGGCGACAAGAAGGAGACGGCCGTCTCGATCGGGTTCGCGTCGGGGCTCGCCACCGACGACTCGCGCCTGCTCTGCATCGAGGGCATGCTGCCCGACGGATCGGACGTCACCGACGACGACCTCGTCGCCCAGGTCGCCAAGCTCCAGGACGAGGTCACCGCGTGGGAGGACGACGCGGCGAATGCCCGACGCGCTAACGCCGCGGGCACTGGTGGTCGGTCGCACAGCCAGCTGATCCGCCGACTCAGCTCGCGCGGACCCAACCGCGGGTCGACGGCGGGCGGCGCCGCGAGCGCGTCCCGCCCGCGCCTCTCGAGCGCGAACCAGGCCGCGCTCCCGACATCGACGAACCGGTCGAACCCCGCGCTTTTGGGCGTGGGCGCCACGGCCACGGCGGGGCTCGCTGCGGGCGACGACGCGACAGCCGCCGCCACGTCCCCGCCGCCGCCGCCGTCGTCGACGACGGGCCGCACCAACCCGTTCGTCATGGTCGTCGACGGGCCGACGATCGCGCGGTTCTACAAGATGGGCGGCGAGCCGTTCCGGCAGTTCATGGCGCTCGCGTGCAACTCGACATCGGTGCTGTGCTGCCGCGTGTCGCCGCTGCAGAAGAGTCTCGTGGTGCGGTCGGTGCGCGACTACAAGCCGCACGTCGTTACGGCGGCGATTGGGGATGGCGCGGTACGTTTTCTCGGGTGTCGCCTCGCGTGGACTCGACTAACCTTTTGCCGGGCGTATAGAACGACATTGCCATGATCCAGCAGGCGCACGTCGGGATCGGGATCACGGGGCGCGAGGGGATGCAGGCGGCGCGGTCGTCCGACTACTCGCTGGCGCGGTTCCGGTTCCTGACGCGGCTGCTGCTGGTGCACGGGCACTGGTCGTACATCCGCGTCGCCAAGTTCACGCTCGGGACCTTCTACAAGTGCATCATGTTCTACTGCACGCAGGCCATCTTCCAGACCTTCTCGGGCTACTCGGGCACGTCGCTGTACGAGCAGTGGACGCTGACCATGTATAACATCATCTTCAGCTCGCTGCCCGTGATCCTGCTGGGCATCTTCGAGCGCGACCTGCCGTGCTCGATCCTGGTCGAGTTCCCGGAACTGTACCGCATCGGCCAGCGCAACGGCGAGTTCTCCACGACCATCTTCCTCGTGTGGATGCTCAAGTCCATCATGCAGTCGGTCGTCGTCATGCTCTGCACCGTGTTCATGTTCGCGGTGCGGTACCCGGCCGACACGGCGCTGTGGTGGTCGAGCGTCGCGGGTGGCGTGGACTTGGGCGCGGTCCGCGACTCGTACTCGTCGCTCTACGTCATGGGCACCGTGGCCTACACGATCGTCGTGCTCACGGCCACGATCCAGATCTGCTACATCTCCCCGTCCACTATCACGCTCCCGCTCCACGTCTGCGCCGTCCTCACCATCGGCGTCTGGTTCCTCTGGCAGGCCGTGTACTCGCTTGTCTGGCCCATGTGTACGCTTTCTTCATTCTTTACTCCGGCCGTCTCGCCTCTGCTCACCCGTTTTCTCGTAGTCGGCGTCAACACGGGCTACGACCAAGCCGGGATCTGGGGCCAGATCGTGTACTCGAGCAATCCGTACAACGGCGGCGGCGTCGGCGAGGCCGGTTTGTGGTGGGCCGTCGTCTTACTCGCCACGACCATGGGCGTCGCCCCCGAATGGACCTTCTACAAGCTCCGCCGGTACTACCGCCCGACCGACGTCGAGAAACTCCGCGAGCTCGACCACCTCCGCCGCCGCGCCGCCGAGCAGCGACGCGTCCTCGCCCCGCTCGTCGAGCCGATCCCGATGTCGGCGACGGCCGCCCAGGCGGTCGTGGCAGGCGCGGGCGCGGGCGCGAGTGTGACGCCCGCGGGACTCGAGGGCGGCGGGACGCACCCGCACCACTCGCACCACTACGGCGCGCACCCGCACCCGAGCCAAGGCGCGGTCAAGCTGCCGCCAACGATCAGCGTGAGCGGCCTGCTCCCCGCGGGCGCCGTGGCCGAAAAGTCCGCGTCCGTGGTGCACTCGCCACCACCACCAAGCGCGCCGCTGCCGCCACTACCAACGTCCGCGACCGACCCGGCGTCGCCCGTGTCCGAGGAGTCGGCGCTTCTGCGGCCGTCCGGGTCGCCGAACACGGGGTCGCCCGTCCCGCCGAGTTCGCCGTTGCCGCCGATCCCGAGCGCGAGCGCGACAAGGTAGCGCGGCGCGGACGCGCTCGTTTTGATTGTGCCTTTCGATTCCGTGCCCCATGGGTTGCTCTGAACCTGATCCTGAACCTGATCCTGAATAGACGCGTTTGATCCATACATGACAAAAACTGACTGCGAGCGAGTGTATTGATCAATCTCGGACCCCCGTTCACGCGTGGTACGGGTTCTTGACCGGGTACATGATGTCGAACACGGCCGTGTCGAACGGGAACCCGTCGGTGCCGTACACGGACTTGATCGGGTACATGATGGGCTCGTCCTGCTGATTCGCCGCCTTCTTCTTGTTCTTTTTGGGGCTCGCGGGACCGTTGGGCACGGCAGCGCGCGTGGGCGACGCGGCGCGGACGGGCGCGGGCGCCGCCGACTTCTTGGCGGGCGCCGCCTTGGTCGCGGCGAGCTTCGCGGCGGCGGCGGCAGCAGCAGCGACGCCGTGCTTGGACGCGAGCGACGCGGCCTTGCCGTCGGGGATCGCGATCAGGGTGACGGCCTTCTTCTTGCCGTCGACGGCGTCGCAGATAAAGTACCCGCGGCGCTCGAGCTGGATGATGTCGCCGGCCTTGAGCTGCGCGAGATTCGTGTCACCCACGGCGTGCGTGGCGAACTCGGTGACGGGGGTCAGGACCGACGTGTAGTCGTCGTCCTCCTCAAGCTTCTTCTTGGTGATGAGGTAGTCGTAGTCTATGAGCGTGACCTGGGCGGCGGTGGCGGGGTACTTGGCCGGGTCCACGAGCCACGTGAGCTTCTTCTTGGTCGCCTTGACGTCGCCGGCGAGGTTGAGCGTCGCGTCGATGCGGGTGACGGTGCCCGAGTCGGCGTCGCGGTGGACGCGGGTGCAGATGGCGTTGCCCCAGTCCATGAGCGTGACCTCCTCGCCGTCGGCGATCGCCTGCGCGTCGGCGGCGGCGAGGACGAGGTGCTTGGCGAACGCCGTCTGCTTGGTGCCGACGTCGGCGTTCTTCTTGTGCTTGGGCAGGGGCTTGGTCTCGAGCTTGGCGGGGACGCCGTCGCCGGTCAGAGCGACGGGGACGAGCCCGGCGGCGTCGAGGGCGACGTGGCGCGGGGCGACGGGGTCGATGACCTTCTTGTTGACGGCCCAGAACTTGTCCCACTCGAGGAGGATGGTGTTGGTGGAGGCGCCCTGCATGAGGATGTACTGCTTGAGCGCGTCGATGGTCATGCCGCGGCGGCGGATCCCGCGGACCGTCGGGAACCGCGGGTCGTCCCACCCGCCGACGTGGCCCTGGTCGACGAACCACTGGAGCTTGCGCTTCGAGAGGAGCGTGTAGACAAAGTTCATGCGCGAGAAGTCCCAGATGTGCACCTTGCGCAGCGCCATCTTCTCGAGCATCCACTCGTACTGCGGGTTGCGGTCGCGGTACTCGTTGGCGCGGAGCGCGTGGGTGACGCCCTCGGCGGCGTCGACGATCGGGCACGCGAAGTCGTACGTCGGGTACACCTTGTAGGTGGTGCCGACCTTGTGGTGCGGGGTGAGGTTGGTCCGGTACAGAACGGGGTCGCGCAGGGCCTTGTTCTTGTCGTCGACCGACAGCTTGGCGCGCACGCAGTTGCGCAGGCCCTCGTCGGTGCCCTGCTGCATGGCCGTCCACCGGCGCAGGTTCTCGGCGACCGAGTTGTCGCGGCACTTGGACGCGATCCCGTGCATGCGCTCGTGGCGCATCGTCTCCTGGTCGGTGTCGTCGACGTACGCGTTGCCCTCGCGGATCATCTTCTCGGCGAGCTGCAGGCAGAGGGGGAAGTGGTCGGACGTGTGGGTGACGAGGTCGGGCTTGATCCCGAGCAGCAGCAGGTCCTCGAGGATCGTGTCCTCGAACTCCTGCTTCTCCTTGTCCGGGTTGGTGTCGTCGAACCGCACAATCAGCTTGCCGTTGTACTTGCGCGCGAAATACTCGTTGAGCAGCGCGGCCTTGGCGTGGCCGATGTGCAGGTAGCCCGACGGCTCGGGCGGGAACCGGGTGACGACCTGCCCCATCTCGGCGCCGGGCAGGTGGATGTCGAACGACCCCTGGTCCTTTTTCTGCTTGTTGAGCGCGTTCACCTGCTCGGTGAAGTGCGCGACCGCCTCGGTCACGCCCGGCTGCTCGTCGATGGTGCGGAACCACCGCAGCACGAACGGGTACCCGGAAGCCGCGGCACCCGACTTGACCATGGCCAGGAACGCGGGCGTCCCGCGCAGCTGCGACCACACGTGGAAGTCGGCCAGCGTCGCGTGGAACCCGACCATGTACGAGCGCAGCGCCAGGAACGCGTTGAGCCGGTCGAGGTACGCGCGCAGCGCGGGCAGGTCGCCCGACGCGGGCACGGTGTCGGCGAGGAAGCTGTCGATGGTCGTCGCCTTGTCCGGGCTCGCGACCCCGAAGTGCGTCTCGTAGAGGTCGGCCAGGAACGTGCGGCACAGGTACCGCATCACGCCCGCGGGCTTGGTGAACTTGAGGCCCCTGTTTTGCCGGTTGGTTAGGGCGGGTCATGGGAGCGATCGAGGGACAGTAGTACATGTGCGAGGTGAGCTGGGCAGCGACGGGCAGGTCCTCAGCGACCGTGACCTTGACGGCGCCAGCGGCCTGCTTGTTGGCGAGGTAGGCGAGGACGAGCGGCCCGTAGGCCACGTCCTTGGCCGAGAGCTGCAGCGCGCAGGTCATGGCGGATGCGTTGCAGGCAGAGCGGAGCCGCGTGCGTGGTGGGATCGGATCGGAGAGGAGGGGAGGGAGGGAGGAAAGTTCAACAGAGTGGCGGGCAGCGACCAACGACTCGCGTGAGGTCAAAACGACAATCGATCAGGTGAGGGACAGGTGACACTAGGAAAATAGGGGTGATATTTCGCGCCGGCCCGTATTATTTACAATGATCATGAGACACGACTCTCCTCAAGCACACTTAGACCTCCATGGCGTGGGCCTGCTCGGGCGCCGGCTTGTGCTGCGCGGCCGCGTCGTGGGCGGCGGCCGTGGCGAGGGCGGCCTGCTTGGCGGCGGCCATGGTGGCGGCCTCGGACGGCTCGGCGAGCGGGGTCGAGGGCGCCGACTCCTGGTCGACGGGCAGCATGGCCGTCTCGTGGGACTCGGTGACGGGGGCACGCGCCGACCCGCGGTTGTCCTGGACGAGGTCCGAGTCGGCGGGCGGGCGGATGACGAGGACCGGGCACGAGCAGTGGTTGACAATGTAGTTGGACACGGAGCCGAGGAAGGCGCGCTGCAGCGTGCCGAGGCCGCGCGACCCGCACACGACGACCGTGGCGTTGAGCTCCTGCGCCTTGCGCACCACGTCGGACCGCGTGTCGCCGCGGATCGAGATGGCGCGCACCTGGAACCCGAGCCGCTTGAGGTCGTAGCCGTAGTGCTGCAGCAGCTTGTGCGAGCTGGCGCGGTTCTCCTCCTCGACGTCGCGCACCAGCTGGCCCATGTCCTCGTAGAAGGACGCGTGCCCGACCGCGATCGGACGCACGTTGACGAGCACGACCAGGTCCGTCGCCGGGTTCAGCAGGTTGTCCTTGGCCCACGCCGCCGCGTAGCTCGAGTGCAGCGAGTGGTCGAGCGCGACCAGGACCGTGCGCGGCTTGAGCGTCGCCGTCGACACGTCGACCGTCGACTCGCGGCGCGCGAGCGGCGCGTCCGTCGTCGGGGCAGCAGCGGCGCCGGTGGTCTGGTTGTTGGCGAGCATGGTGATGGTGGTGGTGGTTGGTTGGTTGGTTGTTGGTCTCGTAGCAGAGGATGAGGAGCAGCAACGAGATGAGGGCGGGGACCGCTGGGCTTAAGTAGGCGGGCGTGAATAGAGTGCTCGCTGCTGCCGATCAATCACGACTGGGGCCCACGGCGCGCGCGGCGCGAGTCACCCTGACCAAGGCCCTGCAGGTGCGAGACGGGCAAGGTCGGGACCGTTGCTGCGCAGGGCGCGGCGCGGCACGGCGGCGAACCTTCTGCTTCTGGGGCGGCGGCCGCCCGAGTGGCGCTCCGCCCAACGCGTCCTTCATGCAAGACGCGCGTTCGCGTCGCCGCCGCGTCACGCTGACTCACGCTCGCTCATCCTGCGTCTGCTCCGCCCAATCGCGGCTCCCGGTCACCTGATGCGGCGCGGTCACGCCAGCGTGACATCACGCCCATCCGCGACGCGTCGCCTCCGCCGGCTCGGCATCCTCGGCCCGAAATCATGCCGCCCGACCCGCGGGCCACGCGAATTCGCTCGTCCCGCGTGATCCCTCGCCGCTGGCATCTGCACGTTCGCTGCGCTCGCGCTCCGCCAACTTTAGCTTCGCGCTGCTACTACAAGTACCCGGCGCACCCCCCTGCCCTCTCCTCGCACCCTTGCACTCGACGCAACGAACCATGTCATCGACCAACAACACCAACTTCACCATCCCGCCGGCCGCGCCCGGCTCGACGCGCGCGCAGACGGTGCTCGACCTGCAGACGGCGCGCTCCCTCGCCAGCTTCTCGGGTTCCCAGCTGGGCGAGCTGATCCACGGCGACGCGGCGGCCATCGCGCGCAAGAAGGAGCTGCTGCGCATCATCGAGTCGGACCCCGTGTTCCGCAAGGACGACCGGTTCGAGGGCTCGCGCGAGGACCGGCTCAAGCGCGCGCTGGCCATGGCGCGCCGCATCGTCGAGCTGCGCGACGCGCACGGGCTCACGGACGCCGACATGTGGACCGTGCGCGGGCTCGTCGACGAGTACATCCCGACGTCGCTGCACGAGGGCATGTTCCTGCCCGTGCTCCGCACCCAGGCGAGTCCCGAGCAGGCCAAGGTGTGGCTCCCGCTCGCCGAGTCGTACCAGTGGATCGGGTCGTATGCGCAGACCGAGATTGCGCACGGGTCCAACCTCTCGGGCCTCGAGACGACGGCGACCTACGACCCGGCCGCCGACGAGTTTGTCATCCACTCGCCCGACATCACCGCCGCCAAGTGCTGGATCGGGTCGCTCGGTGTCATGTCCACCCACACCATCGTCCAGGCCAAGCTCATCCTCCACAGCAAGGACTACGGCGTCCACCCGTTCCTCGTCCCCGTCCGCTCCCTCGACGACCACACGCCGCTCCCCGGCGTCCGCGTCGGCGATATCGGGCCCAAGTTTGGCTTCAACATGATCGACAAGTGCGCCTGCTCTTCTTCTTTCCTCCACGGGACGTAAACTGACTCCCGCGCCCCAACGTGTAGCGGCTTCGTCATGTTCGACCGCGTCCGCATCCCGCGCACCAACATGCTGATGCGCTTCGCCCAGGTGACGGCCAAGGGCGACTACGTCAAGCCGCCGCACGCCAAGCTCGGGTACTCGGGCATGGTCGCCGTGCGCGTCGGTCTGCTGCGCATCGCCGCGCAGACGCTCGCGCGCGCCTCGACCATCGCCGTCCGGTACGCGGCGGTGCGCCGCCAGTTCACGGTCGTCAACTCGATCAAGCAGCAGTCGGGTCTGTCGTCGGCCGAGGAGACGCCCGTCATCATGTACCCGATGGTCCAGGCCCGCATGTTCCCGCGCGTCGCCGAGACGTACGCGATCCTGTTCGCCGCCATGGAGCTCGAGGGCATGTACCAGGACATGCTGCGCCGCCTCGAGTCGTTTGACGTGTCGACGCTCCCCGCGATCCACGCCAACTCGTCGGCCCTCAAGTCGTACTGCACGGGGCTCGCCCTCGATGGGATCGAGGAGCTGCGCCGCGCGTGCGGTGGGCACGGGTTCCTCATGTCGTCGGGTCTCCCCTACCTCCTCGTCAACTACGCCCCCTCGGTGACCTACGAGGGTGAGAACCAGCTGCTCACCCAGCAGACAGCGCGGTTCCTCCTCAAGCAGCTGCACAAGCACCAGACCCAGGCCGAGCCGCTGCACCCGATGGTCGGGTACCTGGACCTGGTGGTCGGCGGCGGCAGCGTCAAGGGCGCGTGCACGGGCGTGAACTCGCCCGCCGACTGGTTCAACCCGGCGGTCCAGCGCGCGGCGTTCGCGCACCGCGCGGCGCGGCTCGCGGGCGAGCTCGCCCACCAGATCTCGCACGACGGCGTCCCCTTTGCCGACCTCAACGTCGAGTGCGCGCGCGTCTCGGTCGCGCACTCGCAGTTCATTCTGGTCACCTCGTTCCACGCCCGCCTCAACCGCGTCCTCAAGGCCACCACCACCCTCGCCCTGTACCCGGTCCTCAAGCTCGTGTCGGACGTGTTCGCGCTGTCCGAGATCCTCAAGTGCCTCGGCGACTTCACCGAGGACGGGTACCTCACGCAGACCCAGGTCCGCCATCTCCGCACCGCGCAGCGCACGGCGCTCCAGGATATGATGAAGGAGGCGGTCGCCCTCGTCGAGGCGTGGGGGTACTCGGACTACGAGCTCGACTCGACGCTCGGCCGCGCTGACGGCAAGGTGTACGAGGCGATCATGGAGCGGATTCTCGCGGACCCCGTCAACCAGGGCATGGCGGGTAAGGGCGTCGCTAAGGGGTACGCCGAGCATATCCGCCCCCTGCTCAAGGGACAGCGGAACCCTGTTGAGGTCGGGAAGAGTAAGCTGTAAGAGTGGAAAGGGGAAGATGGATGGAGGGGCCCTCGTGGTGAGGGTCGACTTGGATGGATGGATGAATAAAGATGCTCGATTTGCTCCATGGTCGTCTCGAACGTGAGGCAGAGTCGTAGGCCTTGTCGTAGGCCTGGTCGCGGGCGAAGTGGCGCAGCACGCGACTGCCCTGTCTACGGGCGCCCGCGCCGCTCTTCACTCTCAGCTGAAAGCAGAACCAACGGATCGCATGAACTACTATACTAGACCTGCTGCAACTTCGTCATTGCCAAACGGCCAACCGCTGAGCTTCGACCGCGGCCATGGCCACGGCGACATCGCGCCGCCTTCGTCGCCGCACTGTTCGCCGCAGCTGCTCCCGGACTGCGACTCGCCACCCGCGGGTCTCTCACACCTCCCACCTTCCGCGCACCCGGAACCTTTGGGACCCCCGCCGCGGCTCCAGCTTCCGCACTCGCAAGTTTACTCGAGCGGCAACACACAGTGGCGGCCTGAGTGGCGGCCGCCTTCGCCGCGCGCCGACACCCGCGGATGTCGGCCTCCGGCGGAGAAGTCGGTTACTGATCTCGCGCACGATCCGCCTGAGGTTGCTTGCGATGAAGCTCGCAATCTCGCCCGCGGGGAGGCCTCCCGTGCCGCGCCTCAGTGCGATGCCTCTGCCTCATCGCCAACGAGTCCCGCGCCATCACCGTCGCCTCCGCGCCTGTGCCTGCGCCCGCGCAAGCGGAGGCGGGTGTCGACCGCGATATCAACCTCGACCTCAGACGCCGCGACATCCAGCGTGCCGTCTCGCTCACCGGTCACGGCTCCATCCGCCAGCGCCGCTTCGCCATTGCGCCCAACCGCGTCGCGCCCCGCTCCATCCGCGCGGCTCAATGATGACCTGCAGCACTCGCGGGAGAACCTCGAACCCGTTCGGCGCCAAGTCCACGGCTTATTTGGCGCCAAGCACTTGACCGCCGTCGACCCCGCTACGGGCAACACGTACGAGCGGCCGCCACTGACGATGCCGCAGCTCGCGTGCCTGGCGCTCAAGGCCGCGCCGGACCGCACACTCACGCACGCGGCGATGTGCGGGTGGATCGAGGCGCGGTTCCCGTTCTATCGGGTGCTCGAGGATCAGAGGAGGTGGCGGGTACGCAGCGGATTGGGATCGTGGTGGGGGCGGGACGGGTTGCCGTTGACTGACGCGCGTGTGTGTCGGGTAGCGATCGATGGGGTATGCGCTCAGCAAGCACAAGTCGCTGGTGTCGATCCCGCACCCGAGCAAGAACACGCACGAGACGCGGTGGACCGTCCCGGAACCCGACCTCGCGCGGATCCTGGGACCTGTTGGCGAGCACGCCGCGTCACGCTCGTAGCCGACGCGGTGTGGCGTACGGCGTAGGTTTCAGAGAGGCGCTTCATTGACAACATGGTCTTCTTGCTCGCGGAACTGATGCAACGAGCAACGAGCGATTGATGGGCGGCGGAGACGTCGGTGAGCTAGCTGGACGGCGAGTCCGTGGCCAAGTGATCGTGGCGCAGCGCGCTCCGCGCTCTCTTTCTCTCGACTCACCGGCCACGAGCGATGCTGTCCCCCAATGGATCAAATGAACTTCTTCGGACTTGATGCAACTTGGTCGGTGCCAAACGGCGAATTCCTGCACGTCTATTGCGGTCTCGTCGTGACGGCGCCGCCACCGTCGCCTTCCCCGCCGCTGTCTCAGCCGCTTCCCGAGTGCAACTCGCCGCCTGCAGGTCTCGCGCGCGTGACTTCGGCGCACTGGCAGCCCGTAGAAACGTCGCCGCGGCATCAGCTTCCTGTCTCGCGAGAATACTCGCACTCCCGCTCGAGTGAGCGAGAGGACGAGCACGGCGACGACCCCCGCGAGCTCGCGCTCGAGGCCGACTTTCTCCTTGCTGCAGACGATTCTCCGCTTGATTGGCACGGCCCAGCTGACGAGATTTCGCGCCCTAAATATCGCGTCAGCTTCGTCTTCCGACGTCGCGTCGCCGTCCGTCTTCCACATCTGCTTCTTGCAACACTCCGCTGCGCGAGCCCGATCCGCCGCCCCGCGCCAGCTCCGCTTCATCACCACCACCCCCGTCTCCGCGACCGCTCAAGCGGAGACGGGGTAGCTCAAACTCGAAGCCGGTACCACCGCCGCCACCGCCGCCGCCGCGACCCCGCACCGCGCCATGCCGCGCCTGCGCGCGTGCACGGCCGCGTTAGTCAAGGTCGTGACAGCAGTCGACCCCGCAACCGGCGCCACGCACGCGCGGCCGGCGCTGACCATACCACAACTCGCGTGCCTCGCGCTCGAGCACGCGCCGGACCGCGCGCTCACGTGCGCCGAGATCTGTGCCTGGGTCCAGGCGCGGTTCCCGTTCTATCGGTTCGTTGAGAGGCCGAGCGGGTGGAAGGTGCGTCTTGTGCGGGGGCGCCAGCGGCGGCGGTGGTGCCTTCGACTAACGCACGTATGTACGTACGCCGGTGATCTAGGACGCGCTACGTAGCGCTTTGCACGGGGGCGCAAGTATTTCGTCGCCCGATCGCTGCAGCTCCCGCACTCGCGCAAGACCAAGTGGACCGTGGCGGACGTGGACCGCGACGTGGTCCTAGGCCCCGTGCGCGAGCTGGGCGCGGCGCTTGGATTGTGATCGGGCATCCCGCTTCCCGGCGTACACTGTTGTAGATCAACATTGCTCTTCGCCTCGGCTTGAGTGCGAACGAGGAAGATAACTGTCGCTGGGGGCGTCCGGCGTCGTACTGTGACCCGGCGACTGCTCTCGCCCGGCTAGCCGGAGACCGGCTTGGTGTGCCGGTGTGATACAGGAGGTGCTCTGCCTTTGCTCCCTGATCGTCGTCTTGATGGTGGTCTGTTTGTGCGAGTCGCTGCCGAGGCGCAGCACGATGCTGCTTCGCTTCGATGGTCGCGCCCGATTCCTCTCTGCACTCAAAGAACCAACGCATCGCATGAACTATTACGGACTTGCTGCAACTTCATCCGCACCCAACGGCCAACCACTGAGCGTTGACCACGGCCGCGGCAACCCCGCGCTCGTGCCGCCCAGGTCGCCGTCGCCGCCCTTGCTCCCGGACTGCTTCTCGCCGCCCGCAGGTCTCTCGCAACTAGCTTTCGTGCCCTCGAAACCAGCAGGAGCTCCGCCGCACCCACTACAAACTCCCGCCCTGCGGGTGCACTCGGGCAGCGACGCGCTGCGACAGCAGGTCATGTCGCTCCACAACACCTGCAGCCGGCTTGCGGCGGAGAAGTTCGCTGCTGTTTTCGTAGCCGACTCTCCTGCGCTTGCTTACGATAACGCTCGTGGTTTCTCCCGCGAGGAACCTTGCGTTACCGCCCTGCGCGCTGCGCCTTCGCCGACCCGTCCTGCGTCACCGCCCCCGTCGCCGCGCCCGCGCAAACGGATGCGGGTTTCGACCGCGATCCCAAGATTGGACTCGAGTCGGAGCTGCTCGGGCACCGCGGCGTCCGGACTTGCGGTTTCGCCACCCCGCTCCGCGGCCACGCCAACCTCCGCTGGTTCCCTCGGCCCCGCCCCATCCGCGCGGCCCCAGGACCTGCAGTCGCGAGCTAAACCCGTTCGGCGCCAAGCCCATGGCGCCCATGGCTTATTTAGCGCCAAGCACTTGGCCGCCGTCGACCCCGCTACGGGCAACACGTACGAGCGGCCGCCACTGACCATGCCGCAGCTCGCGTGCCTGGCGCTCAAGGATACGCCGGGCCGCACGCTCGCGTTCGCGGCCATCTGCAGCTGGATCGAGGCGCGGATCCCGTTCTATCGGGTGCTCGAGGATCAGAGGAGGTGGCGGGTACGCAGCGGATTGGGATCGTGGTGGGGGCGGGGCGGGTTGCCGTTGACTGACGCGCGTGTGTGTCGGGTAGCGATCGATGGGGTATGCGCTCAGCAAGCACAAGTCGCTGGTGTCGATCCCGCACCGGAGCAGGGACACGCGCGATGTCAAGTGGACCGTGGCCGAACCCGACCTCGCGCGGATCCTGGCACCCGTGCGCGAGCTGGTCGCGGCGCTTGGATTGTGATCGCCCATCGCGGTTCTCGCCGTCGCATTGTTTGGCAGATCTACATGGCGTCTACCTTTGATTTACGTTGTCGTACTGCTATATTCTCTCCTCGGTCGTCCTGGCGGTGAGTTGGCCGGCGGCGTGGCGCAGGGCGTGGCGCGAAGCGGACTGACTGGTTCAGCTCAGGTGTGGCGCAGTCGGCTCTCGGGGCTGTTGGCCAGCAGTCGTCCTCTCCCTTCACTCGCAGCTCAGAACATCAATGAATCAAATGGACTCTTACGGACTCGCCGCAACCTCACTGGCACCCAACGGCCAACCATTGAGCTTCGACCGCGACATGAACAGCGCGGTCACGCCGCCGCGGTCCCCGTCCCCGTTTCTTCCCGAGTGCGACTCGCCGCCCGCTGGACTCTCGACTCTTCCGTCCCAGCACTGGGAGCCTGTGGAAGCCCTTCCGCATTTGCAGCTCTTCCCGTCGCTGATCCACTCGAGCAAACGATTGCAAGGCTGCGTGTCTGCTGGAGAGCTCATTGCTGCACTCAGTGACAATGGTTCCGCGCTCGATCTCGCTCCATGGCACGGATCAACTGCCGCATCTTCGAACTCTCTCGCCCCAAACTTGGTGCAGGTCGCCGCGGTACCGCCGCTCGGCTCGTATGCCAGATCGCCTGCTTCCCGCGACACTCGACTGCGCGAGCTTGAGCCGCGCGCCAGCCCTGCTTCTCCACTGCTTTCTCAGCCTTCGCGCCTGCACAAGCGGATGCGGGTCGCAGCCACGCTCCCAAGCTCAAGTGCGACCTCGCGCGCCGCGGCGGCGTCCAGCGCCGTTACGTCTCCCAATCCCACGGCGGCGATGGTCGCACCAACTGGTGCTCCGATCGTGCCGCAGCCCAAACCAATCGCTCAGTCGCCGCCGCTGCACGCGGTCCCGCCGAAGCCGCACCGCGCCACCTTCCGCCGGCGTGCTTACGTGTCAAGCGTGGTCAAGAACGTGACGGCGGTCGACCCCGCGACTGGCATCACGTATGAGCGGCCGGCGCTGACCATGCCGCAGCTTGCGTGCCTGGCGCTGGCGCAAGTGCCGGACCGCACGCTCACGACCGCGGAGATGTGCGACTGGATCAAGTCGCGGTTCCCGTTCTTCCGGTGCGTTAATAATCAATGCAGTTGGAGGGTGCGTTACAGGACGGACTTCTGCGACGGTGAGGCGTGACGATGGACTAATGCTTGGCGTCGTGCGGGGTAGCGATCGTTGGGGGATGCGCTGGCCAAGCGCAGATGCTTCGTATCGCACCGCCCAGGCCCGTGCACGCGCGATGTCAAATGGACCGTGGCAGAAGACGACCTTAGAAAGCTCCTGGGGGTTGTGGACGAGCAGGAGCAGGTCGCTTCTGTCTGAGCATACCCGGTGGAAAATGACATAAGATTCTAATTTCTCTTTATAGAGAACGGTCGACTAGACCTTGAGTCGAACTGATTCGACCACTGATCTGATCCAACGTCCGGGTGGAAGTCAGACGCGTTGTAAGGTCGGTCGCGCGGCGCAACGCGTGCCCATCTTCGCTCTCGCTCTCTGGACTCAACGCCACGAGCACTCCTAATGAATCGAATGGACGTCTTTGGACTTGGTGCAACCGCTTCTGTGCCAAACGGCCAACCGCTGAGCGTCAACCAAAGGCTTGTCGTGACCGCGCCGCCAAGGTCGCCATCCCCGCCGATGTCTCAACCGCTCCCCGAGTGCAACTCGCCGCCTGCTGGACTCTCGCACGCGCCTACTACATACTGGCAGCCCGTGGAAGCTCCGCCGCGACTTCAACCTCCTGTCTCGCGCGCTAACGGGCGGCAAGTCGCGTTGCGCGCTGACACTCGCGACCGCGTAGGCGATCGTCAGGCAACTCCTCGCGCCAACGCTCGCGACCTCGTCCTTGGAGATAGCTTTGCTCCCTTGCTTGTCAACGTTGATCTCATCCCTCCTCGGACTTTGCCAAGTCTTTCGTCGCCCGCTGCTGCCGCATCATCAACCGCGCCGCGCGGCCGTCTGACCCGCACCGCTCGACCCCCGCGGTCGCCCGACACGCTTCTTTGGTTAAAGGCCAAGGGGCTAAACTGTTTGAAATCGTTCCGGCACGCCCATGGCACGGCCGTCATCAAAGACGTGACAGCGATCGACCGCGCGACCGGCGCCGTGTACGAGCGGCCACCACTGGCCATGACGCACCTCGTGTGCTTGGCGCTCAGGGATGCGCCGGACCGCACGCTCACGGCCGTGGCGATTTGCGACGCGATCGAGGCGCGGTTCCCGTTCTTTCGATTCGTCGAGGATCAGCTGATATGAAAGGTACGCGGATCGTGGCCGTGATGGATGAGGCCGGGGGCATTGACTGACACGCTCGCGCTCGTGTTGCGACTTTGGGCGAGTCCGTGTAGGCGTCGGTGCGGGATGCGCTGTACAAGCGTTCCTTCTTCGTAACGCGCTCGATACAGCAGGTTGGGCGCGGTCGTAGGTCCAAGTGGACCGTGGCCGTGGCCGATGCCGACCTCGCGCTCATCCTGGGACCAGTGGGAGCGCGGCCGGCGTCGCTCTGAGTTTGTTGGGCGGAGCGGTATGGGACTCGAGAGCCGTCGCGTCGTTAAATACGTCTGGTTTGTTCCTGAGTATGGATCTCATGCGAAACGCAATGGAAGTTGGGCGCGTCGCGAGCCGCAACGCGTTCATGGTCGCTTTGGAACTCTCGCTCCACTCACCGCTCATCGAAACACCAATTAACCAACTGAACTAGCCATGTACACTTTGTTTCTGCAGTGATCTAGGTTAGTTGGCGCGCCAGATAACCGGGGGTGGTCGTGCGAGCGGGGAGAGGGGCCGAACGTGAGGACGGAACGTGTTACGCCACACCGCCGTGATCACCGCCGCCCGCCTAAATTCCCACCGGCCGCGACGCCGCGCTCTCGCTCCCCCTGGCAATCCACCGCATCCACGATGAAAACCAATGAACTAGGCGACTCTATGCAACCTTTCGGCACGCTTGCGGCGCTTCCTGTCGAACTACTTGGGGGCGTGCTCCGCTTCGCTTACCCGCGCTCCGTCCTTGCTGCCGCGTCGCGCGAGCTTTCCTACGTTGCGGCGACGGCGCACATCAAACGCTTTTGGATCGAGCATATACTCGTTCACCGCGTTCCGGCCGAGGACAAAGACTCGCTGTACCTGGACAGCGGCAATGCGTGCGACCTCACCGCGCTTCTCGAGCACACTGCTGAGCTGACGGCCGAAGTTACCGTGATCCCCAGCCTTGTGTCTACCCCAAACACCGCTACTTTCATTGACATGGATTCGAATGCGGCGGAGCACAAGTATTTGCGAGTGGTCACCCGCGATCACCTTTCTTACAAGCACGTTACAACGCTCTACACCGTCCTCGTCAGTTGCTTGGCGGATGCTGCGATGATCACCATGCGATCATTTGGCGGTGACTTCGCCCAGCTTGAGGCAGCGCTCGTTGGCCAACTTAGCAAGTCAACTTGGGACCGCCGCGCCTGGTCTCGCCCGCTCCTTGCCATCTTGCAGCTACTTCTCCACGCCGTGCGATCCCTTGATCCGATTAACTTCATTCGTATTCTCTCCGACGTAAAAGGCCGGTTCTCCGACCTGCTTCACGTCCGATTCACCATCACGCAGTGGAGCTCACTTGCTTACATGGATCAGCTCAACGACCTTGAGGCGCTTCTCGACGAATTCGAGAGCGAATACCTGGAGCAAGATATTCCCTTTATCAACGTCGTTTCCCTCCTTTGTGTGTTTACGTGGAATATGCCAACTCTCGATGCGCTTCGCGCGTCGTCCTCCTTCGATCTCGATGAGCAGTGGCTCAAATCGATTATGTGCGACGAAGTGGTCACAATTGTCCTGTTTCACGGCATCCGGCGATACGATGATATCTCCGCCAACCGAACCGAGGCAGTTGCTTCAACCGTCGAGCGCCTGATTCGTGATTTCTTGCCAGCCGACCATTCGCTTGTCTTTGACGACGATCACCTCGTCACGCTCTTGTTCGAGACCCCCCTCATCCTTCAGCGCATTGTTCTTGTGGATTCCCGTCGCATTCTCGAAAGCGAGATTCCGGTTCATCGCGAGGCCATCGCGGCCCGCATGCGCATTACATTTTATATGCCGCCTCTACCCCCGGCGTCCCTTGTGGTCCTCGACAAGCTCGGCCTGCTTGGCGATTCTTCCTGGACAGAAATCGTACATTCGGTCGGCATTGCGCGCGAGTGGTGGGGGCCCAGTTGGTCCGGTCGCCACGTTTGTGGTCGCTTCGCTTACAAAGGATCGTTTCGCCAAGGTTGCTAAGCAAGGTACAATGCTAGCGTAGCAGTGTAGGGTCATGTACTCAAACCTTTGTATCTTCGGCTACTTTGTAGTTTTCGTGCGTTCAATTGGGTCCACCGTTCATTCTTTGGCGCAGCACGTTTTGCAATTTGTTCGGCAGCATCACGGCGAAATCATGAACGAGCTCGTACACGCTTTTGCCGAATCGCTATGCGACACGTCATCCAGTCCGCTCAACGCAGTCTGCACCCATTCTCCCCTTTGTTCCACGCCGATGCTGTGCAACCGTTTTTTGACCGTGTTTTCAAGCAAACTCGACGCGGACATGTGGGATCTTTTCCTCTTGGCCAACGCCACGCTCCTGCGCGCCCCCATCACCATGTGTCCGGCTCTCGCGTGGCTGCCCGTCGCTGTGGCACACAACGAAGCGCTTCGCGATCGTGCCGGCGAGCTGATGCGTCGCTCAGGCACGGTGCAACGGTTCCTCGGAGTCATGATCTGTGCCTCGCTTAGCAGTCCGCCTGAGCTTCATGCCGTTCCGCTCGGTTGGCCGCACATCGCAACTTGTTCAACCTGCAATCTTCGCGGGCAGGCCAGCTGGTTTGCTGCCTTGGATATGCTTCTCGCGCTCGATCCAGCAGGCCTCGACCGGCTTCCTGTCCCCGCGGTCGCTCGCTTCATCGAAATTCTCAAACCACTTGACTCGCTGGACGGCAAGACTATGTACAACAAGCCACTCGATGCTGGATGCCCCTGCCGACATGTGCCTCATCCGATTCGCAAGCTGCTTCAGTCTCTGTTACGCACCAACTTTGCCGCGGTCCTGGATCTGCTCGAAGACCAGACCAAAGCGGATGGGATCCCAATCTCGTTCTGGCGCGCCGTGCCCCATGGTATGCTTGACGGCGTCAAGGCTGCCTTCTGGATTGCGCAGAGGGTCGTGTACGAGGCTCGCAAGCCGTCCCCGAATCGGGCCATCGTCGACGAAATCCGCCGCGCCGCGCCCAAGACGGTCGCCTCGCGCGAGTACGCCGATGCCATGGTTGCAATCATGCACAGGTGCTGAGCATTACTCCATTGTCTTCGCCTCGCCGATTTTCATCGTTTTGTTTGTTTTGCTTGTTCGTTTTTATGATTGAACGTTTTCCTCGCACTGAACGTATTCCCCTGAGCACAAGTTCGATTGCCTCGCGTGAGGCAGCAATCGTCCGCAGCCGTGGTCTCCGCGCGTCGACAATGACTTCGCTTGCGAGCGCTTCCGAGAGAGCAGACCGCTTCGAATTGCACGCGTCGCGTCGCATCTCACACGAGCGGGACGCGTCTCCGCGGTCACGCTCAAGTCACGCGGTGGCTGCGAGACACTTTTTGCGGCTCGCCAACGACGCCCTGGCGACCTTCATCCTATCTCCCGCAATCCACATCCTACCGCTCCATGGAACTACTGCATGCAATCAACACGCAATTCGTTCGCACACCGCGGGGCTCGCTGGCCGCGCTGAATCGGTTGATTTGAGGAGGGCAAGGACTTGACTGGCTCGCCGCCCTGCTCTGCTTCGCCGACGCCGCCATGGTCCGCACCAACTCGCTCCTGCGCAAGCTCGTCACCAAGATCGCCACCCGCGTCGGCCTCGTCATGCTGCATAACGAGCTGCGCAACGAGCTGCCCAAGTGGCGCTGCGACCGCGGATCGCGCTCGCTCGAAGCAAACATCTGCCGCGCTGCCGCCGCCGCGGCGGGCGGGCTCGTCGCGTCGGGTCCCGCCGACCCGGCACCCCGCCACGATGAGTGCGAGGACGAGGATGACGAGATCCCCAAGCAGATCGAGGAGGCCCCGCACGTCGTGCTCGCCGGGCTGTGCGACCGCGACACCATCGCGCGGTGGTCTGACTTCTTTACCGTCAGCAACCGCGCGTCCGCGTTCTTGGTCGCCGGCCGCGTTGTCGCCGCATTCGACGAGTACCACCCGTACTGCGTCCAGTACCTGCTCAAGAACAGTGTGTTCCACTGGGACCCCGCCGTGCGCGTGCGCGCCGCCGAGGCGCTCGGCGTGCTTGTGGACCTCAAGCACGACATCTTCCAACACATTTTCGACAGTCTCCTCCCGACCGTTACCAGCACCGAGCTCAGGACGCGGCACGGGTCCACCATCGCGCTCGCCGAGGTGATCCTCGCTGCCGGTCCCATGGTCGTAACCCTCGCGCACGCCGACCCGACCGTCGCGCAGCTCCGCGCCATCGCGCCCGCGTTCCTGCAGACGTTCGGGTCCGAGCTCCCGCGCCAGGGCGCGCTCAAGCTGTTCGCCACGCTCGCCGCCGTGTGCGCCATCCCCAAGTCTACCATCAACCTGCTCATCCCGCTCATTGAGCCATCGGTCGAGCGCAAGGAGGTGCCCCGCGGAAAACCACCGCCGCGACGGCGGCTGTCGCCCTGCGCCGCGTCACCTCCGCCCGCCTCGCCGCCGTCGTCGGGTGGTGGGTCCCCGTTGCGCGGCCGTTGGGCGACCAGGTCGTGCGCCGCGGCTCACGGCTGCCCTTCACCACTACGCTCCACTCTCTCCTCCTTCGTCGCCGCGGCACCCTACGGAACGAACACCACACCCACCATGTCGATGCCAACCACCGAGCAGCAGCAGCCGTTCTCCAAGATCCTGGACGCAGGGCGTCTCGCCGCTGCGCCGTCACCGTCGTGGCAGCCATCACTCATTCGCTCGTTCCTTGTGCGCGTAGGATCTCGATGCGGCCATGATCCTGTACGTTTCTCGCCTAGCGCTGCGAGCGGTGACGCTGTGCTGACGCACGCACGCGCGCTCCCCCGCGTAGCAACGAGTCGGCGCTGCTGTCCAAGTACTGCGATGAGAAGACCGAGTGCGCGGGCGTCGACTGCTACAAGTGCTGCCTCACCAATGCCGGTACGCTGCGCTTCCGCTCCCCTCTCTCTTTCTCGTTACCCGCGCGATCATCGCGCTGACCGGTCCCCGCGGCGTCGTCGTACACCTCGCGCACCAGGCCGCGTGGCTCCTCGTGTCGGTAGGCTCCGAGTCGCTCGGCATGCACCAGCGCGCCAAGTCGGCGCAGGGCCTCGAGCCCACCACCACCGCGTCTTCCGACCTCGGTGACCGCGCGCATCACCTGGCCACCAATGCGCTCGACTACTCGGACGTCCTCGCCCTCGTCCTGTCGTCGGCCGAGCGCGTGCGCGCACATTGCGGCAGCCACACGGCGCACGCTCGCTGCCAGACATGCGCCGCCGCGGCGGGTCGCGCCCACGCTGTCCTGCGCGAGATCCTCGCCGCGCGCAAGTAGGTGCGCCACCCGCACTACGCGACCGACCCGCACTACGCGACCGATCCGCACGGCACGGCGATGGTCGACGCTGGCCGTGGCGCAGTTCCGCATGGCTCGGCCCCGATGCATCGCGGCGGGATGCAGTTCGGCCCCGAGGCTAAGGAGAAGATGCGGCAGCCGCCGGAGACGGACAAGGGCGAGACCCGGCTCGGGCGCGGTGCCAAGCAGCTGCGCGACGTGGCCGCGGGCTGCGGCGGCGACGGGGCGCAGAAGCACGCGGTCGAGGAGTAGGCGCGGGCTGCGTGTGAGAACGCAAGAGTATCGTTCATGGAATGAATCACATTTTGAGTGCCCATGCGGGGTGGGAGAAGAAGCCGCGATGCGCCACTTCGCGTGATGTCGCCCGAGCGAACAACTTTTGGCTGTGACCGCAACGCCTCGACTTCTTGCTCTCGCCCGCAACAACCATGCACGAAGCTAATGAAGGAAACTTGCTGCAACCGCATGAGCGCTCAACGCTCACCATGCTCCCAGTCGAACTGATGACCTTTGCGCTCCAGCTCGCCCGACCCCGATCGGCCGTCTGTGCAGCAACGCGCGAACTTCATGTTCTCTCACAATGCACCCCCGTTCAGGGCGCATGGATTCGTCACTTACTGGCCTCCGGCCCCCCTGCGGACTGGCTGGACGAGTACGGGACTGGCGAGGCTGGCGATATCGTTTTCATCTCGGACAGCGGGGCGCTCCTCGAGTACTGTCACGAGCGACGCCAAACTTCGTCGTCCAAGCCAGACCGTCCCCATCCTGCCCTTGCGTCGCTCTTTTCGGTGCTTCTAGATCACATTCTCCCGCTTGCGTCCCTGGCCTTGCGCTCCTTTGATACTAGTCCAGCATCCTCGACTGCGGCGCTCAAGGCCTCAATCATTGCTGCCCGTGCGCATCAATGCAAGGGCTCTCCTGCGGAAACTCTCTGCCAGCCCATGATCCTTGCGGTTATGCATCTCGAACCGTCTAGACTTACCTGCCTGCTTCGACACACACAGCAGCGAGTTCCCGGGCTCTTCTCCATCCGGATGCCAGCTATCACTTGGTTTGTGCTGACGCCCTACGAGTTTAACAATACGATCTATGACCACGTCATAACTTGGGCTGACAATCCGGTATGCTTGCTTGGCTTCCTGGGCATTCTCGCCATCTTCCTTTGGGACTTGCCGAGTCTTTTAGCTCTGTTTGATGTGCCCGCGTTTGGTCTCGAGTCTCGTTGGCTCGCCCGCTGCTTCGAACGCCAAGTAGTCTCCGCCAGCCTGTTGGATTCTCTCGAAACACACGCACATATGCATATGAGTCCCGAGAACGCTCAGGGCGTTGCGATGGTGCTCCAGTGGCTTCTCCGCGAATCTTGGACGGCCGCTCCGACACTCTTCGAAAATGTACAGCTTGTCACCCACTTGGCCCGGACGCCGGTCATCCTCTATAAGTTGGCGGGGCTTTTGCAGAACTCAGACACCTCGATTGCCAGTAGCGAGCGCGAACTTTTCAGCCACCGGCTCGTTGGCGGTCCGTTCGCGATTGATCCCGAGGTCCTGACCATCTTGGCCAAGGAAGACTTGCTCAACGACTTGGACTGGGACTTCGTTCTTACCTTTGCGCTGGGTCAACAGGGCGGCGGGCCCGCGGGTCCTCTCGCTACCGCGGCCGCTCAACTTCTTGATGGTTCATTCCAGAGTGCTGTGCTGCGGGGTTCGTTATTTTTTTTTTCCTCGTTGGGCGCGCGCAACAACCATCAATTGATCCCTCCTATGCTATGTGTAGCGTTCCGTGCATCGCTTGACCTCGTCCCAGATCAATTTATGCCGCAGGATGTACTTGCATTTGTGCGACAGCAACGTTTTGAAATGGCGCCAGATCTTTGTCACGAGCTCGCTTTGGTTTTGCGTGAGACGGTCCTGCATCCTGATGACGACGGTCGCCTCACTCGCCTCAACCCCGACTCGAGCAAGCTTATGGCTGCCGTGTTTTCAAGCGAGCCCTCGCCGCACTTGTGGGACGTGTTTCTTCTTGCAAACGCGACCGCCCTTCGCTTGTCGAGTCCGATTTGCGCCGAACTCGCATGGGTTGTTGTCGCTGTCTTTCAAAGTCGTTTAACTCGCAGCGCCGCTATCGCGCTGATCAGGGAAAGCGACACAGCGCGTTCGTTTCTTGGCGCCATGGTCTCGGCGCAGGTCTCCAACCGCGCGGGTCGGCACCTTTTCCCGCTTGCTCCATCTCGTGCCATTTCCTGCGGCGAATGCTCAATCGCGGATCAGCGTGCGTGGCTCGACACGGTTCGCGAGCTTTTGGTCCTCGATCCGCAGTGCCTTCGGCGTATTCCGCTTGTTGTTGCCGAGAAACTCGCTAGCATCCTCGCTTCAGTTGACGACGTTGCGAACCTGACCTTTCGGCCTGCGAGCTCCAACGGGCGTCGCGTCCTTCGGTGCCTGTCAGCGTGTGACACTTTGGCGTACCCGTTACGCGACCTTGTCCAGCTCTTGATCCGCACCGACCTGGCCGCGATGCTGGATGTTCTTAGTGACGCTATCGAGCTCGACGCTCCTCTCCTACTCAGCTTTTGGCGTGTTTTACCCACAGGCGCGCTTATAGGCGTCAAGGACTCGCTTTGGACCGAGCGAGCTGTTGACGTGGGGACGCGGAATGGCGGCAACGCTGCGCTTGGTCGACTTTGCATTGGCCTATTGTGAATTCGCAAGGGCTTCTGGCCGCGGATACGATGCGCGCCCTCGAAGCGTTTTGCTTGACACGTCGAGCTCAGCAGTCCCTGACGAGCTACTTGAATTCCTTGGCTCGTACGAGGGTGCCGACGAGTTCGTTTGGTCGACGCTGTGCGACTTAGTGCAGCTGGTTTCGTCCATCTTCTCGGATCGGCGCAGCGGGCTGACGTCTATCGCACCGAAGCCGAGCATTGCGAAGCTCTATCTTCATGTATTGATCCGGTCGCTTTTTACACCTGATTCAACGACACTCTCGAGCATCTCAGTCGGTTCGGTTGGCGATTTAGGCTTCGCGCAGTGCGCGAACTGTCCGTTCGCGGTTCATCCGATCTGGCGCTCACTTCTTGGGGAACTTTGGGTCAGATCCAAATCGGACCCGCACACGTCGCCCATCTACCCTTCGAGAACTTTTGGTCGCGCTTGTACAAGCTTGCAACAGCCAAGTCCAACAATCATGTATCTGCTTCCGCGTCGCCGTGTACCTGCGATCGACTCGCGTCGGCCCAACTTCTGACGCTCGCATTGCTTCACGGCGACTCTAAGGGTGCAGTGATCGCGTTGTGCGAAGAGTTCAGCGCGGGCAGCGTCACACTCGACTTTTTGCGGGTTTTCCCGAGCGGCGCTCTCAAGGCCCGCTCAGCTCGCCAGTCGTTTGCAGAGCTGATCTGGACTCTCGCTGCGACCGCGGGGCCCACGGCCGACATGAGTTGGGTCTCTTCCGAGCTTGAGCGGATCGCTCCTGACGCCCCAGACCCGATCGAGCTTTCTCGGATCGACTGATGATTAGTCGTTGGTTGCAGCGTCTTAACGCGACACGCAAGGGTCCCGTTGCGGTGTCTCGCTCGCTTTCTCGTTGTGTTCTTTTCGACTGTCTTCCCGTCTGTGTGCAATAATATCAATAGCTTTACTCGTCACTGCACAGGGCGATGGGGGACGCGAAGCTCAGCCGCACGTGTCCGCCGCCACACGTGTGGCTTGGCAGTCGGACCGACCAACTGGTTCTGAATTGCATCGTTCTCGCTTTCGCAATCGTGAACCCAAGCGTTGCGCCCAATGAAGACGAGAAGCTGAAACTTGCTGCAATTATGTTTGAGCTACACGAGCAATCAGCTGCCTTCGTGCGCAGCCCCGACGCGACCCCGCCGCGCTCACGGTCGCCTTCGCTGCCAAACTGCGACTCTCCGCCCGCCGGTCTTTCGCCAAACGGTGATACTCAGTCATTTTGGTCCGCCCATGGCTCTCAGTACTTTTTTTCTCGCCCCATCAACTCGGGCAGCGATCAGCCTCCACAAACACGCTCCCTGCAACCTTATGTCCTGCAGGATGGCGGAACGTCACCTCACCGGACACTCGTGGCAGAATGCGAGAACGTTTTACACGTAGATGTGGTAGACTTGGAAAGGGCGCCGGTATCACCTACTGCTCCGCTTTGTCATGACGCGCCGCTCGCGCAGCTTGCTTCCGCGGATGAGCAAGCTCGCTCTGAGGCTGCCACTGCGGTCCCTCCTGGCTTCGGAGTGCACTCGTCTACAAATCCGCTCGGCGCTTTCAGCCCTTACGGCCACGTCCCCGCTTACATTCACCCGTCGCCTTACTACGGCTACCGCGTGCCGTTCGTTTCGCCGTTGCCCGCTCCCGTCCCTGCTTTCACGTATTCCACGTTTCACCTTCGGCTATTTAACAACTTCTAACCTCACCCGCTGCGAGACTAGCCCCAGCGCACCGCTTCCAGACGAAATGAACCGTAAGCGGCGTGGTGGACGCCCTGCTCGCAAACGTCCCCTTGAGTCGTTGCGTCAACGTAAACCCGTTGCCATCCACCCTCGGCCAGCCGCGAAGCGGACCGGCGCTTTGCCTAGCGGCCCATCGGTGCGGTCGCCTGTCGCTATTGCCCCGCGGCCATCGACACAGCCGCCTGCTGTCATCTCCCCTCGACCAACGGTGCAGTCACATGCCTTGTCATCTGCGCTCCAAACCGTTCAGCCGCGCGTCGATTCGTCCTCGCTGCGGACCGAGCCACCACCTCCACGATCCCTCGTACCCATCCGCCCTCGTCCAACCGTAGAGCCTTTGGTCGTGCCTGCTGCACCAGCGTCCGAGCCGCTACCGAACACTGGCTCTTCAACGCCGCGGCCGCCCATGCATCAGCGCGTCGCAACTCCTCTCCCACCTAGCAGGCCGCCCGTTCCCATCCTCCCTCGCCCACCCGCATAACCTTGCGTTAAGACTCGCTCCCTTGCGCGTGGATATAATGCTCATTTGCGATTGCTCTAGCAAGTGTCCCTTCCCTCTTGGTACTTCATCCTGTCCACGCGAAGCCCGTCTTTGTCAACGCCTGTTTCATGGACTCGAGCACCCACACATGGCAAGCCATGAAGTGTCGATCTTCGTGCCCGAGAAGAAGCTGATTTGAGGCATGATGCCGATGCACGCGCGGGCGGGAGAATCTTGCGCACGCCGGGTCACGCGAGCGTACGCGCTGGACCGTCGAACTCGCTCTCTTGCAGGCGATACGATCGAATGACTTCTAATGGAAATTGAGTGAACCACTTGCTGCAACTATGTCCGCGTCACGAGTCTCGCCAGTCGCGAGCGAGCGAGGCGAGGGGCCCGACGCCGCCTCGCCACATGCTTCGTCGCCTGCTTCGTCGCCTTCCCCGCTTGCTTTCGATTCGCCGCCCGCCGGCCACCCGCGCGCCGGCAGCTTGAATACTTCTTCGGACTTGCCGCTCCTTTTGCCCTCGTCGACCAACACGAGCGCGCCTGCTTCGCCCGCCGAGCAGCCAAAGGCGAGCCTTCTCGGCAAGCGTACGTGATCAGAGTGCACACGGCAGCGTGATTGGGAGCTCACTCGTTTGACTAGGCACCCTCTCCGAAATCGCTGCCGCGACGGCGAGTCGAGCGAAGCGGCCCCGCGTTGGTGGCGAGGCCAAGGTGGTCTCGCTTGCCGCTTCGCAGTCCACGTCAGATCCGCCACGCACCCGCACCGACACCGAGGACTCTGAGCACGCCTTGCTGCTCGAGAAAATCGTGCATGATCTGCCGCTCGAGGGACTCGCGCCTGTTCCGCGAGCGAGGGCCAGTGCTCCCAGCGGGACGCAACCGCCTTTATGTACGTTTCACCGACTCGTAGACTTGGAGAACGAATGCTAACACGACGTTTCCACGGTTTAGCAGCCCCGAGTTCTCAACCTGGCAAAACCGTCGCCGACTCGCTGAACACCCATGCGCTGCGCGACGACGAGGCTTCTTCCGCTGCTCCTTTCAACAATCCAAACGCATCCGACTCGGACGACCAACTCGGACCGCGCATGCCGCAGTACCCGCTCGAGTCGCGCGCACGTGGCGAACTCGACCTATTCGTCGCTCGTGACGACGGCGTCCCGGCCAAGGTCGCGCGTGGATCGACCGACTCGGCCGTGCAGATTGGTGCTGCGCTCGGGTCCGCGCTCCACGGCGCAACCATCGTGGAAACGGCCGTGATCCAGCCGGCGGCCAGCGCTGGTCCGTGCATCACGCGCCTCGTCCTTGACACAGGCCGCGTCGTCGTCTGCCACGCTGTACTGCTCGATGACGGGCTCCAGGCCGATGAGGCCGTGGGCGCGTTCGAGTCAGCGCACCGCCAGCTCTGCAATACAGTACGTTCTCGTCGCAGGTCGCGATATGCGGTGAAAGCTAACAATCGCGCACACAATTAGGCTGGTCTTGAAGCCGTCGCTCTTGACCACATTGATTTCAGTACGAGTGGCAGGGGGAAACTACCAGTGCATTCCACCCTTCGTTTCGCTGAAACGGGTCCTGGTCCCGCTCGATCAGCTGCGTCGTCATCTACTGGCAGCCGTCGCATTGTCAAACCGAAAAAGAAGGCCACGGCACGGCCCGCCCGCGCTCACGCTGCTGCCTCAGCACCTCGAGCGGGCGATCAGGACGAACGTGACGTCTACCTTGACGCCGTCCACACCGATCGCCAGCTTGAGTCGGGCGATTTCGACGAGCAGCTCGCTGCGCGCTGCGATGACCAGCAGCAGCGAGCCGAATTGGCCGCTTCGCACCGACAGGTCAAGCCGGGTGACACCGCCGGGCAGCAGCACGTCGAGCCAGCCGCTGTCGTCGAGCAACTCGTTGCGACAAACCCCACGCCGCACGTTGCTTCCCTCATTGGTAGCACACATCGGGGCTACCCGGAGCCGCGGTCCTTCCTGATCGGCGCCAAGGCCATTGGTGCGCTCGGGGTGCTCTGCAGTCCCGAGCTGTACGAGTCGATCCTTGGCTTCATCTCTGTCGACACGCAGCACGACGCGCTCAAGAACCTCTTCCTGCAGCGGCAGTCGACCGAGGGCCACGCGGCCATCGCCGTCGCGCTCATGGACGGATTGTCGGACGTTGCTGACTCTGAACTCGTACGCCAGGTCTGTCGCAACGCAATGTACTTCATCGCGCTCCTCTCGTTCGCCGTCGACCACCTCGCAATCAACGGTACATCCTCGGGTGACGGGCGGGTCTCGTTCAAACACATCAAGATTCTCGCCCGGCAAGGCGTCACCAAGCTCGAGATCATGGCCGCGCTGGCTCGCCTTTGCGCCGCGACCAAGGCCATGTCCGAGATCAAGACCGCTTACCTGGCCTGCATCGATCCGGCCTTGCACCGGAGGCTTCCCGATTGGCTCAAGCCTGGTCGCCCGCCGTCCAACGACCAAGGGTACCTGCAGGTCACGCGTCTCATCAACGGGACTCCACTCCTCTTGCTCGCCGCCAAGATCAAGGGCTTCCCGCTTCATGGCCGTGGTGACTTTGACTCTCTCGCTCTCACGCCAACTGACTTCTACGAGATCAACTGCACGCCCCTCTTGTTTGCCCTGCGGGACACACGCCTTGGTGAGCTTGCCCGCGACCTCACCCTCAAGGTCATCTCGGACTCGCAGCCGTGGACCTTCTCAACGACGTTTGCTTTCCTCGCCATGGCCGGTGCATCCACTGCCCAGCTCGTGCGGCGCAGCAAGAACTCGACCACGTTCGTTCTCGTTGGCGCCGGTACGCCCTTCACTCGGCCCACTGCACACCGACGACCACTGACCATGCCCTGCAACCTCGTACAGGTCCTGGCCATCGTGGCGCGGCGCTGCAGGAACTCATGGATCGACTCGGCGGCGACGCCGATGATGACTCTCCTGCGAGTGCACGCGATCGCCACGGCTTTCTCCTCCACGAGTTTCCCGTCGCACCTCTCAACAACCGCGACGAAAAGGTGGTGCTGCCGTTCGAGGACTCGTGGTCGCTCGAGGAGATCTTTTCTCACCGCGTCAAGGCCTACGCTGAGGGTAGCGGTATCCCACCCGCCTTTTTCGCGGGATCCCCGACCTTCTCGGAGGAAGCCTGGGTCGCGTTCCAAGCAACGCGTCTTGGGGTCGTGTGTCGCTTGGACTGAGTTCAGGTGGAAATTCATACCGGCCTCAAGCCCCGGGTACATATTGGCATAGACCGACCAAATATCACGAGCTGCGCCTTGCCCGTGCTCATGTCATAGATCTCTGAGTTCCGCCTCCTGTTCCGTGCATTTGCTTCCAATTTCGAACCCGAATCCCCCTCTGCCCTGAATGGATACCACGTTAGAGGTATATGTAAGCGAGAAGCGGCTGCAGGAAACGAAGGAGCCGATGGCAACTCGAGTCGCGTTGCGCCACTCACGCGCCCGGCTCGAGCGTCACCTGACTTGAGCCCTTCGCCGATCGCCAGCCTGCGGCCAAGGTGCGCCTCTCGAAGCGCCTCCCCCGCTCTCACCTTGCCCAACCTCACATGTATATCTGATGCAAAGCAAATGCAAAGGCGTCCTGCTCTTCGTCCACGGCTTCCTCGGGAGCGCGGAGTCGTTTGCGCGCTTCCCCGAGCACCTCGAGGCGCGGCTCGACCTGCACGGCTTCGAGTGCAAGGTGCTCCCCGCCTTTGACTGCAAGCACACGCTCGCCGAGGCCGCGCGTCGTGCCGTCGTGTACATTCTGGACTTGGTGCCGCCGGTGGCTGCCGACGAGGACGGGTCCAACGGCGCTGCGCCACCGCGCCTCGACCTGATTCTCGTCGCCCACTCCATGGGCGGTCTCGTTGCGGCCGATGCGGTGCGGATCTTGACCGACGCGACGCATCCGCTGCACGAGACCACGGCCGCTGGCGTCGACCCGAGCGCCATCCGAGTCCTTGGCCTGCTTGCCTTTGACACGCCCTACTTCCATCTCCAGCCGGAGCTGCTCAATCTCGCGCACCGCCCGCTGGTGAGCGTGGTGCAGGTCATGATGGCGCCCGTGTCGCTGTGGCGCAAGGCCGTGGCGCTCGCCGCCCCCGCCGTCCTGGGCGCCGGGTTCGCGCACTTTTTGTCCAACTACATCACGTTCCTCGCGCCACTCTTCGGCGAGTCGCTGGCCCGGCGCGTCGAGCGGCTGCAGTACCTGCTCGACACCGGCGTCCGGGTGCAGTGCCTGTACCCCAAGATTCGGCGGCGCCCGCCAGATGCCAGCACCGACGCGACGACGGCCGCGGCCCCGTCCTCATTTGTGTACATCCCGCGCGACCTCCCGCCGCACATCACGGCGCTGTTCCGCCCGATCCCGACCACGTGCAGCAACCCAATCGAGGCCCACACGCACATCTTTGACGCAACGCTGGATCCGGCGAGCTACGGCAAGCTCGTGGTAGACGTCGTCGCGCTCGTCGAGTCCTGGCTCGCGCTGCCGTTGGAGATCGAGCCGGTTGACTAGGGCGCCATTCGACCGCTTGTCGCCGGCTAGGACTTCGGTCCATTCCCAGTCGCGCATCCAGTCTAGACGTTGCTGGTTGGCGCTCACGCGACGGAGTCAGTTGGCGTGCCTCGTTTACTGGCGCCACTACGCTTTGCTTTCCAGCTCAAGGAACAATATATTCTCGGTATCCTGGTCATCGAATCACCTCGCGCCTTGTTGCGATCGCGACCAAACAAGCCCCGCGATGGCCTTCCTGATGGTCCAGCGCGTGTGATGCCTGTCCCGGTCCATTTTGGCGCTTCGCGACTCAGTTGCGTTTATCAATCGTAGCTTTGAGGACTCGACTTAAGCCCAAGGCGCGACCAAGCCGAGGGTTCACTGCCACCGCGCTGAGGCAACTCTCGTTCACCATCACGGACCGCGGTCTCGCACACACGCCGTTTCGACGCGTTTTTGTCATGGTTCTCGCGCTTCTCTGCACCCGCTGGCTTGGCGGGGTGATGGTCGGTAGGTATTCTTACGCACGTGCGCTGGACGTGACGCGGGTGGCTTGGCTGTGGCGGACCTATGCAACCGACCAGGGCGATGCCGCGATTGTCTCTCCTGCGTAACCACTCAGATGCAGCAGCCGATGAAGCCACATGAATGAAACTTGATGCAACCATGTCAGCACCAAACGGCCAACCTCTTCAGTTTGACCGCTGCCTCCACTCAGCTGCGCCACCGCCGAGGTCACCGTCGCCGTCGCTCCCGACCTGTGACTCTCCGCCCGCTGGACTTGCTTTCATCGGAGATGGATTGGCGCCTCAAGTTGCTCCGAACTCGCCGCTTTTGCTTCCTGTTGCTGCTTTTGACAGCGGGTCGCAGCCGTCACCCGCCGCGCTGGAGCCGCGTTTCCTCACGGAGGGCAGTGCTGCGCCGTTCTGGACCATGCCGTCGCCCGAGTCGGCTTCAATGACAGACGCGCATCTGCCTGGCAACACAGTACTCCAAATTCCACCCACCATGCCTTCCAGCGGCTCGCTATTTTTGCCTGCGCTGCTATCCTCGCCCAGTTTCGTGGCTGCAGCCAACACTTCGGCCAGCTTGGCGTTGAACCCAGCTTTCTTGCGACAAGATCTACGCAATCCTGTGGATGTCCTTGGCTCCCGAAAGAAGTCGACCAAAATATACACGTCAACGGACCCAGCAACCGGGGTCGTGTACCACCGACCGAAGCAATCCTTATCGGTGCTCAGTTGCCTGGCCTTCGCCGCGGCGCCGAACCGGCGCCTGTCACATCGCGATATTGTGGCGTACCTCGTGAAACACTACGCGTTCTTTCGCTTCATGGACCAGCGTCGCTTAAAGGTATGTTGACTGTCGCTGTCGTTGTCGCTGTCAAGGCAACGCAAAGCAAATCGTTAACGAATAGCGCGTGCGCGGTCCCAGAATACGGTCAGGTGCATGCTGTACAAACGGGACGTGTTTGAGCGGCACCAGGCGACCAGGAACGGTCCAGTGGAGTGGAGCGTCTCGGGAGCCACGATGCAGAGAATTCTTGCGCCCTTGGGTTCATTCGCGGTGCGATCAGGGTCAAGCGAATACAGCACGTAGCACTAGCCTGCTTGGCCGCGATGCCTAGGATAAATACATGAGATTGTGATTTCTGGCTGAGCTGCCCGTCGTGGACTACTGGAAAGGGCCGTGTTGCTCCGAAGCCAGGGCTACCTTGAGAGCGGTCGGGAACGCAACCGAACTGGCTCGAGTGCCGCGACGGTGCCTGAGCTGCAAGTCGCGTTGCGCCACTCACGCGCGTGGCGCGCGATGTTTGCAGGGCAGCCTTGCGATCGCCAGCGGCACGCGCTCTCCCGCTTCGACGCTCAGAATGCTGAATCCCATGAACAAATGAATCAAACACTTGCTGCATTCATGTCCGCGTCGCCCGGCCCGACAATCGCGCGAGAGCCACGCTGCGAGCTCGCATTCCCACCGCGCTCGCCATCGCCGTTGCCGTGGCTGCCCGAATGCGACTCGCCGCCGGTCGGCCTATCGCTCGCGAGCCACGAATTGACTGCGAATCTTGATTTTGGCTTGTCGCGTTCAACGCTCGGGTCGGTGCCGCTCGACACGCGTCCGTGGGTGCTTGCCGACCCGGCGGACGCACAGAACGCGACGCACCCGACGCGCGACTCGCGCGACGACAGCGTGGGAACTCGAGCGCGCGTCAGCTCTTCCTCCTCGCCCGAGAGAACTGATGCCGATGGTGCGGCTGCACTGGCGCTGCAATCGGTTTGGCAAGTCGACCCGAGGTCGTCGAATGCGCCAAACACTTCTTCGCGACGCTTCGCCGGCCCCACGCAGCCTTCCACCGCTACTCCGATATCACCTCGGCAACCAGCTGCGTTGATTCATGGAGCGGTGCGGTCAGCTCAACCGCGCAAGCTGCGTTCCGCTTCGCGACTCAAATCCGCCGCCTCGACTCGGTCCGTCTCTGGCAAAAAATCTGCCGGTGGTCGCGGCAATATACCGCTGGAGACCGCTTCGGTGGATCCGGCCACTGGGACCGTGTACCACCGGCCGCTCCTCACGGCACCGCAGCTCATTTCGCTTGCGCTGCTGGAGGCGCCGACGCGGCGGCTTACCCTCGAGGACCTTTTCCACTGGATTTACGATCGGTACCCGTTCTTCCGGTTCATCAACCAGCAGCGGTTCAAGGTACGTCGATTTTCTTCTGCTCTCTCATCCTAGTGCAAGCGGTGCGGAGCCCTGATGCAGGGTCTGTGCGTTGTACTGGTAGTGGCTGATTCGGCGCACGATGCGCGATAAGACGCGGTACCAGCGCCATGAACACCCGGGCGATTCGGTGCCGGAATGGAGTCTTTCAGAAGCGTTTCTCACGGAGGTGCTCGGCCTCGTGCATACACATCAATTCACGGATGCCGTCACGGTCACGGCGGCGCCGCACAACTCGCAGACTACGCACCGCGAGAGTTCGTCTTCTCTCCCGAGTCACGAGAATCTTTCTGATTGAGCTCATTCAACGTCTCGTTGCCAATTGTCACTGTTCTGCTTCATATAAAAGCCCTCTCGCACTTGCAGTTTCGAAACCGTTCCCGTGCCAAAATGTGAGCGTCATGCGAACTGAGTCGGTTTAACCCATAGCCGACCGGGGTTTGGCACACCAGCGTCCCCGGACTTAGCTTCTTGAAACAGGCGCCGCCGCACCGCACAAAGCTCACCTAAGCCTCGCCCCGATTATTTTTCACCTCACTGTCGCTCACCGCTGTTCCTCCCTCCTCACCAAAAATGTGGACGTCCAATAACATTCATTGCGCCGTCCGCAATCCACTACAACATCTCACGATCATCGACTGACATGAAGATTTCCTTGGGACCGGTGTGGCGGGACAAAGCGTATCGATTCGTCGTCTCCTTGCACATGATCTGCGGGGACAAGTCGCCGTCGTGACCCTTGTAGCTGATGATCGAGAGGAAGACCACGGACGGCTTGATCGAGTTGGAGTTCTCGGCGGGCGTGGCCGTGGGGAGCGGCGTCTCGCCCACATACGGCTAGCGACGGCGACCTTGGGGGCGGGGAGCGCATGTTCTTGTGCGCGGGTCGTTGCCTTGGCGTACCGTCGAGGGCATCGGCTTGATGAGGCGGTCGGTGAAGCTGAGGACGCCGTCGCCGACCTCGAACGTGAGCTTGAACACGCCGCCGCCTGGGTCCTTCTCTCGATCGCCGTCTTGCCGGCCTTCGTCGCGCGTCTCGGCCGACAACGTGGGCCCTGTGTAGATCAGCTCGCGTCAGTGCATGTCGCGCGGGCCCAGTGTAGTGAGCTGCGCACAGTGTTCTTCTTCGTCGTTTGAACCAGCCATGTTGGCCATGTCGCGGACGTCGCCGTCATCGAAACCCGCCGCACCGTTCTGCGAGAAGGGTGCGCCGGCGGCGCTAGCACTGGGACCTTCATCAGCAACGGCCGCGTCAGGCGGTCCAGACCGCGCGCGCGCCGCGGTGGCCCAGTGCTCCCTGCGGGCCTCGAGTTCGGCGGCCTGGCCTCTTTCTCGTCGTCGTCGCTGCCAGATCTCTCCTCGCTGTCGCTATAGGGATCAGAGTCCGACGGCGAGACGGGGCGAGCAGGAGCAGGTTGGACGGCGAGAGCCGCGGCCGCGGACGACGAAGGTGCATGCGAGTTGACGCAGCGACACTTGCCCGGCGCAGGTGGCGGGTCCGATGGCGTAGACGGTGGCGAGGCGAGTGGCGACGGTGTCGCGGGGACGCGAGGAGCAGCGAGGTGGGACGGCAGCGGGTCCCGCGCGAGCGCGTGCTCACGGGCCCCAGCTCGGCGTAGGCCGTCTTGTTGATAACATGATATGTTGTTGATGGTGGTTGAGGTCGTTCTTTGCAAGAAGGGTGAGGAAGTGGAGGGTGAGATGGCGGCGAGGCCGCTCGGCGGACGGCGGGCTGGGTGGCGGGGCGGGGACGGCTGGGGACACCGCTGTCCAACCCCGATCTCAGCGGGTCCGATCGGGTTTTCAGCGGTTTTCTCGCTCCCCCCGCAAGCCACAAACCCAGTCTTGAGCTTATCGGATAGAGCGCAACGAGGCGCACACGTGGGTGCCAGTCGCGTCGCGATGTCTCGCACCTGGCTGGAGAACGGGGCGATCTTGGCTCCGAAACGCGTGGACCCGAGCGTCCCACGACTCCCACGCCCTCAGTTTTCAACTCCACATCTTTTAACTTCACACAGTGGTGTCAGTCTACGCATAGTGCGTCCACGAAAAGTTTGAACCGGATTCATGCAAAGGTGGTGTCAGGGCGGGCGCTCGCGCGAAGTTCATAACTTTGGCGGCGCCTCCCAGCTCAGCCGTTAGGCGGTGCGCCACGCTAAAAATCTCGGGCCCTAACAGTATCGATAGCTACAATTTTGCTGAGCAAAGTTTCGAGAGTGTAGAGTAAAAAGTGGTGGAGATATGAGGGGGTGGGGTGAGGGATACCAGTGTGCCATGGTCGTCTATGGGTTAACCTCAACCTCACATAGCAAAACACTGACGGTTCTTAATAGATATCTGCGCGTAGTGGAGCTTTGTGTGCGGATCCTAGTCAGAACCGCCTGTTGCTGTTCATGCGCGACCTGATGGGCGAAAGGGAATCACACCCTCGTTCACTGATAGCTCGGTTCTGGTAACTTATTGAAGCCACGATGAAAGCTTAACCTCGGGCATGTTGTGTAGTTTGTGAGCGGCAGGCTATTCGAGCCGGGACCGCCGTGGCGGTGGTCGCGTTGCGCCACAGCAAGCCGGGTCACACGGCGCCGCCCAATCAGCGCGCGCGATCGGCTCGCCGTGCGCGGACACGTTTCCTCCCGCCGCTCGCGTCCCGTCCCCTCTCTTCCCCTCGAACACCGCAACGTCGTCTCGAATACGACCTTACTGCAACGTATCAACGAGCGGGGAACGAGCACCCGCGACCGCGTCCGCGAGGCTTCGTCCATTTGTCCGTGCTGCGGCAACGTCAGTTCATTACGCCCGCCGCCACCGCCCGGCAAGCCCTGCGGCGCTCGTTCGTCCCTGCATCTCCGCCGCTTGCGAGTGCGTGTGCGTGTCCTCGGCTTGTGCAATGCGGGGAGTCGTTCCTTGCTGCCTGCGTGAAAGCTGACTCGGTCCTCTCTCTCTCCTTCAGCATCGCATCGACCTCCTACTCTCGGCTGTTAGCTCGCCCATCGTCGCCGCCGGTCCGGCTCCTGTACATACACACACGCACCGCCGGCCGTGCGACCCGCCCGCCCGCCCTAGGACCCCACCTCTCGCATCATGGGCTCGCGCATCCTCAAGTCGGGCTACCTCGCCATCAAGGAGGAGGGCTACCTCTCGTTCATGTGGAGCAAGCGCTGGGTCGTGCTCCGCGAGCAGACTATTGCCTTCTACAAGGCCGAGGTGCGTTCCTGTGCTCGGACTCGTCGCACGGCGGCTCTCTGCTCACCCTCGCGCTCCCCTAGTCGTCGAGCCAGGCCAGCACACTCATCTTCCTGACCTCGGTGACGGGCGTCAACCGCGTCGACGTCAAGCCGTACTGCTTCGAGCTGCAGACCAAGGAGAAGACCATCCTGCTCGTGTGCAAGTCGGACGAGGACGTGTACGGGTGGATGGACGAGATCTACTCGCGGTCGCCGCTGACCGGCGTCTCGGGCCCGACCAACTTCCAGCACAAGGTCCACGTCGGCTTCGACCCCGTCTCGGGCGGCTTCACCGGCCTCCCGCAGCAGTGGAAGATGCTCCTGTCCAACTCGGCCATCTCGCCCGAGGAAATGGCCAAGAACCCGCAGGCCGTCCTCGACGTCCTCGAGTTCTACACGGGCGTCAAGCGGCCCGACATGTTCGGCAACTCGGCGGGCTCGAGCTCGCCCGGCTCGCCCATGCCCACGATTCCGGGACTCCCGCCCGTCCCCAACTACTACGCCGGCGCTGCCGCCCCGCCCATGGAGCGCTCCGACTCCAAGTTCTCCATCGAGTCGTCGTCCTCGTCGTCGTCGCCGCGCCCGCCGCGCCCCGCGCCCAACCCAGCCGCCGGCGCCGCCGCGTACCGCCCGTCCCCGCCGCCCGCCAGCAGCCCGTACTCGAACCCGCGCCGCGTTCAGCCGCCGCGCGACCCGTACGGCGACGACGCGTCTGACCCGGCCCTCGCGTCGAGCGTCGGGTCGCCGCGCCCCGACACGCCCGTCCGGTTCCCCGAGCGCGACCTGTCCGCGTCCGCCGACCGCGCCTCCATCTACCGCTCCTCCGAGCGCGACCGCGAGCGCGACCGCGAGCGCCTGCCGCCGCCTAACCGCCCGCCCATCGTGCCGCGTCCGCCCGAGACCATGGGCGGGTCCCGTCCCGACATGATGATGATGCGCAAGCCGTCGGCGCCCGCGCTCTCGTCCTCGTCTTCCGGCTCGCTCCGCCCGAATGGCCCGCCCCCGCCGTCGCCGCACCGTCGCCCATCGCACGGGAACGTGTCGCCGCACCGCGAGGCGCCGCGGCCGCCGCCGTCCGGGCCCGCGCCGAACGCGGCGCTCGGACACGTCAAGTCGCAGCCGCAGCAGCAGTACCACCGCCCGCCACCGCCCGCGCCCGCCGGCGCGCTGCCCAAGCCGCCGAGCGAGAAGCCGCCAGTGCCGCCGAACCCGGCGGCGTCCGCGGCCGCGGCGGTGGGGCCGGCGAGCATGCCTCTGTCCGCGCCAACGGCCGTCGTGCCCGCATCCTCGTCGCCCGCCAAGAAACCCTCGTCGGGCCGCAAGCCCGCGCGGCTCACCACGGCGCAGGTGCTCGAGCGGCTTCGCGCCGTGGTGTCGGGCGAGGATCCGGCTGTGTACATCAAGCAAAAGAAGATCGGGCAGGGCGCGAGCGGCAGCGTGTACCTGGCGCGGCACGCGCTGACGTCGCAGGTCGTCGCCATCAAGCAGATGGATCTGGCGACGCAGCCGCGGCCCGAGTCGATCATCAACGAGATCATCGTGATGAAGGAGTCGCAGCACCCGAACATTGTCAACTACCTCGACTCGTTCCTCGTGTCCAAGGAGCTGTGGGTCGTCATGGAGCTCATGGAGGGCGGTCCGCTCAACGAGATCATCGACAACAACGCCGGCATGACCGAGCCGCAGATCGCGAGTATCACGCACGAGGCGCTCAAGGGGATCCACCACCTGCACTCCAAGAATATCATCCACCGCGACGTCAAGTCCGACAACGTGCTCATGGACTCGTTCGGGCGCGTCAAGATCACCGACTTCGGGTTCTGCGCCAAGCTCGACGACAGCCAGTCCAAGCGCGCCACCATGGTCGGCACGCCCTACTGGATGGCCCCCGAGGTCGTCAAGCAGAAGCAGTACGGGTACAAGGTCGACGTCTGGTCTATCGCTATCATGACCATCGAGATGATCGAGGGCGAGCCGCCGTACCTCGACGAGGAGCCGCTCAAGGCCCTGTACCTGATCGCGACGAACGGGACCCCGACGCTCAAGCGGCCCGACCGCCTGTCCACGGTCCTCAAGGACTTCCTCGCCCGCGGACTCACCGTCGACGTCGACGCGCGCGCGTCGTCCGCCGAGCTCCTCGACCACCCGTTCCTCCGCCTCTCGTGCCCCGTCGCCGATCTCATCCCGCTTGTACAGACTAAGACGCGCCGGTAGGCTGACTGTATCATCCATCATATACATAGTTTGCTCCTCTCGCACTTGCTGGTTTCGCGTGCTCGACTCGGTTGATTCCCTCAGCTCGCGTCCCGTAGCTTCGCCTGCCCGCCGACCCGACAACATCATCTCGAGGCCTGGTTCGCGCAAGAAGCGCCGCTCGCTCATATCGCCGCGATTCGTCGTGGAGACTGACGTGCGACACGCCGCCGCGGCCGTGACGCGCTCCAATCCATGAAAGAGGTCGTGCTTACTTGGCACTTCCGCCGACGAAGCGCGACTCAACAGCGCGTAGTGAGATCGGACTCGCGCTAACAGCAAAGATTGACGGACACAAAGGGAAGCTCGATCGCCAGCGGTGCGCTACGGCGACTCAATGAGTCCGACTTGGTACAATGACCCGACTATTCGTTCGGATAGGACGAAGCTGTACAGGCGCAGCGAGGTCGCCGGCGATCGATGGCCGTTGGGCGCGCGGTCAACATGTCGAAGCAACCATGGTTGAACTGATGATCGTGTGCACGCGCAACGCCCCGCTCGTACATCCTGATCGCGCCTACTGTGAGGCCAGGAACTCTTCGCGCGGAGTAACAATGAACCCTAACCTGTCCCGCACTGGTTGGCGAACGTGAAGCCATTATTCCGAGCGCGAGGCTCGCGACAGTGAGAAGATTCTGCCCAGTTCCGCACGACGAACGTGATCGTGGTCCCGTAGTCGAGTGCGCCGCGGCCGCCGAGTTGAATCAAGTCACCGAAGCACTTCATGGTTCGTACTTATCGATGCGTGCGCGGAGAGCGGGGGCTGGGAGATGGCGAGGGCACCGACCCTTGGCGCCGCGGTTTGCGCGACCCTTCGCGAAAACCTGGCCCTGAGGTTGCGCAATCCCTCGCGTCGGCCAGGTTTGCGCAAAGGGTCGCGCGGGCGGAGCCGCCCTCAGCTGGATGCCGCCTAGTGCGCTCCCAGTCGGCCGTCGCTTCCCCGTCTCGCTGAGCGGCCGCGCGATGCAGCACGCGATCCGTGCGGCGAGTTGATTGGCCGCTGATCTCGCTAACGTCCTTCATCCGCCGTGCGCAGTGGCGAGTCGCCGCGGAAACACTACGTTGAGCATCCTTGACATCAAGCCCCACGGCTCTCCAGTGAAGCAAAAGGCCGTCGGCCTAATCGAGGTCACCCGGCTTATCCTGAGCTTACGAGTGGACCTCAAGCGCGTACTTGTTGTTCCCGGGCCTGCGGTGAACGGCAGCGGCATGGACTCGCTCGGGCCGACGCTCAAGGCGTTCCTGGACAAGGGGATCTGACGCGTCGTTGTACCCGAACTCGATAAATGTTTGCACATTTTTTTTTATCTTCTGGCGCGGCTTTAAAGAAACAGCGCGAGCTACCCCTCATTTGAGACGCGACGCGATATCACGTGAGTGGCGCCACGCGTCAATCCCGTGATGCCCGTTCTCACGCGTGGTGCTTCGCGCGTCGTCGTGTCATGCAGTCTCTTGGCTTCTCTCGCTCAATCCGTCGCCAATGAATGCAACTGAAACCATGAAACTGCCCGCAACGAGCGGTAATAGTTCAGACTCTGCTGTTATGCTCGACGTACCGGAAGCGGGCACGGGCGCGCCGATCCCGACGCTCCTGACGTGCCGGACGCAATACCGCGGGAACCGTGTCGCCACCTTTCGGCCGTTCCGGCACCTGCCTCCGCGCGACTTGTTTTTTTCGCACGGCTCATCAGCGCGGTCCGAGCTGAAAGCACTCGTGTGCGGCTGCGGCGATCTGGCCGAGGTCGCCCGTACCGTTTGCGAGGCTTCAGCCAGAGGTACGACGGCGATTCTTGACTTCACTCTCAATGACTGGCAGCCCGAAGTTCTCGCTCGAAACATGCTCATTCTCAACGCGATCGCGCACACTACCGAGGACCAGCTCGACACGGCCACGCTCGCTCGCCATGTTGGTCAGCTCTGGTACTCGCACGTTCTCGACCACACCGCTCGAGACTTTTGGAACGTCCAGCTTCGCGCGTGCATCGCAAAGGACTGGGTCAAGGTTCCGGCCGGCTCCTCGCTTTGCGTTGCTGACCCGGCGACACAGCGCGAGCTCCGTCGCTGCTGGCAGTCATGGCTCGAGATTGACTGGTCCGTTGATGTGCTCCTGGACAAGAGGACTCGGTACCACCATGTGGTTTCAGCGGCGGATCCGACTTCCAGCCAGGCTTTTTCGCATCCGGCGGCGGTCTTTATGAACCACACGCATGCCCAATACCGCGGCGTTCTTGGAGGTACTGAATCGGCGCGCACGGCGTGCAACCTCGAACGCCTTGCCGAGTCGAGCGCGTTCACAAAAACATCCTCGGTTGTTGTCAATCCGACCTTTCTCCTCATTGCGATTGAAGGTACGCCATATTACGCCGTCGATTCGAACACGCTGCCATCCGACGCGTTCGACTTGTTCCTCGGCCGCGGGCTTCCCGAATCGGCAATGCTCGCCGAGGTCGGCGACTGGGTCAAGACGCTTTCTCGTGCTTTCTGCGGGACCAAGCCGCGCGTCCGCTTCTCGTTCGTACACGGCCACGCTGTTGCGGTCATGGAGCAACTTGCTGCAAACCTCACGATGCGCTTTGATGTCGTTGATACGAGCAATCTCGCGGACTCTTGCGGACTGCTCAGCCTTCTCATCCACGGCTCGTCCTTGCTTCGCCACCACGACGAGCACCCGGAGCGAGCAACTTTGCTTTCGTACTCGACTGCGTCCGGGGCCGACATTGCACTCGATCACGGCTCGTACCTTCGCCGCTTGACCGGCCTCCCGTACGAATCCTTCCTGGCGTTCTTTGGTGTCGCGCTTGGGGAGAAACCGGACCCTGAAGGTCGGGCAACGTTGTACCGGCACGCTGCCTGGAGTCTCGTGCAGTTGGAGATGCGCAAGGTGCGCTACTTGAGTTTCGTCAAGCTTCCGCAGCCTAGCGCTCCAACTTCACTTGAGAAGTCGAGGTTTCTCTTTGACGCTTTGTCCGAATGCACTCGAAAGATCTCCAAGCAGAAGCAGCAGCAGTGCACTGGTACGGCTATACTGGCTTCAGGCTGAAGATTTAGAATGCTCACACCTTCTGCATAGTCTTCGAGCGCTCCACAAGCGTCTCTCTCCCAAAACTTGTCCGAATTACAGCCGACTCGGGTCGCATTGCAATCCCGGTAGCTTCTCTCAAACCCAGCAAAAACTTTGCCCTGTTCCTCATGATGCTTTCACGTGGCGTCGACAGCATCCTTTCTCAATGCGCAGTCGAAAAAGCTCCGGCGCTTGAGGTTCGCAGTGCATCGGAGCTCTGCGGGCTGAGCTCCAGCTTAGAAGCACCAAAGGAGACCTGCTGTCTCAAGATTGTGGTCGCCGCCGACGATAGTGCTCAAGCTTACATGCAACGGAGCTACCTCGTGTTGGAAGTGATCCAGCCAGGCAAAGTCTGGCGACTGGAGAGCCTTCACGTCGAGCCGATCTATGGGAGCCCGCCAAAGCTGCGCGTGTCGACGTGCATCTCTTCTTCGGCGTTTGATCGTCTCATGTCTCCTGGAACAAAGCTTGGTGTCTACCGCGAGCATCTCTCACCAACTAATCTTTCCACGGCTTCACGCACGCTTGTTGGCGGCAAGCTGGTCCCCGTCTCTTCTATCACGATTGCTCGCAAACCGCTCCCCCAGGCGGCCACGTCGAACAACGCACTGCGCCAGTCGCGACCCGTTGTTCCCGATGATTCCATCCACAACCCGCGAAACTGGCTGCTTCCCTTGCTCTATGTTGCCGAGGCGGCGGACAAAATCCAAGCCATCCTGAGCATCCCTCCCGGCGTTCCCGCAGACTCGTCCAATATCCGTTTTCAAGCGCCGAGCAAGGCTCCGCTGCAGCAAACCTACATGCCCGATCCGAACGCTGGGACAGCGATCCTCAGGATCGACCAAGTGATCCAATTTATGCGCTTTACCGCTTCTGTGCGCATAGACGATGTCCAGGTCGCCGCCAAAAATCGGCACGTCACTTTGACTCTCAAACGCATGATGCACGTTGTCGCCAACCCGTATCACCCGCCAATTGTCTGGGCCGGCCGACGGCTCCCTGCCTCGCTCACGAGCCGCGCCATGCAGCACGCGATTCGCGCGACGAGCTGTGCGGCAACGGACTTTGTTCACGCCCTGCGTTCGCTGCGCGCTGGACCTGGGAGTCCGGCGACCAACGCGCTCGGTACGCTGAGTCTCGGCTTGTTTGGCTTACCTGTCAACCGGGAGGCTGCAGGCGTCGTCGAGATTGTCCAGCAAGTCTTCGAGGCGCTTGTGAATGGGGAACGGGCCGTGTCGTTCCGCCTCGCGAGCGGCGACATCGTTGCTTTCATCCTCTTCGATCGCGCTGTCTTCCTTCCATCGGCTGGTCCTGGGGCGATCCCAACGCCCGCGCTCGAGTGCACGATGACCAAACCCGGGTTTGAAGGGCTGCAGAGCGCCATCATTGACAAGGGCGCCCGCGCAATTGCTAAACGCATGTCGGTGCACGAGTTCGCGAACGAGGCTGTCATGTACTTAACCTCGGTCGCTTTCCCGGCTCTACCGGAACCGGTGCCCGAGACCGATTCGCGGTTCGACGCCGAACTGTACGCGAGCCTGCGCCCAAACCTCAAGCGCGTGTTGATCGTGCCTGCGTTCCCGGTGAGCGGCAGCGGGCTGGATTCGCTCGGGCCGAAGCTCAAAGCGTTCTTGGAGAAGGGGATCTGAAGGTTAGTTGTGATGGAATACAATGACTTTGCACACTGCCGAACTTTGGGAGCATGATCACGCTCAGTCGAACGCGTTGCTTAAATCACGTGTGTGGCGCGAGGCGTCGTTTTCGCCGCCGTTCCGTTTTGCTCGAGACAAGCCGCACAAGTAATGTTGTCAATCGAGCTCTATCGCTAATCAAAAATCCTATATCACTCCTAAGATATAAACTCTGGGGCCTCGCAACCCCGACCCACCCCCGCCAACCCACACCGCCGCTTAGTCGTTGTCAAACATCTGCCCGCTGGCAATCATCTGGACTGCTTCGGCGTACTTCTCGACGTCGCCGTCGACCGGCAGCACAATCTCGGCGAGCGACGCGGGCGCGGCATTTCGAACGGCCTGGACCCCGACATCAGTCACGTGCGTGGCGCGGAGCACGAGTTTCTCGAGGGCAGGCGGCATGTTCTCGGCGAGCATGAGGAGCGTCTCGTCCTTGACGCGGAAGTTGTCGGACAGATCGAGCTCGCGGAGCGTGGCGGGCAGCTTCGGGAACAGGACGCGCAGGCCGGAGTTCTTGACGGCGGCGTACGTGAGGTTCAGGTACTCGAGGGTGGGCGGAATCCAGTGCGAGAGCGCGACGAGGCCCGGGGTGCAGATGCTGCTCTGGCTCACGTCCAGGTGCTTGAGGGTGCGCGGCAGGCGCTGGAACAGGTACGCCGGGAACGTGTCGTGGAGGCCCATGCACTTGAGCGTCAGGCGCTCGAGTTGCGCGGGCAGGCTGCGGGCGAGGAGGTTCTTGGTGATGGGCGCGCTGCACTCGGGGTTCTCGGAGAAGTTGAGGACGCGCAGCGAGGCCGGGAGCGCGGGTAGGAGGATCTTGGCGCCGCCCTGCGAGATGCCCGCGTTGGCGAGCCACAGCGTGTGCAGGTTCGGCGGCATCGCGTCGGTCAGGCCGCGCGACCCGTTGGTCTGCAGGTTGCACTCCTCGAACCGCAGCTCGGTGACGGTCGCGGGGAACGACCACTTGAGCTTGGTGCGCGACCCGGCGGCGCCCAGCTGGTTGAGGTCCATAGTCAGCGACTCGAGCGCGGGCGGCAGGTGCGGGCAGATGGCGGCGAGCCCGGTGCCCGTGATCTTGTTCCAGGCGAGGTTGAGCTTGGTGACGGTGGGCGGCAGGTTCTTGACGATCTCGAGGGCGGCCTCGTCGCCGAGGAACATGGTGTCGAGGTTGAGCGACTTGAGGCCCGGCGGGCAGGCGGGTCCTCGAACAGCCACGTGGCCCAGAGCGAGTAGATCCGGTTGTTGGTCAGGTCGATGTGCTCGAGCTGCTCGGGCCAGTGGAAGTACTCGAAGAAGCGCTTGTGCGAGGTGGCGGGGACCCACGAGTGGGCGAGGTTGAGCGACTTGAGCGTGGCAGGGAACTTGAGCTGGAGCAGGCGCATGCAGTTGATGGTCGAGCCGCACAGGCTGAGCGAGGTGAGCGCCTGCATCGGGCTCGCCATGGCCGCGTTGAGCGCCTTGATGCCCTCGTCGGTGATGGGCTGGTGCTCGATGGCGAGCTCCGTCTGCGTGCCGGCGGCAACGACGTCGACCGCGGCGAAGACGGCGGCGTCGGGCACGTAGCGCTCCTCCGATTCCTACGCGTGACGAGAATGAGAGTCAGTTGTCGGTTCGGGCACGAAACGACTGAGCAAAAGAGATACGCACAATCCACTTCTCGCGGTAGTCGCAAAAGTAGCGCTGGCCGATCCCGAGCGCGGCGCGGACGCGGTCGCACCAGTGCTGGCCGACGAGGAAGCGGTTCACATCGATGCCCTCGTCGCGGACCCACTCGAGGGCGCGGAGGTCGGCGCGGCGCAGCACGTCGGTGTTGAAGGGCAGCGGGAGGCCCGAGTCGCGCCACTTGTTGAGCAGGCCGGTGTGGCCGGCGCTCATGGCGCGCTCAAACGACTGGCCGTCGAAGCGCTGCATGATGATGCGGTGGACGCACGGGATCCGGCTCATGGGCAGGACGCGGCCGAGCCGCAGGAAGCCGTTGATGTCGTCGGGGTCGATGGAGCGCGCCGCGTGGCACAGCACGCGCTCGATGAGCTCGGGGGCGTTTAGCGTGACGGGCATGGTTTCCATGAGCTTCGTGGAAGAAATTATTGGTGTGAGCTTGAGAGAGAGGGAGTCAAGGGCGAAGGCGGGCGGGGAGGGCGAGCGGAATCTCAGAGTCACTCACCGACCGGCCAACGCACGCGACACGCGATGCTTCACGCGCACGTGCGGCTTGTCGACGCGGACTCCCACGCGTTTTCGCTCACGAACCCACGGCGTCCCCGCCGCGTATGCAACTTCATGCAATGCATCCCATGAAAGCGCCGGATCATGTCTCTTGCGATTGTGTAAACCTTGCCTGCGAGGTGCTCGGCCTGCTCGCCGCCCACCATGCCGCCTCGCCAGATCCGGTCCTTGCACGGTCGGCGTTGACTGGATCGCCGGTTCTACGGTCTGCACTTGATGCGTTTCTGGTCCCTGCATCCTGCATCCTCGAGCCGGCCCTCGCCGACTTGCTCGTACACGCCGCGGTCGGCCCGCTTCCCGCGTTCGAGCGAGCGCGCATCCTCTTGGCACCCGTCAACTTTTTGGACGCACGCATTGGTTTCGAGCCGGTCCAGACCCTCTCGCACTGGCTCAGCGACCGCCTTCTTGACTCGCACGAGCTCATCATCCTTCCCTCAATCCACGGCTCGCATGCAGCACTTACGCTCGTCAGCCTGCACCGCGGATTTTTTCATAATGCGATCGGCTATCGTGTGTTCTGTGCGGGGCATCCGGCGGCTGGGGCCGTCCACGATCTAGTTGGAGTCGCGACTCAGCGATTCGTGGGGAACGATGCTACCACAACTGTAATCGAGCCACGGACAGAGTGGGTCGGCGCAGACGGATTTTTGGACGGGCTCCGCTCGCTGGTCGGGAACCTCGATGCCCCGCTCGACTCGATGCAAGCTGGTAGCGATCCGCTCGACCTCTTGCATACTAGTGTGCCCGGCCAATGGAAACTCGATTGTTTACGTGCAATTGCTCCTGCTCTCATCGAGTTTGCCGAATGCGTTGGTCCGCTCAGTCCCGAGCTCGTTTTGAAGGTTATAGAGTTCCAGACCGCGCTCAAACCAAAACTGGTGTGGAGGTCACCAACACGCAGGCGCACGCGCTCGCGTGTCCCGCTTCGCACGCGCTCGTCCCCGCGGCGCTCGACAACGCCGCTCCCCGCATCAGCAGCGCCCTCGCGGCGGTCGCCGAAGCCGAGATTGGCGGCGGCCATCGCCTCGAGCGCAGTTCGGGAGCACCTGTGGCTCCCGCGCTGCAGCGCGATCGCTGAGGCCGCGCCAGTGACCTAAGGCGCAGCCCTGCCGCCGCCCGGCGCGAGCGGCGAGCCGCGCCGCCCTCCATTGACGCGAGCGCACCGTGCAGCAACAGGCTACGCGCCGTGCTGCCTCGCACCGCTCCTCGACCCTGATGACGAGTGCTGCCGCAACGGCGCCCGCCGACGCGCGTTGGTTCTGGCCGACGCAGCAGTCGCACGGCGCCATGGTGGCGGCAGCCTCGCCTCGTACCCCGCGCTTCGTGTCGTCCGCCCGCTACTCGTCCACCCGGACAGGATCCCCTGCGACGCTGACGACCCCGAGGCGCGCCATTTCGATCATGTACACGGCGCGTGGGCCAAGGTCGACGCCGACGGCCTGCGTCTCGGCGGTTGGCGCACCGCCAAGGGCCCAGCGGAAGGTGAGCTGGGCGCGCCATCTCAGTCGGTGTAGGAATCCGTGCACGCCACGCGCCCCGGCCCTCTGAGCAAGGGGACCTCGTCCGAGGTTTCCTAGCTCATTGTCGGCGAGCGGTGCGCGCTCGGACCCTCCGCGCAGCCGCCCTCAACTCGCTCTTGTGCGCCCAGCCCTTGAGGTCTTTTCCAAAAGTGCTGTAATGAGCTCCCCCCTAGGTTTCTCTCTCGTTTGGTGTCTGTGTGGTTTTGTTGAGATTCAAAAACGTGGAATAGATGGGCAGTGAACAAAAAAAAATCCCCGAGCGGTTTGTGACGCACCCGCGCCATCGTTTCATCCGCCGACGGCATCGAGTCACGGTCGAGTCAGTTGCAAGCCGCGGCTGGCGCAGCAGCGGGGAGAGGAGAGGCGCATGGAGAGGCGGCTTAAAAGTGGGCCCGCTCTCCTCCCCCCTCGTCCCTGATCCTCCAGCTGATCCCGGCGCTCTCTCTCCCGCTGCTCCATGCAACTTGATCATAGACGCCGCCGCACACCGCGGCCATGAATGCATCCAATGAATCCCTCGTCAAGCAGTCCGCCGTCCCGCTGTCGACGCTCGGCGCCGACGCCCTTGACCCGCTTGTCCCCGCTCCCCCTCCCTCCACCAGCCCGCTGAGCAACTCGCCGTGGTGGTCCTACTCGCGCCTGCTGTTCACGTGGGGCAACCGGTTCATCGCCGCCAACGAGGACTTTGGGGAGGCCGACCTGCACCCTCTGCCCTCGTCCTTTACCGCGGACCCGCTGCTCGCGCGGTTCGACGCCGCGTGGGCCGCCGAGGTCGCGCACGCCTCGGTCCTCGCGCGCGCGCCGCGGCTGTGGCGCGTGTGCCTGCACGTCTTCGCGTACCCGGTCGCCGTGATCGGCGCGCTCGGGTTCGTCGAGATCGGCGTCAAGCTCGCCGAGGCCGTGTTTCTGGGGCTCGTCGTCGACTACTTCCAGTCTGGCAGTACGTCGCCCGCGCTCGGGTTCGTGTGGGTCGCGCTGCTCGCCGCCGTGACCGCGCTGCACGCGTTCCTGCGCCACCACTTCGGGTTTCTCGCGACCACCACGTCGCTGCAGGCGCGCACGGCCCTGTCGGCGATGCTGTACCGCAAGGCCGTGGTCATGGCGCAGCCGGCGTCCGCGGGGCTCGTCGTCAACCTCGTGTCCAACGACCTCGCGCCCATCGAGCCGCTGTGCATCCACGGCCACTACCTGTGGATCGGCCCGCTCGAGACGCTCGCGTGCACCGTCCTCCTGTACCGCGCGCTCGGGTGGCCGTCGCTCTTCGGCGTCCTCGTCATCTTCGCCATGATCTACCAGCAAGCGTGGTTCGGTTCGCTCTTCGGCCAATTCCGCCACGCCACCGTCCGCTGGCGCGACGCGCGCATCCGTCTCATGACGGACCTGCTGCAGGGCGTCGCCGTCGTCAAGTACAACGCGTGGCAGGCGCCGTACGCGCGCGAGGTCGAGCGGCTGCGTTCCCACGAAATGCACGCGCTGCGCCGGTCCGGGTTCATGGACGCGGCCATCGAGGGGAGCTTCTTTGCGTTCCCGCTCCTCATCAGCCTCGCCACGTACGGCGTCGACTACCTCGCGGGGATCCCTGTCTCGCCGTCGCAGCTCTACGTGTCGACGGCGCTCTACTCGATTTTGCGCCTGTCGTTGACGACGTTCATGCCCAAGGGGATCAAGGCCGCGTCCGAGTTCTGGGTCTCGAGCAAGCGGATCGCCGCGTTTCTCGCGGAGCCCGAGCTCCCCGTCGGCGACGACGTGAGCGAAAAGGAGGCTGGCGTCGGCCCGACCATCACCCTGCGCGACGCGCGCTTCGCGTGGCCTTCCACGAACTTCGAGCTGCGCGTCGCCGACCACACGTTCCCCGCCGGGTCGCTGACGTGCGTCATCGGACCCGTCGGCGCGGGCAAGTCCGCGCTCTTCAACGCGCTCCTCGGCACCATGCCCTCCCCTTCCCCCGCCACGGCGGCCCCGCTCGCCGGCCGCCGCGTCGGCTACGCGCCGCAGTCCGCGTGGCTGCTGGACGGCACCGTCGCCGAGAACATCACGTTCGGGTCCCCGCTCGACGCCGCGTGGCTCGCCGAGGTCGTCGACATGTGCGACCTCGCCCGCGATATTGCGCGGTGGCCGCACGGGCTCGACACCCAGGTCGGCGTCCGCTCGCTCAAGCTGTCGGGCGGGCAGAAGGCGCGCGTCGCGCTCGCTCGCGCCGTCTACTCGCGCGCCGCAACGTTGCTTTTGGATGATCCGCTTGCTGCGCTCGGTACGTCGCTTCGCGCTTTCCTCTGCCCACGATCGCATGCTGACACTTTGAGTGTAGATCCGACCGTCGGCCGCAAACTCTTTGACGCGCTGCGCACCTCCCCGCGGCTCGCGCGCACCACACGCATCCTCGCCACGCACCAGCTCCAGTTCGCGCGCGAGTGCGAGTCGATCCTCGTCGTCGACCGCGGCGAGGTCGTTGCGGCGGGGAACTGGGCCGATCTCATGGCTGCCGCGACAAGCGCGGGTGAGCGTGCTTCGCCGTGGATGCAGTACCTTCTCCAGTACAACGCCGAGTCGACGACCGCGACGACCGCGGCTGGCGCGGCGACGGGACCCGCGCGCGTGGCGGGCGAGAAGCAGGCGGAGGAGTTCGTGGTCGAGGACAGCGAGCCCGCGGTCGCGGCGGCGCCCGAGCCCGAGAGCAAGGCCGAGGTCTCGGCGACAGGCTCGGTGACGCTGTCAACGTACGTGCGGTTCCTGATCACGCCGACGAGCACTCCGCTGCTGCTCCTCTTCGCGCTCCTCATGGTCGGCGGGCAGGTCGCGGGCGTCATGTCCGACTGGGTCCTGGCGCGGTGGGTGCGCGGTTCCCCCACCGCTCAATCCGCCGACACCGCGGCCATGTCCTGGTTCCTCGGCCTGATCCTCGGCGGCGTGACGCTGGGCTTCGCGCGCGCGCTGCTCGCGTACTGGATGCTGATGTCGTCGTCGCAGGACGTGAGCGTGCGGATGCTGCACGCGGTGCTGGACGCGCCCATGTCCTGGTTCGCGACACAGCCCGTCGGCCGGATCCTGAACCGGTTCGCAAAAGACATGTCGCAGGTCGACGAGCAGCTGCCGAGCCTCGTGTTCAACTTCGCGCAGGTCCTGTTCCTCGTGGTCGGCGCCGTCGTCGTGATCGTCGTCGTGCTGCCGTGGGTCGCGCTCGTGGTGCCGTTCTTGGCGGTCCTGTTCCTGTACCTCCGCCGCAAGTTTGTCGGCGCGAGCCGCAACCTGAAACGGCTCGAGTCGACGACGCGGTCGCCCGTGTACGCGCACCTGTCCGACTCGCTCGACGCGCTCCCCGTCGTCCGCGCCATGCACGCGCAGCCACTGTTCGCCGACAAGTTCATGGCGCTGCTCGACGCCAACGCCCGCGCCGCGCTCGACCTGTACGGGTGCACCCGCTGGCTCGCCGTGCGGCTCGACCTGATTCTCGCGGCGTTCATCGGGGTCGCGGGCGGCGCGGCGGTCCTGATCGCGCTCGGCGGGACCCTGAGCCCGTCGCTCGCGGGGCTCGCGCTGTCGTACGCGCTCCAGCTCAACCGCCTGCTCCAGTGGATGGTCCGCCAGAGCGTCGAGTGCGAGAACATGTTCGTGTGCGTCGAGCGGATGCTCCAGTACTGCGACTTGCCGCGCGAGGAGATCATCTCGCTGACGGCGTCCGAGAAGGAGGTGGTGGTGGTGCCCAACGGCTGGCCGCGGTCCTCCGCGCTCGAGGTCCGCGACATGTCGCTCCGGTACGCGGCCGACGCGCCCGTCGTCCTCGACAGGTGGAACCTCACGTTTATGCCGGGCGAGCGCATCGGGATCGTTGGGCGGTACGTTCCTCTACTCTCTCGCGCATCTCGAACCCGCACTCACCCTCTTCTCGCACCCGCGTAGCACGGGCTCAGGCAAATCGAGCTTCATCCAATCCCTCTTCGCCATGTACCCGGTCGAAGGCGACTTCCTCCTCGACGGCATTCCGACCTCCGCCCTCGGCATCCCCGCGCTGCGCCGCCGCCTCGCCATCATCCCGCAGGACTCGACGCTCTTCTCCGGCACCGTGCGCCTGAACCTGTCCCCGTTCGGCGAGCACGACGACGCGGCGCTGTGGCGCGCGCTCGACCGCGCGCACCTGAGGGACACCGTCGCCGCGATGCCCGGCGGGCTCGACACACGCGTCGACGACGCGTTTTCCGCGGGCGAGCGGCAGCTGCTGTGTCTCGCGCGCGCGCTGTTGCGCATCGCCGGCGGCAACGGCGGGGCGAAAGTCCTCTGCCTCGACGAAATGACGGCCCAGGTCGACCAGCGGTCCGACGAGCTGATCCAGCGCGCGCTCGCGGAAGAAGAGGGGTTGCGGGACGTGCTGGTGCTGATTATCGCGCACCGAATCGCGACCGTGATTGACGTGGATCGTGTGCTATCGATCGATGCGGGGAATGTCGTCGAGTTTGATCACCCGCATGTGTTGTTGCAGAAGGCGGAGGGGGACGGGTTGTTTGCGAGGATGGTTGCGGATACGGGGAACGAGGCCGCGGCGCAGTTACGCGCCAGGGCGAGGGCGAGTTGGGAGCGCAAGTATGGCGCGAAAGAGTAGAATTTGATCTCTTTTTTTTTCGGTCAAGCTTGTTCACGTTCAGGTCGCGGTGATGAGTGACCATGGTCATGGTCGCGGCCATCGTCACACTCGACAAGTGATCCGCGAACAAGAATTCAAACCGCTTGCGAGCGTGCTGGTGCGGGTCGAAGAGAACAAATGATATGCGTTGACGGAGGGACGGCTTGTCGCGAAGCTTTCTGACGTAGGCGGTGCCTCTTTGATCGACGCCGGCTAACGCGACTGCTGAGGCCACCGCGCAGTTCCGTGGTCGCGCCAAGGTGAGTACAGTCGCGAGACCAAACGCAACGCGTTTGAGGAGAAGTTGACCTAAATCCGTCGCGGTTACTGTTAGTAACGCTGAGATTTGCGCCGAAACCGCGAGCGGCCACGGTCACGGCCATGGTCATCAACTCGCGATCGCTCACTGATACAACCTTCCTTACACTGTAATCCATCACGAGATAGAGGTCGTGCAAAGGTATCCATCTATTCTATGAGCGAATCGAGCTCTCAAGCGGCCATCACAAACTCGGGCCCGTCCTTGCCCTGGCCATCGGGCTGCGGCGCGGTCTCGCGCGCGTAGCGGGCGAGCTCGAGCTTGTAGTTGCGCAGCTCCGTGTAAAATAGCCACGTCACAAAGCACGCGGCCGCACGGGTCAAACTCCACAGGGCGAAATCGGGCAGCAGGAACGTGAGCAGCATGACCCAGCTCGCGATATGGTCGCCGAACGTCTTATCCTCGACGCGCGTGCCGGGGAACGTGCGCTCGCTCGCGTTCTTGGTGATGAGGATCAGCGTCACGCCCATGACGGCCGCGTACATGAGCACGTGCCCCACCGACCACAGCAGGTACACGAAGACGAGCCGGATGTTGCGCAGGTACACGGCGGCGATCCCGAACACGTTCATGACGAACCCGAGCGCCGACAGCGCCGCGGCCACGTACATCCACTCGTGCACCAGCCGGTTCATGAAGTAGTACTGCTCGGGCAGCACCTCCCACAAGGTCGGCGAGTCGCTGCTGCGCGGGATGAACCGGAGCACGAGGTTGAGGCCCGTCAGAACAAAGAAGCCGGCGGCCAGCAGGCAGTAGCCCATGAGCCCGTAGCGCAGGCCCTTGAACCAGCGGTCGTCGGTGAAGTTGGTCGGCGGCGCCAGCTTGTTGTGCACGCGGTACAGGACCGGCGGTGCCCACGGAAACTTGGCCGACGACTCGGGCGGCGTGTTGGCGGAGGTCATTGCGGTGATCTTGGTCGCGTTGCTGGTGGTCTGCTGGTTGAGGGAGGACGAGACGAGGGCGGAGACGCAGGTCCTACTTGTAGGCTTCGACGGCCCTCTTCACCGCGATGGCGCATGGCCAGCGTGTCAGCAACGCGGGCGGCGGAGCGATGGACGCACGAGCGGAGGAATCGTCGTTCCCGTTGCCGCGGCGTGCGCCGATTATCCCCTTCCACTTGACGAGCAAGGTGGTGCAGCGAGATGGGCGCTGGGGCTTGCCGTGGGGCGTAGCGTGAAATTTTCAACGTGCACGTCAGCGACCCAGGTGCTCGAAATACGCGTTGGGGTCGCTGTCGCTAGCCAATGCGGAGCGTGGAGAGAGAGGAGAAGGGAGTCGGAAATAGGCGGCGGTTTCATTCGCGGCTGCGCCACATCGCGCCAGCGCCGGCCGAACGGCAGGGCGGACAATCGACGACGCGAGATTCCTCCGCCTCGGACATCGTCGCCGTGAAAGCGCGTGTTCTTCGAGGACGACCATGGCCAGGAAGGCGTGCGCGGGTCCATGGCCGGCCAAACTCGAATCGCGCGACAGAGTGACCGCGGCTAGGGTGCCCCGAGCCAATGGCCGGCTGCCACGTCGTCGTTGCGCTTGGGGAACGGGTGAATTCTGTGGGAAAGGGTAGCGGAGCGGCGCTCAGGGAGCGAAGTGCAGCCGACATCGGTCGACCCGAAGCGGCGGAGCGAAGCAACGTGGCGCCGCCCCCGCGTGGCGCATCGCGTCGGCTCCGTGGGACCGGAACTGCAAACTCCAATGACTCCGCTCATGCACTCCTGCCCCCGCCTTTCCCGACTCCCAGTTCCTTCCCAGCCTCAGATCCAGCGCTCTAACCTGAAGCAGCATCAAGCGTGGAACATTGCTCGAAGTGAGCTGCTGCGCCGCGGGTTCCGCGGCAATCGGCAATCGAGGCGGCGACCTGCTGCACACCGTGACCAGCGGCACCCGATGCGACGCCTTTTGCCGCGGCGCGGGCGGTCTGGTGCGCGGCGAGGTTGTTGACAAAGTTCTCGCGGCCGTCGAGCATGCACTCGTGGTACACCTCCGTGGCCTCGTTGAGCTCGGCCCGCATGCCCTTCATCGTGCGCGGCACGCCTGCCGAGGTGAAGGCCTCGTCGCCGGGGAAGCCCGGGTCGTCGCCGGATTCTGACGAGTCCGACGCGTTCACGTCGCAGAGGAACCGCGGCCGCGGCGGTGCCGTCAGCGTCGCGCGAGCCGGACCCGTGCTTGACGTCGTCGGTCAGTCGGAGAACGTCATTGTTCTCGACACGACTATCGTCAACTCGGACGTGGAGGGCATCCTGGCCGACGACGGCGAAACCGAGGCGAGCCTCGAGCGCATCGAGAGCGTGACTTCTACGCTGATCCCTGGAATGGGCCACGGCATGATGGGCACCCTGCTCTTCCCCGACGTGCAGCCGTTCGATGTCAGCGCCGCGCAGCCGCCGCCGCCGTACCTCGAGACGCCCATCTCGCCGACTGACGTCAAGAAGATCATGGCCCAACTATGCGCTGCCGCGGCTCAAGGTCATCCGACTGCGGATGTCGGCGCCGTACCTGTCGTTCCCGGGCCCGGGCAGCCACCCATGATCGGTATTGTTCCCGCAGTGCCATCTGGAGCCTCGACAAACACATCTCAGCATGGTATCGACCCGGAAATGGCCGTCGACGTGCCCGAACCAGAACTCGGACCAGCCGTCGACGTTTGGCGCAGCGCCTTCACGACCACGCCAACGGATCCTGACGCGCGCGCGCGGTTCCTCGTCACCAAAGCCGCGGACTCAATCAGCAACTTTGCCTACGACACACGCGGCGACGAGTGGAGCGACGAGGAGCAGCGCACTGTGCACACGCCCGCGTACGCGAGCCTCGCGCAGGTCTCGCTCAAGTTCAACCTCAACGAAGAGCAGCACCGCGCGTTCGTGCTCTTCCTCATGCCGCTCATCGACACCTTCATCGGCGGCAACGCAGGTATCTCAGACGCTGCGGCCTCGGCCGAGCAGAACGTGATCCTGTTGGGCCGCGACGACGTCCAACATGTCGTCGGCACCGCGGCCCTCCCGCCCATGAGCAAGGACCGGACGCCGATCATCCTCACCGGCTCGGGCGGCACGGGCAAGTCGCGCGTCGTCGATGCAATCCGATACTTTCTCGCGTCCTGGAACCGGGAAAAGTGCCTCATGGTCATGGCCATGACCGGGATCGCGGCCGCCAACATTGGCGGTACGACCATCCACGCCGCGTTCTCTTTTATTCGCTAAGGCCGAAAGAAAACAGCCCGGACGTGGCCCGTTTGCGTACCGATCCTGCGGTTGCCATCGCGTGGAAAGGGCGTCTCGGCGTCGTCATCGACGAGTTCTCCATGTGCGACGCGACTTTACTCGGCCGTATCGACGCGAACATGCGCCTCCTGCGGCGGTGCGACGAACCATTCGGCGGGTGCATCGTCATGCTCGCTGGCGATCATTTACAGCTGCCTCCCGTCAACGGAACTGCCCTGTACAAGGTGCCCGCCGTGCTCAACGACGCGCCGGACTCGTTCTACCTGCGCATGACGTCAAAGCAATTGACGGTCCCCGAGCGCGTGGATCGAGGCCAGGTCGCGTACTGGCGCACTACACGCGCTGTTCGTCTCGTGAAGAGCAACCGATTTGTCGACGATCCTCCATGGGGCAACGAAATGGACGCGCTCCGCCTCGTCGAGGCGTCGGACACGCTGTGCGACCTGATCAACTCGCGTACGACCGCCCAGCTTCAGCAGCAGGTCGACGAAAACGGCAACAACGTCCTCAAGGAGATCCTCAAGAAGCCCGGACTCACGGTTATCGCGCCTGACAACCACACGCGCCACGCCTTCAACCTGCTCTACACGCGGCTCGCAGCAGCAAACCCAAACCGCATCGTGTTCCAGACCAAGGGCAACATCACGCGCCCGCGTGATAGGCGCCGCACGCGTGAACGCGTCGCCATCTGCGACAAGGACGTGTTCCGCCTCGGAGGAGAGCCAGAAACCACGACTGAACTGCCGGCCATCCTCGAGCTCTTCGTCGGAATGGAGATGCGCGTCAAGACCAACCAGTGCGTAGCAAAGGGGTGCGCGAACGGTGCGGTTGGCGTCGTGCACCACATCGACTGGAAGCCCGAGACCACGTTCACGCGAACCGCGTCCAACATGTACCGGCCATCCTGCGCTCCACTCAACGTGTGGATCGACCTGCCCGACGCTCCTCGTGGCACTCGCTTCCCGGGCATGCCGGCCGCGTGGCCTGACACGGTCATCCCGCTTGCCGTGGAGAAGAAGGACTTCCTGTACATGGCGGGCGGTTCCACGTCGCGAGAGCGGGTCGTCAGCACAACGAAGGATTCGCTCCCGCTCTGTGTCAACAACACCAAAACCAACAGGAGCAAGTATCCTAATCATGTCATCGCGCACATCGAGCAGTACCCAATGGTGCCAGCCTTCGCCATGACGGTCCACGGGGTTCAAGGCGTGACCAAGCACGCCATCGCCCTGGCAGATCCGCGTCCCGCGGGCATGGAGCGTCTCATCAGCGGCGCTTCCCTGTACGTGGCGTTATCGCGGCTTCGTCGCTCAAAGTACCTGCGGGTGCTTCAGCCGATCCCAAGAGCCGTGCTCAAGTCCATGAAGCCGGATCCACTCGCAGTGGCCGAGGACAAGCGGCTCCAGATGCTCGACGAGCTGACCAAGACCGCTTTCGATCAAGGTACAGCCATCGCACCAGGCGACCCGTGCATCGCCAAGCTCTTCGACGACGCGATTCTCTTCTCGCGCCAGCACGCGGGTGAGAAGCTAGTCGCCAAGCGCGCGTCCGATGCTCTCAACGCAAGGTTTCGGCGATTGGCCAAGAAACGTGCTGGAGGCGAGGACGGCTCACAGAACGCCAAGAAACAGAAAACACAGTAGAGTATTAACGTAGTGTATTCCATCATCTAATCCATCAATAGCACGATTTCCATAGCTCGATCACCTAAATCTCCTGTGCGGGACGCACGCGACAGCACCTCCACCAGTCGTGCACCATACGTGGCGGGGGCTTTAGCCCTCGATTGAAAACCAAATGCGAAGCGTTTAGGTGCCTCAAGTATAATTAAGTTGTTTTCACGAGCTCGAGTTCTCTTTATGTTGGCGTCCCTCAGAGGTACTTGTCTCAGGCGCGAGACGCGTCTGGATATCACGTGTGTGGCGCATCGCGTCTCGCGGGATGCGCCAAGCCATCGAGGCAAAGACGAAGAGCCAGCAATTGAGGCGATCAAGCGGCGTATCGAGCACTGATTGTAAATAATGGTACTGATTGAACAAACAGAATGACAAATGGGCGCCGCGGACTTGGTGACACGAACCACCGCTGGCATTAGAAATCTTCGTCGCTATCATCGGACTCTGGGGCTCCAGGGCAGGCAATTCGCGCAATTTGAAGTTCGATCCAGTCCGAGTTGACTTTCACGCCCGCTTTTGTAACGAGCTTCTGAGCGACGTCATTCAACGATTCGAGACGCTTGGCGCCCTTCATCGTGCCATCGGGGAACAGAAGCAGAACGCTGACTGGAATGTTGCCACGCTCCACCTCGTCCAGGAGCGACTTCGCTGCGTCCCGCCAAGCGGCCCGAACCATGACAAGAACGACAAGTTGGGCGGATTTGAGCCGATCGCAGCCGCACGGTGGTGCAGGCAGTGGTTTGAGGCTAGCACTTGTGATACCAGCGTAGTCACAAAGTCGCGACCACATTCGGTCCATGGGCGGAACGGGGCACTCGATGTACGTGAGACACGAACCAAGTAAGTCTTCGACAGCAGTGCGCCAGGCTTGCTGCGCCATGAGTGGACAAGTTGGGCATGATGTGTAGCCCAAGTCGCCAAGTGAGCTGATTGCATTCCGCGTCCACGGGACATGATCGGGAAAGGTGAGCGATCGCAGCATAAACTGCAGGAATAAGTCTACGGGTACAATCTGGCAATCAAATGGGTCCTCATCAAAGTTAGGGGAACAGGCACAGGTGATAAGTTGCACGAGATCGACACACATCGCCCACACCGATTCATCGTTGCCCGAGTATGAGCCAAGGAAGGCCAGAAGCTCGCTGGGAATTGGCGGACCGCAATCGTCCACAAGAAAATGTCCAGGGTGCGCCTCATTCGCCCAACCAACAGAACTGGCATATGCGCAGTACGCACCAATGAAGTCACAAAGGCTCAACTGGCACTCGCTGTCACTCTGAGGCCCTGGTACCAGCGCGTACTGGAGCACCGAGCCAGCTTTCCACAGTTCCACACCACAGGTCCCCTTATGCCCGGCACAAAACGCTAGACTCGACTTGAATCAATCAGTCGAGTCGATGGCGAGCTAAACGTTAAGCGTACCGTTGAGAAGCACATGTTTCCACTCGTCAAGGGTGAACCGGTTGCATAGCTGCTTCACAAATCCAAACTCCCTGCGGGCGAGAGCGGCACCAAGAATTGCGCCCCAGCGTTTGGTCGCAACAAGGCCATGGGCAATGAGCAGCTCAAGCGTACTCGTGGATAGATCGCTGTCAAACCAGTTCGCTATTGTCCGTCCGAGTTGCTGGGGGGCGCCTTCATCGTCAAAATCTTCCTCGTTTAAGCACACAAGCTTGGCGGCGAGACACACGTCTTGGCACAAGAGATCAAATGGAAGCGCAGCCAAGCATTGGTCAGGAAAGCGTGCCAGAAGCGGTGCGAACGCTCTGTGGCCGACGCTAACGGCAGCCGACACGTACATGTCACGCACAAGCGCTGGCATTTGGTTCGCGCGCTTGAGAATCCACGTCATCAAGCTGACAAAGCTGTCTACCGCACGGTGATGAACAACACGGCTGTTATCCGCCGTTAGAAGCACAAACCCTGCCGGTCCAGCTGAGAAGAGCAACGACAAGATAGTTGGCAAGTCGACGGCGTAGTTGGCATTTCCAAGGAGCAGTTCAAAAATTGATTGTTTCCACGACAAGACGGCAAAGTATGCGAGCGCATTTGCGAACCGAAACGGGCAAGTGGGAAGATCGTACTCTTGAAGATCGTATTCTTTGCCCGCAGATAAGCCCAAGTATGAACAACTAACGTGCTCTTGGATGAGAGGAACCCACTCGGCGAGCGACAGGGACACGTCGAAGAGCGGTCGTAACTGGGAGGCGGCAATAGTGTCGAGGATTTGCATCAGGGGCTCCGTCCAGCCGTGCGCGACCGCCGCCATGACGAGCCGCACCAGCGAAACAAGAGGATTATTCCAAAGCGAGCGCAGATGCATCGACAGCGGGGCGTTCAGGAGCTGGCGAAACAACTCGGCGTTGAGTTCGTGAGGTCGAATCCGTCGACATAAAAGTTTAGCTATGTTGACAAGCATCTCGGTTGGCGCGGGTTTGCGAGAATATGGATCTCTATTGTAGAAAGCAGCCCCCCGAAGCTTAGCAGGATTAAGGTCTACCATGGCGAGGCGAGCAAGGGCGTCGCGGGGCTTGTCGTATCTGTGAACCGCCCAAGAGCAAAGGTTTTCGGCAGCATCGATGGTCCAGTCGAAGATAACGGCGTCGTCGCGGGCCACGGCGTAAAGCGACGATGAAGCGGCAGTGACGATAGCCCGCCGCTTGGCGAGCTGAAGAATGACGCTTGCGATTTCGACGGGGAGCCAAGCCAGCGTGTAGTCGCCTACGTCCATTTCATCAGATTGCATCAAGTCGTTTGGTTCATTCATGGGAGTGGGTGCGGCGGTGCTTGATGGCCGAGAGCGCGGGCGGTGATCGGCGAGGGCGGCGCACGACTCGGTCCCGCGGCGAGATCACGTGGGCCTCCGTGGCGATCTCGTCGATGCTGGAGCAGCCCCCCTGCCGTGAGCTCCTCCCCGCGACGCGACGTTCACGCTCTGCAGCTGGCTCGTCGGAATCCAGGTCGGAATCAGGGAATCAGGGACGACAGGGCCCGGGGTGAGTCACGGTGGGTCACGGTGACGCATGGCGCGCGCGTTTTGGCAGGGCGGCAACTCTCTTGCACTCGTCCGCGCTTCTCACGGTCTCGGGCCCATCGTATAAAACCCGCCCGCGCCCCCCGCCCGTCACTCGCTCTCGCCAAACACGCTCTGATAGCTACGAATCAACAACACCACAACAACCAAATCATGTCCATGGCATCAACACCCGACGCACTCGCCGCCGCCGCGTCTCGCGTCCCCGTCGCTGGCGCGCACGCGACCATGGACTTCACGCAGCACGCGCAGCACGCACCGGGCGCGCCCGAGCGCGACTCGATGCGGTGGCACCGCGCGGCCGAGCTGGTGGCGCGCAAGCGCGACGTGGTGGACGCGCACGCGCACACGAGCGTGTGGGAGGTGCTGGGCCGCATGGCGCTGCACGAGGTGCAGGCAGTGCCCGTGTGGGGCGAGCCCGCGCACTGGATCGCGGCGGGCGGCGTGACGGCGACGGTCGAGCACGGCGCCAACAAGGTGTACATTGGGATGGTCGCGGTCGCCGACGTGGCGCGGTGGCTCGCCAACTTCCCGCAGTGGAGCGACGCTGAGGCCCTGATCGCGTTCCTCGCCCGCACCCCCGTCAGCGACCTGATCGGCCAGACGCCCGAGTCGCGGTCGCTGTGGATCGCGCCCGCCGACGCCAACCTCGTCGCCATCATGGAGCCGCTCGCCAAGGGCCTGCACCGCTGGCTCGTCGAGATCCGCGGGTCGCCCGACGCCGACGTCGAGCCCATCGAGATGGGCGCGCCGCTCAACCCGGCCGCCGCCGCCCACGCCAAGTCACCGTCGCCGCTCAAGATGCACCACCACACGTCGGCCGTGCCCGGCGCCGCCGCCGCGTTCCGCCTGTGCACGCAGACGGACGTGGTGCGCTTCATCCACGCCAACCGCCCGTCGTTCCCCGCCGTCAACATTGCCGCGCAGCAGTCGCTCGAGTCGCTCGGCCTGATCCGCGCCGCCTCGACTTCCAGCTCTGACGCGTCCGCGCCGCCGCTCGTCCTGACCGTGACCACGCGTACGGCCGCCGTCGACGCGATCCGCCTCCTCGTCGGCGCTCTGGTCGGCGCGCTCGCCGTCGTCGACGCGCACGACCCGTCGCGCATCGTCGGGTCGTGGAGCTGGGCCGACCTGCGCCACCCGGACACGCTGGTGCGCGCGCTCGTCGACCCGGCCGTGGTCGTTGGCCAGCTGCTCGACACCGTCAAGCCGCCCGTCCTCGTCACGCGCGACGAGACGCTCGAGGGCGTGCTCGACCGACTCGTCTATGCGCGCGAGCACCGCGCCTGGGTCGTCGACGACGCGGACAAGGCGGGACCGCTGCGCGGCGTCGTCTCGCTCACCGACGTGATCCGTCAGTGTCTCCAGGCCACGCTGCACGAGGGCGCCGGCGGCGTCGGCGTGTGAGGTCGGCGTGTGAGGTCGGCGTGTTGAGTAAGAGAGGTCGGATGCGGCCTCTGAGTGCTTCTCGATCATGAAAACCAATGTATAAAAGTATCTCATCTCGATCGACCTTGTTCTCGCGCGAGTTTCGGGTGCAGTGAGCTGCTTCCTTGTCATCTCCTCGCCTCGTTGATCGCTATGTGTATAAGGGCCCGTTTGGTTCAGATCAGGTGGATCAGCTGAAACAGTTGCCACGTTTCACCTCACCCCCGTTCATCTCAGCGGCCGTGCGAACCAAACGCCCCGCTGGATGAACGCCCCCCCCCCCCCCCCCCCCCCCGCAATAAAATCTTTCCCACCTCTTTGCAGCCGCGCTTATTGCAACGAATCAACACCTAACCTCACGCATCGTGTTCTCGAGCCCTCAAACAACATGGACAAGGGATACAACCGCAAGCTGCGCGGCCTAATGCTCACAGCCGCCCTCGCTCTCCTGCGACGTCTCGCTGCGCGCAACGAGCGCCGCTCGTGGGAGCCTATCCGCACGTCCACGCTTTCTGGCGAGTCGTGGGTTCAAGAGCTGCTGACGTGCAACAGCGAAACGCGTTTTTCGGAAATCGCCCGTATGCCCCGCGAGACCTTCAAGGCCATCTGCCGCCTGTTCCGCGACCGTGGCCTTCTCGCCGACGGCCGCGAGCTGTCCGTCGAGGCGCGCTTCATGGTTTTTCTTGTCATGGCCGGCGAGGGCAGCACCAACCGCAACCTCAGGGAGCGGTTCCAAATCTCTGGCGAGACCGCGTCCAGGGTTCTGAAGCAAGTGCTCGACGCTCTGTACCGCCTGATGCCCGAGTTCATTGTCCAGCCGTCCGATTCTACGCCCGTGCATGAGCGCATCGCCCACGACCCGAAATACGCTCCGTTCCAGAACGCGGTCGGCGCGCTTGACGGAACGCACATCCCGTTTGTTGTGCCCACTAAGCTTCACGACTCGTTCCGAAACCGCAAGGGGACCATATACTCAAATGTCCTCGCTGCCTGCGACTTTGACTTGAACTTCACCTACGTTCTCGCAGGGTGGGAGGGCAAGGCGCATGACTCGCGCGTGCTCTCGGACGCCTTCGCCCGTGGGTTCAAGATCCCCGCCGGCCGCTTCTACCTCGCCGACGGCGGCTACGCAAACCGCACGTCCATCATCGTGCCCTTCCGCAGTACCCGCTATCATCTTCGCGAGTTTGCCCGCGGCAAGGATGGGTACGTTCTCACTGCCATGACCATCACGTTGGCGCCATCTCATCTGCTTCACCAACGTACGTAGAGTTAAGAACCGCGAAGAGCTTTTCAATCTGCGTCACGCGTCGCTCCGCAACTCCATTGAGCATATCTTTGGCGTGCTCAAGAAGCGGTTCCGCGTCCTCTCGATTGGCGCGGCCTACCCAATCAAGACTCAAGTCAAGCTTGTGTACGCGCTCTGCACGCTGCACAACATGATCAACAAGTGGAACCAAGGCGGCGACGCCTTCTTTCGCGACGCCGAGACGGAGCTCCGGCGCGCGCGGGACGCGGCGCGTGAGGCGCCAGTGCGTGGGCGCGAGCCCCTGGACGACGAGAACGAGGAGGACGACGAGGCCGCTGTCCTCGAGGCCTCGCTGGACGGAGCTCGTCAGCGCGGTATCTCGCTTCGGAACCGCGTCGCAAATGTTCTTTGGACCGAGTACAGGCGCGTCATGGCCGCTCGTGGGACCCATCTTTGAAGGCGCGAAATAATTGTTGTACCCGCATGCATGCTGTAATATACTGATTTGTCAAGTACTATAATGTTATATAAGCGATTCTAGATGATTTGACGCGTCGCTGAGGTCAGAATGCATCGGTGGAGACGCGTCGATCAATCACGTGACGTGTGAGACACTTTGCGAACCACGCGTTTCTCAACGAGTCGCGTCATTTTCGAGCCAAGGGTAACGATTGAAGATACGATGGACACAAAGCCAGATGTATTGGACACAAATGGGCGAGAACAAGGCCAGGAAGCAACGCGAGGGGAGGGGGACATGTGCGAGTGAGCTACTGAATGAAAATCTCGAGGATGCGCTTGCGCTTCGATTCGGACACGGCCATGACGCGAAGCGCTTGATCCTCGGTCAGGCGGGTGGCGACGTCGATCTGGTACTCTTCATTGTCGTTGTACGCGTCCTGGACCCATTCAAGTGCGGCGGTCAGGACGGGCTTGGAGTCGGCGGTCGCGACGCTCTGGAACACCTCCTTGATGCCCATGAGGAATTCCGAGTCCGAGAGGCGACGCGAGCTGCTGTCCGAAGTGCGGCTGCGCTTGCTGGCGGGGGCCGCGTCGTCTTGACCATCGACACCTTCCACGTCACCAGACTCCTTGCCGTCCTGCTCGAGGTGCGAGTACTCGCCGGTGGTGGTCGAGCTGCCCCACGAAGGAAAACAGCGTTTATATAGGCCGGGAAGCACAGCCTGAAGGTTTCGGGGGCGAGCAGACGGGCAATTCAGCGACGAGGGTTCCATTCAGCTCATCCGGGGGTCGACCCAAACGCCGCGATGAACGCGACGGGGTGAAAATGCCACGTTTCAGCTGGGTGAACACCGGACCGTGTAAAATCGATTGATCCACCTGATTCACCCCGGAACCAAACGGGCCCTAAAAGCGAAAACAGCGCACTCAATCCGATGTTGCTATAGTTCAGGTTGAGAACCTTGAGGGCGGGGGGCAGCCGACTAACGAGAGCCAAAACGCCCTGGCGAGTAATTCTGTTGTCCGGGATGATGAGCTCCTGAAGTCCAACTGGGAGGGCTTGAGAAAGTACAATCATGGCGTTGTCGTCAAGAACAACCAATTCAAGCTCAAGCTTGGTCAGTGACGGCGGAAGGCGTCGAAGGAGATGAACAATCGAATCGCCAGGAAATTCACACTCTTTGATGGTGAGCGACGTCAACGCTGGGAGGATTGCGAGGTGGCGGGGGATCGCATCAGTCTGGAACGACTCGTGAGTAATGGAAAGCTCCGTCAGCGAAGCCGGAAGCCAAGAGGTCGCGGGAAGCGTGCAGCCGTCGTGCAGGATGTTGTTGCTTAGCTTGAGCGACTTGAGCGTCGGCGGGAAGTCAAGCGCGCGGAATCGCGTCCAATTGAGATCGCAGGCGTCGAGCTCCACAGCGTGAAGCGGTGAGACCGTGATGTGTAACGCCTCGTTGAGCGCTTGGATGCCGTCCATGCTAAGGCGAGCCATGTCGATAGTGATGGAGTCAAAGCCCTCAGCGAGCGCTCGAGATTGATACGTGCGAGCTTCGACATCGCCAGCAGCGACGGGGCTCCCAGTAAACTACACGAGGGGACTTGTCAATGTTTGCCACCATTCGTTCGTAACAGTAGAACTACGTTGACATACAGTGTTCGTGCCCATTGGAACTCCTAGTTTTGCGCGAGCCCACGTTGAGAGCAAACCAACCTTTAAGGTAATTCCAGAATCGCGCCAAAAGTCAAGAACTCGATAACGCGCACGCTGCTCGGCAAGGCTGATAGCCTTTTTGGTGTCTTCAAGGCGGACGGAGAAGCCAAAGTGGACAAAGGCCTTGAGCAGATCGACACGGCCCGCCGAAGATGCAGCGACCACATTGACGAGCGCAATTTGATCACGAATGGCTGCGACAACGCCTGGGATACGGTTGCTTGGCATGACGAGAGCGTACTGGACCATGGCGCCGAGTTCATGGATAGCGTGCAGTTTCACTACTTTGGCGAGAATCTGATTCACCAACTCATCAGGAAGCCTGAGGGAAGCGTGTTGCATAGAGTCCATTCGTTCCATGGTGTCAAGGGGATTCATTGTGACAGAGCGAAGGGAGAGAGGACGCCGAATTCAGTCGAGCGCACGTCACATGCCCGACCGGGTCAAGCCACGCGACCAAGTGGAGACGCGTCGCGCGCTTCGGCTGCTTGGTGAACGTCGAGCGCTCCCTCGCCGCAACACGAGCATCAATAAAAACATGCGGCGCGACCGTGAGCCTGACTCAGTCTGATTGGCGACTGGAACAATGGATCCACGCGTGACATGGAACTGCGGAACTGCTTAGCCGTCAGGTTTGGGATGATGGAGCGGGCCTCGAGGCGCTGCGCGTGGATGTATACGGGATTGAGCTTGCTCTCGCGCTACTCGCGTAACGACGGGCGAAGCAGCACGTTGACGTTGGCGAGCAGGGTCGCGGCGTATCTGCGCGTCGGCGGGATGCCCTTGAGGTCGGCAGAGCGCACGAGCTCCTCGCGCTTGGTCTCGTCGAAGACGCCACGCGCGACCGCGTTGAGGACGTAGGCGGCGCTGGACTGGTACTCGATGTGGTTCTTGATGCGGAACACGAGCGTGAACCCGACAGCGACGTGGACGCGGCTGGCGGCGTCAGACGAGATGTATTCCTTGAACCCGAGCACGGCGAGGCCCTGCGGGCGGCGCACCGTGAGCGAGATGGGCTCCTCGTCGACGTTGTCAAAGGTGTGGAGGTAGTTGTCAAAGCCGCCGCGGACGGAAAAGGCCGACGTGACCTCAACGAGCACGGTGCCGTCGCGCGCGAGCGTGCCCTTGGCCGTGATCTTCTTCCTGGTCGGCGTGTTGATCATGGAGATAACCTCGGCCTGGGTCTTGATCTTGTCGCTGGCATCCACGAGCGAGCCGGGGACGAGCACCTTGAACGAGTTGTTGAGGTGGAAGAGCTTAAGTAGGTCGCTGTCAATGAGGCCCAAGAAGAGCGGATTCACAATGGCTTGCCACCCGGCGACGATGGCGTAGTCGAGCGCGAACGAAAACTGTCTCCGCCGCGTCACTTGGCCGCCACATGATATCGCAACGCGTCCACCGATTCTCCGATACGTGAAAGGTTAGAGAAAGCATTTATTGATCGGACAATCATTATGGAGAGCCGATTTCGCTCCTCGCGATGCACGTCAAGGGTATCGTTATGGGTCGAGGCCGCTAGGCGCGCTTGTTGCCGCGGGTCGGCGACTGCGGGCGGCGCTGGTCCTGCTGCTGTTTCTGCTGCTTCTGGGCCTGGGCCTGGACTTGGAGCTGCTGCTGCTGGGGCTTCTGAAGCTGCTGCGCTTGCTTGAGCTGCGGCGACTGAGCGCGGGTCTGCTGCTGCTGAGGAGCGACCTGCTTGAGCTGGGCCGACTGCGCGCGGGGAGCGGCGGCAGCCTGCTGAGCGGGCGCTGCCTGCTTCAGCTGAGGCAACTGAGCGCGCGCCTGCTGCTGCTGAGTCGGGGCGGCAGCTTGCTTAATCTGGGCCGACTGCGCGCGAGGAGCGGGGGCCTGCTGCTTGAGCTGCTGCTGCTGAGGCTGAGGCTGAGCCTGAGCCTGCGCCTGCTGGGCCTTGGGCGCGGGCAGCTGCGACTGGAGCCACTGCGGCGCGGCGGACGAGTCAAAGAGCCACGAGCCCGAGAAGAAGGCGTCGTCGGCCGACGCGTTCTTGGCGCGGACCGCGCCGACGGGGATCACAGCAGCGGCGTTGCGCGGGAGCTGGACCTGCTGAGGCTGCGCGCGAGCGGCCGCCTGCTGCTTCACGGGCGTGGCGGCAGCGGGGGCCGCCTGCTTGAGGTAATGCTGCTGCTGCTGAGGCGACTGAGCGCGAGCGGCGGCGGTGGGCTGAGCGGCGCGGGCCTGCTGCTGCTGGGCCTTGGGCAGCTGCGGCGCCATCCACTGAGGGACGCGGGCCTCGTCAAACATCCACGCGCCCGAGAGGAACGCGTCATCGGGATGCTCGCACATGGGCGTGGTGCGGTAGACCTGCGCGGCGGCCGCCGTCTGGGTGCGGGCCTGGAGCTGCTGCTGCTGCTGCGGCATCTGGGGAGCAGCGGCGATCGAGGCCTGCTGCTGCTTGAGCTGGGGCGACTGAGCGCGAGTCTGCTGCTGCTTCGCGGGAGCCGCGGCCTTAAGCTGCTGCTGAGGAGCAACGGACGCAGCGGCCTGCTGCTGCTTGGGCTGAGCCGACTGCGCGCGGGCCTGCTGCGGGGCCTGCTTCTGCTGCTGAGCGGCGGCGGCGGGGGCAGCCTGCTTGAGCTGCGGCGACTGGACACGAGCCTGCTGCTGCTGCTGCTGCTGCTTCGCAGCGGGCGCGTTGTTGTTGTTCGCGATGGCGGACTTGGTGTTGGCGGTCTGGGCCTGGTGCTGGTGCACGGCCTGGCGCTGGGCAGAGTGGAGCTGAGTGCGACCCATTCTTTGATAGTAGGGTTGTCGGATACGTGAGCAAAGTATGCAAGCGTGTTGTGCAAGCGGCGGGGAGAGCGGGGAACGGCCCGGATTTATACGATCGGAGGTGACACGCATGCGGCGAGGACTCCGCGAGTGCAAATGAAGGGGCACAGGACCGACTGACGGAGCCGTAGGCGCATTGCGAGACATGCGAGACGCGAAGATGAGCAGTGCGGACCGCGACCACTCAGAGCTCGCCGTGGTCACGCTGTGGCGCAGCTGTGGCGCAGCGCGTCACGCGTTGCACGCTCCGTGCACCACAAGTGTTTAATTCAGCGAAGAATACAATATGGTTGAAGAAAAAAAAATCAATGATATCTAGCGTCTTACGACGGGTTACCTATCATTTTGCTTTACTCGCGGCGTCAGCTTGTTCAACTGCTGACGAAGAGCGCGGGCATAGCACCTGTGCCCGCTGAGTTTATGACAAGTGATGCCGAATAATCAATATGGAAGCTTGTTGTTGGGTCTTGGCTCAGAGCCTACCACTGATGAGAAAAACTTGGGGATGCGCGGGTTGCCGCGTAGAGCATGAACATGAGCAGCGCAACGTTCCAACTCCGACTGAGCGGGAAAAGCAAGGACTCGGCGACCAAGCTTGCGAGTACTACCGGGCAAAAATACGAGAGGAAGCAATAAAACTAGCGAAAGCGAACTCGATTTGATCGTTGAGCGAGCGCTTTGGAAGCCATAGAAAGTAGCAGGTGAACTCTCGGTGGTGTGCCGAGTCGCGGTAATCCATAGTCAAGGGCCAAATCGGAAGTGTGGAGTGGTCTCGGCGATGGACGACGATAGTCCGCTTGGACTGCTGCTGCTGCTTTTTGCTGGACGACCCGCGGCCCGAGTCACCATGGCCATGGCCGTGGCCCAGCGCTGAATTCCGATCAGCGAGCGAGTCCCTGCGCGAGTGTCGAGCTCTGTAATGTGCGAGAGCTGGCCCACGCCAGAGCGAGAGCCTTGACCTTGCCTCGCCGAGCCGCGACGCGACGCGCCGCTGAGCCCATCTTGGAGTGGAGTGATTTGCAGTCAAAGCAGCTCGCCTTGCTCGCGGCAGCAGAAAGAAGCGCGCCGGCCGATCGTCGCGCGCCACGGCCTCGTTTCGTCGAATCTCACTAGACCCGGGCGAACCGTCAGTATCCGTGGCAAGTAATCGAGCGAGTGAACGGCTTGTCGCGTACCCACCCACCAAATTATCGCCCGTCACCCGGACCTTGGTCGCCGTCCTGCGCGGCAAGCTAGCTTGCTGGCGAGAAGTGAAGTGGAAGCAGATCGACGTGGAGGGAGAGGAGCTTGACGCGCGCGTCGCCATTCTTATTGATCACGGCGTCAATACAATGCTCGAGAAACGGATGATCATCGTCGGACTGCTGACCACCCTTTCGGCCCAAAGCACGGTGGACCGGGCGCCAGCTCTACTAGTTCAGCACAGCGAGCGAGCAAGGCGTGAGTGACCATCAGCCGATGAGTGGGTGGGGTCGCCGCGACCGAGCAGGAGGTACGAGGCGAGCAGCTGGCCGCGAGCGAGCGACGACGCGGTAGATTGTCGTGACGTGGCACAGCGCGCAACCACGAGCCGGATCAATGCGAGCGCGAAGAAGTAGCACAGCTTCCATCTACCAGTCGCGGGAAACACATGTCAGAGATGACGGACTTGCGCACGGGTGTTGATGGAGGGAAAGAAGAAAGGGACACGTTCCAGGCCTGCCGCTCGAGTGCTGCTGAGTGTTGGTGGACTCGTTGATGCCGTATATCGTCGTCTGATGGATCGTAATGAGCTCGCAGTTAGTTCCGTTCTCATTCGTCCTTGATCGTCCAGTTCTGGGCCACCGCCGCTGCTGCACGAAGCCGAGCTTGCTGACGGCGACGAGTTGCGGATCTTGATCTCGTACCCGAGATGCGTGCCCGAGTGCATGCCGCAGGTGTTGGAGTAGTCGTAGCTGTCATCGTTGCGCGCCGACGGAGCCCCGGCCGTGCTCCGTTCGGGAGATTCCAGCCCTCTAGGCTCGAGCGACGCGTCAGTTTCCCGTGACGACGCGGCGACAGGAGATCCATAGCGTACCTTCGGAGTGGTAGTACCACCGCCCACTGGCGCAGCGGCGGCAGCGGACGTGAACATGGCAATGCTGGTGGGGCGCGGATGACGTTGACCTGGATCAACCTGGAGCGCTGGCGCGAGGCAGGATCACGATGACGCGGACGCACGCAATGGGCCATGGACATGGCGGCGGCACCGGAAGCATTCGACGCGAGAGAGTGGTCGGTCAGGCTGTCGCGCGCGAGTACTTGGTCGAGGCCCACACGATGAACTTCTAGCGCAAAGCGCAGGGCGAGCGAGCAGTGTGTGAGTGATCGGTCATGTTCGCACGAGTGAGAGATCCAGCGCGACACGTCCCAGGTCGACGTTGACCAGCGACCCCGCCGCGTGACGCTCGCCGCCGACTTGAGCTGGTCATTCGCGTCGCGGCGCGTCGTGTTGTGGCTGGCCGGAGCTTGGTGGTCGACGCGCGTGTGTTTCTGTCGCGAAAGTCGATGAAGTCGATGAAGTCGACTCGCAGAAGCCGAGTCGCAGTTGTTGATAGCACCGTGTTGAGTATGAGTTTGCCCATGGACCGTGGTCGAGGATCGACATGGTTGCGGCGGCGGCCGTTGCATTTCTGGAACGACCGACGTCGGGGCGCCCTGCCGCTTGAAGTAGTCGCAGAGGGGGAAGTTGAGCTTCGACGACGGCGACGAGTACGTGAGGCTCAGCCCGGCTCGACCCAGCTCGACCCGGCGCCGCGCGTAGTATCGGTCGGTCGAGAAGTCGTAGCGTCGTACTCGCCCTAGCCATGAGCGACGCGTCAGTCACGATTCTGTGGGTGGCAGCAAGCGCTTTGCGCGTACCATACGCTACCCCTCGACTCGGCTTGAACTCGGTGCGCGTGGTCTCGGGGATGGACGACGACGATGGCCATCTTGGACTGCTGCTCCTTGCTGGACGACCCGCGGCCCAAGCGAGTCTTCATGACCACGACCATGGCCATGGCCATGGCCGCGCGCTCGATCTCGAACAGCGAGTGAGCTCTCGAGCGGGTTTGCGTCGAGCTTCTCGGTGAGCGCGAGATTCTTGAAGATGAGCGAGAGCTGGCCCACGCCACGCCCAATGCTGCCGCTGCCCTTGAACGCGCACGTGCTGGTTCCCGGTCGTGGTGTGTTGTCGCCGAGGAGCGCCAGCGCCTCGATCGCGGAACACGGCGAGGATCTGGAGAAATACAGCAACAGAATGAGGTGAGTGATCATCGTTCATACTTACGTGGCGACCGACGCGAATCGACACGCGTACCATCCATGCAGGGCGATGTACGCCGCCCGCCCGCCAACTTGGACTCGCGCCGCACCGCCGCACGGTCGGTAGAGCGTCGAGCGTCGAGCGTCATGCCGTATGTTGAACGTGAGCGTCGAGCGCGGCCGACTTGAGGCGTCGTTGTAGCGTGCTGCCGTAGTAGTCGAGCGACTCGGTCCCTCGAACTTGCGCGCACAACCCCCGCCGCGGGCAGCCGCGCAACGGTTGCTACAGGATCGGACGTGGGTAAGCGACGAGTGCGTGGCGGTCACTACGAGACTATGAAAACTCGTACCGTCGCTCTGCTTGAGAGGCAAACGTCGAGAGGAAGCGGCCTTGCTGCGAGAACTGGGCGAGAAACACGAGGAAAGGCACATGGCCGCGCGACAGCCCGTCATCGCCGCAGCCAGCACGCCCGAATGCGAGCTTGAAGTCGTCGCTGCTACGCGGAAGCCGCCGACCCAGGTCAGTGACAAGCCGAGCGATGGCTGCCGTGAAAACGCGCGTACCGTCACCGAGTCGTTGCTGCCGCATCGGGATCGACGCGATCCGGTTCGAGCTTGACCTGCATCTTGACGCATCGATCAACGACGGCGACGCGTTTCGATGACAGCGCCTGACGTTGAGGAGGAGGAGCGTGGATGCCTGCCTGGAACGATGCGCGCGTCGCGTCGCGTCAGCAGATGCCACGAAGCGTGCCCTTTTCGTACCAGATGTAGCAAAAGTGCCGCCGAACATGATCGAGGACGCGAGGAGCGAGATGAGTCGCGCGGATGGTCGAGTCGCGTTCCGTCAACGCCGCAGTTGCTACTGTTGCTGACTCGGGACTACGTTTGGGCGCGCATTGAAGTCAGTCATCTCGTGGGCGAGTGGGCGGCGATCAATGGTCATCGACGTACCGCGTGGATCCCAGTCGCTCGCTTCGCCTGCAGACCGGGTACTCGATACGCGCGTCACGAGTTAGCGCTGCTGATGTTGCGGGTTCGTGAAACTCGAAGAGCATGAACAGGAGGTTGATCGTCGCGGGCGGCGCGCCGTGGAAGCGCCCGTTCCGCACCACCGCCACAATCGAGTTCTTGGCCGCAGCAAAGTCGAGGTCGCCCAGGAGAAGAGCGAGACCCCTTGACCTTGACCCGCCGAACCGCGACGCGCCGCCGAGCCCAGCTCGGAGCGGAAGAAGAAGACGTAGCCGCCAACGTCGCTCGCGGCCGCAGAACGAAGCGCGCGTCGGCCGGTCGTCGCGTGCCGCGGCCTCATGTCGTCGAATCTCACTAGACTCGGGCGAGCTGTCAGCATCCGTGGCAAGTCATCGAGCGAGGGAGCGGCTTGTCGCGTACCCTCCCACCAAAGTATCGCTCGCCACCTGAGCCTTGGTCGCCGTGCTGCGCGGCAAGCTTGCTATCGAGTAGCGGAGGCAGGCCGACGTGTGGAGGAAGAAGAGCTTGACGCGCGCATCGCAGCCTTGTTGACCACCGGCGTCGTTGATGCTGCTCGCGAAGCGGGCGGTCGTCGTCGCCGGATTGCCGCCGTTTCGACTCGAAGCACGATGGACCAGGAGTCAGCTCTACTAGTGCAGCGCAGCGGGCGAGCGAGGCGTGAGTGATCGATCATCAGCTAATGAGCGGGAGTTGCGGCGGCCCAGGAAAACACGTTCCATGATGGACGACGACCTGCTGCGCCGCCGCCGACACGACCACGACAACGACTTGGACTCGAGCGTGCGGGTGCGTAGCTCGAGGATGAGAGTCGTTGGTTCGTGTCGCGCGCTCCGAGCCCAATCATGTCGCGCGCGGGTCATGAGCCATAGTCGATGCCCTCCGCGGCCATGGCCACGGCGCGAGGCCACGGACACGTGCTGCTGGGCTGGACGATGGCGAACGCGAATGCGTGGCGAGGGCGTCGAGGTTGCCGAAGCAGCAGATGGGCGACCACGAGGAAGATGATCCGGACACGCTTGAGGAAGAGAGGAGGAGCGACGGTGGCGATACGATCGATCGACAAACCTTGTTGAGCGTGCAGCGCCTACTCGGAGGAACCAAGTTCGCGCGCGTCAGTCCGCCGTATTCGCAGCTACCACTACACGCGGAATAGATGGAGCGTACCATCACGGAATCGAGCCGTGATTGTCGCGCAGCACCGCTGGTCGCGGCGGCAGAGTCGAAGATGGAGGCGAGTACGGGCGCGCGGAGGAAGAAGGACTCGAAGCCGGTCGAGTCGGCTACACGGTGGATGCAGTCGCGCGGCTCGGTCAGTATGAGCCGCCGTGCGGATGGTCCCGTCTCGTCTCGGCCACGCGTACCGATATCATCGAGTTGCGGTGTGGTCCGCCCGCGGCCGCGGTTCTCCTTGAGCTTGACCTCGCTCGTCTCGGTCGGCGCGTACATGACTCGGAGCGGTGGTGGAGATGCAGCCGAGGCCGTCCGTGTACGAGTACGAGGCGAGCAGCTGGCCGCGAGCGAGAGATCAACGACGCGGTAGCTCGTTGTTAAGCGGTACAGCGCGCGCGTAAACACGAGTCGGGTCGATGCGAGCGAGGAGGAGAAGTAGCGCGACTTCCATCAACTACTGGTCGCGGAGAACAGATGTCAGCGATCACGGACTCGGCGGACGGACGCGATCGGAAGAAGAGGGCGCCACGTTCCAGGTCTGCTGCTCGAGTGCTGTTGCTGAGTGTCGGTCGACTCGTCGGTGCCTTGGGTCGTCGGCTCATGGATCGTGAACTCGCCGTGCAGCCCGTCATCGTTCACGCTGATCTCGATCGTGCAGTTCTTGGCCGTCGCCGCTGCGCGAAGCGAACCCGAGGTTGTCGAAGGCCGCGAACAGTAGCTCTTGAGCTCGCAGGCGGGATGCTCGCTCGGGTGCGTGCCGTAGTAGTCGTTGGAGTAGTCGTCGCTGCTGTTGTCACGCTCCGACGGACCTCGTCTGGCCGTGTTCCGTTCGGGAGATTTCAGTCCTCTACATTCGAACGACGCGTCAGTTTCCGGCAACGACGCGGTGGCAAAGGATCCGGAGCGTGCCTCCGCAGTAGTAGCGGTAGCACTGTCCACTGGTGCAGCGGCGGCGGACGCGCACACGGCAACGTCGGCGGTGCGCGATGATGCTGACCTGGATCGACTTGACGCGCTAGCGCGAGGCGGAATCACGATGATGCGCGCACACGCAATGGCCATGGACATGACGGCAGCGGAAGCGCTTGCAAGAGAGAGACGCGCAAGTACTTGGTCAAGGCTCACACAATGGGCTTCTAGCGCAGAGCGCAGGGCGAGCGAGCGGTGCGTGAGTGAGTGATCGGCCATGTTCGCACGAGTGAGAGATCCAGCGCGACACGTCCCAGGTTGACGTTGACCTGCGACCCCGCTGTGTGACGCTCGCCGCCGACTTGAGCTGGTCGTCCACGTCGCGGCGCGTTGTATCGTGGCTGGCCGGAGCTTGGAGGTCGACGCGCGCGTGGTGTGTTGTCGCGGAAGTCGATGAAGTCGACTCGCAGAAGCCGAGTCGCAGTTGTTGAGAGTACCGTGTTGAGTCAGCTGGGCTGAGGACCGCTGCTGACGACCGAGATGGCGGCGGCCGTTGCAGTTCCAGAACGACCGACGCCGAGGCGCCCTGCCGCTTGAAGTAGTCGAGGAGGGGAAAGTTGAGCCTCGACGGGGGCGACGAGTACGTGAGGTCGGCGGCAGCGGCAAGTGTAGCGCTGGTCGGTCGAAAAGTCGTGTGGTGTCGTACTTGCCCTAGCTCCGAGCGAAGCGTCAGTCGCGATTCTGTGGGTGGCAGCGAGCACATTGCGCATACCGTAAGTTGACGTTTGGTCGACTTGAACTCGGTGCGCGCGGTCTCGGGGATGGACGACGACGATGGCCAGCTTGGACTGCTGGTGCTGCTCCTTGCTGGACGACCCGTGGCTTGAGCGAGTCATCATGACCACGACCATGGCCATCATGGCAGCGCGCTCGATCTCGACCAGCGAGCGAGTCCTCGAACCAGTGTGTGCGTGTCGAGCTTCTCGATGAGCGCGAGCCGGCCCACGCCCAATGCTACCGCTGATGCTGGCGTTGAACGCGCGCGTACTGGTTCTTGGGTCGTCGTGCGTTGCCGAGGAGTACGAGTCGCCGGAATCGAGAGTCACGGCGAGGCTATGGACAAGAAATGCAGCAGCGACAGCAAGATGTGAGTGGTCATTGGTGATACTTTTCGTGGCGACCGACGACGAAGCGACGACACGTACCATCCCTGCAGGGCAATGTACGCCGCCCGCCGTCTTGGACTTGCGCGCCGCGCTGCGCGGTCGGTCGAGCGTCGAGCGCCATACCGTACGTTGAACGTGAGCATTGAGCGCGGCCGACTTGAGGTGTTGTTGTAGCGTGCTGCCGTAGTATTGAGCGACTCGGTCCCTCGAACTTGCGCGCGCGGCCCCCGCTGCAGGCAGCCGTGCAACGGTTACTACACGGTTGGTCGTTGTGAGTGAGCAATGAGGGCATGGCGACCACTACGAGACCATTAAAACTCGTATCGTCGCTCTGCTTGAGGCAAGGGTCGAGAGGAAGCGGCCTTGCTGCGAGAACTGGGCGAGCAACACGAGGAGCAGTTGATGGTGGCGGAAGAGCCCGCCGCTGCCGCCGCGGCCAGTACGCCCAAGTGCGAGCTTGAAGTCGTCGCTGTTACACGAAAGCCGCCGGACCAGATCAGTCTGCTACGAGCGTGCTAGGCAGATCTTGTAAACACGCGCGTACCGTCACCGGGCCGCTGTTGTCGCACTTCTGGAGCGCTCTCCACGTCGAGCTTGACCTGCGTCTCGGCGTACGGGTCTCCGACGGGCGACGCGTATCCGGGGAGTGCGACTTGGGCCATGGCCACGTACCGGCTGACTTGAGGAGCGCGGTTGCATTTCTGGAACGATTCGATTCGCGTCGCGTCAGCAGTCGCCACGAAAGCGTGTTCTTGGCGTACCGGATGTGGCAAAGGCGCCGCCGAGCATGATCGAAGATGCGATGAGCGAGATGTCAAGGCAGCGTCTTGGTAACTGGTCGGCATACGTGGGCGGGCGCGCAGGTTAGCGTTGACAACATGCGACGTGCGCAGAAGTCCGCGTGCGAGCAGCCGAATACGTACCGACTGATCATGGAGCGATGGAGAGAGACGAAGGGCGCAGCCACACGCTGAGTTCTCTACACGAGCTGACCGCAGAGAGTGTGAGCCCAGTGAAAGCGCGAGGTTTCCGGGAACATGTGCCGCGTTGGGTACTGCATGGCGAGCGAGCGGGTGGGAACGGTGCTTGACCGACCAGGTACATGAGCTGCATGCGCTTGGAAGCACCGCTGACCGGCGAGCCGTCGCACTTGATGAAAGTGCGCGTTCTGCAGCGTCAAGTTCTCGGACCCGAACACGCGTACCAGTAGCCCTTGCGGCGGTGCGTGAGGAAGGTGAACACGAGCGAGCTCGCCAGCGGGCCGCACGCGCGCGGATCGGTCGTGCTCGTCAGAACACGCAAGCCCACGGTACGTGTTGCCGAGCGGCAGCCTCTACTCAAAAGACGTGCGTCAGTGATCGTTGTGCGACGCGTGCTTAGCGTACCGCCCGCGAGCGAGCTGGGCGGGGCCACAGTCACGACGCGCCGTCGGAGCCGCAGTCACGGCCGTCAATACACGAGTGGAGACACGGGTTAGCTCGAGATGCGACCGGAAGCATCCCCCGTGAGCGTACCAAGTGGGGCTGGCGCCGTGCCTCGCGCGGATACGGCGTCGTACCGCGTCTCAATGGTTGCGCGACACTTGCCGCATGTCTCGCGCTGTAGAGCAGTTGCCGATGCGGAGAACTTGCACGCGCGAGCAGCGGCGTGGACTCGGCCACAGGCGGATGCGGAACGGCACGTATTCATTGTGTCGATGTGGATGCGGCGAGCGCTCACTGCTGGGCCGCGCAGAAGGACGAAGTCGAGTCGCAAATAACGTTGCACGGTATCATGGAGTCAGTGAGGTGAGAGATAATTATCGACGCGACGCGTTGTAGGCCGACCGGCCGGCCGTAGCGAGTGGCGCGCGCGACGCGTCTCAGCTGCGAGACATTTCTCAGGTGGGATCACGTTGGCGCGGTTTTCGCTCCGCGTCTCCGCAAGAATCAGGTCAAGGAGTTTCACCAAGTCGCTTCGCTCGTCGACTAGCTCGATCACACACTCCCGCGGTGCGGCGGAGCGCGAGTGCTGCGCCGCGGCGAACGCGTTGCGCCACACTCTCTCCTGCGCCACGCCGTGACGTCCAGCGTGACGCTGCGATCCGTCCCTTCTCACGCTCCCCTGCGGCCTCTCTCGCATCCACACTGCCGCGTAACGCGCCTAGGATCAAATGGACCCGCTAGCAACGCAGGACTGCCTGCAACGGGTGTCTCAGCACCGCTGCGGCGGTCGTGGCGCTTGGTGTGCCCGTCGCTCGTGTGCCGTGTCCCGGCTCACGGCGCTCGCTGGTCGTCCATTCATCGGGTCGAGCTCTGTGAGGATTCGGACCTCAAAACGCAGAGATCACTGTACGGTCGATTCAAGGAACGAGGGTGGTCCAGCACTCGATGGCGATCCAGCCGCGAGAGGGGCAGCGTCCGCGGCCTCCGCGCCGCGCCGACGCCGACGCCGCGAGTACTCCATGGCCTCATATACAGCACACGCTTACATCCACAGCTCTGCTTCGCTTCTGTTCATCTCGACGCTCGAGACTGGCAGCGTCACGCTCCAATCGCGCTTGCGTGCGTCCTCTGCGATGGACCCTCGGCCGCCATCCCCGCTCTCACGCGTCGCCGCCACGGTGTTCGATGCAGCTTGCCATCCATATTGCTCCATGTTCTCACGTTCGAGGATCGGCGTTGCAGTAGCAACTCGAGGGCGGCGGCTGTTCAAGGCGCGCGGCGCGGACGCCTCTCAGGAGAAGGACGCGCGCGTGGCGCCGCCCGGCCGCGAACACCCTTGCTCCGCTCCTCTCCGAGTCTCCGCCTGTCCTCGAGTCGCTGCAATGTGTCGAGTTGCCGTCCTTGACGTGCTATGGCGATGTGGGCTGGCTCGACCCAGGTCTCGACCGGTCCACTCTCTCGCCTCGACTGGACCGCCGCGGATGAATCGAATGAACGCGCGCCGATACTTGCAACCCGCTGCTTGCACCATTTATGCTCATCAACGACCGCCGCGAGCTCCCAGGAGTCGGTTGCCCGGACCGTGTACCGCGCGATCTGACCCGAGCCTGCTGTGCGCCAGCGTGCTGCCCCCGCTCTTCAACGAGATCTGCACCGGCTGCCCATTCTCGGTGCATTTGCTGCAGCAGCTATCGCTCAATGACCGTGACGGCCTCGCTGAGCTGGTCGCTCGCGTGGGGAAACCTTCCATGGCGACCCAGCGTTCGCCCAGCTACTTCGCGGCCTGAACAGCAGCAGCTCTGTCTTGCGTTTCCCGTTCGGACCGCGCACCTTCTGCCACCCTCGGCTGACAGCGGCGTCAAAATCTCGTCGGTACATGCCACATCGCTCGGCTCGAGCTCGCGCGGCCACGCTTATACCTCTACTTCCGCATATTCGCTCCATGGCAAGGCTCGCGGCCCGGCTCTCTGTCTCAATCGCGTCCTACCGCTCGGAGTTGCAGGCGTGGTTGCGTGCGCTCCTCCCGCTCACTCGGCTGCAGCTCGAACGAGAGGATTCTGGTCAAGACAGCGGTGGGAAAAGCAAAGGTCAACTATAGCACGCATCTACTCTTCATCATCCTCAGAGTCGTAATAATACTCGTCATCGCCCTCGTCGCACTCCTCATCATCCTCGTCAGGCGGCGGCTGGTTATCAAAGTACGTCGGGAACGGCGGCAAGAGGAGCGCGCGCTTGAGCTCGCCCTTGAATCCCGCGAACGCCGCAGCGACGGCCGCCGCCACACCCTGCGACCCGGGCTTGGTCTGCGGGAACCGGCCGATATCAGGGATCGCGCGGTCGACCGTCGCCGCGTGGCAGTACTCGAGGTACTCGCCGACCGCGTCGCTGAACAGGCCAGCGCCGCGGAGCGTCGGGATCGGCAGATTGAGCGCGCGCGCGTACGCGTTCTCTGTCTTCTCGTACTGCTTGCGCAGCCGCTGCACATTTGCGCGCGCCACGGGGGATGCCGATTTCGGCGGGAGCGGCGGCACGTACACGTAGCTGGCGTCGAGCGCGGGCGTGAGCCCGAACGCCTTGCCCTGCGGCGGGATCACGACGGGTCGGTGCACGAAGATGAGGGCGACGATCCCGCGCAGGCCCTGCCCGTAGATCTTGAGCACGCACGCGCCGCCCTTCTTGCTCGCGAACTCGGCCAGCTGCTCGAACAGGAGCTTGAGCCCCTTGGCGGCCCACGCGCCCTCGCGCCCGCGCCACGGCACCTCCGAAATGGACGCGTACCGGTCCGGCGCGTCGTCGGGCAGGTACAGGTGGTCGAGCATGCGCATCGCGGCCGCGTGCATGAACGGCGACACGGGCGGGCCGCGGTCAGGGACAGGGAACGGCGCGAACCGCGGGATCGGCGCACGGAGGCCGAGTGTGGGCACAACTGCGTTCGCGGACTTGAGGACCAGCACGCGCACGCGGCGGGTCTTGGCATCGACATCGACGCGCGCCGCGTATCCCGGGTACGGCAGCTGGAGCGTCTGCACCTTGCCGTCAACGAGCAGCGCGACGGCGCCGCGGTACGGCGCGAGGTCCGCGACGGGCACGGGCTTGACGGACGCCTTGCCGCGGCCGCGCGGCAGCTCGAGCTCCAGCTCAAGCGCTTCGCGCCGCGCGTCCATGACGCTCACAACCGTGAGCCGCGTCGGAGGCGGGCGCGCGGCAGAGCGGGCCGCGGCAGAGTCGGCCGCTGCCGCCGCCGCGGACGCCATGATCCCGCGAACGGCACCTTGCATCGCCTCGACGGAGACCCGCGTCACGACGAGCGCGGTCGCATCGCTGTTGCCGTCCACACCGCCGCACGGCAGCTCGTCGCTGATGCGGATCCAGTCGGCTTTCATGTCAAACTTTCCGCGGGTGTCGAGCGCCGGCAGCGCAAAGAGCGAGAAGTGGGCGTTGGGCGACGGATCGAGCTCGTGCTCGTTGGCGTACCAGACCACGTCAACCGTTCCGTTCGACGCGTCGTACGAGTGGCGAATTGTCTCGAAGTACGTATACCCTACGACCTCGAGGCGGTAGACGCGGATGGCCGACGTTGGAAGCGCGCCGGGCAGAAGCGTGAACGTAGCGCGGACCTGGAAAATGGCCTCGTCAGCGTACTCGTCGAACTCGAAATCAAACCCGTAGCCCCGGGCGTAGAGGCCGCGCTCGGCGTCCTCGCCGTTGATGAACCAAAGATCGACCAAGTCATCGCTGAGAGCTTTGGCGTCGTCGCACGGCCACGAAAGCGAGGTGTACGGCTCGCCACCCGACCACACGACGCGCCGCGAAGCGAACGCATACGCAAGGATCTTGACGGGCAAAGCAGGCGTGAGGAAACAGCCACCTGTACTTGTTTGGAACGTTAGTCCGCGTAGGGAGGAGACTTGAGCAAGCGCAAAATATACAGACCTTGAGAGTACATGCCCAGTTTGTCGTGACGCGCCATCGACGTGATGAAGCCGTAGATGGCGCGCCAAAGGTAATTCGGTTCGCCAACAATCAACGCGACCGGCGCGTCGGGTGCGTCCACCTTGAAAAAGGTGCACAAGCGGTACGGCATGGTCGCGCGCGACTTGATCATGTTGAACGAGAACGGCCGCGTGTGAGCCGCCCAGTGGTCGTGATGAAGCGGGTGTTCCTCCCAGAGCGCCACGCCAAAAAGCACGGGCAGGGCGGAGGTATGAAGCTTGTACTTGATTGTGAAGTTATCGTCAAGGGTGTTGTCGACATCCATTCGCGACTTCAACGAGCAAAGCGTGAGCAGCGACCGGTCGCCCGCCGCCTTGTTGTTGTACTTGAGGAGCGGGGATCCATGAACAAGCAGGTTCAGATTGCCACAACGATCGGCCAGCGCGGACGTGTCGACCACGTCAAACCGCTGCGCGGGGTCCGCGGTGAGCTGCTCCATGGCAAGGACGGCGTCGCCGAGAACAAAAGTGATGCGGTGCTGGATGCCGTCAGGATTGGTCGTGGAAAGCTCCGCAAGGGCGCGGAGCCACGCGCTAAGCTGGCTCGCCATGGCCTGCTCGACGCGCTCCTCGGTCACATCAATGAAGAAGCCCGTGGACGGCAGCGCGATAATCTTGGCCTCGCGGGACGTCGAGCCGAAAAAGGTCGGGTTGGGACAGCGACCCGAGCGCGTGTTGAGGAAGAACGAGTTGGTTTCGACAATGCGCTCGATCTCGCACCGCGTCCGCGTCTCGACGACCCGCTCGACCTTGTCGGCCGAGTCAAAGTAGAGGGTCGCAGAAGTACGATTCAGCAGGACCTCGTTTGTCGTACGCTCCGAGTGTGTGCAGTCGGGATCAAAGCACTCGTGCTCCGGCTCCTCGACGCAGATGACGCGGTGGTGCTCTAGCGCAAGCGATTCGAAAAGAAGCTTCCGCGAGTCACGTTGGTCGGCGGAGGTGGGAGGGGATTCGGCCTGCTCGAGCCAGCGTCGCAAGCATTCGCGAACCGAGAGCTGGGTCGCCTCGTCAAGCACTCAAACGGGAGCAGTCGCGGAGAGCCAGTCATAGGCAATGCAAGCGTGCATCTGGTCAGTCCAGAACGAAAGCGCGGACTGCTCGAGGTGCTCCGAAAACCAAAGTTGCCCAACATAGCGGTCAAGCGTCAAGCGGTCGAGAGACGATGACATGAGCGCGTGCAGAATAAGAAGCGAGCGAGCAATCGGCTCCGGGCACAGGTCGTTCAACGTGAACGACATGGCGGCGCGCGAGCCCTTGCGCTTCGCCTCGATCAGCGTGTGCGCAACTGAGCGCAAGTCATGGAAACCACAAAGCAGGGCGTGAAGCTGTCGACCGTCGATGCTCTCGTTGTGGTAGAGGAAGACGTCGGCCGCGCACGAGTCGCGGAACGGGTCGAAGCGTTCGGCCGGGTCGGTGAGCAGGATCGACGTGCTCGTCTGCGTTCGGAAGAATTCGGGTTCGGCTGATCCCATTGCAGCAAGTTAATTCATCAGTTTAGCATAGGTTATTGAGCAAGAGGCGTGGGCGGAAAGCATCGCTGCGACAGCAGGCGTCTTCTTCATGACATCAGTCGCACACACGTTCTCTCAACGCGTCGTTTCGCGCGGCTTCGCGCAGCCCAGCTCTGTAACTCTGTACCCAAGCACGATCGCAATGAATTCGGAATCTCCAACTTCTTGCATTATGCTCACGCAATCGAGGTCCGCCCCTGACACTTGGTCGCCCGAGGACGGCGTCACTTGCGCCACTGCCGACCAAGAAGCCCTCCTTGGCCACTTGAAGTGGCGCACGTGTCGCATCCCTGTCATTGACCTTCAGGAGATTGACACGGTCGGCACATCGATACGCGGATATCGCCATGCACTTCAGACCGCCGGTATTCCGCCTGGTACTCTCGCTGCCGCACTGATCAAGTCGCATGACAAAGTCCCGCCCGTCGTCTACCGAGCCTATGCTATCGCAATCACTCCAGGAATGGCCGACTCTACGGCCCGCTTTATTTTGAGCACTGTTTTCCGCGTGCATCGTCCCGCGTGGTGCAGGAAATGGAATTCGGAGGTCACCATGGTGGGCCACGCCATGACATCCCGCGCGTGCTTGACGGTTCTCGGCAGAAACTCCTTGCACATGAGCGGGATCTGGGTCAGCCAGACCAGCTCGGCCGTCGCATCGCGCTGCACTACCACGACAACCCGCTGCCTACCGCCGATCCGCTGTCCCGCTGTAGATGATGGCTTGCCCGAGCAGGTCGGGCATAGACTTGAGCGGCGGCGTAACCGCCCATGCTGCGGCGGCGGCAGGCGCTGGGAGTTGCGTGCACGGGTAGCAAAAGGAGCAACGCGTCGGCCTCGGCCATCGGATCTTGATCATTGATTATTCCACCTGAACTCAACACGTTAGATTCCCGCACGCATAACCCCGATCGGTCTTGCGTGAGAAACGGACGTACGGATGTAGGCGTTCGCGAAAAGCTCAGATAATTCGTGGTTCGTGAGAGGACCGCCTGAGAACCCGCCACCCAGCTCGGCGATGACGCTGGAATGCCCTTGGACATTGGAGCGAGGCGCGAATATTATGTGAACAGCTTATCCACCGGCGAGCCAGAGAAATTCATGGATTGACTCCAGTTTGCCTCGCTGCGTTCCGTCAAACTAACGGAACGAGACATGAGTTGAACATCGGTGGCACGCGGGAACAGCCAGGTTCAGTACCTGTACAGTTTCGCTGATCGTCTGCTCACGTACACCAATATTCTCCTTGATATACCGGTGCGGTCGGCTCTGGGAGCCTCGGGCTAGCACAGCACGGCGCGCCGAACTCAAGACGACAAGGATGACCAAAGAAGACTTGAAATTGGCACGCTGCATGGCGCCGTGGTGCATATAATTCCGTTGCATGCAGTTCTATGCGTGAGTGATACATTATGAGTCGATGAAGGGGAGCCCGGACCGGGCCTCCCCGCTGTGCTGATGAGAATCCACAGCAGCGGGCGGCCACGTGTGTGGCGCATCGCGCCTTGGCCTTTCGCTCCTCGTCGCAGACACGCGGCCCACTCGCCTTGAGGTCTCCGCGCACAACTAGTTTCGAGCTCTCACAGACTGGTTGGTTCTCGTGCGTTTGCGAACAACCGAACGCGTTGAGGCCCGCCTGGCTCAAAGGAGTGAGGATCGACTTGAGCATCAGCATACTGCAGATTTATCAACAATTCGAGCACAATCACAACGCTGGCCTCTATATCGATCCACCCAGGATGGCGGAACAGGGCGCCGAACGAAATCGGTACGAGGACACGACCTGCTTGGGCGACGCGGCCTTTTCACGGCGCCCAAGCAGACCGCGTTGAAGATAACGGTCCCGCGCACCGCTGCCACTTGGCAAGGTCGATCCAGGGATTGGAGAACGAGTTGCCGGTGTGATGTGAAAAAGAATCGTCGTTCAGGGCGCATATTGTGGCACCGCCGGTGAAAAGTGGGCGGCGGAACCTTGTGCAACGCTAGTCGCGCCAAGCAATCGTGCCAGCTGGCTCAACATGCAGCTTCGCTATGTACACCACAAGGTAAGCTAGAAACGGGAGCTGACGATGAGTCGGCTGGAGCTCCGCGATCCTGATCGAGGCACGTACCAAGTGCAAGTCTGCATGAGCTGGTCGCGAAACCTGGTGAGCTACGAAATGTGGCCTGCGAATTTCGACATTGACTCGGCCTTGACAGACCGAACAGAATTTTAGCATGCTGTATCGGGCTAAGATCTGGTTCGAAAGCAGGCAGGGATGGGTCATCGACATCTGCACGAACAATATCGACAGTCTTGCAGCAAATGGGTTTGCTTCACGTCAAAGCATGTAGCGACTGTCTCTCATTCTGGTTATGGATGAAAAGCAGAGGTCTTTTCCGCTATACTGTGGGTTAACCCCAACGGGGCATGTTGCAGCAGCACCGCGAGCGTCAACACAAGCTATGTTGCGATGACATGGTTCACTCGAGTTCATTGCGGTAAGTTATATGAAGTAGCGATACATGGTAGACAGGATGGGGAGACCTCAAACCGAGCTGAGCGGCGCAAAGCGGAGACCGAGCGAGCCGCTCACGTGTGTGGCGCATCGCGTACCGGCCTTGTGCTCCTCGACCGCAGCCAAGTTCACCGGCGGTGCTCTTTTGACACCAGCTGCTCGCCCAACGCCAAGACAAAGGAGTTTAAGCTCGTGTGGTCCGTGATCATCAAGCACAAGAACAACAACACCAAGAAGCAGCAGTAGCGCGGTCTCAGCTCGTTGTCGCGCGTTGACTCGGTCGGCTCGGTACTCGGTCGGCGCGCGTCAACTCGGTCAGGTCAACTCAGCTCAACCCAGCTCAACTCGGTTGTCAACTCGGTCAAGGTCCAGGTCAAGGCGCGCACACGCGCGCACGTCGGTCGGGTCGCAGGCCGCCGCCGCAGGTCGGGTCGCCATGGAACGTGTGCGCTCTCGCCTCGCTGCCGCTGCAGGTCTTCTTCTTCTTCGAGCTCGACGAGTGGTGCTGACCCGAAAACCTCCTCCCTACCCTACCCCCGCGCCCGACGACGACGTGTACGTTCCCTCGCACTACAGCCTGCTCCGCCTGCTCCGCCTGCTACGGTACTCGATCCTCGATTCGATCCTCGACGTGTTCCTCGACGTGTTTCTTGAATCCCCAACGTGTTTCTCGCTCGGCACGAGCCTCCTCGACGACGTGCTTCTCGCTTGGCACGATCCTCCTCGACACGCTCGCGCGCGCTTGAGCCCCAGCTTCATTTCATCATCGACCCGACCTCGACCGCTCCTTCCTCCTTCCTCCTTCCTCATCGGCAACCTCATCCACGGGCACGCGTCGTGCGTGCGTGCGCCGCGGCGCGCGCGTCAGTCACCTTGCGTCGTGCTCCGCGCAGTGTACTCACCACCCTCACCCCTCGCGCGTAGTCCATCCGTTCGGCCAACGGGCGATGATGGCCGCCGCCAAGCTCAAGACGCCCGCGTTCTCTTGGTTCTCGCTCGACGACGACGCGTCACGGTACAGGGGAGTGTTGTAACTTGAGAGCTATCTATTCAAACGACAGGGAGTTGTGGGCATCCAACTATTCAAACTCGCGCAGACATTCTCAGACAGCAACTTCGACGAGGAGGCTATGCAAAACGCAAGTCTATCACGCACGCATCACACAAACTACGAGACAAGACTCATTGCAGCTCGCCCGAACGAACAGTACAGTGCGCGGGACGCGGCCAACGCAAGGACATGGCTCGTTCGCGCGGCGCGGACTTTTCACGGCGCACGAACGAGCCGTGTCTAGGGCGAAGGTCCCGCGCGCTGCTGCGATTCCAGATACCAGAGCGAGTGTGTAGATACATGCCCGCATGGTTTGGCGTGAGCACGTGCGTGAAGGTTGTGTGCTTCGAGAACAACCCGGTCGTGTGCCGCGTGAGGAACAATGTGAGCAGCCGTGTCGAAAGTGCTGGCGTCGCAGCAATGTCACCGCCGGCACCTGGAGCCCCACGCCTCAGTCAACGGCTACTACAGGGTGCCAAACGAGCGGACCAGTCAGCTTGCGCTCCATTTGCTAGCCTCTGCATAAAACGCAACGGATCAGGTGTAAGCGCCCGTCCGCGCGCATTTGGAAAGAAAATCAAAAACGACCTGCAGCGTTTAACTTCAGGGTTCACCTACCTCATATGCTATGCGAGCCCGCACCAGGCAACAAGATCCCTGGCACGCACAAAACTCGTCAGACGACGGCACGGGCATGGCCACAAATGACACGAGCGGTACCACGTCGACACTCGCTTCGTTAGAATGCGATAATCGGGTCCAGACAAAATCAAGGGCTGCCTGCAGTAAAAGTGTTCGATTCATCTCGCGGCGAGACAGGTCGAGTGCAAACGAGACTCGGCTTGAAACCAAGCTTCGCACCGACCTGGACCGGAATGTGAGACTTAGGGTCCCTCGGAGTCAATTGCGGGTAGTTCTATGAATCAGTGATACATGGGAAGTGCGTTGAAGAGGAGCGTGTGCCAAGTGCGACACGGCGCGAAGAGGAGTTCAGAGCAATGCTCATGTGCGTGGCGCATTGCGTCCGGACTCTTCGCTCACCCTGTGCGTGCAGGCTACCGCAGATGCTTGCATATACTAAAATCTATCTCACAAGCATGTATGTGGGGGACGATGACGACGAGAGTCATGGCTCGCCCGAGCAGCGCGGTTATTTCACGGCACACGAGCGTCGCGACGCCCGCCATGAACAGCGCCGACGTCCCAATCATTAGGGCGTGGCCAGCGCGGGTAACGGTATGAGCACGGGACGCGCCCGCCGGTGATGGTCGATGACGGAGGCGTGGACGCGCGCGACAAGGATGCAAAAATCAGAATCGAGCACGCGACACGGCATCAATCGACATACATTCTTTAACTGTTAAACCAGCATGGCTCACGCGGTATCAGGGTAAGCCATGCGGATCATGGACCATGATTGAGAGTTCCTGTCCATCTCACTGTCGCCCAGGAGCAGGTCCGTGACGCCCGCCTTGATGCACGCCGGGAGGAGCAAGTACCCGCCGAGCTCATCGATTGCGCTGCCGCACATGGAGAGGCGACGAAGAGTCGGGGGAATGACGCGTGCGAGCGCGGCTGCGCCAACATCCGTGACCTCGCTTTGGTCGAGGACGAAAGTCTTGAGCAGCGGCGGCATAACACGGGTAATGATCTCGAGCTCGACATCGTCCGTGCCACGGTCTGACAGGTCGAGCTTGCGCAGCGTGGACGGGATCATCGTAGAAAAAAAGCTGAGGCCGTTTCGGGGCAAGAAAGCGTTGGAGAGGTCGAGCTCCTCGAGCGCACGCGGGAAGGCAGGTGGCCGAGCTGGGCAAAACACGGCCGCGACGGTGCCATTTGCCCAAGCGGGTCCATGCATGGGGAAGTCCTCCTGATTGTTCGAGCCCATTGCGAGAACCTTGAGATGAGGGAATCTACCACGATGCAGAAGTGCGGTTGCGCCGAGCGGGCCGATGCAGCAGTTGGACACCCCGAGTTCTTCAATGCCAGCAGGGAGGCGGTGGACGATCGCAAAAAAACCGCCGGATTCAAGCTCGTTTCCATGGAGCACGAGCACCTTGAGCGAACTCGGAAGATGTTCAGCGAGGAGATTCGTGCCGGAAGTGGTGATCTCGTTGGATGCAAGTGAGAGCTCTTCCAGGTTTGCAGGAAGAAACTCGACAAGGTCGTCGATTCTGTCGTCGCACAATTTGAGACCATTAAGACCAAGCTTGGTCAAAGACGCAGGAAGGTTGGGGAAAAGCTGCTGCTGCGCTTCAATCGAGATGTCGCAGCTGTCCAAGCAGAGCACGGTCAGCGTTTTGGGAAAAAGCTCAAGATGGCTCCCCGTTGCTCGTGAGGAGAACCGCTCGCCAGAAATCATAAGCTCGGACAGCGAGGCAGGAAGCCACGGAGTCGCAGGGAGCGTGCATCCGTCGTCGAGCGTGTTCTTGTAAAGACGAAGCGACTCGAGTGTCGACGGCAAATCAAGCGCGCGGAATCGCGCCCAGTCAAGATCGCAGGCGCACAGCTCGATGGTCTGTAGCGGTGTGACGGAGGAGCGCATTGCCTCGTTGAGAGCTTGGATACCGTCCATGCTCAAACGAGCTTCATCAATGACGATCGAGGTAAAGCCCTTGGTGAGGGCAAGGGCTTGGTAGTCGCGAGCGACGGCATCGCCGGCTGCAACAGGGTTTCCGATCATCTAGTGGTTGATCAGATTCGTCAGAAAGGCGCTGCGTGCTGATGAGGTTGTACGCAAACGTACCGGCTCGCGACTCACAAGGTACCGGGGGATGCCAAGCTTCGAACGGACCCAACCCAAAGGCCGATCGGGACAGTCGAAGGTCGTGCCCGAGTCCCGGAACCACTCGATGACACGGTAGCAGCGGTGCTTCTGGGCGGCGGCGATAGCTTCCTTCGCGGTATCGGGCGAGATGGGGAAGCCAAAGTGACCGTACGCGCTCAGCAAGTCGACTCGCCCACGTCTGCTCGCATCCTCAACGTCATGCTGCGAAACTTGCGCTCTAATTGCAACCGTGACACTCGGGATGCGCGCTTGAGGCATGACGCGAGCGTACTCGAGCATGGCATCAAGCTCGTCGGTGTCGTGTAATTTAACCGCCTCGACGAAAATTTTGGCCACGAGCTCAGGAATCGCAAGTTTTACGCGTTGCATAGAGTCCATTTGCTTCATGTGAGGTTTGGGGTTCGAGGTAAGGGCCCGTTTGGTTCCGGGGTGAATCAGGTGGATCAATCGATTTTACACGGTCCGGTGTTCACCCAGCTGAAACGTGGCATTTTCACCCCGTCGCGTTCATCGCGGCGTTTGGGTCGACCCCCGGATGAGCTGAATGGAACCCTCGTCGCTGAATTGCCCGTCTGCTCGCCCCCGAAACCTTCAGGCTGTGCTTCCCGGCCTATATAAACGCTGTTTTCCTTCGTGGGGCAGCTCGACCACCACCGGCGAGTACTCGCACCTCGAGCAGGACGGCAAGGAGTCTGGTGACGTGGAAGGTGTCGATGGTCAAGACGACGCGGCCCCCGCCAGCAAGCGCAGCCGCACTTCGGACAGCAGCTCGCGTCGCCTCTCGGACTCGGAATTCCTCATGGGCATCAAGGAGGTGTTCCAGAGCGTCGCGACCGCCGACTCCAAGCCCGTCCTGACCGCCGCACTTGAATGGGTCCAGGACGCGTACAACGACAATGAAGAGTACCAGATCGACGTCGCCACCCGCCTGACCGAGGATCAAGCGCTTCGCGTCATGGCCGTGTCCGAATCGAAGCGCAAGCGCATCCTCGAGATTTTCATTCAGTAGCTCACTCGCACATGTCCCCCTCCCCTCGCGTTGCTTCCTGGCCTTGTTCTCGCCCATTTGTGTCCAATACATCTGGCTTTGTGTCCATCGTATCTTCAATCGTTACCCTTGGCTCGAAAATGACGCGACTCGTTGAGAAACGCGTGGTTCGCAAAGTGTCTCACACGTCACGTGATTGATCGACGCGTCTCCACCGATGCATTCTGACCTCAGCGACGCGTCAAATCATCTAGAATCGCTTATATAACATTATAGTACTTGACAAATCAGTATATTACAGCATGCATGCGGGTACAACAATTATTTCGCGCCTTCAAAGATGGGTCCCACGAGCGGCCATGACGCGCCTGTACTCGGTCCAAAGAACATTTGCGACGCGGTTCCGAAGCGAGATACCGCGCTGACGAGCTCCGTCCAGCGAGGCCTCGAGGACAGCGGCCTCGTCGTCCTCCTCGTTCTCGTCGTCCAGGGGCTCGCGCCCACGCACTGGCGCCTCACGCGCCGCGTCCCGCGCGCGCCGGAGCTCCGTCTCGGCGTCGCGAAAGAAGGCGTCGCCGCCTTGGTTCCACTTGTTGATCATGTTGTGCAGCGTGCAGAGCGCGTACACAAGCTTGACTTGAGTCTTGATTGGGTAGGCCGCGCCAATCGAGAGGACGCGGAACCGCTTCTTGAGCACGCCAAAGATATGCTCAATGGAGTTGCGGAGCGACGCGTGACGCAGATTGAAAAGCTCTTCGCGGTTCTTAACTCTACGTACGTTGGTGAAGCAGATGAGATGGCGCCAACGTGATGGTCATGGCAGTGAGAACGTACCCATCCTTGCCGCGGGCAAACTCGCGAAGATGATAGCGGGTACTGCGGAAGGGCACGATGATGGACGTGCGGTTTGCGTAGCCGCCGTCGGCGAGGTAGAAGCGGCCGGCGGGGATCTTGAACCCACGGGCGAAGGCGTCCGAGAGCACGCGCGAGTCATGCGCCTTGCCCTCCCACCCTGCGAGAACGTAGGTGAAGTTCAAGTCAAAGTCGCAGGCAGCGAGGACATTTGAGTATATGGTCCCCTTGCGGTTTCGGAACGAGTCGTGAAGCTTAGTGGGCACAACAAACGGGATGTGCGTTCCGTCAAGCGCGCCGACCGCGTTCTGGAACGGAGCGTATTTCGGGTCGTGGGCGATGCGCTCATGCACGGGCGTAGAATCGGACGGCTGGACAATGAACTCGGGCATCAGGCGGTACAGAGCGTCGAGCACTTGCTTCAGAACCCTGGACGCGGTCTCGCCAGAGATTTGGAACCGCTCCCTGAGGTTGCGGTTGGTGCTGCCCTCGCCGGCCATGACAAGAAAAACCATGAAGCGCGCCTCGACGGACAGCTCGCGGCCGTCGGCGAGAAGGCCACGGTCGCGGAACAGGCGGCAGATGGCCTTGAAGGTCTCGCGGGGCATACGGGCGATTTCCGAAAAACGCGTTTCGCTGTTGCACGTCAGCAGCTCTTGAACCCACGACTCGCCAGAAAGCGTGGACGTGCGGATAGGCTCCCACGAGCGGCGCTCGTTGCGCGCAGCGAGACGTCGCAGGAGAGCGAGGGCGGCTGTGAGCATTAGGCCGCGCAGCTTGCGGTTGTATCCCTTGTCCATGTTGTTTGAGGGCTCGAGAACACGATGCGTGAGGTTAGGTGTTGATTCGTTGCAATAAGCGCGGCTGCAAAGAGGTGGGAAAGATTTTATTGCGGGGGGGGGGGGGGGGGGGGCGTTCATCCAGCGGGGCGTTTGGTTCGCACGGCCGCTGAGATGAACGGGGGTGAGGTGAAACGTGGCAACTTTTTCAGCTGATCCACCTGATCTGAACCAAGCGGGCCCTAAGAGAGTGAGTGCAGCGACGCGTGGAGCGGAGAGTGTCTGGCTGCAAGCCCAAGCCTCGCGGTTATGATCACGACCCGCTGCCGCCTCCGTCGCCGCTGAACGACGTTTCTTACTACTGGCTCACGCCCGTAAAGTTCTCGATCTATATTCGTCAAGGAAGCATTTTACTTGAGCTTCTCAGCGACCTCGTCGCAGAAGGTGGCCAGGTTCACATCGCGCTCGCTGCAGCCGTCCGCGTCGTGCGTCGACCACGTCACCTCGACCTTGTTGTACACGTTGAACCATTCCTACGTGACAAGAGCGGGGTCAGCGGGGTGATCACGCGAGTAGCCGCGATCGGGCGGGCAGTACGCACAGGGTGGTGCGCGGCAGTCTCGGCCTTGAGGGCGATCGCGGACATAAACTGCCAGGCCTGGTTGAAGTCGCGGAACTGGTACGACTTCATGATGGCGTCGCGGCGGGGCAGCTGGTCCTTCCACCCGCGGGCAAAGAGCGGCGCGAGGGCCGAGGCGCGGTTGGCGAGCTTGGTGATGGTCATGGTGAGTGCAATGCACAGAGTTACATGAACTGCCGGTCAGTTTTGAGGCTGTGAGAGGGGAGAGATAGAGGGAGAGGCGAACGATCGGCGAAGCCACCCCAACGCGTTGTGGGCGCCACGTGTCGGCTCGACGCGTCTCCGCCCTCGCGTCGCGTCCGCCGTTCTGCAGGCCGCCTTTCTCACCGCGGAGACTCTTTGGAAGCCCTAGAGCTGATGTAGCACCATGCAATTGCACTTGGATCTTGCGATATGGACGACCGCCCATGTTCCGCGGAACGCCGATGCCTTCGTCCCGCTGTACACGCTGCGGACCAAGGAGTCGATCACCGACCCGCTCGAGGGCGACTGGTTCGAGCACTGGCGCTCCACGCGCGGTGCAGCCCGCCGAGTGACTGAGCCATCCGCCCTGCTGCCCGCCGCTACCCGCCAGACCCTCGCCAACCTGGAGGCGCACCTGACGAGCGATCCACCGCTGTGTCTGCTGTGGCACGACGAGAACACGGTCCAGATCCCGCTCTCATCCGGTCTTCTCGTGCGTCTTATCATCCACGGCGACTCGAATGACTTGTCCGCCGTCGTGCTCGACCCGATGCTTGCCAATGTCGTCAACCCGCCGCCCGCGCGAGACGGGCCGCAGGCGATCTACTCAACCGCTTCTGCGACGACGACCGCCGCGATCCGAGGCCCCGTGCGGTGGTCCGGCGCTCACATTGAGCCGCACTTTGTCGTCGCCCAAATCGCGGGCGAGGAGAAGATCCGGCTCTACTACAACAGCACGCGGCACAAAATTATGAATCTCGAACAGAATCCTCGCGCGACCATGGCCGCTCGGGTATGTTGCTCTCGAAACCGTCTGCCGCGGTGCGTCAACTGACCCGCGTATCGTACATCTAGCCCGAGTTCGTGGACGTACCTTACCCGCACGCCGAGCTTTCGCGGTTCCAAAGCCACCGCGAGCATCTTGCCGTCATCGCCCAGCACAGCGTCCAGCTGTACGAGCGCGTCGAGCGCGAGGGAAGGTTCGCTGCTCCCATGCCATGCCACCACTCAAACCCTAACCTCGTCCGACCTAGGATGCTTCTCAAGTCGACGGGAACAATCCAATCCGCGGACCCGCTCGCCGTTGTCCACCTCTCGCTCGGCTCCACCCTCATCACGCTCGTGCACTCGACTGGCATCGGCGAAGCCTGGGTCCGCGGCTACTCGCTCACCAAGGGCACCTGGACCGAGCTCGACGCGCGCGGTCCCGTGCTCAGGCTCTCGAGCGCGATTACGGCGTGGGCCGCGAGCGCACCGCCCGCGTCCGCCGAGCACGACGGCGAGCGGCGACACGGCGTGACCTCCATCTACTTTGGCACAGCCACCGGCGAGCTCTTCCACCTCTGCGTCACCTGCGAGACCGACCACTTGTCGTGGAACATTGTCGCCAAAACTCCGGGTCCCGAGGCCGCGCCGTCGCACATCGCCGTCCATCCGCGCGGCGTCGCGACCGCGGTCGTGTACCCGTCGGGCCGTTTGTCCGTGTTCGACCCGCTTCTTCGCCCCATGGATTGCAGCCTTTCCGGGTCGCTCGCTTCCCGCGGCCGTGACACGACCACACCCTCGCCCATCGACCTGCTTCCGTCGCTCGCATTCCGCTGCCCTCCCGCGCTCGTCTCGTGGTCGCCCGAGCCCGCGGCGACGCGGCACGCTTACTCGCGCCCGGCTGCGGCGCCCAACTCGGCGCTTCTCGTCGTGTTCCAGCGTGGGCCCATCGTCAGCGTGCGCATCGCCGCGCCGCGGGCGGCCCTCGCCTCGCTCATCGCCTACGCGCGGCATCTCCTCGTCCGCGGCCACTGGAACCACGTCCGCGACCTCGCCACCGCATGGCCGCTCGTCTCGCCGGGCCACATGGCAGACGTCGTCGTGCTCACGACGCTGCTGTGGGACGACACGACGTGCCGCCGGTCCCGCGGCACCGCAGCAGCGGCGGAGCAGATGCAGGTCGTCGAGCTGCTCCACCGCCTCGCGCAGGCGACGGGTGAGCCCAAGGCCTGCTCGACCCGCGTCACCGACGACATCACGGCGCTCGCGCGGTGCGTGCTCTCGCAGCTCGCGGCACAGGGCAACATCGAGGCCGCCGTCGTCGCGGCCGCGCGGCTGCCTGGCACACTCGACGTATCGGACCTCCTGCACAAGTTCGCCGTGCTCGCGTTGCAATCGCCGGGCCAGACGTGCCGCGGGATCGCGGCCGCCGCGCACCTCGCGTTCCTGCGCCGGTGTCCCGGCCCGTACCCGCCGTACCTGTCGAGCGATCCAGCGGCGCGCGAGACGGACGACGGCGAGGCCGTGGCGGCGATGACGCCCGAGGACCTCGTCGCGCTGTACACGGACCGCGTGGCGCCGATCGCGGACGGCGCGCGGCCCGCGTTCGGGATCGACGTCAAGCGGCTCGCTGCGTACCTCGAGGCGTCTGGGCAGCACGACGCGGCGCGCCGGTGGTGGCAGCAGATCCGGAACGACCGCGACGCGAGTCGCGCGGTGGCGCGGATCGATCAGGTGCGCGGTGGATTGTGCGAGTAAAAAACATCATGTTATTCACCAAAGTCCGAATGAATTCCCCTCAATCTTGGGGTTGGCCAAACGCGGTTTCGTGCATGAACCAGAAAAACCAGTCCTTTGGCACCATCGACAAACCGTGCATTTGAAGGCACTTGACGCTGCCGAGTCGGATACACGTCTGCAGCATGAGATACGCTCCGAAAACGCCGATTGGATTCGTGTAGATGCGCAGCGTCTCGAGCGTCGAGGGAAGGGCTGGAGCGAGAACCTTGACACCATCATCCGTGATTTCGTTGTGCGCCAGGTTAGGAATTTGAGATGGGGCGGGATCACCGTGACAAGCGCCGCGAGATCGGTGTCGTTCAAATGACAGCGGGCGAGCGTGAGCTCGCGAAGAGTCGGTACAATGTAGGGGGTCCAGAACGAAATACAGCCAGATGAGTGAATGGCCCATTCCAAGTCAAGCAAGCACTTCGAGCGCGGGAAAGCGAGCAAAGTTGGTGGCCGGGTCAAACACGGCATCAAGACCTTCGTCATAAGGATTACCGGGTTCGCCAGTCAGTTCCACGTCGAGTTGGGTGAGCGTGAGACGCTTCAGGCTCGGGAGATCGCGGTGAAGAAGCGCGTTTGCGCCGAATACGCCAAACTTGCAATCGGTTGCTGTGAGGCACTCGAAGGTTCGAGGAAGGTGATGCACAATCGCGAAAAAGCCGTCCGACCCAATTGGATTTAGCGACACGTCAAGCGCTGTCAAGTTAGGGGGAAGCCGACGAGCGAGAGCACGCGCACCGTCGCGAGTTATCAAGTTCTTGGAAAGCGACAAGCTGCGAATCCGAGGTGGTAGGTTAACGACAACCGTTTTGACACCCACGTCTTTTAGCTCGCACTCGGCGAGTGAAAGGTCGGTAAGAAGCGGAGGTAGTCCATGGACCAGCACCTCGAGCAAACCGTCATCAAGAGGGAAACCCCGAAAGCTTAGAGAAGTGAGAGCCGACGGGAGAAAGTGAAGGTGAGCACGAAACTGCGGAGACCGAAAGTATTCGTCTTCAATGTAAAGCGACGTAAGCGATTCGGGTAGCCACTTGCCCGGGAGAGGGTCGCAATAATCGTCAAGGCGATTATTTCCGAATTCCCGAGTCCGGAGCGAATCAGGAAACTTGAGCGCCTTGAAGCGAGTCCAGTTGAAATCGCACCCAAGCAGGGACGCAGTCTTGATGGGTTGCGCCGAGCTGGCCATGGCTTGGTTAAGTAGGTCGATGCCTTCCATAGTCAGGCGCTGGTGGTACAAATTCACCTCATCGAATCCATCGACTCGCGCAGAATCCAAGAGTTTCTGGGCCTTCGTGTCCCCTTCCGCTGGCAAGGTAACGGGCGGCTAGAGTTGAGGAGAAGCGGCCCATATCAATCAGTACAATCGTTCATTATGGATAGCCAGGGGTCCAGGGACACTCCTTTTCAATACAAAGGGGATCCGTACCCGATATTCATAGAGTGAGAGTAGACCAAGCGCGAACAGAGCCCAGGTGGGCCACAGAAGTCCCGCGGTTTGAAGCGGGAGCTGCGACTCGCGCCACCAGTCGAGCACACGAAAATGTCGATTTTCAGCTGCCTTTTTTGAGCGCCGCGGAAGTATGTTCGAGCGACATGTTAAAGTGGCGGCGGTACTGCAGCAGATCAGCGCGGCCCGAGATGGTCGCCTGGTCAGCCGAAACGCGAGAGATTTGGTTGCAGATGGCGATTATAACGCCGGGGATTTGCGCTCTTGGCGCCACACGAGCGTACTCGAGCATGGCGCCGACCTCGTCCGGTTGGTGCAACTTCACCGCGTCGACGAGAATCTGGTCCAAGAGCGCCGGAATTGCAAGCTTAACGTGTTGCATAGAGTCCATTTGTTTCATCATTTGAGCTGCATCCATGGCTACGGGGGAAGCGGCGATCCAGCGTCCGCGATCGCTTCGTCTCAAGCCGCACTGCGGGACAGGTTGACAGGAGTGGCAGCCACCATCGGCTGACCGCGTTGCGACGCGTTTGCCGCGAGAAGGCCATCGTGCGGTTTACGATGCATTGGCAGGAATTTACTTGAAACCATATGGACGCTTTGTATCTGGTCTTCAATCGCGGGCTCAAACCCTCCGCCACGTGCGGCATCAGCTCACGCGGGAGACCTGGACTGCTGCGCAAGCGGATCGAGTCGGCGACGCGCTTGATCGCGATCAGGTAGTTCGAGAAGTGATTGCCGTGCAGTCGGAGCAGATGCTTTAAATATGCCTCGATTAAGTTCAGAGTATGAGTGCACGCGCATCCTGCCAGGATCGCCGCGTCCGCAGCAGTGCGGTTGTGCGAACGCTCTGAGGGGCACGGACACGTCCTCCCGGTCGAAAAGCGGGTGATGTGGTACACCTTGAAGGTCGCGGAACGTGTGCGTGAAAAATGCATCGTCATCCGAAATGTTGCACTGAGCAACGGATGTATTTATCAATCGCGACACAGCCGTCCGTCTTCACTCGTTTTCGTCGTCGCCGTCGCCGAACGCCGTTTCCAGCATGAACCAGAACGGAGACTTGGCAGGGATTTGCGAAGAAGTGTACGCGTGCATGCGGGGCTTTGCCCAAGCTATAGTGACCGCGATTTTCTGCTCTCGTTTCGTCACGTTCCAGTCACACTTTTCTCAATGACATCACTCCCCGTGTCGCGTTGCGCCACTTCGCTTCGGCTCTCGCTTCCGCTCCGCTCCCCTCCCGTTTGCTCTCCTTAATCGATGAAGCTGAATTACTCTATGCAATGGATCTCATAAATCATGAAATCGACGGCAGGCTGGTCCCGTCTCTCCTGCAGCGTTTTGGGTGGAGCCCGCGCAGCGCAGTGCTGTGCTGTGCTTCGTTCGACCGTTGGCTTGAGTGTTCCATTGGCATCTCTTTCGCACTGTCCTCTTCAGGCTGCACGAGTGCTGCTTAAGCGAGCTTGTGAGCGGAGAAGCATGCCGCAGGATGCTTTCACGTTGCCTGAGCTGCAGTGCCTTGTTCTCTGAGGTGACCCAAGCTCGAAATTCTTGCTCATTGTGTCCTTATCCTTCCCCTGCTGTAGATGGACTCGCTATTCGTGCGCCGCCGCCGCCGCCGCTATTACTACACTGCCGTTGTGCCCGCCAGGCCTAGCGTTGCGTCGCGTCCTGGTTACTTGCCGCGGGACTTTGCGCTGAGCGACGCGGAGCGACGAAGCCGCGTGAGCCCTCGCGACGAGTAGCTACTCGATATCTCCTTCTCAGCGGTATGAGGTGCGAGCTATGTTCTGAGCAGAGCACGCAGCTGACTTCGTTCCAGCGCAAGCACGCGCGGCTCCATTGGCTGTGCTGCTCACCGCTTTTGTTCATGATCGCTGCAACCTGGCCGGTGGCAGAACGCGCTATTGAATCGCTAGAACACCTTGTCGGCGAGCTCTATTTGATGCGCGCTGCGAATCATCACGACGTTCGACATTGATATGCTTCCCATGCAATTTGTGCACGTCAACCACCGCGCAGCTGAAGGCGAGCGAAAGTCAGCTGAGCAGGCCGTCGCGGCCGCTGATGCCAGCTTCTCACCGACAGGCGTGCGTCAGCACGAGCTTGACAGTCCTCCCGTTCTCGAAGTTTTGCGTGAAGTGAGTATTGTTGCATGAGCAAGTTTTGCCAGGTGGGGACGAACGAGACGAAGCGCTCCGCCCATGCGTGCATCATGATGCACACGATGTTGGTTAGCGCTGACGCGTCCCACGTCGCAACGAACGTCATCCCGTGGTCCGCCCTATCGCGCGTCAACCTTGCGCAACCGTTCCACAGTAGGCCCGCTTCATCTGAGCGCTCTTGGTCCGTTTCTGAGAAACCAAGCTTGCTCGAGGCCTAAAACTAGATTGTGGCATGCGATGAACACGGTCACATTGTCGGCTGGTTCCTTAGATGAAAGCTCGTCGCGTTGCGGGAGACCATGGGGAAGTTGAGTCGCTGGAAGCGCGCGCTAAGTGAAGGAAGTAAAAGCGACCCGGTTGGCAACCTTCAGTTTGCTCCGTCCCGTCCGTAGTCAACTTAATCCAGCTCAACAGCAGGAAGGCGAGCAAAAGCGAGAGAAGTAGGCGTGTCGGGACAGCTCCAACGCGCGGTACTGAGGCGTCGCGACCCTTTCTCTCGTGTCCCTCCATTTAACGCGGATCCGAAGCACGGTCCCAGTCAGCGCTGCTGCACCTGAAGCGAGTTCCTTGTGTTCCACTTCATAAATCATGCAGTTACTTGAACCACGCGTCCACAACGCGTCCGTTGCGCTGAGTGATCGCTGCGAGAGGGCAGTTGGGCAAAGCCCCGCACAGTTGACACCCGAACGGAGTGAGTGGTGGAGGTACTGGCAATTTGAAAGTCCTTGACGCCGATCCGGATGCACGTCCGTAGGATCACGTGCGCGACAAGCTCGCCGTTTCGGTCATAAGAAAGGGAGAGCGACTTGAGCGTGGAGAGGAGACCTAGGGCGAGCTTGCTTGCCCCAACCTCAGTAAGGCGGTTCCGGGACAGGTCAAGTGTCTCGAGCTTGAGCGGCATGGCCTCAACAATCGCAGCGAGATCGCTGTCGTCAAGGCATGACCGCTTAAGAGAAAGCTCCCGACGACTGGGCACGAGAAACGGGACAATGAAGCGAGCGTGTCCTGGCGACCCGGCTGCATTGTCCATGATCAAGTTCTCGAGGGCAGAAAGTCGGGGGAACGGCGTGACCGGATCAAAGGCGACCTGAACGACGCTATCAGACTCGCTCGTCTCAACATTGGACGAGGCGGAGTCAGTCAGCCTACTGAGGTTGAGGAATTTGAGGTTGGCAAGTCACGATGCAGCAGTGTGCTGGCGCCGAGCGGTCCAATGTCACAACGCGATGCGACGAGCCGCTCGATTGATTTCGGGAGGCCGTGGACGATGGCAAAGAACCCCTCTGGACCAATGTAAATACCGGCCACGTTGAGAGTCGTAAGGGTACGTGGCAGGGCACGCGAAAGCGCAAGTGCGCCATCATGACGCATGCCGTTGTAGGAAACATCGAGGTCAAGTAATCCAGCGGGCAGACACTGCGCGAGTTGCTTGATTCCCGCGTTGTAAAGTGGGTTCAGTTTCAAACTAGTAAGCGAGGACGGCAAAGCGCGCCTCGCTCCCGCGCCGCTGCACCCCCGCAGCGGCACACCCTGCTCTACAATACATTCTCCTCTCACCCCGCTCTGGGTGAGGGTACCGAAGGAAGGAGTAGAGATCCCTGAATAGCTGTACACGTCCCTGACAAGCTGTACCGTGGCCTCCTCGCGTTGTCCTTCGTCACTCAACAGCGCAATGACGCGTTTGCTACAAGAAGGCCCCTGCGCGGATCACGATGCACGGGAAGGATTTCTTTCTCGCGAAGAATATTGTGGCAACACGTCAATCAAACACATATATTTCATAGACGATCACAACGCTCACACGCGCCCAGACTCAACGCCCACTTGATGCGATGCTCTGGCGGCGGCCAAGTCAAACTCCGTAAGAAACTTGTTTGTTTGCTTTGCGGTTAGCTTTGCGTTCCCACTGTATGCGCTCAAAAGCCTGGGTGAGTGCGTTTTCGCCGCGTTCGCCCATCAGACTGCCGTCAAAGCTAAGGAGGCGGAGGGTAACAGGGAGGGCAGCAGCGAGCCTCTCCGCACCGTCGTCCGTGATGTAGTTATTGGCGATATCAAGTTTTTCGAGGCGGGGCGGCATCTGGTTGACAAGGACATCAACTGCTCCGTCGTCGATAAAGCAAGAACTCAGAAACAGGTTACGGACCGTTGGAACAAGCGCTTGCTGAACCAAGTCAAAGGGATGAAGGTGAAGCGATCCACCGTAGCAAGCCAGCTCGGATTGGTGAAACCGAAGGTGAATCGTGTCAGGATCAAACGAAAAGTGGAATCGGTTGTTGTAGAATTGACCGTTGCTGTCAATCGGGTCGTTAATATAAACTCGATCGCTGCACTTGAGCGTCTTGAGTCTGGGCAGCTTGCGGTAGTAGATGGCCAGGGCGCTGACAAGTGTGATGGCAGACTTGTCCGCGTTGAGGTACTTGATTGAGGCGGGCAGGTGTTGGACAAGCGCAATGAGTCCGCCCGACTCAAGGCAGATATTGTGGGAAACGTCAAGAGATTTCAGGTTTGGAGGGAGGAATAGTGCGAGTGCCCCGGCTCCATTGCGACCAAAGTAGTTCCCTGAAAGGTTCAGATCGAGAAGCCCGACAGGCAGGTGGCGAGCAAGGGCAATAACGCCCAAGTCCCCGAGCGCGATTCTGACAAGGTGAAGCTTGGTGAGAGTCTGCGGCAGGACATGAGCCATCAGTTTGATCGCTTTGGATCGCATGTCGCAATCTTCGATAGTCAACGAAGTCATCGCTTGAGGGAGAAACTGGAACTTCCCATCATAAAACGAAGCCCTGAGGTTTTCCGCAAAGATATGCAGCGACGTGAGAACGGCAGGCAACCAGTGTGCCGCTGTGCGGTCGCAGCCATCATGGATGCGATTGTGGCCGACTCGGAGCGAGCGCAAGGTCGGGGGGAACTTGATCGCCTGGAACCGCTTCCAGTTTAGGTCGCATGCGACCAGATCCACAGCGGTAATGGGAAGCACCGACAAGGTCATGAGGCGGTTCAGAGTTTGAATCCCCGTCTTCGACAATCGTTGAAATTGCAAGCAAACGGACTCGAGGCCCTGAGGCTTCGCCAAGCGGACAAGGTACCCGGCGGTGGCGTCGCCGGTCGCCACGCGATTACCTGGCAGCGCTGCCGCATCCGCAGACCCCTAAAATATGTGAATGGAGGGTGTTAATCTAGTTCCGTCAACTTCGGAGACGACGACGTCAATCGCACCAAGCCTGAGTCGCCAAGCGGCGGAACGCCAAGCAGGACGCGGGCCCAGAGAGCAGTGACAAGGCCGTGCTGAAGCGGGAGCCCAGAATCCCGCCACCACTTGAGAGAGCGATAGTTTCGGTTGTCCGAAGCCCGTTTAAGCGCGTCGGCCGAGTGTTCAAGCGATAGCCCGCAAAGACGGCGGCACCGAAGGACGGCTAGGTAGCCGTGCTCGGTCGCGGCGTCAACCGATACACGAGCGACCTTTTTTCGGATGGCCGGGATGACATCCGGAATGTACTCGCGCGGCATAATGCGAGCGTACTCGAGCATGGCGCCAGCCTCTCGCGCGGGGTGTAAATTCACCGCTTCGACCAGAATTTGGTTCAGCAGCTCCGGTATAGCAAGTTTAGTGCGTTGCATAGAGTTCATTGGTTCCATGGCGTTTGTGTGGGTTGCATTGTTCAAGTGGGTCGGTGGTTGAGCGCCCGCCGTCGCGACGTCTCTGGCTGATCGCGGGACAGGTTGACAGCTTTGGCAGCCCGAATCAGCCGACCGCGTCGGGACGCGTTTTCTGCGCACGAAGGTGGTCTCTCCCAATCGCTCTGTCTCGAGCACCCACGTGCAGACCTCGTATAGGAGCACTTGCCCGGCGTCATGAGTACACCCTCCAGATTTGGGCAAGTGATAGCTAGCCGGGTCGCGCTCGTCCAAGTGTTGGCGACCTTGACCGCTCCATGCCTAAAGAGTGACGAATCAAGAAATTGTGTATCACTTACGAAATCATTCACTCAACAAGCCTTCTTGCCATCGCCATACACGGTCTCAAACATGAACCAGAATTCCGAGTCTTCGGGAATTCTCCGCATGCCCTTCATCCCGAGCTTGGTGACGCCGATGCGAATGCACCTCTGCAGGATCGCGTAGGCAGCGAGCTCGCCAAAGAGGTTGCTGTCGAGGTAAAGCGACTTGAGCGTCCGGGGGAGCGCGGGCACAAGGCGGCATGCGCCAGCGTCAGTAAACCAATTATGGGAGAGGTTGAGCACCTCGAGCTTGGGCGGCATCGCCTTGGCAATTGCAACAATAACTTCTTCATCGACGTCAGCCCGGCTGAAATCGAGATGACGAAGACTGGGCACAATGAGCGGGACAAATAGTCGAGCGTTCCCCGATGGGGCCACGAATTGTAAGCTCAATAGTTCGAGCGCTGGAAGGCGAGGAAACGAGGTGGCCGGATCAAGGGCGAGTTGTACAACATTGGCTGGCTGATTTAGATCGACATGGGGCGCGTCGTAGCCGCCACGGCACGAGGCAGTCAGGTTGAGATACGTGAGCTTTGGCAGCTCGCAGTGCAGGAGCGCACTGACACCAAGCAGGCCTATCTCGCAGTGACTCGCGTTGAGCTGTTCGATTGACGAGGAGAGATGGTGCACGATGGCGAAGAATCCGCTCGGGCCAAGGATGTTGCCTGGGATGTCGAGCGACCTCAGCGTCTTTGGGAGACAACGCGCGAGATTCCGAGCTCCATCGCGTCCCATGCCATTGTAAGATACGTCGAGGTGAACGAGTCCGGCAGGAAGACGCTGAGCGAGAAGCGTGATTCCTTCATCGCCAAGCTGGGTCCGTCTGAGGCATAATCTGGTCAGCAAGGGCGGCAAGCTGTTGAGCAGTGGTCGAAGAATGTCTGGCGTGAGCGGACAACCTTCAATGGTCAAGCAGGCGAGCGAGCGTGGAAGCATCGTGAGCCGTGCAGCGAGACTTGGCGACAGATAGTTTTCGAACTGGAGGGAAAGCAACAAAAGCGAGTCGGGTAACCACTTGGCGTAAACCGGGTAGCATCCATCGTCAAGCCGGTTGAGGGCAAGCGTGAGCGAGCTGACTGAGGGCGGGAAGTTGAGTGCCTTGAGGCGGGTCCAGTCGAGATCACAAGCGACAAGTTCCACTTACTTGACGGGCAGCAACGAAATGGACATTGCCTCGTTCAAGTACTCGATCCCGGCCTCGGTAAGTCGTGACCACGCCACGGAGACGGACTCGACGCCTTGCGTGCGTGCAGCGTGGGCGATGTTCTGCGCAAGTTCATCGCCCGAAGGTGGTACCGTTACAGGGTCCTAGAGAACAGCGTCAGTCAAGGTTTTCAACTCATGCGACGACTCGAATCTTCGCACCGGGCGAGTGAATCGGTCACGCGGAAGCCCAAGGAGAACCTTTGCCCATGCGCAGATATGGGTGTGAGATCGCGAAGGAAAGTGAAGCAGGATCCCCGAGTCGCGCCAGAACTCGAGTACACCGTAGTGCCGCTTCTGAGCAGCGTGCGCCAAGGCCGCTTCGCGAGGCTCGAGTGGCATGCCAAAGCGTTTGCGGAACCAGAGCACTTCCACGAGCCCTTCCTTGGTCGCGTCGGCGGCAGAAACTTGTTCAACTTGCTTGCGGATCGCCAGCATGACGCCCGGAATCTGCCCAGCCGGCATGACACGGGCGTACTCGAGCATCGCGCGAAGTTCGCGAGGCTCATGTCGCGCCACGGCTTCCACCAAAATCCGCTCGATCAGCTCTGGGATTGCGAGCTTGACACGTTGCATCAAGTTCATTCGCTTCATCATGTGCATGAGAGTACAGTTGAGCAGCGCGAGCGTTGGACGCCTCCGATCGACGCCTCCGATCAACTGCGGGACAGTTTGACAGGTTTGACAGCCCAGCACAGTTGACCGCGCGGCGACGCGTTTCTCGAGTTTTCGAATGCCACAACACCCCACATCACTCCGTAGCGCTTGTGCGCAAATACCTAGATTTTATGCGCTCTCTGATCTGGACCGTGGAGCCTCTCCCTCATCCCTGCAGCTCGGAAGCACAGCCTTGAACATGTATCGAGCTGAGGAATCCTCCGGAACTCGCGACTGCAGCCAAAACTGCAGCGCCGTGATCTTGGTCTGCAAACGCGTCTGAAGGATTAAGTAGGCGCCGACCTCGTCGATCAGGTTATTCTGGATGTGAAGCGTTTTCAGCGTCAGCGGAGGCGCGGGCGCAAGTGACAAGACGCCAGGGTCTTTAATCTTGTTGTCGAACAGCTTGAGAAACTCGAGTTGCGGCGGCATCACCGCAGCCAGCGCGGGGACGTCATCGTCGATGTGGCAGTGAGGCAAGTGGGGCTCGCGGAGTGAGGGCACAATGTACGGCGTGATGCGCTGGAGAGTGGGCAACGCGTACTGCCCGTCGTTCAAGACCAGGATCTCGAGCGCAGGGAGGCGAAGAAACGGTGTCCCAGTATCAGAGACAGGGTCAGCCGAATGGACTTGATACTCTTTCATGTCCCCGCGAGCATTGCCGCTGAGCGTCGGGCGACTTGAGTCGGTGCCAGTTGAAAACACAAGCGACAAGCTCGACAGGCGCGGCGGGCACGACGGATGAGGGCATCGTTGTGTTCAAGTAACGCTCAAAGTGGGTCGCGAGCTCTACAAAATGCTGGCATCCTGGGTCATGGCCAACAAGGCGAGGTCAACCACAAAGGGATGGATCCCTGCTGGGCAGGGATGCACCGAGAACGACGTCCGAAAGGTTCAGTGAAAGCATGGGAACGCCAAACCGGTTCAGATCCCTGAGGCCGCGGGACACCCAACAGGATCCTCAGCGACGCACTAAGCTCGGACCCGCCTTGAAGACAAAGCGGAACCCCCAAGTCGCACCAAAACTCAAGCACGCGGTAATGCCTAGAGTTCATCGCGGACGCCATAACCGCCGTAGTGTGCTCAAGCGACATGTCAAAGTGCTTCCGACACCGAAGCAAGTCCACGCGGCCTAGGATGGTTGCTTCATCGGCAAAAACGCGCTCAAGGATTGCTCGGATCGCTGGCACGACTCCCGGGATCCGCGCAGCCGGCATGACGCGAGCGTACTCGACCATGGCGCCAAGTTCGCGGGGGCCGTGCAAGTTCACGGCCTCAACGAGGATTTGGTTGATGATCTCGGGAATCCTGAGCCTGACGCGTTGCATAGAGTTCATTTGTTTCATTCGCAGATCTATGGCCTGACGGGAAGGGAGTGGTGGAGGGAGAGCGAGTGGCGGCGACCTCGCGCTGGTCGAAGCAAGGGAACTTGCTCGAAGCACGCGTCGAATACTTCGCGACCTCGATGCAACAGCAAGGCTATTTTGCTCACAACAGCAAGATCTTCTCGCATAGTCAACGAATTGCCATATGTATTAGGTAATCCGCTAACGACGACTACTACCCCGGCGCCCATCGCCCTCGTCGTCCCACGTCCGGCGGCGACGGCGCGGCGACCGCGAGCGCGAGCGAGACCGAGATCTCGACCGGGACCGACCACCGCGATCGCGTCGAGTGTTGCGCGACAAAGACCGGTAAGGCGAGTGAGACCGGGAGCGCGAACGACGCGCGTCGGACCGCCGGGCAGCGGGCGAGCGAGACCGCGAACGGGAGCGGCGCGACTCGGTCCGCCGAGCAGCTGGCGAGCGGGACCGTGAACGCGAAGGTGACCGGCCGCGGCGCGGCAGCGGCGGCGGCGTGGGCGGGGACCTGGTATCACGGCGCGGGGGCGACGGCGGCGACCTGGAGCGCAGCCGAGGATCGCGGCGGCGGCGAGGGGATGCTTCCAGCGGCTGCTCGCGGCGGCGAGGCGGCGATTCCAGCGGCCGCTCGGACCGTTGCTGCGGCGACGGCGGCTCGTCGCCCGCTGGGCGCCGCGGGAATGCGGGGCGAGGCGGGAGACTGTGGTACTCGTTCGCGGTCGTGCGGAACTCGCGGGCGGGCTGGATGCGGCGGAGCGCCTCCTGCTCGCTGTGGACCTGGTCGTGGAGCGCCTTGATCTTGGCGTCAATGAGCTCGGCGGGGATACCCTCGGGGGAGTTCTGGGCCGAGACGAGTTTCTTCCAGAGGTCCTTCATGAAGGCGGCGGTCTTGTCCTCGAGGAACCCGACGAGGTTGATGTGCAGGGTGCGCGGGTCGGGGTCAGGGGAGTCGAGGTACTCGAAGACCATCTGGGCGACAATGTCGTCGTCGATGCCGAGCAGCTCGACGAGGCGCGCGTCGACCCACTCGCGCATCACGTCGAGGTTGACGCGCGACGGGTCGACGCGCGTCGCGTACACGGACGGGAACTTGAGCGTGCGCAGCAGCTTGGCCTGCTTGTCCGTGAACCGCGCGTTCTGCCCGACGGCGGTGCCGCGCAGCGACATGGTGGCGGCGTTGCGGGGAGTTACGGTGTGCGAAGATGCATGCGGCGCGGTGCCGTCGTCGTCGTCGTCGTCGTGGTCGGAGGAGGTCTCCTGGCGCACCCTTGTCGCCGCCGCCGTCATCATCACTGGCCTCGCTCTTGAGACACGCACACACCCATGAATCCCGCTCCATGACAGCGACCACGACTTCTTGCATGCCCCACGGCGCGCCCATCCCCGCCACGGGCAGCAGCGCCGCCGCAACGCGCCGCGCGAAACCCCTGGGCGCGAGCGTGTCGTTCCTCGACCCGCCCCTCTCGCCGACCTCACCACCGCCCCTCTCTCCCGGTTTTGACCTGGCCTCGATCCTGTCGGCGTCTCCGTCGGAGCTTGCGGGCGGTCTCCCGGCGCTGTACCCGGTGGCGACGGCGGACGCGGTGCAGGCGCACCTGGCGGCGCTCGGGTACACGTCGCTGCCGCGCGACGTGGTCGAGGCGCTGGTCGAGGACCTCAACGACCCGGCCAACCTGACGGTGCTGACCGATGACGAGTCGGTGTCACCCGGTTCGCCACCGCCAACGCAGCGGCTCCGCGGGCTGCCTGCGGTCGAACTGTCCACGATTCTCGGCGACGAGGAGTCGTGGCTCAGCGGCAACGCGGACCTGGCCGACGCCGAGGACGTGCTGCGCGACGTGCAGGCACGGGCGCGGTCGCCCTCCCCCGTCCGGCAACCCGAACCCGAGCGGCGGCGGAGGCAGCGGCGGCGCAAGGTCGCGCACGTCTCTGTTCCCGAGTCCTCGTTCACGACGGCGACGGACGCGTCGGATACCACGTCGCTGACGGCGTTGACCGACTACGACGACTACAGCGTGACCGAGATGGGCGACCTGTCGTCAGTGGCGGCGACCCCGCTCGAGCGGCGCGACCTGGAGCGGCACCTGGTCGAGATGGGGTACCGGCCCGAGGAGCTGGCGTCGGAGCTCGTGGACGAGCTGGTGGATGCGCTCAATGCGAGCTTTCTCGGTGGCGACGAGGAGGAGGCGAGCGAGATGGCGCATAGTGTTGCGCGGTCCGACTCGCGGTATACGGAGCACGAGGGGGAGGAGGAGTGGGACCGGCGCGGCGAGCAGTCGCACCATCATGACCATCACCAGCAGCGGCAGTACGAGCAGCGCGAGGAGTGGGACTCGCGGTACGAGGACTCGCGGCACCACGAGGGCTCGCACTGGCACCACCACCACCACCACGGCGACGACGACCGCAGCGAGCACTACGACGAGCCCTCGTACCACCACCACGACGGCGACTCGGTCTGGTCCGCCGCGCCACCACCGCCGCCACAGTCCACCCGCCCATCGCTCTCGCGGTCGAGCTCGTCGCAGCGACTCGGCTCCGTGTCGCGTCTTCCGCCCGCGTCCGCGAGTCCATCAGTCACATCGGCCGCCTGTACGTCCCTTCCCCCCACCGCCACTCGCCCCGCCGCTAACCTCCCAGCACCCGCTCCCCGTGTAGACGCGCGCATGGGCCTGCGCCCGCCGCGCAACCCCGCGACGGACCCGGTGGCGCGGTACCACGCGTACGCGCGGGCGTGGGCGAGCTCGCCGTTCCTGTCGCGGCGCGAGAACCCGCGCGGCGTGGCGCTTGCGCCGCTCTCGGCGCCGACGTCATCCTCCTCGTGGTCGGTCGGCAGCGGCAGCAGTACGGCGTCGAGCGCGCGGCCGCGGCAGGAGCAGCTGGTGCGGGCGATCCAGGAGCGCGTGGCGAGGGCGATGCGCGAGCCGTGACTCTGACGGTGGCACAATACACTCTGAACCGTTTCTGACTCAACAGCCCAACGCGTCGCCGTCGTCGCCGTCGACGCGAGAGGGCCGCGGGCCGCACGGGTCGCGCGCGAGGCTTGCCTTCCCGGCCGCCCGTTTCTCGTTTGGCTTCACCGCGGCGGCGCCCGCGCTCTCACACAGCCGGCGCCGACGACGACGCTACGCACCGCTACGCATCAACAACATCCTGCAACCTGTTCAACCCGCTACCGCGTTGCTGCCCTCAACGTGTGCGTCATCGTCGTCATCATCGAGACGCGCGGCGGTTCCATCGCTCACCCTCCCCATCCTTCACCGCGTAGTCCCTGACCTCTCTCCCCTACTACCGAGCGTGAACGTCGCCATGCTCGCGCCACCACCACCACCACCGGCAAGAAGGCCATCCCGGCACCCCCGCCCCCGCCGTCCGCTCGCGCCCCTCCTCGCCGCCACCGCCACCATCGCGACGCTCGCGCTCCTCCTCCTCGCGCTCCCCTCCCCCGCCTCCGCGGGCGGCGGCGGTGGCGCGTCGCAGGTGATTGCGCCGGTCGGCCCGGTCCCCGACGCGGAGCTGTGGGTGGGCCCGACGAACCGGTCGATTCCCGCGCGCGGCGCCGCGTTCGGCCCGCGCCCGCCGCCGCCGCCGCGCCCCGCGTCGCCGCCGTTGCAGGACCCGATCTTTGGCGGGGATAGTGACGGTGATGACGAGACGGGGGAGGGACCGTTACCGATTGATGAGCCCGAGCCCGAGCCCGAACCGGAGGAGATGCTCGGCGGCTGGCTGGTCCCCGTCGGCAACGTCGACCGCGGGAACCACCACGGGTGTGTGCCGCTGCCCGGCGGGTGGAAGGTGCCGGTTCCTCCCACTGCCGCCAACAACACGGACCCCGCGTCGCCACCGTGGATCGCGGTCGTCCAGCGCGGCGGGTGCGCGTTCGTCGACAAGGTGCGCGCGATGCAGCGTTCGGGCGCGTCGGGCGTCGTGGTCGGCGACGAGGACACGGGGCCGGGCGCGGGGCTCGTGACCATGTACGCGGGCGGCGACACGTCGGACGTGACGGTGCCCGCCGTCTTTATCGGGTTCGCCGACTACACGGCGCTCACTTCCGCCGCCGTCACGGAATGGGCGTGGCTCGTCGGCGACGGCGCCGACGACGACGCGTGGACCGTGGTCGACGTGATCCTGGCCGCCGTGGTCGCGCCGCTGATCCTGCTCGTCGGCGTGTACGCCCTGTGCCGCGCGTGCGTGCTGAGCGCGACGAGCGGGGGCGGGAATGGGGGGCCGTCGGGCCCGCCGCCGCCCGCGACGTCGCCGCGCGTCCTCGCCAGTCTGCCAGTGCGCACCTTCTACGCGGCCAAGTGCCACGAGAACGACGCGACCATGTGCGTCATCTGCCTCGACGAGTTTGTCGACGAGGACGAGATGCACGAGCTGCCGTGCACCCACCGGTTCCACTGCGCGTGCATCGAGACGTGGCTGCGCGACCGCAAGAACGTGTGCCCGATCTGCCGCTTCGAGCTCGTCGAGGAAGAAGACGAGGATCTCGAGATGGGCGACGTGCTCGTGCACGCCGACGCGGCGGCGGACGCGGATGACGACGACGATAGCGATACCACGCCGCTCATCCAGCGCACGCCGGGGAACGGCGGCGTCTCGCTCCCGCGCGACCACCCCGCGCGCCGGTACCAGCAGCAGCTGCAGCTCGCCGCCGCGGCCGCCGCCGAATCGGCCTCGGCCTCGTCTTCGTCGTCGGGCGCCGCGCACCCGGCCTTCCACCACCCGCACCCGCGTCCGCCCGGCATCGCCGACGCGACCCCCGCCGCGACCCCGACGCCCGCCCCCGCGCGCCCGTCGTCGGCGCCGCCCGCGTCGCAGTCGACGGCCGCCGCGTCGTCCGCGCCCGCGATCCTGCACCTTCCCCCGATCCCGATCCCGCTCCCGCTCCCGTCGCCGCCACAACTCGTCCCCTCGGACGACGCCGAGGAGGCGGTGCAGGTCCCGCTCCCCGCGTCGCTGCCCGTCTCGGAAGATGACGAGAGCGGGTGGGAGGACGAGGCGAGCGTGTCGCTCCCGGCGTCGCTGCCCGTGTCCGAAACGGACGAGAGTGGGTGGGTGACCGAGGGCAGCGAGGAGGGCGTCGCGCTGCTCCGGATGCGGGCGGGCGAGTGAGCTGCGCGGCGCGGCGCGGCGCGCAGGCCCGCGCGAGTGTGGTTGTGGTTGGTTATCATCAACAACTTGTACAGTCTTCCTTCTCTCAGTCTATCGATTTTCTCTTTTCGACTCGAGGACGCGTCGCGATATCATGTGAGGACGCGGCGACCTGTCTGTCTCGCCGTCGCTGCCCGCTAACCTCGCCCTGCACCTCGCCACGGCCAAGTCGATCAGTTCGAATTTTGGGGAGAAGTATTCGCACCGACAACAATACAGAGAGAACACGCACGCAGAGGAGATGAGGGGAGCACACAAATAAATCAATGAGAATGAGAACACGCGCTAAGAATACCACAAAAAGAAACTAACGGAAGCCGAGGCACCCAGGCCTCTCTAATAACAAGTCAAGCACTTCCATCACCACCAACCCTAGTGCTGCCGCGACGTCGTGAACATCTGCCAGTACGTGGCGCCGTGGCCCGAGTTGCTCCGCTGGACCCCCGCCTGTTGGCGCGGCGACGGGCTGCGGTGCATCGCGAACACGCTGTTCGCGGACGCACTCGCGGCCACCAACGGCGCGGACGTAGCCGGCGTTGGGGTCCCGGGCCGCGACGGCGTCGGCGACGAGAGCGACGACGCGGGCGCGGAAGCCGTGCCGCCGAGGAGCCCGCCGGTCCACAGCTTCGGGGAATCGAAACTCCCGGTCCGCGCGGTGTTGCTGTAGAAGTCGTCCATGGACGGGCGGTGGTGCAGCGCGGGGCTCGGCGACGCGGAGGCCGCGGGCGTCGCCATCGCGTTGCCCGCCGCCGAGCTCGTGGCGGGCGGCTTCTTCACGCGCGACGAGAACGTGAGCTGCTGCGCGATCGCGGACGAGGCGGAGAGGGACCCGTTGGACGGTGCGGGGGAGACGGTCGCGGAAGAAGGCGCGAGCAGGTCGAGGTCCAGCTCGTCCTCCTCCGGGTGGCCCGCCGGGTGGTGGTACCCGACGTCCAGGTCCATGTCGAAGGCGCCGCCGAAATCGCTCGCGTGGTTCACGGCACCCGTCGTGCGGGACGCGGCGGCGACGAGGCCCGCGGCGGCCGAGTTGCGGTTCGAGGAGGAGGAGGGGTCGGCGTACGGCGGGAAGTTGGACGGTTTCTGGTGCGACCGGGCGAGCGCGCTGGCCGCCGCGCCGTTGGCGCCGGCGCCGGCGCCCGCCGACGACATGTGGCTGGACCCGTAGAACGACGAGGCGAGCGAGGTCGACGGCACAAACGAGCGCGACAGCGACCCGATGGGCGCGCCGGGGGCCCACGAGTAGCCCGCGAAATAGTCCTGGAGCGAGGCCGAGAGGTCGTGGGACGCGGGCGAGAGGCGGGGCGACATGGCGGTGAAGCACTCTTCGAAGTTGGACAGGTCGAGCGGGTTGCGGACCTTGGGCACGTACGGCGCGGCGACGCGCTTGTAGTAGACGTCCTCCCAGCTCACGCCGGCGAAGAAGGGGTGCGACTGGATATCGTGCGGTCCGCTGGCGCCCGACCCGAGACGGCGTGCCGGGTCGCGCTCGAGGAGCCGGCCGAGGAAATCGCGGGTCGCGGGCGGCACGTCGTCCGGGAACTCGAGCGGGTCGTCGAGCACGCGCTGGTACATGGTGGCGTGGTTGTCGGCCCAGAACGGCGTGACGCCGGCCTGCATCTCGTAGATGAGCGTGCCGAACGACCACCAGTCCACCTCGAACCCGTACTCCTCGTTGCGCAGGATCTCGGGCGCCAGGTACTCGGCGGTGCCGGCGAACGTGTTGGTGCGGCGCGAGCCCGACGAAGACGAGGAGGATTTGCTGGTGCGGAACATCTTGGACAGGCCGAAATCGGTGAGCAGGATGTGCCCGTCGGGCTGGAGCAGGATGTTCTCGGGCTTGAGGTCGCGGTACACGACGCCGAGGCGGTGCAGCTCGAGCATGCCGAGGACGATTTCGGCGGCGTAGAACTGGACGCGGGGTGCGGGGAACCGGCCGAACTTGGCGAGCTGGGTGGCCATGTCCCCACCGGCGACGAAATCGAGGACGAGGAACAGCTCGTTCTCGGACGTGAACGCGTTGTGGCACTGGATGAGGAACGGGTGGTGGATCTGGGCGATGGTCGACAGGATCTTGCGCTCGGCGAGCGTGTGGTTGAGCTCCTTGTGGACGATGACCGACGACTTGGAGATGGACTTGAGCGCGTACAGGTTGGACGACTTCTTGTGGCGCACGAGCAGCACCTTGCCCATGCACCCCTTGCCGAGCACCTGGATGATGTGGTAGTCGTCGACCGTGACCTTGCGCTTGCGCGCCTCCTGCTTGGGCTCGTACTGGACCTGCCCGGCCTGCAGCTGGTCGTACACGTACTGGACCACGGCGTGGTTGATGCACGCAAAGAACCATTTCGTCAGGCTCGGCAGCCGGCCCATCATGGTCGCCTGGTCCAGCAGGTTCTTGTACGCGGGGAACAGCGTGATGGCGACCGCCACGTCGGCCACGGTGAACCGCGCGGGCAGCAGCGACGGCTGGACCGCGAGCGTCGCCTCGAGCGAAGACAGCGCGTGCAGCAGCGCCTCGCGCGCCGGGTCCACGTCGGCAGCGACGTACGGGATGAGCCCAATCGCCGCGTACAGCCACGTGGTCATGGGCGGCGTCAGCGCGTTGTCGGCGACGCGAAGGTAGTGCGCCACGGCCGCGTGCTCGTCGGCCGTCTGCGGGCGCAGGTGCGCGAGGTCGGGGGATGCGGCGACTAGACGGGTTTGGGGGGATGTTAGCCGTGGGTGGGACGAGCGAGGAGCGGGCCAAGCGTACCAATCTCGGCAATGGCGCTGGTATCGTAGAGGCGGCACGAGTCGGGCTGGAAGGGCGCGGCGGGCTGCAGGGCGGCCGGCCCGCCATTGCCGCGGTGCGAGGATGTCGCGGCCGCCATGATGGGCGCGGCGCTGGCGGCGGCCGGCTTGAGCGACATGGTTGAGGGTGTTGAGAACGGGTTACGAGAGCGAGCGAGGAAGCGAAGCGTTGACGACGACGACGGGTTCGTCGCTGCGGGGATATGACGGGGTGGCACTGCGCGCTTGAGGTCCGTGGAGCGCAGTGCAGCAAGAGAGATAGCTTCGTGGTGCGCCGGCGAGGGCAAGGGATGGGGAGAGGGTAACTGGTGGAGAGAGAAGGAGGAGGAGGAGAAGTGGCGGCCGGTCGCGGACGGACGGACGAACTTCGGCAGGCCGGGACGGGAGGGGGCCGATGCGAAACGGCGGCAGGAGCGAACAAACGAACGATGCGGCAGCGGTGTTTGAGGACGCAGCCCACTGTGCTCGAAACGACGGGTCGGAAGGTGAGCGATAAGCGATGGGAGGAGGGACGCGACGGCAGCAGCAGACGCGAAGGTCGAAGGTGAAGCGCCGGCCCGTGCGACCAGGCAATGAACTTGAGGCGCAGCAGGGCGGGGCAGGGCGCGGAGCGGGCGGGGGCGGAGGAGCAACGCACCGGTGGGCGGGCGATGACGACGATGGCGGATGGGCGCGCGGACTGCACCAGCGACGCGATGACGATGAATCCTCTCTCTCTTTCGGAGGACACAACGGGAGGCGCGCGACGAACGAGCGGCGCCACGGCGTATTTACGTCTCTGGCGGGGCGCGCTGAGTGGTGGTCCAAGCCCGGGGCCCCGTTTCACGCCCGCCGCGGCCACGCACGCGCGCGTGAACGACGCGTCTATCGAAGTGACGCGGCATCTGCGGGATGACGCAGCAGCAGCGGGTCGAGTCAGCAACGGACTGCGCACAGCGCAGGCGGTGGTGGCCACGGTGGGCGCGCGATGGGCGCGCCATGGGCGGTGGGTCGCGACCGCGGCGGCGAGACGAAGACGGGCGGTGGCCGCGATCGCGATCGGCCGACGGCCAAGCGGCAAGCGACCCGACGCGTGGGAGCAACCAAGTCCCTTCCCTTCGCGCGCGGTCCCGCGCACACGCGCGCGTGAAAATCTCTCTGCTCGCGCGCGTCTCTGTCCGCACCCGCAAGCAAAATGGATTACGCTTTCACCTCGCAGCGCCGATCCCGTAGCAGTGCGCGAGCAGCGTCGCGACCGTGTTCGCCCACCTGTGACACGTCGGCGGGAGCGCGGCGGTGCACGGCCCGCGAACGCCGCAAGGGGGCGTGTTCCGCACCGCGACAAACGCCACGTCCGCTGACAGGTACGCGGCGAGGTACGCGCACGTCAGCGGGACCAGCAGCCCGCGGTCCGTCCCGTTTGATTGCGCGATGAGGTCGAGGACGCGCGCAGCGCTCGCGCCGTTGGTGTTGACCTCGCTCAGGTCTAGGTACGCCAGGCACACGAGGCCCGTCACGGTGGCCAGCGTGCGCGCGAGAAGGACCACGAGGGGTTCGCGGAGCCGTGTGCCATCGTAGTACCCGGCGCGGGGCATGGACCGAGGGCGGCAGCAGCGCGTGAAGAGGGTGCGCGAGCGGAACAGCAGACACGCTGCGACGATGCCCGCGGAGACGGCGGTGAGGTACTTTTTGCTCGCCTACACCACGAGAATCAGTCGCTGCTCGTGCTTTGAGACGTCAGCGAGCGTACCGAGTTGACAATGATGAGCCCGACGACGAGGATCAGCGCAAACACCTTGACCACCTGGTCGGCCATCGAGTCGAGAATGTCGATCTTGGCCTCTTGCCCGACGCTCGCCACGTACATGGCGAGCTGCCGCTCGCGGCTCACCTCGCCCTGCTTCCACAGAATGCACAGGAACCGGCCCGTCCGGTGCACCCGGTTCGCCGCGTTGGTGAGCAGGATCGCGGCCATGGACGCTTTGCGGGAGGTCATTGCCGGGAGAGTGCGGAGGTGTGAGGGAGAGCGTACCCATGACCACAACAAACGACAGCACCGACGCAATCGCGTCGTACCCGAACTGGACCGCCGTGGCCAGACACGGCAGCACGAGGAAGAGCAGGATCGCGTTAAACAATAGGAAATGACGAAGCGAGTCGCGCATCACGGCCTTTCCCTCCTCGGCCTCCTTGCCCTCGTCGCCCGCAGGCGCCGGCGCGACCACCGGCCGCGCGTAGTGCCCGGGATACCCGCGGTCCTCGGTCCTTGACCGCTGCGCGTGCGCGTACGCGCGGTCGACGGCCCAGTGCACGAACCGCGCGAGCGCCGCGTCCGCCGCTTTCCCCGGCGCGGCTACGAGCGCGGCAAGCGGCGACGAGAACTCGCCCATCAACACCGCGCCCGCGCCCGCCGACGCGGGGCGCACCGGCACCGACCACAGCCACACGACAACCCTTAGCCCCGTCCGTAGCACGCTGCGAGCGAGCGCGAGGCACACGGACACGTAGAGGGCGATTCCGAGGGGTAGCGGAAGCGAGTCGTCGCTCACTTTGAACGCGAGGTACCCGACGGCCACGACGACGGAGAGCGTGACGGTCGCGAACATGACCATGCCCGCGAGTAGGATCGCGGAGAGAAGCGCGTGGACTGCGCCCCGCCAGACGGAGGAGCGGTGGAAACGCGTGCCCGTGCGCGGGCCGATGTAGCTGCGGCGGTCAGGGCGGCGGCGTGGGGGAGCGGGGAGGTCGGTGATGGGGATCGCGATAGATGCTGACGGTGCTGGGTCCGGTTTGCTGCTGCCGGGTTGCGCGGCTTCGGCGCCGAGCGAAACGGTTGAAGCAGCATCGAGGACGCGGTCGCGGCCGACAGCGGTCCGCTGCGTGGGCGCGGCGGGGACTTGCGACGGCAGTAGCAGCTGGTCGTGCTCCGCAGCTGGCGGAGGGCGTGAGGAGCTGTTGCCCGCTGAGGTCATGGTAATGCCCGTCTAGTTCTAGCTCGCTAGAGTTTCATGCAGCTGCAGCGAGCGAGCGGCGGCCATCGCCTCGTGTTCGTTTCATAAACTTCATCTTGCGACGCAGCACGAGGGCCAAGGAGAGCGCGAGGTCAGCGACCTGGTGCCGCCCACCCCGTCATCCGGCGGGGCGGGCGTGACGCGCTCGCGGGACGCGAGACACCTCAACGCGTCGTGTCTCGCATCACGTCCGACGCGTCTCTGCTTCGCGAACCGCGACGCAACGCGACGCGCCGCACCAGGTTTCGTCTCCCAGCTCTCTGTCAATGCCCTGCCCAGCGAATCAGTCGACGGGAACGACTCGTTCCGAGTACGTTCAGTGGGCACGCGCTCGCGCGAGCAGAAATCGCTGATGTTCGCCACGCGCGGGCTGGGCCGTTGGCATTGCGACAACGAGACAAGGAGGACAGGAAGTCTGAGAGCGATACCTTGCATACGCGATCAGTACTCTAAGGTGAGGGATACCTCGAAAGGACGAAAGAACTCCTCGCAGGTTGTGGCCAGTGCCGATCCGCGTCCTACAACGACGGGTGCTGCAATCGCCTCTCTTGGCCAGCCACAGGCTCACCACCGTGATCACAACCACCGTATCATCAACCACGCACGCCAAAATTGTCGCGAGGCAGCACTTCAAACGCGCACCACAGGCCATGTCCGCGAAAAGGCGCGGGAGACGTGCGGGATCCCACGGTCCCTGCTCCGAACTCAAGCACCACTTTGATGGCATGTGGTCAAACCTCCACGCATTCGATTAAAATTTATTGATGCAGCCTTAAACGATGGGATTGACCGAAGTAAGTGATCCACGGCCGCCGCGCACGCTCACGGATTGCATTCGCTAACCCCCCGCGATCATGGCGCGCGCGCAGCCCGTCTTCATCTGGAGCCCGGCGAGCGCGCTCGCCGGCATGACGCTGCTCATGTACTCGCTCGCGCTCGTCACGAGCACGCGGCTGTACCTGAGGACCAAGACGCGGTACTACGCGATCCTGAGCGGCGTTGCCCTGGGCCGCGTGTACATCACGATCGCGTTGACGGCGACGTACGCGTCCCCCGAAATGTGCCCCGTCGAGTACTCGCTGATCGCGACGCTCCTCGAGGGGATCTGCGGAAGCGTGTTTGTTTGCTTGAACGTGCGACGGTACGCGATGCGTCGGCAGCAGCGAAATGGTTCGTAAACTCACTCGCGGAGAGCAAGTATCCAGGCTGTACGTTACGTGCTACAAGCGGTATAAGCGCGCCGTACAGATCCTCCTCTTCGGAGCCGCGGCGGCGGTCACCCTGCTCGCGACCTGCACCGTCTGGTACCTGACCCTGACGTGGAACTCGTACTTTGCCGCGGCCGAGAGCAAGGCGGCCAACGAGGCCGTCTACACGTGTACGCACTTCCTCGCTAGCCTCGTGCCCGACTCACGCTGACCAACCACACAGCCTGGTTCATCGTCGACTGCCTCGTCAACTCGAGCATCTCGCTGCTCTTCGTGCTGTTCCTACGTGACCTGACCGTGGTCCCGGCCGGCGGCGTGACGATGCGGTCGGACATGGTCGGCCTCACGCGGCACATTCAGTTCCTCCTGCTCGGCGAGGTCTCGCTCATTCTGTTCACGACGATCGGCCGGTTCGTCGACCCGGGCTTCGATCCTTCGTGGTTCACGTATGCGAGAGTGCCGCGATGACCATCATGGCCATGGGCGCGACGACTCACTTCACGCGCGTCCGTGTAGCTTCTTCTTCGCTGACGCGGTCCGCCTGCGCATCTTCAGCTCGTGCGTCCAGCTCATCAGCTTGTCAGCGCGTTTTGGTAGCCTAACCTGCTTCTGGCGTGTAGTTTCCTCGATGGCCTCAACCGCGTGATGAAGAACGGCAACAACTCGCGGCGCCCGACCACCGCCGACTCCTCGTCGAACTCGGCCTCGGCGTCGCGCGCGTCCAAGGAGTCGGAGACGATGGCGTCGTTCAAGACGGTGCCCGCCCGGTCGTCGAACACGAACGAGGGCGGGATGCCGTGATACTGACTGCAGGTGCGTCTGCACGGACGGTTGAGTGATGGAATGCGTGATGAATCGGACTATCAGTTGACCCATCGGCCGCGCTCGGAATAATAGCGATTTCGATGGCCGCGCGGGGCAAGTCTATCTCGTGCACGCCGCGAGTGGAAGGCCGTGTCCCTCGCGCCGGCCGATGCGGCTCCGCTCACGGCTCGCAGCGGCGGCGAGTACGATTCAGAAGCGCGAGAATCGCCGGCGAGTAGCTCATTGAAGCGGGTTTCGGCACGCGAAGAACCGGGACGGGACCGCGACGTAGGCGTGGGGGAACTTGGGACGCGGACGCGGATGCGGACGCGTACGCGACGCGTTGCGCCACGCATCAGCTGACTGTTGTCTCGCGTTCCGTGCCGCCGTGCCGGGTGCGCGCGTCGCGGGGCGAGCGAGCTCACCCGAGCTAGCGTCCAGCAGTCGGACCGCGGCTCGCCCACTCATCGTCGCACGCGGGAGACTCGGTGATCAGGCAGGGCGTCATCCATTTTCGTTCATGTATTTACACACGGGGATCGTCATCGTCATTGGGCGGTAGAGGGGAAGAAGGAATCACGACATCGACCTTAGAACACGCCCTGGGCGAGCTCGCGCTCGAGCTCGGGGTCGACACCGGGCCGGGGCCCCGCGGCCTCGTCAACGACGGCCTTGGGCACCTGGCGGGCCTGCTCGATATCGGGCGACTTGAGCCCGTCGCCGCGGTGTGCTCCGCCCGCGTGCGCCGCCCCCGCGGCAACCGGCACGGGCGCGACGATCGGCGGCGGCACATTCGCAGCCCCGCTGCCCTGCTGGCGCTGCGCCTTCCAGGACACGACCTCGCGGGTGATGAGGGCGCGGATCTCGTCGATGGTCTTGGCGTTCTCGAAGGCGAAATCGAACTGGTGCGGGTGCGCGGGCTCCTCGTCGGGGTCGTGGTACGTGGCGAGGTACGGGTGGGCGAGGGCGTCCTCGACCGTGATGCGCTGCGCCGGGTCGAACTGGAGGAGCTTGTCGAGGAGGTCGAGGGCGAGCGGGGTGGCGCGCGGGAACAGGGTCTGGAACGGGATGCGCGGGGAGCGCGGGAGCGAGCGGATGTAGACCTGGGCGCGCTGCGACCCGACGCGGCGCAGGGTCGCGTCGTCGGGGGTGCCGAGCACCGCCAAAATCTGGTTGAGCTGGTCCACGTAGTCGCGGCCCTTGAACATGGGCTTCCCGCCGAGCAGCTCGCCGAAGATGCACCCGACCGACCACATGTCGATGGCCTTGGTGTAGCACTGGAACGACAGCATGATCTCCGGGGCGCGGTACCACCGCGTGGCCACGTACTCGGTCATGAACCCGCCGTTGGCGTCGGGGTCGTTGGAGAAGCCGCGGGCGAGGCCAAAGTCGCAGATCTTGAGCTCGCAGTCGGCGTTGACGAGCAGGTTGCCCGGCTTGAGGTCGCGGTGCAGCACGTTGGCCGAGTGGATGTACTTGAGGCCGCGGAGGATCTGGTACACAAAGTACTGGAAGTGGGCGTCGGTCAGGGGCTGCTCGGACCGGATGATCTGGTGCAGGTCCGCCTCCATGAGCTCCTGGACGAGGTAGATCTCGTTGTAGTCGGCCATGTTGCTGGGCACCTCCATGTCGAGGATCGACGTGATGTTCTCGTGGCCGTTGAAGTGGCGCAGCAGCTTGATCTCGCGCAGGGCGCGCTTGGCCAGGATCGTCTTGTCAAAGACTTTGGTCACGCGCTTGATGGCAATGTCGTCGCCCGTCTCCAGGTTCTTGGCCGACGACACGACGCCGTACGCGCCCGACCCGAGCTCGCGGATCAGCTGGTACTTTTTCGACAGCGCGGCCGGCGTCGCGGGCGGGGCCTTGGACGTGGACATGGATGGCATTGGGGTGGGTGGGGGATGGGTAGGGGGCTACGAAGTTGGGCGGGTGCAGCGGGTCAGCGTCGTAGCTCGTCCATGCGATTCCATCCAAGCATACAGCAGCTCAGCAGCAGCGGCAGCAGCAGCACGCGTCGAGCAGCGAGAGCGGTCCGTTGCAGCAACTGGCGAGCGGTGACGGGGGTTGTCCGGCCAGCGGGGTGAGGGGGGCAGCGGAGCAGAGGCGAGCGGCGGTGAGAGCCGCACCGAACGCCGCGCGTCCACTCACCACACGACGCGTTTCATACTCGGCTCTCGCGGGCTACGGGGGTGATGAGACGAAGAACGTACGCTGAACGACTACAGCAGCACACACGGGGACGAGAGCAGAGCAAGCTATCGGGAGGACAGGTGCGGTGGATCCGATCGGGCAGGCCGGGCAGGGAGAGGAGGGCTGCGTTATGAGCGAGGAGCGACCGGGGTGCGGGGCAGCAAGGCACTCTATCACGGCGAGCGAGCGGGCGGACGAGCGAGCAGCAGTCGGTCCGTTGTTTGCATGCGCGCGGGACACCACTCGGCGCGGCGGCGGCGGCGCGGGCGGGACGCGCGGCAGTGTCTCGCACCCGCCGCGTGATCAGTGTCTCGCACCCACCCTCGACGCGTCTTCTCGTGTCTCCAAAGCAATGTATCACTTCGCGCCAACCCACCATCACATGATGACGCACTCGGACTCCTTGACCTTGGACTTGATCCTATCGTAATCCGCGCGCCGCTCGATGAACTCGTACACGTCCTCGACGCGGAACACGCCGCCGTACCGCGCCTGGTCCTTGACGAGGGCCTTGAGCGCGGGCATGTCGGTGACGACGAACACGTTCGACAGTTCCTTGAGCGCGCGGAACATGCGCGCCACCTCGCCGTTGCGCAGCGACTCGGCCCACGCGTGGTACGCGTTGAGGTCGCACATGAGCCGGAACCCGCCGACCACCGAGATGCGCTGCCGCCGGATGTGCTTCGAGAGCACCTGGAAGAAGCGCGACCCGACTTCCGCCAAGAAGACGGACAGGATGTTCTTCTCGGCGCACGCGCGCAGCATCTCGATGTGCTTGTCGAGGCACGCCACGGACATGCGGCACGCGTCCGTCGGCCGGGTGTCGGTCATGACCTCGTCGGGCGGGTCGAAATCGCTCGGGTGCTGCTCCGTCGACAGGAGGAACTCGGACTGCGCCATGAGCGTGAGCATGGCGCGGTCGAGCCCCGTGGCGACGCAGTCGTCGATCACCTTCTCGAACTTCTTCTTCTCCTGGATCGAGTCGGACAGAAAGTCGTTGAGGTTCACGTACTGCGCCATGTCCTCGGTGAAGTACAGGTGCACCATCTGCAGCAGCACGTCGACGACCTGGATCATGCCGAAAAACTGGATCAGCGGGAGGACCTCGAGGTCCTCGCTCGCCTTGTACGCCGACAGCCGCTCCGTCGCGATCTCGAAAGACGGGCGGATGTGCCGCTCCGCGACCGTCGTCAGCAGGATCGAGAACAGCCGCTCGACGTGCCGCTTCACGTCGCCCGACCGCTTCATCATCACCACGGCGCGCTTAACCGACGCCCGGTTCTGCGTGATCATCGACAGCACCAGGTCCACGCTCAGCAGCGCGTCGAGCTGGTCGAACGCCGCCGTCGCCGGTTTGCCGTCCTCGCCCGCGTCGCCGTCGCCCGGGGACGTCGGACTCGCGAGCCCGTCAATCTCGTGGCCCAGGCCATGCCCGAGCCCGCCGGTCCCGTCGACGGGCGACGTGGACGAGAGCGCGAGCGCCGCCGAGTACTTATCCCCGCCACTTCCCCCACCGCGGATCGCGCGCGCGACGAGCGCCTGCGGCGTGAGCAGGACCGTCTTGACCGACGACAGGACGCGGCGTCCGAGGTTCGGGTCAGGCACCGACACCCGCACATGCCCTCCGGCCGCGCCCTTGGCCGCACGCCGCTGCGCGGCCACTTTCGCGGCCCACGCGGCGAGCGACTCGGCGTACGCGTTGCGCAGGTGCGCAACCTCGCGGTCCATGTACTGCGCGCCCGTGAACGGCGCGAGGCACGCGTGCAGCATGTCCTCGAGGCGTGCCGCGTCGAGCCCGTGGTGCTCGGCCAGCTCGCGGATCAGGATCGAGCAGTGCTCGAACATGTGCGTCAGCGAGGCCAGGAAGACGACTTGGTCCCGCGACTGCGCCTCGCGGAGGAGCCGCGACAGGTAGTCGAGGATGCACTCGTCGAAGACTTTCGAGACGAAGGCGTACTGCGACGGGACCGGGTGCGGGAACACGCGCTTGATGACGGGGAGCTGCGATTCCAGAGTGCGCGACATGCTGTCCAGGTACCGCTGCAGCGGCGAGTCGCTGTCGGCGAGGTGCGCGAGGGATGCCGACTTGGCGGCCGCGGTGGTGGGGGACGAGGACTCGGGCGAGGTGGGCGAGGTCAGGTCGGTGCTGATAGGCCCTGGTGGCGACGTTGGTGGTGGAGCGGCGCCAGAGGTGAGGCCGAGCGCCCGGAAGTTGTCTGTCACGTCCTTGGCGTGGTCAAAGAAGATGGGCGACTTGTAGATGAAGAGCTGGACGCACGAGTCGCCGCCCGTCAGGAAGAAGAGGCACTTGGCGAGCTGGCGCATGCCGTCCATGTCGTTGGTCTCGTACGCGCGGTCAAACGACGACAGTAGCTGCGACTCGAGTACCTGGATCCCGGCGTGCACGTTTTCGTTGATCTACGGCGCAATGTCAGTGACCGCGGGCCGCGGGATGGGGAGGCGAGAGTGGGACGTACAGCGCGGAAATCGTCCGTCAACGCCGCGCGCCCAAACACCTTGACGAGCCCGAAATACGCCGTCTGGTCGACCGTGTCGGCAAAATCCATGACGCGCGCCGCGCCCTGCGCCGCCCCGGCGCGGAACCCGCGGTACAGCGGCCACAGCACCGCGTGGATCCGCCGGAACGTGTCGCGGGCGTTGGTCCCCGGCACGCCGCCGGTGCCCGCGGGGAGTCCCAGGGCGGCGAGCGCGGCATTCGGCGCCGTCGCCGACCCCAGCGCGGGCGCGATCCTTGCCCACGCGTCGCGCACGTGTAGCGGGACGCTGTCGGGGTCGAGCGGGCGCGGGCGCAGCGACGCGGACGTGGTCGGGACGACGGCGGGTGGTGGTGGTGCGAGGCCGGCAGGTGGGGAAGGGCTGAGGTAGTACCAGGCGCGCAGCTTGCGGTCGTACAGCACGTCGTTGTACGCCATGACCTTGAGGCGGCGCGAGCACGCGGCGACCGCGGCCAGCGCGGACAGCGGCAGGAACGAGAAGATGCGCAGCGTCACGTCCTGCGGGAACGCCGCGAGGCGGATTCCCGCGCCAGAGGCGGAGAAGGAGGCGGTGGAGCCCGACAGCCGCGAGGACCCGCCGGGGCCCGGCCCGCTGTGCGACGAGGATGCGCTCGTCGCGGTGCCCGAGCGGTCGCGCACGCGGAGAAAGTCTTGCATCATCCTCGGGTCGTAGGTCGGTGTGTCGGTGCGTGTGATCAGATACGTTGCGTTTACTATAAGGGGTGGAGGGGGCGGGAGAGGCGATGCGCGGGCGACTCGGAAGACTGAAGTGGCGGAGCCGCGGGCGTCTCGCTCCTGCCCGGGCGGGAAAGCGGGCCCACGCACGCGTTCTGCACGTCGGCCGCGGCCCACGTGAGCGGCGAAGGCACAACGCTGCCTGCTTGCGCTTTTCCTCTTTTCAGAGAACGACCTCCGATCGGCCCGCGGACCCCACTTGCTGCAATGAACTCGCTCCTGTTGACCCGCGCGGCCCTGCGCGTCGCCGCGACCGGCCTGCCGCACGCTGCCGCCGTGGCCCGCCCCGCCGCGATCGCCCTCGCGCGCACCCCGATCGCCGTTTGGGCGGTGCCGGCGCGCGGGTACGCCAAGAAGGCGCCCGCGGCCAAGGGCGGCAAGGGCGGCAAGAAGGGCGGCGCCGCTGCGCCTTCTGAAAGTGCCGGCAGCGGGTGGGAGTGGGACTCGTCGGCCATGGAAAAGACCATGGAGGCGCAGGTCGCGCACCTGCGCGCCGAGTGCGACAAGCTCTCGGTCGGCAAGGCGTCGCCGACGCTGCTCGACCGCGTGCACGTCAAGCTGCACAAGGCCGCCGTCCCGCTCGCCCAGGTCGCCCAGGTCACCGTCAAGGATCCGCACACGCTCCTCGTCGTGGTCCCCGAGGAGGAGGCCGCCAAGCACGTCGAGGCGGCGATCCGCGGCGCCGGGCTCGGCCTCAACCCCGTCGTCGAGACCAAGAACACGCTCAAGGTGCCCGTCCCGAAACCCTCGGCCGACCTGCGCGCCGCCATGGCCAAGCAGCTCCACAAGGCCGGCGAGGACGCCAAGGCCAAGGTCCGCGCCGCCCGGCAGACCGAGCTCGCTAAGATCAAGGGCAAGAAGGGCGGCAGTGGGCTCGCGTCGCTGTCCGAGGACGACCAGCGCGCGCTCCAGAACGACGTCCAGAAGATCGCCGACAAGTACTGCGCCGACGTCGACGCCGTCGTCAAGGCCAAGACCAAGCAGCTCACCGGCGCGTAGATGCCGCGCGCGTGTCTCACCCTGTAATACACCCCGTAGCCCTGTCTCACCCGCCTCGTGTCTCACCGTCGACTCGACCCGCCAAGGTCTCACCTGCCGCCCGCCCGACCCGAGACACGCCCGCGAGCACACGCACGTCTTCCCGTGCGGGCCACAGCGCTCGCTCGCCGCCGTGGTCTCGCTCGCTCGCCGCCCTCCTGCCGCGCACCGACCGCATAAGACCGCGCCGCCTCTCCCGCACTCCCCTCCCGCTCTCGCTACGCTATCCACCCGTGCACCTTTGCTCGCCATCTACACACACACGGAACGCATCAACACCATGAACTCGCGCAACACCATCAAGTCGCCGCTCCTCGCCGTCCTCCTCGTCCTCGCCGCCGTCGCCGCCCCGCTCGCGTCGGCGCAGGTGATTGACGGCGGCTCGCCAACCAACGCGTGTCTCGCCGGGTGCAGCGAGGCCGACGTGGCGTGCCGCGCCGCGTGTGTCGGGGTGCCGCATGGCGGGTCGAGCGTGCCGGTCAACACGGGTACGTTGCGCGCGTTTCTTTGGTGGGGTCGTGCGTGTCGCGCGCATGGTCGCTGACGGCCCTCTCCGCGATCTCAAGGCTCGTGCGTGACGCAGTGCGCGGCCGCGTTCCCGCTCGCGTCCGAGGCCCAGAACAACTGCTTTATCGCGTGCGAGTCGGGCTTTGTGATCCCGGGCACGGTGACCGCGGCGCCGCCCGCAAGCAGTACCAGTGGTACGCTGTCGCCCTCGCCCTCGTCCGACGCCTCCGTCATCCCCACCCCCGAGCCCACCGCGCCCGCCGCCTCCTCGGCCACGGCGTTCCCGCCGGGCGGCACCGCGTCGCTGCCGCCGCTGTCCTCGACGACGACGGGCAGTAGCAGCGAGAGCGCGCCCGCCATTACGCCGCCGCCGCTCGCGTCCTCGTCGTCGCAGCCCGCGTCCGAGGGTACGGTCCCCGCCACCTCAACCCCATCCTCATCCGCCCCGAGCTCGCCTCCCACGAACGCGGTCGCGACCGCTACGACCACCTCCCCATCTCCTTTCTCTACTTCGACTCCCGCCCCTCCTCTGCTGTCCGAGACCACTACGACTGCGACTGGGTCCTCACTCTCTGCTGCCCCACCCGCCACAGCTCCGCCCGCCTCCTCCTCGAGTGCCGCGACGACGACGCTGACGCCCTCGACCCCCGCCGCCCCTTCCTCCTCGACCCCCTCATCGTCTTCGGCTTCGGCAGCTGGTGCCTCGGCGACGCGCACCGCGCCCAGTGCCGCGACGGGCACGCGTGGCGCCACGGCGGCGTCCGCCGCGACGCTCCCGGCCTCGACCTCGGGCTCGGGCAGCGCGCCCAGTGACGAGGGCGCCGGCGAGGAGTCGGGCGCCGGCGACAACGTGCGCGGCGGCGGCGTGTGGCAGCAGGTCGCGGCGGCGGTCGTCGCGGGCGCGCTCGCGCTGGTGGTGTAGAAGTGTCGCCAGGTGGGAGAGAGATCATGCACACCTATGTATATACTCGCAAAGTTCTGTATCTCCTCTCTCCATGTCTTCTCGCTGGATGGTGGGTAGGGTTTCGCACAGGGTTCGTCCCTGTCAGGAAATAGCGCGATATTGAACGTCGCGTTGCGTGCGGATCGCTGAGGTTCGCGGTTCCGTGCAGCTCGCTGCAGCTGGGCCTGTGACCGCTCTATCGCACACGCAAACAAAGCATTTTGCGTGAGCCAACAGTTACACCTTAACGTTCAGCTCGAGGAGCGCACGCAACAAGCCTAGAGGGACGCGCTGCGCCACTCACGTGTTGGCCTCAAAACGCGTCTCGCGCGCCGCGTCCTGCGAGAGGGTTGCGTTGCGTGGTCCGGTAGAGAGGATTATACTTGAGGCACCTAAACGCTTCGCATTTGGTTTTCAATCGAGGGCTAAAGCCCCCGCCACGTATGGTGCACGACTGGTGGAGGTGCTGTCGCGTGCGTCCCGCACAGGAGATTTAGGTGATCGAGCTATGGAAATCGTGCTATTGATGGATTAGATGATGGAATACACTACGTTAATACTCTACTGTGTTTTCTGTTTCTTGGCGTTCTGTGAGCCGTCCTCGCCTCCAGCACGTTTCTTGGCCAATCGCCGAAACCTTGCGTTGAGAGCATCGGACGCGCGCTTGGCGACTAGCTTCTCACCCGCGTGCTGGCGCGAGAAGAGAATCGCGTCGTCGAAGAGCTTGGCGATGCACGGGTCGCCTGGTGCGATGGCTGTACCTTGATCGAAAGCGGTCTTGGTCAGCTCGTCGAGCATCTGGAGCCGCTTGTCCTCGGCCACTGCGAGTGGATCCGGCTTCATGGACTTGAGCACGGCTCTTGGGATCGGCTGAAGCACCCGCAGGTACTTTGAGCGACGAAGCCGCGATAACGCCACGTACAGGGAAGCGCCGCTGATGAGACGCTCCATGCCCGCGGGACGCGGATCTGCCAGGGCGATGACGTGCTTGGTCACGCCTTGAACCCCGTGGACCGTCATGGCGAAGGCTGGCACCATTGGGTACTGCTCGATGTGCGCGACGACATGATTAGGATACTTGCTCCTGTTGGTTTTGGTGTTGTTGACACAGAGCGGGAGCGAATCCCCCGTTGTGCTGACGACCCGCTCTCGCGACGTGGAACCGCCCGCCATGTACAGGAAGTCCTTCTTCTCCACGGCAAGCGGGATGACCGTGTCAGGCCACGCGGCCGGCATGCCCGGGAAGCGAGGGCCACGAGGAGCGTCGGGCAGGTCGATTCCACACGTTGAGTGGAGCGCAGGATGGCCGGTACATGTTGGACGCGGTTCGCGTGAACGTGGTGTCGGGCTTCCAGTCGATGTGGTGCACGACGCCAACCGCACCGTTCGCGCATCCCTTTGCTACGCACTGGTTGGTCTTGACGCGCATCTCCATTCCGACGAAGAGCTCGAGGATGGCCGGCAGTTCAGTCGTGGTTTCTGGCTCTCCTCCGAGGCGGAACACGTCCTTGTCGCAGATGGCGACGCGTTCACGCGTGCGGCGCCTATCACGCGGGCGCGTGATGTTGCCCTTGATCTGGAACACGATGCGGTTCGGGTTTGCTGCTGCGAGCCGCGTGTAGAGCAGGTTGAAGGCGTGGCGCGTGTGGTTGTCAGGCGCGATAACCGTGAGTCCGGGCTTCTTGAGGATCTCCTTGAGGACGTTGTTGCCGTTTTCGTCGACCTGCTGCTGAAGCTGGGCGGTCGTACGCGAGTTGATCAGGTCGCACAGCGTGTCCGACGCCTCGACGAGGCGGAGCGCGTCCATTTCGTTGCCCCATGGAGGATCGTCGACAAATCGGTTGCTCTTCACGAGACGAACAGCGCGTGTAGTGCGCCAGTACGCGACCTGGCCTCGATCCACGCGCTCGGGGACCGTCAATTGCTTTGACGTCATGCGCAGGTAGAACGAGTCCGGCGCGTCGTTGAGCACGGCGGGCACCTTGTACAGGGCAGTTCCGTTGACGGGAGGCAGCTGTAAATGATCGCCAGCGAGCATGACGATGCACCCGCCGAATGGTTCGTCGCACCGCCGCAGGAGGCGCATGTTCGCGTCGATACGGCCGAGTAAAGTCGCGTCGCACATGGAGAACTCGTCGATGACGACGCCGAGACGCCCTTTCCACGCGATGGCAACCGCAGGATCGGTACGCAAACGGGCCACGTCCGGGCTGTTTTCTTTCGGCCTTAGCGAATAAAAGAGAACGCGGCGTGGATGGTCGTACCGCCAATGTTGGCGGCCGCGATCCCGGTCATGGCCATGACCATGAGGCACTTTTCCCGGTTCCAGGACGCGAGAAAGTATCGGATTGCATCGACGACGCGCGACTTGCCCGTGCCGCCCGAGCCGGTGAGGATGATCGGCGTCCGGTCCTTGCTCATGGGCGGGAGGGCCGCGGTGCCGACGACATGTTGGACGTCGTCGCGGCCCAACAGGATCACGTTCTGCTCGGCCGAGGCCGCAGCGTCTGAGATACCTGCGTTGCCGCCGATGAAGGTGTCGATGAGCGGCATGAGGAAGAGCACGAACGCGCGGTGCTGCTCTTCGTTGAGGTTGAACTTGAGCGAGACCTGCGCGAGGCTCGCGTACGCGGGCGTGTGCACAGTGCGCTGCTCCTCGTCGCTCCACTCGTCGCCGCGTGTGTCGTAGGCAAAGTTGCTGATTGAGTCCGCGGCTTTGGTGACGAGGAACCGCGCGCGCGCGTCAGGATCCGTTGGCGTGGTCGTGAAGGCGCTGCGCCAAACGTCGACGGCTGGTCCGAGTTCTGGTTCGGGCACGTCGACGGCCATTTCCGGGTCGATACCATGCTGAGATGTGTTTGTCGAGGCTCCAGATGGCACTGCGGGAACAATACCGATCATGGGTGGCTGCCCGGGCCCGGGAACGACAGGTACGGCGCCGACATCCGCAGTCGGATGACCTTGAGCCGCGGCAGCGCATAGTTGAGCCATGATCTTCTTGACGTCAGTCGGCGAGATGGGTGTCTCGAGGTACGGCGGCGGCGGCGGCGCGGCGTTGACATCGAACGGCTGCACGTCGGGGAAGAGCTGGGTGCCCATCATGCCGTGGCCCATTCCAGGGATCGGCGTAGAAGTCACGCTCTCGATGCGCTCGAGGCTCGCCTCGGTTTCGCCGTCGTCGGCCAGGATGCCCTCCACGTCCGAGTTGACGATAGTCGTGTCGAGAACAATGACGTTCTCCGACTGACCGACGACGTCAAGCACGGGTCCGGCTCGCGCGACGCTGACGGCACCGCCGCGGCCGCGGTTCCTCTGCGACGTGAACATGTCGGACTCGTCGGAATCCGACGACGACCCGGGCTTCCCCGGCGACGAGGCCTTCACCTCGGCAGGCGTGCCGCGCACGATGAAGGGCCACGAGTGCAAGCGCGACGGCCGCGAGAACCTTGTCAACAACCTCGCCGCGCACCAGGCCGCCCGCGCCGCGGCAAACGGCGTCGCATCGGGCGCCGCTGGTCACGGTGTGCAGCAGGCCGCCGCCTCGATTGCCGCGGAACCCGCGGCGCAGCAGCTCACGATCCAGCAGCCCGTCGACATCTCGGCCGCCGTCGTCTCGCCCGCCGCGGCGCCCGTGACGCAGGAGCACGCGATCCATCCGCCGGCTGTTGTGTCGCCCGCCATCAACTCGCCCGCCAACACCAAGAACGCCGGCGGCATGAACACCGGCACCAAGAAGTACGGCGGCTTCCCGAGCTGCGCGGACCCCAGTTGGACGCACTCGTTCATCGCGATCGGCAGCATCGACAAGATCGTCGTGGGGGTGCCGGACTCGAACTCCGTGTCGGTCGGGTGCGACATGGACGACGCGGCCGCAGCTGCGGCTCCGACAACCGCGGCGCTCGCGGCGTGCACGCCCGCCGCCATCGGTGACGACCAAGCCGGTGTCCCGACGTCTACCGCCAACGCGACGAAGCGCACGGCGGCGACCGCCGCCGCGGCCGCCGAGGAGGAGCACGAGGAGTGCTTCGTCAACGACGAGCACGAGGCGCAGCCCAAGCGGCGCCGCAGCGGCCGCCTGTCCTCGTCGACCTGATACACTCGTTCCCGCCCCGACTTTGTTCATTCCCCTCGCGCATACTCATGTTTCCTTTCGCTCAAAGAGACACTTTTCGCTTTCCCACGATCTGATCTTCCCGCGCAAGTCGGTGCAAAGCGCACCGCGCGTCGAACAACGCGCGTTGCGCGACCAGCCGAACCCCACCCATCCGCGGGTTGGGCCGAAGCACGTCACGTGTGCAGCCAGGACGCGTTGCGCCACAGCGGTCAGATGACAAACGACGCGTCTGTCACGCGTTTTGAGGACATTCACATGACGAGAGGGCGACATGCTCACGTGTGCGTCGGCACCCTATCCGGCCGCGACCCGGTCTAGAAAGAGGGCTTTAGCCCTCGACTAAAAAGAGGGCTTTAGCCCTCGTTAGGGCTCTAGCCCTCGATCTTGCACCCGCTGCTCTCCACCGTTGAAGTCACTGAACGTCTGCGGTACGAGGCCCTTGACACCGCAACGAGCTAGCATAGTCGGGTAAGGAGCTCCTGGTCTTCGACTGCGACGAATCGGTCAAGACCGTGCTCCCCATCACGGCCACCAACCCGTCGACCGGGACAACGGCCTTCGTCTCGACCTTCCTCCCGAACAAGTATACTTTCCACGAGAGCTTCAAGATCTTTGATGCCAGCGGGGCTACGGCGCTCGAAGTCGTCGCGTGACACGGGAACTCGTGCGGACCGCCCCGGGTTCGAAGGCATGTTCGTCGAGTTCTACATGTCCAAGAAGGACGTGTACTTCTTCTATGGCGTACCGCGCACGGGCCGCAAGGGGCAGTACGTCGCCACCGCGCTCCGCGAGACGCGGTTCCGCTCAGGCGCCAGCAGGTACATGGTCTCGCTCGCGCCAAACGTGGACGCTGCGCTGATCGCTGCACTGGTGTCCATCGTTGACCGCACCAGCTGCTCGATCGAGCTGTTCCAGTCGTTTGCTTGAACGGACCGTTTCGTTTAGGAGCGTCGGAGCCCAAAATATACTCACTTTGTCCAGCACGTCCACCGTGGTCATCGCGGCCTTGCTCAGGACCATCATGGTCGCAATCTGAACTCGACTGATCGCTCAACACCCCATGCCCAGTGTCTAAGTTGATATAGTCTCATAGTTTCACTCAGTTCGACACAAGCCGCCCACGCCGCTTCGGCTGCGTGCGGGGCTGCGTCTGCGACCCCGCCGCGTGCGGCGGCGACGGTCGGCCCTCGTCCCCGCTGCTGCTCCCGCTCGACGACCCGCTATCGTTCCCGTCGCCGCTGCTACCAATGTCCAGCACGCGCTGTCGCGACGACGGTCCGCGCGGAACACTGCGGGACGCCGGCCCACCCGTGCGGCGCAGATCGCCCGCCGAAACCGACACGCCCGCCTCCTCGGGCGCGGGCAGGTACGACTGCGACCCGTTGGTGCTGCCCGGGACCACGTCGCCGTCCGCGTCGCGCACGATGATGCTGACCGAAGATCGCGCGCGGCCAGCGTCCGCGACGCCCAGCGCGTTGCCGCCCGCCGTCGCGGCGGCCGCGGCGGCGGCTGCGTGGACCTGCAGGTTGCTCCCGTGGTAGTGCGCTGCGGACGGGCGCGGCGGCGAGATGTTGCCGCTGCCGAGCCGTACGACCGCCACGGTACCTGTGCTCGCGTGCATCCCGGAGGCGCGCGCCGGGTGCGGTGAGGAGACGCGCGGCGTCGTGGTGTGGGGGCGGGTCAGCGCCGATGAAACGGGCTGGTCGAGCGAGGACGAAGACGACAAGGTCGACGCGACGCGCGACTCGTCGGTGTCAGCGTCCGTGCTCGGGATCGTCGGAAGCTCGTGCGCACCGCCGCCGCCCGCGTCGCCGTTGGAGCCGGGCGACGGATTGAGGAGCGGGTGCGGGTTGTGGTGGTACTCGGACGACGACGTGTACCCCTGCTTGGCCGCGGCCTCGGCCACGAGCGTCTGCTCGAACACGGCCGACTGCATCACGCTATTCTGGCTCCCGCTCGCATTGCCCGCCAGCAGCGCCGCCGCGTCGAGGAACCCGCCGCCCGATTTCGCAGCCGTGGATGTCGCCGACGCCGCGCCGTGGATCGACTCGCCCGCCGACGAGTCGGACGACGACTCGGAATCGTTATCCGCGCGGCGGCTCGCCAGCAGCGACAGCTTGGCCGCGACCTCGCGCGCGAACCGGGACATCTGCAGGTCCGTCTCGCTCGCGCTCGCGTGGCGCGTCGCCGGACCCAGCACGAGCCCCGCGCCCGCCGACTGCGCCGCATCGGCCGACGACGACTTGGGCCGCGGCGGCACCGTCTCGGGCGTCACGGCGCGCGGCGACATGGCGACCGTCACGCCCGCCGTGATCCCCATGGGCACATGGATCGCGGCGAGCGGGGTCCCGACAACGACCTCGCCGCCGCCATTCGCCGGGTTCGACCCGGACGTCCCGCTCGACGACGAGCCCGTCGACATGGCGCTCGAGAAGCTGGCGCGGCGGCCGCGGTCAACTGACGCGCGGGTCACGGCGGCTGATGTCGCGGCGGCGACGACCGCGGCGATCTCGGCGGGCGTCGCGTTCGACATGCCTGGGTGCCCGCCGCCACCGCTGCTGCCGCGGTGGTGCGAGTGCGTCGTGTGCGACAGCGGCGACGGCGGGTGCGGGTGGTCGACGTTCATCTCGGACCCGCCGTTCGGCGACATGCTGCGGATCGTCTCGGCCGACGCGCCCGACGACGGGATCGGCGACAGGAACGTCGGCAGGCGCAGAAGGAGACCGGGCGACAGGGTGTACTTGCGGCCCGACAGCGGTGGGTTCGTCTGGCCCGTCCCGCCACCGCCACCGCCGCTCGAGCTGCTCGATGAAGGCTGGCCGCTCGAAACTTCGGACGACGAGCCGCCCATGCCCACGGTTGACGAGGCGGTCGGCATCGAGATGAGGTTGGCGAGCGCGGGCGAGCTCATGGTCGACCCGATCGCGCGCGCGTTCCCGCCGCCCGGCGGCGCCACGGGGTACCCGGCGGGGATGATGTGCAGCGCGTGCGTCGATGACGTCGAGTCGCTCGACCCGACCCGCGTTGAGCCCAACGTGCCGGCAAACTGGCCGATCCCGCTCGGCGACGGGCCGCCGGGCGCGTGAGCGGTCGACGACGCGCTGGCGAACGCGGAGCCCGACCCGGACGAACCCGTCCCGCTTGGCGGCGTCGCGGCGGGCCCGCCGTTGACGACAACCACCATGGTCGAGCCTGAGGCGAGCGACGTCGACGACACAGGCGTGACGGACGGCGCGACAAGCTGCGACAGGCTCGGCGGCTGGCTAGGCGTGCCGACGCTGGGCGGCGGGGACGGCGAGTGGTGCCCGCCGCCGACCGCGACGCTCGCGCTCGATGTCGAGCTCGAGATGCGCAGGATCTGCGCGACGCTCGACCCCGACGACGGCGAGCACGGTGGCGCGAGCAGCGAGAAGTTGCTCTCGAGGTACTGCGGCTCGGCGACGCTTGATCCCGACGGGCGCATCGACAGGCTCGACTCCGTTCCGATCGAGATGGTCGACATCCCGTTCGCCGCGACGCCGACCGGGGTCCCGTGGCGCGTGAGTCGGCGCGTCGAGTCCTTGGTCGACTCGTGCGTCGGAATATCGACCTCCTCGCCGTTCGGCCCGCGGATGCTCGCCGACGACCGCGGCGTGCCCGTCGCGTGCGTGCCGGACCCAGTTAGCGGCGCGCCCGTGTGCGCTGCGGCCTGCAGCGTCGACGCGTCGATGAACGGCGCCGAGCGCGCCGTTGACAGCCCGATCCCCGCGGCCGACGCGGGACCCAGAAGTCGGTCGCCGTCCGACCCGCCGCGCGCGGGTACGGGCGACGAGAGCGCGGCCGCCGTGTGCATGTTCGGGCTCGACGTCGCCTGAACCTCGCCGGCCAACGGTAGCGCGAGCGAGCGCGGGTTGCTCAGGTGCGGCGGGTCGGCCGCGAGCGCGGGGACTGCGTCCGTCGTCATGCTCATGGGCGAGTTGGTGCGGCGCAGCGACAGGAGCCCGTTCGGCGCCGCGTTGCCGCCGAGGTACTGCGCGGACGCGTGCGGGCTCGGGACCGACGTGTGCGGGCTGGGCGTCGGGACCGTTGGCGGCTGCACGGGCGTCGCCGAGTAGTCAGCGGCCGCCATCATCATCATGCCGCCGCCCGTCATGGTGCTGACGAACGACGCGTTTTGCGTGTGGATCTGGCGCATCGAGCGCGTCTGCGCCGACTCGTAGTCAGACAACATCGAGCGCGAGTCGGACATGCCGCCGCCGGCGCCGCCGTTGGTCGAGCGCTGGTCCGGTTGAGCGGGTTGCCCTGCAGCGGGAGGCGCCGGCTGCGCGGGCTGCATCGCCTTGGCACGCTCCTCGGCCTTGCGCTTGTCCTCGATCTCCTTGAGCCGCTTCTCCTCGGTGGCGCGGATGTGCTCTGGTAGACGGGCGGGTGCGCTCGCGTCAGTTCTGCACTTGCTGCAACAACGTCAACCGGTCATTAGTACCGTGCATCGTGTGGACCTCGACGACGTAGAGCAGCGCGACGATCAGGAACGCGCACCCGGACGACACGAGGATCGTGACGAAGCGGTTCGCCTGCTGGATGACGGACATGTTGGCGGCGACCGTGACCCACGACAGCCCGCCAATCAGCAGCTTGATGAGCAGCGCGAGCGGCAGGCTCTCCCACTGGAACCGCTCGACGAACCCGGACTTCTTGACCACGCTGGTCGTCGGCGGGAGCAGCGAGGCCACCTCGGACACGATGGTCCCCGGCCGCTCCGTGGACGGCGAGGTGGGGAGCCCCGCCGTCCCGGGCGGCAGGAGCGCGTTGCTGGTTGACATGGTTGGGTTCAGCGTGGATGCATGGTTGCAAGGGGTTAAGACTGAAGGAAAGTGAAGGGACGCGTCGCGCGATAAACGCGGCTCGCGAAAAACGTCTCACGCCGCGTGACCGAGCGGGTGGCAACGGGTCGCGTGGGATCGCGTGACGTCGACCGCACTCGCTTCCGCCGCCGCCCCGCTCTCTGCTCGCGGCCGTGCTGGCACGCCCTTAAATTTGTTGAATCTTTGCCCCCTGGAGGATCAGGATCACCACCGACCACGGCCTTCATCGCCACCACCGACACTTCGAGCACCGACGACATCGACCTCTCGACCACTCGCCCGATCGAGTTGCTACTTTGACCAACATCGACGACGCTCGCTCGCCCGCCGTCCTCGCACACGTTCTCACACGCCGCCCCCCCCCCCTGCACACACCTCGCTTCCCTTCGCCTCCCTCCCCTCTCCTCGACACCCGCACCCCCAGTCCAATGGTTAGACGGCTTCCTGACGTTTCACGGTGAAGATTCACGTTCAAAAAATAGTTTCAGCCTTGGAAGAGGACGAAAGAACACCCCTTTCCCTCTTCTGCTACTTTCGCACCCCCTCATCCCCACCCTCCACTCCCACCCGCTCGAACTGATGATTCTACACAGCGTCGGGCGGACTGAACGCGACGTACAATCGCATACCTTCGAGTAGACAACAGTTGTGTCCTGATCACCGAGCTTCCCCCCTCGCGTCGCATCTTCTTGCTACCTTTCTGTGCCGCGTCTAGCGCGCTCGTGCCACTTGGATTGATGATAACCCTTGCTTTAACCCAGCTCTCTTAGTACTTCGATGACGTAAGAAAATGTTCGGTTCATCGCTGACCTTGTGCATGAAAGCCTGTTCCTTGCGATCGCTTGGACATGTTGCTACTTTCTGTCTCTCTTAAGGTTCTTCACCAGCTAGACAAATGTTTCTTTCTGTCGTCGATAACCATGCGATCGTGTCCCGCTACGGATCCTTCGCTTCCGCCAACGCCCTTCAGCGTGAGAGAGCAATATGTTAGCCTCATGAACGCGTCCTCGTGGGGATCCCTTCACTGACAGCGAGACTGACCAACCTTTTCGACCATGGCTGTACAGGTACCTCGTGACCTCAATAACTTTCCCGTGGCTCTACGACGCGGATACGTCGCACCTACGACTTCCGCGACCCCCTAGCCAAGGACCGGGTTTGAAGAAATGCCGCCGGTCATCACACTGCTTTCCAAGAGCGTGACGGATGAGCGAAGGCGGGAAGGTACAACGTGCGTCCGCGTTGGCGCAGGTCTGGCTGGTGACGAGAGACTGATCGCTTTCTCGAGCCGGTTCAACAAGTTGAACACGAGGAATTGGCGAGAACAGAGGGGGGTCGACATGATGCGAGACGCGTCGCGAAATCATGTGAGGCGCGCATGATCCGCGCGTGGCACCGTTCGCCGCGTCGCGAGGATCGACGCGAACTCGTTCGTGTCGCCTTCCTGCTCCCAGATAAACCACTCCCACGAAACAGACATCGAATCTTCGCGCCACGTCAGACGCTTTTCCTGCACCATCGCGAAATGGAATGGTCAGAGATCAACGCTTTAGTATCGTGGCTCCAGCGCGCGACCTCGCTCACCTCTCTATCGCTCCGATCGCACTGGTTTGACACGGACACCATGGAGCGGCTGACTTCCGCTCTACCCAAGTCGCTCGTATCTCTTGATCTCTCTGGGAACACGGTCGTTGACGACAGCACCGTTGAGCTTCTCCAAGCTCGAGTCCTGCCTGCGCTGGCAGCTGTGGATCTAAATCGCACCCGCGTCACGGTTGCTGGCAAGGCTCGCCTTGCATCGAGTTAGGCCCGCCCGACATAGCACCATTGACGGTTTTCTGTGACCAAGCAAGCGACGACGACGTCGTCGACCAACATGTTCTGATCAAGTTTTGCATTCCTGTCTCGCATTCGCGTGTAATATACGCCCCATTCAATGAGCCGCAGTCCTGTGCATGATCTCACAGCAGCGATGCAATCAAGATGCCAGAAAGCGCGGAAGCGGTGAGTGGTAGCAGCAAATCAGGCGCGTCGCCGCATCTCAAGTTGCGTATTGCAGCAAGGCTGCGACAGATACCACGTCCAGACCCAAGCGGGGGATGCGGAGCCGAGGCGAGGCGAGGGGGCACATCAACGGAGGGTAAACATTAACGATACAAATGCAGACAATGAAGTGACGGAGGGCAGGAGCGATGGAGGAGGGAGCTTGGCGATGGGAAGCAATCGACCCAAGCCGTGCTGAAACTACCCGGAAAAGGTCGTGCAGCCGCGGATCGAGGCGCCTGTCGAGCGCATGCTGAAGAATCAAGGAAAGCGTCCGCGTCGTGATCATGCCCTCCGACTCTGCTCTGTGGAACAGTTCCAAACCAAGGCCATTGCGACAAGCAAATACAATCAGCTGCGCAAGTTTGGAGTCCGTGAAACTCACAGTGTCCAAAAAATCGTTTCGGTGAACCGCGAGAACGTGAATAAGCGCTCCATCAAAGTGTTGATAGTCGAGAAATGTTTCGTGGAGGCCAGACTTGAACATGTAGCGCAGGATCGTCGGCGCAAAGCTGGAGAGCCAGTCAAGAGCGCGTGGGGCGTCGGCGGGGTTTGCAGGAGAATTTTGGAAGTTGTACGTTAACAGGCGATGCCCAAGGCCGCCATCTACGCAAACCACGAGAATAGCAGGAACGTTCATGACAAGGCCCAAGCTGGCAGCCGTCTCGAGGAACGTCACGTTCCAAGAGAACATGGCCCGAAGCGCCAAGTAATCGAGCATGCTCAACGGGTCGATGAGCATAAGCTTGGCCTGGTTGCGACTGCGTCGAATTCCGTCCACTTGCGGAGAGAGGTCAAACCAATCCTGGCGAACGATGTTGAGCAGCTCCGGTACTCGCTGAACCGTGTCGCGGAGCACCGAGCGGATCAAGGCCTTGTCGCTCTGCATCAAGACGACAAAGAGAAGTTGAAAGTGCGCGAGAACGGGAGGCTTGAGGCACGACGGGGGAGTCTTGCGGCGAAACGCAGGATCATCTTTAAAATATCTGTCCTCGTCGTCGCTGTCGGAGTAGTCAGAGCTGTCGTCGCTGCTGCTGTTCGTGTCCGATTCGCCGCCCTCGTATTCGGGAAATTCGACAAGAGCAGCGAGCTGAGCAGGGTCAAACCCGCATTCAAGGCGGACGGGTTGCAATGCGCCAAGGAAGATATCAGAGGTGGCGTGCAGAAAACTGCGGTTGGGCTGAAACGGCGAGCGCGGTCGCCCAATGTGGAGAATATACTCGGCAAAGTCATTGGTCGGGTACTTGCCGTAATAATCGCAGCGGCGGAGCGCGGTGCGGAGCCATGGCGTAAAGCGAGGGAGGTTCCAGTTATACGTCACGCTGCGGTGAGCAGAAGCGTTATGAAGCTCGCGCGATGCCGCGGCCACATTCTCGCGCGGCTTTGCAAGCTGGAGGACTGCGGCGAGGACGTCGATCGGGAGGTCGCACAGCGTAAGCTTGGGAGGTCCTCGGTTACTCCGACGGATCGGTTGCATCGAGTTTTGCTTCATGGTAGCCGGTTTTCGCTTCATGGTAGTGGTTGACAGGGGAGCGCGTCGTTGCTCGCGAGCGCCACCCTTTCAGCACCGCCGCCTCCTGAAACGAAACGGTACATGGCGCCACTCACGTCGCCTCACATGATATCCCGACGCGTCTCTGTCTCGCACTCGCCACTGCTTGCTACGCGCTCTGCTGCTTCGCGTCAATTGTCGACCCGAACGAGAAAATATGCCAGAGTGGCGCTTGCGAAGCGTTCTGTACTGACCAAAGCCGCTGGAGCGAGACGCGATAGGTCGTCAACCTTCCCCGCCTGCCCTACGTCCTTCGCAAATTTCTCCTCTATCCGCGCGATACAACACAAAATGTATGAGCAAACTCTCATCACGGTTGGCAGCCTGAACCTAAGCTTGTTGAAGCATTGTTTGGTGTTAACCCTTGGACAGCAAGCTGGCGTGGGGCCGCTACGCACGCGGAGAGGGAACAGTTGCACTCTCGCGAGATCTGAAGCTCTAGAACTACTACTCTTGTCTAACATCGAACTATTCAAATTCATGCCAAATTTCACAGAAAGCACCCTCGTTCCTTTTTGCCTTCGCGATCGCGCGCGTCCCCGTGTTCAAGGCTCCCAGCAGCCCAAATCGGGGCAACACGCTTGAGCTGCTCAATGCATCCGGGGTCCAGGGTCAATTTGTAAGTGCGCCGAAAGAAAAGTTTCAGTGCAATTGGTGACGAAATCCTGAACCCAAGCAGGATCGCGAACAGCATCCAGGGCACCACCGTCTGGGAGGAGCTTCCAGAAGTCGGGCGTGATGAGATGCTTCTTTGGCATAGCTTGAAGAAAGCCGTCAAGGTCGGTTTGCACGAGAAGATTGACAAGTTCGCGTGCGGGGAGCTCCGTGTTGTGCGCAACGCATGCCTGGTGCGTCAGCGCGCGCTGGTCGTTCAATTTGCACTCGCTGATGTAGCTGGACTTACGTTTCTGGACAGGCCGACCAGAGCGGTCGTTGGACGTGACAAGAGGTGGCGATGGGACGGAGCTGTACCCCGTGAACTTGCCGAGAACATCGATGGCGAATGACGGCAGCTGCGCAAGTGCGTTTTCAAAAGTCAAGAGATCCGAAACGGTCGCGAACCAAGCCGTCTGACCCAAGAGCGGGCAGCGGTCGCACGTTGCTGTGTCATTAGGACCAACAACGAACGAGCCCGGGGTCGTTGCTTCCTCCTCGAGTAACGCTGCAATCATGAATCCAAGATGTACAGGCGCGAGGCCCGGCTGGTCACGAATGCGGAGCTTAGCCTCGTCCCGGGTCGCGGGATTCTGCAAGGCTGCGACTGGAATCCAAAGCGCGGACGTGTAATCGCATGTCTCGGCGTCAAGCGGGCCAGCAAGAAGCATAAACGCAAGAAGCTTAAAATGGCCCATGACAATGATCCGGTCGCTCGTTGGGTTGGCGAAAATCGCGTCGACGCGCTTGCATGGATTAGCAAGTGGCATACGCTTCTTTGCGTCAAACGGATTGCGTCCCGAGCGAATGCAGCGGGCAAGCGGTTTCACGAGCGAAGGCATTTCGTGAGAGAAGCGCTGGTAAACAAAGGAAATGATGCGCTGAGCGGCAGGAAAGCCAAGCTCGTCACAAGCTGGGCTAAAACAAAGTCCAAGCACTACACGTAGGTGGAACGTGGAGAGTAAGCAAGGAAGATTCGTTGTTGCACTACGATACTTGTTGAAAGCTACGTACAATGGAAGAGGACGCCGGGGAGCTCTGAGCCGAGCCGCGAGGAGACCTCCCCAACGAGATCGCGCAGCGATGGATCGGTGTCCGTGTTAAATGCACGTCGGAGAATCAAGTGATGAGTGTCCAACTGAAGCCTGCCGCTCGAGCCCGCGAAATGAAACAGCTTCATGGAGCCTGCTTGACAGGTAAAAATCATGAGCTGGGCGAGCTCGTTAGGCGTTATGGTCGCTGTTGCCAGGAATTCACCCCTGTAAGCCGTGAGAGCATGAACAAGTGTTCCACGCATATCAAGCAAGAGGAGCACTCGGTGGACATTTGATTTGAACAAGCTAAATAGAATTTCTTGCGCAGAACCAGCGAGCCAATCAAGAGTGCGCAAAGGATCCGCGGTCGTGAAGGGACCGCCTTCAGACTCTTTACAAGGAAACGATACACAAGGTCGATGTTCGTGCAAGCGTCAACAAGAGCAGGGACATCCATGGCGAGGCCCAAGTCAGTAATTGTTTCGAGAAACGCAACATTCCAGGTAAGGATGGCCCAAAGCGTCAGATTATCGAGCATGGTCATGGTCATGGGGCAAGTGAGCTCAATCATCAATAGGTCATGGCGAAAGCCGCAGCCAAAGAAGTGCGGAGGGATGGTGAGTCAGTCCCGGCGCGGGATACAAAGCACCTCGGGCGCGCGCTGGATTGTACCCTTGAGCACCGAGTGGATGATGGTCTTGTCGCGCCGCATCAAGGCAGAAATGAGGAGCTGAAATTGCGCAAGCACGGGAAGTTTGAGGCACGACGGGAGTGGCGTGCGGCGAATGGTACAATGATACTCATGATAGCCATCCTCGTAGCCGAAACGGTCGGTGTCCGAATCTCCATCAGATTGATCTTGATAGTGATCTTTGGGGAAGTCGGCGAAAGCCGCGAGGCGAGCGGGATCGAAGTCGCACTCGACACAAACGGGCTGCATCGCAGTCAGGAAAACATTCGAGGCAGCACGAAAGAAGTTGCTGTTAGGATAAAAGGAGTCCCCCGGCTTGACGTTGTTTATGTACTCGGCGAGATCGTTGGTGGGATCATTGCAGAAAAAGTCCGAACGGCGGGGCGCGTTGCGAAACCAGATGGTCAGGCGACGAGGGTTCCATAAGCAAGAGACCATGGGCTGCGAAGCGACATGGCAAAGTTGGCGCGTGGCCGTAAACACGCCTTCGTTTGGCTTTGCGAGCTGCACGACCACGGTGAGGACCTTGGTTGGGAGGTCGTGCAGAGTAAGGTTCGGAGCGCTCTGCCCTCTCCATGGGATCGATTGCATGGAGTTTTGCTTCATGGTAGCCGGTTTTCGCTTCATGGGAGTGGTTGGCAGGAGAGCGGCGGCGGTGCACGCGATTGCAGCCGCTTGACGGCAGAGTTGAAACGAGAGTGCCACTCACGACGCATCATATGATATCTCAACGCGTCTCGCACTTTCAAGGCCGTGGCCATTCGAGTGAGAATAACCGTTAAGAAACAATTCATACATGTACTAAGTGTTTACTATATCGTCTCTACTTCTGTTGCTGTGGCTCACGACTGCTTGGAGGAGCCGTCCGGTGCAACGCGCTTGAGCTGCTTGATCACGGCGCTGCGGACCCGGCGGTCGCACGTGCCCATCAAGTTCCGGACTCACGCGGGATTGCGGACTGCGTCCAGTGCGCCATCCGGAAGAAGCGCCCAGAGATCGGGCGCCGCCAACTCATACGGGGACATGATGGAGAGAAATCCGTGGAGGTTGGTCTGGGCAAGGATCGAGACCAGCGTGCGCACAGGAAGCTTGGTGTTATGCGCTTTGCACCCGACCGGAATGTTCGTGAGCTTACGGTTGAATTTGGAGCGCAAATCGTTAGGATCCCCATACCGCGGGTCATAAGATTTGCTGTACGGGTCGTCTGCACCAACGGTATAGCGCAAGCGGTCCCACGGTCCATACCAGAGCCACGCGCGAAGGGCGTTGACAGCAAAAGCAGGGAGCTGCGTGAGGATGTTGCCAAAGCTCATGAGATCAGACACGGTTGCAAACCAGGGCGCCTGGCCCGAAAGGGGACACTCGCAGCAAGTCCATGCATCATCATCTGGCCCGACAGGAAGCGAGGCGCAGGACTGCTTGCTGGCGCAGAGCTGCTCCGCAATCATGATGGCAAGTAGTTTTGGCGCCAAGCTCGGTTGAGTTGAAATCATTTGCATCGCCTCGTCGCGCGTCGCTGGTTTCTGCAACACAATAACGACGCACCAACTTGCAAGCCCACAGTGGCGCACGTCGTCCTCGGATACTTTGGCAAGCACCACGGCGAGAAGCTTCAAGTAGTCCATCGCGTGGCCATAAATTGAGCCAGTAAAGACGGCATGGATGCGCCTTTGAAGTTCCTGGTTGAGACGGAATCTGGGTTGCTCGTAGCTGCGCAAGTCTGCGTACCTGCGCGGGTCACGCCCTTGCACGACACACTCAGCAAACTCGGCAAGCAGAAGCGGCATCTTGTCCGACAGGAATAGACACGCAAACTTGAAGAAACCATAGGCACCAAAATCGTCAAGCTGGCCGGCATTGGCAGGGCATATGCACAGCCAGAAGCCTGAGATGCAACGACGTGCGAGAGAAGAAACGCGGTTAGTTCAATAGACTGCAGCACGGTTGCTGACAACGTACCAGTGAGAACAACATTGTGGAGACGCTCCTCGATCCGAGCAGCGAGATTGTCGAGCTCGCCAGTGCCGTTTGTAAGCGTGTACGTCAGCATAGAAGTAAGAGTTGCCGTGTCAATGGGATCACGGAAACCGGTTGAGCGGATTACATCCCGGGTCAGTTCCTTCAGACAAGAAGCAAGCTGCGACTTGAACAAGCAAGCGAGAGTTGATGGCGAGAAGCGGGAAAGCCAATCAAGCGTGCGCGTCACCTTGGTAACTCCCTTGATGTCGTCCTCGGGAAAGTATTGACGGAGCAGCGAATTTACACTGAACATGTGTGAGCTACGAAGCGGTGGCAAAGTGACCGTGAGGTCCGATTCGGTCAGCTGTTCCAGGAACGCTGGGTTCCACGCAAACACCGCGCGGAGAGCCAGATAGTTGCGCAAGGTCACCGGATGGCCAAGTTCCGCGTAAGCAAAATGGTTATGGTATCCAGAGCTGTTGAAAATCGGAGGCATCCAGCACCAGTCGTCGCGGGCAAGTTGAAGCAGGCCGGGGGCGCGCGCATGAGTATCGTCCAGTAGCCGCCGAGACAAATCCTCGTCGCCTTGCAGGGCGACAAAAACGAGAAGCTGGAACTGAGCAATGACGGGCGATGCGAGGTATGAGGGAACCTTGGGCTTGAAGCTCGTGGACAAGACCGTTTCGTCATCGCTTGTGTTGACAAGCGAGTCGCTCTCGTCAGGCTCAGCGCCGTCGTCCTCCTCTTCCTCGTTCGCCTCCTCCGAGCCCGAAAAATCTTCGGACTCGAATTGGGATTCGGATTCGGATTCGGATTCGGATTCGGATTCGGATTCAGATTCAGATTCAGATTCAGATTCAGATTCAGATTCGGGGTCAGCTACTGACTCTGACTCGGGCTCCGATTCTGACGACTCCCACCCCAAAGAGAGGTCCGAGTCGTCCTTGGGGCCGAATTCGAGCGCGTCAAAAGCTGCAGAGAACCGAGTCGGATCAAGCTTGCCCGCTGCGGCCGAGCCGAGCTGAATCATGCGGAGAAAAACGCCCGAGGCAGCGCGATAGAAGCTTCGGCCGGGATTGGACAGCTGCCTCGGCTTGGCTTGTGAGAGGTACTCGGAAAGGTCAGTGGCGGGCAGCTTGCGGTAGTAGCCGCTTTGGCGAAGTGCGGTCCAAATCCACGGGGACAGCCGACGGCGGTTCCAGATGTACGAGACGTCGGGCTGGGCAACAAGGGCCTGGAGCTTGCGGCTCGCGGTAAGCACGCGGTCGCGCGGCCTCGCGAGCTGAAGCACCGCGGCGAGAAGTTCGGTCGGGAGATCGGCAAGCGGAAGCTTGTGGGTGTCTCATTTCCCGCGTCGGGTCGGTTGCATCAAGTTTTGCTTCATGGTAGCCGGTTTTCGCTTGATGGTAGTGGTTTACGGAGGAGCGACGACCGCCAGCAGGGGTTCTGCCGCCAGTGAGCCGCAAGCGGCTTGATCAGAACCTGAATCACCGCTCGCGTGAGCCTCACATGATATCGCAACGCGTCTCTGCCCCTGCCTCCCGCTGTCTCCAGGAGCTTCGCAATGCCGCTGAGCTGCCGTGCAGCCGTGGGATAACCGAGTTCATACAAAGCCCTCTCCATCGAAGAGCTTGCCTGGATATGGCTGGGGAGAGCGACGCGACGCGCTCGATTGGTTGCGCGGCCTTCGTGGTCGCTCTTCGGACGAAGGTCATTATATCTGGCGTATAGATGTAGATGAAACAGTTTTAGCCGGTGGGAGCACCGAGCGAAACACTTTGTCAGCTCCGAAGATCAGCTCAGCCCAAAGCAGCGAGCGACGCTTCCGTGACGACAGCTACTAAGCGACCCTGGCAAGAAAGTCTCTCAGCTACTGTACCAGCAGCTTGGTCGCAGCTTGGCCCATCCCTTACGCGCGCCGAGTGCTGCAAGAGCAAGCGCGATGCATGGCGGAGCGCTGCTGAGCGCGGCGCCCGCAGCGGCGACGTAGCCTGTTCCTTGGGGCGCTATCGCGAGGTCCTGGCCGTCGTCCGCGCACGCGCAAACCTCACAGATGGCCGCCGTGGTGGATCAGTTTGAGCCATAAAGCGTGTCGGCCCTACTTCACCCGTAAAGCTTCTCGCGCTGGCTCGCCCCTCCGCAGCCCCGAACCAGTTTCCAAGCTCATACTCAACCGTCATACATTTCCGCATCGCCTCGCTCGCCTCACCACCTACGCGTCAATCCGCTTGATCAGCCCATCCACCACCGCGCGCACCTTGGCAACCTCCGCGCGGCGCGCATCGATATGCTCGGCGTTATCGCGGACGGCCTGGTCATAGACGTCGACGAGGTTGGACATGGGCACCGTGAGCTTATCGTTGACGAGGCCGTGGTACGCGCCGAGGAGATCCGCGCGCATCGCGTCCTGGAGCTCGCCCGTCAGCTTGATGTACTTGTCCTCGAACTTGCCCCACTCGCCGCGCATCCACGCCAGACTGGCCGCGCTTCCCACGACACCCGCGGGGACGGCGAGCGCGGGGTCGATCCCGTTGACAACCGCGAGCAGCGTGCCGACGACGGCGGCGCCCTGCGCGGCCGCGGTCCGCAGGACAAGGGACTCGGCGTGGGCGCGGACGTGGTCGGCGTAGTCGCCCTGCTCGAACTGGGCGCGGAACCGCCACACGACGTTGGAGAGGGCGAACGGGTCGACGTTTGCGTGCGCGGCGGCGTCGCGGGCGACCAGGTCCTGCATGCGGTCCAGGAACGTGAGCATCGGCTCGAGCGCCGGGTCCACGATCTCGGGCGCCGGCGCGGCGAGGGGCTCCGAGTCGGTCGCGGCGGCTTCGGTCGCGGCGACGGAGGCCGTCGATTCCTCGGATTTGGCGGAAGCGGCGGCGGAAACCGAGTCGGCCGCGGGCCACGCCGTCCCCGCGGCCGTGGGCGCAGCCTCGCCGCCGCGGTGCAGCTCCGCGACGGTGGCCTCGACGCCGGCGTAGAGGTACCGCAGCCCCTCGCCGAGCCGGCCGGACGCGAACGCCATCCGCGCCTCCGCTTCCGAAAGCAGGTGCGAGCGGAGATGCGCGCGGAGCGCCGCACCCACACCGTCGGCGTGCCAGAACAGTTTCCAGAAGGGCGTAGCGTCAAAGAACCCGCGGATCGACGCCTGGATACGCGCCACGGCGTCCGCGACGGCGCGCAGGTCGCGGTCGTGGAACTCGGTCAGGAGGCGGCGCTGATCCCCCAAAACCCGGTCGGTGACGCGGCGCTGGAACGCGCGGTCGAGCGCCGCGAGCCGGTCGCCGGCGGTCGCAAGCTGCGCGTCGAGATGGTCGAGCGCGTCGCGCGCGGTGGCGAGCGCCGAGCGGTACTTGAGCTGAGCGCGCGCGGGGCCGGCGGCGGCGGTGCGGCGGAGGTGCTCGGCGAGCGCCGGGACGCCGCTATCCCCATCACTGGTCGCGGACGACAGGTACTGGGCGACGGCGGCGCGGCGCGTCGAGACGGGGAACACGGCGTCGGCGTGCGGGACGCGCGCGCGGACGGCGGCGAGGATACGGGGCAGCTCGACGGCCTCGTTGGCGAGGTAGTCGGTCCCGTTCACGGCGACGACGAGCGGGCGGCGGTCGCGGTGCGCGGCGACAAACAGCTCCTCGCGCGCGGTGCTGAGGTGGCGCGGGGTGTCGGTGACGACGAGCACGAGGTCGTGCTTGGTCGCGAGCGTGTTGAGGTCCGAGACGTTGGTGACGTGCGGGAGCGCGGGGGCGAGCGTCAACTCCGCATCCGCCAGGAGGGGGGAGTGCGGGACCTTGATGCGGCGGATCCCGCCGTCGACCGTCTCCTCGGCCCACGCGTCGCCCTTGGTGATGCGGATCGTGTCGGCAAAGTCGGCGCCCCACGTCTCGTCGACGGCGGCGCGGCCGTCCGGGTACCCGAGCAGCGCGTTGACGAGCGCGGCGCGGCCGACGTGGCGGTCCGCGACGACCAAAACCTTGAGCGGACCGTCCCAGTCGCGCTCGGCCGCGAAGGCGAGGCGGCGCGACCACTTGGTGGACAGCTCGGGGAGCGCCAGGATCCGGTCGAGCGCCGCGGCGACCTCGACGTGCATCGGCGTGGTGGGGTCCGCCAGCGGCGCAGCAACGGGTGCCTCAGCGGCGGGCGCCTCAGCGGGAGCCGCGGCCGGAGAAGACGCGGCCGACAGCGAGGCGTAGTACGCCTGCGGGGCGGCGGCGACCTTACGGGCAGCGACGACGCGGGCCACGGCGGGCCGGGTCACGGCAGCGGCAGCAGCGCCCGCGAGCCATGGGCGGGCGGCAGCGGCCCGGTGCAGGAGGCGTGCGCGATACATGGTTCTTGTGACGACGCTCTACGGCACGGAGAGGGGGAGGAAGACGAGCGGGGGCGCGCCGACGTGGTGAGTTGATCGGCCGCCGCCACGTGCGCCCTCACCTCCGCCTCGTCCCTCCCCCTCCTCCTCCCTCCTCACACTTCCATGAAGCACCACCACCACTCGATGCAACGTTAAGGGACCATGCCGCGCGCCACGCTCCAGCCGCGCACCCGGCGCCCGCGCCTCCCGCCCTCATCCGCCGCCTCGCCCTTCCACGCCGACCGCTCGTTCCTCGGCACGCACCGCGCGCTCGTCGTCGCCGAGTCCTTCCGCGCGGCGACCCTCGAGGGCCTGCGCACCTGCCTCTCCCAGCACCGGTGGGCCGACGCGCTGCACCTCCTGCTCGCCTACGTCCGCGCGCCCTCCCCCGATTTGGGGGTGGTCTGGCCCGCGGGCGTCGCGGTGCTGCGCGGCCTGCAGTCCGCCTCGGACCCGCGGGTCACGCCGCAGTCGGTGGTCCGGTTCCTGCGCGCGCTGCTGTCGCTCGACTCCCCCAACGATGCGGACCGGCCGGCGATGGCCGTCGAGCTGGCGCTGCACCAGGTGCTCGCGGGGGAGGCGGCCGAGGCGTTCGCGACGCTCGAGCCGCTGGTCTCGCAGTACCCGTTCGCCGAGGACGAGCGGGTGCTCGGGACGTATGCGCTCGTCGCGGTGCAGCTGTGGGAGGCAGACCGCGAGCCGGCCGAGGAGACCGAGGTCAAGGCTGGCTCGGACGACGACGGGAAGGAGGAGGAGGAGGAGGAGGAGGAGGAGCCCGCCATTCCAGCCTACCAACAACAGCCGACCTCGTCGCAGTTCGGCACGGGCGCCGCGTCGCAGGCGCGCACGCTCGCGGCGCAGTACCGCGCCGCTGCACGGCACGCGTTCGAGCGGCTGCACGCCGTACACCCGGCCTCGACACGGTACCTCGCGCACTACACGCGGTTCCTCTCCTCGGCGGGCCTCTCGACGCTCATCCCCGCCGTCCTGGGCAAATCGCTCGCCGCCCTGGCCGCCTGCACCCCCTCACCCGACCTGCCAGCCGCCGTCCTGATGCGCTCGCGCGAACACGTGCTCGCCCTCGTCACTTCCCACGCCATCGAGCTCGAGCTCGACGACGACGGGGAGACCGACCCGACACTTGCCGCCGCGTGGCTCGACCCGTCCCTCGTCCTGCCCGCGGACGGGCGCGCGGCGGTCGCTCTCACCGAGGACTGGCTCGACTCCTCGACCCCCGCGTCCCGCGCCGCGGCCGTCGCCGAATGGGACTTCCCCGTGCACTCGCTCGAACAGTGGCAGCTCCTGACGCACCTCGTGTACCGTTACCCCGACGAGGTGCCAAGCTTGTTCAAGTGGCGGCGCGCGTGGTGGTTCGCGTTCCATCTCGCGCGGCATTGGGGGGAATCGGCGGAGCTCGTCACGTACAAGGCGCTCGTGATGCTGGCGGTCGTCCCCGAGGCGTACGCGGCGGCAAGGGAGGCGTTGTGGGCGGGGCGGGCGGGGGTGCCGCCGGAGATGGTCGACGAGGTCGTGGGGCTCCAGGTTGATGTGGCCGAGCTCGTACCCGCGCCGAGCGCGCCGCCGTCGTCGCCTGAGCGGGATGAGGAAGCGGAGCGGCCAAGGAAGCGCGCGAGGAAGTAGTCTAGTGAGAGATATATTCAAAACCGTGTATTCACCATTCCACTTGTCCATCTACGCCGCGACCGCCGCGGGATCGCGCTTCGCGGACTTGCTGCGCCGCTTTCGGCTGACGCTGCGGTCTCCTCCCTTCTTCCTACTCTTCTTATCCTCCTTTCCAGGCACGCTCCGCGCTGCCGCGGCCGTGTCGAGGATCATGAGCTCGACGATATCCTCGGACAGCTCCGCGACCCACTGCCAGAGCCCCTTGATCCCGAGGAACAGCGTGCCGAGGACGAACAGGAACCACAGGAACGCCGTCGAGTCGAGCACCCAGTAGCCCGCCACGACGATCGCGAGCCAGCGTTTCGGGCCGAGACCCAGGAACCCGCTCGCCGCTTGCGGGGCCGCGGAGGCGCGGTCTTCCTCGGGCGTCGCGGTCGCCGACTCGCTCCCGCCGCTGTGGAGGACCGACCCGGGCGGGACCGGCTCGAGGAGCGCCGTCGGGTCGGGCACCATGTGCGCGGGGGCGCCGTGCATGGCGGCGGCGAGCGTCGACGCCGCGGACCCGCCGTTCGGGCCCACTTGACTGGCCGCGCGCGTGAACGCGGGGACCATCGGCACCGGCGCCGCCTGCTGCGCGGCCATCATACTCGCGCGCTGCGCCGGGCTCAGGCCCATGCGCGCCGAAAAGTCCGAAAAGACCGACGCCGCGTACCGCGGGCGCTCGGGCGGTGCATGATACGCCACCGAGGGCATCGCGTGCGGCGTGGGCGGGACGCGGAAGTAGCCCGACGGCGACTCGGACGGGGTGACCGAGAACTCGGACCGCGCGTCGAAGGCGAAGTCGAGGTCGTCGTCGTAGTACGCGGCGGCGACGTTCGGGTTTGGCGAAACGCCGAGGCCGGACCGCGGCGGGCTCGGCGGGTAGTAGTCGGCGGGCGGCGGCGGGTAGACGCCGCCGACGACGGACGACGGGCGGCCGGGGTGCCGCGGCAGCGGGAGGTCGGAGCGGCGGATGCGGGTGCCCGAGTCGGCGTCGTAGACGGGCGACCGCGCCGTCGTCATCGAGTCGAGATCCCCATTGGACGAGGCCGGGTAGTCGAACATGTGCGGCGGGAACCCGGCGACGCGCGGGTTGGCGCGGAACTGCTCGGCGCCGACGGGCGCGACGGACGTCGGGGTCGCGGGCGTGTGCGGCTGCGGGATGGGCGGGCGGCGGCCACCGACGGAAGATGCAGGGCGCGGATGGGAGCCGTTGAGCGCGTCGAGCGTCGCCTGGTGCGCGCCCGACCCGCCGGTGGCCGCGGCGACGCCCTCGGGGTTCAGGATGGTCGCGCGGCGTTGGGCGCGGCGCGCGGCGAGGACGTCCGGGTCGCGGTCCCCCACCGAGGCGTCGACGGGCGAGCCGAGCGGGCTGCGGCGGCGGTGCGATCCGCCTGACGGCGGCTGGAGCGGTGGCGGGACGCTGCCACCGGCGTAGCTGCTGCGAGTCCGAAGCAGCCGGGCGCGCGTGGACCGCATGAGCGGGGTGGAGCGGAACGAGGTCACCGAGTAGACATCATCGTCGTCCTCCTCGGCGTCCTCGGCGTCCTCGTCGTACGACCCGCGCGGCGACGAGGTGGGCGGGTCGTCCGAGTCGCCGGGCGTCGAGAGGACCGATCGCGCGTCCGAGATGAGCGACTCGAGGGTGCGCGACATGCGGTTGAGGCGCAGGTCGACGTCCATGGCGTCCTGCTCCTCGGGCTGCGGGGGCGCGTGGTGGGTCAGGATGTTGGACAGGAACGAGTCGACGGCGGGCGGCGGCGGCGGCGGCATGGCGTGCGCGTTGTCGGGGGGCGGGTAGACGGTGGAGGAGATGCCGCTGTCGTGGAGCGAGTGCTGCTGGCGCTGACGAGAGTAGCGGCGCGAGTGCAGCGGGTAGTCCGCGTCCACGTCGTCGACGACCGAGTCGACCTGGTCGAGCAGGTTGGTGGTGGCGTAGGCGCCGTGCAGGTCCGAGGGCGGGGTGCCGATCGACGAGGCCTGGGCGGTGGCGGTGGTGTGGATCGTGTCCTTGACGCTTCAGCGATGCATGAATGGGGGAGACGTTAGTGTCTCGCGGGCAGGGAGAGAGAGGGAGGGGATGCCGGGAGCGGGTGCTTTTCTGGTCGGGGGGAGCGGCGTGTGGCGAGGGCGGCGACCACCACCGACCGCCGCCGCCGCGACTCCGCCGAGTGATGCCATCCACGGCGGCTGCGACACGGTGCCATCCTTCGCGGCCCCACCGCCCGCGTGGACCCGCACGCACACGATCCCTCGAACCCATGATACAAAAGAATGACGTACTCGGACACCTGGCCGCGCAGGTCGAGCAGCGCCGAGCTGTGCTGCTGGATCGTCGACTTGACCGACTGCATGATGTCCTCGAGCTCGCGCACCTTGCCGAACAGCGCGCCGCCGCCCGACCCGAACGTCGACGACAGAAAGTCTTCGACCGCCCGGCCCTGCGCCGTCGTCGCACCCGTGCCGGCACCCGTCCCTGGCCGGGATGCGGGAGCAGCGGCAGCAGGCTGGTCCGCGTTGGACGTGGGCGGCAGCGGCGCGTACGACCGCACGAGGTTGCGCGCGAATTGATCCATGGTGGGTGGTGGAGGGGGAGAGTGCGGCTCAGCTCCAGGCGAGGAGAGAGAGAGGGCAGCGAGGATGATGGAGGGTGGCGAGGCAGGCAGACAGGCAGGACGCTGCAGCTGCTGCGGGTTGGGCGCGCGCGAGCGAACGAGGCAAGTGGTGGCGAAGGCACGCGGCCGGAGACGGACTGCGCGGCCCGGCCGAGAGGTCGTGGAGGTCGCCGGGGTATCGCGCGGTGCGACGCGAACGAGTAGAGCGTGGCGGCGCCTTGAGCGAGCGAGGACCGGGTCGTCGGTCGTGAGTGCGGGTGCGAGAGAGGTATAGGCCTGATGGCGTCTATGAGGGAGAGAGAGTTGCCAGGTGACGGAGCTGCAAGGGACCGACCGCACGCGCGCTGCGGACGAGACGAGCTGAGAGAGAGGAGAAGGGCGGCCGAGAAGATGAACCCGCACAGCGAAGGTGGCGCCGCGCTCTCGGCGCCGCGGTGATGCCAGCCTGCCGCAACGCTTTCAGCCACTCACGCGGGAGGCGGCGGCGGCGCGGCGCGCGGGGCGGCCCCACTTTGGATCTTCTCCAAGGCGTGGCTCGGCTCCCTCGGCTCTGTCGACAACAGCCCGACGCCGTGCACGGGCCGTGGCGCGACATGATGCATTGCAGTGGGCGGTGATGGATCGACGCGCGGGTGGGGAGGGGGAGAGCGAGGACGCGTCGCGGCGAGAGCAAACGTACCCGTTCTCGTGTCAAGCAGTCTTGCTCGAGAAGGCAACGGGGGCACAGAGTCTCTCGCGTGCGCGTGGCGTGCACCGAACGAGTCAGCGCCAGCTCATCGTGGAGAGGACGCGTGTTCCTGGGCAAACTGCCGCCGCTGGGGTCGCTGCTGCTGCTCCGTCGACGTCCGCCGTCAGCAGTCGGCCAACGCGTAAATGAACGAGGCTGGAGAGTCGAGGGTCCCGATTCGGCACTTTGCCTCCGATTGCGGCTCCGGGTTTGGGGAGTGTGGGAGACGCGCCCCACAAGCAGGACCCGCTGACGCGTCGGCGAACGCCACACGTGACTGACGCGAGACAGGAGTGTCTCACGCCCCGACCCTCTGCCTTTGCATGCCGTGACCTCGCGCAGCTCGCGGGAAAGTACATCCACGTGCTGTGATTCGGGATTCCCGCGGCGCTCGCGTCCAACTGCGCGTACAAGTTCCTCGTGGTGCGCAGGGCATCACGCGGGTCCAGTCCGTTCCCCGTCTCGCTCCCCGCGCTGCCCGGCTCGGGTACCTACTCCCTGACGCACGCCGACACGCTGCCGCTCAGACTCGGGTATTTGGGGACCGCGGCCGCGAGTGCTGCGGCCGAACGGATCATCCTCGCGCACACGGCGCTGTGCATCTGGCGCGTCGACGGGCACCAGTGCTGGGCGCCGTGGTCGCGCGCGGCTCTGCACGGCTGGACCGCGTACGTCAAGCTCGGCCTCCCGGGGATGGTCACGCTCGGCCCGCTCGCGTTCGTGCTCACGGCGCAAGCCGTCGTCGTCAATTTCGTCACCCTGGTGATCATGGTCCCCGTCGGGATCTGCGCCGTGACGGTAGCCCGCGTCGGCAACCAGGAACGCGGCGGGCGCGAGCCACGTCAAGTCCGTAGCCGTCGCGCTCGGCCTGGGCGCACCGCTGGCCACGGCCGCGCTCACCGTTGCTTTACAGCGGGAGATACGCTCACCGTTGCTTTACAGCGGGAGATCTCGCGCGCGTTCACGAGCGACCCGAACGTCTTCGAGCAGGTCGCCGGCGTGCTGCCGTGGCCGAACTTGCTGTGTTCGCCACGAAGATTCACAACGTGACACTGTACGGGTGCGGCAAGCACCGGGTCGCGGCCGGGTTCAGCCTCGCGGCGTACTACGTGGTCGGGATCCCACTCGGCGTCGTCCTCACGTTCGTGGCCAAGCTCGGGCTGCCCGCCATGTGGTACGGGCTCGCGGGCGGGCTCGCGATGTGCCTGGTCGGCCAGACCGCGTACTTTTGCCGCATCGATTTGGTGGCCGACGTCGCCGTGGCTCCGATTTCATTTGCCAGGGCCGAGCCGCGCGCACGGGCAGGGGTGGCACGGGAGGCAGCGCGACGCGCCGCTGAGATCGGCCGTAATCTCGCGTTATCTCGACCAATCAGCGGCGTCCGTCCGATCAGCACACGTGGGCCGTGACTGGCGCGGGAAAACGCGTCGCCCTTCGCTTCGCAGGCTTCCCGGATCGCTCCGCGCCGCGCCCGCCGCGTTCATGCACGACAAGCCGGCGATGCACAGAAGGCAACGGGCCACCGTTGAATTTTGGGCCTGGTGGCGCGGGCAGCAGCGTGTGCGTGACGTCGTTGTTGAGGTCGCCGCCGCGAGCGAGCGATGGACGTGAGGAGAGCGGCGCGCGGGACTTTGGCGGCGACCTCCAGCCCTGCCTACAAATAGCGCGGCCCGCGCACCATCCGGTCCTCGCTCTCCACGCAACGAAGTAAACAACGAACCACCATGGCATCGACTCTACTCGCGACCTTCACGCTCGTCCGCGGCACCGCCACCACCATGCACGCGGCGCTGCGCACCTCCGCCGTCGCCTCGCAGTCCCGCCTCTGGTCGACGGGCCTGCCGCGCGGGCCGCAGCACCTGCTGACGATCCAGGACCTGGCGCGCGACGACGTGTGCGGGATCCTGTCGACGGCGGTCAAGTTCAAGCGGCAGGTCAAGTCGGGCGTGCTTCCGGACCCGTCGCTGCGCGGCAAGCAGCTGGCCGTCGTGTTCAGCAAGCGGAGCACGCGCACGCGCGTCGCCGCCGAGACCGCCATGAACCTGCTCGGCGGCAACGCCATCTTCCTGGCGCCCGGCGACATCCAGATGGGCGTCAACGAGAGCGTGCGCGATACCGCCGCGGTGCTGTCGGGGCTCGTCGATGGCGTGTTCGCGCGCGTCAACGCGCACGCCGACCTCATGGCGCTGCGCACCCACGCGTCGGTCCCGATCATCAACGCGCTGTCCGACGACTACCACCCGACCCAGGCGTTCGCCGACGTCCTGACCATGTACGAGGCCGTGTGGGCCGCCGAGCACGACGCGCCCGCCGTCGGCGCCGCGGTCCCGACCGAGTTCGACCCGGCGCTCCTGCAGGGCAAGAAGGTGACGTGGGTCGGTGACGGGAACAACGTGTGCCACTCGCTGCTGATCGCGACCTCCAAGCTCGGCATGAACATGTCGATCGCGACGCCACCCGGCTACTCGCCCAAGCCGTCGGTCGTCACGGCGCAGATCCGCGGCCCGCTCGTCACCACCAACCCGGTCGACGCCCTGCACGCGGCCGATTTCGTGCACACGGACTGCTGGGTCAGCATGGGCCAGGAGGCCGAGGCCGCGTCGCGTCGCAAGGCGTTTGCTGGGTTCCGCGTCACCCGCGACCTGCTGCACAAGGGCGGCGTCAAGCACGGCGCCAAGTTCATGCACTGCCTGCCCCGCAAGGCCGACGAGGTCGACGACGACGTCTTCTACGGCCGCGACTCGCTCGTCTTCCAGCAGGCCGAGAACCGTAAGTGGACTATCATGGCCATCCTGCACCACGCCCTCGGCACGGGCTCGTGGACGTCGTAAGCGTGCGGTGCGGCGGCTGCTCGGTAGTGAGCAGGGACCAGTTTTGTGTGTGGCGCTGGCGCGCGCGCAGAGTAGTAACAGAGATCAACTATATAACGGAAATCCATGTGTGTGTGTACAGCGCAGAATCAGGCGAGGGAGACCTTACTTCTGCTTGGTCTCGGCGAAGAGCACATGCTGCTTGACTGCCACACAGCGTCCCCCGATAGTCAGCCTTCGCGAATCGCTCACAGCAACGGACGGCGAAGCAACGTACCGACGGGGTCGTACTTGCGCAGCGCCAGCTTGGACGTCAGGCGCGCGCGCGTCGTCGTGTAGAAGAAACCGGTGCCGGCGCTCGACAGCAGCCGGACGATCAGAGTGCTACGCGGGCGGGTGCGATCGAGTGCCCTCGCATCAGCTTCACGCGGTGCTTGATATCATGGCGGTTGCGTTGCATGGAGTCATTACCGAGCCTTAGCCTTCTTTGCCATGGTGAGAGCGGTCGTCGATGGAGAGCGGCCGACCAGAATGCCACAACAGGTTTGAGAGGGGAAGAGCAAGCCGCGAGTGACGCCATGTGACGTGAACCGTCACATGATTTCTCGTCGCGTCCTCGAGACGCGCGTTGTCGCGGTCCTTCTCGCTTCGGTCGATCAGGACGAAGGGGTGTGATTTGCCTCATAGGAGTACAAATCGACGCCGAGAAGGTCCCTACGCAGGTTTGTGACCCAGCTTACCGCGCAGGACGGGCACCGCTTCTTGAGCGCCATTATCCAGTCCTCTATCAAAGTCGGGTTCCGTTAAAGACCTGCACGCCCCGAGGAATTTCATCTCACAAGATTTGTGCATCGATGGCTCAAGAAGCAGGGCTGTATTTTGTTTGAACATCCACTCCTCCTCACACTCCTCTGCTAAGTCGTCGCGGGTCGGTACACTCGAGTTGCACACACACTAACAATCACACAAGAACACACTCAAAACGGCAATCACACTCTTAGAAGTCGGCCACGAAGCCACGTAATTACTGGCGGACCCAGGTCTTGGACTTGGTGGGGATCGGGGCCACGTCCGACTGGGCGCCCGAGGCGCTGACGAGCTTGCACCCGCCGAGCACCGACACGTTCATGTCCTTGGACTTGGACGGGCACGACCAGGTCTGCGAGATGGTCCACGACGGGTTCATCCAGTAGCTGACTGTCAGGCCGTCGGTCTTGGGGTCGTACGACCACTCGCCGTGGCCGCGAACGGCGACGCACGGCATGGGGTTGCAGGGCAGGGTCGACATGACGGTGAGCTTGCCGGTGGCCTCGAACGTGGCCTTGTGCGTGTTGGTCACCTGGTACGTGGCCGGGACGGGGAACGGCGCGTCGAAGATCGGGGGCGGGATGGCCGAGACCATGGCGACAAGGGCCAGGACGAGGACAACGAGAGCGGCGGCGTTCATGGTTGGTGGAATAAGAGCTTGGGTGTCGGGCGGAAGGCTGACTGGTGAGGATTATCTGGATGGAGGGCGGGGGAGCCGGCCGGTCTTTATAGTCTCGCGCTCCCGCCCACCTCGAGTTGGCTTCGGTTGCGCTTGAACGTGTTCGGCGCGTCGCGGCGGCAAAGGCTGGCATGATCAATGCGACGCAAGCCCGAGCAAGCAACTGTGAGCCGCAGCGGCTGCATCAAACGGTCTCGATTTGGCGACGTTGGGACTGCTCCTCGCGACGCGAATTAAGTCAACCTGGAGTTCACTGGATCCGGTGCCCGGGAGCGAGCGGTGGCGCAGCACGCGCGCACGCGCTCGAGTTTCAGACCAAGTCCTCGCCGGGCACTTTCCTGCGTGCTCCACGCCCAACTCTGAACAAATTTGGGAAGCCAATATGCAGCTTGAGTTTGAGCCGTGTGGTGGACCTTTCGGGGCGGCTCAAATGGGAAATCGAGACGTTGAATGCCATAGAGCAAGAACGATTGCATTTCGTGGGTCGGGTTCTCGCTTGCGGGTGAGCTGATGGGACGGAACTGGCAGGTGGCAAGTGGCGCAGTCGAATGCACTTGCAGTTAATTATCGCGTGGCGGGCCTCCGGAAAAGCTCAACTGGGTGATCGCTCGTGACGCGCTTCGCCGCGCTACTTTGAGGAACGCTCATGAGCTTTGATACGGCCGACCCGAGCGGATGACCGCCATGGATTTTGTCTCGAGCAAGAAACCTGGACGACAACGTATGCCGTTTCCAATGCAGGGGCGGGGATAGACGGTGTGTGACGGCCACGTCGGTCGCAAGGTAAAAATCGTGGCCGAGAGAACGGGTAGTGTCTGTAACGTGGTCAGAGCTGCCGCGAGGTAGACGTTCTTTGAGTGTGGATGGGTGCAAAGTTCAATACACCCTCCACCGGTTGCCTAAGCCCCGGATGATAACTGCGACGACGACATCACGACAATTTAGCGGACATCCTTTTGCCACTTTCGCCGGCTCGTGCATTGCGTTGCACCGACTGGTCCGACTCCGCCGGCAGTTTTTGTGAGGGTTTGACGATAACAATCTCCAGCAAAACGCGTCGCCAACGGAGGTGCGAGGCGTGGGTGCGAGACACGGATGCGAGACGCGTTCTGAAATCAGCTGATCGCGGACACTGGCCAATCTACGTTCGCGCCCACTCTGCTGATCGCAACCCGCGACGAGACCACGCGTGATGCACAAACACACTCACCAACGAAATGCGGACGTAATCCGCCGCGGACGTTAGCGCTCTTTAACCCATGCAGCTGACTCGGGAATCAAGTGGACCAGTCACCACCAGCGCCGTGTTCCATCCCACGGTGCTTCTCATCAACTGGTCGTGTGTGCCACGTCGCTCGCCCGGTCCAACGGGATGCGTAACGTCATCGTGGTCGCGGCCAGAAACGGGACCTCGCGCGGGGTGTGTCTCGTGCGCTGCCGTACGAGCTGTTCAAAATTTTAAAAGCAACCGAAATAACCCGATGACCACCTTGGACGTTGTCTCGAGCCACGACGCATTAATCATCGAGGGCAACTTGGACGACGTCGGGCCAGTCTAGACCGGGAGCACGCCCCGCAACCCGGCACTCAGTGATGGCAGCCAACTGCAGAGTCGTCAAGTGGTGGCGACGCGACCTGAATGCGACCGCCCGAGCTCGTGCACTCAGCTTCAGGAAGCCTGGACGACAAAGCAAGACGTGGGATTAGTGGGAGGGGAGGGAAACAGCGTACTACGGCAACGCCGGCCGTGAGGCCATGGGCGTGGCCGAGAGCATGGAGGGTGTCTGCAACGTGGTCCGAGCTGCTCGAGTGGTAAGCCAACCTTGTGCGTGTAAGGGGTCGAAGTCCAGTGTTCGACACTCCCACCGGTTAGACTACGCCCTGGGCTGGCGCCGACGATTACACGACAGCGCAGCAGACACCTTTTGCCACTCTTGCTGGATCGCGAATTTCGTTGCACCGATTGTTACATTTTCTCAGGCGCCTTTTCTGGAGAGTTTGCGAGTACTTATTCCAGCGAAACGCGTCGTTGACGTGGGCGCGTGGGTGCGAGACACGGGTGCGAGACGCGTCGCGAAATCACCTGATCGCGGACGCCACGTGCGGCGCGTCCTCAACGCGCGTTCGCCGGCAGCCTTCGGCGACGATCCCTCCGCCTTGTTGCTTCCTCGCATGGTCCCTGAACCCTGCTCAAGGGCAAGGTCGTCGAGCTCGGCGCGTTCGCCGACGCGCGTGCCGACTTCCCGCTTCGTCTCGAGTGGCGGCGCGCCCATGTGCTGTCGGATATCGGCTGCGGCGGCGCCCACGTCATCGACGACGAGGAGCCGGTCGCGTTCAGCCAGGTTGGGCTGCGCGACGAGGTGTCGGACGTGCTCTGGATCCGCGAGTTCTACGGCCTGCAGGCCTGCGCGCCGCTCCCGACCGCCACCGCCGCCGCTGCCGCCACGCCGGGCCCGCAGGCGGTCGCCGCTTCCTCGCCGAACCCGCGGCACGAGTTCAAGGGGCTCGTCTTCTACCAGGACTACGAGGACCGCATGAAGCCCGTCGTCGCAGCGCCGCACGAGTCGACCCGGGTGTCGCTGGCCGAGCTGACGGGCGCTACCACGGCCGCCGAGTGAACGAGCGAAGTGCTCGGGTGCAGCTGCAGCAGTCGCTGACCGGCGGCAGGCCGCTCGGAAGTAGTTTTGTGTGTACGATGATTGATTGACCGTCGAGGAGCGCGCGCAATACATAATAGTCGAACCGAGCCCCAGGTCCTGCTCGCGAGGCCGCGACTGGTCGCCGTGGCCAGCTGGCCCGCTTCTCCGCGGCACACGATCGTGTGCAAACAACCCGGACACGTCGTCGACCACGTCGCCGCAGCCTTCCTCTCTCGCCGCTCGCTCCCGCGGGACCAGGCGGGTGAGACACATTGTGAAATGATCTTATTGCCGCACCCGGTCAATCAGAGCGACTAGAAATCGATTATTCATTGAGCATCACGGCCACGCGGTGCGGAAGAACGCGTCCCACACGGCAAACTCGCTATCCCACTCGGTCGCCAGCACCACCTGGTCCGCACGGCCGTGCATGAACTGCAGCACGTTCTCCACGCCTGCCATCACGTCCGAGGTGATGATCAGCGTGATGGACGGCGGTGGCGTGGAGGGAGCCGACGGCGGCGACAGCTGGACCTCGCCAGCGCTGGCGCCCGCGCCCGCGCTTGAGGACGACGACGCCGACTGGAGCCCGCCAGCACTCGCGACCGACGAGGCCGACGTTGACGTCGAGTCCGCCAGAATCTGGACCGTGTTCTTGTACCCGCCGCGCTCGTTGAACGCCTTGCCGCCGAAGCCGCGCGGCGCGTACCCCACGTGGCCCTGGTGGTGCTGCGGGTGCGGGTGCGGGTACGGGCGCCCGAGCTTGATGGCCTGTGCCGCCTGCATCGACGCGATCGTCGTGGCATGCTCGGCGTACACGGCTGAGAGGCCGAACCCGCCGCCGTTGACGCGCATCGGGCGCCACGGGTCGACGGCGGGCGGCAGGAGCTGGAAGCGGACGCGGTGACGCCCGGCCGTACCGCTCGCGGTGCTGGCGGCGGCAGCGGCCGGATCAAAGACCTCGAGCCCGTGGTCGCGCGCAAAGGTGGGGTTGCGCATCGTGACGATGGCGTCGTACGCCCAGCGCGCGCCGGGCCTCAGCGGGTTCATGAGCACGGCGGCGGTCGGTTTGGTCCACTTGTCGTCGGCAATGTACATGCGGATCGTGGACGGTGGATCGCGAGCCGCGTACAGCTTGGCGAGGCGGGACAGGTTCGTGTTCTGGAGCGGGAAGCGAAGCGGGCAGACGCCGCCGGTGGCGGGGGTCGAGAACCACTTCAAAGTAGGAAGGAGTGGCGTCGGGTCGATGCCGGCGTCGCGACTACAGCGGCGGGGGTGGCAGCACCGGGTTAGAACGGTGCGCGAACCGTGGTGGAGCTCAACCGCGGAGTGGCACGTACGCGAGGACCAGAAAGTCGGCCAGCTCCTTGTCGCCCGCAGCGAGGGCAGCGACGACGTCGGGATCGGTCGATTCCTTGACATCGCGAACGTGGGCCGGAGCGCCGTTGAGGGCCAAAGCGCGTTGCACGGCGAGGAAGGTCAGGTCGCGGCGCGCAGCGCAGGAGAATCGGTCGTGCGGCGGAAACTGGAACTGCAACGCGGACAGCGGAAGCGGAAGCGAGGGCAAGAGCGGGGGAAGCAACCACGGCACAGGCGCGATTTTCGCCCGGGTAGGACTCTTGGGGCCGCTCGGGCGCACACGCGGCGGCGACTTTGCTGGCGTACGCGCCGGCGACTTTGCTGGCGCAGGGCGGGCGCCGGGCGGCCCGGGGGACGTGGCGGCGTCGCGGGGCGGGTGGTTCTTCTTGTGCTTCTTGCGCTTCGGGCTGGTGGCGCCCGCAGTCGCCGGGCTGGAAGCGGCGGGGACCTGTTGGGCCGGCAGCAGCTGCTCGGGCGCGGACATTGGCGTGAGCGTCGACGCAGCAGCAGCAGCAGAAGGGGCTGTCACAGGCGTCGCGGGTCTGCCCGCCGTGTCCGAGGTGAGCGAGGCGGCGGCCGTGAGCGGCGGGGGCGCTGGCGACGGCTGCCGCGGCGAGCGAGGAGGCTCTTGGTTGGGCGAGGTGCGATGCATGGTAGTGCGGATAGTTGATCGGCAGCACATTGTAGCTCTCGGGCGAGGCAATCTTTGGCCGAGGGAGGACGGGCCCGCCGCGGCCGGCCGACGCGCCGTGGGAACGCGGCCGGTCGCGTGTGCTCATATCAGCTGACCGCGCCGATCCTCGACTTTCCCCTCGCCTCCCTCGCCTCGCTTCGCCGCATCAGTCGAAGAAGCAACACCTTGACAAACGCACACGGATCCATTCATCTTCACGTCCAAACCGCCTACTCGGTCGTCTGCGCGAGCTGCGGCCCCGAGGATGCGGCATCGTCAGCGTCGTCGACGGCGGCGCCCGCGCCGGACTCCCTGTCCTCGTCGTATTCGAAATCGAAATCGAAATCGCTCGAGTCCACGGCCATGGCGTCCTCGGACCCTCCGTCCTCGTCGTCCTCGTCGTTCTCGCTCTCCTCGTCCTCGTCGGGCGCGGGCTGGTACGCGAGCAGGGCGTCGACCTGGTCCACCGGCCCGCCGCTGCCCGTCACGCACATGGCGGCCCACGTCACCGCGAGGATCGCCCCGACCGGCGTGCGGACGTGCAGGATCCAGCACCCGCTCCCGTCCGCGGCCATGTCGATGCCGGCGAGCCCGAACCGCTCGTACGCCTCGTTCTCGATCACCTCGAACGAGTTGTCGGCGGACACGAGCACGGCGACGCGCGGGCGGGGCTGCGCGCACAGCGCCTCGCGGTCGTCGTAAATGAACTTGAGCGCGTCGTGGTCGGCGGCTTCTTTCAGCACGTCATGACACCGGTGCCACTCGACGCCGCGCCGCGGCTTCTTGAGCACCTTCCTCCACTAGACAGCGCACGGGGAAGTCAGTGAGCGAGAACTCGATCGGCCGGCACCAGCCGAAAACGTACCCGCAGCTTGCCCTCGCCGTTGCCGAAAATGTCGACGTCGACCGTCCCGAGCTGCTCGATAAAGTCGAGCTGGCCTGCTGTGGCGCCGAGATTGTCGCCGTCCCAGACCAGTGTGATCGGGGCCCGCTCCACCTCCACCTCCACCTCTTCCACCGCCTCGCCCTCCTGCTGTTGCTGTTGCTGTTGCTGTTGCTGCTGCTGTTGCTGTTGCTCCGCGGCCGCGTCCTCCTCCTCGTTCTCCTCGTTCTCCTCGTGCACCGCCGGCACCACGTCGGGCTCGCGGAACAGCTCGCCGCGGTACAGCTCGAGCAGCACGCCCAGCGAGTGGACCACGCGGCGCCCGAGCATGGCGATGCCGCCCGCGGGGCCCAGCAGCCGCGCCACGGCGGCCCCGTCGACGTCGTAGCCGTGCCGGAGCGCCTCGCAGAACTGCTGCTCCGGGTCGGGCTTGGGCTCGGGCGTGCCGGCCGCCGCGGCAGCTGCGCGCGCCGCCGCACGCCGCATGAGCTCGTCGGGGCGCGCGATGCACCCGTACAGCTTCTGCATCGCCGAGTACTCGGCCGCCTGCTTGACGCCCGCCGCGTGCAGCTGCAGGTTCGTGTGCCCGAGCTCGAACAGGTAGACGGCGTGCACCAGCGAGACCGACGTCGCCACCGCGTTGGCCGGGTCGAGCCGCATGGCCAGCCTGGCGGCCAGCTTGGCGGCCTTCTTCTCGGCCTTCTTCTCGGCCTTCTTCTCGGCCTTTTTGGCCGCCTTGAGGGCCTCCTTGGCCTCCTTGGCCTCCTTGGACTTGCCCGGCCGCGGGGGCACGTCGGCCGTCTTGACGATGCCCGTGATCTCGGCCGCGACCGCCGCCGCCGCCGGGGACTTGCCGAGCTGCTTCTCGCGCCGCCGCTGCTGCTTCTGCGCAGCGCGCTTCGGCTTCGGCTGCTGCGACGGCGCCGGCGGCTGCTGCGTCACCTTGCCCTTGCCCTTCCACAGGTGGAGCAGCGGCGGCCGCCGCCCGTCCCGCGCGTCCCGCTGTTGTTGCTGCTGCTGCTGCTGCTGCTGCTGCTGCTTCTGCTTGGCGGCACCGCGCGTCGGGTCGTTGTGGACGGCGTGGATCGCGTCGAGCATCGCGATGAGCTCCTCACGATCCGCTTCCGTGCAGTCGCCGGGCGGCGTCGAGAGCTGCTGCTGGATGCGCATCACCTCGGCGCAGGCGCGCCGCTTGCCCGCGGCCGCGAGCTGGAGCACGTCGGCCTCGCCCAGCCCCACGCGCACGTCGGCCATGGCGAGCGCCTCGCGCAGGGCGATCACGGCGTCGTCGACCGAGGCGGCGCCCTCCTCCTGGGCGAGCGCGGCAACGGCCGCGGCGACCGCAGCGCGGACGAGGGCGGCGGCCTCCCGCTCGGCCTCCTCGTTGTCGTCCTGGTCGTCGTCTGCGCCGTCCTTCTCGGCCGTGGCGATCAGGTACCCGAGGACCGCGAGCGCGAGCAGCTGGCATCCGTGGAACAGGCCATCCACGGGCAGCGACGCGGTCGTGTCGTTGCGGACGTGGTCGCGCAGGTTGTCGATGGCGCGCTGCGTCTCGTCAAAGTCGGCCGGGTGGCCCGTGCGGACAAACACCATGGCCAACCTGTACGCGTCCGCGAGGTAGTACGCCGTCGGCGCGGGCAGGTCGGCAATCGGCGATACGCGCAGCAGGACGAGCGCCGTTATCAGGAGGTCGTTGATGACCGACGACCTCGGGTAGCGGCCGGGCACGAGCAGCTGCCGCACCGCCGGGACCGGGTCAACGATGAACGCGGGCGCCGGCGCGGTTGCGGGGAGCGCGGGGAGCTCTGCCGCCGTCTCGATGAACGCCGCCGGGTGCGCGGGCGCGTTCTGCGCGGCCGTCGGCGCGGATACGTGTGCGACCGCGGAGACCGGGTCCTCGCCGAGCGCGGGCGTGATGGGCGGCATCGCCGCGATCACGGCAGGTTCGGGCGTAGTCGCCGGAACCATGAACGGCTCGGCCGACGCGCGCGCGAGGGCATCGTGCCGCGCGGGAACCGCCGCGGGATCGGCGGCCGTCTCCATGATCGCCGAATGCGGGTACGCGTGCTGCGCGGGCGTCGTCTACACACACACGATGTGTTTGTGGGCCATCAGTGTCGATCATCACGCGACACATCACACCGCGCGGGCGGGCGGCGCAGGCGGGGCGGGCGTACCGGATCGAGGGCGGCGGGATGTGTTGCGTTGGCGTGTGTGCGCACGCAGTCGTCGGCGGATGCGGGGGCCGAAAAGGGCTCGGCGGGCGCGGGAGCGAGGGCGCCGCTCGCCGCCGTCGGGTCCGCGGCGGGGTCGGCCAGCGGCCCCACGGGCGCTACCGGGTGCGCGCGCGGGTCGTGCGCGGGCGCCGGCTACACACGCGCGGCGTGCGCGCATCATCAGTGTCGGTTATCACGCAGCACATCACCGCGCTCGGACGGCGCGCGCGGGCGTACCGGATCCATGACAGCGGGGGCTGTGTTGTTTGGGCGTGTGTGTGCGCGCAGCTGCCGGAGCTGCTGCCGCTTGAGGTGGAGCGGTGAGGTGGGGGTCCGTGGTGGAGGGGGAGGGGAGAGAGGACGGATCGGGGCGAGATGGGCCGCGCCGACCGACGCGTTCAAAAGCCGCGGCGCAACGCGTCACCCGCGCGCGCGTGATCTGAACCGCGCGTTCGTCTGAAGCCCGCGATCTTGACTCGGATCGTGCACAACGGGCGGTTTGCGGGGCGACGAGGAGAGAACCATTGAACTATTTGACAATCGACGATGGGAACAGTGGCTGAAGCTACTGCGCATGCCCCGCCTGGCCGCGGTCGCGGCAGCGCGCGGGCGAGCACCCAGGCCGGGCTCGCGGGGCGAACCGCGTGTCGGTGTGGAGCGGCATCGGGATCGGACCGGTGCGCACGAGCGGCCATGGAGAGGTCTATCAAACTCCGCAAAGGGTCAGGCCGGTCCCTCCCGCGCGTGGACATCACGGTGGCCGCGGGCGCCGCGAGCAGCAGGGGACACGGACGCACCGCTCGAGCGTTTCTCCGAGTCGAGTCGAGTCAAGTCAAGTCAAGTCAAGGCGGCGAAAAGAGGGCGGGGCGGCCGTCCCTTCCGCGCTGGCCGACGTCAGCCGCCGCGACCACGGAGACGGTGCACGCTCGCGTTCTGGGCGGGGGTGTGCAGTGCATGCGTGGCGCCGATCGTGTTGCAGAGAGTGCTGGAGGCAGCGGGCTTCATGGTTCCGTGGGTCGCAAGTGGGCGGAGAGAGTGGCACTGGTGGCGCGGCAGCGGCGACCAAGGTCGGCGGCGACCTTACTGTTCTGCTCGGGCGGTGGCGAGCGAGGGCGGCAAGAGCGAGAAGACCCATCCACTTGCGCGTATCTGAGGCGGTATCACAGCCGAGGGGGGATGTATTTCGTGTACTAGGCGCGCTGTTCCGCGCGTTGAGTGGCGGGAACCACACATGGTCGCGGCGATCCGCCCGACCGACGAGCACCGCCGTCGCCGCGGCTGCTTCGGCTCGTCGCGCCCGAGCCAGCTCCCCTGCCCGAGCAGAAGGGACGCGGTCCGGTATCGAGTGCGGGACTACTGTCGACGCGCCGAGCCTCAGCGGACCGACGCCTCCTGTCCGCGCCTTGCTGTACCAGGATGGCCGCAGCGTTGACATGGCCGTGACCGTGGTGTGCGAGATCCCCGGCGTCCGCTCCACGTCGAGGACCGGGACGTTGACGAGGAAGGCAATTACGAGATGGACAGCGCGACCGGTCCGTCGCCCTTGCGAATCGACGCGCGCACGGCGAGTCTTCTTCTCCGTTGCGCGCCGCGCGCGGACCGTCCAGCGCTTGGTGAGGGGGGATTCGTACGTCCCGCAAGGCGAGCGAACGAGTGTGAGGCTCAGGGAGGCGCGCGGACGAGTTTCTGCCTGACAGCGCATGGCGGCGGCAACAGCAACACTTCACGGAGCGGAGCGGCACAGGCGCATCCGTGCGGCGGTGCGACGGCCCGGCGGGACGAGCAGCGGGGCCCCGGCGGCGTCGTGATGAGAGGGGCACGGCGCGACGGCCCGAGCGAGAGCGAGCGTGGTTTGCTGCGGTCGGCGCAGTCCAGTCCCTCGTGCTTCTCCTGGTAAGCGTGCTCATTGCGAGTGTTCATTGCAGTCAAGTTCGGCCGTTCGAAGATGAGCAGGGGGAGAGAGAGGGGAAGGGCGCGACGAGCGACTCGCAGAGATAAGTCCGCTGACATTTTCCCCGAACGCGTGCCGCAGAGAAACTGGCCACGGCGACCGACCGGTCGCGGCCTCGCGGGCAGGAACTGGGGCTCGGGTAGACTGATGGATGTATTGCGCGCGCGCTCTCTCAACGGGCGATCATCTTTCATACAACGCTGCAGCCGCGCAAGCTGCCGAACCAACCGCCCCGGCCACCGCGACTGTTACACTGCAGGACTCGTCGCGGCGGCCGTGCCGAGAGCGGCCATCATGAGCTTGCGCTCCTTCTTGTCCGGCTGCCGCCGGGCCGGCTCGTGCGGCTTCGCGACGACGGGTCTCGCCCGGTTCCCATAGTTTTGGGTGAAGATGAGCCCCTTGAACTTGTGCCGCAGCTTGGGCGAGGACGCGGTGGCCATCTCCGGGCCCGACATAGCGGTGGCGGTGGCGGTGGCGGCGGCGGCGGTCGGGAGCAGCGCGCGGGACTGCAAGCCGTAGAACTCGCGGAGCCAGATGGCGTCCGACACCTCGTCGCGCAGCCCGATCTCGCAGAACCCGGCCGGGTCCTCGTCGTCGATGACATGAGCGCCGCCGCCGCCCACGTCCGACAGCAGGTGGGCGTGCCGCCACTCGAGCCGGAGCGGGAAGTCGGCGCGCGCGCACGCGAGGGCGCCGAGCTCGACAAGCTTGCCGTTGATGAGCGGGTTGAAGATGAACTCGGCGAGGACCAGTGACGGCGCGTCCTCCTGCTGCTGCCCGCGGAGCACGACGTAGAATATCTTGTGCGACTGATTGCACAGCTCAAGCAGGATCTGCGATGCGTCGTCCGACGGCGACGGCGGCGGCAGGCTCACGAGGAGGGCGAGATTCGGGTATGTGTGCAGGCCGGAAAGCGGGCCTTGAGCCGCGTAGTGCGTCGCGTCGGGCATCCACGGGAGAAGCACTGTGGAAGACCCACGAGCTGGGGTCGCAGACGACGGGCCTGCCGCGGCCGCCAGAGTCCCGCCAGTCCGCACGAGAACGTTGACGAGGACGCCGGAACTGCAGGAGGGCATGGATGATGTCGGTCGAGGTCGAATGCGCCAGGTTGCATGCCCGCGTCAAGGGGGTTGATGGACGGCTCGAAGAGGCAGCAGTCGCTGCGGGCGGCGTGCTTCGTCGACGCGTCGCGCCAGCCGCGCGGCGTCCGCGATCAGGTGATTTCGCGACGCGTCTCGCACCCGTGTCTCGCACCCACGCGCCCACGTCAACGACGCGTTTCGCTGGAATAAGTACTCGCAAACTCTCCAGAAAAGGCGCCTGAGAAAATGTAACAATCGGTGCAACGAAATTCGCGATCCAGCAAGAGTGGCAAAAGGTGTCTGCTGCGCTGTCGTGTAATCGTCGGCGCCAGCCCAGGGCGTAGTCTAACCGGTGGGAGTGTCGAACACTGGACTTCGACCCCTTACACGCACAAGGTTGGCTTACCACTCGAGCAGCTCGGACCACGTTGCAGACACCCTCCATGCTCTCGGCCACGCCCATGGCCTCACGGCCGGCGTTGCCGTAGTACGCTGTTTCCCTCCCCTCCCACTAATCCCACGTCTTGCTTTGTCGTCCAGGCTTCCTGAAGCTGAGTGCACGAGCTCGGGCGGTCGCATTCAGGTCGCGTCGCCACCACTTGACGACTCTGCAGTTGGCTGCCATCACTGAGTGCCGGGTTGCGGGGCGTGCTCCCGGTCTAGACTGGCCCGACGTCGTCCAAGTTGCCCTCGATGATTAATGCGTCGTGGCTCGAGACAACGTCCAAGGTGGTCATCGGGTTATTTCGGTTGCTTTTAAAATTTTGAACAGCTCGTACGGCAGCGCACGAGACACACCCCGCGCGAGGTCCCGTTTCTGGCCGCGACCACGATGACGTTACGCATCCCGTTGGACCGGGCGAGCGACGTGGCACACACGACCAGTTGATGAGAAGCACCGTGGGATGGAACACGGCGCTGGTGGTGACTGGTCCACTTGATTCCCGAGTCAGCTGCATGGGTTAAAGAGCGCTAACGTCCGCGGCGGATTACGTCCGCATTTCGTTGGTGAGTGTGTTTGTGCATCACGCGTGGTCTCGTCGCGGGTTGCGATCAGCAGAGTGGGCGCGAACGTAGATTGGCCAGTGTCCGCGATCAGCTGATTTCAGAACGCGTCTCGCATCCGTGTCTCGCACCCACGCCTCGCACCTCCGTTGGCGACGCGTTTTGCTGGAGATTGTTATCGTCAAACCCTCACAAAAACTGCCGGCGGAGTCGGACCAGTCGGTGCAACGCAATGCACGAGCCGGCGAAAGTGGCAAAAGGATGTCCGCTAAATTGTCGTGATGTCGTCGTCGCAGTTATCATCCGGGGCTTAGGCAACCGGTGGAGGGTGTATTGAACTTTGCACCCATCCACACTCAAAGAACGTCTACCTCGCGGCAGCTCTGACCACGTTACAGACACTACCCGTTCTCTCGGCCACGATTTTTACCTTGCGACCGACGTGGCCGTCACACACCGTCTATCCCCGCCCCTGCATTGGAAACGGCATACGTTGTCGTCCAGGTTTCTTGCTCGAGACAAAATCCATGGCGGTCATCCGCTCGGGTCGGCCGTATCAAAGCTCATGAGCGTTCCTCAAAGTAGCGCGGCGAAGCGCGTCACGAGCGATCACCCAGTTGAGCTTTTCCGGAGGCCCGCCACGCGATAATTAACTGCAAGTGCATTCGACTGCGCCACTTGCCACCTGCCAGTTCCGTCCCATCAGCTCACCCGCAAGCGAGAACCCGACCCACGAAATGCAATCGTTCTTGCTCTATGGCATTCAACGTCTCGATTTCCCATTTGAGCCGCCCCGAAAGGTCCACCACACGGCTCAAACTCAAGCTGCATATTGGCTTCCCAAATTTGTTCAGAGTTGGGCGTGGAGCACGCAGGAAAGTGCCCGGCGAGGACTTGGTCTGAAACTCGAGCGCGTGCGCGCGTGCTGCGCCACCGCTCGCTCCCGGGCACCGGATCCAGTGAACTCCAGGTTGACTTAATTCGCGTCGCGAGGAGCAGTCCCAACGTCGCCAAATCGAGACCGTTTGATGCAGCCGCTGCGGCTCACAGTTGCTTGCTCGGGCTTGCGTCGCATTGATCATGCCAGCCTTTGCCGCCGCGACGCGCCGAACACGTTCAAGCGCAACCGAAGCCAACTCGAGGTGGGCGGGAGCGCGAGACTATAAAGACCGGCCGGCTCCCCCGCCCTCCATCCAGATAATCCTCACCAGTCAGCCTTCCGCCCGACACCCAAGCTCTTATTCCACCAACCATGAACGCCGCCGCTCTCGTTGTCCTCGTCCTGGCCCTTGTCGCCATGGTCTCGGCCATCCCGCCCCCGATCTTCGACGCGCCGTTCCCCGTCCCGGCCACGTACCAGGTGACCAACACGCACAAGGCCACGTTCGAGGCCACCGGCAAGCTCACCGTCATGTCGACCCTGCCCTGCAACCCCATGCCGTGCGTCGCCGTTCGCGGCCACGGCGAGTGGTCGTACGACCCCAAGACCGACGGCCTGACAGTCAGCTACTGGATGAACCCGTCGTGGACCATCTCGCAGACCTGGTCGTGCCCGTCCAAGTCCAAGGACATGAACGTGTCGGTGCTCGGCGGGTGCAAGCTCGTCAGCGCCTCGGGCGCCCAGTCGGACGTGGCCCCGATCCCCACCAAGTCCAAGACCTGGGTCCGCCAGTAATTACGTGGCTTCGTGGCCGACTTCTAAGAGTGTGATTGCCGTTTTGAGTGTGTTCTTGTGTGATTGTTAGTGTGTGTGCAACTCGAGTGTACCGACCCGCGACGACTTAGCAGAGGAGTGTGAGGAGGAGTGGATGTTCAAACAAAATACAGCCCTGCTTCTTAAACTATCGATGCGCATCGCACGCACAGCTCAAACTGTTCGCTCTCCCCTCGACGCGACAGCCCCGGCCTCGCTCCCGCCGCTCTTGGCATGTCGCGCACCAATCACAAGCGACCGCTTCAGGCCCTCTTCCCGTTCCGACAGTTGCCTCTGCACGAAACGTTACTCTCAAACGAGCGTCGAGTTGGACGCATTTGTGTGCGGCTGCGGCGACCTGGCCGAAGTCGCGCGCGCAGTGTGCGAAGCTGCGGTCAAGGGGGGCCACCGCGAAGTACTCTTTTTTTTTTTTTTTTTTTTTTTTTTTTGCTCAACAACTGGCAGCCCAAATTTCTTGCTCGCAACTTGCTCATACTCCACGCCATCTCCCGAACCCCGTGAAACAAGCCCGATTCGCACGCTTGCTTGTTGCGTCGGCCAGCTCTTGTACTCGAATTTGCTTGATTCGAGTGTACGCGAATTTTGAAACGGTCAGCTGCGCGCATTTCATGACAAGGATTTGGCCCAGAACTTGAGCGACCTCGCCGCTTTCTGCCCGGAACAAAACGCTGCTTCGCGAACTCTGCCGCTGCTGGCGCGCCTGGCTCGACGTTGACTGGGTCCGTCAAAACCCTTCTGTAGAGGTGCGAAGCTTACATGAAGATTTTTGTGAGCTTGGAGCTACCCCCTATGCTATGATGTGAGAGTGGACAAAACGGATCCGCCATGACGTTCCTGCTACCTACAGCACCCTATGCCCACTTCTCGACTTGCGCGACAAAGTTCATGGAGCAGATCGACGGGCAGTACTCTGGAGTGCCCCGGCGTGCTTCAACTCAGGGGACCGTGAAACCGCGCTCGCTTCCTCTCGACGGGGGCGTTTGTCCAAGAGCCCAATGCTGTCGCCAATCCAACACTCTTATGCATCTCGAACGAAAGCGTTTTGTACCATGCCGTCGATCCGCCGATCCTCTTGCGCTTCCTTCAAAGGCATTTGATTTTGTCCTTAGTTACCGGCCTCAAGTGTCGTTCATGGTGTCGGAAATTTGCAGCCGGGTCTCGCTTGCTGCTTGCGCTGCACCAACCAACGCGTTCGTCATACTTTGTTTCACGTCCACGCCGTCACGATCATGGAACATCATGGATCAGCTCTCTTTCGCCATACAGATGAGCATGGTCCGCGCGCCACCGACTTGCTTGGCACACAACAGGTTGCTGGATCATCCCAGCTTCTTCCTGGCCCGTTCCAATGCTACTCCTCTGCATCCTGAGTTATCGTCATGAACTCTCGCTTACCAGAGCATTTCAGTGTGCCTTGCCCGGAAAATGAGCGGTCGCCAACCCTAGCGGTCCCCCACAACTCGCCCAACAGCACCAGGCTAAGTTGTCAGTGTGAGTTCCGAGGGGCGCTAGCGGCTTGAACTGAGACGGTGTCGTCGTCTGAATGGGCTTTGATGATTATTGCGTCGTGGCTCGAGTCAGCACCTACAGTGCAATCGAATCAGCGTGGCGCGGGCTTTAGCCCCTGATCGCAAACCAAACTTTTGTGCTGGGGCACAGTGATCGATCGCGACGCGTTGCGCCACAGGTCACGCGACCGCAGCTGTTCGGCGCCGGATCGAGATCTCGAACGCGTCGCGCCGGTTCTCACGCTCCTCAACTGGCAACTATGAAGGCGAAAAAGAAAATGAATAAACCCGCAACTGGCGGCAATGAAGCCACGACTCTTGCTGCTATGACTAGGCGTGACGAGGCGAGCAAGGTTGCGCGCTCGCCTGTGCTTACCGGCTTGAAAGTCGTTGAACGACCCGCCAACTCGATGCCCATCACTCTGGTTTGCCGGACGTTGTATCGAGGGGACCGTGTCGAACGCTTTCGCCCGTTTCGCCATCTACCGCCGCGGGACTTGTTTCTCCACCACGATGCGCGCGCGCGGTCCGAGCTCGATGCGCTCGTTTGCGGCTGTGGCGACTTGGCCGAAGTTGCACGAACCGTTTGCGAAACCGCGGCCAAGGGTGCTACCACGACGCTCTCATTTGTGCTCAACGACTGGCAGCCCGAAGTCCTCGCGCGAAACTTGCTCATTCTTCATGCAATTTCCTCAACTCCTGCGGACTTGGTCGATTCACAAACACTTGCTCGATACGTTGGACAGCTCTGGTACTCTGCGGTGCTCGATTTGAGTGCGCGCGAGTTCTGGAATGCTCGACTGCGCGAGTGTATCGCGAAGATCTGGCTCAATGCCTCACCCAGTGGCGCTTTTCGCCTGTCAAACGATGCGACGCAGTTCGAGCTTTCTCGCTGCTGGCGAGCTTGGCTCGTAGTCGATTGGTCCATCGAGGCCTTGTTGGACGAGCGTTCAAGCTATCGTTCGTCAACTTCAGCTGCTGACCCGAATGCAGTCCGGAACCCGTCAGCTTCTGCAGCCGCCTTCATGGGCCGCATGCACGCGCAGTACCGTGGGGTCCTCAAGGGCGTCGAATCGGCGCGCACGGTTTGCAACCTCGAACGCCTCGCCGAGTCGAGCGCGTTCACGCAAACGTCCTCGGTTGTTGTCAATCCGACCTTTCTCCTCATTGGGAACGACAATAGGCCTTATCACGCTGTCGACGCAAGCTCGCTGCCTTCCGACGCGTTCGACCTGTTCCTCGGCCGCGGGCTTCCCGAGTCAGTCATGCTCGCCGAAATTAGTAACTGGGTCACAGCGCTGCGCGACGGCCTCCGCGGAAGTGCTCCGCGCGTCCGCTTCTCTTTCGCGCATGGTCACGCTGTCGCGGTCATGGAACAACTGGCAGCCAATCCGAAAATGCGCTTCGACGTTGTCGACACGAATAACCTCATGGATTCGTGCGGCCTGCTCAGCATGCTTATCCACGGCTCGGTCCTGCTTCGCCACAGGCACGATGGCCACGACCCGGCACGCCTGCTCGCGTACTCTACGGGTGTCGACACCGCGGGTGACGACGAGGCCTACTTGCTTCGCGCGACGGGGCTCTCACACGAAGTTTATCCCGCACTTTTTGGTGTCGTCCTCGCCGAAAGGCCGAGTCCCGATGTTCCAAGGACGTGGTTTCAGCACTTTGCATGGAGCGCAGACTATCTCGATTACCACCCCATTCGGCACTTGACATTTACCAAGCTGCTGCACCCCACAGTGCCGACGTCGCTCGTGAGCTCGGATATAATCACACGCGCGGTCTCCGACTGTATCTCGGCCGTTTCGCGACCCAAGGCGCCGAACATGGGTACGGTTCTAATCCTCATGAGCTGGAAGCTGGGACGAAAAAACTCACTCGCCAATCTATAGCCGCCAAGTTCACGACTCGAAGCTTCCTCTCCAAATTGCTTGCCTTCGCGCTTGCTTCGGGACGTATCACCGTTTCGGAGACAGTGGCCAGTGACACTACCTCTTGGCCGGAATGCCAACAGTCCGTACTTGGCTTATCCTCGGCGTCCAGCGAGGTGATCGGTGAATTGAGCGAGATCACATTCCCCCTTCGCTCATACGGGCTTTGCGACATCGAGGGACGCCCATTCTTCTGCATAGAATTTCTCGTCTCATCGGATGGCAAGTGTTCACTTCGCCCTGCTCATCTCGTGGTCGAACTTCTCCTGCCCAAGGTAACCTACCGCCTCGAGAGCCTTTGTGTGGAGCAGATCCACGGCGACTCCCTGCAGATTCGCATCAAAGCCAACCTCCCATTGGCGTTGGTCTCGGAACTCAAACCGCACACCATGATTGGTGTCTACCGCGAACAATCTCCTGGACATGGCTCTCCCAATGCCGAGCGAACGCTTGTCGGGGGGAAGCTGTTCCCCTTAAACTCGCCATCGGTCACGATCGCTCGGTCCGCTGCGAGCCCGTTTACCTTTCTCTCAAAGGCGCTTGTCCAATCTCGACCGCCACTCCCGAACTCAGGTCCAGGGGACCCGAGAACGTGGCCGTTTGCAGTTGAGCATGTCTCGGACGACCTCGAATGGGTTCGAGTTCACCTCAAGCTGAAATCTGGTTCTGTGCCCGCCTCAATGCGTCTCGAGCTCAGATTCGATGGCGGAGCCTTGACGATTTATATCGACGATACTCTTCAGCAGACCATGCGCTTAACGTCACCCGTTCGAGTGGCTCGTGGCAAGGACGATCGGAATCAATGTCGCCTTGTTGTTGACCTCAAGCGGTTTACAACTGCCAATGTCGATTTGGGGCTCCCGCCCTCTCGCCCACACGTCGGTCGCCGTATCCTTGTCCCGCAGGATAGTCAAATCTTCTCGCATTCTATCCATGCGGCCGATCACGCGGCCACGGATCTACTTGCCTCGCTACGGCGCCGCGCACGAGTCAACACGCGCAACTCGGATCCGTCGTTAGCGGCTAAGACGTTCGCTACGTGCCTCATCGAGTTCACTCAGATGCTTGTCAAATCGTTTGGACTCAGGAAGAACCGGGCTCACTTTGTTCTTCACTCCACGAGCACCGCTCTCCTTCTCGTTGACCGGGCCGTGTTCCTCCCGTCGTCTGGTCCCGGATCGATTCCAACGCCAGCATTCGAGTGTACCATGGTCCTCAACCGCATTTCTTGTGACGACGTCACCCAATCGCAAGGAGATACGCTCTGCAGGATAATGACGGAGACCGCGACGAAACTGGCCCCGCGCATGATGTTGGGCAACCTCCCACTGGAGGACGTCGCTCTGGCTGATTTCTTTGACTTTGTGGTCTTGCCAGGCCCGGTCCCGGAGACTGATTCTCGGGTTAGCGCGGCTGACTACGATATCCTGCGGCCGCATCTCAAGCGGGTCCTGATTCTGCCAACGTATCCCGTGTGCGGCAGCGGGATGGACACACTTGGGCCGGAGCTCAAGAAGTTCCTCGCCAAGGGGATTTGACGAGCTTGCTGTTACGAACTCCACTGAATTTACATGTTCTTAAGACCTCCTGATGCGATCGTGTTAATCGAATGAGCACAAGCACCTGACTCACGCGCGAGACATGTTTGAAAGTCACGGGTGTGGCGCATCGCGTCTCGCCTCTCCGCAGTTGCGTCAAAACGAGAATGTGAGAGTGAGGGTTGCGCGCCCGCTGAACCGCATTATTTTGGAAGATTGGGCGCCTTGGGAGCGATCCACGCTCGCTGGCTTGCGGTAATCTTGAGGACGTCTCAGCCCGCGTTTGAATTGAGCTTTACGGGCGGCAGCGGACAGAAATCCGGGACCAGCAACTCGATTACGGGGAACAGCTTGGCGCCCGACGCGGGCGCGCTCGAGACGAAGTTCGTGAGGCCCGCGTCCTCGAGGTTGAGCGACTCAAGTTTTGGAGATATTTTCCGCGCAAGCGCACAAGCCCGTTGCTGCAATTGCTCGAACTCCCTGTACTCGCCGCTACGACCGATTCTCAAGCGTGGCCCCGTTATTCCCGCATACATAGTCTGCGGCAACGGCATGGACACGCTGCGTCCGGCGATGGGTTCGCTTTTGACCAAGGACGCTTGATTTATGTTGTCGTTTTAGTCAGTTGGGTCTTTTGTCTCAAATTTGTACTTTTCATGTATGAAGACTGGGCTCCCGACACAGGAGACAACTGATGAGACGCGTTATGATATCACGTGAGTGGCGCAACACGTGCGGGCGGCGACGCGTGACGCCGGCTCTCACGCCTGCCCGCACGCGCGTGTCGGGGAGATCCCGTCTCGTCTTCGCCGCTCTCAACATCAGTAAAACCACCTACCTATGCAGCATCATGAAACCGCCCGCAACTGCTGGCATTAGATCCGACAGTGCTATTATGCTCGACGTATCAGATGCGTCGGTTCCGCCGCTCCTTACGTGCCGCATGCAGTACCGCGGGAATCGTGTCACCGGCTACCGCCCGTTCCGGCACCTCCCACCGCGCGACTTGCTCCTCTCGCACGGATCGTGCACGCGGGCCGAGCTGGCTACTCTCGTGTGCGGCTGCGGCGACCTGGCCGAGGTCGCTCGGACCGTGTGCGAGGCGGTGGCCAAGGGTACCGAGCCGAGTCTCTCGTTCACGCTCATTGACTGGCAGCCCGAACTCCTCGCTCGAAACTTGCTTATCCTCCACGCACTTGCTCATACTTCGGTTGATACGCTCGACACGGACACGCTCACTCGAAACGTTGGCCAGCTTTGGTACTCCACGATTCTCGACTCCAAGGTGCGTGAGATTTGGGATGGTCAACTACGCGACTGCCTCGACAAGGAGTGGGTCAACGCCTCACCCGGTTCGCCGCTCCGCGTCATGGATGTCGCAATGCAGGCCGAGCTCCGCCGCTGCTGGCGTGCTTGGCTCGATGTGGAATGGTCCGTCGACGCGCTTCTGGACGCACGGGCACAATACCACCAATCAGCTTGTGCCGCTGACCCTCTCGCAAACCCGAGTCTCTCGGCCTCGGTGACCGCGACCATAGAACGCGCTCGCACGCAGTACCGCGGTGTGCTCAAGAGCGTCGAGTCTGCGCGCATCGCTTGCAATCTCGAATGCCTTGCTGAATCGTGCGCTTTCACGTAGGAAATCGATCACGTTGTCAACCCAACCTTCCTTTTGCTCTCGATCGACAACATTCCGTACTATGCCATCGATGCAACCACGCTTCCGTCCGACGCATTCGACCTGTTTCTCGGCCGCGGGCTTCCCGAGTCGGTCATGCAGTCCGAGCTTATGGATTGGGTCGAGGCGCTCCGTCACGGATTGATCAGAGGAGCACATCACTTTCAGCGGCATCTTCACCGACTGCGTCAAAGTGCTTGAGAAACAGATGTCGGTACACGATATCGCGTGCACCAGCACGTTCTTTCTCCGCGACCTCAAATTCCTGCGCCTTCACGAGCCCTTGCCCGACGTCGACCCGCGGTTCCCAACTCCACTCTACAATGAGCTGCGCCCGGTCCTCAAACGTATCCTCATCACCGCGGCCTATCCGGTGAACGGCAGCGGCATGGACTCGCTGGGTCCGGCGCTCAAGGCGTTCCTGGATAAGGGGATCTGAGCCGTATTTGATGGAATTCAACGAGTTTGCTTATGATCGCTGTGTCGAAAACTTTGAAGCATCATGCCGATGAACTTGACGAGAATGGGGAATCGGCGGAGGTGGCGGCAGTCGCGTTCCGACGCGTTGCGCCACACACGTGTTCCTGAGGCACGACGCCTCGCTTCGAAACACCAGGGGCAGCAATACATGCAACGCACAGTTCAGGTTGGGCTCGGTGAAGCAAAGCTCGGTGACGGCCGCGGGAAAAAATCACTTAAGCTTGATGCGCAGGTTCACGGCGCTGAACGAGCTGTGGTCCATGGTGAGCTGCTCGAGCTCGGGCGGCAGGTGCGGGCAGACGGCGGTGAAGCCACGGCCCGTGATCTTGTTGCAAAAAAGTTTGAGTTTGGTGCGGCAGGTCCTTGCTGAACGCACTATCGTTAACAAACTCGCGATTGCTCAACTACTCTGCATCGCGCTCAACGACGAGATTAATATGGACCCGACGCTACAGTACATTGGCATCCATGCTGTCAAGCTTTGCCAGCTGAGACCGCTTGCCTTCCACGACCAGCCTCTTCTCTGTGAGAAAGATGATTTTGGCACACTCAATCAGTCCAGGACAAAGATTCAAGTTCATCCGAGGCGAAGCGGGGCCCATGGACCGCTTCGCAACACGCCCTCGGGGTCCTCTCGCGCATACCCTAAATCGCATGTTGCAGTGGTCAAGTAGGACTTAATTCAATAGATGCATTTTCTGATTCTGACGCTCTGTCACCTGCTCGCGCCAACGACACATGAGAGCGAGAGCAGCTTGATCTCGCGTGAAAAAGCGAGGGGAAATGCGTAACTGCAATACAGCTGTCAGAGGCCATTTGAAACCACCGCGTTCGGGCACCGCTCCTTGAGAAGCGGCGCAACGACGTTGAAGTCGACCTCGTCTGGGTTCAGCACCAAGGACTCGAGCTCGACGGGTAGATGCGGAACGAGCAACTCAACCGCCTCCTCATACGGCCAGCAAACCTTGAGTTCGAGCCTGCGAATGGATCGCGGAAGTGCCCTGGCAAACTCGGCACTATTTGAGGCAATGAGCTGTGCACCGATCAAGGTCAAACTGCGCAAGTGTTGCGAGACCTGAGCTGCATACGCAGAAACCATGACGGGGTCGTTAAGCCCTTCGCACCAAGAGAGGCAGAGACTATCAAGGCCGGCTGGGAGCCGTGGCAAGATCAAGTCGAGGCCCGATGCCCTGAAGTGGCTAATACTGAGCGACCTAAGAGCGAGGCTGGGGAGTCGTACGGCAAATGTAAGCACCGCCTCGTGCGGCAAGGGCGAGTGGATCATCGAAAGCTTTTCGAGTTGCACTGGAAGCGCGTGAATGAACGACTGTGCTGTGCGAAACGACATGTGCGTGTCGGCGAGCTCTATGACGCGAAGCGAGATCGGAAAGCGCTCGAACGTGACAGCAGCACCGTTTGTCCCGAACTGGTTATTGAGGAGCCTAAGTGATTCGAGGGTGGGAGGCAGCTGCATGTTGCTGATCTCATCGGGCTGGTGATCAAGCGGGTTTCCGCTGATGGTCAGGGAGAGCACCGACGCAGGCAGTTGCATGGCTGCAAGGAGGGATAAAGTCAAGGCGCAGTTTTCAAGCATGATTGTGGTTATGGCACAGCTAGGGTGCGCGAGAATGTCGCGAAGTAGCTCGGCACCGCCACGAGTAAGCCTCATTGCGGGGACGCGAAGTTCGGTCGGCTCGCCGGACACGAGCTTGCCAAAGTGCTCAGCGAGGTACACGTCGGCATCGGCTGCAAGGGTATGGCCGCGGAACTATTCAGATGACCCAAGCGTTAGTACGTTGACTGGTCGACGTCAATTGCACTACGCGCACCTCGCGATGCATCGAGGCCGGGTACTTGGGCTTCGCGGCAAGGAAGACACGCGCGGCCTTTGAAAGATGGTCGTCCAGCTTGAGCCGCAGCTTCGATTCGCGCCACCACTCGAGGACGCTGTAGTGCGAGTTGGCCCAGGCAAGATACAGGGCGCGCTCCGAGTAGCGAAGCTTGAGACCCGACCGCTTCCACTCTTCGAGCACGCGAACGCGACCAAACTCGCTCGCCTTGTCCATTGACAACGCCGTTGCGTGCGAGAGAACGGCCCAGCGAACATTGGGAGCGTGAGAAAACGGCAGGACGCGAAGGTACTGCAGGAGGCCGGCCGTGTCGTTCGGGTCGTGCGAGAAGACGGCGCGTTCGAGAACTTGCTCGATCACGTCGTAAGGGAGCATAGGGTCGCAAGAGGTTGGCTTAGGTTCATTGCAGCAAGTTTCATTCATTTTGAGTATCATGGCTTCAAGCATTCATAGAGCTCAGATCGTCTCGTCGGCGCGTTTCGTCACTCCGCAGCTGAGGCGCCGACCGTTTTTGGTCCCGGGCTGTTCGGCGTGATCTCACGCAATTAAAAGAACGCGGCACGCCACAGATGGAGGAAGCGGGCAGCGACGGCTCGTCCGCATCGATATATCAAACTGGATCATGGTGCTGGAGCCCAGAACCGAACTCTGAACGGATCGGCCGAGGCAGGGTTGTTGGCAACATGGTTCTCCATGTTCCTGCACTGGAACGTGAAGACTAAACGTGCCGCGAGTGCGAGGTTTAAGAACAGTGTCGAAAGATTGCAAACGTAGCGCGACGGGCGTACCGTGATCAAGTCCGAACGTGATGATACTTCCGTGCAGAAGCGGAGTCGGTTCGCCACGCACCAGGCGGCGACCGTCAATTTCGTGCCGTTGGAGCTGAGATCGACGATGGCGGTCACAGCCGCTCCAGCTTCCACACGGCCGGAAAACGTGATGCGCGAGTGTTCTTTTGAACACTCGAGTAAGAGGATGTGAACGTCCGCGCTGAATTGGCGGCCCACCACGTACTCAGGCTTGCGCAAGGCTACGCGTGGTGACGGTCAGCGTCAGGGTACGGCCATCACACGCATTGCGCACCGTAATAAGTCAAGTTCCTGTGGTCGAAGAGGGCTCCCCACGCGGGACCTTCGAGAGTCAGCGCGTCCATGCACCGTTGGAGCTCGCGCTGGCTGTCTACCGCAACGTCCGACTCGGCGCCGCGGTGCCCAGCCTCGCGCATGTGCACGTCGTGTTGGTCGCGCAAAGAATTCATCAAGTCGTATTGGGCTCAGGGCTGCATGGATTGAGGATTGACCTGATCGAGTTGCTCGCGCTCCGTTCGGCGGACGACGAGGGGCTTCAGATCAGCGGGCGCGGTCACGCGATGCAATGAGTCGCGTCGCGCCGTGAGGAGTCGCGACTCAACGCGACGCGGGCAACGCCTCACACAGTACATGTGTTCACGTTCAGATCTCGTCCCAGCTCAGCAAACGGTCGTTAAGGGACATGGTCGCGAAATGACAAAGAACAGAATAAAATTTAAATAAGGGCACGTCCTAATCATCGTTTTTGTTATTGACGTGCTCGCCAAAGACTGAATCGAGCATGTCCAAAAACTCGGAATCCGGAGGGATGGCGTCGCCACTGATTTCGAAATGTTTGGCACCCAGCTTGATGCAGGTTTGAAGAAGGTGATAGCCGCCAAACTCGCCTATATTGTTTTCGTTGATCCAAAGCTCGTTGAGAGTTGACGGAAGCACTTCAGCCAGGGCCACGGCGCCAACGTCAGTGATATCATTTTCAGAGAGCTCAAGCACTTCGAGGTTTGGCGGCATGACCTTGATACACTCGAGAAGTATGTTGTCGTCGATACGGGAGGAAGACAGGTCAAGGAGGGTGAGCGTGGGAACGACAAACGGGATCCCAAAGCAGTGCGTGTCATACGAGAAGCAACTACCCGATAGACGGAAGTCTCGGAGCGATGGCAGCTGTGCTGAAGCAGGGACTGGCTTGAAAACGGCGGCCATGACGGACCTGGATGGCGCGTTCAGGTTTGCAAAGTCAATGACGTTGTTTTCGCGAAGGAGGATCTTATTGAGATTGGGAAGCTTGCGGTGGAGCAGTGCGCTCGCGCCCATTGGACCAATTGCGCAGCTTGACGCGAAGAGCACTTCAATTGTGTCGGGAAGATGCTGAACAATTGCGAAAAACCCTCCAGAGCCAATATCATTATTCGAGACGTCAAGCAGAGTGAGCTGCGAGGGAAGGAGCCGAGCGACGCGTTGCGCACCCGCGCGCGTGATCTTGTTGCCAGCAAAGCTGAGCGTTCGAAGTCCTTTGGGCAGGGCGCGAGTGAGTGTGACAACATGGTCGTCGTTGAGCTTGCAGTGAAAGGTGCGGAGGTCGAGTAGTGTAGACGGCAATCCGCGTGCAAGAGAGACGACTTCGGACATGGACATGCGACACGCGTGAAAATGGAGCGATGCAAGAGTTGGCGGGAAATATTCCAAGTGTGCGCCGAACGTTCCCAGTGACAAACATTCGTGGTGGAGCGAAAGCGAGACCAGCGAGGCAGGTAGCCATGGTGCTGCAGGACTGATGCAACCGTCATCGAGTCGATTGCACTTGAGACTAAGCGACTCGAGGCTTGAAGGAAATTTGAGGGCCTGGAAGCGAGACCAGTCGAGATCAACGGCAAAAAGAGTCACATTGGTGACCGGAATCACGGAGACGGCCATTGCATCGTTGAGGCGCTGGATACCGGTGACGGAGATCCGCGCCAAAGAGATATCGACAGCGCTGATGCCAGTTGCGGCCGCAGCCGCATAGATATGGTCTACAATGGCGTCGCCCGCGGCAACCAGAGCTCCGGGACTCTAAATGGGGGAGCGAGACAATAAGCTTTCGTGTGTTTCTTTTTTCGCTCTCGAGTATGTAGCATCGAAGAGGGCGTACCGGAGGCATGAAACGCTTGATGCCAAGGAGGGACCTGGCCCACGAAGCATCCACCAGGCCGTGTCGAAGCACAAGCTCCGAGTCCCGCCACCATTCTAAGACGCGGTAGTGACGCGAGTCTGCGGCTTGCTTCAGTGCCTCGGCGGTATGATCAAGCGGAAGGCCAAAGTGGCGGAGGGCCTGGAGCAAATCGGCACAGCCCAAGACGGTCGCCTCGTCGGCCGAGACACTTTCCAGTTGCTTACGAATCGCCTGCATGACGCCCGGAATCCGATCGGCGGGCATGACGCGAGCATACTCGAGCATCGGCCCGAGCTCGGTCGGCTCATGCAACATCACGGCCTCGGCCAGAATTTGGTTCAGGACCTCGGGTATAGCTAGCTTTACGTTTTGCATCAAGTCCATTTGCTCCATGGTGGGTGGTGGCGCCGGAGTTGGCATTGTGCGCGAGCGGCGGCGACGGGTCGAGTGGCGACCACCGTCTAGTTTGGCCCCGCACCTGCGAGCGGTCCTCGCTCTCCTGAAGCTGCCTCGCCATGAAAACGCATGAAGTCATGAGCTCCACTTCGCTATCTATACCGCACATCATCGAGGCCATCCTCTGCTACGCCGTGTGGGCCCACCCGTCCGCACAGGACACTCGCGGCCTCGCCCACTACGCCCGTGTGCTGCGCGCGCACGATATCCCGCGAGTGCACCAAGCGATACTGCTGCGTTCGCCGGTGCTTACGTTGCGCCATGCTATTCTCCACGGTAATGCACCGCTGCTCGCAAAATGGTCGAGCAGTGGGCTGCCGAAGCGGGCCAAGACAACCGACATCGTCTCCGCGATCAAGAAAGGTTTACTCGTGTCGCTTGAATGGTACCGCGAGTCGGGGCTTTCCGTAAGCAGCCTCGATAGCTTGAACGTAAAGACACGTGCTGCGCTCGGCATCGGCGGCGTGATCAAGGGCGCGTACGAGCGCATCGCAGTCAACTCGGCCATCGTGTCTGCACTTGAGGGTCTCGAGGCGGGAGCTACCGCCAAGCTCGACTTGAGCCGCCAGCCCATCAATACGGCGGGGATCAAGGTTCTCAACGCTGCCCTGGAACGATCACCATCCCCTCCCACCTCGCTCTCATTTGCTTCGAGCACCATCGACTTGCTACGTCTCCTCACGTTGCGGATTCCAGCTTCGGTTCACGACCTTGACCTCAGCGACACTTGCTTTGCGCGCTAGATTGTTGGTCCCGAACCGCATTTCGGATGGTCCTTCCGCTTCATTCGTTCTAAAAGTGCATTCTCCCGCATGTTGGTGCATCAGCCCACCTTCGCGACCTCCCGAGCACGCTAACGGAGCTTGACGTCACGGACTGCGAGCCTTGTGATGAAGCTGCGCTCCAAGTCGCACAAGCCCTCCATGTGCTCACACATTTTAATCCGTGCAACCACGTTTTGCCATCCATGGGCTTCCCACACATCTCTCAGCACTTAACCACTTCCTGGAGTCGCGTTGCCGGTCAGTCAGCTGAGTGGCGCAACGCGTCAACCGTCGCCTTGGCCCTTTGTCCGACGAGAACGGATGTGATCGGGCACTCTTACGTTGGGCCCTGTTTCGTGAATCAAGTGATTCTTATCCATTCGGTGGTCACAGTACTAGTCTCCGTGAGTGAGGGTCCTTCCGGCGTGGCCCGGACGGTGGCAGCTGAAACCGTGTCAGGTGGGCCGGGGCGACGGGGCCGTTGCCGAAACCGCTTCGGTGCGCGCGCTTCGCCAAAAGCTCCCGACCCAATACCCAAACCATGCAGCGGCAATGAATGACTCCGTGCAATCTCCTGACCTATTAGAGCTTGACACGACCCCGGCGGAGCACGAGCGCCAGGCGATGCAACGTGTCACGCTGCTCGGTGCCGGCTTCCTCTTCGTCTTCACGGCATTGTACGGGAGCCCACCTCCTCTGCGCGTGACGCGGGAGCACTAAATTTCGCGATGCCGCTCTAGCAACGTTGCAGAATCGCGCATCACCACCATCTTCCCAGAACAAGGGTTCAACTGCATGGCGATCGTCTACTTTTTCTTCATCTTCAGCTCGATCCTCGCCCCGTACATCACCAACTCGGTGCCGCATCGCATCATCTTTTTCGTCTCAAGCCTGTTCTACGCGCTGTTTATCGTCTCGCTCAACTTTGACGTCGTCTTCCTCTTCATCTGCTCGGCGCTCATCGGCTGTGCTGCCGGTGCCCTGTGGGTAACCCAGGGCTACTACGTTTCGGTTGCGGCGAGCAGCTTCGGCGTCGATGTGGGCAAGCTCTCGGGCCGCTTCTTGCTCGTATCGACCGCCAACATGATCGCGGGAAACGGACTCTCGCTCCTGCTCCTTCTCGTCGGCTTGTTGGTCAAGACGCTGCTCTACGTCATGGCCGGCGTGGTCGTCGCAGGGTCGCTGCTGCTCGCCATGCTGCCCGATCCGCGTCCGAAACAAACGGCGCTCATCCTTGACACGGAGCCGCCTCAAGCCGCGCCCGCGTCGTTCAGCGACCAGCTGCGCCGGATGGCGCGCCTGCTGACCACGACTCCCCTCGCGTCGCTGATCCCGGTGATCATGTGGAACGGCTCGATCAACTGCCTCGCGTTCGGCAACTTCCCGACGATGCTCCCCCGCGACGCGCCCGTCTGGCTTCTGCCCACCATGTGCATCGCGTTTGGCGTCGTGGGCACCCTCGCGTCGCCCGTGTGGGGCAAACTGTACGACTCGTGCGGACCGATGCCGCTCGTCGCGGGTGCATTCGCCGTGTCCTCGGCCGCGTACGGTATCTACTACGTGGCCGTCCTGGTCCCGGACGCAATGTCGCCCGCGGTGTGGATCGTCGGGATGGCGATGCTCGGTGCGCTCGACAATGTGACGAACTGCTTGATCAACTTTTGCCTCGCATCGTGGTTCGGCGACGGGCCCGACACGGCCGCGGTGTTTGCCATTTTCCGTGCGCTCTTCTGCCTCGGGTTCATGCTCCTCGCGCTGCTGAGTAATTTGGGAATGTGGCAGGTTGTCCTGGGATGCAACCACGCGCTCACGATTGGGACGGTCGCGGCGTTCTTGGCCGCTCGGAAAATGCATCAGCCGGTTGCCGAACAGGCGCGTGGGAGCTACAGCGGCCCGGGCGAGGTCGAAAAGGGTGAAAGCTGAGCGTCCCCAAGGCCAGCGCACAAGGCCAGCGCTCACCTTTCTCGTTCAAACTTCCTCGCTTTTTCAACCCCTATTTCAATAAGTGTAGTAATAGACGTATTCTCTCCCTACTGATGGGTCTTGGATCCGCTTGACACGGCCCGAAACCAGAAGCCAAGCATGTGTCCGACTCGTGCTCGGACAGCGCGAACGAGACGTACCGAGGCTGGCTCCACTCACCACCTGCTGAGAGAGCAGAACCGGTGAAAGTCCCGCGATGCGGAAAGGCGGGCCACCGCTCGCGTGAGGAGAGGTGCGAGACGCGTCGAACAATCACGCGACCGCGGCGTGCGCCCGGCCTGACCTCGCCTCGCTCGGCTCGCCGCGTCGCTGCTCCTCGCAACCCGGCTTTCCATGTAACGCTCCCACCTTGGGACTCTGTAACTTGCCGCAACGAAATCATGTCCAGCGAAGCTCTGCCATGTACGAATTCGAGGCGAACGAGTCGACCCGCGGAAGACTGACCCGCTCGCCGCGTCCCTGCGCAGACGTCGACACGCACTACACGATCCCTGGTACGCTGGGTCGTGAGGTAGACTGCGATATGGGTGTCGTGTTGACGCTGGCCGTGTATAGAGGTCAAGTCGGCCGTGGACGCCCTCGTCGAGGAGGAGCTGCAGCGGAGCGGCGCGCGCAAGATGCACCCGGACGTTGCCCGGCTGCCCAAGATCGACCTCTTTGCCGTACGCTCTTCCATCCCAACCCACTCGCGCCGACATGCTCACTGACCGTCATCCCTCGCGTAGGACCGTCCCGCACTCGCCGCCGACCTCGCGCGCGTCTCAACCGGCGCGCCGGTGCCCGCCGACGGCGGGATCGATCTGTCGCGGTACACGTCCGTCCCCGACGTCGCGTCCCTCTCCACCCCCGCCGACTACTCCGCGGCGTACGACTACCTGGCGACGCTGCTGGAGCACCAGTCGAACCGCGTGGCGAACCTGGAGCTGCTGGGCGTGTACGGGGCGAACGCGTGGCTGTACCACGTGCACCAGGCGGACGCGGCGGCGAAGCGGGCCGAGGCCGCGGCGGCCGTGGTGCGCGACGAGGTGACGCGCATGAACGTTGAGCGCAAGACGGAGCAGACGGGCGCGCTCGACCGGCTCCAGCGCGCGCATATCGAGCTGCTCCAGGTCCGCGCGGCCAACGTCAACACGCTTGTCGCACTTGCGCATCTCGAGGCGGAGCTCGAGCGGCGGCGCGCGGAGGGTGAAGGTGAGGCGCGGACAGAGTAGATTTGCGGGATATACATTCAAAGTTCTTCTTGCCCGTCTGGATCTCGAGCCTCTCCGCTCGGCGCGACTCGGGATGCTCTCGGAGTCCAACACCTCGACCTCGTTAGACGCGTCCCCAAGCAGCGCGCGAAACTCGCTGACCGACCGCGAATGCGGCGGGCCGCTCTCGTGGCCACCGATCGTGCGCATGAGCGTGACTAGCATTCCGCCGAGCCGGACGAGCGCGGCCACGCACGGCCCACGCCCTGCACATGGCGGGCGGCAGCGCGCTCACGAACCAGTCGGCTTCAAGCACGTCGATGCGCGGGACTGACGCGGGCTGCGCCATGTCGATGTCTCGCTCGGCGAGGTCATGCGGCGCACACGAACCGGCGTGCGGACCCGTGTCCAACTCGGCGAGCAGTGGTCAGGGCGTAGCGTCCCGCGTCGTGAGAGGCGAACCGGCATCGATACGGTCGCACGGCGCGGCTAGGCTGACGAACACGCCGACGCTCCGCCGATGCTTGCGAGCGCCGGCCAGCGTGCTCGATGCGCGGACAGGGCCGGTGAGTCGGGTTTGGGTCAATCTCGCGATGCGCAAGCGATGGCTATGGACACGGATTCTATATTAACTTATGGCGGGCCTAGTTGGCCGCGACGGCGGTCGCCGGTGCGCTTGGTGGCGCGACGCCCGCCGCCGCCTTAGGCGCGAACGCGGGCCAGTCGCACGCGCCGACGAGCAGCTGGACGATCGCCTCGAGCCCTTGCACGTCCTCCTCGTCGAACCCGCCGTGCACCTCGCAGTCGAGGTCAAGCACACCGACGACGTCGCCGCTTGGCAGCACGATGGGGACGACGACCTCGGAGTTGGTGGCCGAGTCGCACGCGATATGCCCGGGGAACGCGTGCACGTCCTTGACGAGCTGGGTTTTCTGGGAAGCCGCGGCAGCGCCGCACACGCCCTTGCCGAACGGGATCAGCGTGCACGCGATCTTGCCCTGGAAGGGGCCGAGGACGAGGCGCGGGTGGCCGCGCATCAGGACGTCGTCGCGGATGTAGAAGCCGACCCAGTTGATGGACGGTTTGGCGGCGCCGAGCGCGAGCTGGCGGTCGCGCAGCGCGTGGTAGACGAGCGCGCTGACGTTGGCGAGGTTGGTCACCCAGTTGCGCTGGTCCTCGACGAGCGCCGCGGTCTGCGCGAGCAGGTGCGTGTACAGCGTCGGCTTGTGCGTCAGGTCCTCGGTCGCGGGCGTGGAGGGGAGAGTCTTCATGGTGTTGCTTCGTGGTATGCGTGGGCGCGATGGGATGGAGAGAGGGGGCGGGCCCGCGGTACTTATACCGCGCCGCGGTGGGTCCAGGGTTCGGCCATCGGCTGGGTCGGCTTACGTTGCATCTTGGCTCCCATCGCGTCTCGGAGCGCGGCCGCGGCCACGGACAATGGGACGGGGAACAGCCGACGGCCGCGGCCACGGGCGATGGCCGATGGCGCAACCGCGGTGCGCGACGCGGCTGCACGATGGCGCCATGCCCACGTGATGTCTCGCACCGCCCGCGACTCACGCCACGCGCGCAGTGGCTCTCAGCCTCGTGTCCTGAGCCGAGCCTCGAGTCCTGAAACGCATCGCGTCTGTATTTTCGCTCGCGCAAACGCGCCAGCTCACTTGCGCTTCCACACGCCAATCTTCTCCTTGCCCGCGCGCGTCGGGAAGCTCTCGCAGTCGGCGATCTCGACCTCGTCAAACTTCTCCGCCAACAGCGCGCGGTACCCGTCGACCGACTGGGCGAACGGCGGTCCGTCCTCGTGGTCGTCGAGCGGGAACATGAGCGTGACGAGGGTGCCGCCGGGCCGCACGATGTCGGCGACGCGCGAGGCCCAGTCGTCGCGCATACTGGGGGGCAGCGCGCACAGGAACGTGTAGTCGTACAGGGCGTCAAACTGCGGGGTCACGGCGGGCTTGGCGGGGTCCAGGTCCGCCTCCGTGAACTTGAAGAAGTCGACGCACAGGAACAAAGCGTGCGGGTTATTTTCCTCCTCGTTCATCTACACGCGCGCGCGCGGGCGAGTCAGTCCAGTTCCGCCGCGGAAGACGCGCGGCAGCCGTTCGTACCTTGATGCAGTCCGCGACCGCCGACGGACTGATATCCACGCCGACGGCCTGGCGCGTGGGCGTCGCGAGCGCGTACACGTCGCACCCGCGGCCGCACCCGGGCACGCAGATGCGGCCCTCGGGGATCCGGCCCTCCTGGATCAACTTGGCGAGGGCCGGCGCGGGGACACCCTTGTCCCACGGCGTCACGCCCTCCTGGTACATCATCTCCCATGCTACACGAGGGGCGGGTGGGTGTGAAGGCAAGGCGAGGGGGAAGGATGAGTGGGAAGCGTGCAACGTACGCTCCTTGTTGAGCTTCTCGGCCTCCTCAATCACCTCCCACATGGCACGCTTGGACATGGTGAATCGTTCGGCGAGGGTCGGTTTCGTTGTCGGGGTTGGGGCGGTTGATGATGATGCGGATCGGATCGTCGTCGCAGCTGCGGGGAGAGAGAGGGGACCGCGGCGCGGGTACGCTGAGAGGTGGCGCGAGACGGCGCGCACGCGTTGCATCGACTGCTGCATCGGGGTTTCCGTCATCTTCCGAAGTTGGCGCGCGGAGGGTGGGAGAGGAGAGGGGGAGGCGCGGCGCGGGAGGCGGCGCTGGCAGCAGCGGGTAAACAACGCGTCGTCGCGTCCGTCGCCTCTACGCCGTGCCGACTTCCGGCGGCCATGTCCAAGCAGCTCGCGTCGCCCATCGCGACCAACACCTGGCAAACAGGCACGGAGGGTCGAGAAAAACAAGATGCTTAGCAAAATCGAACAAGTGTGCACAGTACAAAAACCTCCAACCCAAAAATACTCTCGCCTCAGTACGACTCAGCCGCCGTCGCGGGCCCCGCCGCCGCGGGCCCCGCCGCCGCACCCACGTTAGCGGGCGGGATGCGGCGCTCGTACGAGACCATGACGGGCCGGACGGGCATGACAATCATGGACGTGTGGTCGGTGCCGGGGAACTTGGCGCCGTTCTTGAACGCGAGCGACGCGAACTCGCGGATCGTGGTCGCGAGGATCGTCTTGATCTGCACGTACGCGAACGGCTCGCCGATGCACCGGTGGCGGCCGGCGCCGAACGGGAGGTAGTGCGAGCGGGCGCTGCCGCCGACCACGCCAAACCCGTAGTCGTCGCCGCCCGCGGCCTCGGCCTGGAGCGCCGACTGGATGCGCGCGCCGTCCTTGCCCGTCGAGCTGGCGAGCCACCGCGAGGGGAGCCACTGGGTCGGGTTCTCGTACATGTCGTCCTGCAGGGCCGAGACGACGGGCGCCGCGGCAATGTAGTGCCCGGCCGGGATCACGTACCCCTTGTACTCGATGGGCTGCACCACCTTGCGCATGATCGACGTGATGGGCGGGTGGATCCGCAGCGTCTCGCGCAGCACCGCGTCCAGCAGCTCGCACCGCTTGAGCACGTCAAAGTCGAGCGTGCCCGAGAAGTCGGCGCCGAGCTCGCGCTGCAGCTCCGCGACCAGGGCGGCGTACACCTCGGGCGCGTCGGCGAGGTGCGCCAGCGCCCACGTGGTCGTCGTCGACGACGTGTGCTGGCCGGCCATGAGCATGCCGATCATCATGTGCGCGGCCTCGCGGTCCGTGAACTTGACGCCGTTCTTGTACGTGGCGTCCATGAGCGCCTGCAGCACGTCCTGGCGGTCGGCGCGGCCCTCCTTGCGGCGCGCCTCGATGATCCCGAGAAACACGTTGCGCATCTTGACGTGCGCGATATCGCGGCGGCGGTACGATGGCAGCGGGAGCCACTCGAACAGGAAGTTGATGGGCTGGAACCCCTGGTCGAGGTCGTGGTACAGCGCGGCCACGCCCTCGTCGAGTCGCTCGCGCACCTCGCTGCCGAACAGGCACCGCGACGCCGTCATGATGGTGAGCTCGGACATGGCCGTGAACAGCTCCTCGGTCCCCTCGGCCTTCGACCACCGCGCGAAATACCCGCGCGTCTCCTTCTCGATCATGCCGACGAACGCGCGCAGGTTCTCCGTGTGCAGGCCCATCTTGATGAACTTCTTCTGCTCGACGAACACAGCCGGGTCCGCGTCGTACGCCACGTCTTCCCCGAAAATCGGCTTGGTCATCGAGTTGTACGCGTCCTTGGCCGACGCCACCGTCACCTTGGCGTTGAGCACCAGGTGGTTCCCGTCAGGGCCCAGCGCAAACGTCATCTCGCGCCCGAACATGGTCATGGTGAACAGGTCGCCCAGCTGCGCGCGCTGCGTCTGCAGGAACTTGATCGGGTCCATGCCGAACGCCACCATCGAACCGAAGAACGGCACCAGGTGCCGCACGTGCGGCGGCGCCTTGCCCTGGGCGCGGCGCGCGCGACGGTTGCGGCGGCGGACGTGGTGCACCGTGCCCGCCACGGCGAGCGGGACGGCAGCCGCGGCCGCGAGCGCGGCGACGGGGGAGAGGCCGTACTCGGCCGCCAGGTCCTGCACCGGCTGCGGGAACTTGGCGAACGTCGTCGCTGCGAGCTCGGCGATGCGCGACTCGAGAGCCATGGTGATCTGGACGAGTGCGGGGCGGGAGCGTGAGTGGGCGTCGGTGGGCGTCGCGTCGGACGGGCGTACATGAGAGTGCGTTGCAAAAGTCGATCGGCCCACACGAGCTGGTCTGCAGCAGCGGCGGGATCCGTCCGTCTGTCTGCGTTCGTTGCAAGGAGCGAGGGCGAGGTGCGGCGATCCGACTCTGAAGAGGGAGAGCGCGGGAGGTGATCCGCCGGACCACCGCACGCGGCGCTCAAACTCAACTCGCCGGTGGGAATCCGCGGAGTGTGGCGGCGTGTGACGCAAGGGACCCTCTCTCCTCTCCTCCTTCACTTTCGATCGCTCGCGCGCGCTCGTCCCCGTCCGCTTGAACGCCGCGCAGCCGGGCGAAGGCGCGCGCGGACACGACGCACGGTGACGCTGCGGTGACGCAGGGCTCGAATTCGGGCCGCCGTGGGAACCGAGACGCGGGTGGGTAAAATAGAGTGCGTGTAAATTGGCACCCGGACAGCAGAAGAACGACAAGGGGGATATGAGATACGGCAGCAGAGGTAGGCGAGGTGGGGAGGGGAGGGTTACATGTCCATGTTCTGGGTCTCGTCGTCGTCCGAGAGCGAGGCGACCGACGAGTCGTCCGACTCGTTGTCCGAGTCCGAGTCGTTGGACGCCTCGTACGCCTCCTTGCTCGCGAACCGCTTGACGTAGTCTAGAGAGGATGGAGCAGGGTGAGGGGTGAGCGTCAGCGCGAGTGGGGGGAGCGGTGAGGGGGATACGGACCCTTGACGCGGGCCTCGTACGTGGTCGGGTCGCGCATCATGAGCGCGGCCGCCTCGCCGTTGAGCGGGTCCGTCGGGTTGGGGTACCGCAGCAGCTGCGGCAGGAACACCTCGAAGATGTTGATCATGTCTACACTCCGACAAAGGTGAGTGAGCGTGCGTCGATGGCCGAGTGAGTGCGAGCGAGCGCGCACCGAACATGGGGCTCCACGTCTGGTTGATGACGTCGAGGCAGACCGAGCCACTCCGGTAGAGACGCGAGAAACACGGGGCGCGTTAGCCTTGACCGGGCCGCGGCCGTGAAGCGGGGGAGGGTACGTATCTCGTCAATGTTCGGGTGGAAGATCTTGTTGACGAACCCAATCGACGGCGACTTGTACGGGTACTGGTCGGGCAGCTCGACGTGCACCTTCCAGAAACCGTCGGCGAATGGAGCTACACAATGGGCGAGGAGCGTGAGCGGTTTGCCGCGCCAGGAAGCCGACGAGGATCGACGTACTGTCGTCGGGACCGGGGAACCGGACGTAGAACTCCTGCATGTTGTCGTTGACGAGCGTCACCTCGTAGTCGCTCATCAGCCTACGCCGCGTGCGAGAGGGGCACGGTCAGCATGGCCGTGCGGAAGCGAGCAGGCGGTGCGACGCGACGCGTACAGCTTCATCACGTCCGTCTCAATTCGTCTCCGTGGCGAGGACATGGTGGTGGTGGCGGTTGACTGAGGAAGGTTACAGAGTGCGGGTGGCTACACGGAAGGTCACACGCGATGAGTCGACGCGCGTCGCGAGATGCATTCGCTGACGGGCGTGGGTGCACACCGTGTGTGGGGGGTCGATGCGTGTGCTTGCGTGCGTGCGAGTAGACTGCAGCGAGTCGCCGATGCGATGGGCGGCGGGAGAGAGGGGAGAGAGCGCGCCGACGCGTGCGAGCGGCTCGGCGCGGGCGAGATGGCGCGCCCGGGAAAGCCACCCGGCGTCAGCTGACCGCTGACCAACGCGTCCCCACGCCGCTGTCACGCGGCTCGTCAGCTCTGCGCTCGCTCCGCGGTGCACTCGCTAAAACCATGGAGCACATGAAAATGGAAACAGCGACTTTATGCAACCTTGAACCGGCCGTCGTGCGGCTGCCGTACAGCATTCTCGAGCAGATTCTCAAGTGCGCTGTCTTTGCGACCGACTGGGCCGACACGGCGCGCTTCGTCGAGTTCTTGCGCGTCCTTCCTCGCGTGTACAGCAGAGCCGTGTATCGCGCTGTTTTGCGACATGTTAAAGCCTTCGCCATGGATGAGGCCAGCGCAAACGGTCGGACTGGTGTTCTTGACGAGTGGGTTCGCTCCGGGCTACCGCTTTACTACAACGGATCGGCATTGCTCAAAGCGTGGTACAACTTCTTCTACCATGTCGCCGTCTGGTGGCGCGAGTCGGGACTACCGCTTATATTCGCGCCGCTTGGCCCTGACGTGCTCAAAGTTTTTGTCGATTACTCGCCCTTTACTTTGTCCAAGTTGGATCCAGTGAATCCAATCACGGTGCGCTCGCTCTTGTGATCGCATGAAGAGTCACGCTAACAACAGAAACACGGTAGCTGCATGGGTGTCTCTTGACCTCCGCTGGCGACATGCGGGTCGCCGAGCTTTACAATGAGCTTGCTTCCGGCTCGCGTACCGAGTTCAAGCTCGAGTCCGCGCGCCTTACCCAAGGCGGGGCCGAACTGATCGCCCTCCTCCTCGCGCAAGCCGAATGTCCAGTGACTAGCTTCCGACTTGCTCAGGTCGTAACCACTCTTTCACATCCAGGTTATGCGCATTCCCAGCTCGATGCGTTCGGTTACCCTGTCTGAAGTCACCCTCGACTACCAGGCCGAGCTTCTACGAGGGCATTGGCTACCTGAAGGAGTCGAATCGCTGCATCTTGCGCGCATCGATTTTGACCAGGGCCACGGTCTCGATCAGCTCCTTTCATCGTTGAACATCCTCGAATTAACGAAGTGCGAGCTGTCGCCGGAAGCGCTCCGATTCCTGGGTCGAGGGCTTCCCCCGAGCCTGGGGACCCTCAAAATTGTGCGTTCGGCTTTGGACGACCTCACATCAACTGCCTTTGTTGAAAACCTTTCGTTCGCGCTCGATGAACTCGAGCTTATTTCAGTCGATATGGCGGACGACGACATGCGAGTGCTTCTGGCCTGGCTTCCATGGAAACTCACATCGCTCAAACTGACGCATACTTCCTTGGGCTACGACAACAACGGGCCCGCAGCTGCACTTGCCCTCATCGGACGCATGCCTCCTTTTCTCGAAGTTCTCAAGCTCGATAACTGCGGGCTCAGCGATCCAACTCTGCTCGCACGCCTCATCAGAGCGCTTCCATCGTCACTGCGCGATCTCGACCTCTCCGGGAACTGGTTCAAGGGCAAAGGCGCTTGTGCTATTGCAACCAGTGGTTTCCCCGACCTTGAACACTTGCGGCTTGACAACTGTGAGCTCGACAACGAAGCTATCCTGGTCCTAATTTCAGCTCTTCCTAGCAGCTTGAAGTCGTTCACGATTTTTGGGAACTTGATGCAGGGCTCGGGACCGCGCGAGGCGTTTTTTAGTCGGGGTCTCAAGGCCACCTTCACTCACTGAGCTACTGGACAGTATAAGCTTCATTCTTATCATACCCACATCTTGCTTGTGACACTGCGGGGCTTTGCCCAAGCTATAGTGACCGCGACTTTCTGCTCTCGTTTCGTCACGTTACAGTCACACTTTTCGCAGTGACATCACTCCCCGTGTCGCGCTGCGCCACTTTGCTTCAGCTCTCGCTTCCGCGCTGCTCCCCTCCCATATGCTCCCCTTAATCGATGAAGCTGAATTAATCTATGCAATGGATATTATAAATCATGAAACCAACGGCAGGCTGGTCCCGTCTCTCCTGCAGCGTTTTGGGTGGAGCCCGCGCAGCGCAGTGCTGTGCTGTGCTTCGTTCGACCGTTGGCTTGAGTGTTCCATTGGCATCTCTTTCGCACTGTCCTCTTCAGGCTGCACGAGTGCTGCTTAAGCGAGCTTGTGAGCGGAGAAGCATGCCGCAGGATGCTTTCACGTTGCCTGAGCTGCAGTGCCTCGTTCTCTGAGGTGACCCAAGCTCGAAATTCTTGCTCATTGTGTCCTTATCCTTCCCCTGCTGTAGATGGACTCGCTATTCGTGCGCCGCCGCCGCCGCCGCTATTACTACACTGCCGTTGTGCCCGCCAGGCCTAGCGTTGCGTCGCGTCCTGGTTACTTGCCGCGGGACTTTGCGCTGAGCGACGCGGAGCGACGAAGCCGCGTGAGCCCTCGCGACGAGTAGCTACTCGATATCTCCTTCTCAGCGGTATGAGGTGCGAGCTATGTTCTGAGCAGAGCACGCAGCTGACTTCGTTCCAGCGCAAGCACGCGCGGCTCCATTGGCTGTGCTGCTCACCGCTTTTGTTCATGATCGCTGCAACCTGGCCGGTGGCAGAACGCGCTATTGAATCGCTAGAACACCTTGTCGGCGAGCTCTATTTGATGCGCGCTGCGAATCATCACGACGTTCGACATTGATATGCTTCCCATGCAATTTGTGCACGTCAACCACCGCGCAGCTGAAGGCGAGCGAAAGTCAGCTGAGCAGGCCGTCGCGGCCGCTGATGCCAGCTTCTCACCGACAGGCGTGCGTCAGCACGAGCTTGACAGTCCTCCCGTTCTCGAAGGTTTGCGTGAAGTGAGTATTTCTGCATGAGCAAGTTTTGCCAGGTGGGGACGAACGAGACGAAGCGCTCCGCCCATGCGTGCATCATGATGCACGCGATGTTGATTAGCGCTGACGCATCCCACGTCTCAACGAACGTCATCCCGTGGTCCGCCCTATCGCGCGTCGACCTTGCGCAACCGTTCCACAGTAGACCCGCTTCATCTGAGCGCTCCTGGTCCGTTTCTGAGAAACCAAGCTTGCTCGAGGTCTAAAACTAGATTGTGACATGCGATGCACACGGACACATTGTCGCCTGGTTTCTTAGATGAAAGCTCGTCGCGTTGCGGGAGACCGCGGGGAAGTTGAGTCGCTGGAAGCGCGCGCTAAGTAAAGGAAGTCTTTCTCGCCCATTTTTGCGGTCGTCAGCTGCTCCCTCCACGGCGCGCTCAATATGCACTTCTCGCTGTCCGTGGTTGAGCGGCAGCCCGTCGTGCTCACGCACGTCGCACGTTTGAGCTCAACGGCCTTGAACGCATGATGGTCAAGCGCTGCAAGCGTAAGGACTATTCTGGGACGCGTTTGAAAGCACTCGCCGCCCATGGCCAACCAGCATGCCGCGCACAAGTGCTCCATCAAAAACACCATCACTGAAGCGTGGACGGCCGCGTTTGTGTGCATGAGCGCAGCTCGCTGCACAATGAGTTGCTCCCGAAGCTGGAAAAGCAATCCGATTAGCAACCTTCAGTTTGCTCCGTCCCGTCCATAGTCAACTTAATCCAGCTCAACAGTAGGAAGGCGAGCAAAAGCGAGAGAAGTAGGCATGTCGGGACAGCTCCAACGCGCGGTACTGACTCGTCGCGACCCTTTCTCTCATGTCCCTCCATGTAACGCGGATCCGAAGCACAGTCTCAGTCAGCGATGCTGCACCTGAACCGAGTTCCGTGTGTTCCACTTCATAAATCATGCAGTTACTTGAATCGCGCGTCCACAACGCATCCGTTGCGCTGAGTGATCGCTGCGAGAGGGCAGTTGGGCAAAGCCCCGCACAGTTGACACCCGAATGGAGTGAGTGGTGGAGGTACTGGCAATATGGAGAGTACCCGATTAGGCGAAGCCGAGGGATGACGCGAAGAACACTCGCACGTGTTGTTCGCGCGGTGGCGTAAAGGGAAAGCTTCGCGTTGCTTCGCTCTCCCTCGAGACCACTCATACCCACGAAGCGAATGAAAAAGGGGTTCAGGACTTGCTGCAACGCAATCGATATGACTCTTTCGCTGCCTTATGTCGTTGCTGAGCTGGTTTTGGTCGCCGCAGTCCACGCGACCGACCCGGCCGACACCGCCAGCCTCCGCGAGTACTTGCACGTGCTTCCTCGCCAGTACAGCACGGCTGTCTATCGCGCGGTACTGCGTCACTCGGACCAGTTTTCCATGGACAAGGCGAGCGGAACTGGTCGGATCGATATCCTGGAGGAATGGGTTCGATCGGGTTTACTGCTCAAGTACACGGAGAACGCGATCTCTGGTGCTTCGAACAACTTCCACTTTGACGCGATCGAGTGGTGGCGCGAGTCTGGGCTGCGGATAATCATGCCGAGAATTGAAATTCTCGCCAAGTCTGTCCTTGACAAGCTGCCTTGCTCAAGCGCCGACAATGAAAGTATGGTACGGTCAACTTGCTCAATTATCCCCATCGAACCGGGTTTGACTTGCTCGGAGGGAAAGTAGTTTTGTGGCCATCGGCTGGAATCGAGTGGAGACAAATTGATTGCCACGAATCATCAAGCCATTGTCACAGGCGCCTTGGGAAGTCTTCGTCTTTCTCACATGCTCGTTACGCGATTTGGCGCGGACCAGCTTGCGTGCGCCCTCGCCCAGCCCGCTTGTCAGTTGGAGAAGCTGACTATCTTCATGAGCGCGATACCATCCCCGCTTTTCGCGTCATTACCACGTGTCGCTTCGCTGCGAACTGTCATACTAAGCTGTGCCGCGTTGATGTTCAGCAGCGAACCGCCCACCGGCCCTTGGATTCCTGAGGGCATTGTTGAGCTTACGCTTGATGGCGTGTTTCTTGATACTGGTCACTTCCTCGGCCACCTGCCCTCCTCCCTCGAGCGGCTCAACATCCGCGAATGCTATGGTGATCGTGACTCGCTCCGTCCGCTTGCACAGGCGCTGCCTCCTTGCCTGCAGTGCTTTGAGATCGTCGACTTTGACATCGACACAGAAACCGCCGAAGCAATCGGCCGCAACCTTCCCCCGTCGCTCTGGTCACTCCACATGGCATGGAACGACCTATCTGTGTCTGGACTCACGGCCATTTTGGCAGGCCTTCCACCGGCGCTCGAGTTTCTTATCCTGACCGAGGCGCCGTCCCTCGGGATTGCCTACGATCTCGCAGCCTCGCCGCCTGCGCTCACGCTTGCTGACAGAATGCCACCCGGCCTGATGCTTCTCGATTTGAGTGATTGCGAGCTCAGCCGACCAGAAGTGCTTGCTCCAATCATGGAAGCTCTCCCGGAAACGCTCGAGGTCCTGAACCTTTCCAAGAATGTTCTCCACGGCGAATGCGCTCGAGTTGTTGCGGCACACCTTCCAGCCCAGCTTGAGCATCTGCTGCTTGGTGAATGTCACTTGGATGACGAGGATCGACAGTTCTTGGAAGCGGCTCTTCCGCCCAGTATCGTGCGAACGGTATTCGACGACAGCGAGTCGGACGAAGAGTTTGACTGAGCTCGAAAGGTCCGTCATTACGACTGTCTCGAGCTCTCATCAGCAGGGTGGCGGTGATCGACGCTGTGTCCGTCAAGCGTGCGTTGTCCGGAACATGCTGAAGTTCGTTTTTTAAAAACAATTCTACCGGGAGCTGCAGTTGTCTCGCTCATTTGCCCTCAGGCGGGCTTCGGCCACGCACAAGTTGCAGGGAATTGCGCCGAAGTACTGCGCATCTTCGCTTCGCCCGCAATAATCTGTCCTAGGCGCTTCAACGACCTAAACACATCGACTAGGGTCGCCGAACGCTGAGTACATCCGCACGTGAGCAGCGGACGAGTTCAAACGAGAGCGCCACAGCCACGCTCGCTCCGCCGAACGCCCCCAAATCTCATGAAGCGAATGGATATGCAGCCTTCAACTTGCTGCAACGAACCGAACGGGCAACTCGCTATCCCTTATGCTGTGATCGAGCACATTTTGGTCGAGGCCGTGTACGCGACCAACCGCATCGACACGGCCAGCCTTCGTCAGTATCTGCACGTGCTTCCTCGCGAGCATGGCAAGGCCGTTTATTGCGCAGTTCTTAGTCACTCGTTGGAGTTCTCCATGGACAAGGCGAGTGAGAACGGTCGAATCGATGTGCTTGACGAGTGGCTCCGCTCCGGCCTCCCGCTTGTCTTCACGGAGGAAGCGCTCCCTGGAGCGTTGAAATGCTTTGCATACAATTCAATCGAGTGGTGGCGCGAGTCGGGCCTCCGAACTAGCATGGCCGGACACAACCCGCTCATCAATGCGCTTCTTGACAAGCTGCCGAGCTCAGACGACGGTAGCTTCCCAACGGTACGCGGTCGCTCTACACTATGAAATAAAGGGGTGCGGTGCTAACCTGCCCAAGCTGTGGCGTAGTTTCTTGGCCATCAACTCGACTCCAGCGGTGACAACCAGATCGCCGATTGCTACGACGCCATCGTGTCAGGTGCCAAGGAAAGCATTCACGTTCTCGAGAAGCGCATCACACGAAACGGCGCCGGTTTGCTCGTGCGCGCGCTCGCCCAGCTGTCTTGTTGCCTGAGGCGACTCCATTTCCAATCCTGCGCAGTCCCACTTCGACTTCTCTCCGCGTTGCCTCGGACCACATCATTGATTACTCTCAGGATGACCAGCTCCGCCATCCTAATGGACACCGAGCCACTCATTGGGCACTGGATTCCGGATGGTGTCGCGCGACTTGTGCTCAAGGACACGTTTCTTGGTCCTGGCACGTTCTTGGGTCACCTTCCTTCTTCGATCGAGTATATCGAGATCGACGAGTGTCACGGTTCCAGCGGGTTACTACTCTCGCTTGCGCGGTCGCTGCCTTCCTGCTTACAAGCGCTCAAGCTGTTCCGGGTATGCATTGATGCGGAGACTGCGTCGGCGCTTGGGAAGGGCTTTCCGCCATCGCTTCGGGTGCTCTCCCTGCGACGCAACCAGTTGACCGTTTCTGGGCTCTTTAATATCCTGTCGGGCCTTCCTCCAGCGCTCGAGTCACTCCGCATCATTGAAGCACCCATGGGCGATATCGGCTCTCTCGACGGATCGTCTCCCGCTCTCAAGCTCGCGGAACGAATGCCACCCTGCCTTGATCATCTGATACTCCACGAATGTGGCCTGGAAAAGAAAGAAGTTCTTGCCCCAATTGTGGCAGCGCTCCCAAACTCCCTCAAACACCTGGATCTCAGCGGCAACCTACTCCACGGCGAGTGCGCGCGGGTCCTGGCTGCAGGATTGCCCAGTCATCTCGAGCACCTGTTACTGACCAACTGCGACTTGGACGATGCGGATCGCGAGATCATCGCTTCGGCGCTTCCGGCAAGCATCGTCAAGACGTCGCTCGATGAATTCTAATCAAGCTGTCTGTGGCCGATTCGCGGTTGTTCCTGCAAGCGGCTCGAGTTCACACGAGTGCATCCGTCGATGTCCCTCGTCTCTCACTTTGTGGTTGGGTTGATATATTATATTGTTGGCCACAATTGTGATGATCCTGACAGGTTAATTCATCAACACCCCTCACTTATTGCATTGGCGCGCGACGGCCTGCGCTCAACCACGGAATCTAATTTTGCTCGAATCCGGCGCGGTTCTACTGGAAGGTTTATAACGGTTCGATTCTCTAAAGCGCTCCGAAAACAGCTGCAACGTGACTTACTGACGCGAAGATCATCCGCACGTGACCGGCGGTGGCGTCAAGAGCTCCGTTTAGAGTCGGAGCGCTCGCGGCACAGGTGGGCCTCCCGGGACTCGATGGCAACTCACGGAGCTGATGAGTCCGTGTCCTCACGGGTCGGCTGATCTTGGCCGCCCGCGCAGCTCCAAGCGGTTCCATTAAACTTTCGTGCCAGTCGGCGCCCCTCGCGTAGTCCACTGGAACCTCGATGTACCAGTACACGTAGTTTATCGCGTTCCACCCTCACGCTGTTCGCGCATGACGCGACTAATCGTTGCGACCTCGTTTCACGCTCGTGATCGCAAGTATGCGACCGTGTTTGCAACCGTGCTCACGCTTTCCGCTGGCTGCGAGACGCCCTCAAGCGGTTGATTCATGTCGCGGTTGCGTCCAGTGATGCGCCGCGGCCTACCTGACGGAATCTTGTGCCTCGCAAATGCCCTGGTATCGCTGTCGTGAGCTGGCGCAGGCCTCACTGGAACCCGACTCATCGCGTCACGGCCGCGACCGCTCCGCGCCATGCGACTTGAGAGCCACCGCTCGCGCACGATCTCGCCCATCAAGCGGGAACTCAACGAGAGGTGCGCCGCGCGGCGCCGTGGCTGCGATTACGGCGGGGTTCAAGTTCCCCTCGCACGTTCCGCTGCTGCAGCCGTCTTGATCGTGCTGGGCGCAGCTCAGAAGCCCGCGCGGTTGACGCGTCTCGCCGACCGATGCAATACGAGGCCGCGGAAGCGCAAGCGAAGCACCGTGTGGGAGCGCTCCGGTGCGACCCACGGCCGGCGAGGTCGCCGCCAGGCCCGTGAGTTTGTTTCGATCCAGCGCGCACTGCCGTTTCGCGCGACAAACTGTTGACGGTGCGCATTTTGACGGTGTGCGATGCGGTGAACCGTGCTGAGCTCGGATTAGACAGCGAGTGCGTGGAGAGATTCATGGAGCAGCGGCGGCGGGTGCGCGCGGGGCGGCCGCCGCGATCACGAGGGTCGGTGTGTCAAGACGAGACAACGAAGTGAATTCAAAGACAGAACAAGAAATGAGCAGCAAAGATCGGGGCGGATTAGCAGCCGCCGACCTGGGCCGTCTCGACGTCGATGACGTCGCCGTCCTCGATGCCGTGCTAGACGGGGGCGTAAGCGCGGGTGAGAAGCTGAACCCCCTGCGCGCGGGGAAGCGGGGCGAGGAAGGGTACGCACGTCGGTCACGGACTTCTCCGAGTCCTTGTTGAGGGTCTCGCCGTTGAGCACGAACTTGATGGAGTCGGGGTTGATGCCCTTCTTGGTCGCGTAGGTGGCGGCGATCTTGCTGAACTTGGTGCTGCCCTTGACCTTGAACTCTGCGGAGGAGAAAAAGGACGGGGGCGGCGCTCGCGTGAGTCCCTAGCTCGACGCATGGAGCGGGTGCACCCGCGGCGAGCCAAAGTACCAATCTCGCTGCCCTGGGCGTCGCGCAGCTTGACCGAGACCTGCTGAACGGTGGGCTTGGCCTCCTGGTCCGACATGGTGTTGATGCGTGTGGTTCGTGAGATACGTTGCAGGGAGTGGCGCTCGGGAGCGAGAGCAGGGGTGCGGTGGAGATGGGAGCGAAGGCGCGCAGCGGCCGAGTCCGCGGCCGTTGACTGACCGGCCGGCCGCTCCGAAAGGGGCTGCAGCCACGTCACGGGATGTGAGCCACACCGCCGCGGGCGCCCGCCCTTTGTCTTGCCCTCTCTCTGCTCCAGTCCACTGGCTTGGACCAGCAACCCCACTCCCTGCAATGAAAGACGTGTCGCGGCTGCTACGCCGGCAGAAAGTCTTGGCCAAGTTCCGCCAGGTGGCGCGGGCCCTGAGGTCAGTCCCGCTCGAGCGCATCGGCTACTGGGGGACCCATTAGCTGACTTGCGGGATAACTTCGTAGCTACCTGTTTGCTATCGCCGCTATCGTTGCTTTCCTCGCGCTTCCAACCGCAGAACTACGCCGGAGGACCTACCTCTCGGAGAACGCCCTGCTGCCCGCACAGGTGAACACCAAGTACGGCTACGACGACTACCAGTATGTCTACCAGCACGAGGCGACGCTCAAGGCGCTGACGCCCGAGAACCGGTACCATCTCCTCGCCCTTTCGCGGCGCTTGCTCCAGGAGACTGACTTGGACTCCTCGTAGGACCGCCTGGATCGAGGACCAGTTCCTCTCCATGGGCCTTGAGACGCACCGCCACGCATTCGCGTGCTCCACTGGCGTCTGCGAGAACGTGTACGCCGTCCTCCGCGCACCACGCGCCGACGGGTCCGAATCGCTCGTCCTAACCTCCGCGTGGGCCAACGAGCGGCTCAAGTCAGCCAACGTCTACGGCGTGCTGTCGACGCTTTCGCTCGCCAAATTCTGGAAACGTACGATCTTGTTCTCGCGTGCGCAGTCCGATTCGAGCTCACACATTCGGTTGAACAGGCTTCTCGTACTGGGCCAAGGACGTGGTCCTTGTCGTCGGCGACAACGTCGAGAGCCTCGAGGGCTGGGTCGACGCCTACCACACGCCGCAGCAGGGCGTCGCGTTCGCGCGCGCCGGCAGCATCCAGGCCGCGCTGCACCTCGAGTTCCCCGTCTTCTACTTCAAGTCGCTCGGCATCGAGTACGGTACGTGCGCCTCGCTCACTCCACCCTCGCCGATCCTTTCTGATCCCGAGTCGTGCGTCGTATGCAGACGGGTATCTCGGCCAGCAGCCCAACCTCGACCTGATCAACACGGTCCACCGCATTGCCACCGCCAACAGCGTCCACGTCTCGTTGCACGGCGACGGCGACCTCGGGTCCCGCGACGACGCCAACGACTACGAGGCCGCGCTGCTGCGGCTCCTGCACGCCATCGGCGACCAGGCGCGCGCGCAGCCCTCGGGCCCGCACGCCGCGTTCAAATCGTACGGCATCGATGCCATCACGCTGCGCGGGCTTGAGGATGTGAGTACGCCGCATCTCACGTCGATCAACACGCTCGCTACGTACGCTTTGCTCGCTTCACATCGCGATGGTGGAGAGACACGCTCACCACCCGCCGTGTTTAGCGTACTCGAGTCGACGTTCCGCTCGCTCAACAACTTGCTGGAAAAATTCCACCAGTCCTTTTTCTTCTACCTTCTCTCGTCCGCCGAGCACTTTGCGTCGATCATGGTCTACATCCCCGCCGCGATCCTGCTCAACGTCTCGCTCCTCGTCGCCGCACTCGGCATCTGGCTCGAGACGGGCGACGCCCACGCGCCCGTCCCGCACGACCACACCGCCAACGAGCGGCCCGTCGCTGCGCCGCTCGCCACGCTCGTCGCGGCGTTCGCGTGGGGTGGTGCGACGGTTCTATTCACGGTACGCGGTATCTCACACCGACCTGATCCCGCTCCGCCTCTAACCCGCGAACGGTGTGTGTAGTCGTCGACCGAGCACCGCGTCGCCATGACCGTCCTCGCGACCCTTGTCGCCGTCGCATCGCCCAAACCCACAACCGCGACCCACCGCCACCTCCTCGCGTGCTTCGCCCTGACCACGACCGCCCTGACCCTCCTCGCTGTGTCCACAATCCACTACGCGCGCGCCCTCGTCGCCGTCACCGCGCTCGCGCTTCCGTGGCTCGCCATTGCGCATGCGCGCAGCGGCAGTCCGGCACTAGCGATTGCACTGCTCATGCACCCGGCGACGCTCGTCGCGGTCCTCCCCAGTGTCGCGCTCACGCTTGGCAGTGACACGTTCCCGGCCATCGGCGTCGCGGTGAACGCCGTGCACGGCGTGGTCGGGATGATGGGGCCTGCGCTGTTCTGGGGGCTGTACGCGCCCGTCGTCGCGGCGGTGTGGCCGCGTATGGCGCGGTGCTAGGACAATATAGGATCGCATATGGGTTAGCGAAGTGGCTCAGCAAAGGAAGAGGGGAACAACCGTCTCCATGGATAATTATACGTGTGGCGTGATCTGCCTGTCACACCCCGTCTGTGGCGCAACGCGTCGCTCTGGAGAGCTTAGTTTCGCCCTGGCGGAGCGACGAGGAAACTTGGTTGGTAGGTTTCATCGACGTGAGCTTGACCCGCGTTATTGTGCGACGACTTCGCACGCGAACACGGCTCGCTGCAGCAGATGGGCGATCACACAAGGAACTCGGGCGCTTCGATTCAATAAATTAAGGGATATATGAACAAGACACAACTCACCAACGCGCCATGATCTCCATAAGCTCGGTGCTCGAGTGTGGCGCAGCGTGCAGCACCGCCTTCGCGCCTGGGCGGTCCCCGCGCTCGTAGCGCTTGAACGCGGCCTGATCGCAAACACTAGCCGGCACGACCTGCGCCAGCGCCTCTGGCCCGCCCGCCGTCGATCCAAACACGCGCCAGACCCAGTTGGGTGTGTGCTGCGACCACGAGACAACGCGGGCCATAAACTCGACGTCGTAGCGCGCAAGCGACCCGAAAGCTCGCTTGACGCGGTAGCTGTTCGACTGCGACCGGTTCGACGCGCTGCCAATCAGGTCGCGCGTAAAGGTTCGTTTGACGAACTTGGAAAATTCGGGCGCACCCGACGCAGTCGAGAAAAGGCCGGGAAACAGGCGCAGAAAAGTATCCAGAGCGCTCGCGGCGTCCGCGTCGCGAGTGTTGCCGCGTAGACCCACAAGGCGAGGCACAGACACGATGACCAGCTCTGTATCCGGATTCTTTGCCGCGGTGAGATCAAGCTTGGGGAAGCTCGAGGGATCCAAGGCCGCCCGCACCATGTGGATAGCGAGCTGACCAGCGCGTTGGCGCCCGGTGGGGCCGGTGGGCGAGTCGCGAAGAATCGTGGAAGTAAAGTGCTCCGCCGAGCAGATGGGGCGAGGACCATCGAGCGACGCCATAAATGCTGTGGCAAGTCGACCAGCTTGCGCCGAGACACCCGCAGTGCGATCCACATGGGAAGCCCACGCGGCGACCAGGTCAAACGGAGGACTGTCCGCAGCCGCTGCGTTGACAAGATTTACGAGTGCCGCGTCGGACTCAGTCAGATATGGGAAAGCGTCCACGACAGCGCGCTGGACCGAAATGTTGAGGTGATCGAACTGCGAGCACACGAAAAGAAGCGTGTCCAAAGAGAGCCTGGCACTCGAAGCGATTGCTACAAGTCCGCGAATGAAGCGTTAGAAAGCACAAGGGAATAAACGGGATCAAACCAAGCCCCCGCCATACCGAGCATAAACGACTGCTGAACTTGGGTTACGTCCATGAACGTGGTCGCGAAGGCGTGGACCTGTTCAAGCACGGCCGTGTTTGGCGCTGCAATGTACAGCGCGGCAAGTCCCGTGGCGTCGATGAAGCCAAGTTTCGCAAACTTCGAGACCTGGGTCGGGTCCCCCGAATGGACCATGACGGCAAGGGCCGTCGCCACGGTGCGGCGGTCCAGTGCGGAAGGCGAAGTAATGTTCGGCAAGTCGTACGTTTCGAAAAGCGCGAGCTGGAACACGGCACCCTGTTCGATGCAGGTGTGGCAATGCCAGCGATCTCCGATACCGTGACGCGTCGGCTTCCAGCCGCTCTTTGTAAGCCAAGCGATCGTGGGAAGCACCGTTGCAGTAGCGTTAAGGCGGCCGGCCATCGTCGATGCGAGCGTCTTTTCGACCAGCGGGAGCGAGAGAAAGTCGATGACGGCGGCCGACGAAACTGCGGTATCATACTTGATCAGGAGCTCGAGAGCGGGCAGGTTCCAAGCGGCAGCCGCGGCAAGCACAAGCGCGAAAATAGGCGACGAGAACTGGCCCGCGACTTCGGGACTGCGTCGCAACCCGTGAATCAAGAGAAAAGTGTCGGGATGATCCGTCAGCCAGAGCGAGAGGAGTTCGCGTGAGTTCACGCCGTTTTGGTCGAGCACGGGAAGAAGCGGCTTCAGACAAGCAAGCGAAAGCTCAAGTGCATTCAGGTCATGGGCTTGAATGAAGAATAGCGTCAGGATGAAGACCTCGGGAAAGCTGCGCAGCCGCAACGGACCAGCAGGGATCGGGTCGAGCTTGATTGACTCGAGCACGTGCAGGTGACCAAATGATGCTTTGATGACTTCGGGAGAGAACGGATGACGGAGAGCGTGATGGGAGTCATCTCCAAAGCATGCATGGCAGCTGAGGTCCATGCAGCGCAAGTTCCCTGGGAAAAGGGCTTGGACAAAGCGGATCAAGCCGTTTCGGGGAGGCTGAGAGCTTCCATGGCCCGACGAGCGCGTCTTGCAGATGGCAGACGAGCCTTTCGAAGACTTGGTCCCAAAGTCAATCAGTTCGAGAGCGTGCAAGATGTCGTCGCTGGTGGCCGGGGTGCAGGTCGGGTTGATGCATGCGTACAGCCACATCGAGTGCACAAACTTGCCGCGAACGAGATCGTGGAGGTCGCGCGCGGCGGCAGCGATGCAGCTGCGTGGTTTGGCCAAGCTGGCGACTGTCTCGAGGGGCAAGCCGGCAAGCACCGGCGGCATGGGGGAGGTGCCAAGCATGATAGAAGTCCGATGCACTGAGTTACATGGGCAGTGGGCCTGCGGGGTATCGCCTCTGGGGGAGCGAGGGTGAGACCGACAACGCGGACGCGTGTTGGACAGCGCTCATGCGAGCGAGCGAACGCGTTTGGCTGGTGACCGCACCGCAACGGCCCACGTGGGCGAGTCGCACCGCTGCTTCCTCGTTCACCGCCAACGGATGTTCGTAATTATTCACGACCGGATCTGCAACGTGTTCTCGCGTTCCGTCGACATGGTTGCAGTCGTGATGCGCACGTTGACCGTTGACGACTCCGCTAAGTTTCCGCAGGTGTCATAGGATTCGTCAGCGATGGACCGCCTGTGGAAACTGGGCACGACCTCACAGTAATCGAGCTCACGGTGATCCACTGCTTTCTTGTTTGCGTCGCCGATAACATTCAGCGAGCGACTGAAAGCAGCACACTTTCATCCACGCCTGCGCATCACGGGTCAAGATCAGCGCCGCCGTGATCACCACCACCCGCCCGCCGCGCGCGCGAAGGGTACCTCGTAGCAATTTACTTCTCAAAGGGTTCGTTTACACGTGTTGCTTTATCTGCCTCGCCCGGGTGCACATGTAGTCGCCCAAGGCGAGGTCGGCAGCCAAGGGCATTGAGTGAAGCGCGTTGAGCAAGCTAGAGGTGGACGTGGTTGGGTCAATTCGACTTATGACCGCCGCAGTGAACTGCAAAAAGAATGTGGCGTAGGTACGCGGACGGGCGAGGTTCATGCCTAGAGCGGTCCCAGGGACGGGGGTACGTGGCGACCATCTCGCAGCTCGCATCGCCCCCAACGTGCGGGACACTGTGGTGAGGCTTATGTTTGGTTTCCTTGAGTCTACATTCGTTTCTCTTCATGTCGTGGCGCTGGTGAGGTATCGCACTCTTTGACGCGTTACGCCACACCGCGAGACATCACATTTTGAGCGCCACAGGCAGCGCCACAGGCCGGCGTGGCGGTCGCTCGTTGTTTGGTTGACCCGGCGGCGGGCCCTTCCGAACCCAAGCCCCAGCTAGTACCATGGAATCGAGACTTACAACTTCTTGCAATATGTCAGACGAAGCCCAATCATCTTCTTCCAGCGAGCAGACGGATCGCGACCTCCAGGACGACACGGCCGCTCTGGAGCAAAATGCTCTCATGCATCTCATGACTCGTCGTTTGACGCTTATTCGCTCTGGTCTTCTTCCACGGTTTGCTGGCCCTCATGCGCATACATACGCTTGCTCAATCGCCGAGGCTTCAATTGCACTCCAGCAAGCCAAAGCTGATCACGCTCGCATCGTTGCACAAACGACTCTCGTCAACGAGACGGTCGTCTCCGACATTCTGACCTCAGTTGCTGCTGAGATTGTGCCGGAGGTGAACTCGCAGGCGGCACCGCTAGGCAAACTCGACGAGGATGTCGCGCGCGCCGCGGTCGCCGCAGACACGCTTGTCGTTGATTCGAGTCTTTCGCGATCGTCGCCTCCTGCTCTTGGCGTAGAGCTCGAAACCACTTGCATTACTCAGCCCTCGACTCAGGACGCTTCCTCTTTGGCCGAAATCCCAGATCCCACCGCTTCGGCCCCCACACCAACGCCCGAAACTTCCCGCGAGCTCACACCTCCAACTGACCCTCACGCCGAAGCTAGTGCGCCTCGATCTATTCCGGGCTCTCCAGCGCCCGCAGCTCACGTCTCGCTTTTCTTTGACCCCGAGCCAATCTTGCGCAAAAATGGATTTACTTTCGCCGATCGCCATCCAAGCGACCTCGACGCGATCGCTTCTCCCATGGCCCACATCTTGTTGGGACTGGGGGCCTCAAACATGCCGGAGGGCCGCTTCACCAAGGCCCTCCTCGACTCAGACCGGTATATTTCGCCACACATCTACCGACTGTTTGCGATCGCGCTTTCTCCCACCATGGCGGACCACGACGTGTGGTTCAATACGATTTCATTGTTTCGTAAACCCCAGCCAGCGTGGTGCGCGAAGTGGATTCCAGTTTCGGTTCCGTAACCCGGTCCGTTGTCCGCGCAAGCAACAACAAATTCTGGCCTCCGCGCGCGAAATCGTGCTTGAAGCAGGTGGCAACGCCGATCCGGGTCGAATGTTTCTTCCGCACATCAAGTCTCTTGTTCTCGATCAGCTCATCTGGGTTGACCGCGCCGCGCTACTTGATCAGATCGAAGACACCACCTGCTCGCTTGATGATGTCTTGCGTTCGGCGTTCGAGCTTCCGCCGCCTCAAATCCCAGCATCAACGAGCAGAAAACCCGCTCCCGTGCTTGACAATCCTAACAATCTTTCACCTGCACGCAACCTTCAACTCAGCTGCCTGTACTGCAGCAAGCTCTTTTCCGAACGACCAGATTTTGCATCGGGTTCGCAAATCTGCCCGCATCAGGATAGGGACTGTCCTCGCCTCAACTCGCTTGGCCGACGCATCTTTGACGTCCTTCACAGTGCGTCGCTCTTGGAACGCTTTGAACCTCTGCGAGCTGGCGACAACACCGCGACCTTAATTGGGCGCGTTTTGCGACTGCTTCGAGGGAAGATCAAGGCCGCGTCGGCTCCAGGTGCTCCCGGTGACACAGTTCTTGCGAAGCAGGTCGCTGTGGAGCTTCGGGTGATGCTCAAGGTCCTGGCCGGGCCGCTGTGCCTGTCCATTCTTCGCAGGCTGCTCGTGACGCTCAATTGTATGCAGCAGTTTGCGGCGGATAAGGTGGCCGAGGAGGTCAAGTGGAGGATGCTTCAATTCCAGATGCCCTCCACCGAGCGTGATCCACAGATGCCCAAAACCAAGCGGAGCGCGACGAGTGTTGCCGCTCCAGCTCAAAAGAAGCAGAGCGCGACGAGTGTTGCCGCTCCAGCTCAAAAGAAGCAGAGCGCGACGAGTGTCACCGCAACAGCTCAAAAGAAGCGGCGTACGAAGTAAATATACATCGAGAACTTCGGTTGTATTCTGAAGCAACGCCATCTTCGATATCGAGTTGAGGAGAATAAGGTACATTATCGTTGCGCGTGCCCGCACCAGTACGCCGATGCTCGCAGTCGTTCCACCTGCAGTTGGTACCGCTGGCCGTGGTCCTCGCGGCGATCAAGCGCACGCTCGACGTGAGTGAATCGTTCCCGGCCATCAGCGTCGCCATCAAATCGGGCTTTCCTCGCGCTGCCCTGACATTCCTTTCGCCGAATGGGAGAATGATATTTATCGCACGAAAGGATCAGAAATGGCGGGAGATTACACTCTTGTGAGCGCGACTACGATGCAGCGCATTCAACACAGATGCGATAACACAACGATGACAAATGCGATTCTTGATGAGCCGTCCTTGATTAGAAAAAGAAAACCTCAGAGGGGAGTAGGTTCCGGGAAGCAACAACGAGGTCGAGACGCCGGTTCGCCCCGACTTCGTAGATGGGGCGCATCACGAGCACGAGACGCTTTTGAGGAAGCTCCTTGAACGATGCGACAAGGCACGCACGACTGAGCGAGGAACAGCGCATCTCAAGAGTTTCTATCCGAGCTGGTAAGTGGGCCATAATGGCGGCAAACCCAGCGTCGCGAAGCTTGACTGACGACATTTCGAGCTTTTCGAGTGAGTCGGGTAAAGCGCTCGCCAACTCGATGATCCCCGTGTTCTCAGTACCGAGCCGATTGTTTGAGAAGCACAGGGAGACGAGGTTCGGGGGAAGGCGACGAGCCAAGGCTGTGATGCCCTCGTCAGTAATAAAGTTGGACGACATATCGAGCACCCGCAGGCTATCGGTAAAGCGCGCCACGAGGAACTTCAAGTCGGTTGAGTCGAGCTGGCACATTCTCAAGGACAGTTCGGTGAGGCCCTGCGGAATATTCTCCGCCAAGGCTTGCGCACCGCGACCACGAAGACATGCACCGTTTAGTTGAAGCGTGGTGAGCGAGGCGGGCAAGCCTCGAGCAAGACATTCGACGGCGGGAGCGCGATCCAACCGGCAGTACTTGACGTCGAGCATCTCGAGCAGCGGCGGCAGCGGAAATAGCTCGGAGCCGGCACCAAAACCAAGCCAGTTATTGTTCAAAATGAGCGTCTTGACGGTTTCTGGCAGCTGGAGAGCTCGAAACACAGGAAAGGTGATATCGCAGCAGCGATACTCGACGTATTTGATTTGTCCGCTGGCCATGGCCTGAGCGAGCGCGGCGGCGCCGACCTCGGTGACGCGCTCCCGCACAACGCAGACGTAGGTTCGAGCACCGCTAACGATTGCTGGTAGCATTTGTTGGATGCGTGCGTCGCCGGGAGGGTCAGCCCGGCGTTCCAGAGACTACCAAGGTGGGGTATGAGAGATCAGAGAGTCCAACCGCATGCGATGGTGGACGTACACTCAGCACCTCCTCAACTGGCCGACCTTCGATCTCGTGCACATAAGCACACGGCCCATTAAAGTGCACCTGCACGACGTCGGGAACAAGGCATTCGGGAAGCGGAAGGCCAGAACGGCGCCACCAGTCGAGTGACTCGTATGGCGTATCAGCAGTGAACGCATCCTCAGAGTATTCAAGCGGTTGACCCGAGTGGAGCCACGCATCGAGAATGTGGAGCTGGCCTTCAAAGCTCGCCTCGTCCATGGAAATAAAAAGCATGCGTTGCTCAATGGCTCGGCGAACACCCGGAACACGCGCACGCGGCAAAACGCGCGAGTATTGGCGCATCTGCTGGAGGTCACCGGGCCGTGAAAGCGCCACGGCCGCGCAGAGGATGCGTTCGAGAACCAAATCAGGCAGTGCAGCAAGTCGCTTATCCATTGGATTCATAGTTTTGGTGCATCGAGAGGTGACGAGGGAGCGGGATCCGCTCGCGGCGAATGAGCGAGCGAAGCGTGTGGCGCCGCCGATGAACACGTAGCGTGATCAGCCTGTCACGCCTCGTGTGGCGCAACGCGTCCCTTTCGAAGCTGTCGCACGCGTTTCAATACCTGCAGCGAATGTATTATACTTGAGGCACCTAAACGCTTCGCATTTGGTTTTCAATCGAGGGCTAAAGCCCCCGCCACGTATGGTGCACGACTGGTGGAGGTGCTGTCGCGTGCGTCCCGCACAGGAGATTTAGGTGATCGAGCTATGGAAATCGTGCTATTGATGGATTAGATGATGGAATACACTACGTTAATACTCTACTGTGTTTTCTGTTTCTTGGCGTTCTGTGAGCCGTCCTCGCCTCCAGCACGTTTCTTGGCCAATCGCCGAAACCTTGCGTTGAGAGCATCGGACGCGCGCTTGGCGACTAGCTTCTCACCCGCGTGCTGGCGCGAGAAGAGAATCGGGCGTCGTCGAAGAGTTTAGCGATGCGCGGGTCGCCTGGCGCGATGGCTGTACCTTGATTGAAAGCGGTCTTGGTCAGCTCGTCGAGCATCTGGAGCCGCTTGTCCTCGGCCACTGCGAGTGGATCCGGCTTCATGGACTTGAGCACGGCTCTTGGGATCGGCTGAAGCACCCGCAGGTACTTTGAGCGACGAAGCCGCGATAACGCCACGTACAGGGAAGCGCCGCTGATGAGACGCTCCATGCCCGCGGGACGCGGATCTGCCAGGGCGATGACGTGCTTGGTCACGCCTTGAACCCCGTGGACCGTCATGGCGAAGGCTGGCACCATTGGGTACTGCTCGATGTGCGCGACGACATGATTAGGATACTTGCTCCTGTTGGTTTTGGTGTTGTTGACACAGAGCGGGAGCGAATCCCCCGTTGTGCTGACGACCCGCTCTCGCGACGTGGAACCGCCCGCCATGTACAGGAAGTCCTTCTTCTCCACGGCAAGCGGGATGACCGTGTCAGGCCACGCGGCCGGCATGCCCGGGAAGCGAGGGCCACGAGGAGCGTCGGGCAGGTCGATTCCACACGTTGAGTGGAGCGCAGGATGGCCGGTACATGTTGGACGCGGTTCGCGTGAACGTGGTGTCGGGCTTCCAGTCGATGTGGTGCACGACGCCAACCGCACCGTTCGCGCATCCCTTTGCTACGCACTGGTTGGTCTTGACGCGCATCTCCATTCCGACGAAGAGCTCGAGGATGGCCGGCAGTTCAGTCGTGGTTTCTGGCTCTCCTCCGAGGCGGAACACGTCCTTGTCGCAGATGGCGACGCGTTCACGCGTGCGGCGCCTATCACGCGGGCGCGTGATGTTGCCCTTGATCTGGAACACGATGCGGTTCGGGTTTGCTGCTGCGAGCCGCCGACATCCGCGGTCGGATGACCTTGAGCCGCGGCAGCGCATAGTTGAGCCATGATTTTCTTGACGTCAGTCGGCGAGATGGGTGTCTCGAGGTACGGCGGCGGCGGCGCGGCGTTGACATCGAACGGCTGCACGTCGGGGAAGAGCAGGGTGCCCATCATGCCGTGGCCCATTCCAGGGATCAGCGTAGAGGTCACGCTCTCGATGCGCTCGAGGTTCGCCTCGGTTTCGCCGTAGTCGGCCAGGATGCCCTCCACGTCCGAGTTGACAATAGTCGGGTCGAGAACAATGTCGTTCTCCGACTGACCGAACGTGGTCCACGAAGCGTCTACAGAGCCGTCATCGGTAGTCGGCTGGTTGCGCGAGCTGGTTTCGCCATCGCGGTCGGGAACGTAGAGCTCCCCCTTCTCCTCGAGCGACAGCTGCGCCGCGAGCTCGGCGTTCTCGCGATCGCGAAGCTCGCGGAACTCGCGAGCGCCGTCAAGGCTGAAGTAGTACTTCTGCGCGTACTCGAGATGGTCGAGCGCGGGGTGGCCAGGTTCGAGCGTCTCCTTAAACGCCTTGAACTTGCCGATCGCGGAGCGTCGAGGATGTCGCTCGAGACGCGGAAGTGCTGGAGAAGCAGTAGCGCCATGCGGCAGTACTTTTCCTCGGACCCAGCGACGTCGGCAAACTTGCGCGGGTCGGGGAGGTGCGGACCATCAATTTTGGGCACGGCCTCGACGACCTTCTTGCGCAGCTCGAACGTCTTGGCGAGCGGATGGTCGGCCATGAAGCAGAGCTTCGTGCCGGGCGGGATCTCGGCGTCGGGTTCGAGGTCTGGTTGAGCGGGTTCCACACGGCCGCCGTCGGTCAGGACCTGGCGCATCTTCTTGGGCATGGCGACGCGCGACCACGTGCGGACAAAGTCATACCACGACAGCCGCTCGAGTTCGGCGGGCCGGAAGATGTAGTCGTGGAGCGCGACGTTCAGCATGGGCTTGCCGTCGACGTTGATGAGCGACGCGATGCACTTGACGTCCTCGTTGGTCGCCTCGCCGGCAGCGATGCCCGCGAGCTCGACCCACTTGATGCCCTGGTAGAGCAGCAGCGGCGCAAACTTGTGCGAGAAGATGCCCGCGGCCGACGTGTGCAGGAACAGGGCGGCCATGGTCTCGGGGACCTCCATGCAGTTCGCCGACATGTGGTACGCGAGCGAGAGGAGCTTCTTGTGCCCGCGCGAGAAGGCGTCGGGCTCGGAGGCGAAGCGCGGGTGCCGCGCCTTGTACGCGGCGATGATGGCGGCGTGGTTCTCGATGATGTCGCGCGCCTTGGTCGAGTACTTGGTCGCGTAGAACGCGACGATGGACGTGCCGAAAGACGTGAGGAACCGTGCGTCCATGTTCGAGTGAATCATCATCGGCTCGCAGTGGGTCTACGCGTACAAGGCCGCCAAGGACATCTTCAAGGCGCGCCTCGTCGCCGGGCCGGGTCGCAACCTCGAAGACGCCGTCGCGGAGGCCGCCGGCCACGCGCATCGCCCGGTCCGCCGTGCAGTACACGCAGCCGCAGGAGCCCAAGTACACGGGGCCGCCGACCCCGACGACGCCAAGCACGGGTCCGGCTCGCGCGACGCTGACGGCACCGCCGCGGCCGCGGTTCCTCTGCGACGTGAACGCGTCGGACTCGTCAGAATCCGACGACGACCCGGGCTTCCCCGGCGACGAGGCCTTCACCTCGGCAGGCGTGCCGCGCACGATGAAGGGCATGCGGGCCGAGCTCAACGAGGCCACGGAGGTGTACCACGAGTGCATGCGCGACGGCCGCGAGAACTTTGTCAACAACCTCGCCGCGCACCAGGCCGCCCGCGCCGCGGCAAACGGCGTCGCATCGGGCGCCGCTGGTCACGGTGTGCAGCAGGTCGCCGCCTCGATTGCCGCGGAACCCGCGGCGCAGCAGCTCACGATCCAGCAGCCCGTCAACATCTCGGCCGCCGTCGTCTCGCCCGCCGCGGCGCCCGTGACGCAGGAGCACGCGATCCAGCCGCCCGCTGTCGTGTCGCCCGCCATCGACTCGCCCGCCAACACCAAGAACGCCGGCGGCATGAACACCGGCACCAAGAAGTACGGCGGCTTCCCGAGCTGCGCGGACCCCATTTGGACGCACTCACTCATCGCGATCGGCAGCATCGACAAGATCGTCGTGGGGGTGCCGGACTCGAACTCCGTGTCGGTCGGGTGCGACATGGACGACGCGGCCGCAGCTGCGGCTCCGACAACCGCGGCGCTCGCGGCGTGCACGCCCGCCGCCATCGGTGACGACCAAGCCGGTGTCCCGACGTCTACCGCCAACGCGACGAAGCGCACGGCGGCGACCGCCGCCGCGGCCGCCAAGGAGGAGCACGAGGAGTGCGTCGTCAACGACGAGCACGAGGCGCAGCCCAAGCGGCGCCACAGCGGCCGCCTGTCCTCGTCAACCTGATGCACTCGCTCCCGCCCCGACTCTGTTCATTCCCCTCGCGCAGACTCGCGCAGACTCTTCTTTCCTCCCGCACAAAGATGTACTTTTCGTCCTCCTACGTTCACATCGCTCCGATCCTCTTGAACTCAGAAGCTCGCGAAGCACGCGAGTCGGTGCAACGCGCTCCGTTCGCCCTTGGTTGGCGCCGCGCGGCGCTTCCGCGGGTTGGGCCGAGGCCGATCACGTGCAAGGCCAGGACGCGTTGCGCCACAGCAGTCACATGAGAAACGACGCGTCTGTCACGCGTTTTCGGGTCGCTCACGTGCATGGCGCTCACGTGAGCGTCGGCACCCTATCCGGCAGCGACCCGGTCTAGAAAGAGGGCTTTAGCCCTCGATTTAGGGAGGAGAAGAGTAGAGTCAAGAAGGCAGAAACCCGGAGCGGCACAGCAGATCGAAGCAACAGCGCCACTAGACGCTCTTGGCCATGAACGCCCTGAGCGTTGGGCCGAGCAAGTCCATTCCGCTGCCACTCACTGGATAGGCCGAAATGAGCAGCGCCCGCTTGAGGAACCTGCGAAGGTTAGGGTACAACGCAGTCCCAAACCGCGGATCCGTTTCGGGCACGGGATCCGGCAAGGACATGAAAGCGGAAGCGGTGAGCGAGTATGGTGTAAGGGCATCCTTCGACAACGTATGCATGCGCATGCGACAATTGAGGTTCTGGCCACATTGAGCGAGAATTTCGCCTCCAGAGTCAAACGAGAGTGTGGCCAAGGTGCACTCAAGCGCAGGCGTTGGGATCATCCCAGAAGGACTACTCGATCAAGAAGGATGAGAACAAAGGGGTTGCTGTGCTCTAGGGGAATCGATACCACCTCGTTCCCGTTGGCGAAGGCCTCGAAGATTTGCCGTATCACTTCAACGGTGGCGGCAGCGCCCCGGCGCACTGGCATGCCGAAGAACTGGGGATCGAGTTCGCGTAGCACCCTCGCTCCGTCACGTCCCACATGTGCGCAAGGCGGATGAAGGATGTTGACCAGGTCTGTCACCGCGGCACAAGCTGCGCGAACTGCGTGCTGCACGGTACGACTTGTGAGCAAGACAGGGAACCTACGACCGGCCCGCGTTCCGACAGCGAAGAAACGGTTGTCGACGAGAACGTGCATGATGCGCTTGAGGGTAAGCGCGACGCGGCCCTGCTTGCGAGCGACCTGCACGTTCACTACGCGCACAGGCGAGGTCACGCGCATCGGTTGGGGCACACCGTCCATGAGAAGCGCTGCTATACCGAGGTAGATATCGGGCACGCTAGAGCTTGGAAGGGTCACATCGGCAGGCTTTGGCAGCGTAAACTTGGCCGTCGCGGCTGACACACTGGGCGGAATGCTCAAGTGGATTTCGATTCTGTCCGCCCTTTCGATGACCTCGCCCACGGGAAGCGGCCAATTGCGCGGATTACGGAAGCAGGCCTCATTAAAACGCGGACGCGACTCGACCAGCGCATCGGTAACCGTGATGAATTTCCCAGGCGGCGACTGAAAAACGAAGGCAGAAGCGAGCGGGAACAGCTTGCCACCAACGAGGGTTCGCCCGGCCTTAGGCAGGAATGATGGTGTAAGCTGCTCGCGGCACACGCCGAGCATGGTCTTCGGTGACAAATAGTTAATCATCGAGGGCGGGAGCATGGTCGAAACGCGCAGGCGAGGTGGATGACCGTAAACCGGGTCGATTTGGAGGCTCTCCACGCGCCAGGTTTGTAGCGGCTCGACAATATCCAGCGCCATGTAAGTAGGTTGAGGAGAAGTTGAATCGTCAGCGGGAACCACAAGCTGAAGAAGGCAGCTGCGAGATTCCGAGGCGAAATCAGAGAGCTCGACCGCAAAGTCAAGCTCGGTTCTGGAACTTGGGCGAGCCATGCACTTCGCCGTAATCTCCTCCATGAAGAACGAAGGCCCGGTCCTGGTACGGGTTCCAGATGGGAAAGCGGGCTCTGCAAAAATGTCTTCGAAAGTTGGATCCGCCCAGCCGATTCGCCCGGAGCCTACGGCAAACTGGATCAACTTTCGAAGAGAGGTAGCTGTGGTGAATTTGGTAACTACGCAGACGGTGTGAGCGGAACGGCTGTCAACTTTTCTTCCTTGCTCGTACTTTCTGCGTTTTCCTGGGCAACGTGGTGAAAGCACCCGGTCAATGCGTCCATAAGGAACGTTGATTTCTCAACCGTTGTCGGCACTGATGGATGGGGAAGCTTGGAAAATGAGAGTTAACGCAATTTGTGCTTGTCCAAGTGGTCGAGGCCCCAGGCGGCGTGCTGGTACCACGTCGACTTGCGCTCGGGGTGAAGTTTCTCGACAATAACGAGGCCAAAGAGCGCCGGAAACGCTTCGTGTGGAAGTCCCGTCATCCGGCGTAAATAGGAATCGTGATCCATCGAGGCACTAATTCCTGTCGCCGTCGAATACGAGAGCAAGCATGCCTTCGAATTGTCGTCGTCATCGTTGTGACGAAGCAAGACTGAGCCGTGGATCAGGATGCTGAGCAGGCCGCACGATTCCATTAGATTTTTCGTGTCCACGACGTCGAAGCGCGAAGCGGGGTTGGCAGCGAGCTGCTCCATGACGGTAACAGCATGGCCATGAGCAAGGGTGACACGCAAGCGAGAGTTGCTCCCGCGCATGCCGGAACGAAGCGCCGCAATCCACTCACTGAGTTCGGCGAGCATCGCCGACTCGGGAAGCCCGCGGCCGAGAAACAAATCGAACGCGTCTGTCGGAAGCGAGTTCGCGTCGATGGCGTAGTACGGCGAGTTGTCGATGCCGATCAGAAGCATCGTGGGATTGACAACGAGGACGGAACCCTGTGTGAACACGCTCGACTCGGCGAGTCGCTCGAGATTGCACGCGGTGCGCGCATATTCGACACCATCGAGCACGCCGCGGTACTGCCCGTGAGCCCGGCCCATGAAGGCCACGACCGAGTCCGAATGCGACTTGCTGGTAGTCGCGTCCGAGGCACCAGTCGACTCGTGATACTGCGGACGCTTTCCCAGGAGCGTCTCGACCGACCAGTCGACCTCGAGCCAAGCGGTCCAGCAACGGCGGAGTTCGAGTTGAGTCGCAGAGTCGAGGACGCACAAAGGCGAGTCATTCGATTCATTGAGCCAGTCCTTGGTAATACATTCGCGGAGCCGGTCGTTCCAGAATTCGCGAACATCCGGATCGAGAACCGTCGAGTGCCAAGGCTGTCCCACGTGGCGAGCGAGTGTGTCCGCGTCGAGTTCATCGTCCGAAGTCAGCGTGATTGCGTGCATGATAAGCAAGTTCCGAGAAAGGACTTCGCTGCCAGTCGTTGAGCGTAATGCAAAGCGTCGCAGCGAAACCCTTCGTTGCGGCTTCCCATACGGTGCGAGCAACCTCGGCCAGGTCGCCGCAGCCACACACGAGCGCGCTCAACTCCGGCCGCGGACTCGAGACGTGGGAGAGAAGCAAGTCGCGCGGCGGCGAGTGGCGGAACGGACGATACCCGGCAACACGGTTCCCGCGATACTGCGCGGCACGTCAGGGGCGTTGTGACCGCCGTGCCCGGTGCGTCGAGCATAATAGCAGAGTCCGACCTCTCACCGCTAGTTGCGGGTAGTTTCATGGTTTTGGGTGCATTCATGAGCGAAAGGGTGAGCGAGAGATAACATGAGAGCGAGGAAAGGCGCGATGCGATCCTCCCGACGCGTGGGAGCCGGCGTCACGGGACAGCCGCGTGGCGCCACTCACGTGTTATCGCGACGCGTCTCGCCTTTCGTCTCATCCTCTTCATGGCCACGAAAACGGTGAAAGGTGATGACCCAGCAGAGTAGCATTGATCTCCGTGGGAATCCTTTCCCGCGATGCAGGGATTTGCTGACGATGCAACGGAGTGACCGCACATGTAGCGAGCAAGCGCAGCATCGTACCGGCCTCGCTTGAGGAACTGATCCTTTGACGTTTCGTGCGTCAGTGGCGTCCGCAAAAGCGGGTTCAACTACACGCCCTGCGCCGCAGTGTGCCTCGCAGTGATTCCACTCAACTCGTTCGCGAACCACACTGTGCTCACGAGGAAATGCAACAATGAACGGAAAATTCAACTATTATAGGTAAGGTACATATTTCCAACTAGACCAGGGTGGGAGCAGCCAAATCTTTCAGACACCCTTGTTCAAGAACGTCTCATGCGTCGACCCAAGCACGTCCGTCCCGCTGCAGCAGGTCGGATACAAAGGAAGGACGAGCACCCGCTCGAGCTTGGGACGGAACGAGGCGTACAAGGCAGCGTCAAACCGTGAGTCCGTCTCGGGCACAGGATCGGGCATGGGCAAGAAGCTGAGCGACAGGAACGGGTCGGGCGCTTCGGGTGGGAGTTCGCGCAGGGACACGCGGCTCTCGAGAGCGCGCGTGATCTCGTTGAACAAGTGGCCTGTCGGTGCCAAGTCGGAGCCTTCGACTTCGGGCGCAATCGCCACGTTGCACTCGAGCGCGGGGGTTGGGATCATGCCTGGCCCAGCGGAAGGAATCAGGACAAGTCGATCAAATAGAAGAACTGCTGGCTTCTGGCGCGTCGGCTGACAAAGTGTGACGCCCTGCATCCCGTCAGCAAACGCCGTAAAAATTAAGCGAGTGAGTTCGATTGCCGCAATAGCCCAGGCAGCCGCAGTTGAGTCTGGCGAGAGCCCAAGCGAGCGAAGTACACTGACATCGCCTTGCGAGGCGTCGGGCTTCGGCGGGAGCATTGAGGAAACGAAGTCCGTAGCGTTGCAAATGGCCGCGCGAATCGAGTGCCGCATGACTGGATGTCCGGGTGGCGTTGGGAAGCGACGGCCAATGTGAGGAAGCGAGGGAAAGAGGCCCAAGTCGCTTGCCACATTCATGACACGTTCAAGAAAGAGCGTCATCTGGTCAGTCTCGAAGTCCATGTTAAAGTTGTACACGCGGCCTGGCGTGGTCAAGTGCATGATCTGGCGTACGCCGTCCACGGTGACAATCGCTGTGCCAAGTGAAGTACTCCACGCCTTGCCTGGTCGCGGAATGAAATACTTTCGCAGCATCGTCGGCTGGAATTGAAGCTCGACTTCAAGTAGATCAATGGTTTCGACCACAAGTTCCACGGCGATGGGCCACTCAAGCGGGCTCGCTGGGCCAGACTGCGGGATAGACGGGCGCGACTGGATGAGACCGTTCAAAAGCGACGTCAAGGGCTTGAGCGGAGCTCGGACGATGGTCGCTGACGAGAGAGGGACAAGTGTGCCGCCGATCAGCTCCCGCTTGCGCGGTGAGTCGCTCGTCACAGTCGACATTTCTTCGCGATAGACGACAAGCTTGGTCGTTTTGAGCTTCGAAAGTTTGACATCAAGCAAGTCGGATGGAACATTGGGTCGAACGCGCAATCGCGGCGGGGAGCCATGTACAGGTTCAACACACAGACTCTCATACCGGTACGTTTTCGCGGACTGGATGAGTTCAAGCACAAGGTACGGCTTGGAAAGCGACGAGATTTCGTCAGCAGCGACCAGCAGCGACCAGCAGCTCAAGGCAGCAGTGGGACGCGACTTTCGCGTCGGTGATGAAGCCACACGTAACCATCGGGGTAAATACCTCCTCTAGTCCCGGAGTTCGCGCGTACATGGAAATCATGTCGAACACGTAGTTGTAGGCCTCGGGCCAGCTCGGCAAGTTGTGGAGCTTTGACCCCAAAAGCACGACGCGACCACTTGCAAGCGCGAAGCTCAAAAGCTTTGGGAATACGTGCACGGTCGCAAAGTTGGAAACTAAAATAATCACAAGCAAAAAAATGGTGTCAGTCACGGCTCAGGAGCTCGCGCAACTGGGGGAGAGACGTACCACCCGGCGGAGGCTTGGCAAGGCTGCAAGTGCAATCCATGAGGGAATCGAAGAGATACTTGGAGCGTTCCAGGCATGAGGGAACGGTAGGGTGTGGGACCTTTGCAAAAGTAAGGTGCCGGAAAGGGTAGCTGGTGAGATGGTCGCGGCTCCACGCAAAGTGCTGGAAGAAAGTCGCTTGGTCGTCGGAGCTCACAATTTCGGCCACGGTAACCCCAATAAGCGCCGGCAACAGGAGATAAGGAAGCCCTGTTGTGCGCAAAACGTAGTGTTCCACATCGTCAGTGTCTTCGACATCAAAAGCGAGGGAGAGGGCAAGCAACCGGGAGCGATTCGGAATTTCGCCGTTGTGAGCAAGGAGCGCCGATCCATGCAGAAGAATGGTGAGAAGCCCGCACGAGTCAATCAGGTTGTCCGTGTTGACGACGTCAAACCGCATGGACGGGTCCGCGGCGAGCTCCTCCATGACCGCGACCGCGTGGCCGTGCACGAAAGCGACACGGAGGTGAGGGTCATCTTGACGGAGAGCTGAGAAGAGAGCAGCCACCCAGTCGGTAATTTCGGCAAGCATGGCGGACTCGGGAACCCCGCGGCCAAGAAACAGATCGAATGCGGGTACGGGTACGAGACCCGCCACTCTGGCAAAGTATGAGTTTCCGTCGCTGGCAACGAGAAGCATGGTCGGGTTGACAACTTGCGGATGCTCGGCCTGGAAGGAGCTGCCACTAGCAAAGGCGCCCGACTCCGCGAGGCGCTCGACGTTACACGTGATGCGCGATTGCTCGGCATTGCCGAAAACCCCGCGGTACTGCCAATTAATCGTCCAAGCGGTTTCGGCCGCCCTTTCAGCAAAATGTGCCGCACCGTTCAAGATTCCGCCTTGTTCCGACGCAAAGTTGCGGTTCCGCTCCTCCAGAAGCTGTTCAACCGACCAGCCGACCTCGAGCCAGGCCGCCCAACAGCGCGGAAGCTCGAGCAACGTCGTTTCGTTCAAGACACGAAGCGGCGAAGCGGGCGAGTCGATGAGCCAGTCCTTGTCGAGGCATGCGTGCAGCTGGCCGTTCCAGAATTCGCGCACGTCCGTGTCGAGTACCAGCGAGTACCAGAGCTGACCAACGTAGCGAACGAGGGTCGAAGTATCAAGCTCGCCATCGGAAGCGGTAGCGGCAGCGGCGACGGCGTGAAGCATGAGGAAGTTTCGGGCCAGGATCTCGGACTGTCAGTCGTTGAGCACAAACTAAAGCGTCGGCATCGCGCTCTTGGCCGCAGCCTCGTACACGGTGCGAGCAAGCTCGGAAAGGTCGCCGCAGGCACACAGGAGAGCTCGTAGCTCAGGCTGCAAGGACGGGTCGTGGTAGAGGAACAAGTCGCGCGGCGGCAGGTCGCGGAAAGGGCGAAAGCTATCGACGCGGTCCCGCGGTACGGCGTGCGACAGGTCAGGGTCGCCGGCATCACGGCACCCGGGGTGGATTCCATAATGGCAGGGGCCTTGGCAGATGCATTGCCGCCAGTTGCGGGCTTTTTCGATTTCTTCTTCTGCTTCATGGTTGCCGGTGAGGGAGGACGAGTGCGTTCGGCCAGCGGTCGCAGAAATCAGCTCGAGCCGGAGTGGCTGATCTGCCTGCCACCCCAATCGAGATCAGTCCTGTGGCGCAACGCGTGCCCGACCAGAGGTGACGAAGCGAGGAGGGTTCGTGTAGCCATTATACTTGAGCCACATAAACGCTTCGCGTTTGGTTTTCAATCGAGGGCTAAAGCCCGTGACACGTTGGGCGCTGGCGCCGTGCGGGTGCGCAAACGCTTGAATCGCGGGTAAGCGCCTGTTGAACGAGTCTTGAACCTCGTCGCTATGGCAGTACTTGCCGCCGGGGTCGGAGAGCGGTGCGTCGCAGCAAAGCGCGTCGCAGCAAAGCGCGCCGGAGGGCGGTGCATCTGGTCGCTCGCGTCGAGTGGCGTTAGGGCACCGTCATGGGCCACAGGCGCGGCATCAGCGATCGCGTTGCAGCGCGGGCGCCAAGTATGCTACCGCACGGCGCTCGAGGCGATGGCCGTCGCGGCGGGGAGTACGAGACGCGGGTCGATGAGCTCGCGTAGGTGGTTGTACATCCGCTTGAACCATGCAGCTTGAACCATGCGGCGACCGGCGCGTCCATGACGGCGGCCGCGGTACGTTTGATACGGTTTGAGCTGCTGAGCTGCTCGCCGAGCGAGCCGGCGACGCTTGCGTGGAGGCCGCCGCCGATCTCGACCTCGGCGAGCACCGCGAGGGCGCTGCTGATGCGGGAAGCGTCGTCGTTGAACACCGCCGGGACGAGTGCGCGCGAAGCGGGACACGCGAACGCGTGCGCCTGCGTGTAGGCGACCTCGACACCAGTCTTGAGGCACTTGGCGCGGATGGGTGACTTGTAGCGGTGCGGCCAGTACTGGTGTAGACGGGTACGGGTCATCAGCTGGCTCGCGAGCGCACGGAGCTGGAAGCACAGGAGCGAATTTGCAGAAAGAGGTTCGCTTGGGCGGATGCGCGTGTGCCGCCTCAAAGCGCGCCGCGTCGACAACGCCCTCGTTGTTCAGCGTGTAAGTGAGCTGGGCGCCGCGGCGAGCGGACACGATGGCGGCGAGGGTGCCCCGCAGCTCGGAGCGGAAGCTCGAGTGCTTCCTGTCAGTGACACACAGCGAGTTCCAGCGATCCGCTTACGAAGACGCCCACACGCGGCGCCACGTCCGGCGAACCCGCGTCATGAAGCGACCCGTCCGTGGAAAGTGTTCCACCCGCGATACCCTGCGCGTCCTCGGCGAGGTCGAGCGAGAGAACCGACCTCGCGAAGTCAGCGGGCTCCGGCACACTTAGTTCATGATGCGCACGAGCTGCGCAAACTAAACCTTTGCCAGAAATGACATCTGACGCAAGGTTCTCCTCAAGCGGACCTCTCGAGCTCGCGGTCCTCACTGTAAACACTCATGGGGCCTTGCAAGTCGCTCAGAGCGCGACCATTGACCTCGCGCCCGCATCCGTCAACGAGCCCGTGCTAACGGCTCGAAGGTGACCCGCGTCGTCCAAGCACGTACGCCGAGCACGGGCTCCGTTTCCCAACACGCACACCAAGCCCGGGCTCCGCTGGCGACACGACGTGTTTGTGCATCTCTCACGCGTTCATGTGCGTGGAGTATCGCGAGCCTGGTCGCGGGTCGGTGTCTCGCACCCCGCTTGACCTTCACTGGCCGGCGTCAAGCGCCGAGGTTCCGCGGGTTAGGCCGAAGTGGGTCACGTGCCCGGCGAGAACGCGTTGCGCCACACCGGTCAGATGACAAACGACGCGTCTGTCACGCGTTTCGAGGACATTCACATGACCAGAAGGAGACATGCTCACGTGAGCGTCGACAGCCTCCCCGGCCGCAACGCGGTCTAAAAAGAGGGCTTTCGCCCTCGATTACGCGGTCAACCGTTGCAGAGAACGCGGCGCGCGGCGTGATCAATGTGATCAACCGGACATCCGCTGTCCTAGAGCTCTCCACATCCGTTAGTGTGGCGATGCAGCCGCGCATGGCGTGGTGAAGGGCGGTTTTCGGATAGCAGGAATTTTTATGAACTCGCGACAGGCGGCTACCTCGCATCTGAGCGTTCTCCGCGTTGATGTTGGTGTTGCTAGGCTAAACAACATGAGTGAGAAATGCGATGCGAAGAGTATATTGAGAAAAATCAAAAAACAACACAGTTGAGAAAAATCAAGAACAAAACAACAACGACGTTCACGGTCGATTCTAAATCAGCGCAGACGACCATTGGGCGGGCGCATGGCCTTGAGCTCGTCACGGTCGATATCAGCCCCCGTCGCCGAGTCAAAAGCGGGACTGACGTTGAAAGTGCACGATTTCCAGTGGGTCGGAGTCAGGGACTCGAAGGCCGTCTTGAGCTCTGCACGCGTAGCCGAAACATGGTTGACTGAGAGGATCTTGAAATTGGGCGACAAGTTGGCCAGCAACGCGATAAGACCCGTTCCGCAAACACTGGTGTTGGACAGGCCGAGCCAAGTAAGCGACTTTGGCAGAGCGTTGGCCAGATGGACGATACCGGCGTTGTTGTTGCTGCCGCAAAGCGGATTATTGGAGAGGTTGAGCGACTGGAGAGTGCGAGGAAGAGAGCCAGCAAGCGCGGTGACACCCGCGTGGGTAAACCGATTTTTGCCCAGGTACAGGTCCGTCAGGCCCGCAGGCAAGTTTTGAGCGAGGGCCGCGACATTGTCCGAGTTGAGCTGGCAGTCCAATAAAAACAACTCCTTGAGGTTCTGCGGGAGGTGCGTGGCTAGAGCGGACGCGGCGCGACCGCTAAGGTTGTTGAGGGAGAGATCAAGCACGTTGAGGGTGGGTGGCAACGCACGGAAGAGATTTTCGGTTGGGAGGTCACCTTGAAGACGACATTCATTGAGCTTGAGGATGCTCAGCTGCGCAGGAAAGTGAAACGGCTTGGACCCGGCGTCGATCGTAATCCAGTTGTTGCTGAGCTGAAGCGAAACGACGTCGGCTGGAAGCTGCATCGCATGAAAGACCGGGTGCGTGATATCGCAGCAGTTGAGAGCGATATCCTGCAGGCGTTCGCCATTCCAGCTTTTCCAGTTGCCTAAGACCCCAGCAGCCCCAGCCTCGGTCATGCGTCGGTTATTCAGCCGACAATGGGAAGGGAATATAGGAGAGTTTGATGACCATGAAAGGATGTCCGCATCACCGGGAGGGTTGGCAGTGGGCTTGAGCGGCTATCCAAACGTAGAGCATCGTTCAGTCAACGTTGTTTCATGGTTTTCCTTGACACTAGCAGGTTACGTACAACGGTGTGGCGATAGTCGTCGGGGGCCCCCTTGCCGTTGAAGTGTACAAAGATCCACTTCGCGACTTCGCACTCGGGGAGCGGGAGGCCCGAGGAGCGCCACCACTTCGCTGACTTGTAAGGCATGTTGTTTCCGAACGCGGCGCCTGAGTACTCAAGCGGGCGGCCCGAGCGGTGCCAAATATCAAGCACATAAAGCTGGCCAGCCATGCTCGCCTCGTCCATCGAGATCAGAAAAAGCTGCTGCACAACGGCACGCTGGACATCGTGTGCGCGCGCGGATGGCAGAACGCTCGAGTACTGCAGAATCTCGTTGATGTCGGGTGGGCATGAGAGCTGAACCGCGTTGCACAGCACGAGCTCAAGCACACAATCCGGAATTCGAGGTTGAATTAGCTTCATCCTTGCGCCCGACCTGGGTCTCACTGCGGCAGAAGAAAGAGCGGGCGGTGAGGGACGAAGGTCCGGACGAAGGTGTGGCGACGAGGGCGTCGCCCGTTCCCCTGAGCGCCCGCCCGCAAGCATGTGGCGTCAGGCAGTGCTTGTGGCGTCGCCTCACCGCTGCGTGATCAACCTGCCATAGCTAGTGTGGCGCAGCGCGTTCGCCTAACGACGACCAAGAGCCACCCGCACAATGCCGCGACGCAAGCACTAGGTGTGTGTGCTGCGCACACACTTGGGTCTCAGCTGTAGCTTTAGTCTGCCGTGTCGATGATGAGAACAGCAGCGCAGGTACAACGCGCGCGGTAGGCACGCGTCCATGGCCAACTCCCCCACGGCCATGAGCATCGTGGCCGCGGAAAATCACGTTATTCGGTTGAGCAAGCACTCTCGCCGTGGCTCATGGTCGGAACTGAGGCTGGACTCAAACATGTCGCGCTGGCTGCCCGAAAGTCCGTGCCAGTTAAGTTAACTGAGTTAACAAAGTTGAGGAGCGGGAGAAGCCCTCGTGGCCAAGGTCGCGGCCGCCCACGCCGCCTTGTTCCTGAGCGCGGATCGTCCGCAGCCTTGCTGGAGAGAACGTTCGCCCGAGCACCTGCTCATGGTCCCGGTCCATGAGAAGCAGTCTAAGGAGCAGTCGACCTCACGCACCTGTTACCGCCGCGTGCTTTCTGTGTTGCGATTCGTAATCTTGCGATCCACCTCGCCAAACTGGTACGAGGCTGCATCGGCGGCACTCTTCGCGAGTGAAGAAGCCACTGACGAGAAGGCCAAGGCCAGGTCCGCGGCAGCGACGGTCGCTGGGTTGCTGATCGGCGCGTGAAGGATCAAGCGCGGTGTGTTGCAGTGGGCGGGAAGGTTAATATAAACTTGGATAATTGGGACAACGCCGTGAAGCGCCGCAGTGTATGATTTGGGCACCGCCAACCTCAATATTGGTCGTGTACACATCGCAGCTGAACTCCTTGTTGAGCGCGGCAAAGCCCGTGAGGATGATGAACTGGGCGTCACCCTGACTCGCGTTCTGGGCGATGGCTATCGAGCGGAACGCAACGAGCGTCGCCGTGAGTATCTTTCGCACGCGGCCGACGTCTGACCAGCGATCAGGACCGAGCCCAAGATGATCTCGACGCAGGGCCCGTCCTTGATGTCCATCGCGTCAACGACGTACATGTGCGCCTCGCCCGTAACCTCGTCAACGACGCGTTGGAGCGAGAAAGAATTGTGTCGCGCAGGTCGACCCGCACGACGTAGTACGCGGTGTCGAGTACGATTTGCGGCTGACTACTTTCAATGCGGCTGACTACTTTCAGTACGATACAGCGGGCGCGTATACGCCTGAAGCTGCTGACCCTTCTTTCTTATCGCCGGGCTAGGCTCAGTTAGCGGGCGTGATCCAGTCGTGGTCGTGGACCCCGGTGTTGTACTCACCGTCTGTTTCGGGGTCGCGTCGGACCGCTCTCGCCTTGCTGCGTGCATGTTGAGCTTTCTCCAGTCAATGTGTACGTCACGTCATCGCTACCCCTCAGTAATCACTTTGTAGACGCTACCCATCGCCGCGAATGAAACCATTTCCTTGCGAACGACAACCGAGATCCATGACCTTGAACTACCTCGGTAATCGGGCGATTCACAAACTTTCAATTTTATTGCGCTTCAAGAGAAAGAAAAAGACGGATCAAAGCGCGACAGTTCGGGCGGCCAGATTGAAGTCAGTTTGGGGAAACAGCGGGAATAGAGGACCTATATTTTGCGCCGGCTGCTTCATAGTGATTTTTGCGCGACCTTGATGCTGCGCTGATTGTTGTTCGAAAGCGGTCGTAACGGTTGGCGACGGAGCTGCAGGCGGGGTCGGAGAGCGGTGGCTCAGCGGGTGGCTCAGCGGGTGGCGCAGCAGCGGGAGACACCAGCGACCGACCGCTCCACTGTCGCTGCGACTTGCCGCGCACTCAAAGACGTTCAAGTAGGTCACCTCGTCAAATAAGCAGTGTCAGAATTTTTATTACACCGGGCTGAGGCCAATGCGGGGAGTCGGGGACTTGGAATGAGAGCTAGACCAAGAGAGTTGGGGTCGGGGGCCAGAACTGCAGACGAAGCTTGGTTCACGTGCAGGTTGATGTCTCTGATAGGTTTCAATTGCTCAAACAGAAACTCAGCCTCGCTAAAGCTACAGCTGAGAAAGAAGCGGCATTGTGCTCAGCGGATCATGCATGCTCAAAGACGCCGCGGCTAACTTGACGACCGAGTGCAATCAGTTCGACTGCTATGCGCCGAACCTGCAGGGCAAGTGCCTTGACGAAGCGCACGCCGTGTCGGCCCCGACGTGTGCGAGCGCGAGCGTCAGCGGGACGGCGACGGGCGTGACGGATCCCCTCCTCACCCCAGTGGTCGCCATCGCGCCAACGCTTCAAGTCAGCCCACCGCGCCGGCGAGACCCTCTCCGCGGCCAGCGTCACTGCGGTCGCCAACATCACTGCGGTCGAGCACCTCGCCGGTCTCGCCAAGTCGGCCTCCACGCGCTGGAGCAACGCCACGGAGCTGCTCGTCGAGATGCACCGGACGCGCGGGCAGCAGGAGCAGGATCAAGAGCGTGCAGTCCGCAAACTGGTCCTGTGCGAGCGCGAGAGATGTCGATCCGGGAACGCGAGGTGGCGGGCGGTTCGCAAGCGGGAGGTTGCGCCGACAGAGCTCAAGTTCGCGGCAGAGTTTCAAGAAAAGAAGACCTTACTTTCGCCGACACGCAGCGTCAAGGTGAGCTGTGATCAACTCCGATCCGATCAGCTTGCGTTCACACGCACGTGAGGGTCACACGGGTTCGCGTCGCGACGCGTCGCGCCGACCTGCCCTTCAGCCCGAGGCGCGTTGGCTGCGATCGAGGGCGGCCACAAGCGCGCACCCCCTTCCCCCCGATCATCTCGCGGCTGAACCGCCTTCTCGCTCCCCTCGCCACTCCGTGCCTTTCCTTCTCGACTTCAGCATGAGCAGCGCCAAGGACTGCAGCGTCCTCGGCCAAATCACGTCGCGTTCGCTTCCCACAAACTGCTGCGACGCGTCACCCTACGTCAAGTGCAACTCGAACGGGCGTGTGACCTTGGTGTAAGTTGACGTTTCCTTGCATCGATCACTTGGGCTGCAGGCCGATGCTGACCTATGTCACCTCCTCTTCGTCCGCGACCAGAAACTTTGCCGGCGTTCTCAACACGACACAGATTCCCGCGCAGGTGGCTGGTCTCGACCAGCTGGAGGTCATGTACGTGCAGTCGATTCAATGGCGCAAGTCGGGATTTAGAGCGTTCCGATGCCGCGTGCGCGTAGCCACTTTGGCCACAACCAGCTGACTGGCAGCATCCCCGTCGAGCTGGCCGGGTTGTCCAAGCTTCGAAACCTGTGCGTACACGCGGTGCTACAGACCCTGCTGCCGCATCTTCATCACTCACGGGTTGCCCGACGCCGTTGTAGCTACCTTCACGTCAACCAACTCACTGGCGCGATCCCCAAGGAGCTGGGCCGCTTGAGCAACCTGGTCGAGATGTACGATCGTCCCGAACTCCGCCTCGTTCCGTCAACCGCTTACCCTCGCGATATCATCCAGCTGGCTCCATGCCAACCGCTTGACGGGCCCGATCCCGTCGGAGCTTCAAGATCTCGCGCAACTCGAGTCGCTGTACGCGTTTTCCGGCCGCAGTCTCGCTCACCCATCCATTGCTGACGGACTTCGCGCGCGCGTGTCAAGTGTGATACATTCGAACAACCTGGCCGGCGCCGTTCCACAAGGCCTCGCGAAGCTGGGGCGGCTCGGCACATTGTACGTTCCGCGCCACTGAAAAGATCGGTCAAGCGCGATGCTCACTTGCCGTCCGCTCGCAGCCAAATCTACAACAACAGCTTGACTGGCCCGCTCCCCGCTATTCAAGTCAGGTACGTCGTCCCCTAGTCCGTCGCATAGCGTTCACTAACTTGACCGCAACCGGACGCGTGTAGCGGCTCGTGCATGCTCAAAGACGCCGCCGCCAACGCGACGACCGAGCGCAACCAGTTCGACTGCTACGCGGCGAACCTGCAGGGCAAGTGCCTCGACGAAGCGCGCGCCGCGTCGGTCCCGACGTGCGCGAGTACGAGCGTCGGCGGAACTGCGACCGCGACTGCAACGACGAGCGTCTCACCGCCGCCGCAGCCGACGGGTGTGACGGATCCCTTCCCCATCCTCATGATCGCCATCGGCGCGGCGTGTGCGTTCGCTGTCATTGCCGCGGCCGCTGGCCTCGCGGTGGTGTGGAAGCGGCGCAGCGCGCGGACGACACAGGCCGATGACAAGCAGTCCAAGGATGACTCGAAACAAGGCAGCAGCGGACCCGACACGTCCGACACGGCGCTTCGCGTGCCGCGGGCCGTACGCTCGGGCACCCTGTACCTGCCGCCGGCGCCCTTGAACGACGCGACTGCGGCCGCAGGCCTCGCGTCGGCGGCCACCCTTGTGTCGGCGGAGGAGGGCGCGGACGTGGACAGGGAGTCGCTGTACCTCCCCGCCGGATCGGTCGTCGCGCGGCGCTGAACACTCTCGAAGCACTCTCATTGTCAACTCGGAATCATGAACTCACTTCTGCATAGCAAGATCTCGGTCGAGAGAGGTTGGTTCGGCTCGTACAGCTTCGCGCGTGCGAGGCGGCGGGCGCAGTATACTGGCGTGCACCAGGCGCGGACCGCCGAGCGTGGCCGTCAGCGGGACAACGTTGCCGCAAGTGCGTCTGCTTCATGAATTCATCTCAGATCCACGGCCGTTGGTGCCGGGAGCGAGAGTACCGGTCGACCACGCGCAGGCCTTGAGCCACAGCCGCCACACAGCGTCGAGCATCATGTGAGCCTCACCTGTTTTCCCGTCGCGTCCTAACCCCTCCCCTGCTCCTCCCTCACCCGCCACTCTACCGCTCGTTCGCACTGGTATATCCAACCCACACCTCGAGCGCGCCACTACGCGCGCTCCTCCCCCTTCCCTCCACCCCCTCGCTACGCCGACCCACCCGCGCGCGCCGCGCCGCCCTCCCCACCACCCACCCCGCTCCCATCGCCATGGACGTGCGAGTGCATGAGGTAGACGGGCCGGCGCGCGCCGCCGCCGCCGTGGGCCTCGTCGAGGGGCTCGATGACGACGGCGATCTCGGTGGTCGCGGGTTCCTTGGCCAAACGCGTCGTCGCGTGGAGTGGTTTCCGGTGGTGGTGCGGCCCGCCGGCGGGCATGGAGACGGTGCGCGCGCGCGGCGTGACCGGTTTCGCGGCATGGTCGCTGTTGCCGTGGCGGCCGGCGACCTGGACCTGGGCGTCGAGGAACATGGCAAACTCGCTCGCCATGGCGGCGGCGGCCGGGTGGCGGCCGTGGTGCGCGGCGAGCTTGGTGTGGCCGAGGCGCAGGATGACGAGGACTTTGGCGAGTGGGGCGACGACGCGGGGTTCTGATCGGGCGGGGAGGCGAGAGGTGAGGCGCCGTTCTCGTGAGATGCCGGGGGGTGGGAGAGCGTACCACTCGAGATCCGCATCGCGAGGGCGGCGCCAAACTCGTCGAGCCCCGCGGGCTCGCCGCACAGGAGGCGCGACGACTTGGCGAGGGCCTCCTCGACGAGGCGCATGACGAGGTTGGCCTCGGGGCACGCGCTCGCGCCCTACTCTCACGAAAGTCAGTGATCGGAGCCATGATCGTCTCCGCCCAAAAACCGTACCAGGTGCGGCAGCGAGACAAAGTGGCCGAGGTCCGCCGTGTCGATGAAGAACCTAGCCCGCGCGCACACGCGTCGTCAGCACCCACTGCCAACCAACGAAGAGAGAGCGGACGTACGACGTGAGCGACGACGTCACATTCCGAAAAATGGACGCGTCGAGCTCGGCCATGAGGCCGCGGACGCGTTTCTCCATGGCCGCGTGGCTCTCGCGTGCCGGCTCCGCCGGATGCGTCGCGGGTGTTGCTGGGGCAACCGGCACGGCGACGACCGGATCGACCGCCGACACGCTCCGCCCGCGGCGCACGCCGTGCGGCGGCGACACGTGTTGCAGCGGCGACACGGGGTGCAGCGCGTCAAGCACGACGGCGCCGGGCGACGGGAGCGGCATCGTCACCGCGGGAAGCACCGGCGTGTGCGGCCCGTGGAACATGGCGCGCAGGGTGGTGCCGCCGGGCGGCGACGTCGGCGGCGTCGTGAGGTACGCGAGGGTCGCGGCCGCGTCGGGCGCAACCGCCGAAGAAGAGAGCGGGGCGATGATGGACGCGTGATGGCGGCGGTGCGCGAGGGACGGTTTCGCGGCGCCGGCAGACGGCGGGGCGAGCGAGGTCTTGGTCGATGCGTCCATGGTTGCAGATGAGGCGAGAGGGGCAGATGGAAGTGGTCTTCGCGGGAGAAGAGGGAGAACCGAGGGAGGAGCTTCATCTCGGCTCTGCCCGCTCGCGCACTCGGTGCTCAGGGACCGCCCGCTTTCCTTCTCGAGCCGACCGGGAACGGGTCCACGTCGCTCCCGTTGCAGGGTGCACAGCGGCGTGCGCGGCGGGGCCACTCGCGCCTTCGCGGTTCCCACGCTCAGGTGACCAACGCGGAAACCGACCAAAAAACGCGTGTCTCATTCCACTTCCTCGCCTCTTCCCCCCCCCTCCGCTCACTCGCCGTCGGCCGCGATCTTGACCGCCTCGACCTCGCGCGTGCCGAGGTCCAGGACGTCGCCCGAGGACGTGTCGGCGAGGAACACGAACGTGTTGGCGAGGGCGCGGTGCTTGCCCTGCACCGCCTTGACCGTCTCCTGCGCGAGGACCCCGCCCGTGATCGCCGCCGCCGCGTTGGATTCGGCGTGCGGCGCGCGGAGGAGCGTGCTACGGCGTCGGGGTTAGTGTGTTTCGCGGGAGAGTGAGACCGTGAGGCGTACCTGAGCGCCGCCGCATCGATCTCGTCGAACTTGGGCACCCCGGCCTTCTCGACCGCCTTCTCCCAGAACGCAAACAATGTCTCCTTATCCTCGCCCGTCGGCAGCCGCCCGTGCTCGCGCCAGAACGGGACCAGCGCGCCGACAAGTCCCAAATACCCGACGGTCGCGGCGCGCGCGCGGGCGCGGTCGTTCGGGACCGCGTGCTTGAGCGAGTGCGCGAACATGGCGTGGTCGAGGCTCGGGTACTCGACGGTGCGGCGGACGCGCGTGACGACCGGGTCGCCGTCCTTGACGGCGGGCGCGTCCGTCGACTCGGTCACGAACGTGTGCCGCAGCAGGTCCGCGACCACGAGGCCGTTGTTGCCGAACACATTGCCGGCGAGGAGTTTGGCGGTGTGCGCGCGGGTCGTCTTGGACAGGGCGAGCTACGCGACGGGCGGGTTAGTGGGCGGTGGTGTAAGGGTAAGCGGAAAGCGGACCAGCGCGCGGATCGACACGTCGCACGCAAGCACCACGTCCGCCAGCTTGACCCACCCGTTCTCCCCCTTCTCCACGTCCCCGCGCACGACTTCGACCTTGACCATCGGGTTGAGCACCCCCACGCCCTCCTTCATCACCTCCACCGCCGTCTTCCCCCCGCCCTGCGCGGCGGCGAAGAAATTCGTCCCAAAATCCCCCTCCTCCACGACCCGTCCATCATCCACAAGGACCAGCGTCCCGACGCCCGCAAGCGCGAGCGCCTTGACCGTCTCGACGGCGAGCCCGCGCGCGAGATCGCCCGCGACGGCGACGCGCGCGGACCGCAGGCGGTGCTGCGCGGCCGCGCCCCACAGGCGGATCTGCCGGTCGTAGATCTCGGACGCGTCGTCGTCGGTCGCCGCGGGGGCGGGGGTGGGGGTGGAGGCGGAGGACTTGAAGCGCTTGGCGGGGGAGAGCGAGGCCGCGGCGAGCGCGCGCGACGTGGGCGAGGTCTGCGACGCCGACGCCGACGGGGACGAGGAGTGGGCGCGCTTCGCGGTGGGTTTGCGCGGACTTGTGGGCGCCGGTGGATTCATGGTGGTGTGTGTGTGCGAGTGTTGTTGTGGGGAGCGGCGATCGGGGACGGACATGAGACGTCTCACGTCGAACTCCGACTTCGCCGCCCTCCGTCCGCCTCGACCGCCGACCAGCGACCCCTCACCAACAGACCAGCAGCGATGCGTGCGAATGATAAAATTACAACGGATGAACGAATGAATGATGCGAATGCTAAACTGTACACAAGGAAACTTCCCCATTCCTCTCCCTTTCCTCGCCAACCTCCTCACGCGCGGCCCGCCGAACTCGCCGACCCCGCCGCCTCCGCGCGCCACCGGCCGAACCGGACCCGGGCCACGAGCCCGGCGACCCCGCTCCACCGGCGCCCCGCCTTCCCACTCGACTCTTCCGCGATCGGCGTGAGCGCACCATCCCGCCCAACAACGACCACGGGCGTCCCGTCAGCCGCGGCGACGATCTCGGGGAGCGGCGGGACGGGCGGCTGGTCCATCTCGTTCAGCAACGCGGGCTCGGACGCCGAGGCCTGCATCCCGGAGCGCCGCCGCGGCCCGCCGAGGGGCACCGACGCCGACCGCTTGAGCATCTTCTTCGCGGCCGCCGACGCCGAAGCCGCGCGCGGCCGGCCCGCGGTCCCGCTGGGCGTCGACGGCGGCGCGGGCGGGGGCGTCGGGGTCGCGGGGACGAGGAGCGGGAGCGGCGGGAGGGCGATCGCCGCGGCAAGCGCGGCGACGGGGCCCGAGGTCAGCGGCGCGTACGACGCCGGGTCGAACGGGTTGCCCTCGTCGTCCTCAAGCTCGGAGTCCGACGCGTCGTCGTCGTCGGAGGCGGAAGGGGTCAGGCACGCGGTGGAGGAGGCGAGCGACAGGTCGGCCGAGACCGACGCGGGGGTCATGGGCAGCGGGACGCCATCGCTGGACCCGCGGCGCGAGGACGGTTCGCGGGACCGGCGCGTGGCGCGCGCGACGATCGCCGCGGGGAGCGACCCGGCGCGGGACCGTGGCGGCGTCGCGAGCGGCACCGGCGGCGTCACGACTCCACCAACCCCCACCGCTGCCAAAACCGCGGGCGCAGGGACGGCGGGGACCATCGGCCGGCCACGCACCGCGACCACGGCCTCGCCGGCAGCGAGGTGGGCGGGGTTATCCGGGTCAGCGGTCGTGACACACGTGGGCGTGGCGAACATGGCAGCGACGCGCTGTCGCTCCGACGACCAGTGGTCGGCGCACATGTGGTAGACGAGCGGGAGGTTGACCTCGTTCTTGACGATGCGCTTGGTGCGGACGACGCGGTGCGCAAAGTAGGGACCGTTGCAGAAGGTGCACGTCTGGAACGAGGTCAGGTACGCTGCGAGGTCGGTCGGCAGATCGCCCAGCGTCACCAACGTGTTGGACGTGACGATGGCGCGGGCCGCGAGCTCGCGGAGCGACGGCACACGGGACGCGGGGTCCGGGAAGTCGCGCAGGCCGTAGACGCCGCTGCCCGGCAGCGCGAGCAGCGGGCACCCGCGCGTGCGCAGCTTGCGCAGGTGCTTGAGCCGCGCGAGCTCGGCGGGGAGCACCGCGAGCGGGTTCTCGGACGCGTCGAGCGTCACGAGCTGCGCGAGCCGGCCGAGCTGCGGCGGCAACCCCGTAAGCCGGTTGTGGTCGACGCGCAGCACGTGCAGGCGGCGCAGCTGGCCGAGCGCGGCGGGCAGATCCCCCAGCACGTTGTGCGAGAGGTCGAGCTCGACGAGCTGCGCGAGGTGCGCGATCTCGGGCGGGACCGCCGCGAGCTTGTTCTTGGCGAGCGACAGCACCGTGAGCTGCGTCAGGTACCCGAGGTGCGGCGGGACCGAGGTCAGCTGGTTGCAGCACAGCTGCAGCACCGTGGCCGTCGGCTTGAGCAGCGCGATGGCGGGCGACAGCGCCACGAGCCCTTTCGAGCACAGGCCGACGTTGACGAGCGACTCGAGGTCCGACATGCGCACGGGCACGTGGTCGGGGAGCACGACCGTCGCGCTCGCCAAAGTCGCGGCCAGGTACGGCGACAGCTTGGCCACGGGGAGCGGGGACACGGCGGCGCGGCCCGCCTGCGACCGCACGACGCGCAGGTTGGTCGAGGACGACGAGGACGAAGACTCGAGGGGCGCGGGGACGACGTCGGGGTCCGCCGCCGGGTGCAGCGTGGCGGGCTCGGCGGCAGCCGCGAGGTCCTCGTTCCCGCCGGCGGCACCATCGAGCGGCTCAACCACGGGTTCCGCCGCATGCTCGGCCTCCTCCTCGTCATCATCATCGAGATGCGCCGCACGGGCCCTCGAATCGCGCGGCCGCCCCAGCGTCGCGGCGGGCGGGGACGCGAGCAGCGCCGCGCGCAAAACCGCGACGGCGGCGTCGAGCGGGATGGGCTCGTTGGGCGGGTAGACGGCGGCGAGGAGCGCCGAGAGCGGCGGCGGGAGCGACGACGGGACCAGCGTGATGGTGGCGGACGGGGACGCGAGCGAGGCCGCGACGGCGGCGGCGGTGGCGGGGGAGGTGGGCGTGCGCAGCGGGCGGCCCGCGGCACGGTCCTGCAGGAGGCGCAGCAGGTCGCGCTCCGCATCGGTGTACGCGCGGAAGGCGATGGCGCTCCCGGCGTCGGTGCGCGACTGCGACTGGCCCATGGTGGGGGTGGTGATAGAGTGCGTGCGGGTAGGAGCGGGAGGCGCTTGATGGATGCGCTCGGTGGTCGGTTCGATGGCGACGCCCGCAGACCGCGATAGACGATGCCCGAGAGACGATGACGGTATGGGCAGCAGCAGCCGAGGCGGGCGGCGGAGCGGCGACGACGGCGATGGAGCCGGGGTGACGGACGGTGGCGGGGTGCGCAGCACAGCACGGTCGGTCGGGTCGGTGGAGAAGCAGCGCTCGGTGATGAGAGCGCGATGCACCGAGTAGTGCGGTTCGTGGCGGCGGGGGGAGAGAGAAGATGGGGAGGGGGCGGGGAAGCGAAACTTGGAACAAGGGCGCCTCGAAGCTCATGAACGCTGCCGCGCTCCGCTCTGCGGGCCGCCGGTGGCGCACACGTGCGCTATCGCGTGGACTCGCGCATACCCCGTTTGGGTTCGAGGATACGGTTTGGCGAGGGCGAATGATGCGGGAATGTATTCTCGTCATATTCGCGTCTATTTTGTGCGCTGTCAAACGCGGCGAGGGGGACAAGGGATTCGACCCGCTCGCAAGTGTGGCGGCGGCGGCGCACGCGGTCCCTTCCTCCCTTGCTGCGAATTCTCCTTCCCCTCATCCCATGCATCACCACCGCGCCGAATTCGCGCCGTAACCCACCGCAACACGACGCCATGAACCACCCACACCCGCCTTCACACACGGACCCGCCGCCCGGCGGCCTGCTCTCGTCCGAGGAGCAGCGGCGGCTGCACTCGCTGATGCACACGGTCGCCACGACGCCGGCGCCGCCGCCGCAGCAGCACGAGGAGCTGCTCCGCCAGCACGCCGCCCACGCCGCCGCGCTCGCCCACCCGTCGTTTCTCTCGGCGCTGCACCCGCACGGACACGGCCACGGACACGCGCAACCCCACGCGCACGCGGCGTCGCCGATGCTCGTCCCCGCGACGCACGCGCACGCGGTCGCGGTCCAGCTCGCGCCCGCCAAGCGGTCCGCCGAGGAGGCCGGGATCGACGCTCCTGCGGAATCGGAGCCGGCTGCGGCGAAACCAGCGGCGGCGCCCAAGAAGCGCGCGCCGGCGGCCAGGTCAAAGAAGTCCACGGCCGCCGGCGACGACGATGCCGCGCCACCCGCGCCCAAACGGCCGCGCAAGTCCAAGGCCGCCGCCACCTCCGCTGCCGCCGATCCCGACCAGCCGGGCAGCGGCGCGAGCAGTTCTGGCAGCGCGGCGCCTGCACCTCCCGCGCGCAAGAAGAAGAAGACCTCCTCGACCACCACCCCCTCGTCCTCGACCGCAGCCCCACGTCAACTTCTGACCGAGGACGTGAAGAAGCGCAACCACATTGCGAGCGAGCAGAAGCGGCGGCAGAACATCCGCCACGGTTTCGACACGCTGGTGAGTCTGGTGCCCGGACTCGCGGACCTGCCGCGGTCCGAGTCCGTGATCCTGCACCGCGCCGCGGCGTACGTCCAGCACCTCCTCGCCGAGCACGCGCGGGTCAAGGGGCACGCGGCGTACCTGGCGGCCGTGCTGGGGGAGGATTTGGGAGTCGGTGCGCCGGATGTCGTGTCGACCGACGACGAGGCTGAGCCGTCCGAGGTCAAGATCCGCACGTACCGCCGCACCGTGTATAACAACAACAAGCGGCGGCGCGTGCAGCAGGAGCAGAAGGAGGAGGGGGAGCCGGGTGATGCGGCTCCAGAGGCAACGGCGGGTGAGCCGTCCAGCTGATGAGCTTTTTGTATAAACGATATGTATAAATCTACTACTACTACTACTACTCGACTACGCCCACGGCCACGGCAGCGTGTACGCGCGCTCACTCTCCTCGGCCACCGCGGTGTCGGCCGCCGCCTCGGGCCACGCCTCCTTCCACCGCGCGAGCCGCGCGTCCTTCTCGACCCACCGGTCCACGAGCCAGCCCGCGAGCGCGTTCTCGTCGTGCGGCAGGTCGGCGATGCGGTGCATGTCGACGTGGACGTGGAACTTCCAGTCCCGGCTCATGTCCTCGCCGAACAGCTCGTAGCCCGTCGGGAACACGCGGTTGAACGACGCCGTGGGCACGTGGTACGCGGCGACGGTGAAGTCGAGCACGTACTCGAACTGCGAGTTGCGCGCGTTGCGCAGCTGGTCGACAATGTACGTGAACCCGCGGGTGCGCGGGAGGAGGACGTGGTCGAGGACGGGCAAACCCTGGTCGCGCGCAAACGCTTGCCCGGCCGCGAGCTTGGCGGGCGTCTGGCGCGTGCCCTCCGGGTACACGACGAGCCAGATCGGCTGGTGCTCGCTCGCCCACTCGGCGAGGCGCGCCTTGATGGTGGCGTGGTCGGCGTGCCAGTTGCGCTTCAGGAACACGAAGCGCGCGAGCCCCATCATCCACCCGAACAGCGGCCACCACTTGTGGCTGTCCTTGGACATGTACCGGCAGTGGCCCAGCACGCCGCGCCGGATCGCCACCGTGTGCTCGAGGACAAAGTCGCAGAAGAAGAGGTGGTTGGCGATCACGAAGGCGCTCGGCGCGGAGCGGCCGGCGGGGACGTTGTGGTACGGGATCCGCTTCACGTCGCCCGAGTACGTGATGGGCGCGCGGTTGTGCCGCTCCAGCATGTACTGGATGTACCCCCACACCGTGCCCAGACCGACCGTGTGGATCGCCGAGGACGTTGGCGCATGGATGGGGCGGAGCAGGACGGCGCCGACCTGCATCACGTTGGTTGCCGCCATGATGCTAATTGGGCGGAGGTATCATCAGTGCGTGCCATCACCGATGGGGAGCACACGGGCAGCAGCGTACCCGAGCAGCCCGCCGCCGTAGAAGGCAAACTTGGCCGCGTTGCGCGAGCGGCGCAGCACGCCGGCGACGCGGTCGCGCAGCGTCAGCAACGCCGTCGGGCTGTTGAGCGCCTTGTTGAGCTCGGCGCCGAGCCCGAGGCTGACGATGCCGAGAACGACGACCATTTCGGCGGCTTACAGTTGCATGGGCTTCGTTCGTTGCACAAGGGAGAGAGAGGAGAGCGCAGCAGCAAACGCAGGAGCGAAGAAGAACAAATGCGATTGCCGAGCGTCACGTGCGCGGCCCAGGCCACCTCGGCAGCGCCCGCGCCGACGCGGCGGTTCCCGCACCCGGCCGCCCGCAAGTGACCGACGCGCTCTGTTCGCTCTCTTCCCCCTGTTCCTTGACCTGATCTGCTACGCATCGACAACCCACCATGCCGCCCAAGAAGAAGCACCCCGCGCCCAGCCACGCGAACGGCGGCGGCGACGGTAGCGGCGTCGACGACGCGGCCACGCAGCTCGCCTTCCTGCGCCTCCTCATGGAGCAGGCGGCCGCGAACGGCGGCGGCGGCGGTCTCCCCGCGCCGCCCAAGGAGCACAAGTTCTGGAAGACGCAGCCCGTGATCCAGTCGCCCGCCGCGCAGCGCCGCGTTGCCGAGGACGGCCCGCTGCACCCGTCGGTCCCGCGCGACGAGGTCCGCCAGGAGCCGTACCACCTCCCCGCCGGGTTCAAGTGGGACGTGATCGACGTGCTCGACGCGGCGCAGCTCGACGAGGTCCACGGCCTGCTCCTCGACAACTACGTCGAGGATACCGACGCCACGTTCCGGTTCGGGTACCCGCGCGACATGCTCCAGTGGGCGCTCATGCCGCCCGGCTGGAAGCAGGCGTGGCATCTCGGCGTCCGCGTCGAGGCGTCCAACCGGCTCGTCGCGTTTATCAGCGGGGTGCCCGCGACGATCGTCGTCAACGACAAGTGCGTTTTCGTCGTGCTACGGTTAACTCGCTTGCGCTAACCCCAACGCGTCCGAAAATAGCCCCATCGACATGGTCGAGATCAACTTCCTGTGCGTTCTCAAGAAGCTGCGGTCCAAGCGCATGGCGCCCGTCCTCATCAAGGAGATCACGCGCCGGTGCCACCTCGAGGGCATCTTCCAGGCCATCTACACGGCGGGCGCCGAGCTCCCCGGCGCCGTCGCCTCGCCCCGCTACTGGCACCGCTCCCTCAACCCGCAGAAGCTCCTCGACACGGGCTTCTCGCACCCGCCCCGCGACAAGTCCCTCGCCGACTACGTCAAGCACCTCGAGGTCCTCCCCGAATGGCGGTCGCCCAAGCTCCGCCCCATGACCCGCGACGACGTGCCCCACGTCGCCGCGGGACTCGAAAAGTACCTTGCCCACTTCAACCTCCGCCCGCGGCTGTCCGAGGACGAGGTCGCCCACTGGCTGCTCCCGCGCGACGGCGTCATTTCGTCGTACGTCATCGAGGTACGTCTTTTCTCTCGGAGCTATTCCTGCGCCGCGATCGCCAACCCGCTCGCTCCCAATTAGAACGACGCGGGCGACATCGAGTCCTTCTTCTCGTACTACTCGATCCCGTCCAAGGTGCTCGGCCACCCAAAGCACTCGCAGCTGACGGTCGCCTATACCATGTACTACTTCTACCCGGTCGACCCAACCGACCCCGCGGGCAACCAGTCCCGCCTCGTCGACCTGTTCCGCAACGCCCTCGTCCTCGCCAAGAACGCGGACCACGACGTGTTCAACTGCCTCGGGCTCATGGAGAACCAGGGCATCCTCCAGGATATCAAGTTCGCCAAGGGCGACGGCGTCCTCCACTACTACATCTACAACTGGAAGTGCAAGCCGTTCGATTCGACCCAGGTCGCCATGGTGCTCGTTTAGCTTGGGCGAGGAGGATGGATGGAGGGATGGATGCGTGTTGCGAAATGTATTGGTTTTGGTTGCGCTACGCAATGGGGATGGCCGTGTATGAGCGACGGAGCTGGTCGTGTGTGAGCGATGAGCAGCGCGGCAGAACTCGCAGCTGTCCTTACGAACGCGCGGACCGTTACCAACACCAGAGGAACGTGCGATCTAACTACACAGAATGTGTGGCTCAATACAAAACCGTCTCTCGCACCGAGAGGGCACAGGTTATGCAAGTACAGACAAGCGAGCGAGCGAAACGTGTGATGAGGAAAAGATGGTGGAAGACACGCGGCGGCGAGGGTCCGAACGAACGTGCCGACGCGCTGCAATCGGGAAAGATTTTGGTGTAGTACGTGGGCAACGATAATCAAGCACACCGTTTGCTCCTCGGCAGTCATTCGAGAGGTTCGAGAACGCGAGACGCGTCGATCAAACACGTGAGGTCGGCCCTCGGCTGGCCGCTTGCCGCGCGCTGACGAAACGCTCGACCTCCCTCGCCTCGAAGCCTGCAGCCAATGAAGAAACGACTCCCTGCAATGCCGGACATATTCCACGAGCCCATCTTGTGCTACGCCGTGTGGGCCACCGACCCGAAAGACGTGCCGGCCATGGCACAGTATAGCCGCGTCCTGCCCCGCGCAAGCGCGCCGCGAGTTCTGCGCGCGAGCTTGCAGCGCGCGCTCTCTCTTTCGATTGACTTTGCCCGCGCGGCGGGTCAGCTCGGCGTGCTTCACGCGTGGCGTTGGTCGAGGCTCCCGTTAGTGTACTCGGCGCGCGCGATCTGGGGCGCTGCAAGCTCGTGCAAGACGCTCGGGTGGTGGCGCCGCTCGGGGCTCCCGCTGCCCTTGTGCGAGGTCGAGTGCAGGGTTCAGGTCCGCTTCAACGGGATTTGTCATGAAGAGTACTACCGTGGCCAGGAAACCGTACGTTTTCGCGCGACCGGTCTTAATCCGAGACGGTCTGCTCACCATGCGTGTGGCGACGCGTAGGACCTCAAGCGCTTTGGCAATCCGCCAGGTGACGAACAGCTTGCGTTTGTCATTCCCGAGGTGCGCGACGGCTCGATGCAGTGCGTTCAGTGTCCCGCGATGCGCGTGACGGATGCTGGCGCGTCCGCTCTTGCTGACGCCATGGCCCAACCAACTGCCAACCTAGTGTATCCTGACATGCAGTGCTGCGACCTCACGTTCTCGAAACTCCGCCTGCTTCGGATTCCCAACTCGGTGACCAGGCTTGAACTCAAGAGCAACTGGCTCGGGGAGGGCGCTACAGAAAGAAGCTGAAAACCTTAATGATGCCTCGCCGTTCCCGCCGAATCTTCAAGTCCTCTCGCTTAACGACAACATACTTGGGACGCCCTCGGACGCCAACGTCCTGTTTCGCGCTTCGCCACCCTTGCTCTCTGAGCTTGATCTCAATTACGTCCACCTCGAAGCTAGCAAGTACGTTGAAGTGCTCGCTCCAAGCCTTCCGCAACAACTCTCCAAATTGTCGCTTTGCCGCTGCAAGCTGGACTCTCGTGGCATGGAAATGCTTGTACCTTTTCTGCCCAAGACACTGGTGTCGCTTGATCTCAGCATAAACGCCATATCTTCCCAGGGTGCAGCACACCTCGCTCGCCACTTTCCTGCGCGGCTCGAGTACCTCGACATCCAATGGAACCCCCTTGGAAATGCTGGCCTTGCAGCCTTGGCCAAAGGCTTTGTTCCGAGCCTCAAGTCGTTATATCTCGGCCGGATAAACGTTTTGAGTGATGGAATTAGCGCGCTTGCGAAGCGCGTACCGCCAAATCTCTGTAAACTGTGCTTGGGAAACACGGAACTCAGCCGCGCGGCGCTACAGGCTCTCTTTGAACACATTCCGCCGAGCCTCACATGGCTCAAACTTGCCGGCACGCGTGATCCGGAGACAAAATAGCGGCCCGATGTAACCCCGTTCCTTGCTAAGGCGCATCCGGGGCTTCGTGTCGACCTGGAGTTTGAGGACGATTTCAAGTGCTTGTAGCATGCTCTCGCGCGCGGCGGAGAGGATCCAATTAACTGCCGAGATCGTGCGTCGTTTGTACGCGAACCCGCGTGTCTCCTGCACAACTTCGAGGTGCAGGGACGCGTCGATCAATCAGGTGAGTGTGGCGTGAGTGGCGTAATGCCAGAGTTGACCGAACGCGTTCCCCGCCGCTGACGCGCTTCGCGTTCGCTCCTCCTCCCGATTGCAACGGTTCGGCTTCTCTGCTACCTACCACTTGGCGCAAACAATGAAGCAAATGGAATCATCGCTGCCTGCCTTACCTTATTTGATCATTGACGAGATTCTCTGCAAGGCGGTCGTGCGCCACGCCAGTTGTGACCACTTTCAGATGCTTCAGTACCTCCGCGTCATGCCACGGACAGTCGCGCCACGTATCCACCATGCAGTCCTGCGTTATGCGTCCCATTTTGCCATGGATCGTGCGAGCCGGGAGGGCCGAACCAAGGTCCTCGACGAGTGGCTCCGCTCGCGTCTGCCGCTCAACTACTCGGGGTCTGCACTCGATTGTGCCAAATATTACGACACGTATGAGTGGTGGGATCGCTCGGGCCTTCCTCTTCCCAGTTTGGGCTCCCACTCCAGCTCGCTCGAGGCGATTGTGCACTTTCACGGCCAAGTGGGACGGACCCCGGGCTTTTCCGCAGGTGAAATGGTACTGCTACACGACGCACGACATGGCCGCCTGTGCTGACTGACACTTTGTGACGTACCATTAGCAACTCATGCGCCTTGATAGCGCCTCAATCGGCGACGGGCTTGTTCGCGAAGCCGCTGCAGCCATATCACGCGGCCATGGGACGAGCGTCGAGCTCAAGCAAATCCGTATCACTCGAACGGGTGCTGCTGTTCTCTCCGATGCCATCGTCAAAACCTGGTCAGTAACCAAAGTCACGCTAAAGTGCTGCGACATCACTTATTCTGTCCTGAGCGCGCTTGAACTCCCGCCGACCGTTACCTGGCTCGATCTGTCGGATAACTGGATTGGGCATGGCATTACTCCCATTTCGGTAAACGCTGTATCCTCCGGCTTGCTCCTTGGGAAACGCACGTGCTTCCCGTCAAGTCTGACCACCCTCAAGCTGGACAACTGCAAGCTCCACCACGATATGCTTGTGCAGCTTGCTCTCCAGCTTCCAGCGACTCTCACCACTCTTTTCCTCGGCGGGAATGATCTCGACGACTCTAAAACCGCAGAGCTCATGGAGCGCCTTCCCGCCGCCCTGGAGGATATTGATCTCAGGGGTGTCGGTTTAGGCGACGAGGGCATCACCGCAGTCATGGCACACCTTCCCCCGCAGCTCAAATACATTGACCTGAGCGAGAATTACATCACACGGGCGTCGATCGACGTCATGTTCAGCAACCTGCCGCCCAACCTCAAGGGAATCGACTTGTACGCAATGTTCGGTGACGGCGAGCAGCGGTGGTTTGCAAAGAAGTGCTGCTCGCTCCTTCCACCGAGCTTCGTGCTTGGCCACGACTTCGAAGATGAGTTCAAAACCGAAAGCCTCGCCAGGGCTGCAACCTCGGGTCAACATGGCCATCGCAATGATGACCATCAGTACTCCGACTCTGATTACGACGGCGATGAGTACGAGTATGGGTTAACTTCTTGTACCCGTCGCGTTTTGTTTTGAATACATCCACACAGTTCGTTCCCCCTGAACTGGGATCCGCAGTCTTGCTGCAAGCGGCGTTACACAGCAGCTCTGAACTGGAACTGCGAAAAGGGGTCTCGCAATTAGGTCGTTTGCAATCAACGCGCCGCTCATCCTGGCGCGGGGTCAGCTCATCGCCGATTCTGATGCTCACGAACCACGATGATTCGACCGCCAGTCGCTCACCCGACGGTCGCCCTCTCCCAACTGGCGGTCGCCTTCAGCTCGCTCTCGCAAAACGCCAGAGAATGCATTTTTTATCAACGCGGGAGGTTTGGAGCGCTTTTAACTATAAGAGATCGGCCATCGCTAAAGCGCATTTGTTAGCTAACGGGCGTGTCACCTGCGCAACGGCGAGAAACGGAGACGCCGCTCGGCTCGCCGCTCGCTTGGCATGCGAGACGCGCCGAACAATCACGTGATGTGAGGTGAAACAAATTTCGTTCCGCCTTGCCCCAGCCTTCCCTGGATGCCAGCGCCTCTCGCCTCCGCTCCTCCCCCCGTCAACAACGGCTCGGCTCCTCCGCTGCCTACCACTTGGCGCAAACAATGAAGCAAATGGAATCATCGCTGCCTGCCTTACCTTATTCGATTATCGACGACATTCTCTGCAAGGCGGTTGTGCTGCACCACACCAGCTGGGAGCACGCCGAGTTGCTTCAGTACCTCCGCGTCATGCCGCGGACGGTCGCGCCGCGTGTTCACCACGCAGTCTTGCGTCATGCTTGGCAATTCTCCGTGGATCGCGCCAGCAGCGAGGGACGGTTCAATGTCCTCGACGAGTGGCTCCGTTCGCGTTTGCCGCTAAAGTATTCGGGGTCTGCGCTCGAATATGCCGAACATTATGATACTTTCGAGTGGTGGGACCGCTCGGGCCTTCCTCTTCCGAGTGTGGGTTTCAGCCACAGCTCGCCCAAGGCAATCGTCCACTTTCACGGCCAAGTCGAGCGGCCGGCGGGGATGCCTGCCGGCAAGATGGTACTACTGAGTGCGCTCAACGTGATATGGCTTTCCGGTCTGACTGTGTGCTTGAATCATTCCGATAGCAACTCATGCGCCTCGATAGTGCCTCGATCGGTGACAAACTTGTTCGCAAGCGAGCTGAGCAGATCGCTCGCAGTCGTGATTCGAGCGTGGAAATCAACCGAATTCGCGTGACCCAAACGGGCGCCGCTGCTCTCGCCGATGCCATCACCAAGAACGGTTCGGTCACCACGCTTCGTCTGTTGTACTGCGACATCACGTTCCCTGTGCTTAGCGCCCTCCAGCTTCCACCGACCATTACAGAACTTGACCTGTCGCACAACTGGGTCGGGCACGGTTCGATCGCTCCCAGCTGGGTCAACGCGTTCCTGAGCAGCTCGTTCTTCGGCCAGCGCATGTGTTTCCCCTCGAGCTTGCGTAACCTAAAGCTTGACAACTGCTGCCTCCACCCGGACACGATTGTACAGCTTGCACTCCAGTTTCCAGTGGGTCTCATTACGCTTTCCGTTGGCAACAACTGTCTTGGAAACTCGGGCACCGCCGAGCTCGCCAAGCGCCTTCCCGCCGCCCTCAAGTCGCTTGACCTCAATGGCAATGGTATGGACGACGAGGGGATCGCCGCTCTCATGGCCCACATCCCTCCGCAGCTCGAGTACCTCGTCTTGAGCGAGAATCGCGCTTCGTGGGCATCGATCGACGTCATTTTCAACAACCTTCCGCCCAACTTCAAGGGGCTCGATCTCTACGCCATGTTTGGTGACGCCGAGCTGCGGTCGTTCGCAAAGAAATGCTGCTCGCTTGTTCCTGCCGGGGTCGAGTTCGGGCACGATTTCGAGGAAGAGTTTGAGGAGGAGGAGTTCGCTACTGGCGCCTACTCTGGTCATTACGGCTACGGTATCTCCTCGGGAAGCCACGTTTATGGCTACGACTCTGATCATCGTGCCTATGGTCATTACGAAGATCGTTACTTGGATCCATACTCAGACTCGGACTATGACGACGAGTAAGGACGCGTTGTCTCGGGATCCGTTTGTGCTTGAATAGATTCTTTGCCTTTGATGCCTTTACACTCAGAGTTTGCCTATAGACTAATTAGTAAGCGGTAATGCCACTCGTGAGCTGAAAACAATCGCGCGAGCGCCTTCTGCGCTCCCGGACCACTTGTGCGAGTATCCCGCCTGCTGAGCGCGCCAAGGGGTCTGCATCGCTGCAAAGCCGCTCGAGAGCCTTGAGACGCGTATTGATAGTTTAGCACCAGTAGCCTTACGCTGTCCTGCGCTCTGCGAGAGCAGGTCGCGGCGTGCCCCGGCTAACGCGCTGTTCAAAGCGGCGTGGAGTCAGCTGATGCTCGCGACCCACGTTGGTCCGCCTGTCGCCCACCCGACGGCGCCCTCGGCTCGCTTGGAGCGGAACCCTTCTCTAGGGACGTGACACTTCACGCAACTACGCAACGAATGGAATAGAGAGCATGTCGCATTATCGAGTTGGAGACGCGCCCCTTTCGGTTGGCGCCCCTGGGACGGTCGAGGGCCGGTTCGCCGCGGCGCTTGGGGCCAAAGACCTTGAGCTCGCCAAGTCGCTTATCGCCGACACCAAAAACGGCCTTCGTCTCACCGGCGAGCACTTTGCTTATGCGCTCGAGAACGGCACCGCCGACCTGGTCCGTGCCATCCTTTCGTCGCCGCGCTTCGCTTTCGGATACTACGAGGGCAATGACCTCCTGCACCTCGCCCTTCGCGACGACTACGACAAGTCGAACCCCGACGAGGCGCTGGACCATGCCGAAAAGGCCGAGCTGCTTCTCGCGCACCCGGGCTTCGATCAGCACCGACTCGAGTTTTGGCCGCTCGAGGACCCGTACTGGCTGCCGAGCCCCGCCCGCGAGCGCGTCCTGCAGGCTTACCTCAAGTGCAACCGGCTCGACTTGCACGATCTCCTCGTCAACAGCCTCGCATGCCAGCACGCCGTGACCAAGCTGACCTGGCTGCGCGACAACTTGACACCGCAGTAGTTGAGCAAGGCCATGATTGTTGCCGCGCACCATCACGACGCCGCGCTGCTTTCTCGATTCATCGGCTCGAACGCGACGTGGGCGGTCCCGCTATCACCCAGCCCCCGGATCCACTTCAAGTATCTCCTGCTTTGGGCTCTCATCGAGGCAGTCGCGACTGTCGAGGTCCCGACGGGCCCCGGTGCGCCGTGGCGGATCACCCCCGAGTGCGAGGCTACGGTCGAGCTGCTCGTCAAAATGATGCGGTGCGAGTGGTGGCACGCGGCGTCGTTTGCGCCGCTCAGCCAGATTCTCGCCAAGATTGAGCCGAAGCTCCGTCGCAGCTACATGGTTTCTTCCACCAAGCTTATCCTCGCCGCGGTCCTCAACCAGCCCGCTGCCGTCACTCAAGCGCTTGGCTCAGGCATCAACGGCGAGGACGTGAATGCCGCAATCGATGTCGCGCTTCGGCTCAAGCTTCACGGAATGGTCGAGCACCTGCTCAAACAGTCGCACTCCTATCGCATTTACGATGTCGGGTACGGCGGGGCCCCCGGCCGCGACCCTCACGGCGACTACTCGGACCACGATGTCGACGACGACGATTACCATGACGGATTCCGCAGCGAGGAAGAGTACGACGATTACCGCAGCGATGACGACGGCTCGTTCAGCGGCAAGCGCCCGCCGTGGACCATGACGTGGGAGTGGGCGATCGGCGCGTGCGGCAGCGCCGGGATTTACTACTTGATCAGCCGCGACACCCGCTTCAGCGGGCGCGGCCGCTTGGGCGAAAATCGGCTTGTTTCAGCTGCGGCCCGCGCTGGCGACACGGCGCTCCTCGGCGAGATTCTTCGCGGCCAATACGCCGCGATGTCGGTGCAGGTGAGCCATATCAAGGACCTCGTGAACGAGCGCGTCACGCAGCGCGACCTGCGCATCCCGCTCGCCAAGTACCGCGCGAGCTCGCTGAAGATGCTCGAGCACTTGCTTAACGTGCGGCCCGACGGGGTCATTACGCCTAACAAGGAAAAGCTCGCTTGGCTGGCCGGCGAGCTCATCTCGTACGCGCGCCAGAACGACCGCAGCGACGTGCTTGCCATGATCGCCCAGCGCGACCCCGAAGCGACCAAGGCCGAGATCAACAAGTTTGTCGCCGCCTGCAAGGGCGCCGACTGGCGCGCTAAAATCGACGGGACCGCGCTCATGCGCCGCTGGAAGCAGCACTTCCCCAAGCTCGACGGCAGCGCGTAATAGTTCCATTTCCTCGTCCCGCTGATTACTTACACCATTCGCTCCCTCGAGTTGTAATGGTCAATAAATTGTGTCTTAACAAACCCCGCTTGAGTAATTATACGCATTAAGCCTTATGTGTGACCGGACGGTTCTAAAATGGTTCCAGTGGCGAAGGGAGACGCGACGCCACGGGGATACCGGGGGCGGCCTGGCGGCGTCCAACACGCCGTGGGACCACGACACGCCTGCGCCCGCGCTCGTCTCCCTCCTCGCCGCCGGCCGGATCCAAACGGGCCGCGTGCTGGTCCCTGGATGCGGCGGCGGGTACGACGGGCTCACGCTCGCTTCGCCCAACCGCGTCGCATACGGCGTCGACATCAGCCCGACAGCCGTGTCGCACTGCCTCGAGAAGCACGCGGGGTCGATCCCGCCGACCGCGCGGTTCGTGTGCGCCGACTTTTTCGCGTTCACAGAGCACGACCTGGACGCGAGCCAGCCCGCCAACAAGGTGCCGCAGTTCGACGCCATGTACGACTACACGTTCCTGTGCGCGCTGCTGCCGTCGCTGCGCGGGGCGTGGGCGGCGCGCGTGGCGCAGGTGGTGCGGCTGGGCGGGACGCTGGTGACGCTCATGTACCCGCTGGTCGACAAGGAGAAGGAGGACGGCCCGCCGTTCCCGCAGTCGGTCGACGGGTACCGCGCGCTGCTGCTCGACAACTTTGAGGAAGTCGAGGTGCGCGAGGTCCCGACAAATATTTGAGATGAACGCGCTGATTTTATGCCATGCATTGATTTTGGTCGTTCGGAAGCCACCGATCTACGCCATGGCCTAACCGACCAACCTCTCTTCTCGCTGCAAAAGTTCCTTGAACAACTGCAATCCTAACCGAGGCCGCGAGACACGATGCGAGACGCGCCGCGATATCATGTGAGTGGCGCCTGATGCGCATGCCCGTGACGCCAGCTCCCACGCGCCGCGCCGCCCGTTGCCGATCGCCTCGCTCCTTCTCCTTCCTCCGACGCTCATGAATGCACCACATACCATGAAGCGACCCGCAACTGGCAGCAAAAAGCCCCTTTCTGCGTTTATGGCCGACCCGCCGGGCGCGGCGGTTGCGGCACTCTTGACCTGTCGCACGCAGTACCGCGGGAACCGCGTCAGCGGGTTTCGCCCGTTCCGGCACCAACCGCCGCGCGACTTGCTCCACTCTCATGGCTACAGCAAGCGGCCGGAGCTGAGTGCGCTCGTGTGTGGCTGCGGTGACCTGGCCGAGGTTGCGCGCACCGTATGCGAAGCCGTAGCCAAGGGCTCCACTGCGGCTCTTAGGTTTACCCTCAATGATTGGCAGCCCGAGGTCCTCGCACGAAACCTGCTGATTCTCGATGCCATTGCGCCAAATCCTGCGGGCGTGGCCGACTCATTCATGCTTGCTCGGTACGTGGGACAGCTTTGGTACTCGACTGTCCTTAATCCGGATGTTCGCGAATTCTGGAACGACCGGCTCCGCGAATGTATTACCAAGGACTGGCTCAATGAATCGGTCGACTCGCCGTTGCGCGTCCTCGACTCTGCGACTCAACTCGAACTCCGCCGTTGCTGGACCGCTTGGCTCGAGGTCGACTGGTCGGTCGAGACGCTCCTGGGAAAGCGTCCGCAGTATCACGAGTCGACTGGTGCCTCGGACGCGACTACCAGCAAGTCGCATTCGGACTCGGTCGTGGCCTTCATGGGCCGGGCTCACGGGCAGTACCGCGGCGTGCTCGATGGTGTCGAATATGCGCGCACCGCGTGCAATCTCGAGCGACTCGCCGAGTCGAGCGTGTTCACACAGGGTTCCGCCCTCGTTGTCAATCCCACGATGCTTCTGATCGGCATCGACAACTCGCCGTACTACGCCATCGACGCGAACTCGCTTCCGACAGACGCGTTTGATTTGTTTCTCGGCCGCGGGCTTCCCGAGTCGGCGATGCTCGCCGAACTCAGTGAGTGGATTGCACCGCTTCGTTCCGCCTTGCGCGGGAACGTGCCACTCATCCGTGTCACTTTCGCACATGGTCACGCGCTTACCGCCATGGAACAGCTAGCCGCCGACCCCGCTTCGCGCTTCGACGTCGTGGATACGAACAATCTCATGGACTCATGCGGCCTACTCAGCATCCTGATTCACGGCTCGGTCCTGCTTCGTCATGGCGGTAGCGACGGAGATCGAGCGCGTTTGCTTGCATATTCGACTGCGGCTACCACTGGCTCTTCACACGAACCCGGACCGTATCTTCGGCTCTTGACTGGGCTCCCGCAGGAAGCGTTCCCTGCGTTTTTTGGCGTCGTACTCGCCGAGAACCCCAACCCCTCCGGCTCGGCAACATGGTATCAATATTCAGCGTGGAGTCTCGAACACCTGGACAACCGCCCCGTGCGCTACTTGAGCTTCGTCAAGCTCCCACATTCCACGGTCCCTACGGCGCTCGACAAGTCCGAGTTCCTCACCAGCGCCTTGTCCGCGTCAATCAGCCACTTTTTTCAGCCGAATTCTCCTGGTACGATTCACGCTGTACTAGCCGCTCATATTTGCGCTCATAACGCTCGTTTGAACGTATAGTACCCAACTTCAACACCGCCAGCGTCTTTCCCAAACTGATTGCATTCGCCTTTGGTGCGGGGCGCATTGAATCGCCGGAATTGATGCGTACCAGCGACAAATGCGTCTTACCTGCGCTTCTATCGAAGGCCTATGACCTCGCGGATACTAGATTGGTGGCCGAAATCCTCGTTTCGTTGGACTTGTGCGGGATTCGGCCGGCCGCGAAGGCGAAGTCCATGTCTCGCCTCGAGCTCGAGGTTCCTGCCGACGACGTTCCGGGCCGTCATCCGACTTACCTTGCTCTCGAATTTAAAACTCCTGGTAAGCTGTTCCGGTTTGAGTGCTTACGCGTCGAGCCGATCTTCGGGGATTCCCCGCGGTTGCGAGTCTCAACTCTTGTCGAGAACGCGCTGATTGAACGCGCACCGGCACGATCCATGCTTGGCGTGTACTGTGAGCACCTTTTGGGAACAGGACCTGGCGCGGCCAAGCGGGTGCTTCTTGGAACCACGCTTGTTCCCCTCGCGTCCGCGACCATCACTCGAGTTCCCATCGAACATCCATCAGCGCTCGCTCGCGCACTTGTTCAGTCTCGTCCGCCACAAATTCAAGACGGCGCGGAATCTCAGCGCAACTGGTTGCTTACCATGGACCACGCTTTCGAGAAGGCCGACTCGGTGGAGGTTGTTCTCCAAATTCCGCCGAGCTTGACTCCAGCGAACAAATTCAAGTCACCGGAGCCCCATGAGCCGACCCTGATTCGTGGCGCAGCTACCATGCTTATCGACGGCGTGCCTCAGACCATGCGTGTCACGTCCCCTGTGCACGTCGCCAACGTAGGGCTTGATTTCAGGGAAACCCCGCCCCGCTGCAACTTCTACCTCAACCGCATCATGTACATGCACGTGAACACCGAGCAACTGCCAATCCAACCTCCTGTTGGTCGCCGCTTCCTAAGCTCGATATCCGACCCCTTCTGGCAGCATGCGGTCCGCGCGGCGAACTGCTCGGCCATCGACTAAACCGATGCCCTGTGTCCACTGCCGCCCGGAACGAAACGCACCGGAGAAAACGCACTCCGCGCGTATGGTCACCAGGCGCCCGATCACTCGACGCGGCGATCGGCCGCAAGCGTCGTCGAAATTTTGCGGCAGATTTTCGAAGCGGCCGCGAAGGGATACGGGGCCATTGCGATTCATTTCCCGACGGGCCTGTTCTATTCTCTCATCCTGCTTGATCGAGTCGTGTTCATACCTTCCGCAGGTCCAGACATGATCCCATCGCCTGGACTCGAGTGCACGATCGCCTTCGCGTACAATACGAGGGATCCAGCAACGACGTCGCACTGCGTGACTCGCGGCCCCATCATTGACGAGTGTACTGTCGCGCTCTCCAAGCGCGTGCCCCTCCACGTCATCCCGAGCGACGGGATGTGGCCCATTTCTGCGGTTGATCTCACTCGGCTACGCGAACCCGTGCCCGAATCGGACTCGCGGTTCGATGCGGAACTCTATGCAAAGCTGCGCCCCATCGCCCAGCGCGCCCTTTTCCGACCGGCGTACCCGGCGAGTGGCAGCGGTATGGATTCGCTCAGTCCCGCGGTGAAGGCGTTCTTCGAGAATGGGATCTGATGCGGAGCGGTGTGACGAGAATATAAACGGATTTCAGCGAAGAAGCCGAGTCTGTAGTGTGCCTCTTTAGGGATTCTAGGTTGTCGAGCTCGGGCGATTCCGCTGGTGAGAACACTTCAAGACGCGTTGCGCCACTCACGGGTGTCAGGGTTCATGGCCTGACGTCACTCGGACAACCCCCTATTCAAAGCGGAACGGCCACCTCGTCCTCCCGTCAACCACATAGCACACACGCACCATGGATCCAATGAATATGGAACTTCCTGAATTACCTCTTATTGTTCTCGATCGGATTCTCTGCTGCGCGATCCGACTGCACGACCCGGACGATGTCGGCAGGATGCTGCAGTACTCTCGCGTCATGCCACGCGACCGCGCCCCTTGCGTGCACCACGCGATCCAGGACCACCTTTTATCGATTTCAATGGATGAAGCCAGCGTGACGGGACGTCTCAACGTGCTCGACGCGTGGGTTCAATCAGGGCGTCCGCTTCATTACACGGGCCGCGCGATCACGGACGCTTCCCATCTGTACTGGTCGCTGGATTGGTGGCGGCGTCACGCGGAGATCCCGCTGCCCGAGTGCGAGGTCGGGTTCGTGGTCCATGTGCACTTCAATGGAATTTGCGGAGAACTGGAAAATGACTTTCTGGAGGACCGATCGTTCGTACGTCTGCTGCTCCGGTACTGACAGAGAATCTCAACACACTCACGAGCTCCGAGGACATGCCTGTAGCGACTCGAGCGCCACGACCACCCTCCAGGCGATGCATATCTCGAGACCGAGCTGCCAATTCTGCGCGCCAACCCGGTTCCCTATTTCTGGTGCTCAGAAATGCGCATCACCAAGGCTAGCGCGGATGCTCTTGCGGCCGCCTTGGCCGATCCGACTGTCACGGTGCAGAGCTTGAGCCTTGGCTGCTGCGATCTCACGTTTGAAATACTTTGCGCGATGCGGCTGCCCAACTCGATCACACTTCTTGATATCGCGAACAACTGGGCGGGCGTTGGTGCCGCCAAGTTTTTCAACAACCCAGACGTCACGCCGTTCCCATCAAACTTGGAGACGCTTTACCTGATGGGCAACAATCTCGGCAGCGTGCAGGACTCGGAGGTGCTGTTCCGCTCGCTTCCGCGATCGCTTACTTCACTCAATCTCACTCTGAACAAGCTCGGCGGCGAGTACGCACAGGCACTCGCCACGTACCTGCCGCAGCAGCTTGAGGAGTTGCGGCTGACCTCCTGTGAGCTTGGGCCGCTAGGTACCGCGCTAATTGCGCCGCGCCTGCCGCGCACCCTCACCCAGCTTGATCTCAACAACAACGGCATCACGTCCGACTGCGCGTTGCAGCTCGCGCGTCACATCCCTCCGTTCCTGGAGAGCCTTTCCATTGGGCGGAACCCTCTGGGCGACGAGGGCGTTGCTACGCTTGCGAGTGCATTTGGCCCGAGTCTTACGGACCTGCTTATGGGTTCGGTTCGCGCAACCGATGCTGGCTTGGCCGCGCTCATGGATCGCATTCCGGCTCGGCTCAGGCGGCTGAATCTTTCCAACGCGACAATCAGCGACGCAGGTGTTATGCGTGTGCTCTGGAAACTTCCGCCAACGGTCACGTATTTTTTCCTTGGCAATTGCATCGATCCCGCGACATGCATCACTCGCGACCTTGCTGCCCTCATCGGAAAGGTCCGGCCTGGGCTCAATATTTCGACGAGGTGATAGCGCACCCGTGTCGTAGCTTCAGCTGAGAATACATAGTGTTTGCATGCACAAGGTTGCGATCGTGCCGCGCCGGTCCGACGACATGGCTTTCATCAATCATGGATGGATCGACCATGCTTGACTTGCTCCAGGAGACGACGCTTGCGCTCGTGGTTGTGCCGACAGAGCTTCCCACGAACGTTGGCTGGCGCGAGTTTGACAACGATGTGGAGACGTGTGCGGTTGGATCAGCGGCTGCTCGAGGCCACCGCGTTGCCATTGATCAGTCGATCCAGTTCACTACTTAGCAGCGGGGCGCGGGCAAGGAACACGGTGGGGACGCGATGCGCCACCCACGGGATGCGCCCGGACTGTGGCGTTCACACGCTCTCTGATCGGACGTGACTTGGGGCGACCGCGTTCGCGCGGCACTCGCTCCCCCCGCCGACCTGAAACTCACGAAGCTGATGAATATGAGCAATCCAACTCCATGCAATCCAACTATTGTGCTACCCTATGCTGTAATTGAGCGCGCACTGGTGCACGCCGTGTATGCGACCGACCCGTCCAGCACGGCGACCCTGCCCGAGTACTTGCACGTGCTGCCGCGGGAACACGGTAAATTTGTCCTCAACGCCGTACTCTTACACGCCGAAGGTTTCTCTATGGACAATGCCAGCGCGCACGGCCGAATCGATGTCCTCAGCGAGTGGGTTCGGTCCGGCCTTCCGCTCGTCTACACGGAGCAGGCCCTCTTGCGCGCCTGTAACAACGTGCGCTACGACGTCGTCGAGTGGTGGCGCACTTCGGGCTTAGAACTCAAACCGGGTCCGGGGTTCAATCCGCTGCTCAAGGCTTTCCTCGATGAGCTCCCCCATTCTGGCACCGATTCTCCTCGCACTGTACGCAGCTTCACACACCGGAAAATATTGTCGGTAGTGCGCTGACGCTCCCCTCACTCGTAGCTTCTTGGTGACACGATTGAGACCACGGGCGACAAATGGATCGCCGACAACGCGCAAGCTATAATCTCCGGCCGCATAACGGTTATCGATCTAAATTCGATGCGCATCTCGCAGGCCGGCGCGGATCTCCTCGCACATTCTCTTTCGCAGCCTGACTGCCGCCTGGAGACTATCTTGCTATCGTGCTGCGTGATTCCCTTTCCTCTATTAACGATTGCTTCCCAAGCCAACTCCTTGCGCTCCATCTCGTTCATGGGGATGCCCATCAACTACCGATGTGACGTGGTTGCAGGCCCATGGCTTCCTGATACGCTCAAACGCCTTGACCTAGTCTGCGTCGAGCTTGGTGATGGCAGCGTTCTCGGTTTCCTTCCACACTCGCTCGAGGCACTTTCAATCACCGGGTGCGACGTCTCCCATGAAACTCTTCTCTCGCTCGCATGTGCAATTCCCCTGCAACTGCGGAGCTTGGGGTTTGCAGCGACGGCGCTCGACGAGGAGACTGCGATTGCTCTCGCCAACCACTTGCCGCCGACACTCAAGTCGCTCACCCTGGAAAACAACCAGCTCACGATTGCTGGACTTTGCGCCTTGCTTTGCAGCCTGCCCTCGGGCCTCGAGTCGCTGACCATCCAAACTGCTCCATTTCACCAAGGTGGCGGCGATCTCAACAACTCGCCGGCCGCGACGCTCGCAAAACACATGCCTCCGCGCCTTGAAAATCTCGAGCTCTCATGGTGCGAGCTGAATACGCCCGAAATCGTCGCTCCACTTGCTGCTGCGCTCCCGAGATCCCTTAACCGGTTTATTCTCACGGGAAATGCGCTTGGAGGCGAGTGCGCCCGCGTGCTCGCTGCCAGCTTCCCCGACCAGCTCGAGTACCTGCATCTCGAAGGGTGTAGCCTCAACGATGGCGACTATCAGGTCTTGGTTGATTCGCTCCCGCCCACCATCTGTAAAGACGAGGGACCAGGGGCGGGTTGATGAACACGAGGCGCAATTATTCGCGTGATAAATGATCTTGTTCCGTGGAGAGCGAGAGCCGGCTGCACCGCACTCCACGCTGAAATGGGGACAACAGTGAACGGGGAGCGGGGAATCCTGGATCGGCAAGTCGCGCCACGCCGCGCGTGAACGCGACGCGCCACACCTGTCACGCTGCGCCGTGACACCATCGCGGAGGCCAATTTTGCGAGCAACACGATCACTGGGCCGTGGCGCGTGCGCAAGGCTGCCGCGGAGTGAGACTGCCTCAAAGGATATGATTCCATCCTGCACGAGTTGCGCCGCTTTAATGAATTGATTATGCTACCTCCACTTTCACGTCATAGCAGTTAACCTACTCTGACCTCAGTGCAATGCGAGATGGTCATGGACTGACACCCGATCCGGGTCAAGCACAGAAATTCAGACACTGACGTGTTGAGCTGCGGCTGATGCTCGAGATCTACGGTCCTTAATGATTATAATGAGTTAGAGGAACGGTTGAGTTTATTTATGCGTTACAGAGTTGTAAACAATCGCAGTGTCGGAGTGGGAGACGCGTTGCGCCACACGATCCGTGACAGGAAAGTCACACAGGCCTCCCACTGAGTGCGCGATCCCACGCGCCACAGTTTTCGCTCGTCAGAGTGTCCGATGCAACTCTCTGTAAGAGGTGAAATATGCATCAAATGAAACCCACACTTGCTGCATTGCCCGACTTGGTCCTCGATCGCATCCTTTGCTGGGCCGTCAAGTCCGCTTCTCCAGATGACCTTGACACGATGATGCGATACTTGAAGGTCATGCCACGCGCAAGGGCGCCAGACGTCCGGCGTGCCGTCGAGCTGCACATGTTGTCCGTGACCATGGACGAGGCGAGCTTGACCGGTCAACTGAACGTGCTCAACGCGTGGCGCCGGTCGGGCCGGCCGCTTAAGTACTCGGGTGCCGCGTTTGGCGAAACCGTGCCCTACGAATCACTCGACTGGTGGCGCTCCTCGGGCCTGCGCTGCCCAAGTGCTTCGTGCCGCTTGCTGTGCAGATCCACTTCAACGGAACTTACCCCGATGATACCGAAGACGACCAAATGATGAACCTTGTCGTAAGTTGTTTTCCCGCACGGTATGTCCAGCCAATCAAACTTACCCAACTCTGCTCGCTTCATGGCAATGTACAACTAGCCACTCGTTCCTGGGACGGAGCCTCCTGGCGATGAGCACATTCGAGAATTGCTGCCCTCAATCCTTAATCGGACCGTCACTTCCGTTGATCTATTTCAAGAGCGAGTTACTGAAGCAGGAGCAGCCGCGCTGTCTTTCTGTCTGGCCCGTGCGGCTGTGACCCATGTCGATCTTTCTTGCTGCGATGTCACGTTTCCAGTGCTTTGCGCGCTTAAGCTCCCTGCGACCGTCACTCATCTCAACCTCAACAACAACTGGTTGGGATATTGCGCTGTTGCTACCGCGATAAAGGTGGAGTTTCCGTCGGGGCTTCGGGAACTAAGTTTGCTTTCTTGCCGCATACCGCAAGCTTCAGTTCCCGAGAGACTTGTCCGTGCTTTTCCAAATTCTCTGGACAACCTCTTGATCTCCGAGGCAAACCTTCGAGACCAGGGCGCTCTTGCGATCGCTCAGCGTTTCACAGAAAACCTTTCCCAGCTTACCTTGTACAAGTGCGGTCTCAACTCGGAGGACATGGCGGTCCTTGCCGCGCGGCTTCCGACCAACCTGGAATCCCTGGATTTATCCGACAACTCGATCAATTGTGAGGGCCTTGTCGCGTTGGCGCCGTTCCTCCCACCGAAACTCCAAGGACTCTAAATATCAGCCAACCTCTTCAGCATCGACAACTTTGGGGTGATTGAACTCGCAAAGGCACTTCCCGCGACGCTTGTTACCCTCGAGCTGTGTTCGACCAATCTTCGAGACGCGGGAGTCGTCGCCTTGGCGGCCAATTTACCGCCCGACATCCGCTCTCTCAGCATCCAACACGCCTCGGTCAGCCGCTTCGGCCTTGAGACTCTGCTGGCAAAACTACCTTCGAGTATGGCGCTGTTCGAATATCGACCTCTCATTGACTCCGAGTCAGGTGAAGAGCTCGACTTGGCCGACCTCCAGCCATTGTTTCCCGAAACTGGCGATGAAGTGTCGTGAAAGCAGATGTTTCGATCCGATACAGTCTGACTCTTGCAAAGACATATATAGTTTCTCAGTTTCCAGATATATGTGAACGATTCTCACGGAAGGTTTTAGGCCAACCGAAGATCGCGCGTTGGGGACATCACGTGTGTGGCGCAACGCGTGACAGATGAACACTCAGTCTCAGTTGGTACATCCGCCCGTGCCCATAGAACATTAGAACACAAGATTGATATTCGTTTTGATCGAGAACAGCCGATACAGTGGGTAACTGAATACCGAATCGGAGAAACAACTGTTTGTGACTCGACATGTCAACAGTAAACTTGAAGCAACAGGAAGGTTTGGCAAGCCTAGTCTAATTGACTCAGGGCTGGCCGCACCAACAGTAAGATTGGTTGGGTTTCCACACCGTTTATCGCGTGGAAAGAATCCTGCGCTCGAACGCTTTAACCTTACTGTCGGAGATTGTTGTAACCGTACTGTTAGGAACAGTAACGCACGGTGGGTTTCAGCATGGTCACGACGCCGGTCCACCCTACATAAGCGAGCGACGCCCTCCTCGTCTGGGCACAGTTCGCAGCGCGGCCTACGCTTCCTGCACCCGCCCCACGCTGAAAAGGCGATTTTCTCTTCCAAAACCCTCCCTCGAATTTCTTGGCTCCAACCATGGTCAGCAACACTCTTGGTTTCCGGTCAGAGCTCTGGGCCAATATCACGAACGCATGTGAGCAGCTGAACGTGCGCATCAAGGTGATCGGTGCAGCCGGCAGCGGTACGCAAAAGTTTTTTCAAGCACACACCCGCCTCTGGCATTCTAGTTGGTCCGCTTGCTCACCGAGTATGCCGAGTAATGATAGGCAAATCGACCCTTTGCAACGATTTCATTGAGGTCTGTGACAGCAACGGCAAACGCGTTCGCGTTTTCAAGACGAGCAGTGGCGTTGAGAGCGTCGATTCCAAAAGCAAGTCGCACGCCGTCAACCCAGAAAAATTGCCCCGTAACGTGACCATGATTGTCCAGGACGGCGACGGGTTCGGCGGGCTCGGCAAGAAAATGGAGGACGTGACCGAGGAGAACCTGCGCGATATCAAAGAAGCGCCAGTGGTACTCGTGCTTGTGGCTGACGCGCTGCGCGGACCCGTCACGCTGATCAACCAGCTGCAGCTGCTCACAGTCGTCTCGGACATCAACGAGCGCAACTGCTTCCTGGTCCTGACCAAGGCGGGCCGCTTGGGCAATCCAAGCTTTGACGAGGAGCAGATCATCCAGGCGTCCGAGTACGATCCGGAGCCGTTCCTGGCCATGCTCGAGGAGTACGGCGTCAACTTTTTCGAGGCCAAGCGCAACGTGGCGTGCATCGACATGGGTATTTTTGACAAGGACCGCTTCAAGACCATCGACAAGATCCGCGCCACCGTGTGTCAAATGCGCCCGCTCATCGTGCGCGAGACGTACAAGGAGCTCGTCGACATCTCGAACGGTAACGACAAGGCCCTCAACGAACACTACAAGAACACGCAGGCGATGATCGAGGCGCGCAAAAAGGACCAGCTGTGGTACGAGCGTTGCAAGAAGGGCGTGGTTGCTTTGAGTGTGGGCACTGCCTTCATTCCCATGGTGGACCCGGTTGCAACGATTGCAGCAGCTAGCGAAATCGGCGCCATCGCGATGGAGGAGGTTTTCTCCGTCGAAGTCCTTGGACCCGTGCTGGTAGATGTGCTTCCCGCGTTGATGCTGCTGTTTCCGGTTTCGGGTGGCCTGGGGTGCCTTCGCAGATATTTGGACAGCTTGATCACGGAGGTCAAAAAGGAGATCAAGATGCACGAGGAGAACCTGCTGAACGTGGAGAACCAGAGAAAGGACGCGGCCGAGCGCTTGGTCAAGTTCAGAAGCCTCATCCAGGAGGCCAAGGGCGCCAAGGACACCATGGAGTTGAAGGGCATGAGCGCCGCTGCATAGCACTAATGTCACAGTTTATATATTGCTTCTTTTTGATGTATTTTCTATCAATCTCAGTTTCTTAAACAGCTTTGATTCGTCGCAAGCTCAATGCAAAGTGACGGGAAGCGCGCGTCAGCAGATTGTCAGCGGAGCACGACCCGCCATGACGAGCATGTTGCGCTGTCCCGGAACTCGGGTGAGGAGGACGGATGAACGTTTTCCTTGCTGTGAAAAGTGTACCTGAGCTAGGCTGCGGGAAAGATGGACTCGGCGGCGGCGGTGAAGCTCATGGCCCTGCGCCGCGTTTCTGCGGTCCTGCTGTCTTGCACGCGATGCGACGCTCACCTTCTGTGAGATCGAACAAGGCAGCCATCGCGCAAAAGCACAGGGTCCCTGTGTTGCCGCCCCTTCCCCGACGGGCGCGAACTGCACGCCGAGCGCGACGCGAGACAGCGCGTGAGACGCGCCTTGAAAACACGTGACGGGCGTCAAGCCGCGCAATCGACGTCCCCGTTCGCCTTCGCCGCCCCTCACCTCCCCTCCAACTCCCCGCAATCCAATGCAACCCATGAAACGCACCTACACCCAGCGCAAAGACCTTGCCGAGTCGGCCGGCCCTCCCGAGCCCCTGCCGGTGTACCCGGACGGCCACCCGCGGAACCCGTACACGCACGCGGCGCCGGACTTCGCGGCGCTCGCGGAGGAGGATCCGCGACTGGCGCCGTACCTGATCCCGATCCCGGGGAAGGATGGCGGGGAGAGGGGAAGGGTGACGGTTGATTTTGGGAAGGCCGAGGCGACGGTCGCGGTGACGCAGGCGCTGCTGCGGTGCGACTGGGGGCTCGAGGTCAGTGTGCCTGATGGGACGCTGTGTCCGACGGTGTGTGTCGGTTTCGGTAGTGGTTTGCACGAACGAGCGCTGACGGTCGCTCACGGCAGTAGGTGTCGAGCCGGCTCAACTACCTTCTCGAGGTGCAGGACCTGGTGCGGTGGGCGGGGCACGACCCAGCTTCGCCGACGCACGTTCTCGACATGTACGCTTGCTTCATCGTCTCCCATCCTTGGGGAAAGCTCACCATTCGCGACCGTAGCGGCACCGGGTACACAGCGATCTACCCTCTCCTCGGCGCGCGGCTCGACCCTTCGTGGCGGTTCACGGGCACCGACATCGACGCCGCCGCGCTCGCCCTTGCCGCCGCCAATATCGAGCGCAACGGGCTGGGCGACCGAATCGCGCTCCTCCCCGCGCGCGAAGCGACGGGCCCGTTCTTCCCCGCCGACGTCCCGTTCACGGTGACCATGTGCAACCCGCCGTACTACGCGTCAGCGGCGGACCGCGCGGCGCGCGCCGCGGCGAAAGCGACGGGGCACGCGGCGACGCCGGGGACGGACGCGCAGATGGTGACGGAGGGCGGCGAGGTGCAGTTTGTTAGGCGGATGATGCGCGAGTCCAAGGAGCACGCGAGTGGTGGGGATGGAAGGGTGAAGACGCTGTACACGTCGCTGGTCGGCGTCAAGTCGACGGTCGAGGCGCTGCGCGTGGTCGCGGCCGAGATCGAGGTACGCTCTCACGCATTCACCGGTTTTCAAGCGAGCTAACGATCGACCGAGTGTAGACGACCACGTTCCAGGTGCGCACGCTGCGGCAGGGCACGACCGCGCGGTGGGTCGTCGCGTGGTCGTTCGACCCGTCCCTCGCTTCTCCGCCGCGGGCGAAGCTCCTGTATTCCGACGCCGCGGTCGACGTCGCGGAGCTACTGCGTCGCGCGGGCGTCCGATACACGGTCGTGCCGTGCACCTCGGATCCGCACGCGCGCGCGGCCGCGCCGCTCACGACGGTCGACGCGTTCCTAGTGGCGCCGACGTGGACGCGGCGGTACCGGCGCGGCAACGGGACGCCGGTCTCCGTCAACGACGACGCCGAGAGCGCGCCGACGGGTGCGCGGGTGCGGTTGTGGTGGACTCCGCCCGCGGCGCCCGCGGAAGGAGGGCGGCAGCGGGACGTGGCGGTGTGGATCAGCGCGCGGTGGGACGAGATGCATGTGCACTCGTTCTACACGTGGCTCAAGCGGTCGTTGAATGCACCGATAAAGCAGAATTCGTGATGATTATGACGGAGGTTGACGCTGGGGGAGACACGGGTGCGTCACACTTGGTCGAATCTGAGCCACGCCGACGGACGACGCGTCGCGCCACGCGCCCTTGTGCGCTCCCGCGCGCGCGTGTTGTCTCCCGCGCGTGTCTCCACTCCGGAATTAATTCAATGCACTCGGCTGGCTGGCTCTGCGACTTGCTGCAACGAACGAGGTCAAAGAAACGAGATCACGGCGCGAGTATAAAGCCGTGGCCTCGCCCGCCTTCCCTTCTTCGCTCCACCCGAGACTCATACCCTCTTAGATCCACCACCCCTACACCCCCACCCATCATGCCCCTGCCCAACACCCGCGCTCCCTGCGCGCCCACCTCGCCGTCGCAGGCCGTGATCCGCTACTCTCCCCCGGCCTCGCCCTCCCTCAAGATGCCGGTCGTCCAGGGCCCCGCGCTGCCCGCGCACCTGCACAAGCCGCTCACCCCGAAACCCACCTCGGCCACCTCACCCACCGCGACCCTCCCGCTCGACGGCCCGTCGCCGCTCGCGGGGCAGCACGTGCACGTCATCTACGACGTCGGGTACGCGGACCCGGCGCTGCACGCGGACCTGCTGGTGCCGCTGGTCAAGGTGGCGGGCCACGCGGGCGACGCGGGCATCTCGACGTGGGTGCTGCGCGACGCAGCGCACGCGCGCGAGCTCGCGCGCCGCGTGCCCAAGGACGGCGTCGTGCTGCTCCACGCCGACGTGCCGAGCTCGGTCAAGCCGGGGCAGCGGTTCGAGGCGCTGCGGTACGCTTTCTGGTCGGTCTCAGACGGCTGGATGAAAACTGACTTGTCGTGACGTGTAGCGCGTTCCTCGCCGAGGGCCAGTTCCCGCGCGTCGTCGGGCACACGCCCGAGTACTGCGAGGCGACGGCGCACAAGTCGACGATGCACGCCCTGTTCACCTCCGCGCAAGTCCCGCACGCCGAGTCGCTGTGCATCACGTCGCCCGAGCAGCTGCACTCGGCCGCGACCCGCGCCTTCATCACCTCGATCCTCGCGACGCCCGGCGCCGAGCTGTTCCTCAAGGTGGACGCCGGGTGCAACTCGGAGGGCCTGACCGAGTCGTGCATCGTGTCGAGCTACGACGCCGCCGTCACGTCCACGGCCGCGCTGCTCGCCACGTTCGGCCCCGTGGTCGTGCAGCGGTACCTGTCGGGCCGCGAGTTCACGATCGCCGTGTGCACGACGCCGGGCGGGGTCCGCGCGTTCCACCCGGTCGAGCGGCTGTTTGCCCCGGGCCAGCGGTTCTCGCCGCCCGACGGCACGCCCGCCGAGCGCATCGTGTCTTTGGCGGAAGAGCCCGCCCTCGTGGCCACGTGCCGCAGCGTGGCGGCCAAGGCGTACGAGGCGGTGGGAGGGTGCGCGTGGGGCCGCGTCGACGTGCGGTGCGACACGCGGGGGAACGTGATGGTGCTCGAGGTCAACAACACGGCCGCGTTCGGGCCCAACAGCTATTTCGCCATGTCGTGCCGCGCCATGGGGCTCGAGCGCGAGCATGTCATTGACCTCGTCGCGCGCACGGGGTGGCGGCCGACGGAGCAGTACACCAAGGAGTAAACGAGAAGACGTGTTGTTGTAAGATCAGGAAATAACAGATGGACGGAGGGAGACTTGTAACTATCCTACACACGCGATCATCGGTCGAGAGTCAGTTCCCGTCAATCGACCCCGCACCACCAATCGTACCTCTTAGCCCTGGCGCTGCTTGTGCTTGGGGTCCTTCTTGCACAGAATGTACCGGCGGCCCTTGCGCACCACGCCGTAGCAGTGCTCGCACCGCGGCTTGATGGACGCGCGCACCTGGTACTCGCGGACACCCTCGACCTTGATCAGGCCCTGCTTCGAGGCCGACGCCAGCGCGATCGCCGAGGGGCCACGCGTCGCGGAAACCGCAGCGGTGGTGATGGCAGACCGCGCGAGGCGCGCGGTCGTCGCGGCGGCGGCCGCGCGGAACGCCGAGGTCAGGAGGAACGACGACATGCTAGACGCGCGGCGTCAGTGTCGGTTGCATCGAGTCGCGCGGGGGCATGGTGTGTTACATTTTAGCGTGGGTGAGGTGCAGGGGATCGATGGAAGCGTGTTGACGCTTCAGCCATTTTCTTTTGCGGAACCGCGTGGCGACGGGTCAGCCGCGCCCGCGTGACGTCAATCACACTCCACGCGCCGTCAACCGGTTGGTCGACACGATCTCAGCGACCCTCTCCGCCACCACCACTGCAACGTACCGACAACATGGCGCGCAAACGCAAGAACCGCACGCACGTGCAGGCGCCCGAGGACCCGACCGAGTTCCCTCCGCGGTCCTTCGTGGTCAAGTCGGGCGACGTCGGGCGACCCGTCGGGCACCTGATCCAGGACCTGCGCCGCGTCATGTCGCCCAACACGGCGACCAAGCTGCGCGAGCGCAAGGTGAACAAGCTGCGCGACTACGTCGCCCTGTCCGGCCCGCTGGCCGTGTCGCACCTGCTGGTCTTCGCGCGGACGGACGCGGGTCTGAACCTGCGGATCGGGAAACTGCCGCGCGGTCCCACCGTCGGGTTCCGCGTCAACTCGTACTCTCTGGCGCACGACATTGCGGCGATGCTCAAGCACCCGAAGACGATGAGCGGCGCCATGTACATGAGCGCGCCGCTGCTGGTGCTCAACAACTTCCCGGCCGACCGCGCCGAGTTCAAGCTGCTGTCGACGGTCCTGCACAACATGTTCCCGGCGATCAACGTCGCCAAGCTCAAGATCAACCAGACGCGCCGCGTCGTGCTGTTCTCGTACAACGCCGAGTCCGACACCATCGACTTCCGCCACTACGCGATTGACGTCAAGGCGACGGGCGTCACCAAGGGCGTCAAGAAGATCATTGACCTCAAGGGCCTCCCCAACCTGTCGCAGTTTGCTGACATCTCCGAGTACATTCGCCAGCAGACGAACGCCGCCGACAGCGACGTCGAAGACGGCGGCGCCTCGACCGTCGAGCTGCCCCAGAAATACGCCGGCCGCAACAACCGCCGCGCCGAGCAGCGCGCCATCAAGCTGACGGAGCTCGGCCCGCGCCTCGACCTGAACCTCGTCAAGATCCAGGAGGGTCTGTGCACGGGCGAGGTCCTGTACCACAAGTACGTGACCAAGTCCGCCGACGAGGTCGCCGACATGCGCGCCCGCACCGCCGCCCGCGAGGCCGACAAGGCCAGACGCAAGGCCAACCAGGAGGCGAACGTCGCCAAGAAGAAGGCCGCCAAGGAGGCCCGACGCGCCGCGCGCCGCGCTGAGGGCAAGTCGGAGCTCTCCGACTCGGATTCCGAGGAGGATGAGGTCGACGAGGCCGCGGGCGACGACGAGATCGATTACCTCGACGCGTTCGGCGGCGCTGGCCGGAACCCCGCGGCCGCGTCCGCGCGGAATGAGGACTGGGACGAGGAAATGGACCTCGAGGAGGACTCGGACGCCGAGCACGACGGCGGCCGCGCGCCCGCGACCGTGGATTCCGACTCGGACGATGACGACGAGGATGAGGACGCGCGGCCACCACCGGCCAAGAAGCAGGCGCCCGCTCCCGCCAAGTCGTCGTCGCGCGCCGCGGCCAAGGGCAAGAAGCCCAAGCCCACGCGCCGGTGATCCTCTCCTCCCCTTTTCCCTCTCTCTCCCCTATGTAATGAAATAAATATCACTGCCTGTCCTATATTCACACCCTACCTACTCACCTCTCGCCACGAGTCGGCGCTCGACAAACACCCGCCCGCCGCGGCCCGTCCGCTTGCGGTACGCCCACACGCGGTCGCCCGCCGCCGCCGACGCCGAAGCCGACGCCGGCGGGACGTAGACGCCGAGCTGCGCGAGCTTGCGTTCGGCCGCGACCGCCGGGTCGAAGAGCGCCGCGAAGATGGTCGCGGGCGAGACGATGCGGGCCGACGCGGGTGGTGAGGAGGTCGCGGCACTGGCGTGGGTCGGCCATTCGGCGGGCGGGGTCGGCGGCGTGCGCACCAAGACCGCGTCACCGTCGCCGTCCTCTTCCTTGACCGCAGCAGGTGGCGCGGAAGCGGGTGGAGGGGCGGGGAGCGACTCGCGGTCGCTGATGACGGATGTCGGGGACAGCGGGGCCGCAGGCACAAGCGCAGCGGCGGCGGCGGCGGCGGCAGGTGGCGCGAGGTGCACGGGCGACTTGACGACCGAGTCCGACGCCACCGGTGGTGGTGGTGGCGGGACCGCGACCGCGGCGGCCGTGGCCGTGGCGCTGACGACGGGCGACGACGAGGGGGACGGCGGGACCGTGTGCTGCGCCGCGGCCGCCGCGTCCAGGGTGCTGACACTCGAGGATGGCGGTGCGTGTTGGGACCGCGACTCGGCGTCGGCGGCCGCGAGCATCATGGCGGGGTGCACGAGCGGCGCGGCAGCGGGTGCTGGTACGGCGGGCGGGTCGACGGCCATGGGCTCGTCTTCCTTCACCGCCACCGCCACAGTCGCCGTCGGGTCGGGGATATTCGGGTGCTTGAACCCCGCGAACGCGGGCCGGTGCAGGTGCCGGTGCGGCGTGTGCATGGAGGCGGACCGGTCGCCGGCGTGCGCTGGCTCCGCTCCCACAACCGCGGCCGCCGCCGCGGCGCGCGTCGCCGACGGGTACAGGAGCGCGTGCTGGACGTGCGGCGGCAGCCCGGCGAGGACGGCGCCGGGCGCGCGGACGGCGGCAGACCACCCGGCGTGCACCTGCGCGTGCGCGTGCGCGTGCGCTGCGGCGGCGGCCGCGGCGGCGGCGGCCGCGGCGTACATGTTCTGGTACCCACCACCCGAACCCGTCGGCGGCGGTCTCGCGCAGTAGTTGCGCCACGCGGGCGGATACCCACCCCCGCCGACCCCTCCGCCGAACCCGAACGCGGCGCGCGGGACGAGCGGCGTGGCGGGCGGCGTCGGGAAGAAAACGTGGCGCGGGCACAGCGACACGTCGTCATACCGGTCGTCGCTGGCCTTGCGGCGGCGGAACTCGTCGTCGATGCGCCGGTTCATGACCTCGGTCATGGACGGCAGGTCGTCGGGCGCCGGGATCGCACGCATGGGTGCGCGGTGCGCGTGCGCGAGGGAGGCGGCGGGGATCGCGGCGGCGGCGGCCGCTGCTGCTGCTGCTGCCGCGGCGGCGGCGGTCGCGGCGGCGCTCCGGCTCGCGCCGCCCGACCGGGACCGCGAGGGCTGCGGCGGCGCGGGCGCAGCAACCGGTTGCTGCTGGGCGTGGTGGTACGCGCGGTCGTACCGGTCGGCGGGCGGGCCCATGGCCACAGGCGGGTGGTGCGTGACGCGCGGCGGGGTCGCAGGGATCACGTACTCGGGGTGCTCGCACTCAGCCGCCTCCGCCACCCCAAACTTGCGCTTGAGCGTGCGCAGCTTGACGCGCGCGTTGAACGCCGCGCGTTCCGCACGCACATGCTCGAGCCGCCCGGCCTCGCGCTGGTGGACGAGCGTGACGAGCGTCCTCGCCTGGGCGAGCTCGCCGCGGAGCTTCTTCAGCTGCACGAGCGTCTGGGCGTCGGTGCGGCGCGTCTTGCGGACGGCCTTGACCTCGCGGCGGCGGAAGCACACGTACGGGTCGCCCTCGTTGCGCGGCGCGGGCTCCTCGATGCGCACGAGCGAGACGAGCGGCCGCTTGCGCCGCTTCGCGCGCCGCTCCTTCCACCACGGGTACACGCGCGGGAGCCACCAGTCGAGCTGGCTCGACGGCGGGTCGGCGGGCGAGCGCGGCGGGGCGGCGGGGGTTCGAAGGGCAGAAGCGGCGCGAGACTCGAGCGGCTGCAATAGAGCGCCCGGGCGCGGGGTCACGGGGTCGAGGAGCAGGGCGGCGACGGGGTCGAGGAGCGACGCGTGGGGCGTGCCGGGGAGCGGCGTGGACGTGGACCCCGCGGCGGCGGTGGCGGTCTCGAGGACGGGGGCGAGCAGGTCGGCGCGGGTGGCGAGGGCGTCAATGGCCTCGTCGACGGTCACGTAATCGACGCCGTCAATGTCCGAGTCGAAGACGGGGTTGGCGAGCATCCAGCCGACGCGCTCGTTCATGAGGGCCTCGAGGACGAACATGCACAGCTCGAAGGCGTCGTCGGACAGGGGCACGTGCGGTGGCGGTGTTGGCGGAGCGGGTGTTGGCGACGCGGCGGCGGCGTCATCGGCTGCTGTTTCGGCGGCACCCGTGCCGCGGCGCGCCTTCTTTCGTGGCGGGCTGCGCGGCTGCTCGCCCGCGGGCGCGGGTACCGGTGGTGGTGGCGGGAGGGCGGCGACGAGGGCGGGGAACTCGGTCTCGTAGTTGGCGCGGAACGTGGCGAGCCAGGCGTCGTCGTCCTCGTCGAGGTTGTAGGCGGTGCCGGCGGGCGTCTCCTCGACGGCGGTCGAGAAGCGGATCAGGGTGCGCGGGAGGAGCGGCGGGTACTTGAGCCCGATCCCGGGGGACCCGCTACCTTGTGGTGGTGGCGCAGCCGTAGTTGTTGGCGTCGCCGCGGAGGCAGCGCCGTTGACGCGGACGGGCGCGGTGCGCCTTGGGTACAGCTTGACAAACTCGTCGTCGGCAATCGTCTGCGTGGCGTCGGGGGTCGGGATGTAGACGGAGGTGGACGCGGACGACGCGTAGGCGTTGATGTAGGCCTGGAGGTGCAGCTCCTTCTCCTCCTCCTTGTCGACGCCCGTGGCGACCTCGGAGATGGTGCGGGCGACGGTGGCGGCCTCGTCAATGTCCTTGAGCTGCGACGCGCGGAAGACGGGCAGCGGCCGCCGCGCGTCGAGCTTGCGCGACCGGAACTTGGTCGTGTCGCGCGTCATGTTACGCGTCGGGATATCGCGTGACTGCTGCGAGACAGTCTGGGCGCGAGACAGAGTGGCGGGTGGGTTTCGGGTCACGCGGCGGTTCGCACGGTTGGTTCCGCGGCGATCGGTCAGCACCGTCAACAAGCAAGTGGGACGTGGGCAGCGGGCGAGATCAGCGCGAGTCGGGACGACGTCGCACACACACACACGAGCACAAAAAAAATGTGGGGGCGATCCTGGACGACGGCGGGCGAGGGGGGGCGACGTCAGCAGTCCGTCGGCGGTGTCCGATCTCGAGGGTCGAGGACGGCGCGGGACGTACCGAGCGAGGAGGGCGTAGATGGCGGCGAGACCAGCGAGGAAAAAAAGGTGGAGGTGGGGCGGTGGAGGTGACGGTGGCGGGGGTCGAAGGTGGTGGTGGCGGGCAGGTCGGCAGCGACGGTCGGAGGTCGGGGGTCGGGCGGCGTCGATCGCTACGGCGGGAAGGTCGCGGTCGCGCGGAAAAACGAGGCGGGGGCGAGGACGAGGACGGCGAGGATCATGGTGGGTTTTGGTGGCGGGCACGGATTCGAAGGCCGCGGGCACGAGGCGAGGACGTGAGGCACACGAGGGCAGCGGAGGGGAGTGGAGTTAACGTTAGCGCTTGCGGGCTTGAATTTTTTCCGTGCAGCGGACGGTCGCGTACCGGTGAATTTCGTTGGATTTAAGAAACTAAGCGAGGTGGGTTTTCAGCGGTGAGCAAGGAAATCGAATTTAAGAAGCTAAGGCAGCAGTGGCAGGTGGGTGGAGGTGAAAACCAGGTTTCGCGTGGTTTCCGGGGGTGGCCGGCCGGACAGAGTTCCCACGCCTCGCGCGCACGGCCATCGCCGTCTCCACCCCCACCGCGCGCACAGCTGCCCAGACACACACACGAGGGGGCAACGGACCAGCACAATAAATAAGGCGCGTCGTCGCGATGGTCGTTTCCGTAGCGTCCGTGGCGTGTGTGCGTGCGGGCTTCGCTCGCTCGTTCGGCGGCGGCGGCGGCTTCGATGCGGACGGGCGGGCAGCGGACGGGCCAGGCAGGCGGGCGGGCGAGCGGGAGCCGCGGGGCTGGGGGGCGCCCGGGAACCTCCCCTCCCGATTGGTCCGTTCTGCCCGCCGCCAAGCCGCACGCCGGAAACGCGCTGTCATCCGCCACGTGGCGCGCGCGAGCGCTGGTTTTGGGGTGTGATGCGGGTGGCGGGCAGGCCGCGTGACCGAGTGTCTCGCACTCGTCTTCACCGCACGCGTCGCGCGTGTGTCTCGCACCTCTCACGCGTTGCGTCTGCGAACGTGCTCTCGGTCAGTTTGTCCGCGAGGTCGAGCGGAACGTCTCCCGGCCGCCGACCTGCCATCTCTGCCGGCTCACCTGCTCGACGATAACCTGCGCCGGACCTCATCAACCTTGAGCAGGCGAGCCGAACACGCAAATCGTCTCCGGCGACCGCGGCGAGCAGCGCGATCGACGAGGAGAAGAGAAGCGCAAGCCCCGACCCGCCGGCCCGGATCGCGTGAGTGGCACCTCGCCCCTCCCTGCCCCACGGCCCCAACCGCACGCGCTCCGCCGCCCACGTTTCCCGGCCGGACTGCTTTCACGCCCCCACTCCACTCCACAGTAGACTTGCTGACCGATGCACCATGGATGTCTCGCAGCACGCGCGCGGTCTCTCTCTCCACCATGACACGCCGACCCGGCGAGCGCGAATGAATCTGCACCACCGACTTCTTGCAACGTAACCACCAACCCACCACCACCATGGCCGGCCTCCTGACCGCCCTGCGCTTCGTCGACGAGGTCGTGGTCGCCCACGCCGCGGGCCTGCTGCAGCGCTTCTCCCCGCTCCTCTTCTCGACGTCGCCCGACGACGGCGCCAACTACGGCTTCTGGTTCCTGTCGCCGCGCCAGCACGTCTACGAGTTTCTGGGCCTCAACGCCGTCTTCCTGACCTCGCTGCCCTTCATCTACGCCGTCGCGAAGCGCCGCGTCCACGCCGTCCGCGCCGCGCGGTCGCGGAGTAACTCCATCTCGGGCGAGCAGCTCCTCGCCTCGGCGCAGCGCCAGATGCACCACCTCCAGTCGCACCTCGCGTCGCAGATCGACCACGCCAAGGACGCCGTCAGCGCCGGCATGGAGCACGCCCGTGACGCGGTCACCGCGCGTGTCGAGGAGGCCCGCGAGGTCGTCACCGCGCGTGTCGAGGAGGCCCGCGAGGTCGTCACTGCGCGCGTCGAGGAAGCGCGCGAGGTCGTGACCGCCCGTGTCGAAGAGGCGCGCGACGCCGCGCACCACCTGCGCCAGCGCATCGACGCCGAGGCGCGGTCGCAGCTCGACGGCGCGCTGCGCAGCATCGACCCGTCGCGCCCTCCGAGCCGCCGGTCTGGGGACGACACGCGGCCGCCGACCCTGCCCTGGATCTGGCGCGCGGGCGTCCCGCTCGCTCTGCTGTCCTCGTCGTGGCTCATCACCCTCCAGCAAAAGTACGCCGAGGGCGCGGGCGCGCTGTGGTTCATGCTGCAGCCGTGCCACATGTCGGCGGGCCTGCTGGCCGTGCTCCTCGCGACACCACGCTCGTGGCGCGCGCGCGACCTGCTGTTCAACGTCTTCTTCCCGATGCAGTGGGGCGCGGTGCTCGCGCTCGCCCAGCCGGACCTGCGCACCCACACGACCGCGCTGCACGTTGCGAATTTCGTCGCCGAACACGTCCTGATTTTGGCGGTGCCCGTCTACCTCGCGCGCGTCCGCGAGTACCGCGTGCTGCGCGGCGCGCGCCTCGCGACCGCCGCGCTCGCGTTCCTCGCGGTCGCCCTGTACCACTCGGCGCTGCTCGCGACGCTCGGCGTCTTCTCGGGGGTTAACCTCAACTACGTCCTCGCGCCGCCCCCCGGACCGCTCGAGCACCTCGGCCGGTTCTACCGCCTCGCCATGTTCGCCGCGTGCGCCGTGTTGACGCTCGCGATGCGGTTCGTCGTGTTCGAGGCCGCGCTCAAGGTCGCGCACTGGTTCCCGCCGCAGGTGCTCCGGCGCGCGTGGGCGCGCGTGTTTGCGCGGCGGAGGTCGGCTGGCGAGAAGCCCAAGACCGAGTAGGACCCCGCCCGCTCGCACGATTGTCCATCATTGAACCCATTTCCTACCCCGCTCAACTCTCTCTCCCGCCCGCAGCTCGCTGATACAATATACACATGTACTCCCCATCCACCTCTTTCACACGCCGCTCCCCCTTGACTCGACGCTGTGCTCCGACACCGCCGCCGTCCTCCTTGCCGCACTCCCGCCGCCGCCCGCGCTGCGCAGCGGAATCGACAACAACAGAAACCACTGTTCCGCCTCGGCCACGCTCCGGAACCCAATCTCGTACCGCCCGCGCCCGTCCGGCAGCTCGACCGCGACGCACTCGGCGCGGCCGTCGGGCGCCGCCTTGAGGGAGACGGGCGGGACGAGGCGGACGACCGAGCCGTGGTGCAGCGGTGATGGGGGTGCGGGGTCGGCGGGGAGGAAGATGACGCGCCGTTTGACCGTGTCGAGCTCGACGGCGTACCGCGCAGCGGCGGGGTGCGGGGTGAGGGAGGAGGGTGAAGGGAAGCGGACGGTGAAGACGCCCTCGATCACGGTCGATTGTACGCCCGTCACGTCTTCTTGCGAGAGAAGCAGCATGCTCGGGGTCACGCCCTGGCCGCCACCACCGCCGTCGTGGTCGTGGTCGCGGTCGCGGCGGGGCATGCCGCCGCCGCCGCCCTTGCCGCCGCCGCCGTGGTCCCCGTCGCCGTCGTCGTCGACGGAGAATGACGACGCGACGACGGCCGGCTTGCCCCCGCCGCCGCCAGCCGCTCGACTGTTGACCTGGGTCTTGGTCCCGTTCGCGTTCGCGTTCTGCGGCGCCCGCAGCTCGGACACCGTGTACCCGCCGTCACCCACCCGCTTCCTGCCGCCGCTCTGCGCTTTGACGACCGCAGGCACGAGCCGCCCCGCGAGCGCGACGTACGCGAACACGACGCCGTAGATGACGACGGCGTGCTTGATATACGCGGCCTCGAGCGTACTCCCCCCAAAGTCGAAGAAGGCGAACGGCGCGACGACGAGCGACGAGATCAGGATATTCTGCCCGACCGCGAGGAGAAAGACCGACTCGCGGAACTTTTGCACCGCGTGGCGCGTCTTGTACCCGAGCGCGACGAGGGCGCAGACCAGGAGCCCGTTGAAGCCGAAGTTGATGACCATCAGGATCGTGTAGAAGGTCGGGGAGGCGGACGTGCACCGGTAGTGGAAGTACGCGCGCGTGCTGATGACGGACGGGCCGAACGGGTACGCGCCCGTCCAGATGGCGAGGAGAAGGGATTGGAGGAGCGAGATGAGCGCGACGCCGCGGTACAGCGTCCGGTTCGCGTAGCTCCCGCTCGGCGTGATCTTGCGCGTCGAGAGCAGGCGCCAGATCTACGCGACGCACGAAAGTTAGCGACGCGGTAAGTGAGCGAACCATGGTCAAGTACCCGGTACGCCTTGGCCGCGGCCGCCGTGATCACGAGGTTGAACCCGAGCGTGAACGCCCACTCGCCGAGCAAGCACGACGCGGTGCTCGGCGTCCCGACGCCCACCACGTTGCTCGCCAGCACCAGCACGCACCCAAAGCTGATCATCGCGAGGAACGGGAACGACAGGTTGCGCACGTCCGGCACACCGCGGTACCGGTACAGGTACCCCGTGCCCAGCACGATTGCGACGCCCGCGACCGCGTCCAGCGCGACCAGCGCCTGTGCCGCGGGCAGGTGCCAGTCGAGGAACAGCGGCCGTTTCACCAGCCGGTCCCGCGGGACGACGGACGTGCCCGAGTGGAAGCGGACGGGGGAACGGGGTTGGATCGACAGGTCGGGACCGATCGCGTATACCATGGTCGACGCGTTGCGGTAGTAGTTGTACACGGAAAAGTACGAGATGCGGTTGCCCAGCGCGTCGAAGGCGACGGCGCCCGAAACCCCGTCGAACGACGTCGTGAACTCGCCCAGCGACGCCGTGTAGTTGCGCGAGAGGACCGTCGACACGCCGAGGCGCGACGAGAGCTACACACGGCCGGCGGCGGGGTCAGTGTTACGCGACAGCGGCGAGCGTTCACGCGTACCTTGAGCAACCCGCGCGCGAGCGCCGTGACACAGTCCTGGAAAAAGTGCGAGTACGAGGGCAGGACCTGGCCGGGGTACGCGGCGTTCCACTTGGCCACGCTCGCGTTGTACTCGGCCGTGAAGCTGTCCTCGAGCGGCATCACGTACAGGAACCCGTTCACGTTCTCAATGTCCTCGTCCGTCAGGCCCGCGATCAGGTTGTAGTACGACCACGCCTCGGAGCCCAGCCACACGTACGAGTCGGAGAACAGGCCGAGTTTTCTAAGCGTGAGAGGGAGTAGTGGTTAGGGGGGTGGGGTGGGGGAGGGGTTGGGGGAAGCGTACCGCGCCTCGCGCATGAGCGGGACAAAGATCTCGGGTGACCCGAGGACCACGATGATGTTCGACTCGCTCTGCACCACGTTCTGCAGCAGCGTCGAGAAATCGGACCGCGTCTCCTCGAATACCTGGTTCGACACGATCGACAGGTTGTACTTGGCCGCGTTGGCGATGAGCGAAGTTGACACTAGAGGTCACACTCTCGTCAGTAGCCGCGTCTCCTGCGTGCGCACCAACACGTACCGCTGAGCCCGTACGCCTCGGACGCCGCGAGCACACAGATCGTGCTCCACCCCATATGCGAGATGAATTTCGCCAAGATCGCGCCCTGCACGTCGTCGGGGGCGATTGCGCGGAAGAACTTTGGGTAGTTCTCCTTATCGTTGAGCTGCACCGACGTCGACGACCCGCTGCACGTCCACGCGTTGTACCGCGCGCCCGCTAGCACCGCCGGGATCGTGTGCGCGCTCGAGAAATCGGTCACCAGCGCGTGCGCGCCGTCGTCCAGCAGCGCGGCTTGTGCTGCGGATGTAGACCCGATCGCCGTGTACGTGGTCCCGCGCCGGAGAAGTTTGAACTGGATGGAGCCCGTTGGGTCGAGCTGGTTCAGGGAGGGCGAGAGGAGCTCGATGTAGCTCATCACGCCGTCCATGACGGGGCCGCAGCACGTCGTGTTGAAGGGTAGGTTCACCGAGATCTGCAGTCGCGGTTAGCGCTCGAACCGTCGGCTAGCGGGTGGCGCGCGGACCTTGAACTCGGACAGGGCCGCTGCGAGCCGTGTACACATCGTGAGCACCGCGACCACCGCCAGCAACCACGTCGCGGCCATGGACCGTGGCCTTGGCCGCCATCGCGTTGCACCGAGTCTCATGAGCTGCATGGTGGGCGTGAGTATGCATAGAGCGGCTGTATCGGCCGTGGTCGACGAAGATTCTCCGCGGGAGCCGATACGCCGGCCGACCGCGGCGCGCGCGTGTGTCTCGCACGCGATGTGAGACGCGTCGGGAGGAGACGTGTAGCGCGCGCTTGATGAGTCTTAACTCTTGGCTCGGGGAACCTTACAGCTTCAAAAAGAGATGAGCTGTTTGCTCGCGAGGGCGGCCGCCCGGAGCAACGCGGCATTCAAGCCCGCGTGACCGACCGTGCCGTGTGGCGTCGTCGCCTTTTCGCGCGAGCGGGCCGGCTCGGTCTCGGCTCTCCATCGACCCCCTCGCCCTTGCGTATCTCGCAACCTAGACGAATGGAACTCTATGCATTACTCTCAGCGTGACATGGCTTGACGAATGCTGCTACCGCGAGCTGCTCCTCTGCATCATGGCTCCGCGGCTGCTCTCCGCCGGACCGATGCCTGGCTGTCTGGAGGATGCCAATCTTGCGAATCGAGGGCTCTCTTGTTGCTACCGCATGTGAGAGCGACGCGAAGAGTGATGTGGCGCGGCTCCGCCTCGAAGGTTGATCTCGATGGACACTTTCCCTCGGTGCTGTCATGACACTGGAACGCTTGGGCAGTCGCAAGCCAGGCCGCTATACAAACTCGCTGTCTCTCATTATCGAGCTTGGCCCTCGGTTATCGAGTGCTTCAGTAAAAAATCGAACGGTCACCAACTGTGGTTTCTAGGCGTTGACTTGAAGGTTAATCAGAGGCTCGGTGTCCAGCCGCGGAGGCGGTTGGCACGAAAGGTTCGGACTCGGGACGGCTCTGCGCAGCATTTGCTTGACGCACCATTGCAATCACTCATTTGAGCCTGCTCACCTCAATGCCGATTGAATGGCTCAGCGCTCAATTCTTGTGAACGCATGCTTTGCTTACTGCCCACATGAGGGCATAAAGTTGAACTTGGTAACTTGCGGCTTCCGCCCAAACATCGACGCCATCGTCACTCGCCTCAAATCCATTTTCGCACTCCATGCACATACCGCAGATCCGGTTCACGATCTCGCGCACGCACTAGCCCTCGCTCGCTCTGTGGGCGCTCTGCATCTTGCTGCGTACGCTCGCATCTCATCCGTGACGCAGCGGAGGAGGGCACCGCGGTAGCCTTCAACTCTTCGCCCCATCCGGGGCGGCACGAGAGACGCGTCTCTCGTCGCTGCTGCTGCGCGGTTGTTCGAACATCGCTGTGGACAGGACACGTCAAACAGACCGATAAGGACCGACGAGTGCGTGCGCGAGGCCGCGGATCGAATGTGTTTCTATGCTTGTGGAGTTAGAGATTTGAAGTTATATATTCGTTGCTTAACATCAGAGCCGTCACGTGCTCGTGAGAGAGAGTAGCGGTTGCGGTGGGGACGCGTCGGTCATGTTGAGTGTGGTGACAGGCGGCGCACGTGGCTTCGGGTTCGGCGACTTCGCTGGCTCGCCGCGGTCGGCCTTTCTCCCTCTCTTTCGGGGCCACCACGACATGACAACTCATGAAGCCAATGAATACTCAACTTCCTGCACTACCAGCAACGGTCATTGACCATGCTCTCTGTTACGCGGTTTGGGCAACCGACCCGGACGACCTTGCTTCGCTCCTTCACTACACGCGAGTCATGCTCCGTGACGACACACCGCGCGTCCACCGTGCTTTACTATGCCACGCAACTGATTTTTCCATGGATGAGGCCAGCGCGTCCTGCCGTATCAACGTGCTTGACGAGTGGCGCCGCTCCGGCCTTCCGCTGCGCTACACGAAACGCGCGATCCTCGACGCCTCGCGATCGTACAAGGTGCTTGACTGGTGGCGTCGGTCGGGCCTTGAGCTGCCAAAGTGCCTCGTTGATGCCGCTGTCTACGTTCATTTCGGCGGAACCTATGACCCTGACGCTGACGACGACGACTCGGACGTGTCAAACGACACGCACGAGAATAACGACGGCGATGAGGGTGATTTTGTACGTGTGGCCACAGCCGTTTGTTGCGCTGTGGACGACGAAAGCATCTTTAACCACTGGACGCTACGAACTCACACAGATCCTTGAACGGAATGACGATCCGCCGGGCGACGCTTGTCTCCTGTCACTGCTTTCGGACGTTCGCATCGGCGCTCTCAACAAAGTCAAGTGCTGTGGTAGACGTATTACCGACGCCGGTGCTTCTGCTCTTGCCATGGCCATGGCGGCGCCCAACGCCAGTGTCAACTGCCTTGAACTCCGAAGCTGCGACATCACGTTTGCGACGCTTCAAACGCTCGAAGTCCCCCTTACAGTCACCACGATGATGCTCGATTACAACTGGTCGTGGGAGGGCGCTGCTGACCTCATGAAGGACGGCGGAGCTTCGCCGTTCCCGTCCAGCCTCAAATTTCTTTCCGTCTCGTCCAACATTCTCAAATGCTCGCGAGATGCCGAGGCATCTCTGCTATCACTTCCGTCGACTTTGGTCGAGCTCTACCTTGACGGCGTAAGTCTTAGCATCGAGAACGCACGCGTGCTCGCCCGCTGCTTCCCGCCAAGCCTTCGGGACTTGTCGCTCTCGGATTGCGAACTCGACACTCAGCACCTGGGCATTCTCGCGCCGCACTTGCCACGCACGCTCACTTGGCTTGACCTGGCGTACAATCTCATCGATCCGGTCGGCGCAGCGCGATTCGTGCACCACATGCCGCCCAAGCTCCAGTGTCTCAACATCGGCAACAATCCGCTGGGCGACATCGGGGTTGGCGTGCTCGCCACGGGCTTCCACTTTGCACCGGGTCTCGAAATGCTATGGCTCCAGTATGTCGATGCGACGGAAGCTGGGCTCACAGTACTCATGGACTTGCTTCCATCCAGCATCACGGCGCTCGACCTGACGGGCGCGGTCGTCCATCGCGCGGGGTTCGAGGCCTTGATTGAGCGGGTCCCGCCGTCGCTGAGGTGGATCAGCTTGTACGAAGCGACGGTTCCCGCAAATGGCGAAGTGCCGGACCCATTGTCCTTTCAAAGACTCTGGAGCAAACTCCACGTTGAAGTGTCAGAGATTGCCGACATGTTCCTCGTGGGTCAACGGCTTGGTTTGGTGGAGGCAAACAATGCATGAGTGCACCTTCCAGCTCAAACTAATACACTCCATTTGTGCCCTGATTTTTCCAGCGTTACTGATACGTCCGGCTCCCTGGCAAGGTCTTGCCCGCGAGTGCCAAAGCAAATCCAACAAGTGGAGTCGCGCCGGTGGAGACGCGTGGGTCATGTTGAGGTCTGTGACGGGCTTCGCACGTGGCTTGGAGTTCGGCGAGTTCGCTCGTTTGCTCGCTTCGCCGCGGTCTACCGTTCTCCCCCTCTCTCGAGGCCACCCATGACAACACATGAAGCCAATGAAAACTAAACTTCCTGCATTGCCCGCGCTCATCATCGAGCGAGCGCTGTGCTTCGCCGTTTGGGCGACCGACCCGGACGACCTTGCTTCGCTGCTGCGCTTCTCGCACGCATGCGACGCGACGACATCCCGAGCGTGCACCGTGTCATCTTGAGCCACGCTACAGCACTTTCCAGGGATAATGCCAGTGCGGCCGGCCGCATCCGCGTGCTTGACGAGTGGCGCCGTTCCGGCCTCCCGCTGCACTACACGAGTCGTGCGATAACTGACGCTTCGCAGTTGTTCAAGTTACTTGATTGGTGGCGCCGCTCGGGGCTCCAGCTGCCCGATTGCGTGCTCACACCCACGATCCATGTACACTTCAACGGGACCATCGCGCCAAACGAAGAAATCAGCGATGAAGACTACCTAGGCGTGGTGGTACGCTACGCCGCATGATCGTGTGACGTGAACGAACTCGAACTCGAACTCGAACTCGAACTTACATAATTCGTGGCGTACTGGTAGATGCTCGACCGCGAAATCGATCCGCCTGGAGATGCCTACATCACCTCGCTACTTCCTTTGGTCCGCAGTGGCTCCGTTACAAGTGTCGATTGCTTTGGAATGCGAGTCGCCGAGGTCGGCGCATCTGCCCTTGCACGCGCCATGTCTGAACCGACTGCCCACATTGATTCCTTACACTTCGAACACTGCGACCTCACGTTTTCACGCTCTGTGCGCTGAGTATCCCCTCGTCGGTTACTGAGCTACACTTGAGTTATAATCGGGCCAGCGAAGGTGCAGCAGAGCTTACTAATGAAGGCGACAAGTCGCCATTTCCAGCACGCCTGAAATTGCTTAGCCTCATGTATAATCCCATCGCAAGCCAGCGCGACGCGAAGGCTTTGTTCCGCTCTGTTCCTTTGGCTCTTTCAGAGCTTTATCTCGGCGGAAGGCTTCCGTCGTGCACCTGAACTCAAAATGCTCTCGGCGACATTGGTGCATCTAACGATGGCATCGCCGTGCGATCCCGGGCCTCGCGACGTGCGCACTCGACCCGATCGACGTGCCCGTCCCGGCTGGCAGCAGCACGCTGCCCGCGGGCGTGTTCCAGTGCTCGGCGACGTACATGTGCCCCGATGGCATGTGCTGCTCGCAGTACGGGTGGTGCGGCACGACGGCCGATTACTGCGGCGCCGGGTGCCGGGGCCAGTGTAACAAGCAAGCGGTCGCGGGGCTTCCGACGTGTGCCTGTTTCGTCGTTCGCGTCGTCCCGTTAGTGCTGCGCTCGCTCGCTCGCCTGCGTACGAGTCAATCGATTAACCTTCTACCTAACAATTTTTACTTAGCGCCGTGGTTCGTGCGCCCGCCTGTGAGCAGGAGAACTCGTGCTTTTAGGCGCCTCGCTACGCGGTGGTCATGCCACGTGGTGTGGCTCGGCTACCTGCTTTCCCGTTTCGGTCATGAACGCCGCCGTGCTCGAGCATGCGGTGGAAGGTGAGAGGCGCTTCGAGTTCTGGTAGCTCCGAGTCGATCCAAGCCACGCTCTCAGACTATCCCAGAGCGAACCTGGGCTGCCCTGGTCTCGCGTGCGAGAGGTGTGAGGCACTCAGGTTCCGCGTGAGTTTTCCGAACGTGTCTCCCATCAGTCAGTCGTGAGAGCACTCATCATGTCGCGAATCCCGAAATGCGTGTTGGCTTGCCCCTGACCAACCAGCAGGTCAGTCGGGTTGATCGGGATGCTCGGGCCGTGTCTCGCACTTCGAAAATGCGCCTCTGCCGCTGGCAAGGTTTTTGTTGTTTGCATGCACCCCTGCCCCTTGCCTCAAATACGGCGCTTCCGCTCTCTCCTCTCCCTCCCCTCGCTCCCTGCTAGACACAAGCAGCAAAGTATGCGCACACTACTCGCAACCTTCCTCGTGGCCGTGCTCGCGGTCGCGGCGGCGCACGCGCAGCGCGTCGAGTACCTCGTCAACGACTTTTCCAAGGCCGACCGCACGACCAACAACCTCGGCTACTCGTGCTTCGGCACGGACGTCACGCTGGGCAACGGCGGCGTCACGCTCGGCGTACGTTTTCAGCGTCGCGCGCGTCGCGCATGGGAATCCAGGAGTCGCTCGCTGACCGTCCCCCTCGCTCGCCCTGCATGTAGCCGAGCGGCAAGTGGACCGAGCTGGTGGCCGCGGACGGCACCTGCGCGAACGCAAACATGATCTACTTCAACTACGTGGCGCCGAGCCTGACGGCGGAGCTGACGGTCGAGATCCAGGTGCACGATGCCACGTCGTGCTCGGGGACCACGACACCGTCGGCGTTCACGTCGTTCACGGCGGCCACGGGGCTGTCGGGCGATATCGGGTTCTCGACGTACATTTTCCTACGCAAGGACTTCAGCCGTGTCGACGGGACCCGTACCTACGCCTTCTCGTGGACCGGCACACCCGGGTTCAAGATCAGTAATATCCGTATGGTCGCGTCGACGCCGCCTAAGCCGCCGACTACGACTACCACGACGACGACCACCACCACCACGACTACCACGACCACCTCGACTACCACCACGACCACCACCACGCCGCCCGCGCCGACGCCCACGCGCTGCGTGATCCAGTCGACGGCGCAGCAGTGCTCGGCGCTGCAGGTGTGTCCCGGCGGGCAGTGCTGCTCGCAGTACGGCTGGTGCGGCACCACCAAGGCGCACTGCGGCACCGGTACGCTGTCCACTCTCCCTTCTTTCGTCGCGGCTCGATCATTAACCCTCGCCCTCTCCCCCTCGCGCTCCCCTCGCGTAGGCTGCCAGAGCCAGTGCAACAAGCTCGCGATCCCGAACCTGACGACCTGCGGCAGCACTTCTGGCGGCGGCTCGGTCCCCGAGTCCCGCTGCGTCCTGGCCGCGGGCGGGTCACAGTGCTCGGCGACTCGCCTGTGCCCGGGCGGCGCGTGCTGCAGCCAGTTCGGGTGGTGCGGGACGTCGGCCGCGTACTGCGGCACCGGGTGCCAGAGCCAGTGCGATAAGAAGGCGGTTGCGGGGTTGCCCAAGTGCGCGTAGAACGCGGGTTGAAGGATGCGAGCGGGTTTCTAGCACGCAATACACCTGCTTCGCTTGATCCATGTGCCCTCACTCGTGCCCCTTTTGAGCGACACGTTCCCGCCTGAACGATACGCACACACGTCAGCGAGGCGAGCGGGAGACGCGGTGGTCACCACACGTGGCGGCTTGGTCATCCCGTGCCTCGGCGGTGCGCGGCGCGGCGAGTTGACGAACGTCAACGCACTCACCCCCCCCCCCCTCTCTCTCCCTCCCATCAACAATCAACAAACTGCACTCACTCACCATGTATCGTCACTTAATGCAACCTTCCCTGCTACGGCTCGCCGTCGCGGGCTCGACCACCACCGCCCGCCTGGCGCGCGCCCCGCTCGCTGCCGCCCCGCCCGCCGCCGCCACGGTCCCGTTCGCGCGGTCTATGTCGAGTCTGCGCAAGTCGTCGGTGCGCCGCGGCCGCGTCGTGGCTCCCCGCCGTCCCGTCGCCCCTGCTGCTTCCCCCGAGCCCGTCCCCGAGGACCCGGTGCTCGCGCAGGCGCGCGCGGCGCTCGAGGAGTCCAAGCTGTGGAACCCGCTGGCGACGTACCCCGCCGCCACCGCTGCGGCCACCGCTGCGGCCACCGCTGCTGCGGGCGCGCAGGCCGCCATGGACTCGAGCAGCGCGCTGTCGGTCGTCCCCGTGGCCGAGAACTCGGTGCTGTCGTCGCTCGACCCGGCGGCGGAGCTGTTCCGCGGCTCGCAGCTCGCGGTCGTGCGTCAGATCGAGATGCTGAACGTGCTGGTCGGGTACGAGCAGGCGAACCAGTACGCGATCAAGAACGAGCTGGGCGTGGACGTCGGGTACATCGTGGAGGAAGACTCGCTCGCGAAATCCATCTTCCGCAACTTCCTGCACACGCACCGCGCGATGCGCGCGACGATCCTGAACGCGCGCGGCGAGATGCTCCTACAGGTGTACCGCCCGTTCAACTGGATCAACTCGACCATCACGATCACGACGCCCGACGGCCGCGAGATTGGGGCGGTCGAGCAGGAGTGGCACCTGTGGCGACGCCGGTACAACCTGTTCACGGGCGACGGGAAGCAGTTTGCCCGGATCGACGCGCCGCTGCTGTCGTGGAAGTTTGCTCTGGAAGATGAGGCGGGGAACGAGATGGCGCTCATCGACCGCAACTTCACGGGGCTCGGCCGCGAGCTGTTCACCGACTCGGGCCACTACGCGATCCACTTCACGGGCCGCCACGGCGACGACGTCGAGCCGCTGTACCTCGACGAGCGCGCCGTTGCCCTCGCTGCCGCTGTCACCGTAGACTTTGATTTCTTCTCAAGGGACCGCGGCGGCATCATGCCGGGCGGCGGCTTCGGTATCTTCTGGTTCCCGGGTGGCGGCGACTGGTCGTCCGACGACTGAGCGTATTGGGGCGTGCTGGAGCGTGTTGGTTGGAGCGGGGCGATGTGAAGCCATGAATACAACTATATTAGCACTCGACGTCGTACACGCGCACCCCGAAATCCTCGGACACCGACGCGAGCTGCAACCTCCCACCCCCGGGCACCTCGCGCCACGCGAGCCCATTCACCGCGTCCGTGTGCGCCATCTTCCCCTCGACCCGGCCGGCGGGGATCCACGCGGCCTCGGCGCCCGCGAGCGCGCGGAACACGTGCACCGCGCCGTTCTCGAGCCCGACAGCGAGCAGCGACCCGGCGAGCGCGTTCCCCGCGGGGACGGCCGCGACGGCGACGGCGTGCACCGGGTGGTCCATGGCGAGCGTGGCCGCGAGCGTGACCTGGTCGTCCCCCAAAACGGTCCACACCTTGACCGTCTTATCGCGCGACCCCGTCACAAAGTAAGCGTCGCCGGGGCCCCACGCCGCGTCCCACACGATGCGCGCGTGCGCCTTGTCGCGCGCGGCCGCGAGCGTCCACTCGCCGTTGTCGGGGGATTCGCGCCACAGCGCCCACGCGCGGTCGCGGCCCGCGGACAGCAGCCGCGTTCCGCACCCCGAAAATTTGAGCGTCGTGACCGTCAGCGCGTGGTACGCGAGCGCGGGCAGCTCCCGCCACCCGTCGGCGGCGTACATGCGGACGACGGCGTGGTCGGCGAGGGTCGCGCGGCACGCGGTCGCGACGACGCGGGCGTTGGACGCGACCGAGACGAGCTCGTACGCGTGCCCGTACAGCTTGTCGAGTTCGGGCCACAGCGTGTGCTGGAGGAGGTGCTCTTCGAGCGGCGGGGTGGTCGACGGGAGCGAGGTAAGAGAGGCCGAGGTCGCGGAGTAGCTCTGCCGCTCGAGGTAGTCGGGCGAGGTGCCGTTGACGGCGGTCGTGGTCTCGTCGTCGGCGGTCAGGGCGGGAGCGGCGGAGACGGCCTTGTTGGATAGCCCGAGCGCGGGGAGGTTCGCGGCCGCCGCGACAGCGCGCGCGGGGTCCCACGACCCCTCGGCGACGGCGCCGACGGCCGCGAGCGTCTCGACGAGCGACGACGGGACGCCGAACACGCGGACGATCTTCTCGTCGGCGCCCGAGACGAGCGTGAACTGGTCGACGAACGCGAGACACTGGAGGTCGTACCCGTGGATCTGCGGGCGCGCCCACTCGTGCCACTTCCCGTCCCCCTCACCCACAGGCCACGGCGCAAACACGCGTGTCGTCTGGTCAGCGCTCGTCGTCACGACGATTTGGGAGGAGGGATCCCACGTAACCCCGCGCACGGCCGCGTGGTGCCCGCCGACGGCGACGCGGGGCTCCCACCGGCGCGTTTCGCGGTCCTCTTCCCAGACGTGCACGCCGCCCGTGTACCCGTTGGCGGCGAGCGCGCGCGCGTCGGGCCGCCACCGCACGCAGTGCAGCGACAGGACCGACCCGCCGAGCTCGCCGACGCGCGCCTCGCTCGTCCACACGCCGTCGGCGAGGGACCACACGAGCACGGACTTGTCGGCGGACGCGGAGGCGAGGCGTAGCGGGCCGGGGGCGGTGGAGGGAGACCAGGCGACCGAGTAGACCCACTCGTCGTGGCCCAGCAGGACCGAGTCCAGGTACACGTGCAGCGGGCGCGGGGAGAGGGGGAACGGGATGGCGTGGGCTTTGGTCGAGAGCTGGCCTCTACATTCGGTGAAAGTGAGTGGTGGTTCGGCCGCGCTGAGCGAACAAAGCGTACTCTTGCAGCGACGCGAGCATGGCGGCAAACTGGGCGTCCTCGTCGCCGTCCCCCGCCGAAGTCGGCGCGATCGCCTCGCCGAGGTGCGCGTCGGAGAAGGTAAACCGCCAGACGCGGATAAACCGATCCTGCGAGCCCGACGCGAGGAGGACGTCGCCGGCGTGGAGCCCCGTTGCGTCCGGGCTTGCAGCGTGCGCCTCGGTGACGGTCACTAAGTCGAGCGAGCTGACCCAGTTATCGTGCCCAGGCAGCGCGAGCGCGTGCGCAAACTCGCCCGCGCCGCCGTCGAGCAGGTAGACGTGCAGCATCGAGTCGGCGGTCCCGACAGCGAGCACCAGGGTTTCGGCCCCGCCCAACGCCGCGGGCGCGCGGACGCACGTCAGCGCGAGCGCCACGGCGTACCGGCGGTGGTGCCACTCCTGCGCGACGGCGAACGGGGTTTCCCCAAAGCTGTGCCACACCTTGACGTTGCCCTGGACGTCGCCCGACACGATCCACCGTCGGCCGTTCTCGGCGGACTCGAGCGCGGCGAGCGCGTAGATCCCCGCGTTGTGGCCCGTGAGAACCGCGGCACACTCGCCCGACGCGCGGTCCCACACGCGCACCGTCGTGTCGCGCGCGCCCGTCACGAGCCAGCGGTCGCCGAGCGCGACGAGCGCGCGGATCGCGTCCGTGTGGCCGACGAGCGGCGACGTCGGGCACACGGCGAGCGCGGACTTGGGGTTGTGGGAGGTGGAGGGCGGGCACACGAGGACTTGCCGGTTCGACACGTAGGCGTAGGCGCCGTCGGCCGACCACACGGCGCCCTGCGGCTGCCGCGACCCGCCCGCCGACAGCAGGCGCGGCGTTACGTGGACCGCGAGCGGGCTGCCGTCCAGCGAGCCCGACGGGGTCGGCTTGGGTGGTTGCTGTTGTTTGCGTGGTGGCATCGCTTCGTCTATCGTTACGTCGTCGTCGTCGTCGTCGTCGTCGTCGTCGTCGTCGCCGTGCCGTTGCGCGAAGTGATCGGCGCGAGACACGCTCCGCTCCCCAGAAACGCAAAACCTCGCTCGCGTGACCTGGTTTTCGCGCCCATTTAGCATCGGGGTGGGATCACCTGACGAGATCGCGAGCGCTGTTGATCGGGTCGGCAGGTCGCCCGCGCCGCCGCCTCGCCGCCATCTTCGCCGTCGAGCCCTCGGCCACCCCGACTTGCGCCAGGACTCGATCCACCACGTACGCGCACCCACGACTTGCTGCACCCGCCCGCCCGACCCTCGCCATGGAGCGCGATCGCCGGCGCGTTATGGAATTCGCTCTCGCTGTGGCGGTGGCGGGGTGGTGCACCTCGCGTCGGTCAGTCGAGGTGACCGGCCGATGCTAAGCGAGCGATGCACCGCTTCCGCCATCGCCTGCCTCCCCCTACCCCCCCTTCGGCTATTTGAAGGGCCTCCCCCCGCTCCTCGCTGCACCCCCTTGACGAACCCATATACCACCACCACCCCTCGTGCCCATCGCACCGATCCGTCAACTCATCCCACACCACACCATCACTCTCTACTTTGCGCACATCTACCAGCAACCATGTCTAGCCTCAGTGCCCTGACTCGGACGGCCCGAGTGCCGGCGCTTGTGCGCCAGCAGGGTACGCCTTGTCCCCTCACGTCGCGGCACGCAACATCGCGCTCACACACCCTCCCCCTTACACTCGTCCAGCCCGCCGCACGCTCGCGACCGTCTCGGACGCCCCGCGCAAGCATGGCGGCCTCAAGGACCAGGACCGCATCTTCACCAACCTGTACGGGTTCCACGATTTCGGTCTCGCGGGCGCTCAGCGCCGCGGCGACTGGTACAAGACCAAGGAGATCATCCTCAAGGGGTCCGACTGGATCATCAACGAGATGAAGGCGTCGGGCCTGCGCGGCCGCGGCGGCGCCGGGTTCCCGACGGGGCTCAAGTGGTCGTTCATGAACAAGCCGGGCGCCGACCCGCGGCCCAAGTACCTGGTCGTCAACGCCGACGAGGGCGAGCCGGGCACCTGCAAGGACCGCGAGATCATGCGCAACGACCCGCACAAGCTCGTCGAGGGGTGCCTCGTCGCCGGCCGCGCCATGGGCGCGCGCGCCGCCTACATCTACATCCGCGGCGAGTTCTACAACGAGGCGTCCAACCTGCAGACCGCCATCAACGAGGCGTACAAGGCCGGGCTCATCGGCAAGAACGCGTGCGGGTCCGGCTACGACTTTGACGTGTACATCCACCGCGGCGCCGGCGCCTACATCTGCGGCGAGGAGACGGCCCTCATCGAGTCCATCGAGGGCAAGCAGGGCAAGCCCCGCCTCAAGCCCCCGTTCCCCGCCGACGTCGGCCTGTTCGGCTGCCCGACCACCGTGTCCAACGTCGAGACCGTCGCCGTCGCCCCCACCATCCTGCGCCGCGGCGGTAGCTGGTTCGCGGGGTTCGGCCGCGAGCGCAACCAGGGCACCAAGCTCTTCTGCATCTCGGGCCACGTCAACAAGCCGTGCACGGTCGAGGAGGAGATGTCGATCCCGCTGCGCGAGCTCATCGAGAAGCACTGCGGCGGCGTGCGCGGCGGGTGGGACAACCTGCTCGGCATCATTCCCGGCGGGTCGTCGGTGCCCGTCCTCCCCAAGGACATCTGCGACGACGTGCTCATGGACTTTGACGCCCTCAAGGACGTGCAGTCCGGGCTCGGCACCGCCGCCGTCATCGTCATGGACAAGTCGACCGATATCGTCGCGGCCATCGCCCGCCTCTCGGCCTTCTACAAGCACGAGTCGTGCGGCCAGTGCACGCCCTGCCGCGAGGGCACCACCTGGCTCAAGCACATGATGGACCGGTTCAACGTCGGCCAGGCCAAGAACGCCGAGATCGACCAGATCTGGGAGCTGTCCAAGCAGATCGAGGGACACACCATCTGCGCCCTCGGCGATGCCGCCGCGTGGCCCGTCCAGGGACTCATCCGCCACTTCCGCCCCGAGCTCGAGAAGAAGATCGCCGAGTTCCACGCCCAGCAGAAGGCCGCCGGGCATCCCGCCGCGCATCAGCTCTAAGCTGTTGGTGGGTGTCGTGTGTCGCTCGGAACGGGAAACCCTTGTCGTTTGTCTTTCCCTCGCTCGCTCTCCCTCTCGCTCGCTTGATTCACCTTACCTTACCTCACCTCTCGCTCTACCCCACGAACGTAAATACAGTTGTTGACCCTGACACATATAAACGGTGCGCGATACGAGAGTGGGGTCGCGAGGCGATGCGTCGGTCCGCGAAGCGAAGGGAGTGCGCGCGCTGCGGCCGAGAGTTCGCTCGCTAAGAACCTTGGCGAAGCGGTGCGCGCGAATGCTGTGACAGAGACGAACGGCCGCTCGCCGAGTCGTCGCAGCTGAGCAACGGCAAGAACAGTCGCGATCATGCGCTTGGCAGAGTCGCGAGCGAGCAGGTCGATGGCCACGCTCATGCTCTACCACCAGGAGGACCTCCTGCATCTCTACCTCGCCGCGCCTGAGCGCGACTTTCTCGCCGCCCGCGTGTATCTGTTGCGCGACGTGGCCGCGGCACCCTTCTCCCACGATGCGCATCGCGATCGCGAGCAACGTCGTCGCGAACTGGCAGTTCGACCTCAAAGCGTTCAGGCTCGCGTGAATTCGATTCACCTTGAGTTCGAGCTACGCGTGCGTTTCGCGATGCAGATATGCGACAACGGCATGGCCATGAAATCGGCCATCAAGTGGCTCCTCGGCAATCAAGCGGCTCCGCGGCCAGCTGGCAGCCGGTCTGCGGCGACGTCAAAAACCCGGCTTGCAAGCTGTACCTCGGGCCGCCCAACTCCGCAGGCCAAATCAAGTAGCGCCATGGAGATTTCCAGTTGGTCTCGCACTTGGAGGCCATATTCGTACAACTGCTTGGCGGCCACGGCCACGGCCACGGCCACGCTGCGACTGCAGCCCCGATCCACCAGCGCGCCGCGGCCATAGACATGGTCAAGACGTCGCTCACCATGTTCGTCCCGCGCACGAACAAGAAGAAGTTGCTGCTGTTCGCGGATATCCTGCTCACGGATATCTCGAGCTCGTCCGCTTGAGCAGCTACAAGGCGCTGCACACGGGCTGTGGCTTGTGTGCAAGGCGCGGACCAAGATCGCGCACGAGCGGGGCGCCCACGCGATCCCTCTCGCGCTGCGCCACAGGTCGCCCATGTCCCACGTCGTGCACACGGGCGAAGAGCACAACGGGTATGTTCTCGCCCACGTACTTGTGCTGTATAACGCTTTCGCCGCAGCTTGCGCCCTCAAGGGATACGGGGAAAGCGCCAAACTTGAAGCAAACTCATGTTGCCCCTTGGTCGCGTTTTGAAAGCCTGTAACAACTCAGAACTTAAAATGGATCTACACGCGTCCAAATGCGGGGAATCCAGACGAGGAAGCGAGGGGCGGTGAGTCGGCCAGATGCGAGGCGCGAGCGCGGGACGGAGACGCGACGCGCCAGGTCACATGACGGAGGTTCCCGCGCGAGAGAGCGGGTGAGCTCAGAGTCGGGTCGCCTCGCCACGCCCACGCTCTCCTCGTCACCTTTGCATGCAACCATGAGAAAGCCCGCAACTGGCGGCAATGGATCGTTTCGAACAACCTCTGCTATTATCGTTGACCAACTGGGCCCAGGCGCGTCGATGCTGACGTGTCGCACGCCGTACCGCGGGAACCGGCTCGGGCGTTACCGGCCGTACCGCAAACATTTCCCGCGCGACTTGTTCCTCTACCACGACGCTTGCGCCCGGCCCGAGCTGCGTGCCCTCCTGTGCGGCTGCGGCGATCTAGCTGAGCTCGCGCGTACCGTGACCGAGGCCGCGGCCAAGGGCAGCACGGCGACGCTCTCGTTTGTGCTCAACGACTGGCAGCCCGAGATCCTTGCGCGGAACTTGCTCATCTTGCAGGCGATTTCTTTCTGTTCAGAGGGCGGGATGTCCTTGGAGATGCTTATTCCCTTGATCGGCCCTCTTTGGTACTCTCACGTGCTCGACACCGCGACCGGCAAGTTCTGGCAAACCGTGGCTCAAGCTTGTATTACCAAGGATTGGACCAGCGCCCCGCCCGACTCGCCGCTCCGCGTGCTCGATGAGAACACGCAGCGTGAGCTTCGCCGCATCTGGCACGCGTGGCTCAAGTGCGACTGGACCGTCGAGAAACTCTCAAAGGAGCGGGAAGATTTTGTTGCGAAATCGTGCGTTGACAAAGACAACCCCAATGACCTCGGCCTCGACGCGGCCGAAAAGTGCTCATGCATGGCATCTGGGCTTGTGTTTTATGCCAACGCGCAGTACCGCGGCGTGCTCAAGGGCGCCGAGTCCGCGCGCATCACGTGCAATCTCGAGCGGCTTGGCATGGTCGGGGTGTCCACGCGACGCATTGAATCCAAGAGATCCGTGGTCAACTGGACCATGCTCTTCGTTGGCATGGACGGCGAGCTGTATTACGCGCTCGAGCAGAACACGCTTGCAACGGACGTGTTTGACTTGTTCCTCGGCCGCGGGTCGCCCGAATCGGTCGCGCTTGCTGAAATTGGCGAATGGGCCACAGCTCTCTACGACGCTATGAAGGAGTCGCGCCTCTGTGCTGCTTTTGTAGTCGGCCACGCTGTCCAAGTCATGGAGGACCTCGCCGCCGATTCAGCAATGCGTTTCGACGTCGTTGACACGAACAACCTCATGGATTCGTGCGGCCTGCTCAGCATTCTCATCCACGGCTCTGCTCTTTTACGTCACAACGGCGAGTGCAGCGAGCGTGCCCGCTTGCTCGTGTACACTAAAACTCTTGTTGATGATGACACGCCCGACCAGGATGCTTTCATGCTAAGCACGGCGGGGCTTCCGCTGAATACGCTGCCTGCCTTCTTTGGAGTTACGCTTGATGAGAATCCAACTGCCGACGACCCCGCATCTTGGTACCAGCATTTTGCGTGGAGCCGCGACCACTTTGAAGGGCACCCGTTGCGCTTCCTCACTTTTAGCAAGCTGCCGCATCCCACGGTGCCATCGGTGATGGTGGATTCGGAGTATCTCAACGTTGCGCTCATGAATTGCATTGGGACCATCGCGCAGCCGCTTCTACGATGCAACGGTAGGACTCAAACGTTTTCTTTCTGCATTATCCATGTGGTCTCGGGGCACTCATCGCGCGCAAACCGCTAGAGCCAAACTACACTACCCGCGGCTTCGTGTTCAAGCTACTCGCCAACGCTTTCGCGGCCGGCCGGATCGTGCGCGAGGGATCGCGGCCGTACCCCTTGGCGCCGTGGTCTGGCTGCAACGAGGAGGACGTGTTTGCGCTCATGTCGCTGTCCGGGTGCACCGACGCGGACAGGGTCGCGCTTGCTTCGTTCAGTCGCCAGTACGGTTTTGCTGCCGCGAAAAACTCAACGGATTTATTCTGCCTCGAGCTCGAGATCCCCGCCGACGACTCGACCTCGCTCAGCCCTCAGCCGCTGGCTCTCGAAATTATCCGGCCCCCGAACGAAGTCTTCCGGTTCGAGAGCCTCCGCGTCAAACCCGTGTACGGCACGCCGCCGCGCATTCGCGTCTCGACCAACCTGGCGCTCGAGAGCTTGGTCATTGGGGCACCGGCGGGCACCAAGATTGGTGTGTACCGCGAACCCCTCTCTGCCGATTTCAGCGCCGCGATCATACGCGAGCTGGTCGGCGGCAAGTTCTTCCCGCTGTCCGCGGCCACGGTCACGCGAATCCCGATCTGCGGTTCTTCGCCGTCGCTCAGCGCGCTGATCCAGTCGCGTCCAACACCGCCTTGGTCTGGCCCTTGTGACTCCCGCGCTTGGCCGCTTTCCGTTGAACAAGCGGTTGAAGAAGCGAAGCGGATTGCGCTGCACTTTGCCTTTGAACCCGGCGCGCCGACCAAGTTTACGCTCTTGCCACGGTACGAGGTCAAGCGCGACCAGGGGGCCGTGACGCTGCTTGTGGACGGCGTGCGCGTGACTGCGCGCGTGTCGAGCCCCGCTTACGTCGCCAAGGTGCAGATCAAGCGCAAACAGGGCCGCGTCACTCTCCTGCTCACCCGCATCATGAACGTCGCCACCAGATACGGTCTCTCGCCTTCGCTTCCGCGCATCGGTCGCCGCATCCTCGTTTCGCCTGACAGTCGCGTTTGGAGGCACTCAATCCGCGCGGCCCAGTGGGCGGCGACGGACTTTGTCAACAACCTGCACCCGTCGGTCGCGGGAATTACTTTCCGCACTGCGAACGTGATGCGGCTGCTCAGCGCGGCCAAGTCGACGGAGGCCACTGCGGCGGGCGTCGTCGAGTTCACGCGGCTGATCTTCGAGACTTTCGCCGCGGGTCATCGCGTCGTTGCACACTGCGGCCTGCTGAATCAACCCGTGCTTCTCATCTTTTTTGATCGGCCCGTCCTTGTTTCCTCTGCGGGACCCTCCACGCACCCGACGCCCGCACTCGAGTGCACCGTCAGCATGATTGATGACCCGCACGACCCGTCACCCGACGAGGACGAGACGAATCGGCGTGCCGAGATCCTGGCCAGGTGCCTGTGCGCGGTCGCGGGGCGGTTGTCCATGACTACGCTGCCGCGCGAGTCGACCGCGGCGTACATGGCGTTCCGCTTCCTCGCCCTGCCCGAACCCGTGCCTGAGCACGACGGACGGTTTGATGCTGACCTGTACAAAGTGCTGCGTCCGATCCTCAGGCGCGCCCTCATCATGCCCGCGTATCCGGCGTGCAGGAGCGAGGCGGACCTGATGGGGCCCGAGCTCGAGGAGTTTTTGGAGAGGGGTATCTGAAGTAGCTGTCGAACTTTCAAATGAATTGATTGAATTTTCTCTTTGCAGCTGTCGCCGGTGGGTCTTGGTCGGTTGCCCAGGGACCTTGGAACGGCCAGATTGAGGGGAATTCGCGAATAACGAGTTACGTTGGCTGAGGCTGATGGCCAAGGACCACGCAGCATCCGAGACACGGCACGGCGGCCAAGATCATGTTGTCTATGCGCCTCGTCTGGCCTCAGCTGGCTCAAGGCGAAAGTCCGCATTGGTCGTTGCAAGAGGTTGATGCTGCTTCGAACGAATTCATGCTGTATGAGAGGGAGAGCGACGCTGGCGAACTGAACCTGACGCGGAAATCACGCGCTGCGCCCGCCTCACCTGACGCTGCCTGACGGCTCCCCACTTTGAAACCCCTGAGCAAGAAGCACGCTTCCTCCTCGCCCTTGCACGCACGAAAATGAAGAAGAAGAAGCCCGCAACTGGCGGCAATGGAACACCTGCTACCACATCTGCTATTTTCATAGACAACCCGGACGCGCGGATCCCGACGCCGCTGACGTGTCGCGCGCTGTTCCGTGGGAGCCGCGTCCAGAAGTACCGCCCGTCCCGCCACCTCCCGCCGCGCGACTTTTTCCTCTACCACGATGTCTGCGCTCCGACTCAATGCGCAGTTTCTGGACTTGCACGGCGCTGCCGTGCATCACCAAGGACTGGGTCAACGCCCCGCCTGGCTCGCCGCTCCGCGTGATCGACGAGGACACGCAGCGCGAGCTTCGCCGTATCTGGCGCGCGTGGCTCACCTCCGACTGGTCCGTCGAAAAGCTTACAAAAGCACGGGACGAGCTCGCTGCCACAGCTATCACCATCGGCATGACCGCGACCAAGTACCGCGAGAGAATCACGGCCGATTTTATGGATGACCTCGACGCGCAGTACCGCGGCGTGCTCAAGGGCGCCGAGTCCGCGCGGATGGCGTGCAATGTCGAGCGGCTTGGTGCGGATCGAGGCTTCATGCAGCGTACCGAGTCAAAGCCGCCCGTCGTCAACTGGACCATGCTGCTTATTGGAGTTGACGACAAGCCGTACTACGCAATCCACCCCCGTGCGCTTCCGACTGACGCCTTCGACCTGTTTCTCGACCGCGGCTCCCCCGAGTCGGCCATGCTGGCTGAAATCGGCGATTGGGTCGTGGCGCTCCGCGACGCCATGGATGCATCGCGCCTTTGTGTTACTTTTGCTCTCGGCCACGCTGTTCAAGTCATGGAAACTCTCGCCGCCGATCCAGCAATGCGCTTCGACGTCGTGGACACGAACAATCTCATGGACTCGTGCGGCCTGCTCAGCATTCTTATCCACGGATCGGCACTGCTTCGCCACAACGACGAGTATTGCGAACGCGCCCGCTTGCTTGCGTACTCGACCAACGTCAACCTCGATACGCCCGCCGACCACGACGGCTTTCTTCTTCGCATGGTCGGGCTCCCGCTCGATGCTTTTCCGGCGTTCTTTGGCTTGACTCTTGACGAGAAGCCGAGCGCTGATGATCCTGCCACTTGGTACCAGCACTTTGCGTGGAGCCGTGACCACTTCGACAGGTGCGCGTTGCGGTATCTGACGTTCAGCAAGCTCCCGCATCCCACGGTCGCGACTACGCTTGAGGCCTCAACTTTTCTCAACCGCTCGTTAGAGCAGTGCATCAAGGGCGTGGCGCAGCGGACGTTGCTGCACAATGGTACGCACGCCCGGACTCATCGTTGGGTCGCATCGAGTCTCACCACACGCGCGCGTGCGAGTTCTAGGGCCCAACTACACGACGCGCAGCTTTTTCATCAAGCTCTTTGCCTTTGCTTTTGCGGCCGGCCGCTTGGTCTACCTGGGAACGGATCCGTACACGACGCCCTACTGGTCCGACTGCATGAAGACGCTCTTCATCCACATGTCAACCTACGGGGAGGATGATGCGACTACTATTCCATTCTCGGCTCCCTTTCAACGGTACGGCTTCGCGGATTTGCAGAAACCTGGGTCCTTCGTCACGCATTGCCTCGAGCTGGTTCTCCCTCTTGCCGATGACAACGAGTCGGCCTTGCTCTGCGGCTCGCCACTGGTTCTTGAAATTATCCGGCCCAACGGCGAGTCGTTCCGATTCGAGGACTTTCACGTCGAGCTCGTCTACGGCACCCCGCCGCGCATGCGCTTGGTAGCCAACTTGGCGCTCCCGACCATGTTCCACAACGTGCCGGCGGGGACCACGGTCGGCGTCTTCTGCGAGCCGTTCCCGTCTTCGTTCAACCCCGCTCCGCAGCGCACGCTCATCGGCGGCAAACTCTTTCCGCTCTCATCCGTCACGGTGACGCGGATCCCGCTCACCGCTCCCTCGCCCGCGTTGCGCGGGCTCATGCGGTCGCGCCCGACGCTTCCTCGGTTTGGCCCGCGCGACCTCCCGACGTGGCCGCTTCCCGCGGAGCAGGTGCTCGAGGAACCGGACCTGACCGCGCTCACTTTCAAGTTTGGCGAGGGTGCGCCGACCAAGTTTACGCTTCCGCCGCAACCCGAAATCGCGCAAAGCCAGGGCGTCGCGACGTTGATTGTCGACGGCGTGCGGCAAACCACGCGCCTTACGTGCCCCGTACGTGTCACCAAGGTGCAGGTTGCGCGCAAGACCGGCCGCGTCACGCTCCTCCTGAAGCGTAGCTTGAACGCTGACCGCGACATTTTGCTCTTCCCCTCGCTCCCGCGCATCGGCCGCCGCTACCCTGCCTCGCCCGAACATCGCCTCTGGCAGCACTCGATTCGCGCAGCCATGTGCGCGGCGACGGATTCGGTCAACACGCTGTATCCGCCGGTCGAGGGCATCATTCTTCGCTCTGCGAACGTGATGCAGCTGCTCAGCGCGGCCGAATCGTCAAAGATCATCGCGGCGAGTGTTGTTGAGCTCACGCGGCTCGTCTTTGAGGCGTTTGCTTCGGGCCACCACGGCGTCGTCCATTACAGGAAGCCAGACGAACCGATGCTTCTTGTCTTCTTTGATCGGCCTGTTCTCGTTCCCTCAGCGGGTCCCAACTCCATTGCTACGCCCGCGCTCGAGTGCAAAGCTGGCGCGATCTTCGATCCGCACGACGTGTCATGCGACCAGGACAAGGCGACGCGCCGCGTGACTGTTTTCGCCAAGTGCATGCGCGCGGTTGCAGGGCGGCTCAATATGCTCACACTGCCGTCCGAATCAACAACTGCCGCTTGCGCGTCACTTGGCTTGCTACCTGATCTCTCGAACTCAATGCCCGCGGCTGACGCACGGTTCGATGCCAAACTGTACGAGGAGCTTCGCCCGAACCTCAAGCGCGTGCTGATCATGCCCGCGTACCCGACGTGCAGGAGCGAGGCGGACGAGCTGGGGCCGAAGCTCGCTGCGTTCATGAAGAAGGGCATCTGATTCTTCCTTCCGTGTTCATCGAAACATAAATCATTGCTGGTTGTGTAGAGAAAGTGGGCGCCGGTCGCGAATGGATTTCTGCGCGCTGAATCGACTCTCCAAGGATCCCACTTCGTGCCGCTCGTGCTGTGTTATCACCTTCGCCGGAGCTTGGTCTCCGTGGAGCACTTGAGGTTGAGGCATGGTGCTGGCGCGGCGGGCAGCCGGCAAGTCGCCGAGCGCGCCTTGATCGCGTTGCGCCACACATCATGTGATCACGGGCGGCTGGCGGACCGAAGTCTTGGAAGCGCCGAGCCGGTTCTCACGCTCCCCCACTCGCAACCATGGATCCGTCGAATAAGAAATCTAATGCAGCCCTAACTGAGAGCAAATTGCTGGCATACTACGAAACATCCATTCTTCTACCTGCGGGAGCATCGGCAGAGAAGCTCGCGAAACCCCCGCATGCTCATCATGGATTGGGCCGACGCGCCGCTGCCGTTCACCTTGACTTGCCGCACGCCTTACCGCGGGCATCGCGTGGAGAGCTTTCGTCGTTTCGGCATCTTCCGCCGCGCAATCTCTTCCTCTACCATGACTCGAGCACGCGACCCGAGCTCACAGCGCCTCTCTGCGGCTGTGATGATTTGGCCGAGGTCGCTCGTACCATGTACGAGGCCGCGGCCAAGGATGCAAAGGCCAAGATGTACTTTGTGCTGAACGACTGGCAGCGCGAGGTTCTTGCTTGGTATATGCTGATCCTTCACGCCATCGCCACCATCTCGCCAATCGAGCTCGATACAAATGCCCTTAATCGCTAAATCAGTCGGCTCTGGTACTCCCCCGTGCTCGAGCCCAAGGTTCGTGAATGTTGGAACGGCCAGCTGCGCGTGTGTATCGACAAGGATTGGAGTACACTTCCTGCCCCCTCCCAGCTCGCCTTTCTCAACATCGGGACTCAGCAAGAGCTCCAGCGCTGCTGGCGTGCTTGGCTCGACGTTGACTGCTCTGTCGAGTCGATGCTTAGCAAGCGCGGCCGATTGAGCTGTCAGTACTAAGCGTGCACCAGTGAACTAGTGGAATACTCAAGCAGGCAAGCACCTTCGGGGGTGCTAAAGTGCGAGAGACTCTTCGCGGCGAGCCGGATGGATACGGTTCGGTCAAGGTTCGAGGCGTACCCTACCAAGGGAACCATGTGAGGAGGACAAGGGCACTCAAGAAAACGTTCAAGATTGTCTTCAAGGAATTTGCGGGTCCGTGTTCACGGGTTGGTTCATATTCATTTGCACGAGAAACGCGCCGCTAATACACGTGAGTGGCGCAACGCGTCGAAGGCGGGTACCAAACGCAGTCAAGTCGCCTGGCTCATGTCACCGTCCTCCGCGCTTGGAGAGTAGTGCTCGGGGCTCAGCATGCCCGAAACGCGCTCCAGTTCCCGGAGCTGCGCTGCTGGATACCCCGGCTTGTTCGCAATTTTGCGTACGCTGGCTTCATCAAGCACGCCGCGCAATGCCCCGCTCGGGATCAAACTTGTAAATGCTGGCGAAACTGGTGAGAAGACGAGTAATATACTCGACAGCAGGGTCGGGCGCTTTTCCAGCAGTGCGCCCACGATGAAGCGCGACGTGCCGCCCGTAGCACAGCACTCGTTAGCGGCTTCGTGGTCCAGCGCCAGTGCGTGCTCTTTTTTGACTGACTTCAACAAGCTCACAAGAGCGCTGGCCTTGAAGCAGAGCGGGGCGTTGAGGGAAAGTAGCGACGCGAAGGCGCTGCGCCAAGCGCTCTGGTATGAATGCGGGCAAGCGGTGCAGAGCTCCAAGGAAGAATCCGGGTTTGCGAGGGCGGAGCTGGCGTGGGAGGAAAAGTGGGACGCAAGCATTGCGCAGTGTATTGGAACCGTCGCACCCGATTCGCGTATCATGTCGAGGGCGCGATCCTTGGTCTCCACATTTCCCAGAATCACGGTGGCATACTGGGAGATAGCGCGTGAGACATCCGGTGTAGGAGTGTCAGTTGTGTCCAGTTTGATCGTGAGCAGGCCCGTTGCAACAGCGAGCACGTCAAGCGGGTCAGCCGTCCGCGCTTCCGACTTGAGAAGCGCGAGAAGTGACGCAAAGCGTTTGATTGGACCATGATCCCTGTCTTCACTGGATGTGTCGACGGCAAAGCGTTCAAGCGGATCTGCCACACCTGAAGTGCGGGCCAAGTGGATAAGGCCGTCAAGGACGGACGAGCAGGACTGGGTTGCTCTGCAGGCAAGAGAAAATGCTACAAGCGACGCGGGTGAGTCCACAGCGATGACCTCCGCCAAGTGTGAAGAAAAAACCTAACCTTTGACGAGTACATCGTCCCACGTGTTTTCGGTCGGAAGAAGTAAACCTCGGATTTTCTCAATTACTTCAGGATTTCGATCCTTCAGGCCAGCGATAGCCATACGCGCGAAATACTCATTCTCAAGGATCTCGAATGGAAGCAGTGAGAGGACGTCGTCAAGGCAGTAGAATCCGGAGTTGGCGTAATGGCGAGACAAGTGGCAAGAAAACTCGGATCGGCCAAGGCTATTCAGGTCCGCCTCAACCGGATCTCGCGATCGCGACAAGAGCAGAGCAAAGGCGGAAGGGCTCACGACGGCAACTTGCTTAAGTGCCGTGGTGGTACCCATGTCGACATTCGTCCAACCCTGCGTAAAAAGCCAGCTGATGACAGTGGCAACGTTTTCGCACGTCGGGTGAGATTCCGCAATGTTCCAAAATACCCAGTCAGCCATGTCGGGCGAAAACAGCGTTACAACGAGCTTGCGCGGATCGACGCCGTATTGTGGAGATAGGAGCAGCCAAAGCGTGTCGGGCTCCCAGTACTTGACGGCGAAGCAGGCAAGAACGTCCACGAACCTGGGCAAATTGTCAAGCTCCGAGTACTCGTTGATGGGAAGCCCAAGCCTTAGTAGCGCGTCGGCCCAATCCAACCAGGACAAAGTCAGCGTGAGCAGTTGCGGCCATCCGGACTGAATCCCTGCGAGAACGTCGGTAACAAGCAGGGTGTGACCCGCCTGGACCGCACGAACGGCAACGATGATGTGGACAGCCAATGGGTGCCGGTAGAGCTTGCCTACGGAGGTATCCTGAGCCTTGGCAGTAAGCTCGCCAAGATCGAGGTTCATGTCCTGGATCGGCCGTGCTCCAGCGCACACGACGAGGGCGCGCATCAACGACTCGGAGCGAGCGCGGTAAGCGGCAAGCGTGATTGATTGGGTCTTGCGATCCGACTTTGAAGGCTTCGCCCGTGTCCAATGGACCGCAGTAATTGCGGACTCCCACGCGTTCGAACATGAAGCTGCAGCGCTCGAACATGAAGCTGAATCGATACGGGAGACTTCGCCAAGGGTCCAAGGCGCGAGAACGTGGAAATCGCAAGCCAAAGCGTAAATAGCGCGTGACGCTGGTACGAGAGCGAGGCGAGGCTGCGCGAGCTGCACCACCATAATCGCAAGTTCGGTCGGGAGATCGCCAAAGCACAACAGCAGCGACTTTTCCGACGGTTGCTTGTCCCGTTGCATGAAGTGTTTCATTGTTAACTGCATGGGTCACGATTTGTGGGGGTGAGCGAAGCGAACGCGCGGTTGCTCGGATGGGAAAGCGCGTTCCGGTGCGCTCGGGACCGTCACATGATATCGCAACGCGTCTCCGGGAGGAGACACTCGCGAGGCATCACGCCCGTCCGGTGGCAACGCCGGAGCCAGGGCACTTCGGACACGGGAGTGCAGGTCGAAAGAGTCTGAAGGCGGACTTGGGCCGCGGCAGAGCAACAGCAGCTCGGTGACTTCGAGGAGCTCGGAGCGAGTGCCTCAAGGCCACGCAGGGACGATCTTCAGGCGGGCGGGCGATTGGGGGCTGTTCAGGGACGCCCAATCGCGTCGCTTGCGTTCGACGCGCCCGCAGTCTGATCTGAAACGCACCGCGGTTTCGTGGCGCCCTCGATTTCCGAGGGTTTCAAGGACCCACGTGGGAGGTTTCGGACCGCGAAACTCTAAACGAGCGCGCGAAACTCGGTGCAACTCGTCCTCCGCAGGTCGGGTGGCAGCCAAGGCCACAGAGTTGCCGACCGACCGTTGTCGCTCTCCCCCTTCCTTGCTCGCACACCACTCGCATACCTAGATCGCACGATGCGGCAGCACCTGGTTGCCCTCCTGGCCGTCCTCGGCCTCGCCACGACCGGTGCGCTCGCGCAGTCGACCCAGTGCGTGCTCGCCTCGTCGACGCAGCAGTGCTCGGCGCTCAACGTGTGCCCTGGCGGCCAGTGCTGCTCGCAGTACGGCTGGTGCGGCACCACGACGGCGCACTGCGCCACCGGTACGATCGCGTCGTCGCAACGTAGTGCGCTCGATCAACTGACGACGATCCCGTCGTCGTTCGTCCCTTCGTAGGCTGCTTGAGCCAGTGCGACAGAGTCGCCATCCCGAACCTCGCCACCTGCTCCGTCACCCCGACCACTGTGCCCGTTCCCGCCGGCAGCTGTGTCCTGCCCGCCGGCTCGACGCAGTGCTCGGCGACGCGCCTGTGCCCGGGCGGCCAGTGCTGCAGCCCGTACGGCTGGTGCGGGACCACGGTCGACCACTGCGGGACCGGCTGCCTCGGCCAGTGCGACAAGAAGGCCGTGACGGGTCTCCCGACCTGCGGCGCGGCGTCGTCGTCCTCGGCTTCGTCTTCGACTGCGCCCGCTACTACCTCGACCTCGACCCGCTCCGCGACGGTCTCTTCCACCGTTTCGGCCACGACTACGACTATTGTCTCGACTACGACCACCACCACCACGACCGCCGCGCCCACGAGCACCTTCACGCTCGGCAGCCGCTGCATCATGCCCGTCGGGAGCAAGCAGTGCTCGGCGCTCCAGCTGTGCCCGTCGGGCCAGTGCTGCAGTCTGGCCGGGTGGTGCGGCACGACGGCCGACTACTGCGGCAACGGGTGCCAGGGCCAGTGCGACAAGAAGGCGGTCGCCGGCCTCCCGAAGTGCGGCTCGACGACCGTCACGCCCATCACGCTGCCGCCGACCAAGACCGTGACGCCGGCCGCGGGCGTGTGCCTGCTCCCGACCAACGCCGTGCCGTGCTCCGAGACGCAGGCGTGCCCCGGCGGCGTGTGCTGCGGGCCCAACAACCGGTGCTCGTCGGGCGTCGCCAACTGCGCCAAGGCGCTCGGGTGCAAGTCGCAGTGCGACGGCGAGGTGTTTGTCGGCTTGCCCGGGTGCGGGCTCACCACCGTCGACGGCGTCGCGCTCGCGTACCTGCCGACGCCCGTCGCGGACCCGCGCACCTTCACCCCCGCGACCGACCTGCCCGCGCCCAACTTCGAGCTCGGGCCCAACGGTGAGCTCAACAGCTGCGGGTGGCCGGGAATGCTCGCTATCACGTACGACGACGGGCCGGGTGTGGGGACCGCGCGGATCCTCGACGCGTTCCTCGCGGCGGGCGCCAAGACGACCTTCTACTGGCTCGGCAAGAACGTGGCCGCGCAGCCGGCTCTTGCGCAGCGCGCAGTCGCAGAGGGCCATCAGGTAGCCCATCACACCTATGACCACTTCGACATTTCAACCCTCACGCTGCTGCAGGTCCGGGACCAGATGTCGCGCACCGAGGCGGCGATTCAGGCGGCGATCGGGCTCACGCCGCGCTTCTTCCGCCCGCCGTACGGGATCATCACGGCGGCCAGCTACCAGCTGATCGCGGGCGAGCTCGGGTACACGGTGTCGGTGTGGAACTCGGACACGAGCGACTGGGAGGCGTCGGCGACCGTCGAGGGCATCGAGCAGTACTACCGCTCGTGGGTCCGCAACCCGAGCCAGCGCAGCTGGGTGCTCCTCGCCCACGACATCCAGGACCACACGGGAGCCGTGGCGCCGAGCGCGATCCGCATCTCGCGGGAGAACGGGTTCAAGCTCGTCCGAATGGCCGAGTGTTTGAACAAGCGGCCGTACGCTGTGTAGATCGAGTCGGATCGTTTTGTTCAGTTTAGTCAATGTAGCAGTGTTTGCGTACTCGCGCTCGCTTGAGTGACATCCTCTGAACACTCGGTGGACGCGGTGCGCCACGGCATGAGTGCTGAGCGAAGTGGCAGGTGAGTCAGCAGAGCGCGCGGATCGTCAACGCTGCAGGTCGCCGCGCGTTTCGTCTGCTCTCCCCGAACCACACACCATGAAGGCAAGACCGCGACCGAAAAAGCCCGCAACTGGCGGCAATGCATCATCCACCTCTAGTTCTGCTATTATGAACGAGCCGCCCGCGCCGTCGGCGCCGTTGATGCTGACGTGCCGCACGCCGTACCGTGGGAACCGCGTCGACACGTACCGCCCGTTCCGCCGCCTGCCGCCGCGCGACCTGTTTCTTTACCACGACTCGTGCACGCGGCTTGTCTTGAAGGCGCTCGTGTGCGGCTGCGGCGACTTGGCCGAAGTCGCGCGCACCGTGTGCGAGGCGGCCGCCAAGGGCGCGATCGCAACCTTCTCGTTCACGCTCAATGACCAGCAGCCGGAGGTCCTTGCGCGCAACTTTCTGATCCTCCACGCCATCGCCAACACGCTTCCGAACGAGCTCGACACGGACACGCTCGCCCGCTACGTCGGGCAGCTGTGGTACTCGGTGGTCCTCGACCCGAACGTTCGCGACTTTTGGAACGGCCAGCTCCGCGCGTGCATCGAAAAGGATTGGGCCAACGTGCCTATGAACTCGGCGCTCCGCGTGTTGAACAGCTCGACGCTTTCCGAACTCCGCCGCTGCTGGCGCGCGTGGCTCGACGTCGAGTGGCCCGTCGACACGCTTCTCGCCAAGCGCGAGCAGCACATCGAATTGAGTTCGGGCGCCGCGTCTAGCGCTGATCAAGAATATGCCAAGCACGCGGTCGAGTTCATGGACGGCGTACACGCGCAATACCCCGGCGTTCTCGAGGACGCCGAGTCGGCGCGGATCGCGTGCAATCTCGAGCGGCTTGCCGGGTCGAGCGCGTTTACGGTCGGCGGTCGAGCTCGCCCGGTCCAAGAGCCCGTTGTCAACCCGACCATGCTTCTGATCTCTTACGACAGCATCGCGTACTATGCCATTGACGCCTCGACCCTGCCAACCGACTCGTTTGACTTGTTCATCAAGCAGGGCTCGCCCGAATCGGTCATGCTTGCCGAGATCACCGACTGGGTCGCTGCCCTTCGCGCCGGCCTGCGCGGGTCAAGTCCGCGCTTCCGCTTCTCGTTCGCCCACGGCCACGCGGTCGCCGTCATGGAGGAGCTCGCGGCCGACTCGGCGATGCGCTACGACGTCGTTGATACGAATAATCTCATGGACTCGTGCGGCCTGCTCAGCATCCTGATTCACGGCTGCGCGCTGCTTCGCCACAACGACAGCTTCGCCGACCGCGCGCGCCTGCTTGCGTACTCGACGGCCAAGGAGACGGAGGAGCACGACTTCAAGGACTACTTGCTCAACATGACGGGCTTGGTCTACGAAGCGTACCCGGCCCTGTTTGGTGTGACGCTTGTCGAGATGCTGAGCTCGGATCCGCTGGCGAGCGAGACGTGGTACCAGCGCTTCGCTTGGAGCCGCAAGCACCTCACGGACTCCCCCGTCCGATACCTTACTTTCGCCAAGCTCCCGCACCCGACTGTGCCCACGTCGCTCACCGACTCGACGTTCTTGTTCGAGACGTTGCTCAACTGCGCCAAATACTTTGCCCAGGGGACGCCGTTTGGTACGTTTTGACCGCGCTCGGTTCGGTTCGGCCAGCGTACTGACAATGTTTGGTGTAGGCCCACTCGTGACGACGAAAACGTTCCTGCCCAAACTGCTTGGTTACGCCTTTGCGAGCGGTCGCATCGTCGCGTCCGGGTCCGCGCTTCACTCGTCGCCCGAGTGGCCCGAGGCCGCTGCACTTGTGCTGCAGATTCCCGCGCCTTACTCAAAAGACCCAACTGGGCTCGCTGACCTCATGTCTTCGATGCTGCGCTACGGCTTCCGGCGCGTGCGAGAGTCGTCGTTCACCGACGATCGCCTCGAGGTCACGGTTCCCGTCGACGGGCCGAGCTGGCCGCCGTCGTACCTGGCGCTCGAAGTACGCTGGCTTGACGCAACGCTTCGCCTCGAGAGCTTGCACGTCGAGCCGATTTACGGCGACTCGCCGCGTCTGCGCATCCGCGCCGCGATTCCCGGGGTTCTGCGCGATACGATGCCGTCCGGCGCCACTGTCGGCGTGTTCCGCGAAGAGATCGGGTGGGGCACCGACCCCAACGCCAAGCGCGAACTCATGGGCGGGAAACGGTTCCCGCTGCCTTCTGCGATCCACTCGCGGGCCCCGCTCAAGCCGTTTATTCCGCTCTTGAGCGGGCTCATCGGGTCCCGCCCGCCGATCGCTCACTCGTGGCCGCTTTCCGTCGACCGTGCCGTCGAGCACGAGAACCAGATTGCGCTCACGCTGACCTTCATGCCGGGTGCGCAGACCAAGTTTACGTTCCCCGAGCGGTACGACGTCATGAACGGGGAGGGCGCCGCGACGCTGCTTGTCGACGGCGTGCGCCAGTCCATGCGCGTGACCAGCCCCGTGCGCGTCGGCAAGGCCCAGGTTGCGCGCAAGGATGGCAAGCTTACTCTGCTGCTCAGCCGCGCCTTGAGCGTCGCCCGTGATATCGGTCTCAAGCCGTCCTTTCCGCACATCGGCCGCCGCGTGCCCGCTTCGCCCGACAGCCGCATCTGCCAGCAGTCGATTCGCGCGACGTTGTGCGCGTCATCCGACCTGATCCGCGCGCTGCAGCCGCCGCCGGCCCGTGTCGAGTACGACAGCGAGAACACCATGTCCTTGCTTAACGCGTACTACTTGCCCAAGGCTTCTGACGCCAAGGTCGTCGAGTTCGCGCGACTGATTTTCGAGGCTTTCGCGGCCGGGCACGACGGCGTCGCGCACTGCGGCCTGCCGACGCACCCGGTCCTGCTCGTCTTCTTCGACCGGCCCGTCTTCATCCCCTCGGCGGGCCCGAGCATGGTCCCGACGCCCGCGCTCGAGTGCAGCATCAGCATGACGGAAGAAAAGGAAAAGGACTTGACAGCAGACGAGATGACGCGCCGCGGGCAGATCCTCGCCGACTGCTTCCGCGCGATCAGAGGGCGGCTGTCGGTGTGCACGCTCCCGAGTGAATCCAGCCTTGCATTTGGCACGTTTGACTTTCGGCCGATTCGCGACCCGGTCCCCGCGACGGACCCGCGGTTTGATGCTGGTCTGTACAAGGATCTCCGGCCGATCCTCAAGCGCGTCTTGATCCTGCCCGCGTACGCGACATGCCGCAGCGGCATGGACGAGATGGGGCCGAAGTTGACCGAGTTCTTTGCGAAGGAAGTTTGAGTATTGCTGCGACTGTTGTAAAGCGGAGAGGAATCGTTTGTTGAATACAAGTTTGTCTATCTGCCTAACTCGTTGCGGGACGCGGTGCGCCACGTACGAGATGGCTGACAGCCGGGTCAGGTGAGGCGATGAACTGGCAGGGGGGCCGACCCGGCCGCGACCCGGACATGTCAAGTCCGGATTCGGGTGGAACCGGAGCGAGTGGCTTGTCTCGCGTGTCTCGCGCCTCGTCGCGGTGGCGCGACGCGTCGCCGGCCTTCGCGCGCGCGTCGGCGCGCCTGCTCCGCTCTTCCCTGGCCGCACAAAATATAGTGACTGCTTCGTGAATCACTCTATGCACCGTGTTGATGCTCGTGTTGAGCGCCGAAGCCCGTGTGCGGGGGCCCGTGCGGGCGGGGGCAGTCCCCGACCAGCCTTGGAGCTTGGCGGGCTGACTCGTGTTCATCGACCAGCGGCCGGAGCGATGACTTTGCTGCATGGGCTCGCGCTGCCCGCGCTCTCGGCAACGTAGTAGCTAGCCGCCCATCGTAACACATGGAACCCATGGAAATATCACCCTTGCCGCCGTTGGCCGCCGCGACGGCGGCCACGCCGACGGTGAGCGCGGCGTCAACGATACCGCCCGACTTGCAGTCTCACCTCTCATCGTCGAGTACTTCGTCCTTCGGGGAGGACGGCTCAACAAAGCCGCGCTACTCGGTGCTTTGCGATCTTCCCGCAGCGAGTCCTCCCCTCGTCCATGTGTGTCAGCTTGACGGCGAGCAACTTGGTGCAACAGGAACGGACCGGTTGCTTCTTGACGTCTACCCTTTCCTCAAACGCTTTGCAGAGCTCGACACGGTGACTAAACGGAACGCGCGCAAGTTTGGCGGCGAGATGCTTCGGTCCGGACGACTCGCGTCATGGGCGATTCAAGCTGCCATTCCCTCGCTCCGCTTCCTGTCGCGTCGGCTTGTCCCCGCTCAAGGCTTCCTCGCGCTGTTCTCCGGTCGCGGCTGCATCGCGCAGGCCGTGAGACACGCGGCCAAATACAGCGAGGACATGCAGCGTCTCCTTGCTGACGGGCAACGGCTTGCCGAGGATCTCGTCGCGCGCGGGATCGATGACGTGGTCGCGTCCGCGACCTTGGGCGCTTCGAACAGCGTCGCGCCGCCGCCGCCGCCGCCGCCGCCCGCGGCACCAACTGTGACGTTTACGTTCGCTCCACGGCCCGAACCCGAGGCGCCGCCGCGACCTCATCCATCCACGCTCTCGGTGCTTGGAGAGATCACCCAGATTGCCACGAATCTCGCTCGCGATGAAGAGGTGATCCCGGACCTCGAGCTTGCCCGCGACTTGCTTGCAGCTGTTCAGCACGGAACGCTCCACCGAGGCACTCTTGTCTATCAACTTGTCCACCGTCTTGCTGATCGTTACGCTCATCCCGAGCGAGCGCCCGTCCAAGACACTTCCGACCGATACGTCAATGTCGAGAAACTGTGGTGGTGCCACTTCTACGTCCGCCATGGGCGCGTGGCCGTGAACCAGCTTGGACTCCTCTTTCCCGCGCCAAGTACGTCAACCATCAAAAGTGGATCTCCGAGTTCTCATTGCGCACTGGAGTTGGAAGCCAGCGCTCAGCTTGCGGTGTGTACGAGGGGAATCTCGACGCTTGCTCGCGCTACAGTGCCTCGCACCTCGCCCGTCATGGAATCCATGCCTTCTTCGCGGCCATATTTGATGAGACGGATTTTCCGTATCACGAAGTGAAGCGCAAGCTTGGTCGCATCATGGGTACTGTCGAGTACGGCGACTTTAAGACTCCGTGGGTACTTGATGCCACGGCGGGCCGCACAGTTCAGGCCTTCGAGGACGAGCTGAATTCACTTGAGCGCCAACGCGACTTGGCCATCAAGGACGATGTCGACGCTGGTCAAGCTCTCATCAACACGATCTCAGTCGCATGCGGCCCGCTCGTAGCTCGACTGATCGAGATCCGCTCGCAGCTCGAGGGAAAGCGCAGCAAGGTTCGCACGCGCGCGGCGAAACCTAGCGGCTCGTCGCGCGCCCAACCGGGCTCGGGTACGATTGCTGCCGCCGCGCGGCAGGCCACCTACGGTCGCGATGGTGGCGCGGATGTCGCTGCTACGCGTGACAATGTGGGCGAGGTGCTTGATGGGGTCACTGCATCGTACGGCCAGGTCGTATCAATCACGTCGCTCACGGCCCGCATCGATCGCATCACCCGCCTCATCGACGACAGTGCCCGCTTTGCTTCGGCCCGCACGCTCGCGGAGATTGACGACTTGGAGGAGCGCGCATCTCTCGGTACCAACGATTCACATTCGATCCATCGCGTACGCTACATCACCTCACCGAATCTGCTTGTAGTGACGTCGACTTTCGCCTGGTACGAGACGGCTGTGCTTGAGATCCTCCCCGTTGCGTGGAAGCTCCAGGTCTTCTTGCTCGAGTCGCTTGATCGCAAGTTCCGCAAAGTCGTTGCCACTGCTCTCATCTCCAACGAGATGTCAAACCAGCAGTCCTTGTCTCTGCTCCAGCAACTCCTGGCGCGTTGCTTCGCCCGCTCGCTTGACATCGCCGTGTGCACCTTTGATGGCGCGCACTCATTCCTTAGCCACGTTGACTTTTCCTCCACAACCTGGATGCCGCCGCACGCGCGAGACTTGCCGCTCAACCTCGGCGTTCTCTCACTGCCGCCCGAGCCGGCGGCCAAGGCGCAGAACGTTGTGGCCGGTCCGCTCGCGTGCAAGCTGCCGCTCCCGACTACTGGCTGGTCGGTCATGGACCAGGTTGAGCAGATTTTTGCCGCGATCCCGAAGGAACAGCTATACTCGCTGCTGCTGCAGCCGAACCTGATCGTGCCAATTGTCACTGCGCTTCCTGCTCGCGCAACTGCCGTCAACACACTCTCTCATCCGGGTTTGACCAACGCGCCGCCCGTGGAACTTGCTGACGTTGCAACACTCCATGCGATTCCACCGGACTGCGTGTTTTCCCAGCTGTACAGCAACGAGTACCACAAACTCGTCAACTTCCTTGCGAATACGGTTAACCTTGCCACGGTCGTGGATCTTACTGTGTACTGGTACAAGGTGGCCGTCTATGCGCAGATCCTTGCAGGTGCAGCAATGTGCCACCACCAAAAGGCAACGCTGCTCGATCAGGGTGTGCCCGATCTGCTCATTGGCGTTGAAAATCTTCGAGTGGCCCTGTTCCCGCTTCTCGCTGACCTCTGGTTCTTGATTGTGCGAAGCAACGGCTACGATCTTATCAAGCAGCCGTACTGCGGTCACAGTAAGCCCGCGCGCTTTGGCCAGCTCTTCGCGTCGCTTCCTGGCGGTCTGATCGCACTTCCTGACGTGTACCACGCTTTGAAGCGAGCTGCGACTCAGCTGTTCAAGTTCGCTAGCTCGGAGGCGATTCCGCGTCCCGATGCCGCCGCATTCCACCTTCATGCGGCAAAACTTGCGAAGCTTGCGAACGTGTGGCTCCGACTTGCTCTCATCGATCCGTCGGCGTTTAGCGCGACGTGGGAAAAACGCGATCCGCAGCACGTCGAGCGGGCACTCGAACTCTTCCTGCCCGAGACGTGCGCTGCACTGCGCAAGCATCGCGATCTCATTGGTCCCGAGCTCGCCGACAAGTATGCTCGGATCGCCGAGGCGCTGTACGACATTTACCTCGTATACGACGACCCGCGCATGTCCGTCGGCGAAGCCATGCAGCGCTTGGGCCGCGCGTCCGCGTGGTTGTATCCCGAGGCGATCCCGGTCATGTACGGGCTCACGGGTCGCGCCGCTTCGCGTACGGTCGCTTGCGTCGGGTTCCAGACCGCGCAGGACTTGATCCAGCTCATTCACGGGTACCCGCTCCTCAACGCGCAGCGCCCGCCCGCGAGCGACGACTGCGTGCCCACGTTCAACGCGCGGTCGGGCACCACGAACGGCGCCGAGGGTTACATCTCGGAGCTCAAGCGCGACCAGGGCAGCGACGGTCGCTGCCTCAAGTACGCGACGGCCGAGGACATGATGCGCAGCGTGCGCCACGTCGAGATCCTCAGCGAGCTCAAGATCATGGCCGCCGACGAGCGCGGCTTCGACGTGACGCCGCCGCGCAACCGGTCGTCGTACCGCAACCCCGACCTCGACCCAGAGCCGCGCGCGCTTCGCGCGTGTTCGCGAGAGGAGCGGCTGGCGGCGATCTACGCGGCCGAGGTGCCCGGCGGCGCTGCCTCGACCCGGCGCGCGCCGCACTCGCACTCGATGTTCGGCCTCGCGGGCGAGGGCCGGTTCAACGTCGTGCCCGGGCGCGACAAGGCGCAGACGCGGCGGCGCGGGAAGCGGTCAAAGGGCAAGCACTCGGACACGCTCCGCATGGCGCGCAAGGGCGCGACGATCGAGCCGCGCATCCGCATGGTGCACAAGAGCCTGGCGAAGTACCGCTATGCGCCGTACTGATCCACGCAAGCGGAGCGGTGAGCGTCGAGCGGCGGCTCCGAGGCCGCCATGGTCGCGAGAGGTTTAGGCGCACGGGGCGCGCAATCGCAGTAGGTGTATGTTCATTCGTTTTCCATGTTTAATTTGTATGCATTCGTTCATGGACACGTCGCCGGGTGTACAGCGCGAGAGAGGAGAACACGACGCGCTCGCGAGCACCAAGGCAGCGGCTCCGGCGCCACCCGAGCGATCGCCCAATCGGACCGCCTGATGGGGTTGACAGGTCCCAGTCGGCCCCGCCTGATGAACTGGTCAGGGGTGTCGGGTCCCGGCGATTTTCGCGTGCTCAACCAAGTTGCTCTCTACCTCGCAACCATGAAGCAAAAGAAGAAAACCAAAAAGTCCGCAACTCGCGGCAATGCATCGTCCTCCCCGCATGCTATTATGTCAGCGGCACCCACGCCACCGGCGCCAACTTCGCAAACGTGGTCCCCGGCGCCCTTGACGTGCCGCACGCCGTACCGCGGCTCCCGCGTCGAATCCTTCCGTCCGTTCCGTCGAGTGCCACCGCGCGACTTGTTCCTGTACCACAACTCGTGCTCGCGCCCTGACCTGAAGGCGCTCTTGTGCGGTTGCGGCGACTTAGCCGAGCTTGCGCGCACCGTGTGCGAGGCGGCGGCCAAGAGCGCCACGGCTGTGCTCTCATTTACGCTCAACGATTGGCAGCCCGAGGTCCTCGCTCGAAACTTGCTCATCTTGCATGCTATTGCTTACACCCCGCAGAGCGAACTTGACTCGGACGCTCTTACCCGCTACGTCGGCCAGCTGTGGTACTCGGCGGTACTTGATTCCAACGTGCGCGAATTCTGGATCAGCCAGCTGCGCGCCTGCCTCGACAAGGATTGGCTCGACATTGCGACCAACTCGCCGCTCCGTGTCGTGGATGTAGCGACGCTGCGCGAGCTCCGTCGTTGCTGGACTATTTGGCTAAACGTCAATTGGTCCGTTGATGCGCTCCTCGCCAAACGCGAACAGTCGATGCAGTTGGTTCCCGGCACCACCCAGAACGCTCGCAAGCACGATGTCGAAACCGCCGCCAAGTTTATGGAGCAGTTGAACGCTCAATTTCGCGGGGTACTCAAAGGTGCTGAATCCGCGCATACCGCGTGCAATTTGGAGCGACTCGCCGCCCCGAGCGTGTTCACCTCCACGACCCAAGAGTCCGCCCCAAATCCAACGATGCTTCTCGTTGGCTCCGATGACGTTCCGTATTACGCTGTCGATCCAAACGCCACGTGTTTCGAGGCATTTGACTTGCTGCTTGGCCGTGGGCTTCCAGAGTCGGCCATACTCGACGAAATTGGAGAGTGGGTCGTTAACCTTCGCGACGGCCTGCGTGGCAACGAGCCGCGCGTCCGCGTCGCCTTCATCCACGGCCACGCTGTTGGGGTCATGGAGCAGCTCGCGGCTGACCCGGCGATGCGCTTCGACGTGGTAGACACGAACAATCTCATGGACTCTTGCGGGCTTCTAAGTATCCTCATCCACGGCTCGCCGCTGCTTCGCGACAACGACGATGACCGTGAACGCGCTCGCCTGCTTGCGTACGGCCAACTGTACCGCGAGCAACCCAGCGTCGATCACGCTAACTTTCTTCTTTGCGTGACGGGGCTCCCACTCGAGTCGTTTCCCGCGTTCTTTGGAGTCACTCTCGCCGAGACACCGAGCATTAGTGATCCTTCGACTTGGTACCAACACTTTTCGTTGAGCGTCGAGCATCTTGACTCGTGTCCCAAGCGCTACCTCACCTTTACCAAGCTGCCGCATCCGAGTGTGCCGACCACGCTGAGTAAGTCGCCGTTCTTACGTGACGCTCTCATCGACTGCACGCGACACTATGCCAAGGCAAACTCGCCTGGTATGGTTTTCCTTTAGCTCCTCCATCGACATTCTATTAATTCGTCCACCGGTAGATGCGCGGCTCACGTCGGCTGCCTTCATTCCCAAGCTTATTGGTATCGCGGTTGCCAGCGGGCGTCTCGTGTACTCAGGCGGAACGATTTCCCCGACACCGCAATGGACCGAGTTCAAAAGCCTCCTTGATCGACTGCTTTTCGCGCTTCAGGAACATGGTCACGACACGACTGAGCTCGCCCTGCTTTTGCGCCTCGATGGCATTTGGGGCCACGATTCCACTAATCCCGTCAACGTGGAGTTCACTCTGCCTGCTGATCCAATGACCAACACTTGTACTTATCTTGCGGCCGAAATCACGCTTTCTGACAAAATCTACCGATTCGAAGGCCTCCGCGTCGAGTCCGTGCGCGGCTTTCCGCCTCGCGTGCGCGTGTCGTTCAACATCCCCGAGTTTCTTCTTGGCAAGGCGTCAGAAAGTCCCATGATTGGAATCTACCGCGAGTTTTTCACTGGACAGCAGCGACCTGAGACGGCTATGCAGCGTGAACTTCTTGGCAACGAGCTTAGAGATCTTTCTGCGGCCACGGTCACTCGGGCACACGCCACCAAGCCGTTCGCCCCGCTTCTGAACACGCTCATTCAGTCACGTCCCGTCCCGTCTCAAAGTCGGCTTAGTGACTTGAACGAGGGGTCGATTAACGTAATGCACGTGAGCGAACGAGAAGATTCAATTGAGGTTCAACTGAAATTTCGCAATCGCTTCCTTACTCAATCGGACCTCTCGGTTTCGTTCGAATCACTGCCCCAAAGCAACCGTTTCGTTGTAATACTGCACCTTGGCCGATTGCTGCACGTTTTTCGACTGACGATTCCTGTGCGCAAAGCAGCTTTTACTTCTTCTAGCCCTGGCCTTGCAACTATGACCTTCCCACGAACCTCAAACCAGTTGGCGCGCGCGGGCTTATTGCCCAATTTCACACACACACACGAGCCAGTGCTTTCGCTTTCAAGCTTGGACTCGGCCTCGCCCTTCCTCGCATCGGGCGCCGGTTCGCCGTCCCACGGAACAGCCGGATCCTGCAGCACTTGCTTCAGACGGCGTCTTGCGCTACCGCTGACCTGGCCGAAGCGCTTTTCCCGGCTCCGCCCGGCTTTGTTCACGACGTCGATGACGAATTTCAGTTGTTTTGCGAAGCGCCCGAGTCGCCCAATGTGCAGGCCGCTGCCGTTGTCGGAATCACGCGCTTCCTTTTCGAGTCGTTCGCGGCCGGGCATCAGGGCGCGGAACTCGACGGCACTCGTGGTCGGACGAACTTCATGATCTTGTTTGACCGCGCCTTCATCATCCCTTCCGCGGGCCCGGGGACGATCCCAACGCCCGCCTTGCAATGCACCATCGCCTCGCCGATCGATCACGACGATCCGCCCGCGCAGGACCGTTCTGGGTCTGGCATGACCAAGTTTCTAAATGGAATTGAAGTCATCACCGAGTGCCGCAAGGCGGCTGCCGAGCGACTCTCCTTCCGGAAGCTGCCGGACATATCGCAGAATCCGCACGACCTCATGAACTACCTGACCCTGGGCGACGCGGTTCCCGCGTCGGATCCGCGCTTCGATGCTCAGCTGTACGCGAAGCTGCGTCCATACCTCACGCGCACGCTGATCCTTCCTGCGTATCCGGTCAGCGGCGGCAGACTGGATACGCTCGGACCGAAACTTCGCGACTTTTGGAGCAAGGGCATCTGACCCTAACTGTTTGAATTATTAGCTGCATTACTGTGATATATTGCTGAAAGTCGTCTTGATCTTACGTGATGAGCGAACGATACTTGCCAAGAAGGATCTTTACGCGTGACAGGTTCGCTGATGGCTCGCTCATCCGTCGCGGGAGACGCGTCGCGCCACTCACGTGTCCTCGCGATTCACCTCGCCGCGCGGCAAAATTCACCACGCGATTTCGCGACGCGTCTCCCGCGCGCATCTGCAACCGCGGCTCTCTCCCCCCTCTCCCACCTGCTCACTAAACCCGCACAATGCCCAGCGGAACCGCCATCCCGCCTTGTCCGGCCGTGAGCAAACGCGCGAAATCGGGCCACGCTGTGCCTCCACAGATTGCCAAATTGGGCCTTCGCGAAGCCGCGCGCCGCGTGGGAGGCAGACCATGCCTGGTCGCTCGTTTTGTTTGGTTACCGCGCCGCGGTCGCCCCGCGACGCGTCGTGCAGCCCCGCCGTGTGATCCGCTCGTCTGGCGCCCGATGCCATCGCGAGCCATCACCGATCCACGCCATGCAACGCTGCACCGCACACACTGCAATGTAATCGCGACACACCATGGACTCGTCTCTTCATCCCCATAACGGCAGTGGGCCGCGACCACCGCCGCCGCTACCACCACCCGAGCCGCCAGAACGATCCGTGGCGCTCGTCGGCGATCCGGACTCGGACGATCCGCCGACCGATGACCTCGACATCGGCGCCGTTCCGCCGCAGATCCACTTCTCCCCGGTCCACTCGCTCACGGCGAGCGCGGGCAGCGGGCTGGGCGCCGGCCACGCGGCCTCGGCGTCCGCGAGCGCCTCGTCCATCCACCTCGACGCTGCACAATCCCAACCAAACGCGAACCGGCGCGCGCACCACCGATCCGAGGGCGGGTCGCTCCAGATTCGCGTGACGCAGAACGACGCGGCCGCGGACCTGCTCGCGCCGTCCGACATCGAGCTCGCGGCGGCGTCGCGCCAGAGCATCGTGTCGACCATGTCCAACCAGACGGCCGTCTCGCCCATCTCGATCCAGGGCAGCACCGCGTCGTACCTGTTCGTGTCGCCCGCCGACGGGGCGGGGTCGGACGGTGGAGGGTCGGCGCGGAACTCGGCGATGCTGTCAGTCAACGGGAACGGGAACGCGAGCAGCGCGACGGGGCTCGCGGTCGTCGGCCGCCCGATCTCGCGGCAGCAGTCCGTCTCGGCGGGCGACGTCAGCACCTCGAGCCACGGTGGTGCCGGAATGTCGGCCGGCACCGCGTCGCCGGGCCCCGGCCCCGCCGCCCCCGAAACGCGGCGCCCGTCGCACGGCGGCCTGCTCGTCCCATCGTCCGCCGCGCTCGCGCCACCACCCGCACCCCGCCGTCTCTCGGACGCACAGCAAGTCCCGAGCTTCAACTCGTTCCTGTCCACGACCACCTCCGCGCTGGGCGTGAGCGGCGACGACGTGTCGCGGCGGCCGAGCGTGAAATCATCGCTGCTGGACGACTGGAACGCGTCGTCGGCGTTCGGCCAGAACACGCTGCGCGGGACGCAGGTCGCGCTGTACGACAAGAACGGGGTGCCGAAGCCCGCCGCGGCGTCGTCGCCGTACAAGCAGTCCGAGTCGACGGTGCAGTCAACGGTCTTCTCAGCCGCGTCGACGCGCGCGTCCAATGTGCTCGTCGACCACCACATGCGGCTGCTGCAGCCGCAGTCGGGCATGTCGTCTGTTGTCGCTTCCACGGGGGCGGTCGGGACCGAAGTCGGCGGTGGCGGCGGCGCGGCGGTCGCGGCGGGGCCCGCGCAGTACTATGATTCGGCGGGCAACAGCGCGGCGCGGTCGTACCTTCCACCGCCGAGCAGTTGCGCGCGAAGAACACTCGACCCGGTCGTGACGCGGCTCGACGACGGGCTCGCAGGCAGCGCGCCGGGCCCGACCCTGTGCATCAACGCGGCGTTCGACAGTTTCTACCACTACCCGTCAGCGCACTCCCCGGACGGTGGGCCTGCGAGCTCAGCGTCGGGCACGGCGCCGCGGTCGCGCGGACTGACGACCAAGCAGCTGGCGAAACTCGTCGGTCTGATCGTGGTCACGGCGGCGCAGTTCGCGGTCGTCAACAGCCTGGTGGCCATGGCGCTGCCCGAGGGCATGAAACTGCTGCAGCGGTACGCGACGCCCGAATTTGTCAAGAACCGCGTCGGGATGCTGCTCCTCGCGGGCGTCGTACTCAACCTCGCGGTCCTGTCCCGCGGCCACGCGCGGTACTTCATCCACGGATGGCCACGGCTGCGTGACATGCCGTGGACGTTCTGGGTCGTGGTCGTGACGACGCCGGTGTGCGCGTTTCTCCTCCTCGTCGCGGTGTGGCGCGGCGCCGTCTACACGTATGTTGTCGACTGGCTGTGTGCTTGGCAGGCGCTAACCTCACTCGTTGTCGCGTGCGTAGGAGTCCCGGTTTTTTCGGCCTGCTGCGCAACCAGCTCATTACGGCGGCGCTAGCGGCCGTCGTCGCGTTCCCGCCGATCCGGTGGATGGTGCGCGTCAAGTGCAACGCGCTCGCCGGCATCCCGCCCGTCGTCAGCATGACGTTCTCAGGTCCCGATGCCGACGCGTATCCGGGCAGCGACCGGCGGACCGCCAGCACGCCATCGATGGCGGCCGCCGTTAGCCGCCGGATCCGCGTGACGCAGTGGACGCTCGCGTGGGCGCGGTTCGCGGTGGTCGAGATTCTGCCGCTGATCGTGGTGTACCCGCTGTTCATCTTTGGGTACCGCGACTCGCTGCCGGGGCGCATCTTCAAGCTAAAACCAGATGACGCCGAGTTCACGGCGCCCGTGTCGTTCATCGTGGCCGTGTTCCCGGTCGTGCTGTGGCCGCTCGTCGCCGAGTACTGCGTGGTGCTCCCGTCGCTGTTCGCGCCGCGCGCGAGGGACGACCCGTTGCCCGGCGAACATGTCGACGCGCTGCATCTCGCGGCGCCGTTTGGCGCGGTCACCGTGTCGCAGTGCATCGTGCGTGTGGGTTCCGTGGCTCGCGCGTGGAAGGCACTGACACTGCTCCCGGTCGTGTCGTGTAGAGCGCGATCCTCGTCTTCAACGGCCGCTCAACCCCGCTCGCGACGCGGTGGTTCATCGTCGTCGCGACCTGCATCGCGCGGTTCATCTCCCAAACCACGCTCCTCTCCCGCCTCCGCGCCGTGCGCCGTCTCCACCTGCGCCTAAACCTGGTCCCGCACCCCGCCATCGCCGCGAACCTGCGCCAAACCGCAGCCACGCTTATCCTGTTCAACATGCTCGTTGGCCTGACGCTCGCCCCGCACATCTACTACCTGCTGACGGCGCTGGCCGAGACCCAGACCAACTTCCTCCTCGTCGACGCGAGCGGCGCGCGCACGCGGTCCGCGGCGTTTGCGTACTGGCTGTTCGTCCTGATCGCCGACTCGGCGGTCCTGTACCTCAACAACGGCGCGCGAGGGCACCGGCTGCCGTTCGGCCAGGTCCTCGCGCGGTACGCCAAGGGGTGGAACGCGGACGGCGGAGGCGGGCATGGGCGGGCGGGGAGTAACGCGACGGGCATGGCGTCGGGAAGCGCCGGCGCAGCGTCGACGAGTCGAGAGCGGGTGGCTGTCGCGGCGACAGCCGTCAGTGCACGCGCGGACGACGGCGGCGAGTATCGAGACGACGACGAGGAAGAGTACGGGTCACAAGCTGACGACGGCGACGACTGCTCGTCACGCCAGCTCTCGTCGACGGGCAGCCGCAGCAGCAGCCACCTCGGCCCCGACAACGGCGGCGGCGGCGACGCGGGCGGCCGGCGGTACGGGTCCACGACATCGGGGTCCGGGTCGGCCGATTTTCGGCAGAGTGGCGGGACGCGGACGACGGATATCGACTCTGCGCCCGCGGCCGCAGATCACGACGCGCACCACCACCCGCCCCCGCCCCCGCCGCGGCCGCGCACCGGGTCGGGGTCAGGCCGGGTCGACCCGCTGCGCCCGCCGTCCGCCTCGCTCGCCGGCGCGCACTCGACGGGCGCGCTGGCCGCCGTCGGAAGCGGGCTACCGGTCCCCGCGCCGTGGCCGCGGAGCGCGAGCAGTAGCGGAGTCTCCGCTGCGGCAACGCGGGGGATGCCAACGGGCGGGTCCGTATGCGCGCCGTTATGCGCATCACAACAGCAGCACGACAGCGACGGTGACACGGATCCGCCACCCGCTCGAGCGCCGGCGCTCCGCCCGCGCGCGTCGTCAAGCACGCGGTCGGGTCCGCCGCTGTCGACGACGACGACGCGCAGTTCGGGCGCGACGGGCGGCGGCGATGGGCGAGAACGAAGGCTCTCGCTTCGCCCCGGCGCGATCAGCCTTTCGCGCGGGTCGGTTCCCGGGTCGCAGGCGACGGGGAGCACCCAAACGGCGGCCGCATCGGCGCTGCCGAGCGCGTGGAACCGCGGGGCCGTGGCGCGCGCGCTGCTGGTGCTGTACGTGCTCGAGTCGACGCACCTGGTGCAGGCGTACTGCTTCATTGCCGTGTTCAGGCCGTGAGCGAGGAGGAAGATACACAAAACCGTTTTGTTCAAGAGTGCTAGGTAGGGTGAGGTGAGATGAGACAATGCGGGGGTAGGGGTGGGGAATCAAGAGAAGTTAGGGCTCCTCGGCGGCGCGCGCGGCCTCGTCAGCTTCCTCCTCGAGAATCACGAGGTCGAGGCCCGACTTGGCCATGAGCGGGCTCGTGACGCGCTCGGCGGCGCGCGCGAGGCGTTTCTGTGCCGGCTTGATGATCTACACACGCGAGCGGGCGACAGCGTTAGCGTTGGTCCCGCGGTCGCGGACAGCGCGTCGAAGCGTACCCGGAACGAGCACAGCAGGTCCTTGGCGACACTCATCATGGCGCCGGCGTTATCGAACTCGCCGCAGTAGTTTGGTGCCGAGAAGAGCGTGACGAGCTGCCGATTCGCGAAGAACTCGTACCCGTCCTCGACGACCTGGTGGGCGCGGGCTATCAAGTCGAGGTCGTGTTTGGCGAGGAACTGCTGGACGACGTCGGCGCCGAACAGGTACGAGACGCCGCGGTCGTTGTCGGCCCAGCCCTGCATGTCGTGTTCCGGGTCGGCCCACAGCAGGTCGCTGATCAGGCCCGTGTCGGGCACGTCGGTCGGCCGCACGACGCGGCGGATCTGCTCCATGGACTGCAGGTCCGGCGACAGGCCGCCGTGCATGCAGAAGATCTTCTCGTCGATGAGCGCGGCGATCGGCAGGCAGTTGAAGCAGTCGGTGAAGGTCTTCCACAGCTTGATGTTGTACCTGCGCTTGCCTACGCGACGCGGGGGAACAGATCAGCGGCGGGATCAGTGGGTGCAAAGAGCAACGTACACTCGTCGTAGAACCCGTAGAACCGGTTCACACTCGCGCTCTCGTGGTTCCCGCGGAGAATGAAAAATTTTTCCGGGTACTTGATCTTGTACGCGAGCAGGAGACAGATGGTCTCGAGCGACTGCTTTCCGCGATCGACGTAGTCGCCCAGAAACAGGTAGTTGGCGTCGGGCGGGTACCCGCCGTACTCGAAGAGCCGCAGCAGGTCGTAGTACTGGCCGTGGATGTCGCCGCAGATCTGCACGGGCGCCTCGAGCTCCAGCAGCACGGGTTGCGACAGGAAGATCTCGCGCGACGTGCCGCACAGCCACCGGATCTCGCGCTCCTCGAGGTGCACGAACTCGCGGCCGCGCGTGTGGCGCACTATGGTACGGACAGAGCGCGTCAGGCTCGTGTGTGACGACGGGTGGCGGCGAGACTCGACGCACCTTCAAGCAACCGCTCGATGATGTAGTCGAGGTCCGGCGCGGGTCCGTCGTCGAGGCCGAGCATCGACATGTCGGCGGTCGTGGAGGATCAGGCGTCGTGGGCCAGCACGACGGCGAGGAGAGGTTGGTTGGTGGGGGGTCTCGATCAAGCTCTCCCACTCGGTCTCGGTCGCGTCGTCGTCGTCGCAGCGTCGCGCGGATGCGTAGGGTTGATTACGTTGCAATGAGCCGGGTCCGGATGAGGATCTCCAAGAGAGAGAGAGCAGAGGGGTGCGCGAAGGCGGAGGGCGGCGGAGGTGGTGGGCGGCGGAGGGCGGCGCCTCCTCTGCACGCGCGCGCGGCGGCGGCGGCGAGCCTGGTGAAGGAGGACCTACGCAGTCGCCCACGGCGGCGCGGCGCCCTCAGCCCACTCGCCGTCGCAGCCGCACTGCGTTTTGCGGGCGGCGGCGGGGAAGACGCGACCGGCGCGCGTGCGCCTCGGCCGTGGCGGCGACGACGGCGGCGTGTGGTGGCGAAGCAACGTGACTCTCCTTGTCGTCGTTCCCTCCGCCGCCGTCGCCGTCGCGGTCGCCGATCACTCCGCGGTTCCCATGCGCGGCCGCCCCACCCGCTTCACCACTAGCTGCAACGAATCACCCACCATGAATCTGAACCACCCCGCGCCGGCCCCGTCCGCACCCGTGTCTCAGCAACCGCCGCCCGACGCGCGCAACCTCGACGCGGACCCGCGCGTGTACCGCGACCTGGCGACGGGCCGCGCGCGGTACCTCGACGAGGATGGCGTCGAGTGGGAGTGGAGCGGCGATGCGACGCGGTCGTGGTTCCCCGTCGTCGAGCCCGACGTTGTGCAGGCGGGGGAGCCGGCGGCAGCGGAGGAGGGCGCGGAGAGTCTCAACGTGCTCCCCGCGGCGCTCAAGCGGAAACAGTTCCTCGAGGAGAAGAAGCGCAAGGAGCGCGAGGCGGGCGGCGCCGATGACACAGCGGCCGAGTCCGAAGGCAACCCCGCGAAGAAGCGGAAACGCGACCCGAAACCGCCCAAGCCCGTGACGGCCATCTACCTGTCGCACCTCCCCGCTGACGTGACGGCGTCCGAGCTGCGCGACGTGTGCTCCAAGTACGGCATCATCATGGAGGACCTGACCACGGGCCTGCCGCGCATCAAGATCTACCTCGACGCCGACGGCAACCCCAAGGGCGACGCCCTCGTCACCTACTACAAGGAGGAGTCGGTTGCCCTTGCCATCGACCTGCTCGATGACGCGCCGCTGCGGCCCGACCGGCCCGAGCACCCGACAGAGAACCCGCGCGTCAAGGTCAGCGTTGCCCAGTTCCGCGAGAAGTCGGACGAGGAGCGCGCCGCCGCACAGGCGTCACGGCTGATTCTGGATAAGCGGACGACGCAGCGCAAGCTCGCGCGGATCGACAAGTACATCTTTCTCTCGCTTCTGTCCGCTCAACCCCGCTGACCCGTTCGCACCCGTGTAGGAAACTCGACTGGTTCGAGTCGGGCCCGAGCGAAAAGAAGCTGGCGCGGTACTCGCGCGTCGTCGCCCTCAAGCACATGTTCTCGCTCAAGGAGCTCGAGGACGAACCGGGCGTGCTGCTCGAGATCAGCGAGGACGTGCGTGAAGAGTGCGAGAAGGTCGGCGAGGTCACCAGTCTCACCATCTACGATGTACGTTTTTGCTCTGGCTCCCGCGCGTCACCGCGCGTCACCGCACCGCCCACTGACCCCGCGCGCGCGTGTGCAGGCCGAACCCGACGGCGTGATCCTGGTCCGGTTCAAGGAAGAGCTCAGCGCGCTTGCGTGCATCAAGCTCATGGACGGCCGCTTCTTTGGCGGCCAGAAGGTGACCGCCGCGCTGTTCGACGGAACCAAGTACCGCCGGTCCAAGGCCACCGACGCGACCGACGAGGCGCGACTGCAGGCCTACGAGCAGTGGCTGCAGCACGGCGACGACAAGAAGGCGGAGCCGTGAGCTTTATAAACACCGTTATCATTCATCAAACCTTCGACCCCGCCGCGCCGCACCGCTCGTCCCACATGATCCGCTGCTGCACCTTGAACCTGCGCTCGCGGCTCGGCAGCTCGGCGCGCATATCGTTCGACACAAACACGACCCGGCAGTCGGTCCCGGGCACCAGCGGCTTCTTCACCGGCACCACGTGGAACCCGGGCGCCCCGCCCTCCCCGCGCAGCTCGGGCAGCGGCGCCTGGATCACGTCGAGCGCGTTGGGCGCGCGGAACGGCGACTCGCGGCGGACGGACACCGCCTCGCACTCGCTCACGGGCGTCGCGGGCCGCGGATCCCATCCCGGCCCCTGGACGCGGTCCCACGCGTACGCGTCCGTCGCCTCGTCCCACGGCGGCCGCCGCACGCCGTCGAGCGCGACGGCGCGCGCGGGCTCGTGCGGGAACACGAGGACGTTGCGCGGGCTTTTCGCGGCGGCGATCGCGATGCGCTCGACTTGGTCAGCGACGCGCGCGTTCGAGGTCTGGATGCTGTAGGGAAACACGTCCGCGGTGCCGGCGGGCACACGCGCGCGGGGCGGGGAGGGGGAGGAGTTGAGGTAGAAGGAGTCGGTGTACGCGGCCACGGCGTCGCGGACCGGGGAGATGGAGCGCAGGTCGTGCGAACGCAGCCATTTTGCGGGCGAGCTTGTGGGCGAGTGGTAGCTCTTGACGCGCGCGGCGCGGCACGAGGGCGAGTCGGACGCGGCTGCGTCGGGTTGGGAGCTGGCGAGGCCAGCCGCGGCCGGCGAGGATGCGCGAGGGACGACGCCCATGGCCGCGAACAGGCGGTCGAGCGGGACCCGGTCCATGACGCTCGCCACGCCCTTGACGCCGGCGAGGTCCAGGAACTGCTCGAGTGTCGGCAGCAGGCCGTGCGCGGAGAGTTCGAAGACGGTCGAGTAGACGCGGCCGGCGATCTAACAGTTCGGGGGAGAGTCAGCAACAGCCTGCCGCGACCTGATCTGGGTCACGTACGTCGTTGCAGTTGCGCAGCGCCTGGTACGCGGTGCGCGGGTAGTGCGACCGGATGAACAGCTTCGGGTCGAGCATCAGCTCGGCGAGCGGGCGGCCGAGGTGCAGCCACGCCACGTTCGGGTGCAGCTGCGCCCACGCGCGCGACGAGAAGGTCAGCGTCAGGTTGAAGTACGCGACGATCGCGGTCGTGTCGAGCCTTACAGGCGGTGGCGGTGGTCAGTCAGACGTTGCGGCGGCTGGGCGCGGCAGTGACGACGTACGTCTCGATGAGCTCGTGCAGCTTCTGCATGCCCGTGCGGATGCACCCCTCGAGGAAGAGGATCGACATGCCGCCGTCCGTGACGAGGAAGCCCGTGATCATGTCGAGCTGCGTGTTGCGCCGCTGCTCTTTCGACAGGCACAGCTCGTGTAGCTCGTCGAGCGACGCGAGCCGCAGCGCCATGAGGTTGTGCGACTCGACGAACTGGAGCACGCGCTCGAGGAACGTGGCCGCGCTCGCGCTACATGACGCGCGACGTAAGTGCTGGCCGGGAGAAAGCGTCGCGACCACGTACGGGCAAACGAAGACGGCGCGCGTAATGTTGTTGGACGACTCGCCGAGCCCGAACACGGCAAACTTGGACTCGACCTTGACCTTGATCATGGTGTCGCACTCGAGGTAGAAGCCCGGCGCGACCGCGTGCTTGGACCCGAGCACCGCGCCCGACTCGGCCGGGACCACGGACGCCTTCATGCTCAGCGAGGTGGCGCCCGCCACGAGCTCGGCGAGACCTACACGCGTCGGCTCGGGTCAGATCGACCTACACGAACCCGCGCACACAGCAACGTACTAAATCGCGCGACGCCGTACGACTGGATCGGCGCGAGCTTATCCTGCTCAGGGTTATTCGCCGCCGCCCCGCTGCTGCTCTTCTTGTCGCGGTCGTGCAGCTCGACCGTGAGCTTACTGTGCAGGAAATAATCGCGCAGCGCGTCCTCGTCGTGGAGCCCCGTCAGAATGACGTGTCGCGAGTCGAGCCGGACCGCGCGCTGGTGCGCGGCCGACGCGCGCGACCGGTGCCGCGCCGCGGGATGGTCGAGGAACGCGAACCGCGTGTAGACCGGGTGGCAAATGCGACGCAGCTGGTCGTACGCGAGCGGGCGGTCGGGCAGGTTCTCGACGCCCTGCACCGTGATGACCATCGGATTGAGCGACTCCTCCTGCCGCGGCGTCAGGAGTGGCCCACTCAGCGACACGCCGACCTCGGCGTCCTGCATCCCCTCGATCCGCCGCTCGAGCGCGCCCTTGGCGTGGATCTCGCCCAGGAAGAAGAAGCTCAGGTCCACGAAGATGCTCCCGACGTGCGTGTGCTGGTCGACGAGCGTGCGGTTGCGCCGCGGGAGGTCGGGCACGAGGTGCAGCGTCCGGTCCGGCTCGTCAAAGTGGTGCGGATGCGGCGGCGTCTTGGGACGCGAGAAGGTGCAGATCGCCGACAGGTCCTCCTTGCCTCCCTTGATCCCGGGCCACTGGTGCTGCGGCGCCGCGGGTTTCGCCTGCTGGGGCGGCGGCGGTGGGGACGCGGCGGCCGCATTCGTCGTAGCAGCGCTCGTCGGCGTTGCGGTCCCACCGACACTCCGCTGTGTCGACGCCGACGACGCGCGCGAGCTGTTCTGCGACGACCGCAAGATCGCGGCGCGTGCGTTCGTCGACCCGGCAATGTGCGGCGCGGCGGGGATCTTGACGTAGTCGACGAGCGGGCGCTGCGGCGGGACCGTCGGCGCCACGACCTTGACGGTGAGCGGCATCTGCTTGTAGTTGTGCAGCACGTAGCTGCGGAAGTGCTCGATCTTGCGCCGCGTCTTGGGCGACAGCTGCTCGGTGCGCGACAGCGTGACCAGGCGCTTGGCGATGGCGTTGATGCTCGCGCGACGGAACAAGAGCGTCTGCTGCGACGGCGCGGCGCCGAGGCTGCCGCCTTTCGCCGCGAGCGGGTCCTCGCCCCACACCTTCTTGACTTGCCAAATCTTGAACTCGATTGGGCCCTCGTACAGCTCGGCGAGAAAGTCCTGTGGGGTTGTGCGCGTGAGTCAACAAGTGGCTGGTCGGTGAGCGAGCTCGGACGTACCAGACTGACGTCGATCTCGTGCGTGTTGGACCAGAACGAGTTGCTTGGGTGCAGGATCTCGGACTAGAATAAGCGACACGGATGAGTTGCGCCGAATCATGGTCGTACCCGTCGGACGCACCTTGCCCTCGTACATGGTCCCGATGTTGTACGTCATGTAGTAGCGCGGCAGCGCCTCACCCGGCGGGACGCCATCCTGCGTGCCGGACTGCGGATTGATCTGGCGGTCCTTGAGGTCGGCCGTCGACTTGTTGATCTTGCGCTTCGCCTTGGTCTCGAGGTCTAGTCACACACAACATAAGTGCTTCGCGCGGTGAACGCATGGGACCGGTGAACGGACCTCGCTGCAGAAAGTAGTGAAGCTCGACCGTCAGACGGACCGAGTGCTCGGGGTCTGACGTGTTGACCGAAATGTAGGATCCGTCGACGTCTATGAATGACATGGTGGTTGCATCTAGTTCTATCGATTCATGGCGTCTATTGCGTCTATGAGTGTATGGAGGACGTCGTGTTTCGCGATTGAACGGGACGTGTCACGCGTCGCGCCACCATGTGATGCTGCGAAACATTTATATATTGTGCAAATTATCCCCGCCACCCCACGTTGCCATCAGCACCAGTCGTCTCCATATTCTTCATGCGTCGGAGCGTTGACCGTGCCCTTGAACCACGTGTAGAACGAGTGGACGTACTGCTCGGTGTACCGCGCGCAGACCCAGATCGCCGTGTACCGCCCCTCGACCGCAGACGACCACCAGATCCGGACCCGCGGGCCGTCGCCCGTCGGCGCCTCCTCCTCGGTGAAGTACATCCACCGCTTGCGCGCCCGCTTGTTCTCGCGCGTCCACGTCGCCTGCGCGAGGGTCCCGTCGGCCGTCGTGACTGCGACCGCGCCGCGCGCTTTCGCGTCCGATTCGCCACGCACGATGGTGCGTCGCACACCGCCGTACTTGAGCACGAACGACGTGTCCATCTTGGGATCGTACATGGACGGATCGGCCCACAGGAGCTTGACCGTCGCGGGCGTCGCGAGCGTCGGGTCGAACGACCACGCGATGACCCACCGCACCGTCGTGCCTTGACGCAGCGTGCGCACCTGGAACGTGGTCGTCTACACTCGGTCAACCGTTGGCTTCTTGCCAACGAATGTGAGCAAGATCATGAAAGCGTACCTCGAGCTCGGCCGCGACCGTGCGCAGCGCCTGGACCGTCGCCTTGACCCCGACCAGCGACGTGTACAGCGTCGTTTTCTTCCCGTCCCCACTGCTGTGCTCTTTCGACTCGCGCATCATCCGCCGCACAAACGCCACCTCGCCGCCCTCGGTCACGAGCTGCATGTCGGTACCCAGCGTCGCCGCGTGCGCCGTCGCCTTGACCGCGGCGCGGGCCACACGCTCCGCATTTGACGCGTAGTACGGCGGGTTGCACATGGCCACGGTGAACGGGACGTCGGGCGGGAAAAAGGGGCCCGACGCGTCGCGCGCGGGGAGCAGGGTAATCCGGTCGCCCAGCCCGTTGCGCTCGACGTTTGCTGCGGCTGCAGCGAGCGTGTCCGCGTCGATGTCGGTGCCCGTGAACCGCCACGACGTGTCGATCCGCGCGCCGAGGAGCGGGTAGATGGCCGTGTACCCAGTGCCGCTACGGTTGCGAGTAAGTGAATGCGTGAGGGATGGGTCAAAGGTGAGCGTACATGTCGAGAATATGGGCTGGCGAAGCAGAGTCGTGGCCCGCCCACCGCACCAGGTCTTGGATCTCGAGCAGGTAGTTGAGCCGGCTCGACACCTAATTTCACGACGCGTAAGTCCCCGCTCACGCCAATGGAGATCATCAATGCGCACCGTCGGACACAGGGTCTTCTCGGGCACTTCGACATCGAGCCCCCAGTCGCACCGCAGGAGCGCCTGCGTGGCCGCGACCGTCGCGTCGGCCCGTCCAAAGTCGACGGTCACGCGGCCATCCGCCTTCTGCTCGCCCTCCGTAGCCGGAATCGGGATCAGGAACGACGCCAGCCGGGTATCCTTCTCCGCGAGCGCGGCAAAGTCGGGCGGCGTGTGCGTGTACGGGTTGCGCGGGTGGCCCTGCGGGTACACGGGCAAGTTCCCGGGCGGGTCGGCGGCCTTGGCGTCGAGTTTGCGCTGAGTCTTCTTGCGTTTCATGGTGGTTGCAGGGAGTCGCTGTTCGGTGGGAGGAGGGAGGGTGGGCGGGAAGGGCGAGGCGAAGACGCGTCGATCGCGCAGCTGAACCTCACGTGTTTTCCGAACGCGTCTCGCACGCTGCTTCCTTGGCGCGCGCGTGCAAGTTTCCACGCACGGGTCGCACTTTCCGAGTTTTTGTTTTGCGACACAGCATTTAGCACGGAAATTGTATAGGGGACGGGAGGGTTAGGGGAGATAGATGCGCAGGTGCCTCGATTGCACGCGTCGAGGCGGTCCAGAGCGAGCAGTGCAGCTAGTCGGGGAAGGCAAGCAACATCATTTGGCAATGCATTGCAGCGTGTGAGCGCCACCGAATTTCACGAGTGTCAATGCCGTTTAATCGCTGTCGTCAGAATCGGTGGAGCCGCCCTCACTTTCAAAGTCGTCAGAGTCGCTCTCATCCAAGCCTTCATCCTCGCTATCACTGTCGCTGGAGCTCGCGGCGCAAAACAACAGCTCGATCAAGGTGGGCGGTACCACGGCACGAATCAAAGCTTGGCCGCGGTCACGAACTCGCGTCTCGCGGAGGTCCAAGGTGCCAAGGTGCGGAGGAAGGTGCAACGCGAGCTGCTCGGCGCCGTAGTCTGAAATGCCTCGGTTGCCCTTGAGTACGAGTGAAGTCAAGCTTGATGGCAACGCACGCGCAAACTCGTTCATTGCCCAGTCGTGGACACCAGCTTCTGCAAGCGAAGAATCTCGAGCTTTGGAGGCATCGACTTAGCGAGCGCCGTGGTGCCAGACCGGCCGAGACTCACATGTTCGATTGCGAGACAGCGAAGCTGCCTGGGAAGATGTTTGGGAAGGAGCAACTCGTAACGATTGGATGACACATCCAAAAGTCCAAGGTGCAGCGACTCGAGTGAGGGCGGGAGCGCGGTCAGGAGATTGATCAAATGCCGCTCGCTCATCCAGTTACCCCGTAGGTCGAGATACGTGAGCGACGGTGGGATCGCCGCAGCAAGGGTTGAGATGCTCGCCTCACACAAGTCCGCACTGGAAGTGCGGAGGCACAGAAGACCCGCTGGAAGAGAAGATACGAGCACCTTTGCGCCTTTTGACCCAAGCTCAGTCTTGCTCACATCAAGGTCAACGAGCGAGGCCGGGAATTGCCAAGGAGTGGTCGAGTTGTCAGCTCGATAGCCGAGGTTGCCGTTCCTCGAAATGTTGACCTGCTGCAAGGAATTGCCAAAGTGCCGAGAGATTTGTAGCAAGCCCATAGAAGTCAAATCGTTGTTGCTCAGGTTGAGACGAGCGAGCAATGGGAGCGCTTATACAACTTGAAGCGTCGCTTCATTGCCAAGCTGGCAGTCCGCGACATCAAGCGTTGTCAGAGTGCTCGGAAGGTCACGAAATAGAGCTGCTGCACCACCGGGCGGTAGAATGCAACTTTGGAGCGAAAGAGAGCGCAGCCGTGGCGGGAACGACCATCCAGAGAGCGAGTCGGGGCCGAGTATGTCGCGCGCAAACCAAGTGTCGCTGAAGTCAAGGTCGTGAACCGAAGCTGGAATCCGCAACGTGAGGAGACGTGGCAAGTCGATGGTGCTCGAAGCAAATGAGAGCGAGGTGGGAGGGGATGGTGATCGTTCCAGGGCAGCGTTGAGAACCTTGATCCCCGCCGTATTGATGGGCTGGCGGCTCAAGTCGAGCTTGGCGGTAGCTCCCGCCTCGAGACCCTCGAGTGCAGACATGATGGCCGAGTTGACTGCGATGCGCTCGTACGCGCCCTTGATCACGCCGCCGATGCCGAGCGCAGCACGTGTCTTTACGTTCAAGCTATCGAGGCTGCTTACGGAAAGCCCCGACTCGCGGTACCATTCAAGCGACACGAGTAAGCCTTTCTTGATCGCAGGGACGATGTCGGTTGACTTGGCCCGCTTCGGCAGCCCACTGCTCGACCATTTTGCGAGCAGCGGTGCATTACCGTGGAGAATAGCATGCCGCAACGTAAGCACCGGCGAACGCAGCAGTATCGCTTGGTGTACTCGCGGGATATCGTGCACGCGCAGCACACGGGCGTAGTAGGCGAGGCCGCGAGTGTCCTGTGCGGACGGGTGGGCCCACACGGCGTAGCAGAGGATGGCCTCGATGATGTGCGGTATAGATAGCGAAGTGGAGCTCATGACTTCATGCGTTTTCATGGCGAGGCAGCTTCAGGAGAGCGAGGACCGCTCACGAGCGCAGGGCCAAACAAAACACAAGCCGTCGCCCGATCGGTCGCCGCCTTTCGCGCACGATGCCAACTCCGGCGCCACCACCCACCATGGAGCAAATGGACTTGATGCAAAACATAAAGCTAGCTATACCCGAGGTCCTGAACCAAATTCTGGCCGAGGCCGTGATGTTGCATGAACCGACCGAGCTCGGGCCGATGCTCGAGTATGCTCGCGTCATGCCCGCCGATCGGATTCCGGGCGTCATGCAGGCGATTCGTAAGCAACTGGAACGTGTCTCGGCCGACGAGGCGACGATTTTGGGTTGCACGGACCTGCTACAGGCCCTCCGCCACTTTGGCCTTCCGCTTGATCATACCGTCGAGGCACTGAAGCACGCCGAAATCTTCCGACACTACCGCGTCTTTGAATGGTGGCGCGACTCGGGATTCGTGCTGCAACATCGTGGCTTGGAGACTGCTTGGGCCAGGGCGCTTCTTGGCATCCCAAGCTACAAACCTCCCGTACAACTGCCTCAGCTGTGGCACTTCTGGATCCAGGTGCTAACCCTCTTCCATGTAGATGCCTGGCGTCACTAAGGCCGCTGGTGATGCCCAGGCAAAACAAATATTTGAGTGGACAACCACGCAGCCTACCACACGAGTAGAATTCCATCGCGCGCGGCTCAGTTCGAGCGGTATTGGCCTTCTCAACGATGCCATGGCTCGAGCTCCGATCACCCAGGCCCATTTTGTTGCGTCAGACCTTAACTGGACACGTTTCTGCTCGCTCCAGTTTCCTTCGTCCCTTCAATCGCTCAAGTTGCACGCAAATCGACTTGATGTTGGCTGCGGCTCTCCCGCAACTGACTGGCTTCCTGCATCGCTCTTGTCGCTTTCCATTGCAGACGAAGACTTGACCGACGCTCCCCTCTGCGCTCATCTCGAATTCTTACCGCCGGGGCTTCAATCGCTTCACCTGTCGTCGTGCACTATCAGCGTGTCTACAATTAATATGCTCGCTCGTGGGGCTCCCTCGAATCTGCTTGAACTCAATTTCGAACTGTCAACTCGGTGACGAGGATGCCACCTCGTTGGCGCGCGCACTCCCCTCGGGCCTCAAAATGCTGAAGCTCAACGGTAATGAGCTTACGCACATTGGCGCTAATCGCATTGCCCGACGCTTTCCTGCACAACTCACTGCTTTGGATATTTCTGACAACAAGATTGGTGCTTGAGGCTTCTTTGCCATTGTGCAGAAATTACCCAAGACAATCGAGCGACTTACAGCGTTGACGTGCGGCATTGGTCCAATGGGTGCAGCTTCCCTTGTACATGGCACGGAATTCCCCAACCTCGCACATCTCGATCTCAGCGAAAACAACACTGTCGACTTTCGTGCTCATATTCAGCGATCGGATGATACTACTCTCGCTGTGTTCAAGCCGAACCCTGCTACAGCTCGGCTCCCTGCGCTTCAGGAACTAAATCTGTCAAACAACTGTATGATCCGGAAACGTGAGCTTTATTCGGGCGAAAGATGGGGGACAAGATGGAGAGGAAACAAGAGGGAAAAAGAGGGCGAGGAGGCCGCGCACACCTGTATGCTCCGGAAACGTGAGCTTAAGAGAGCTCACGTTCGCGGCGGGGGTGCGGCCACCTTTTGAGGGCAACGGGGAGCAGGCGGCGAGTCACCAGCTGCGGCCAGGCGCGGACGCCCACGTTCGCGGCGGTGAGAAATGTAGCGCGATTGGCGCGACGCGCGCGCGTGATGCTCGGGCCAACAGCCAAGCTCTCGCGGCTTTGTACCGCCAAAAGCTCGACCGACTAGGTATGACTTGTCCTGCAGGGTGCGTTCCACTCTCACGCGCTTGTCCGTAGCTCATCCAGACAACCGCTCAAGGGGTTGCTGCGCGCAAGCTCAAGCGCACTTTCACGGCGCTGTCGCTGCCCGAGAACTGCATGACCACCAAGCTGGCCAAGAGGGATATGGAACGGTAGGCCAAGAGCGCGGAGCAGGTTTGGTCCAGCATCAGCCGCGCGGTTAGCGCCCTTATCTCGGCTCACGTGCGAGAACCAAGTCCAAACATTGGGCTCACCCTGGGCGTGCTCAGAGGCGAGCTGCAGCGCGCAAGAAGCGCGAAGCGAACCCAACAGTCAGTGCACTCTAGCGGCTCGTGTTAAGACGGGGATCACGGCTCAACGATGTGTATTCGAAGTCCCCTCCTCGCTAGTGGGGACCCGCTGGGTTATGTACAGCGGGGCGGCGCCGGCGGACGCGTTGGTGCGCGCCGCGGGCGGTGAGAGACGCGACACGCGTCCTGGCTCGGGGCCTTGTGCGGCCGCGTGAGGGACGCGTGATCACGCGTCTGTCTCACGCGGGCTGGGAGACAGGCCAGCTGAGGTCGGGACCGGACCCCAAATCCTAACAGGATCAACGGCGTAGTACGGTTCGCTGTCGCTGGAGAGAAGCAGAAAGGTGGGACTGGCGACGACGACGCGCCTTGAGGACGCACCGTACGTGGCGTCCGCGATCAGGTGATTTTGCGACGCGTCTCGCACCCGAGTCTCGCACCTAAGCCTCGCACCCACGTCGGCGACGCGTTTCGCTGAAGAAATGCACTTGTAAAATCTTTGTGAAAAGGGCAACGGGGTTGTACCATCTGGTCCAGCGAAATGCGCGAGCCAGCGAAAGTGGCAAAAGGATGTCCGCTAGATTGTCGTGTTGTCGTCTTCGCCAGCCCGGGGCTTAGTGAACCGGTGGGAGTGTCGAACACTGGACTTCGACCCCTTTCACGCACAAAGTTGACTTACCACTCGGGCGCTCTGACCACGGTACAGACACTGTCCGTGCTCTTGGCCACGACCATGGCCTTGCGACCGGCGTGGCCGTCGCACGCTGTAGGGTTATCTCCCCTCCCGCAAAGGACACAGCGTAGATCGTCGTACAGGTTTTCTGAAGCGTATAGTACACGAGTTCGACCGACAAACCGCCGCGTGAGGTCGCGTCGCCACGCCTTGACGACTTCACAATTAACCACCCTCACAGAGCGCGTGTTACGAAGCGTGCTTGCGGCCTGGACCGATGCGACGTGGTCCAAGTGGCCCTTGATGATTACTGTGTCTTAGCTCGAGTTAACTTCGATAGCGGCCATCGGAACAGGTCGGTCGTACCAACGCTCCTGAGCTGCTCGCAAAGTAGCGCAGAGGGGCGCGTCATGAGCGATCGCTCTGGTGAGCTTAGTGGGAGGCGCACCACGCGATGGTTAACTGCACGTGCGTTTGACTGCGCCACTTTCCACCCGCTGGTTTCTCCCCATCAGGTCTCCCGCGAGGAACAACCGAGCAACGAAATGCATTCATTCTCGCTCCTCGGCACTCGACGCCTCGCTCTCTCATTTTAGCTGCACCGAAAGGCCCACCGCACGGCTCAAACGCAACCTGCAGATTGGCTTTCCATTTTCGTTCAAGGTTGGGAGTGGAGCACGCAGGAAAGCGCCCAGCGAGGACTCGGTTTGAAACTCGAGCGCGTGCGCGCGTGCTGCGCCACCACTCGCTTCCGGCCACCAGATCCAGTGAACTCCAAGCTGACTTCTTCGCGTCCTGTGAAGCAGCCCCAACGTCGCCAAATCGAGGCAGTTCAATGCAGTCGCTGCGGCTCACAGTTGCTTTCTCTGGCTCGCGTCGCATCGATCATGCCAGCTTTTGCCGCCGCGACGTGCCGAACACGTTCAAGCGCAGCCGCAGCAGCTGCGCGTGTGGCGAGAGCGCGAGACTCTAAAGACCGGCCGGCTCCCCCGCCCTCCATCCCGTCGATCCTTACCAGTCAGCCCTCCGCACGACATCCAAGCCCATCCCCCTCCGAACACCATGAACGTTGCCGCTCTCCTCGTGCTTGTCCTGGCCCTCGTTGCCATGGTCTCGGCCACGGCCATCCCGCCCCCGATCTACGCCGCGCCGTTCCCCGTCCCGGCCACGTACCAGGTGACCAACACGCACAAGGCCACGTTCGACCCGACGGGCAAGCTCATCGTCATGTCGACGCTGCCGTGCAACACCATGCCGTGCGTCGCTGTGCGCGGCGAGGGCGAGTGGTCGTACGACCCCAAGACCGACGGCCTGACGGTCAGCTACTGGATGAACCCGTCGTGGACCATCTCGCAGACCTGGTCGTGCTCGTCCAAGTCGCGCGACATGAACGTGTCGGTGCTCGGCGGCTGCAAGCTCATCAGCGCCTCGGGCGCCCAGTCGGACGTGGCCCCGATCCCCGCCAAGTCCAAGACCTGGGTCCGCCAGTAAGTTATGGTGGCCCTCTCCCCGTGTGATTGCCGTCTTGAACATTTTCTCGTGTGATTGTTGTGTGTGTGATATAACCGCCCGCGACTGAGCGGAAGAGTTTGAGAAGGCGTGGGCGTTCTATCAAAATACAGCCCTGTTTCTTGATCTATCGAACCAGAATGCTTGCGACAGGCTGGCTTGACGCGCGGATAGTCTGATGCTGCGCAGAGCAGGTCTCGGCTTTCATACGATGGCCGCGTGAAATGTGCTCGGCCCGCGATTAAGTCAAAACACGGTCACGCCGATGTCACGCCGCGATTGCGAGACATGATCCTGCGCTCGACGGAGTCGCCGCTCTCATTTTGCTTTCGATCTTCCGTCCGGCTCGCTAACCCCTGCCGCGCTCTTGAGACGGATCGAGCCGCTCGGCCTCCTGGGCACGGTCCTGACAATGAAGAGAAGGATGAAGCTCTCGGAAACGTACAGATGAGGGCAAGCTACTCCATTTTTCGCTGAAACGCGCTACGGTACGCGAGCCACCCCTCGCCGGCGAGGATGATCATGGCCAGGCTGAATGCGGCCATGACGCGCTACAATCGTATGAGCCTCGTTAGGATTCACTCGTAACCCGCTTCCTTGCTCGGCAAGGCGTACCCAGGCGACATTGTCCGAGATGGTCGGCCCGATCCACACGACGGCCACAAAGACGGACGCGGCAGTGAAGAAGACATTGAAGGACCCGATCAGAACCTTGGACACGGCCTTTGGGTCCTCGGCGAGCTGCGCGGGATCCCCCAGATCGTTGTCGCTAAGACGGCGGCCCGTCATCCGCTCGTACTCGAACTCTTCCTGCTCAGCGCAGATCGCGGCGAGGATGCGCTGCAACTCGGGCGACTACTCGAGAGTGGCAGTCAGTTTCTACGACGTAACGACGCCTTCTCACGGGAAGGAGAGTACCTTGGGCTTGGGTGCTGGCGGCGCAATGTAGACGCGGGAGCCACGAGTCAGCTCGTCAAACGGCGGCACCACACCGTCCTCTGAAGCACTTCGCTCCTTGGCCTCGGCGTGGCATGCGAGAAGGACCGAGAACGGAACGTGGTCGTCGTCGAGGAACGGCGCGAGCGTCACGCGTGTCGCCTCACTCACGTTGACATGAAGCAAGAAGTCGCGCATGCGCGGTGTCATCAAGAGGTCGATTCCCATGGCGTTGCAGCAGGTTGGATCAAGTTTACATGGAGAGCGGATTCGTTGCGGGGAGAGGTCGGGCCGCAACGCGCGCAACGCGTCCTTCATGTCGTCGTCGCTCTCCCTCGCTCTCACCCTGTACCTCACGCACACCATGCAATGTATCCATTGACAGCAAGCAAGCCGCCGCAGACACGTACCGGCCTCCGCCCGCGGGCCTTGGGTGCTCGTGGGACCGCTGACGGCGACGCGAACGCAGGCGCCATTGAGCTCGCCGCGTACGACGCACGTCTGCGCCGGCTGCGCGATCGCGCCGTCGAGGAGCAGCGGGTCCTGCGAGAGCAGCAGCTCGCGGCACGGCGATGGCGTGGTCCTCGCTCGCGGGTCTCCTTGACCAAGAAGCCCGTCGCTGTGAAGCAGGAGGACCCGCCACGGCCGCTGCTGTCGCCTCCGTCCGAGCCGCTTCGTCCTTCGTCATCTCCGCTGCTAGATGACGTTCCGGCTGTTGGCGGCCTCTTGCGCATGCTGCGGATGCGCCAGAAGCAGGCCGCGCGCTTGCCTGACCGTAGGAACGCGGCATCACCCGCTTGGCCAACGCTTCCACCTCCGCTCCCGCCGTCTTCCTTGTTACCACACCCGCAACCTCCAAGAACAATGCAGGCCATTGCCATCCAGACCGACGATCCGCTAGACCCACCACAATCCCGCCCGCCGCTGCGGGAACCGCAGGAGCCGCCGGTCGTGCAGATCGCGTTGACCCCGCGTCGACCCCGAGCTTCTGCCGCACCGCCAGAGCGCACACGCCACACGCCACTAAAACCACCCGCAGCGCTTCCTCTAGTCCAAGCTCCATCAACACCACGCTCGCGTCGACGGAAACGACGCCCCTTGGCGACAAATGGCCTCATCGAGATCGCCTCCGCCCCTGCTGCGCCACCGCTCGTCTGGACCCGGGCGACGCGCGTGCACGTCCACCCGCTTCGCCCCGCTGACCGCGACCGCGCCGTGCTCGCCGCCGATGCCTCGCGCGCGGCGCGGATCTACGCGAACCGCCGATCGCGCGCCGAATTTGTCGCCGACCACTACGGCGTGCGCGACCCCGCCGAGCTGTTCCGGCTCGTGGACCGTGCCGAGTCGCTCATCTTCTCGGACTTGCTGCGCGGGGTGGTGTGCGAGGTGGACGCGGCGCTCGGCGGCGTTGTCAATGCGACGTTTCGTGGCGAGCTCTGATCCATTCTCCACCCATATATTCGATGGCTTCCATGGGTCACATGTAAACTTGCTGCAACGTCCCATTATGGGTCGCAAGAAGAAGCAGATGATGGCGATGCAGGCGCCCGACCCGGCGAGCATCGCGGGGCAGACGCCATTCCGCGCCGTCAAGCGAAAGTACAAGCAGCGGTACGCGCCGCTCGACCTCGCCGAGGTGTTTGACTGGACACAGTGGAATCCTGAGAACAATGCAGGCGAAGTGAACTGGAGCGCACCGCCCAACGTGCCCAAGGGTCGGCCGCCGTTCGCCGTCGCTGTGAAGATAGACTCGAACGCGCGCGACCTGCTCGCCGCCGAGTTTCCTGACTTCGATATCCAAGGTGACGGCGCACGACCGCCCGTCATCGCGTTCCCAGGCTTCCCCGGCTTCCTGTACCTCCCCGCTGCGCCTCCACCCACGGTCCAGCGCCACCTCGCACACCGGTCGCTGACGGCGTACACGGCGCCACCCAACCAGTGCAACATGTTCGCGCACTGGGCCATCCCCGCGACGGGCCTGTGGTCACTGCACGCTGCCGGTTCCGCCAACGAGATCCCGCTGCGCCCGTCGCCCGCCGACAGCGATGACAGCGACGAGGACGCGAGCGGGGCATAGGCGCGCGGGACCCCGCCGACGCACATGACGCCAATCCCCGCGGGCGCGCTGCTTGACCGCCTGCGCTGGTGCACGGTGAAGTTCACCAGTCGTGCATCCACGGCGCTCACGCACACATTCTTGCGGGTTTGCCGTGTTAGCGTAAAGGTATGAAGTGGCGGCAGATGTTTTCCATACGGACATTGATTCTCGAGCCCGCTCGCAATGTAGCATCATAACCTTAACCTCGATCCCAAAGCCATCTCGCCGTGTCAGCTTAGCGGATTGACATGGCACCTCGAGCTTTAGCGTTTGCGACATGGGCTCCGAATGCGCCAACAACGACGTGCTACGAGCTCACGACCTCCCGGTGCGGTTTCATTGAGCGCAGCCCTCGCGTGAGCGCCGTGAAAAACTACGCGTCGCTCACGCGGGTGCTGCGGTCAAGAATACTCGCGCTGGGCGCGGTTGCGCGTCTCGTCGCTGCGTCGGACCGGCGTGCCTGTGATTGGACCGTTCCGTTTCCACGGCAATCGATTCATTCATTCATTTCATATACACTAGGTGTGTGTGCTGCGCACACACTTGGGTCTCAGCTGTAGCTTTACTTGGCTTCTTGAGACTGTTTCAGTTGGTGAAAGTGAAGTAGTTTATCAATTCTCAATCCTGCTCAGCAGGGACAGTCGCTTCATGTCCTTCGCCACGTGCTGTAATGCCTTCTGCACGAGAACCCGACTGTTGAACCGGATGATGAGGATGTCCTTGGTCCTGCGCGCTCGAGAGAGGACCATGTACGGGTACCGGGCAGGAAAACGATGCGGGAGCTTGGGGTCGCCGAAGTCGGCAATGACCTTGTTCAGGGTCATCCCCTGCGCCTTGTGCGCCGTGATCGCGTAGCTCAGCTCAATGGGGAACTGCGATCGCCAAAAGGTCCACCGCTTGCCGTCAATGGTGACCATCTTGCTAATTGTCTCACGCTCGATGGGGATGTCACCCAACTTGTCGATTCCGTTGAGTTTTGGGATTCGCTGAAGGTCGCGGTCGGGTCGTACAATGACAGCCTTGATCTGGCCGTCTTCATCGACAGCAAAGCCGACGACCTTACCCATCATCCCGTTGACGATTCCGATGCTGTTATTATGAATCGTTAGCTGGTGAGCGGCGCGGATTTACCTGTGTGCTGCGTCGACTGACGGAAGGCGATGACGTTGCCTTTGACAAAGCTTTGGTGCGTTCGTTTGTCGCGGCCAAATCCAAACTTGTAGACGTAGACTCGCACTCGGACCGGAGCTATCAGCATCTGCTCCAAGCGGGTGAGATTTTCGAGCGGAGTCGGTTTCTTTCCGGGATTGCCGTAGTTCATGAGCGAAGAAACGGGCAAACGTTTCTTTGGGTCACTCGAATTGAGATGCGTGAGGCAGGTTGAGCACACGGTGACGTCTACAAGGAAGCGGATCAACTGTCAGAGTTGTTTTTGGCAAGATACACCAGCACATACTCTCGCCATCAACTCTGTCCTCACAAAGGGGAACACTACGGAATTCTTCGCGGATTGGAGGTCGCGTGAATCCCTCCTTTCCCGCGCAGAACTTCTTCCACGTGTGATCCGCCTTTTCAGCAAGGAATTCGCTGTGAGCCGCGAGGAAGTCGGCTATCGGTGTCGTTGAGCACGTCGACTTTGGCGAGAGCTGACCGCAAACTGCGCAAGCCGAGTGAAGTACAGCTTCGTCTTGTAGCGCGTGCAAGGCCTCGCCGAGAAGACCTTCCAGGTGCTCCTGGTTCAGATCCATTGGCCAAGGCGGAACTTGCGGCGGTGAGGCGCTTGATTGGGAAGGAGATGGAGATGTTGGCGAGCTCGGTCGCGAGGAAGAAGTGCCGTGACCAGTCGATCCTGTGTCCGAACTGATAACTTGCGCGTTGGAAGCGTCGCTTGGGGTTGAAGCGTGGTGAACTGCCAGGATCAAGTGAACCACGTTGGCGGGTAGCGATGTCGTGCTTATGATGTGAAGCAGGCCGTCACCTTGAGACTTCATCGCAATAATATGTTGAGCAAGTGGGTGGTCTTGAGCTTGCAGGTATGCTTCAGTCGCTGCCTTGACGAGGTACGACCCGTGCAAGCCCGTCGCTTCTCGAACCTCCTGTGCGGAAGCTTGAGGATTTTTGGCAAGAAGTTGGTGCATTTTGAGGCCGCGAACGGCCATGTCGGCCAAAGTTTGTTTAGGTGGCATCCTTGCAGACCAAGCACGGCTAGCAGTTTACATGGAGATTGACCAAGTGTATTGTGGGTTTGGGAGAGAGCACAGAGAAGCGAGGGCTCTTCGCGTTGCGCGTCGCGCGTCACAGTTGTGAGAACACGAACGCGAGCGCCGACGCGACGCGTCACGCAACGCGTCTTTGAAACGCGTTCTCAGAGTTCAGGGGTAAACTCTTTGAGCTCGCCAGTCGACGAGCACCTCACAAATTCGAGTAGTAACCAGTTGGAAGAAAAAGAGTTTGGAATATATCAGACAGCGGAAGTATTTTCGAAAGAAACGAAGGAAGGAACAGGATCAGGATCAGGCCGAGCGGTCCTTGCCCTTGCCCTTGGCGGGACCGCGACGCGCGCGCTTGGTCAGCGAGGCCGGCGGGGTCGCCGAGTCGTCGTTGTCGGCCTTGTTGTCGTCTTGGGCGGCAGGGACGGCAGCGCCGGACTTGCCCTTGACGGCCGACGTGCGGGTACGCTTGGTGGGCGAGGCCGGCGGGGTCTTGACCGTCTTGTTCTTGTCGCGGCCCTTGGCCTTGGTGGCCACCTTGCGCGCGCGGCTTGACGACGGCGACGGGCCCGACTCGCACTCGCTCTCCTCCTCGTCGGCGTCGACCTCCTCATTGGCCTCCAAGTTGACAACGATCTTGGTGATGTTCTTGTTCTTGGTCATGGCGGACGACGACGCGGGAACCACGGTCATGTCGGACTCGCTGCCGACGTCGTCCCACTCCTGCAGGTTGATGTCAAGCTCCTGGACGACGGCCAACGCTGCGGGTCCCGACGGCGTCGTGGCGCTGCCGGACGTGGTGCTGCCCAACGTGGTGCCGCCTGACGGCGCGTTGACAGACGCCGAGGTGGAAGTCGGCGAGCGGGTGGTGCACGCGGCCATGAGCGGGACGAGCGCAGCGGGCGCGGCCGCAGCGCCGGGAACCATCTTGGCGGGCGACAAGGGACCGGCCGTGAACATGGGCGGACCGTTGGGGCCCTGCGAAGGAGGCGGAGCCGTCGGCTGGTCAGCACAGGAGGTCTCAAAGAGCGTCGACGAGCAGCGGCAAGCGCGAGCGAGCGGGCGTGGAGTGGGAGAGCTTCCGAGGGCGCGAAAATGCAGCCAGACAGGATTGATGTCAGGTCACGTGATGCTGAACAGTCAGTTTCGAGCGAGGTCCGTCTCGTCGCGCCTGCGCACGGGAACCGCTGCACAGGACCTCGCTCCCCTCGAAGTGAACAGCCTCGAACTGTTGGGGACAAGGCAAAGCACAGTCCAGATTTACGTTGCAGGGGTCGGAATGAAGTGAAAGCGAAAAACAACGGAACTCGTCGCGCGACGAAAATCGAAAACGGTCACTGAGCCACTCATGTGACCACAAGAGCAAGGTTGATGTGCCTGATAGGTTTCAATTGCTCCCACAGAAACTCAGCTTCGCTAAAGCTACAGCTGAGAATACACGCTGTTTATATGCTGAATTAGAGGGTTTCTCCTCAATTTCCCAGGAAGCTGTCCCGTCGTTGCTGACGCGATGCGCCACACACGTGTTCCAAGACACGTCGGCGCACGACTATGGTATCAACTTCAAACCTTGCAGCTCGCTCCTGGGAACTGTTTCGAAAGCTCGCGGTGCCAACGCTGAAACTTGAGGTCGTTCCGCGTTGCGTCAAGCTGACGCAGTGTTCGCGGAAGCGCCAGCACGAGCACGTCGAGCCCCACGTCCTCGATCCCGCAGTTGCACACACAAAGCTGGGACAGGTGAGGCGGCATGTAGCTCGCCATGAGCGCGAAATCAGGTTCACGCAGCTTGCACCCCGAGAGTTCGAGGTGCTCAAGCGTCAGCGGGAGCGCGGCCATGAGCGGCGTCATGGCGTTCTTGCCGCCCTGGACGTGCTTGATGAAGTGCAGCTTGAGCGAGACGAGTTCACGCGGTAGTCCGTGCGCTAAAGCGGCCACGCACGCCTCGGCGACGGGGTTGGAAAAGACAAACTTGAGATGCTTGAGGGTCGGCGGTAACCGTTTAGCGAGGGCTTCCATGGTCGCAGTGCCAACGCAATCGCTCGTGATTGAAAGCGTTTCGAGGCGGAACGGAATTGCCTCCGCGAGCGGAAGCAGCACGTTGAGCGGTCCGGTGCAGTTGAGCTCAAGCGTGGTCAGGGAAGTTGGCAGCTGCGACAGCCCGCGCCCGTGGCTCAGGAACACGTTGCTGAGCTTGAGCGTCGTGACGCCGTCAGGGAGCCATGGGCCAGTAAGCGGCGCGTCCTTTTAGCAGAACGAAAGTTCGGACAGGGTCACGGTCGAGATTGAGCGATGGGCAAGCATCTGCCGAAGCATCGGAAGCGTGAGGGCGCACGAAGTCGCAGTAAATGCGGTGATGCGGCACCCTGGCTGGGCAAGCGCGCGGCCGAGCAGGCGAGCGCCGCCTTCGGTGAAGCGCATACTGTCAAGCTTGAGCTCAACGGTCTGCATGGTGCCGGTCGCAATCCAGTCGTAGCCGTGGGCGACAAACAGGTCGCCGTCAGCTGCTACCTCGAACCCTCGGATCTAGTACGACGAGATGAGTATTAGCACTGGTACGGCAAGTAGAGTCAGAGCAGGGCGTACCATCGTTGGCTTCTTGGGGACAGGGCGCGTCGTGATACCAAGCAGGGCCTTGCGGAGCCCCGACGGCGGCAGCGTTCCAAGTTTCAGCGGCAGCCCGGACTCGCGCCACCACTCGAGAGACTCGTAGCGACGCTTCGACCATGCGTTCGTGATGGCCTTGTCGGTATACACAAGCGGCGCGCCCGACACGCGCAACTCGTCCAACAAGCGGACGTGGCCGCCCGCGCTCGCCCAGTCTACGCCGAGGCACTGGAGGACGTAACGGTGCACTCGCGGAGCATACTCCCGAGGGAGCACGCGCAGGTACTGGAACAGTTGCTTGGGAGATGCGTCGTGGTGGCCAAGTGCGACGTGGACGAGAATGCCCTCAACGACGTCGAACGGAAGTCGTGGCGGGCATGTAGGGCAGTTGCAGGCCCTCGTTGAGACCGTGTTCATTCGTTTGCGTCTATGAGAGCGATGTGTGGGGGGAGCGAGAGAGGGCGATTCGAGTGTGGCGAAGTCGGCGTGCGGATCAGCTGTGGCGCGGCGGCCAGACACTCTTGTTCTCCCTGTCCTCACCCTCCTGCCATGAATGCCGTATGAACCCGCCACTGCGACTTGCTGCAACTTATGCCCGCTCACACCCACACCCACTCGCCGTAGTACGACCGCCACCGGCGGTTCATTGACCACTACGTGCTGTACTACGGCGGCGCGGGCGCGCTCGCCACGGCCAGGGAAGCCGCCGATGCGCTGCCGGCCAACTACACGACCGAAGAGGACGTGATCCGGCGGCACCACCGGTTCCTGCGCGAGGACGACGACAAGGAGGATGACGCGGCGCTCGCGCACCTCTCGCACACGCAGCGGTGGGAGGCCAAGCTCGCGCGTGCCTACTACGACCGCCTGTTCAAGGAGTACGCCCTGTGTGACATGTCACGGTACAAGACGGGCCTGGTACGCGCTTCGGTCGCCTGTTCCACACGAGCAAGGGCTCACCCGCCGCACACGTGTAGATTGCGATGCGCTGGCGCACGCAGCCCGAGGTCCTCGACGGCCGCGGCCAGTGGTCGTGCGGCAATGTGGCGTGCAAGCGCGACCGCGACCTGACGAGCTGGGAGGTGCCGTTCCGGTACCGCGAGCCAGCTGACGGCGGCGCCGAGCACCGCGCGCTCGTCAAGCTGCGCCTATGCCCGAAATGTTCGGACAAGCTGCATTACCGCCGCGACCGCGATCGTAAGAAAAGCGGCGAGTCGGTCGAGGAGGAGGACTCGAGACGCAATCGCGATCAGCGGAAGGACGCCGAGAGTCGGAGGCGGTCGCGCAGTCGGTTCCGCTCACCTCGCGATCCTGAGCGCGGAGAGCGCAAGCGATCTCGGCCTCGCTCGTCTCGCGATTCTGACCGCGGCGAGCGCGAGCGGTCTCGATCCGGTTCATCCCGCCGCCGATCTCGCTCGCGCGGCGATTCCGAAAGCAAGGGCTCGCGCTCACGGGATCGCGGGCGACGCGACCGCCCTACATCATCCGCCGCGTCGCACCGCCACGAGAGCGCCGCCGAGGATGATTTCGAAGACCTGCTCCTGTAACCCAGTCTGTCTATATACAACGCACGCCCCTTACATTCCGAGCACATGCGCCGGATCGCGTACCACGCGCATGCACTGACAGCACACCGCGATCCGCGGCGCCTGCCCACCCGCCTCGCCTCCACCGTCCGCCGCGACCACGAGGTCCTTGAACTGCGAGCTGCCGCAGTACGGACACTCGGCGATCCGCTCGTTCGCCGCGCCCTCGACGAGGTCGTTATCCCATTCCTCCTCCTCGTTGTCGTGGCCGTGGTGGTGGTGAAGCTTCTCGCCCGACGACGCGACGAGCGACCGCTTGCTCGCGGGCAACGGCGGAACGGGCTCGACGGACTCGTCGGCGGCAACGCGCCCGCGCGACGCGCTGCGGATCGACGAGCTCGACCGCCTGAGCGAGTCGGCGAGGCTCGACATGCTGCGGACCAGCGTGCTGGCCATGGTGCCCGAGCCCGACGGGGCACCAGTGGCGGTGGGGCCGCGGCCCGTCGGCGTCGCGGTGCCCGAGCGCGTGGACGGGGTCTCAGTCCCACTCGCCGTTGCCGGCGCCGGCGCGGCTGCAGCGGGCACCGGGACCGCGAGCGCGGCGGGCGGGAGGTTGATGAACAGGCGGATCGCGCCGGCCTGGTCGGACGCCGCGACGAGCGTCCAGTCGGCGCCTGACCCGGCTTCCCCGCCCGCCGCGTCCGCCGAACCCCAGCGCGCGGGCAGGAGCCCCGCGGCCTCGAGGAGCAGGCGCGTCTTGAGCGGGGCGATCGACGTGCTGGTCACGGTGCACGACGAGACCTGGAACGTCTCGACGCCCGTGATCGTGGTGGCGGGCGGCGGGGTCGCGCCGTTGCGCGGCACGGTGTGGGTGCCGCCGCCGCGGGACAGGGAGCCGTTTGGCGAGGTGGACCCGTTGCTGCCTGACGACCACGGCGACGCGAGCGCGGTGCGGAGCCGGCTGAACCGCGAGTTCCCCCCGCCGCCGCCGCCGCTGCCGTGGGAAGTTGCGGGCGCGGGGATCGCGGACCCGGCGGTCGGCGAGACGGGTGGGTGGTGCCCGCCAAACGGCGACGGGCGGAGCTCGGGCACGCCGAGGGTATCCCAGACGAACGCCCACCCGTTCTCGGACCCGCACACGACCCACCTTGCATCCTCGGTGACATGGGCGCGGATCTGCGCGTGCTGGTTGCTGTGCCCCTTGAGCTTGGCGATGACGCGGAGGTCCGCGGTATCGATGATGCGGACGCGTGAGTCGTTGCTCGCGACCACTAGCTTGTCGCCGAACCCGGCCGGGTCGGGCCACGGCTCGATGCCCGTGATCTTACACGGGCGCGCGTTCGCCGACGCGACGCGCGCGCGGCGCGAGTTGCTCCGCACCACGGCCTGGCCCTGCAGCCCGAGCCCGTCGGTCGAGTAGACGGCGAGCGTGCCGGCGTAGGTCCCGGCAACCGCCCACCGCCCGTCGCGCGCGAACTGGACCGCCGTCACGTACTGGTTCCCGAGATCCGCGCTCGCGACGAGCCGCTTCTCGTCGAGGCTCCACAGCCGCAGCTTCCCGTCAAAGCACCCCGACAGGAACAGCCAGTCGTCGGTCGGGTGGAACACGACGGCGGGCACGAAGTCGCCGTGCGTGAAGACCGCGATCGCGTCGTCGGGCCGGCTCGGGTGCCACACGCGCACCGTCTTGTCGGTGCCCGACGACGCCAGGCACCCGGCGCGGTTCCACGCGAGATCCAGAATGTCCCCGACGTGCCCGCGGAACTCGAGCCACGGGCGGTCGACGACCAGGTGCGGCGGCGGCTCGAGGTCGGACCCGGGCGCCGCGGATGAGGGCGGTGGTGGAGTGGACGGCTCGTCGCCGCGCGTCCCGTCGAGTCCCACTATCGCCCATACGCGCACCACGCCGTCCTTTCCGCCGCTCGCGAGGAACCGGCCGCACGGCGACCACCGCACGGTCCACACGGCCTCGAGCGTCGGTGGCGGGCGGGACGGGTCCGCGGCGTGGTCGGCGGCGGCGGTGGCGGGTTTGGACGCGTCGGTGGGTGGCGGCGGCGGCGGCGGGGTGAGCGTCTGCACGAGGCCCATGCCGTTGAAGCACCGCTTGCTGACGCCTTTGGAACGCGTCTACACCGTTCATCGTGTTATTTCGTGCGTTATTCTGAGCAGCGAGCGAGAAACCGTACCCGCGTCCGTGGCCACTGCACATTGACGCTCGCGAGCGCCTCGACCGCGCTGACTGGCGCCTGCCGCGCCCCATCGTCATCCGTCGGCGGATCCCCGCCCTCGGCGCCCCACGCCGCGAGCCGTGCCGACGCGCCCGCACTATCCCCGAGCGACGGGACGTGCGGGCCGACCACGACCTTGTCCGCGGGCAGCGGCGGCACACTCGGCGCATGGCCCACGCCATCATCGCTCCCGCCAACCCGCTTCCGCAGACGCGTGAAAAACGAACGGCCGCTCCGCGTGCTCCGCGTATCGGACGCGTCGTACCCGCGGACGAGTGTCGTCGGGGACGTGGATGAAGGCGCGCCGGTCGAGTCAGGCGACGTGTTCCACCCGGAGCCGTTCCCATTGCTGCTGGCGCCCGACCAGGTGGTCGCGTCGGACGGGCGGCGGCCGCGGCCGAGCCGTGACAGCGCGCCGGAGCCCGTGGACGAGGCGATGGAGCCCACGGTGGTGGTGGTCGAGTCGACGCGCGAGCGGGGCGGCGGGAGGTGCGGGATGTTGGTGGGTGGGTGCGCGGGCGCGTGGGCGGCATCGGGCGGCAAGTGGTGGTGGTGGAACGGGTCGTGGACCACGCTGACGCCGACGCCGGGCGAGCGGGCAGCGGGCGTAGCGGCGAGCGGGGTAGACGGTTTCGCGGTCGCGACGGCGAGTGGTGTTGGTGGAAGCGGGCGGCGCGCGGGGACGGCGGGGGATGGAGACCGGGTCGACGCCGCGGGCGCGGGCCGTGGTGGTGGTGGCGGGACCTCGGTCAAGTCGCTCGGTGCATCGTCATCGTCGTCGGCGGCGACGTGCGCGACCGAGACGGCGCCCGCATGCAAAGGTTCGGCGCGTATTGGCGTGTCGGGGGTCAGGTTGAGGGTCGGGATCGAGTCGACGCGGTGGCCGCCCGTGAGCACGGTAATGGATCCGGTGGGCGGTGCCGCGTAGACGGGCGCAGCGTGTACTGCCGTTACCGCTGGTGGCGGATCAGAGACGGGCTCGGGCAGCGAGGCGATGGTGGCGAGGACGGGGCTCTGCTGCCGCGACGCCGAGTGCACCGTCACGTCATCGCGCGCGTCGTAGAAGGACTCGTCCCCGTCGTCGTCGTCGTCGTCGTCGTCGGTCGAGCCACCAATGGACAGGACGTCGTAGGGCGCAACGGCGTTGGTGCGGCGAGCGGGCGCGCGGCCGTCATCGTGGCGCGCCGCTACCGCGCGATCGGTCGATTCCATGGAAGTGTGCGTGTGCGTAGCAAGAAGTGCGAGTGGGTGCAGCAGGCTGTATCGCGCCGAGTGCAGCGACTTGTATTGCGTGTTAGGGGGAGAGGGGGGAAGGGACGCGGATGATGTCTCCCCGCTGCTCGGATGAAAAGCGCCGCCCACGTGCGCTTGACCGCGCGTCTCCGTCTCGCCTTTTTCGGGCGGGCCGGCCGCTCGCAACGCTCTCTCCCCTCCCACTCGCTAGAACGCTAGATGCCCATGTAAATGCTCTCCCGCACTTGCTGAAGTTTATTGTCCACGAACCCTATTTTCGACCCCCGCGAGCACGACGCGCGCCAGAAATACACTTGCCCGCCCCGCTATGACGGACCTCGTGTGGGGAGTCCCGCTGCTGTTCGGCGGGTGCTGCTCCAACGTCTTTTTCCTCGAGCAGCTCGTCCGGTACGTCCCTACTGAGCGCTAGCGCCAGCAGTGGCTGACGGCCGCAGCGCGCACCCCGCAGCGACGCCCCGCAGAGTAGCCACATTGTCACCGTGACGCAGTTCCTGTTCGCGACCGCTCTCGGCCTCCCCACTCTCCTCCACCGCCCGCCAAAAACACCGCGGTGGGCGCTGCACCGGTACTCGGTCCACCGGTCAGCCGTCCCGTGGTCGCGGTGGTTCACCATCGTGTTCCTGTTCGCCGTCACCTCGGTCCTCAACAACCTCGCCTTCAACTACCGCGTGCCCATGCCCGTCCACATCATCTTCCGCAGCGGCGGCCTCATCGTCAGCATGGCCATGAACCTCGTCGTCCTGCGCCGCAGGTACCCGCGCACCGCCTACCTCGCCGTCCTGCTCGTCACCGTCGGCGTCATTCTCTCGACGAAGACGTCTGCGAGGCTCGCGACGGTCTCGTCCGCGGTCCCGACCGACGCCGCGCTGTCCGACTTTTCCATCGGGATCGCGCTGCTCGCTGTCGCGCTCGTCCTGTCGGCGTACCTCGGGATTTACCAGGAGGAAACGTACCGCATCTACGGCGGCCACTGGCGCGAGAGTCTCTTCTTCTCGGCACGCTTCACTCACCACCCACTGCCCCGCCTCCGCACTGACCCACCCGCCGCGTCCTATAGCACTGCCTCGCGCTCCCCCTCTTCCTCTTCTTGACACCCCACCTGCGCGCGGAACTTGCCTACTACCAAACCCACGCGCGCCCGAACCCTCTGCTGTTCGGCCTGCCGGACCTGTGGACCGGCCTCGCCCTCACCACGGGCTCGCAGTACCTGTGCATCGCCGCCGTCCACCGCGTCTCCGCCACCACCTCCTCGCTCTCCACCAACCTGCTCCTCACCCTGCGCAAGTTCGTCTCGCTCATCCTCTCCATCGCCTACTTCCGAAACCCCTTTGGTGCGGGCCACGTCGTCGGCGCCGCCCTCGTCATGGCGGGGACCGCGCTCTACGCGTGGTCGCTCGCGGGTGGGCGGCCGGTGAAGGTCGTGGTGCAGCCGTCGGAGGAAGCGAAGCGCGTCGTTGAGGTCGAGGACGACGATGAGGACGGCGGGCCGAGCGCGGGCAAGTCGTCGGCCGTCGCCGTCGCGCCGTGCGAGTCGGTCCCGAGACGACGCAGCCCGCGCCTCGTCGAGCGCGAGATGGGCAACAAGGCCGCGGCAGCCGCCGCGCGAAGCGGGTCTGCGGCTTCAGCGGACCGAGGGCGGACCGCGAGCCCAGCGAAGCGCCGCCGGTCCATGTCGCAGCGGAGAAGAGGCGAGGCGGAACCCGTGAGCCCGCAGCGATCGTAATATATGCCAGTTCAAAGCAAATCTCGCTCGAGCCGTCCGTGGTGAACGACGCGAACGACGCGAACATCAGCTGATCGGAGCCCGCGGCAACGAGACCCTCGCAGGACAAGCGGTTCCAGCTCTCTGCCTCTCACCCAACCATGAGGACAACCATGAAGTACTCTATGCAACCTAATCAGGGCGCAAATGAAGGCCCGTCACCGCTCAACTTTCGTGATCTGCCGCCCGAGCTCGCGCTTGAGGTTGTTCGGCTTGCGCAGCCTCGGCTCGCTGTGACTCTCGCGTCGCGCCTTGTCCACGCCATCACTTGTGGCCTTTATGTTCTGTCGATCTGGACCATCCGCCACATCTTCCGCTGGCGAGGCGATGCTGCTAACCGGCGCCCAAGCTTTGTCTGGGATGACCTGGTACGGGTGCTCCACGAGGTGTGGCAGTCGACCTTCAGGATCAAGTACTACATTAAGGAGCGGGTTTCCGCTGCAACACGTCGCGCCCGCGCCGAGTCGCTGATGAATGTACTCGTCGCGTGTGCTAAAGCTCGGGTCCGAGTGCCAAACCGTGCTTTGCTGGACACCTTTGAGCTGAACCAGCTGTTACAGAGTACCCGATCCGCCCCTTTGAGCCAGCTGTACGAGTACCCGCTAGCTGTTTTCATCATCGTTGCAGTTCGCGCGGTCCAAACGGGTCTTACCGCCTTGGTCGAAGAGATACTTGCAGAGATTGAAGTTAACTGACCTCTCGCGCGCCCTCGCACGAGCACGTCTCCTTCATCGTCCGCTGGCTCTACACGCAGGGTTGGTCCGACGTGTACACGTTTGCTTCGACCGCGCTCGAGTATGTCGCTGAAGCGTACCCGCGCGCCCTCGCTACTCTCATGTTGCGCTTTCGAGACCAGGTCGAGGCGGACCTGGCCAATTACGGTCGAGCTGGATTTGTTTGCGATATCTCGGCGCTCTTTTGCGGCTTGTCACGGACGTGCTTCCACTGGCAGCTTTCGATCTCCTCGACGATGCGTTCTACGCTTTGATGCTCGAAAAAGCGGTCTACGAAAAGGAGTCAGGCGCAGTGGATACCATGTACAAAGCGCTTGCTTCCCGCGGCTCCTTGTGGGACGACGTTCTCGTCAAGGGTACGGCTTCCTTCGAAATCCATCATTCATTTTGAATCAAGGGTCTCACTGGTGCTCGTCCCAAGTGTTCGCAAGTGTGTGTAGTGCCAAATCTATTGACCCTGGTGCCCTTGACGACCTGATTCGCTTGGGCCGGACGACAGGAATCGCGGACCCCCTTGGCCGATTTGCGATGGAATTCTCCAGCGCTTCCGGTTTCGACGAAAACAACCGTTGTGCAATCATTCGCGCGCTCCTCAGCCCCGTGGTAGCCACAGCTGATCCGCTTGACGTGCTTGCGATCCTGGTGCACATCCTTCCCGACGACCTTGATCCAGCCATCTTCCCAGAACCTGCTCTTTCTCGATCGCTCTCACGCCTTGTCTCATCGTTGCTCACGGCTGACGAGACCAAGTCTCATGCCCTCGAGCTCGTGCGCGACCCGGATAAAGCAGCGACACTTCTGTGCGCAATTCTCGCGGCCCACTTTTCCGCTCACGACGACAAAAGCCACGCGTATCCGTCCGCCCGTAAGTCAGCGCCGTGCTGCGGCGGCCCGCATTCTTACCAGAGCGCGTGGCGCCACGCGTTTTCCGCGTTGCTTTCACGCATGGACCACCGCCACGGCCGCATCAGGGCACTTGGCACCTTTCTGTACCTGGTCAAGCGCTCGCACTCCTTGGCGCTGGATCACGAAGCTGCAAACACTTGCTGCTCTCCGAGCGCTGGGTCCAGCACCTCCCAGTTTATTGTGACCGCTCTCTTGGCTCGGAACGCGCGGCTTCTGGCGGAACTTCTCGCCGTCCTTTCGCCTGTTTCGCCCGCGTTCACTAACTTGATCCCGGACGGCGCGCTTCGCGGGGCGATGGATGAATCAGTTTTGGATCGCGTCACGCACGCGCCAGGGATTGAAGCGTGCCACCTGCGTGAGATCGTTCGTGTTTCATCAAGCGAGGACCTCGTCAACGCGTCCCGCTAGGCGCGAAATGTTGGTGCAGTTCAGAGCAATACACGAGTCCGCCCGCATATTTTGTGCGGCGTACCAAAGCGCTCGGACCGGGACGCGTCGGGATATCATGTGATCGAAGCACGCTGTGGCGCATCGGTCAAGTTTGGTCGTCTCGCCTCGTTCGCGCTCCCCACCATCACCACCACTCTCCGAGCGGCACGATGCAGCTAGCCATGCGACACTCCATGTAAACTGATGAAACGTCACCAATGAAGTCGCTGACGCCGTGCTTCCGCGATCTCCCGACCAAGCTTGCGATTATGGTTATGCAGCTCGCACAACGTCGCGTCGCGCTCGTTACAGCGTCGCGGGCCATTTACGCTCTCGCTTGCGATCTCAACGTCCTCTCGTCTTGGACCATTGACGAACTCTCGCGTCTTGCCATTGACGAACTCTCGCGTCTTGGTTTGCCTCAGTCGTTCGGCGGCGCATGGACCGCAGTAACGCGCGCGCTCCACCAGATGTGGGTGGTCACCATTAATGCTGGCTCCGACGACCTGCAGGACGATCTCCCGCTGGCCACTCGCCACGCCCGTGCCGAATCCCTGATGCACGCGACCTTCGCGTGCGCCGAGGCGCGACTCGCACTGGGCGCGCAGCCGACGGATTGTGACCTTCGCGAGCTTGCAACCCGCGCTGAAAGCGTGCCTGTAACCAAGCTGTACCAACACCCGCTCGCAGTATACGTCGCCGTTGCGGTTGGCGCGGCTCAGGCGGGTTATCCCGGCGTTGTGGAGAGAGCGCTGGCTGGCTTGCAGATCCACTGGCCGACGCTACTCACGCTCGCTCGCCCCTGGGCCGATTGGGCGATAACCCTGTCCCAATTTGGCTTCCCCCACGATTCCGTGCTCCCAAGTGAACTTGTGCCCCGCCTCGTGGAGCTTCTTGCCATTCTCGCTTTGACGTACTGGCAGTATGACTCGCTCCAAGTACTTTTGCAGCCGCAACATGGAATCAACGAGCACGCACTCGTGAACATGATGTCCTCGCCCAATACCGCCAGCTGGTACTTCAGAGGTATACCTGACCTCGCCCTGTCGGCTGACAGCGTCGCTGCCACCGTGGGCTGGCTGTACAGTCGAGGCTGGTCGAACGTGTCCCTGGAAAATGAATTGACGGCGCTTGATTTTGTCGCCCAGGCGTTCCCGCGTGTCCTCCCCTTAATCATGTCGCAATTTCGAGACCAGGTCGAAGCCGATTTGGCGAAGCTTGGTCGAGCTAGATTCGTTCAAGATATCTCAGCCCTCTATGCCGAGGCCCACGCCGCGTTCCATGCCGCGGACGTGCTTTCACTCGCGCCGTATGATGTCCTCAGTGATGAGCTCTATGCATCAATGCTTGAGACTGCTCTTCAGGACCAGGATCCAAACACACTTGACTTGCTGTATGCTGCGCTTGCTTCACGCGGATCCTTGTGGGACGACGTTCTTGTCAAAGGTGCGATAGCCTCAAAGGATCAGTGCATCCGTGGAGTCACGCACTGACTCGTCCTCGTCGTCGTCCTCGTCTTGTAGCATTTGCGAGTGCTTGCAGCGCCCCTGACCCTAATTCTCGTGTTCTGCTTGGCCTGGTCCGCTTGGGCCGGACGACTGGGATTGCGAATCCACTTGACCGCTATGCCGTCGATGACTTCAGCGCCGGCAGCCCCGGCCAAGGCATGCGTATTCTCATCGTTTTGGCGCTCCTCGATTCCGAGGAGCCTGCAGTTGATCTGCTCGACGTGTTCAGCATCGTCGCGCGCCTACTTGACACCGAATTCGAGGATGGCGTCTACGCGGGCGCGAATTTTTCTCACTCGGTTTCGGTTTTCGTCTCATCGCTGCTTGCGGCCCAGGAGACGAAAACTCGGACGCTTGAGATTGTACGCGACTCGGGTACCGCCGGGACGCTGGTGTGTGCGATGCTTGCTGCGCATTTCTCCACTGACCGGGATCTCGCCCACCCGCGGACCCATTCCCTGGCTCTCTGCAAGGATTGCCCGCTTTCGTACCAAGGCGCGTGGCGCGACGCGTTTTCCGGACTGCTTGACCTCACGGACCAACAACAGAGCCTGTTCCGCACACTCAACGCATACATGCACCTCATCAGGTATGCGCACGGCTCGGCGCTCAACAAGGAGGCTGCAAACACCTGCTGCTCTGGCGCTCGTAGCATCACCTTGCAGTTTATCGTGACTACGACGCTGGCGATATACCCGCGTCTCCTGGCGGACCTCGTCGTCGCTCTCTCACCTGTGTCACCGGCGTTCACCAAGCTTATCCCGAGCGGCGCACTGTGCGGCGTGCTCGATGAGCCGTCCATGCATCGCATCGCGAGCACGTTCGGGATCGAGGAAAGACATTTGAAGGAGCTGGCTCGCGTCACGTCTAGTGACAGTGCCTGACACTTTCCTACCAGGCGCAATGATTTGCGGGAGATTGGGGCAATACACTAACACTATCGGAGCTCGTTTGGGATTTGAAAGCAGTGAGTGCCTGTTGCATCAGCGCGCCAGTTAAAGCTCGGTTCGCGTGTCTCCCACGGCCAGCGGGCGCCAAGTCCCGCGCACCGCCCATGCCCGCCGCGAGTGACGGATCGGCTAGCCCATATATACATTTCAGCATATTTTTGTTGATCGGGAACCGTGCTTGCAATTTTGTGAAGTCCGTCGAGTCGAAGCGCCGGATCAGACGCGTCGGGATATCATGTGATGCTGCTCGCCGGACTCGCCAAAGGCCTTCGGCGGGCGCGTCGCGTTCGGCCTTGCTCCTCCCCCCACAGACTCGATACATGCAGCAGCCCATGAATCACTCCATGCAATCTACCCCTGACCCTCTAATGAGGTCACAGACGCTATTATTCGGTGATCTCCCGACCGAACTTGCCCAGATGATCTCCCAACTCGCCCAACCTCGAGTCGCACTCGTTGCCGCATGCAGATTCAGCTACCAGCTCGCTTGTGGTAAATATGTCTTGTCGCACTGGACCATCCGCGAGGTATTCGGTATCGCCTCACCCGAGGGTCCCATGGGCGCTTGGGAGAACCTGGACGCGGCGCTCCGTACCTTGTGGTCGGATACCGTCGACGCACAGACCGAAAAGCTTAACCGGAGCGCCTGCGTTGCTCGCCTCACTCGCGCCGAAAGCTTCATGCGTGCGATCGTTGCCTGCGCACAATCTCGGGTCCAAGCACACAATCACAACGACCACGATCGTTGCGAAATTGCTGTTGCCATATATCGTGCTCGAGATGCTGAACTGGGCGCGCTTTACAGACATCCATTCGCCATTTTCATCGGTGTTGCCATTCGCGCTGTCCAAACTGGCCTTCCCGTGCTTCCCGAGGAGGTACTTGCCAAACTTGAGGCCAATTGGCCGCAGTTCTTTGCGCTCTCGCTTCCGTGGCCGGAGTGGGAGCTTGCGCTTTACGACTTTGGGCTTCCCGACGACGAATGGATTGGGGACCCGATTGTTGACGACTGTTCGCCCCGTTTCGTTGATGTCCTCGCTCTAGTTACCATTGGGTTCTGGCAGCCCGAATCGCTCCAACTGATGCTACGCCCGCAATTTCACGTCAAGGTGCGCCAGCTTGTCGAAACCATGGCGTCACCTCGTCATATCGCGTGGGCGTTCAGCGACATGGCTAGCATTGTCCCGACGCACAAGCATCTCGCAGATGTTGTCGGCTGGCTTTATGCGCAAAGTTGGTCAAGTGTGCCTCCGAGCAAAGAGTCAGCAATCGAAACGATCGCTCACGAGTATCCAGCTGGTTTTGCTCTGCTTCTTGCAACCCATCGTGATCAAGTCGAGGTTGATCTGGAAAAGCTTGGCCGAGCCGATTTTGCCCGCAGAATGTCCTCTCGCTACGCCGGGCAAGCCCTCCAAAAGCGGGTAGGAGACGGCCTGTCTTTGGTGCCCTTCGAGATCCTCAACAACAACGAGTTTTTTATCGTGGTCCTTACTCGTTCCCTGGATACAAACGATGTAGAGGCGATTGATGCGATGCAAGCTGTTCTCGTGCCTGTTGAGAACATGTGGGACGACATTCTTGTTGAAGGTACGCTTCCGCCCAGCATGTATCCCTCCTACCCCAAGTACTCACATCGTGATCCTGGAGCCTTTGCGTGGGCGTGTAGCAGGGCTGGTCCGCGCTTGGGTGCGTTCCGCGGTTACTGGATCGATCTCGCTTTCGCCACCACACGTGCGAGCTCGCTCGACCGCTTTGCCCAAGTTTTGGACGGTTCCAGCGACTCGAGTCCGAACGGCAACGCTGGACTGCTCTTATCGATTCTCCAGCGTGAGCGGCCGACGGTCGATTCGCTCAAATTGTTTGTCGCCGCGGCGCGCTTGCTTTCCGCCGGGACGGACTCGGCTCCCGCTCGGTCCATCACCGATTTTCAAGTCATCTCGTCCTATATCGCTTCGCTCCTTGACGACGCCGAAACCAAAGACCGCGCTCTCGAATCCATCCGCATTATGGGAGCAGCGGGGCCGTTCCTGTGCGCGATGCTTGCTGCCCACTTCTCTTCGCATGAAACCCTCGCCCCCCCGCGGTGCGATTGGGACGAAATGTGCCGTCGCTGCCCGCACTCGTACCGAGGGGCGTGGTGCAGCGCCTTTGCCTCACTGCTTGCACTCTGGGATGCGAGCAGCGAGTTTTTTGGCACTCTCGCCGCCTACCTGGAGCCAGTCAAGCTTGCACATGACCTGGCGCTGGCGAAAGAGGCTGCGAACCACTGCTGCGGCGGCGGCAGCACTTTGCAATTCATCGTGACCGAAATCCTGGACAAGCGGCCGCGGCTCATGCCGGACCTCCTAACGATCCTTTCGCCTGTTTCGATCGCTTTCACGGCCTTGATCCCCGACGGTGCGTTGCGTGACATGCTCGATGAGGCAATGCTTCATCGCATCCAAAGCGCGCCGGGGGTCAAGCAGCGCCATTTGGAGGAGCTCGCTCGCATTTCTTGAACCGATGATTGACCGCGGTCACGCCGCTAAGTGCTGCTGAAAATACATTCAATAAGCTTTGTTGTAGTTCAAGATCGAGCTAAAACATATAGTGCGATGTCTCGGAGCCCTCGGAGACGCGTTGCGCCACTCACGTGTTGTGAGGGACGCGTCTCGCCTCCTCAGTAAACCTCGTTCAGCATCTGGAAATCGTCTCGTTCTAGCGAATTAAAAACGAAACGAATAGATCAAAAACTTGCCCATACATAGCTCAGATCCCCTTGTCGAGGAACGTCTTGAGCTGCCGCCCAAGCTTGTCCATGCCCGTGCTGCAAACCGGGTACGCGGGCAGCACGAGCACGCGCCTGAGCAGCGGACGCAGCCGCACGTACAAATCGGCGCTGAATCGCGGGTCCGCCTCGGGGACCGGGTCGGCGAGGTACATGAACTTGAACATGGAGAAGGCGACGGTCGACTCAGGTGGCAGCGTGAACACCGAGAGACGCCCAGCGATCGCTTTGGCGCAATCGACGAAGATGCGACTGCGCCGCGCGTACTCGGCCTCCGGCGACGGGTTCATGGCGTCATCAATCACGGCGACGGTGCACTCGAGCGCGGGCGTCGGGATCATTCCTGGGCCGGCCGAGGTAAGGAGAACGGGTCGGTCAAAGAAGATGAGCAAGGTCGGGGCGCGATCCATTCCGCTGTGCATGACAGCCTGGTGGCCCGCCGCAAACGCGTCGAAAATCAGCCGCGTGAACTCGACTGCGATCGAAGCAATGGCCTTGGGCGAGACGACCGTGTTGAGCAGGCGCATGCGGTTCGCGTTGGTGCGCTTGACGCCTGGCGCCGGCGGGAACAGGAGGTTGATCAGGTCCACGCCTGCGCACACGGCCGCGCGGATCGAGTGTACCATGAGGTGGTTGTCCGGTGCAAGAGGGAGGCGGCGCCCGATGTGCGGAAGGGATACATCGAGAGCAAGATCCATAGCCGCAGTTTGGACAGACTCGAGAGTGAGAGTGATCTCGTCCTTTTTGCGTATCGTATTGATGGCTTTGATGCGAGCGGGCGCGGCCAACCGCATCGTCTGACGGGTACCATTGCCAAAGACAAGGCCGACGGCACCAAGCATCGAGCGGACCTGGTAAGAGTCGCTCACAAATTTGAACGACAATTTGGTCTTGGTTCGCCAGCGCAAGGTGAGGTCGATAGTCCCGCCCATGTCTGCCGCGTGCACCACGCGAAGCGGCCAGGCGCGCGGGTTTTCGGGCCCGGACTGAGGAAGCGGCGGGCGAGACGCAATCAGCGCCTTGAGCAGCGAAGTGTGCGGCTTGCACGGCGCCCGCGTGATGACGGCGGACGAGAGCGGAAGTAGCTCGCCGAGAAGCTCGCGCTGGGAGGTCTCAAAGTGGCCGAACCCAAGTTGCTCCTGGTATACGCCAAGCACGGTCTCTGCGGGCGCATCGAGTAGCATAAAATCTGGAACATTCGTGCGAATGCGGAGAAGCGGAGGGTCGCCGTAGACGGGCTCCGCGCAAAGGCCCTCGAGCCGATAGGTCTTGGTGGGTTGAACGATTTCGCGAGCAAGGTAAGGCGCCAGAAATGCAGCCGCGCCGTTGATGGAAATCGTGAGCTCGAGGGTGTAGTTGAACGAGGACGTGCCCTTCGAATCAGTGAAGCCGTAGAGGGGCAGCGAAGCGAGGAGCTCGGCCTGCGCCGACTCGCTCATCTCGCAACCCGTTGCCAACGAGTGTACAAGTTTGCTGGCCTCCGGCCACTGCGGCAGCGCGTGCAGAGTTGCCCCCGACGCGACAATGCGGCCCGAAGCGAGAGCGAAGGCAATGAGCTTGGGAAAGAATAGCGTAGTGATTTTGCAAGGACCTACATCATCAGATCGTCAGTTCTGTGCCTTGCATGGCGTGTGTATCAATTCTCCGTACCCTCCCATGGCCGCTTCGCAACGTATCGGGCGCACTCGCGCAGTGCGTCGGTCAGAAACGTCGAGTTGCTGAGCGAGGTCGGCACGGTGGGATGCGGCAGCTTGGTGAAAGTGAAGTATCGAACCGGGGAATGCTCGAGGTGGTCACGGCTCCAGCAAAAGTTCTGATACCACGACGACGTCGCCATGATGTCGCTACTTACCTTTTCGGCGACAGTGACACCAAAGAGCGCGGGGAAGGTTTCGTGCAGAAGTGCGGCCGCGCCGTAAAGCTCGTGATCGTAGTCTGGGCCAGCCTCCGACACTCGCGAGTAAGTGAGCAAGCGCGCCCGATCGCTGTACTGGGTGACGTGACGAAGCAAGACCGACCCGTGAACGAGGATGCTGAGAAGGTAGCATGACCCCATGAGATGCCCCGTATCCACGACGTCAAACCGCATCGAGGGGTCAGCTGCAAGCTCTTCCATGACCGCAATCGCGTGGCCGTGAGTAACGGCAACGCGGAGTTTGTGCTCGCGAAACCCGGTGCGGAGGGCGGTGAGCCACTGGCGAATCTCGCCGAGCAGGGTCGATTCGAGAAGCCCTTGGCCAAGAAGGTAATCAAACGCATCCGAGGGGAGCGCGGTCGCGAGCACAGCGTAGTGCGGGATATCGTCGCTGGAGATGAGCAGCATCGTCGGGTTGACAACGGCGGGACTCGGTCGAGTGGAAGACGTGAACGCGCCAGACACTGCAAGCCGCTCGACGGAGCACGCAATTCGAGCGGATTCGGCGCGGTTGAACACACCACGATACTGCGCCTGTACACCCTCCATAAGGTAATTTGCGTAGGCCGCGTATTCCTTTTGAGCCGTGGGCTGGGAAAAGCAGGAGAAGGGGCTGGTACTGACGTACTCGTAGCGCGCTGCCAAGAGTTGTTCGACGGGCCAGTCCACTTCGAGCCAAGCACACCAGCAGCGGCGGAGCTCACACAGCGTCGACTCGTTCAACACGCGGAGCGACGAGTCGGCCGAGAAGCCGAGCCAGTCCAGGTCGACACACGCGCGCAGTTGGCCGTCCCAAAAGTCGCGGACGTCCGGGTCGAGAACAACCGAATACCAAAGCTGGCCGACGTAGCGTGCGAGCGCGTCCGTGTCGAGATCGTTCGGAGGCGTGAAAGCGGGGGCATGGAGAATAAGCAGATTCCGCGCGAGGATCTCAGGCTGCCAGTCGTTGAGAGTAAACGAGAGCGTCGCCGTGGCGCCCTTGGCCGCCGCCTCGCACACGGTGCGCGCAACCTCGGCCAGGTCGCCGCACGCGCACACGAGTGCCTTGAGCTCAGGAAGTGAGGTGGAATCGTGGTAGAGAAACAAGTCGCGCGGCGGCTTGTTGCGGTACGGTCGGAAGGAGCTCGCGCGGGCACCGCGGTACGGCGTGCGGCACGTCAACAGCGCCGGGATCGCCGCGTCGGGGCTCTCGACCACGGTGGACTCGCTCGATACATTGCCGCTAGTGGCAGGTTGCTCCATGGTTTCATTAGCATCCATTTTTCGTCCGGCGAGAGCCCGAGCAAGCGGACGCGCGTCTCGCCTTGCCAGCTCGCGTGGGAAGGTCTCGCGTGACCGCGGGTGACTCTCATCAACCGCCTTTGACGTCGAACCGTACCTCCTCCTCCCTCCTATCGTGTGAATGCAACCAAACAATGAACAACTCCATGCAACATGACCAGAGGTCCCTAGAAAACCCGCACCCTCCAGGCCTCGGCGATTTCGCGGCAGAACTTGCAATTTTGGACTTCCACTTCGCTCAACCCCGTCCTGCGCTTTTGTCGGCGTCGAACATCACCCGCTCTCTTGTTTTAAAAATCCATGCCATGTCTCTTTGACTCATCGATGAGCGCATTCGTCGCGCCTCAATCAGGAGGCCGCAGCGCCTTCGCCGCTTGCGTGCCCTTAGGATCGGCACCATGGCAAGCACGCTGGTCCGCAGCATGTCGAGCCTCGCGGACTCGCTAAGGCGGTCGAGCTCGTCGATCCGCAGCGCGTCGCGCGGGCGCGTTGCCGCCGATGACTCCATGGAACCCATCCCGCCGTTGCCCGCGAGCAAGCGGTCGCTCGTCGCGTCGTCGGGCGAGAAGCTTCACCACCACCACAAACATGATGACGACGATGAGGAGGAAGGGGATAACGACCTCGTCGAGGGCGCAGCCAACGAGCGGATCGCCGAGTGTCCGTCTGCGGCAGCTCGCAGTTCAAGGAACTCGTGGTCGCGGCGGACGGTGGTGAGGCGGGTAGGCAGGTGCGGTACTTTCACACTTCACAGCATGCCGAGCCCGATCTTAGCCTCACTTACTCGCATCCCGTCTAGTTTCACGGCTATTCTTTGGCGTCAAACGGCGACTTGCTCGTGCGCGACCTTTACGAGGACCTTACTTTGGGCTCGCTTGATCAACTTGAGCTTGATTCCGTCCGGCTTACTCGCGGCGGGGCCGAACTGATTGCCCACCTGCTTTCTCAGCCCGACTGTGCCGTAGACGAGGTGCTCTTCGAGGACTGCGTTATCACTTTACCACTGCTGCAATCGATGCGCTTCCCGAGCTCTATCCGCTCCATCTCCCCGACTAACATCCCAACCGACTACCAAGCCGACCAACTCGATGACTCGTGGCTTCACGAGGGACTCGAGTCGCTATGCCTCAAATCCATTGGCCCATTGTGCGTGACCGGGCTCGACTGCTTGCCCACCTCCTTGATCGCCCTCGACCTCCTTGACTGCGCTTTCTCACCTTCAGCATTCGATGCGCTTGTACGCGCATTGCCGACTGGACTGCAATCCCTCACCATCATGTACACGTTTATGTCAAACACTGCGGTGAACTTGCTGGCCGAGTTGCAGTGGATGGCGCCAAGGTGATCGCTTCGAATATTCCAGCCAACCTTGTGGCTCTGCGACTCGAGCAATACGGGTTTGACGAGGAGGCGCTGTGGTATCTCATTCCATCGCTTCCATCGTGCCCAAACTCGATCATGCTCACGCGCAACGGTCTCTTCAGCCCAAACGTGCAACAGGCGTTTGTGAAGCGGTGCCCGATCAGCAGCTTCATTCACTGAGCCGCAATCATAAGTTGACACGTTTCCGTGACCGCAATACACCTTCTCCGGTCGAGAACGTTTTCCAATTCTCCTCACGCGTCCGGACACGAAGCAGTTGTAGTCGTGCGCCGACGTGTCTTGGAACACGTGTGTGGCGCATCGCGTCAGCAACGACGGGACAGCTTCCTGGGAAATTGAGGAGAAACCCTCTAATTCAGCATATACACGGCGTGTATGTATATGAAATGAATGAATGAATCGATTGCCGTGAAAACGGAACGGCCCAATCACAGGCACGCCGGTCCGACGCAGCGACGAGATGCGCAACCGCGCCCAGCGCGAGTTTTCTCGACCGCAGCACCCGCGTGAGCGACGCGTAGTTTTTCACGGCGCTCACGCGAGCGCTGCGCCCACTATACTCGAGCCGGGAGGTCGTGAGCTCGTAGCACGTCGTTGTTGGCGCATTCGGAGCCCATGTCGCAAACGCTAAAGCTCGAGGTGCCATGTCGATCCGCCAAGCTGACACGGCGAGATGGCTTTGGGATCGAGGTTAAGGTTATGATGCTACATTGCGAGCGGGTTCGAGAATCAATGTCCATGTAACAAACACCCGCGGCCACGCTGTACCCTTGCTCCGACGCTGGAAGAACCGCAAGTAAGCGCGTCTGAGCGCTGATGATGCAGAACCAGCCAAGTCAAAGCGGTGTGCGGGTTTCGGATCACCGCTCGTTTTCGAAGCAGTCCCGCAGCCGCTTGTCAGACTCGTCTGGCGATTGACCCTACGCCTACGCATTCGTGCGTCGACAATCGCGCGGAGTGGGTATGAGAAGCGCTTCGGGAGAACGATAGGCGGGGGATGGCACGCGCCGCTGCGCCTAGTCGTGACAGTGACTGGTTTCCAGGGCACAACCGGGAATCGGTGCTGCAGGGTCAGCGAGCACGCTAAGCCCACTTCAGTAGGAAATGCGTACCACAAGTTTGCCAACGCGGGCCGGTACTCGGGTACGCATACCTCAGCCAAATCATCCTGATTCGGTCCAAGCCGATCGCATCCCGTCAAGTGGTCTAATTTGAGCGAACAGGGCATCAGGCTCGCCAGCTAACGCGAGAAACATCAAAGACGGGTCAGATGCATGGAGTGTAGTTTCATGGGTGGACGGATTATCTATTGCGGGTGGGGAGCAAGAGGAGAAGCTGCAGCGCGCGTTCTGAGACCATCGCGGGAGCAACTTCAGATTGACGCGTACACCGTGTATTAGAAGACCTGACGCACATTCAGATTGATCCTCGCCTTGCGCGCGCGGAGGTACTTGACGACCATGCCCCCACTCGGCATCCGCGCTCTGCTCCTCGGCCTCGGCCATCCAGTTCGGGCACTCGTCCTCGAGCACGCGCGGGATCCCGTGGAACGCGCGGCGTGCCGGCCCGCTCATGATGACGGCGTCGCCGGACCGCAGCCGCAGCGCCATGGGCCGTGTGGCGCGCGTCTCGCCGCCAACCACTAATATGGCGGATGCGCCAAGCGATACCGAAACGAGCGGTGCGTTGCGGTTCGGCTCGCTCTCGTCGACGTGGCCCATGAGCGCGTCGCGGTACCCGTACACGTTGAGCACGCCGGCCTACGCCACGTACTGCTTGCCGGGGTACCGCGTACCGACCTCGATCCCGCGATAAGTCGCCGACTCGACGGCCGTTGCGATGGCGCGCGCGACGCCTGCGAGGTTGGCGGGGAACGGAAACATTTCGGTGCTGCGGTACGTCTTGCTGGCCCAGTGGTACTGGTACCCGAGCGTGCACCAGCGCAGGCGGTCGAGCAGCGCGCCCGCGGGGAGCGGCGTCAGGTGCGTCGGCGGAGTCCCGCGCGCGTACGCCCCGCTCGCGTCCTCGTCGCTGTCGTCGCCATCGGCGGGCGGCGGGCGCAGCGGGATCTCGTCGGTGGAGCCGGCAGCGTGCAGCGGCCACAGGCCCGTCGCGGGGATGGACCAGTGGGCCGACATGTTGCACTGGTTGGGCGGCGCCGTGTACGCCGTAATCGACCGGCGCGCGAGGTGGCGCTGCACCGCGGGCGGGAGCGCGGCGGGGAGGAACAGGAACCCAGGGAAGCCCAGGAAAGCGATGACGGGCGGTCATGCGCCGTCGCTGTGGAGGTCGAGGTCGGGGAACTCGGCGGCGAGCAGGTCGCGCACGCTCGACTCCGTCTCCACAGCGACGGCGCACGGCGGTCGGCCCTCGGGCACGTCGGGTGGCGCACTCCAGTCCACATCACCTTCATCCTCGTTGGGATCCCACTGCGTCCAGTCAAACACCTCGGCGAGGTCGAGCGGCGAGTAGCGCTGCTTGTACTTTCGCTCGACGGCGCGGAACGGCGTCTGCCCCGCGATGCTCGCCGGGTCGGGCGCCTGCATCGCCATCAGCTGCTTCTTCTTGCGACCCATAATGTCACGTTGCAGCAAGTTTACATGTGATTCATGGAAGTCAGAGAGTGTATGGGTAGAGAGTTGATCAGAGCTCGCCACGAAACGTCGCATCGACAACGCCGCCGAGCGCCGCGTCCACCTCGCGCACCACCCCGCGCATCAAACCGGCGAAGATGAGCGACTCGGCCCGGTCCACGAGCCGGAACAGCTCGGCGGGGTCGCGCACTCCGTAGTGGTCGGCGACAAAGTCGGCGCGCGACCGGCGGTTCGCGTGGATCCGCGCCGCGCGCGAGACATCGACGGCAAGTACGGCGCGGTCGCGGTCAGCGGGGAGAAGCGGGTGGACGTGCACGCGCGTTGTCCGGGTCGAGAGGACCAGTGGTGCGGCGGCGGTCGAAGCGATTTCGATGAGGCCAAAGGGCGGCCCGGGGCGTCGTTTCCGTCGACGCGAGCGTGGTGCCGGCGGATCTTGAGCTGGCCGAGGTACTGCGGCTGGCACTTGCGACGGTATCCGCACTGGAGGTACGACGGAAAGTCGTGGTCGACGCGGGGTCAGCGCGATAAGCTCGACGGGCGGCCCCCGCGTCGGCGAGCGTGGTTGCAGCGGGTCTGGCGGATCGTCGGTCTGGATAGCAATGGCCTGGATCGTTCTTAAAGGTGGCGGGAGTGGTGGCGATAAAGACGGCTGGAGCGGACGAGGAAGCGCCGGCCAACTTGGCGACGCCGCGTTCCCACGGTCGGGCGACTTCGCCGCCTGCTTCTGGCGCGTCCGAAGCATGCGCAGGAGGTCGCCAACAGCCGGAACGTCATCTAGCAGCGGAGATGTCGAAGGACAAATCGGCTCGGGCGGAGGCGACGGCAGCGGCCGCGGCGGGTCCTCCTGCTTCATGGCGACGGGCTTCTTGGTCGAGGAGACCCGCGTGCGAGGGCCACGCCGCCGCCGCGCCGCGAGTTGCTGCTCTCGTTGGACCCGCTGCTCTTCGACGGCGCGATCGTGCAGCCTGCGCAGACGTGCGTCGTACGCTGCGAGCTCGATGGCGCCCACGTTCGCATCGCCGTCGGCGGTCCCGCGCGCGCCCAGGGCTTGTGGACGGAGGCCGATGCGTGTTTGCGGCTGCTTGCTTGCTGTCAATGGATACATTGCATGGTGTGTGAGGGGTTCGGGGGTAGGGGGAGGTTGGCGGCGGCGACATGAAGGACGCGTTGCGCCGCTCGCGCCCCTTCCTCTCCCCTCGACAAACCTGCTTCCATGTATTCTTGATTCAACATGCTGCAACGCCATGGGAATCGACCTCTTGATGACACCGAGCATGCGCGGCTTCTTGCTTCATGCCGACGTGAGTGAATCGACACGCGCGACGCTTGCGCCGTTCCTCGACGACGACCACGTCCCGTTCTCGGTCCTGCTCGCGTGTCACACCGAGACCAAAGAGAGAGTCGCTTCCGAAGACGGTGTGGTGCCGCCGTTTGACGAGCTGACTCGTGGCTCCCGCGTCCACTTTGCGCCGCAAGCGCCCAAGCCCAAGGTACTCGTTCCCGTGCATGGACCTCGTTACGCGCGGCCGCTGACCGCCACTCTCGAGTGGTCGCCCGAGTTGCAGCGCATCCTCGCCGCGATCCGCGCTGAGCAGGAAGAGTTCGAGTACGAGCGGATGAAGGGCCGCCGTCTTAGCGATCTCGCGTCACCCGATGCGGCGCACCTCGTCGAGGACCCCAAGGCCGTGTCCAAGGTCCTGATCGGGTCCTTCAATGTCTTCTTCACCGCCGCGTCCGTCTTTGTGGCCGTCATGTGGATCGGGCCGACCATCTCGGACAATGTCGCCTGGGTACGCCTTGCCGAGCGAGGAAGCGGGTTACGGGTGAATCCTAACGAGGCTCATACGATTGTAGCGCGTCATGGCCGCATTCAGCCTGGCCATGATCATCCTCGCCGGCGAGGGGTGGCTCGCGTACCGTAGCGCGTTTCAGCGAAAAATGGAGTAGCTTGCCCTCATCTGTACGTTTCCGAGAGCGTCATCCTTCTTTTCATCGTCAGGACCGTGCCCAGGAGGCCGAGCGGCTCGATCCGTCTCAAGAGCGCGGCAGGGGTTAGCGAGCCGGACGGAAGATGGAGAGCGAAATGAGAGCGGCGACTCCGTCGAGCGCAGGATCATGTCTCGCAATCGCGGCGTGACATCGGCGTGACCGTGTCTTGACGGGCAACGTGATTGACGCTCGGGTAAAGCGGCAGAAAGAGCGCGCGCTTGAGCTCTGGCTTGAGGCACGCAAAGGCCGCGGCCGTGGCGCTAGCAGTCTGCTCATTTCCAAGTTTGGTCGAAAGATGCTGACCAATAGTGAGCAGCGCGTGATCAATCAACGTCGAGGCACCGTCGTGGGCCGGCCAGCGCGTTGACCCGCGACTCGACCATCTCGGTGAGCAGCAGCTTTGAGCGCGCTTTTGAACTTTATGGGCCGGATCTACCGCACTCCTGCTCGGTGCTGATGTGAGAAATCCGACCTGCGCCGCGTTCTTTTGCAGGCATTGCTCGTGTTTTCATGCGACCAGCGCCGTGGGCGTGCGAGATCTGGGGGTGTCTGTCGGCAGTTGATTTTGCGCACGTTTGCCTTCCCGTCAACCGTTTTGACTGCGACGCCCGCCGCCGCCGTGGCGTGCGCGGCATTGGTCACCGCGTGCGTCATGCGTGAGCGACTCGAAGTCTATGCGCGCGATCCGCCTCTCTCTCACTTCTATCCCCCGGATCGGGCCGCCGCGCTGCAGCTGCAGCACGCACGCGTTCTCGCTGCCAACGTTTTGGTCGGTTGAGGCCGCCCTTTGCGCTCCGCGTGCTCGTTCTCAGCTTCAACCAATACTTGAGGGGATTTTTTTTTTGGGCGCCCACACTGCTCCCACGGCTGATCGACTACGTATTGTACACACGGCAGGACTTTGGCGTGGTCCCCGCGCGCGTGCTTCCCGCTTCTTGTCCACCACCGTTGTTGACGCTGCCAATCACGCCTCCTGCTCGCGGCGGCCGGAAACCTCTGCACGTGCTGGTCTCAGTGTACTGCTCGCCCGCCCAACGCCCCAAGTTTCGCTGAGCGTCATCTCTGCTCGTGCCCGCCCGCGCCGACACCTCCTCCAACCAGCCGCTCGTGTTCATGTCCTCTTGCCCGCATCGCCGCTTGGGTGTTGTCGCCGTCAACCGCAACGCGGATGCGGTTTTGAGTGAGACGAGCATCGGCACCTGCCAAGGTTCAAGGTTGAAGGTTGAAGGTTGAAGGTTGAAGGTTGAAGGTTGAAGGTTGAAGGTTGAAGGTTGAAGGTTGAAGGTTGAAGGTTGAAGGTTGAAGGTTGAAGGTTGACGCTGACTGACCTTTCACTCACGCCTGGGCGAGCTTAGCCCGTACGTAACTCCCGAGTGTCCGTTTTCGTGTTTTCAAAAAACTCAGCTGTAGCTTCGCTACAGCTGATTCTTCTCCATCCGCGAAGCGCCCCTTTTTTCTGTGGGAGGCAGTTTCTTCGTACTGGTCAGTCTTACTCTTCGTCTCATCTTACGCAATCGAATACGGGATGCGGCAACGGGGCTGCACGCGCGAGTCCGAGTCCGAGGTATGCGCATCGGTTGGCGTGCTTACGGACCGAGACTGACACGGCCAAGTCGAGTAGGTTATCAAATACACCAAGCTGTAGCGGTAAGTCTCATCATCCTCCCTCGTGGCGCGCCTGAGGTCGAGCGGTACGGACCTTGTCCCTCATGCACTCGTCGTGATCGATCGCCCAGAATGTCGGCGCTTTCCGGTTCCACTGCACGGGAGCTGGTGCGCTCGCGTTGCTGGGCTGGTTGCCGCTGATGCGACCCGCTCGCCCAACACCTTCTTGATCATCGCTCACTCGTCGCCGCCACTTCGTCCGTAGGCTCGATCTACCACGACAAGCTGCTGCGGGGCCCGCCCACCGACCGGTCGGCGCTGCCCTCGAGCCCGCACTCGGCTGCGTACTCGTTCATGGTCAAGGTCTGCGACCCGGTCCGACCTTCCCGTATCCCGTATCCCGTATCCCGTATCCCGTATCCCGTATCCCGTATCCCGTATCCCGTATCCCGTATCCTGGTTGACTGTTACGCGTTCGTTGTAGCTGAACAAGCCGGGCTCCTGCTGCACTCGCTGTCCAGTCGGGTTGCGTTCCCGGCCGGGTCAAGAACTCGGACTCACGCTGACGTACGAGATCAACTCGGTCCCCGCGCGTCCCCACCACCTGCTGCTCGAGTACCTCCTCAAGTCAGCCAGCTGCACCGCCCGCCGCTGCCCTCGCCGACCGCCCTCAAGGTCCACCTGCTCGAGTCGGCCGTCGAGCAGCTCAAGTCCATCAACAACGCGAGCAGTCAAGAAGCAGGACTGACGGCGACCGCGGCCAAGGCGACGGGGCTCGCGGCGTGTGTCACGGACAACCGCCTGCGCGCCGACGCGTCGCTCGTCGCACGGGCGGGTCGGCGACCACGCTGCGGCCCGCTTCGTCGGCTCTTCCTGTCCTTCCCACCCATCCAGCATGTGCTACTGCGCATATAAATACCAAATGGCGTCTCATTCGGTGTGTCGTTCAAGGTCAGGACTGGGTCATGCGAGTGATCGTTCGAGGAGTGCAGCGGACCCGATCAACATGTTACTTTTATCAATCGGGCGGGAAAAGATCTCGTTCGTCGCTGTCTCCAGCGGTCGGACGACGCGTCGTTCAAGCGCACGTGAAGCCTCGATTGACGCGTCCAGCCATATCGATCTCAGGGCCGATCAGAAAAGTAAAACATCGGTTCGACGTCGATCGACTTTCTGGGCCTGACCCATTCAAAGGGTGGATCGGCGGTCGATCGATTTTACTTGACTGGGGCGCGGTTTGGTGATGAAGCGGGGGATGCTGCGGTTAGATGACCAGAAGCGCGCGAGCGCGGCGGGAGGTAAAAGGTCACGCCGGTCGTCACTGATCCGCTTAGAAACCTTGCATAAGAGCGGGCTCATAAAACCTGGAGGCTTTTACATCATGCTTCATGACCCGTGGTGTGTGCGTGATGGAGTGATAATCGCGTTGCTGAGCCTGGCAGCTCGCCCAAGTGTAGGGCGCTGTAGCAAATTGCCTCCAACACGTTGAGCAGTTCGTGGGATTGATGATGTGGCAACGGTGGCCAAGTTCTCTTTGTGAGAAGCGGCGTGTAGCAGGCACGCGTCCATGGCCAACATGGCCACAGCCACGAGCGTCGTGGTTGCAAAGAATCGTGTTGTTCGATCGCGTCGCGCGAGTCCTTTAAGCCTTGCCCGATGGCCGGACGAGGAGCACGACTCAACCACGTCGCGCTGACTACCCAATAATCCGTGCCATTTGACAGAGTTGAAAGGCGGGAAGGGCCTGTGCGGCCCATGTCACCAATATCCTTGACTCTCGAATGTGTCGCATTTCACTTAGGATCGTTTTGCAGAGATCTCAGAAAAGTCACGAAGTCAATCTGACGAATGGAAGAGAGCGGGACTGTTCGGCTAACCGACGAACGGCCCAAGCTTAGACTCGGCATTGAAACGGCGCCCACATCGCCTGACAGGCGAACCCGCCGCCTCAATATTCCCAATACAGCAGGTACTATATATGGTCTTTTGACGCCCAGATCGCCACTACGCCTTTTCCGCTTCTAGAACAGAAGCTCCACGTCGCTTCGCGTCAGTAACCGACGTGCTTGAGCAGTTTGAGTTCAGTTGAATTCCACAGCAAGCGCTGTTTAAGGCAACGCGGATCCGGATCACCGAAGTTCCAGGTTTTTGAGCCCGGGAAGCCGCGCTCGCAAGTAATGAAGGTCCCAGGAAAACAGTTCGCAGGACTTGAGACTCAAAGATTGGAGTCCAGCAGGGACTCCGTTTCCAAGCGGGACGATCCCCGTCGGTTTGAATCTGTTATTGTCGAGAACAAGGTGCGTGAGCGGGCTGGGAAACGCCCATCGCGATTTCTCGTAAACTAAGAAGTTGAGTCGGTTTGACCTGAGGTCGAGGCTAGTCAGAGAAACTGGGAGCCGCACAAGGACGCGTTCAAGTCCGCTGCCCGTGATTTCGCAAGCGACGAGCCCGAGGCTTGTCAGGGTGGACGGGAGCTTTTGGATGACACGGAGTACGCCGTCGTCGCCGAGGTTACATGCATCCAAGATAAATGTCGTCAGGGTCGCGGGAAATTTCAGCAGCAGCGGACGCATAGTCGTCGAGGCAAACACGATATTGGCGAGCTTGAGATGTTCGAGGTGCGGCGGCCATCGCCAACCTTTGAACGAATCTGCGGAAATAGTGCGGGGCAACCAGTACAGGTCCAGCTCGAGTTTGGCCAAGCTGTCAGGAAAGCGAAGTACTACCAGTCGCGCAAGATCAATGGTGCAAGCAGTGAGCCGCAGCTGGCGAACGCTGGTGTTCGGAGCAGCCAACGTCAAACCAAGATTGCGAGCCGCCTCGAGCGTCACGATTCGATTCTCTAGGACAAAAGCGTCGCCTGGAGTGCTCGCCGGGTGGTCATAAACAGCTCCGTAAAGTGCAGCGGATGCGTGCGGGTTCAGCCAGCTCGCATCCAAACTCGCTCCGGTCTCCCGAAGCCACTCAAAGACGGCAAGCGAGCGAATATTTGCCGCCGCTTGGATGGCAGTGCGCGTAGCGCGAAGCGAAAGGCCGAGCTGACGTCGCTTCTCGAGTACCGCGGCCCGACCCGCTGCGAATGCGTTATTCGCGTGGAACTTGAGGCATCGCTGGATGACCGCGCAATGGACTGCGGGGATAACCTCAGCAAAGGTAACCTTCATGTACTGTGTGAAGCCGGCCACGTCGCACGGGTCGTTGTGCGCAAACACGGCGCGAACGAGGATGTTCTCGAGCACGTGCGGCATATTGATTCGTGGGCGGGAGGCGGGCTCCATGTTGGTCGAAGCGCTGGATTGCAGCGAGTGGTCAAGCAAAATGGCCAAAGTCTCGTTAATGCATCCAGTTGGCAGTTCCATCGGTTACCGTAGCGTGAAGTGGGAGAGGAAGCGCCTGGGCGAACGAGCATTCACTGCAAGGCAGACCAAGACAGGACTGCATTCCACCAGTTCACGTGAGCATCCAAGGCATTGATTGTGTTTCATCCCGCGAGACGCTCAGACAAGCGCGTCCTCGAAGCTGTGCAGGGCATCGACTTGCGAACGGCCCAGCAATGATTAAATTACTGCGTCGTTGGCTGCCAGCGCGACCATCCGAGCAACGACGTGGCGCACCGCGGCCAGTGCATTTAGTGGCAAGCTTCCATTCGTCTGCGTTGCAGCCTGTGTGGAGTTGGGAGAAGAGCTTTGTTGTGGGCGACCGCGCTCGACGCGTCGGGAAGCACGCCGATCCGACGCGTCGCGTTTCAGCTCCGCGAGACACCCGCGTGGCGTCGAAGCGACCAATCGGCCGCCACCGCCGACGCGCCTGTCATCGGCTGGTGCTAACTCGCGGGTTCAGCCGCCCCGTGTTTGCCCGATCGTGCAGCGTACAAAAGCCAGCCACGGCGCCCGTCCCCAACGCTCGCTCTCCTTGACGATCGCCCACCATGAACGCTGGCAAAGAATGTAAGCACCTCGATCCCCTTTCACCTGGTGCAACGCGCTCACCCTGCTCCTCTCACGGCTAGTCTGGGACTCCAAGTGGCAGGCGTCCAACACGCCGTGGGACCACGGCACGCCGGCGCCCGCGCTCGTCGCCCTCCTCGCCGCGGGGCGGATCCCGACGGGCCGCGTGCTGGTCCCCGGGTGCGGCGGCGGGTACGACGTGCTCGCGCTGGCGTCGGCGGACCGCGTCGCGTACGGCGTGGACATCAGCCCGACGGCCGTGGCCGCCTGCCTCGAAAAGCACGCCGGGTCGATCCCGCCGACCGCGCGGTTCGTGTGCGCCGATTTCTTTGCGTTCACGGAGCACGACCTGGACGCGAGCCAGCCCGCGGACGCGGTGCCGCAGTTCGACGCCATGTACGACTACACGTTCCTGTGCGCGCTGCCGCCGTCGCTGCGCGGGGCGTGGGCGGCGCGCGTGGCGCAGGTGGTGCGGCCGGGTGGGACGCTGGTGACGCTCATGTACCCGCTGGTCGACAAGGACCAGGACGACGGCCCGCCGTATCCGCAGTCGGTCGACGGGTACCGCGCGCTGCTGCTCGACAACTTTGAGGAGGTCGAGGTGCGCGAGTGCGAGAGTTTCGAGTCGCGCGCGGGCAAGGAGAAGATTGGGGTGTGGAAGCGCAAGTAGGCGAAGGGTGAGAATATATCCGGTCAGTTTATGCATCCACGAGCTCTTCTGCTGCGCCCTCGTCGTCCTCGTCACCGGGCGACACGGTGCGCGCGGAGATGATCTTGACGTCGACGCGCGGGCGGTCGTTGGCGTCGGTTTCGACTCTGCTCATCCGTTGCACGACGGAAATGCCCGAAGAGACCCGGCCAAAGATGCTATGCTTGCCATTCAACCACGGGGTCGGTGCGAGCGTGATGAAGAATTGAGATCCGTTGGTGTTGGGCCCGGCGTTGGCCATGGACAGGATCCCTGCGCCCGTGTGCTTGAGGTCCGGGTGGATCTCGTCGGCGAACTTGCCGTTGTAGATGGACTGGCCGCCGCGGCCGGTGCCGGTCGGGTCGCCGCCCTGGATCACAAAGTTGGGGACGATGCGGTGGAACTTGACGCCGTTGTAGTAGCCGCGCTTGGCCAGCTCGAAAAAGTTCTTGCACGTCTTGGGGGCGTGGTCCCAGTACAGCTCGCACACGATCGGGCCCTAGAGGTCGGCGAGCGTCAGTCCCGCCGTGCGGGAGAAGTGGCCGGGCCGCGCACCATGGAGGTCTCGAGGACGACGTTGCCGGTATTCGAGGTCATGGTTGCATGCGGTTATTTCATTCGATTGCGTGAGATGCGCATGCAGCAGGAGGGGAGAAACGGGTCGACCGTGTCGGCTTCGCAAGCAGCGATGGGCAGCGTCAGCTGACGTGCGCCGAACGACGACGCGCCTCGACGCCACGCCGACGAGCGCCACCTCGCGCGGGCCGGCACCGCGGCGACCAAGCCGGCGACTTGGTGCATCGGCCACGCTGTCATGGCTTGCGACGGTTGCTGGTGAGGCGCGGCCGACGTTGTAAAGGGGAGAGCGCGGCGGTCGCCTCACGTGGCGCGCTTCAGTGGGCGGCCACCCGTTGCCGAGAGCTCCCACGTTGGCCGCGCTTGACGCCACAGCAGCGGCGGCCTTGATCAGCAGGCGCATCACTCGCACGGACCGCCCGCTCTCTCTCGCCCCCGCACGCCGCCGCCATCTTCGCCGGGTCCCTGAACCGGGACCGCCTCTCTCTCCACCACCGCCACTGTCACTGCCATGAACACAGACGCCGCCGCCTCGACACGCCGCACCAGCGCGGCCTCGGCATCACTCCGCACCATGGCCACGGGCTCGCGTCGCCCCGGCGCGCCGTCGTCGATTGACCTGCGGCAGCCCGCGATCCCGGCCTACTCGGTCGACGTGGTCGCCGCGGGCACGCCCATGGCCGACGTGCCGCTGCAGCGCGTTCCCGGCGCCGGTACCCCGCGAACGCCGCCCGCCGCGCACCGGCTCACCGTCTTCACCGACACGGGGTCCGTGCGGTCGCTGCCCATGGGCGACGCGCCCATGTACTCGCCCGCGCCAACGGCGGTGGGGAGCCAGCTCGCGCGCAGCCCAAGTTCGTCTTCCTCCACGCTGCACGGCGGCAGCGGTGGGCACGAGAAGCTCAAGCCGCGCGCGCGCAACCCGTCGCTCGCCGCATCCTCGCACCTGTCGCACACGGTGGCCAACTCGGCCGACCCGCCCGAGAAGCCGCACGGGCCGACCGCCGCGGACCGCACGCGCCAGTGTCTCGCCCTCGCGGGCCTCGCGTACCTGCGCGCCGCCGCCGTGCTCGCCATGGTCATCGGCGTCGCGCTGGTCGTGCGCTCCGTGTACCGCGGGCCCGAGTTTGCGTCCCGCCAACCTGACGCGGCGTTCGCATGGTCCACGGACGTGCGCAAGCGCGGGCTCGGCGTACTGTTCAACTCCAGTGTCGCGCTCACCGCGACCTCGGTGCTGCTCGACCTGCACGCCGCGGTGGCGCCGCCCGCGGGCCTGTCCCCGCGCGAGCGCCTGCGCCTCGCCGTCGCTAACGGGTACTCGGCCGTCGCCATCACGTCCCCGAACTCGGTCGACGGCGCGCTCGCTGCGGCGGCCCTCACGCGCGACGACCCCGAGTTTTCTACCGGCGACCGCCGCATTGTTGTCATCCCAGGCGTCGAGTTCGCGTCGTGCCGCGTGCGCCTGTCGCTGCTCGGCGTCAACGAGACCATCGCCGCACCCGCGGTGGGGGACCCGACCGACGACGAGATCCGCGCCGCGATCGCCCGCGCCCACTCGCTCGGCGGGATTGCGATTGCCAACTACGGAACGTGGGCCGCTAACGACGACGCGACGCAGCAGCGCGCGCCGACGCGCGACCAGCTCGTAGAGTGGGGCGTCGACGGGTTCACGGTCGCCTCGGGTCCCGCGCTCGATCTCGCGACCGCGCAGTGGGCGCGCGGGAAGCGCGCGAACCTGCTGCTGACTGCGAGCAACGGCGCCGACTCTGCGGCAATCGGCGGACCCGCGCACGCGTGGACCGTGATCAACGTCGCCGACGGCGCACCCGTCACCGCCAACTCGATCCTCGCCGCGCTGCGCGACCCGGCGCGCGCCGCGTTCCTGCACGACGCGCGTGGGACGCAGTACACGCCACCCGTCCGCGCGCGGAACCCCGTGTACACGGCGTGGCGGCCGCTTGCGGGGATCGCCGAGTACCTGTCGACGGCGTACCACACGGCTCCCAGCACGGGATCGCGGACCCCCGACCCGTGGTTCGAGCAGCACTGCGCCGCCGCGCAGTCCGAGGCGGGCCCGCTGCGCGTGGACCTCGTCGCGTGGACGGTGCTGTGGCTCGCGGGGTTCGTGACAGTGTGGTTCGCGCTGCGCATGGCGGGCCGGCGCGCCGCCACGCTCGTCGGGTACTACCGGTACGCCGGCCGTGGGTGGCAGCGCAAGGTCGAGCTGCTCGTCGTGTAATGATGATTTGCGTGAGTCACCCCTCGCGGTCTCGGTTGAGGCGCGCGCCGCGTCGCTCCCTTCTCCGCCGCCACACACAATAGATACCGTCCCATGAATCAAAACGGAAAACAACTCGGTGCATCGGTCACGCCGCACACCACGGGCAGCAGCCCCGCTGGCGCCGGCGCGAGTAGTGCGAGTGGGGCTGCGACCGTCACGCCGATGCAGGTCCGCCTCCTCGACGGGACCACGGGCGAGGAGACGAGTACGCGCCGCTTGCTGTGCTTGAGACTCGTCCCATTGTCTCACACTCGTACTTGACAGTCGTCGAGCTCAAGGCAACGACCAAACTCTCCAAGGTCACCCACGCCTTTGCCGCGCAGAAGAACACGACCGTCGACGCGCTGCAGTACTACCACCGTAACGCCCTGCTCAACCCGAACTCGAACGCGTCCATCCAGGAGGTGAGCTACGTTACACTTCTGTGCCGATCTCCTTCCTCCGCTCACACTTGACCCCCGCGGAATCTATAGCACGGGATCGGCGACGGCTCCGAGATCACTGTCGTGGCGCGCGGCGCGCCTCCGCCCGTCACCTCGCAGCCCGCGATGCAGCAGCCTTCGGCCCCGCTCCAGACGTCGATGCCGATGCAGCAGGCCCTGCAGCAGCAGACGTACCCTCAGCAGCAGCAACAGCTCCAGCAACAACAGCAGCCGCCCCGAGTCGTCCCGCCGCCGCTGCAGCCGCACCAGCTCCAGCAGCAGGGCCAGGTGCTCCCGCCGCCGCCTCAACAGCAGCAGCAGAACCTACAGCACATGCGCACGCCGTCGTCCTCAGAGCCCAGCTCATCGGGTCCGCCACTTCCGCCCTCAACGAGCGCCGCCCTCCCGCCGCATACTCTCGCACCCCCTCCATACTATGATCCCGCTACGGCCGCAGCTGCCCGTGCCATCGCCGAGTCGATCGCCGCAGAACAGTACGCGCAGGAGCAGATGCACGCGCAGCGGACGGGTCCGAGCTACGCACCGCCCCCGCCGCTGCTGCCGCCCGCGGCGCCCGTCCCGCAGCCGTGGTTCGTTTCGGCGGCGCGCCACGTGCTGCAGGACCCGGCGACGCACCACGTGCGCGTCGAGGTGCTGGTCGACGGGCGTGTCGCGATCAGCGAGGCCGTACCGCCGCCGAATTCGCACGCGGTCCAGCCCGCCGGGTTCGCGGACATGATGATGCGGATCGCCATGCACCACATCGAGTCGCGCACGCCGTGCGTCATCACGCGGCATGGGGCGGCGGTCTACGTCGCGTCCGAGATGGTCAACGGGCAGTATCCGTTCGCGCCGCCGGCGCCGTCGCCACGCGGGTGAGGAGAGAGGATGAGTATTTATGAGATATACGCGTGTATGGATCGATTAATTGCAATATAAAGACTACTTTGGGTTTGCTCAAAGAACCGTTCCCTGGATGCGAGCACACACAAGTGAGCGAAACGCGATCAAACCATGCCACCTGCACGACCGCGCGTACCATCATTATGCCCACAAAATCAACGGGCTCAGCTGAGAAGTTGGGTTCGTCGATGTGCGTGCGCACATACCCCTACACGTTCGGGCCAGCTCAGTTCCCCACCGCCTGAGTGCCTGGGCAGGCAAGCAGCAGAAACGAACCATTACATCTGTGAGCACCGCGAGCCGGCGCGGTAAGGCTCCAACCGGAAACTGCTCATAATCCGCACGTGAAACCCGCTCTCGCCCGTCCATGGCGCCCGGCGGCGGCACCCAATCGTCCAACGCACCAAACAGGTCGCCGTGGCGGACCAAAGGGAAGTGCTTGACGTGCTTGTCCTCGGGCGACGCGCGGGCTGACGCCTGCACCGCGAGGTACCCGTAGTGCTGCCCGCACTGCAGCACGTACAGCAGGCAGTCGGGCACGGCTTGCGGGTGGCTGCTTGCGACTTTGACGCGGGCGACTGAATGCGTCGGGCCGAGAAGGCCGGTGAACAGGTCCGTGAGGTCGTCCATGAGCGCGTCGTGCTTCGCCGCGTCGTCGCCCCACACGGGGTCGAACAGCGTGATGGTGCTCGCGCCGCCGACCTTCCACGCGACTGCCGCGCCAAAGAAGTGGCCCGAACGCGTCCCGTCCGTGTGGAAGTGGAGCACGATCAGCTCGCGTTGGCGGAGATACGTGCCGAACGCGGCCGCGTTCTCGGCGGCGCCCAACACGCGCTAATCTTCTCCTCGGTCATTTTGCGCGACAAGGGAGCGGTTGCATTAGGTTTCATGGTTGCTTCAGCTCGGTACGCATGCCAGGAGGGGAGAGCCAGGGACGACGGGCTGCTGAACTGGCAGCTCAACACGCGAGAAGTAGGGTCACATGCGTGGCTGAATTGCTGGTTGAGCGAAGCGAGGCGCTCACGCACGCTGATCAGCGAGCGACGGTCGACCTCCTCTCCCTGCTCCTCGGTCGCAGCCAGCCGTGGGCGAGTGCACTTGATGCAACGCTACATGGTCCAGCCAATGAACCTATCGCGGCCATGGGCCCGTCCGACCAGAATGGGGACGGTGCACGTGTGACGCTGACACGGGACTGTGCCGCCAAGAAACCAGACGGCGCAGGCGCTCGAGAACATGGACAAGGGAGTAGATCTGTTCTGCCGGATCTTGTTACGTCCTAAACAGTGCCGTTGGCCTCACAGACGATCAAGTCAAGGGCGTCTCAATGTGGTCCTGTACAAATTGGCTGCGTGTCTCACACTTCCAGAAGAATTGCACGCGGCCGAGAAGCGTAAAACTGGGCACGCGGTGCAGCAGTAGTTTAATTACACGTCGTCAAAAACCGATGACCATGGAAGGCGCCGTTTCGCATTTACTCTCAAGTGCGTTGCGCTCATCATGCGGATCTGGTCTGTGGTCTCGCGCACGCATCAGCTCCTACCTGTGGAAGCCCGTTATTGGGGCGGCCGCGGGCAGCCCGCAATTCGTGCGCTCGTGTGACACTTCCTTTTTGCTGGACGGAAAGAATGTGACGATTACCTCGTACGTCAACGGAATTCCCATCAGCGACGAATTCCCGCTCCTGTCGCAGAAGGGCATGAAGGCGCTGTGCGCCCGCATCGACGAGTGGCGCCAGCGTCAAGACCGCCTCGCTAAGGCCAAGACCACGGCGAGCGTTCTGCCGCGGCAGCAACAGCAGCAGCAGGCGCAGCGCCAGTCGTCGCCGCAGCAATCTGAGCAGCCAGAGCAACAGCAGCCTCGTCGCCGCCGTCGTGGCCGCGGCCGCCGCGGGCATGGCAAGTACGCCAGCGAGAGCAAGCCCGCCGTCAACGATTAACCTCCTTTCGCTGTGTTGGTTCGCTGCCGCCTTTGCTTCCTCAAAGGTTTGACCTGTTCACGAGTGTAGCTTTGGCACTCTTGCGTATTCGTAAACGCGCAAATGTATTTTGATTTTTGGTCGACTTGATTCTCCGCTGTACCAATTCCCACCACCTCCATCAGCCGCGGTACCACGGGTCTTGAGCCGCATCCTAGCGCCGAACGGATACGTTCAGCAAAAGGAGGGACTGCGAGGGCGCAACGACAGGTGGGATGAGCGACGCGTCGAGAAATCATGTGAGCAGCACTCACGCGACACGATTTCGCGACGGCCCATAACGCCTTGTCGCCCTCCTGGTCCGCTCGGCCTGCGCAGCTCACCTCCGCTGATGGCAAACACATGAAATAACTTGTCGCAATGAATTCAGCGTCTTGTTTTATGCCGACGCAGACGAGCGCGTCAGTCCTGCTCGCCGACCCTGCGGAGTGCTTCGACCCGTTCCGCGACTCGTGCGCCTCCGATGTCTTTCTTTACCACGGCACAGGAATCGGTGAGCGGAAGCTGAGCGCGCTCCTCTGCGGCTTCCATGACTTGCGCTCGGTCGCGCACACGCTTTTGGAGGCAAGGCGCAAGGGCTCGCGCGCGGCCATGGCTTTCACGCTCAGCGACCTGCGCCCTGAGCCGATCGCCCGCTCGCTCCTCATCTTACATGCACTCATGTTTGCCTCCATTCGGCACCGTGAGGTACTCTACGTCATGATGAGTCAGCTGTGGTTCTCGGAACAGCTCGAGCTGCACTCGCACTTTGAGTGCTTGGATTTGCTTCGCAAGTGCATCCAGTTTGATTGGCTCTCTCCTGCTTCACCAGTGCAAGTTCTCGACGAAAAGACTTTGCAGGCGCTCCGCGGTTGCTGGTCGCGCTGGCTTAAGCTCGGCGAGTCCCCTCGTCAGCTAACCGAGCAAGTGGATGCGCGTGGACGCATGCTCGACTCGCTCGCGCTCGAGCACCGCCGGGTGACTGGCGTCGAGGAGCCCCACTCGGAGTGTACCAATAGCGACTGCAAGCACTGTCGGCGCACCGTGCGAGAAGTCTTGGTGGAACGGGCCGTCCGTCTCGGTCATCCGTGTCCACTGTATATGGGAGGACGAGACCGTACACTACGATGCGATCCGCCACTCGCACGACGAGACTGGTGGCACCATCGAAGTGGAATGGTATGCTGAACCACGACACGTACTAGCCGCCTACGCCTCGCTCTGGGCGTGCCCGGCTTTTGGGCACCACCAACCCGCTGATGCGAAAGTCGAGTGGGTGCGAATCAGCGACGAGCTGCGCTGCGATGCCAACGATTCTAGCCCGGTCGTCATGACCGTGGACTCCTTTGCCAACATGCAGTGTGCGCTTCGTGGGATCATGGCATCCGCGGCTGGTGCAGCTTCTCAGTTAGCCGCATCACGGGCTGCTGCTCGTGTACCGTTGGCGTGCCTTGCCATCTTGAGCGTCTGCGACGTGAGCGACGTCCATGCGGAGCTCAGACTCAAACTGCCCCGAAGTCATGGCAAGACTCCCATCAAGCTTGTACCCGAGCACGATCTCGTCCAGTACCGCGGAGCCGTTGCGCTGCTTGTTGATGGGAAGGTGCAAACGTATCAGCTGCCGTACCCGGGGCACGCGACCAAAGTCGCAGTTGATGCCAAAGCCCACCTTGCTATTGTGACTATCCGCAAGGTCTGGCTTGCGGTCGCTCCCGCGCTTGGCCTTGGTCCCTTGATTCCCCGTTTCGCGTCATTTTCCGATCCCAAGCGCGTTCCGCGGGTCTCCACCTTCCTTGTCACGGCTGCTTTCAGGTACTGGGGCAAGACGCTTACACTTGAGGAAGCTCCTACTGCAGCAAGCGGTTTCTCAACTATAATCGGGCCAGCGCCACCGGGCCGGGCTGGTGCGTGGAGCGCCGTCGGGCTCAAATTGCTTGTACTCGAGCTGTTCCACTACGCGACCAAGCATGGCGGCGTGTGTTTTCTGCGCCTCGACGGCAGCGGACCTCGCGGCCCGATAGCAGTCATTTACTTTCACATCGCCGCCGTGATTCCTCCGCAAGGTAACGCTGCAGGTATCACGCCCGCGCTTGATGTCAGCTACGTGTACTTTCCGCCTCTCCCAGCCAAATCAGATTCCCCAGCCAAGCGCGTTGAGGTTCAACGGCTGCGTAAGCTACTCGATGCGGCCGAAAAGACGTACGCTTACCATTGCGAACAACGCTTTCCCTTGATCACCCGGCTCGAGGCGCACGGCGAAGCCATTGGCGAGTATCTCGACTACTGTCACGCCGTATCGGTCGATCACTCGCAGCCTGTCATCAACGAATTCCCGCAGCAGAAAAGCGAGAGGACTGCCTCGGCCACCGCCGCGTCCTTCGTTGTCATGAAAGGCGAGCTCAAACGCGCCCTTCTCCTCCCTCTGTTCCCAACGTATTACGATAACTCGGACAAGTTCTGGGGAAATATGTAACCATATTTATATCCCGTCATTTTTTTAGCACGCCCGCGCGAGTTTTAGCACGCGTGCTCTCCGCGCGGACCGGATTTGAGACATTGAGAGACGCGTCGGTCAATCAGGTGACGTGTTTCAGGTCGCACGCGCTCCGCTCCGCCTCACCGTTTCACGCAACATCGAGTGAAGCTCCAGCCCCAGTTCCACTCACCACACTGAACGCAACGCAAACTTCATGCAACATGCTCGAGACACTCCACCTTCCTGAAGTGCTCGAGCGAATTTTTGTTTATGCGATCGAGCTCGACGACTCGGCCGACACGGACCAGTTCTTGCACTATGCGCGCGTTCTGCCGCGGGCAATGGCTCCACGCATCGAGAACGCGCTTTTGACGCACTGCCCGAGTGTCTCGCTTGACAGTGCCACCGCGCGCGGCAACATGACAGTACTCAACAAGTGGAAAGCGCTTGGAATCCCGCTCCGCTGCTCGCACGACGCGCTTGGCTACGCTATCGACGCACGCAATCTCGAAACGCTCAAGTGGTGGCGGGATAGAGGCTCGCTCGACGCCCACGAGTTGAAGCTCTGGCTTGACGAGCGGGAGCAAGAGCCCGATGCACACGTTGCGCTTGGAGTGCGCCGTACCACAGACGGCGAAGGGCCTGTCGCTGTTGACGCGGGTATCGCCGAAATGTGCACCGCTGTTGCGGCAGGTGAGACCGACGCGCAATGGCTTGAGCAGCTCCCCATCTCTATGACAGGGATCAACGCTCTCAACGCCGCCATGTCGAGCCCGTTGCAGAAATTGGAGTTTATTCACGTCTCAGTATGCACGATCGACCTTCCTTGTCTCCTGGCTCTTGAACTTCCGTCATCTTTACGTTGTGCAGAGCTTCAAAGCTGCTGGATGCGCAGCGTCCCCTCGTCAGCGGCGCATCTCACTCCGAAGTCCTGGCCCGCGAGCCTCCAGTCCCTGGATGTCTCCTCGGCAAACCTCTCCGCCGCTGTTCCGTATCTTTTTGCAACTCTGCCCGCAACCCTGCAGTCGTTGACTGTCGAAAATAGCCGCCTCAACGATCGTACTCTCCGCCAACTTGTTAGCGTGCTTCCCCCATGCCTCACAACGCTTGGGTTGCGTGGAAACCAAATCACTGACCAGTGTTTTGTTTCATTCCTCCCGCTTTTTCCAGACTCGTTGAAAAGTTTGTCTGTCGGCAAGCTAATTATCTCCCAGGATCATGATTCATCTGCATCAGCGGCGTCGCCCAAAACAATCCAAGCGGCTACTTGTGCACTTCCAGCTCCCCTCACATTTTTCGAACTCAAGGGAGAAATCCTGAATGAATATCTGGTCAGCTCTTTTGGAACAGCGCTTCCGCTCTCACTTGGCCATCTCTCGCTCCGGTTCTTGGCGTCTCAGGACGAGGCAGTCGTGGCGCTAGCCCGAATGCTACCTCAAAGCATGAGAAACTTGGACCTTATGGGATGTCAACCTACGAGACACAGCGTGCTTTCCGTTATTCCGCGAATCCTACCCACTCTAGTCTCGCTGAATCTCTACAGTGCCGACTTGGGACCCGAAGGAGCAATGCTTCTCGCGCTCCACATACCCGTGGCTCCTCAGGTTATGATTCTCTCGTCTACAAATCTTGACGACCGAGCTATCAGGCCCTTGCACCAGCGCTTCCGCACACGGTCGCTGTACTGCAGCTCTGTGACAACTTGATTACCCGCGTGGGAGTGCAAACCCTTGGCAAGTTTCTTCCAAGAGGACTCAGAGATTTCTCGTTGAGACGCAACAACCCGTCAGCTCTTGATCCAGACGCTCTTGATGGTTTCCCGGCAAGCTTTGCTCGCTTTCAAGTGTTGACTGGGAACTTAACTGGCTGGTGTTGTGCAATTCTTATTAACTGGTATCCTGGAATGCATGAGCTTATTCGTTGATCGAAGGAAACTCTCAATTCAAACATACGCGTTGCGCCACATACGTGACCTGATCAGAGCGCGTTGAGCGCCTTTGAGTTGCTGGACCAGTGCAGCGGTGGTGCCAAATCCGCCAAAAAAAGACGCGTGTCACACTGTGGACCACTTGAAATGCGTGATCGTGGGAGACCTCTGTCGCACTGGCAAACGTGACACGAAAGATATGGCAGTCCGGGAGACTTTCCGACGCGTCGCAAGTCACGAAATCCACGTGAATAATCTCGAAAAGTGGGAGATGCGCAGGCAAACAGAGGAGGAAAGGTCAGGGTCTCCCCGGCCCCCTTGCATACTGTTGTGCAACGCGTGTCGCACTTGCCGCCCCTATAAAATGGGACGTGTCCTGCTGAGGCTCTCTCTCTCATCAACCATCTCAAACTCTTCTCCACGCAGCAGCAGCAATCGAATGAAAATGGATCAGCGCACCTACCAAGTCCAAGTTCGTTTTCCGCAGGAGCAGCAGCACCCCTCATCAATCCTTCCTGTGACTGTACGATCTGCCTATGCCCATTGCCCTCCCACGTTCGTGTCCTAACACCTGCCGATGTATTTAGTCTTCCCCTTTTGGTACTCCGCCGTCCGTGTCAAAGCCAGGCGGTCTCAAGATGTATCCCAAGTCCAACGCTCCGCATCCTTCCGCGCCTGTTGTCGTCAAGCCCGTTGCACATTTCTCCGGACCTACGACTGGCGCACAACTTCCCGCTGGTGTTCATTCTCCTCCACATCCGGTCGTCCACGCCAACCACCTCGCCTCCCAGTTTGTTGCCGCGACTGCTGCTCAATCCCATGCTCGCGACCTGGCCTGGAAGACGCTGTATGGCCTCAACTCGGTCACCTGCGAGCGCAACTTTCTGTCCCAGCAGCTTAAGGACACGCAGGCGTGCACGTCCTTCCTCTCCGTTCAACTCGCTTGTGAGCTCGCCGAGGCACGTTCCGCTCGCGCGGCCATGACCGAGCAGCTCGCGGCAATCGCGGCCCGGCTCGATTCTGACCGCGCTGAGCGCTCTGGCCAGCATCTCAAAGTCAATGAGCTGCTCGCCCAGCTCTCCGACACGCGCGGGCAGCTGGCCGCGGCGCAGAGCGCGAACTTGCGCCTCGTTTCTCGGCTCAAGGACTCTAAGTCGCACCTCGATGCAGTTCAAGCTGACCGCGACCTCGCGGCCGCTCGGCTCGAGCAGGAGCGCGCTGCGCACGCCAAGACGGTCGAGCTGATCGCGTTGCAGCAGCAACAGCCGGCTCAGATTGCCGCGGATCCAGTAGCAGTAGGCTCGCGGCCGTCGCGCAAGCGCAAGATCTCCAAGATCTCGGATGCTTCTTCCTCGGACAGCGATTACGATTGCGATGCCAAGAAGTACGTCCAAGGCAACGGCGGCAGCGACGCCAACGAATACCAGGTCGAGGCGATCCTCGACGTGCGTCGCGACGGCCGCGACTTTGTGTACCACGTCCAGTGGGCCGGCTACAGCGACACGACGTGGGAGCCGTACAGCGAACTCCAGCACCCCGATCTCGTCGTCGAGTTCCACGCCAACAACCCGGACAAGCCCAACCCGTGCCGCAAGCGGCGCCTTTGAGCGTTTCGTTGATGGCCGGGGTGAATATTGCTGAATATAGATAGATAGATGTCCGTCGTGCTCAACTGTCAAAAGGTGGCTTCTCAAACGAACTCTGTCAACAAGTTAATCCAGGCCATGTGGATCAAGGTGTAGTTCCAGTTTCTTAATTGTGGATCGACATCTTGATCCAGGTGGCCGCCAAGCTCATCCCAGCACATCTCGGTCAAGGCTGGATCCACCTGTCATTATTGTGGATCCAGTCGGCAAAATCTGGATACAGCGGTGATCGGGAGATCGACCCAGCGCTGGAAAGCTTGAGGTGGATCCACCCTGGATCCATGGGGCCTGGGCGGGCGCGGTTTGGTGATGCGTTACGAAAGAGACACAACGAGTTCTCCTCTCTCCCCGAGCATTGAGACGACATCAGATTCGTTCCAGAGACCTTGTAAAAGCAGCAGAGTATATTCACACATTCAATCCTTCAATCATTCCTCAAGCGCCTGGAGCAGATACAGGTACGGCCCGCGGTACGCGACCAGCTTGTCGTAGCGATCCCCAAGCCAGCGAAGCTCGAACGAATCATAACTGAGCATTTTGCTGAGCTCGCTTTGGGCAACTGCGTTTCCAGGCCGACCGATATAATGCGAGAGCTCGGAGGCGGCTATTGAATACTGGATCATGACAAGCGGTGCTGCTCCCTGAGCTTCGGACCGGGTGACATGCCTCAGCGACGCGTTGTGCGCGTTTCGAGCTTCCAACGCGCGCGTTGCGCGTGAACTTTCGTCCGCTGTTCGTGTGGGCCACGGGCGGATGGCGGTACCGTCAGCCTGCATGGCTCTGGCAGGGATAGGATCAAGATCGAGTAGGGTCGCGAGCGAGGCCCCCGACCTGAGATCGGTGACATGAAGTTCATTTTGCATGGAAAGCGTGATCGAGATGTGGTAGCCAACGAGGGTCATTGCCACGCTGTGCGGGTTCAAGAAGGAGACGAGCGTTTTCCCAGCCGTTGAGTCCGAGTGGTCATCACTTGCTGCACGAGTGGGTGCAGAAGGAAGTGTGCGAACGGCACGTGTAATCCGAGCTGCGTCAGGCGTGTCCGAGTGATCGCTGTCCACCAAGAAATGCTGCCATCGACGCTGAGCAAGCGGTGAAGTGCAGGAGGTTCGGATCAAGCTGGTCTCCGAGTGAAGCGATGGACGATACCAAGGCCGAGGGTCAAGTCCCATAAGATTGATACCGTCGATGAATTGAAGCTCCTCGACGATCGCTTGTTTCGTCACCGAGTACAGCGCGACGGGTCCATCCGAAGGAATTAGCGCAACCATGTCAAGGCTGAACGGAGCAAGACGGACTGTGTAGTCGCATTCGCGCGGAACGACCGTGCGCGAGGTGCAGCAGAGAGTGATTGGATCCAGGATTTCGAACACCGGAAAGTCGGTGTTTGCCTCCTGGTAAGAGAGAACAAGCGTATCGCCATTGATGAAGAACGCCCCAAAGCCTACACGATTTCACTCGCGCACAGTCAGTTGACGTTCCCTTCCAGTACCCAATCCAGTGACACGAACTATCTTGCGAGGGAGAGTACTTTCGCGTTTCGACAATGGCGTCGTCTTCGTTGCGATTCCAGTACCACCAGATAATGGTCGAGGGCGAGTTACCACCGAGCGCTGGATTTACAGCGAGCAGGAACCGGCATTGAGGCGAGTCGAGCAGCAGAGGCTCAAATTCGTAGCCCTTATCACCGAGTTCAGCTGCGAGTTTGAGCCCAGGGAACCGCAACGTAGCGACTGGATCGAGGGTTGGTAGGGAAAGAACGTGTGCACAGGCGTAGCGCTCAAAGTCGTATGTAGACTCGGTCGTCGTAGAAGCAGATCCGCGGTAGCCTTCCTCGCGGCTTCGGAAGGCGATCGCGACGAGGTACGACTTGTCAGCAAGGACCCAATCGTAGAAATCAGTTTTGTCAGTCGGGTCGCTCGGCGCCGCAAAGTCAAGTTGCGTGATGCTGTACGCGCCGCGAGCCCAAGTGCGGTGGGTCAGGGCCTGGTCGCGAACAACCGCCCACCACGAAATGGGCAGCTCGCCAAGGCGTGGCGGGCGGCCGTGCATATCGAGTGCAAGGTGCTTGTTGAACGCAAGGAAGAGTGTGTGTGCGACACGCTCGTCACGCGCGAGGGCGTGGAGCATGCGATTCGTTCGCATAACAGCGGTCACGTCCCTTGCCCCACCAATCTCGGCGAGGTGCAAGAGGACCGTGAGCCATAGCTCTGGCGATAAACGTTGATGCAAGGGCTGTTGCATGGAGTCGCTCGTTGATATATTCATTCGTTTCATGTGTGTGGGGCGAGAGGGGCAATCGCGGACGCCGTTTCCGGCTTGTGCCATCAAACATCATCACGCGATCAGTCCGTGACCGATCGCGTCGACGCGTTTCTTGTCTCGCAGCTGTCGTACCACACCGTGCACCTCGCCTCGCAAGTGTCCTACATCACATCTGATCCTTCCTCGCGGTAATGGGCTCAGTACCTCAGCGTCGCTGCGCGCAAAAAGTACAGCATGTATCCGTCTCAATCCACGTGATCCTCCGCCGTCGCTCCACTCGCGCCCACCACCTCGACCACCCGCGGCGCGACCACGGGCAGCACGAGCTCGAGCACCTTCTTATCCACGACCCACTTGGCGCTCGCGCGCGCCTCGTCGACGGCGTACCGGAGCGGGATCACCTTGTGGTACTTTTTCGGGACCTCGACGACGAGCGTGGTGGCGTCGTCGCTGATGGACGTGTCGATCTCGGCGACGTCGGTGACGCGCGGCAGCTGGATGCGGACGACGAGCGCGCGCGGGCGGATCGACGCGGGCGTAGATGCGGTGGACGGCGTCGAGTTGGTGAAGTCCTGCATGTCCGTGTCGAAGCGGTGCACGATGACATGGTCGGGCTCGGCGACGGGCGGCGCCGGCGGGACGGCCGCGCGCGACTCGAGGTCGGCGAGGAACGCGAGCTTTTCGAGCGCCGCGGAGGTGGGTTTCGCAGCGGCGGCGGCGGTGGCGGGCGACTTGCCCTTACCCTTGCCCTTGGCCGCGGCGGGGGCCGGGGCCGGGGTCGGGGCCGGGGCCGGGGCGACGGGTTCCCGGATCGCCGTGTTGACGGGGACGCCCTTGTACTTGAAGTCGTCGGCGAGCTTGGTGGCGGTCTTGGCGTCGAGCGTGGTGCCGAACTTGGCCTTGATCGAGTCGAGCGCGGACGAGATGAGCGTTGGCTCGAGCGCCTTGAGCTCGAAGGCCAGCGGGTGGAACACGACGTCGAAGATGAGGCACGTCTTTTTGGCTACACAAAACGACCAGTCAATACGAGTCTCTCGCGACAACACCAGCGTGGGCGCGTACCATCGTCGCCCTCCCCATAATCCGGGCGCGGCGGCGTGAGACTGTGCGGGATCTGCCACGCGACGCCCTGCTTGCCGCCCTGCTTCTTGACCTGGCTGGTGGGTCTCTCGATCTCGTCCGACGACGCGAGGTTGACGTAGCACGTCGTCGAGTCGATGGTGACCGTCGACGCCGACTCGCGGATCACGGCGGGCAACGGATCGCTGGCGCGGCGCGTGGTGCGGAGCGCGAACTGCGGGGTCGGGCGGACCCACCGGATGGTGTGTCCGCGCTCGCACTCGAGCTCGGCGAGCTCGGCCTCGTACCGCGCGCGGTTCGCCGGGTCCGAGATCTCGTCCATGTACTCGCGGAACAGGTCGCGGAACTGCGGGTCCTTGAACGCCGTCGAGAACTTTTCGATTTCCTGTTGATGCGCGGGACGTGGTCAGAGTGCGGTTGAGCAGGCGGGGTAGGGGCGGTGCGTGCCTCGGGCGTCAGCTCAAACTCCTCCTTGCCCTGCTTGGCCGCGCCGGCGGCGCCGTTGCCGGAAGTCAATGCGGTGCTGCTTACCATGGTTCCGCGTGCTTCGTTCAGATCCTTTGCAGCGAGAGAAGGAGCGCGAGAACGGAGGCCCCATTCGCACGCAGCCCACCGGACGCGTGGGCGGCCGATCGCGCGGCGCCACGCTCACGCGCCCGGTCACATGATGCCGGGACGCGACGCGTTTCTCTCCCTTCCTCCCATGCGCGCGGAAATTGTCTCGCGCCTCGCCTCACCCGCTCCCCTGATCCACTCACGCACGGCGTCTCATGTAACCTGGCCTCAACCCACCGAAACTACACTCCACTGCAATGACCGGGATCGGCGCTCGCCCGTCGGTCGCGCACCAGCACCAGGCGCACATGGCCGCCGCCGCCGCTGCGGCCGCTGCTGCCGCTGCCGCGGGGGCCCCGAACGCAAACGCGACCGTGTCGCGCACGGGCCACTCGCCGCTGTCGCAGGAGCTCAAGCCGGGGTACTCGGGCGGGACCGTCAACGGGTCGCTGGCGACGGCGAACCTCGGGTCCGTGACGGGCGGCAGCGGTAACGGGACCGCGGCGGGGGCGGCGGGCAGCGGCGCGGGGCAGGCGCCGACGCTCAAGCTGCCGGGCGCGCTGGCCAAGTACTCGCCGAAGGTGCAGGCGTGGTTCAACAAGGTCTACGCGCTCAGCAGCAACCACAAGCTGAACAACCGGATATGCTGTGCGCTGCAGATGGTGCGTTGCGCCGGGTCGTGGGACGGCACGCGGGGACTGACGTACGACCCACGCGTGTAGACGTTCTGCTTCGGGGTGCTCGTCGAAGCGTACGTAACGGTGCCCGCGCTGCCGGCTAGTTTCCAGCCGGCGTCGGCCGCGGACCGCATCTCGCCGGGCGGCGCCGACTGCCGGTGGCTGTGGTACACGCAGTTTGTCGTGTCGCTGTTCGCGCTCGCCGGCACGCTGTCCGGGTACGCGGTGCGGCACCAGTACCACATTACGGTCCTGGTACGACTTTGGGGTGTATGTGGCTCGTCGTGCGAGTAACTGACGCGTTAGCGGTGAGTAGTACGTCGCGGTGACCATGGTCATCAGTCTGATCGGGTGCGGGTACTACATGGCGTACGGAAAGTACGTTGCCGTCGGCTCGACTCTCCCATCCTCCCGTCGCCCACCTCACTGACGACCCACCGCGCGCGCGTACAGCTACTGGCAGACGGGCGAGATCCTATGCGGGAGCAAGCGGCAGCGCGCGTGCAGCGACGCGGACTGGGCGCAGCGCGTGCTGGGCGACCAGTGGACGTGGCGCGTCGGCATCTTCCTCGTCATCCAGGTCCGACTTTCCCGCGCCAAACTCTCTGTCGCGTCACTGACACCCAGCCCGATAGTTCTTCTGCGTGCACCCGTCGGTGACGTACGTGATCGAGCTGATGGCCAAGCGCATGGAGCTCGAGCGCAAGAACGAGGCGGCCAACAACCCGCAGGGGTCGCGCCCGATGCTCATCATGTCGTGATTCTTTCGGTAATCGACGGCGGCGGTATATACACTTCATTCCTTGCTCGTACACACACACTCTCTCAATCGGTACCGGCCGAGGTGGTCGAGGAAGGCGTTGCCAAGGCCGTGCCGGGCGCCGGCGCGTCGACCAGGGTCTCGAACCACACGGTGCACAGGGCGCAGTTCTTGCGCATGACGCTCGACGACTCGGTGTAGTTCATGGAGATGACGCGGTGCAGGTTGGGTACCTCGTTGAGCTTTTGCTACAGGCGGAAACGCCGTGGGACCGGTCCGGACGGCGTCAGGGACGTCCCCCAAGTGTTCTAGCGGGTCAAATCACGTCGTACCTTCACTAGATTGTTGAGATTGTCCTGCAGACTGAGCCGCGGATTGAAAGAAATCATCCCTGCACACTCGCGGATGTTCATGTAGTCGACGCGGACGATCTTGCCGGCCGGGCACGCCGGGTTGGTGTTCGGGCCGCCGTGGTCCATGGCGGTCGGCGATCGGGTAGGTTTGGCGCGGTGCAGATGGTGGGCGTTGATGCGTGCTCGGTGTCCGTCCAGCCGGAATATCAATGATACATGCAGGGGGCGGAGTAGTGCAGGGGAGAGAGAGGCGACCGGCCGCGGCGCATCGGCGCACTCTTGCTTGACCCTGCCCAGCCCCTTCTGACTCGACCGACCCCTCCCTTCCATCAACAAACAGGGGCTCCACCGTTCCGGAACTCCCCGCAACAACGTAAACACATGGATCAGGACACGTCGACGTACATCTCGCCGGACTCGCCCGACCACGACCGCGCCGGCCCGGCCCCCGCAGCGGGCGCGCTCGGGGCCGCGGGCGGGTACGCGTGGGAGGAGACGTACAAGCGGTCGTGGGACGTGCTGCAGGAGGACGAGAACGGGTTGATCTCGGCGAGTGTCGCCGAGCTGACGAACCAGCTCAAGCGCAAGCGGTACGGCGGGTTCCGCGAGGGCGGCGAGGGCGATCGCTCACACCATCCGTGTAGACTGCTGCGCGACACGCGCACGCTGCAGCGGGGCCTAGTACGCCACGTCGTGGTGGTCGTCGACCTGTCGTCGGCGTCGCGGGAAAAGGACATGTTTCCTTCCCGCCTCGACGCTTGCGCGACGCTGCTGGACGCGTTCCTGGTCGAGTTCTTTGACCAGAACCCGCTGGCGCAGGTCGCCCTGGTCGTGACGCACACGGAGCAGGCGTTCCAGGTGTCCTCGCTGAGCTCGCACCCGGGCGACCACCTGAAGCGGATCCGCGAGCGCGCCGCGACCTTGGGGTCGGCGTCGGACCCGGGCGAGCCGTCGCTGCAGAACGCGCTGGAGCTCGCGCGTGGGATCCTGGCGCACGTGCCGCGGCACGGGACGCGCGAGGTGGTGGTGCTGTTCTCGGCGCTGACGACGTGCGACCCGGGGAATATCTTGGACACGCTCGCGGCGCTGGTGCGCGACTCGGTCCGCGTGTCGATCATTGCGCTGTCGGCCGAGATCCGCATCTGCAAGAAGATCGCGGCCGAGACGCGCGGGACGTTTTCGGTGGCGATGCACGACGCGCACCTCAAGGAGCTGATCCTCGAGCACGTCCCGCCGCCGCCGATTGCGCTCCGCGCGATGGCGCGCAAGGCGAGTAATCTCATGCATATGGGGTTCCCGAACTACGCGGTGCGCACGACGCACACGCTGTGCGCGTGGTACGTTCACTCGCATTCCCTCACCTTCGCGTAAACTGACGACGTGTGTGTATGTAGCCACGCGAAACCGAGCACGGCGGGGTTCACGTGCCCGCGGTGCGCGGCGAAAGTGTGCGCGGTGCCGTCGGACTGCGTCGTGTGCGGGCTGACGCTGGTGCTGTCGCCGCACCTGGCGCGGTCGTACCACCACCTGTTCCCGGTGCCCAATTTCGCCGAGGTGACGGACTGGGACCAGTACGTGTTTTTCGGGGGTCTCGCGTTACCCGGGTATACTGACCCCGAAGTTGTAGGATCACGTCAATGGAATGCGGCGGGTGCATGTCACCGCTGCCCGCGCCACCGGGCACGGACGGTGTCGCGGTCGCGTTGACATCGGCGCGCACGAGCACGGGCCGGTTCGCGTGCCCGCGGTGCGGCGTGCACGTGTGCCTCGACTGCGACGTGTACATTCACGACGTGCTGCACAACTGTCCGGGATGCACCGAGGGCGGGCGGTGATGAATGGAGGACAAGGTTTATACATGAACAGCTAGAAATCGAGAGAAATTACTTGGACGCGGCGCCCTCGGGCTTGAGCGGCGGCATGTGCTTGACGCGGCGCGCGTTGGGCGTGTCGAGCATGAAGGGGCGGAGGTGGAACGGCAGCTCGGGGATGAAGCCGGCGCGCGCCAGCATCTTCTTGACGGGCGGCGTGGGCTGGGCGCCCACCGACAGCCAGTACTTGATGCGCTCGCCGGCGAGGTCGACGAACTTGGTGCCGTCCGTCTTCGGGACGGGGTTGTAGAAGCCGACGGCCTCGAGCGGGAGACCGTCGCGCCGCGTCTTGTTGTTGGCGACCACGACGCGGTACAGCGGGTTGTTGCGCCCGCCGATGCGCGAGAAGCGGATCCGGACGACCATCGTGTGGGAGTTACGTTGCGGGGAGTAGGAGCGGGTGCTAGGTGGTACAGCTGCCCTGATACGTTCGGTGAGGGGAGTAGAGCGGAGCGAAGAGAGAGGTTGATGATCCATCGAAACCGTGTGGCGTGCGCTCAGCTGACGCTTTCCCCGGTCCTTCTTCTTCTTCCCCTTCCTCGTCGCTCACCGCGCTCGTTCCCTCCCTCTCTCTCCCCTCACACAAACGCAAACCCATGAAACCATGAGCGCCGAGGAACTCGAGTCGTACCAGTACCAGCTGCAGCAGATCGAGGCCGCGCTCGACGCCGACCCGCACAACGTCGAGCTGCGCACGCTGCGCGCCGACCTGCAGGAGGTGATTGCGCTCACCCGCACGCTGCTGGGCGAGCCCGAACCGGCTGCGTCGGCTGCCGCGCTGCCCGTCGAGGAACCATCCCACTCGCACCATGAAGAAATCGGCCCCGCCTTCCCTCCCACCACCCGCGCCGCTCCCGCCGCCGCTCCACCATCCCCACCACCACGCCCCGCCCCCGCCGCGCTTACCCCGCAGTGGTCCGTCGGCGACACCATCCTCGCGAAATGGTCGACCAACGGGAAATGGTACGAGGCCGCCGTCACCGCCGTCTCGACGCGCGACGCGGCCTCGCCCGAGGACATCACGTACTCGGTCACCTTTGCCGGGTACACGTCCGTCGAGCTCGTCAAGCAGGCCAACACCATGGCGTACGACCCCGCGATCCTGCGCCAGCTGACGGCGGCCGCCGCGGCGGCGGCGGCGTCGCGCGCGGCGGCGAGCGCGGCGTCGGGGAAAAAGTCCAAACCGCGCGCATCGGGTGGGTACGCAGCTGCACCGGCCGTGGTGCACGGCGCGACGCCCGTGTTCGGGTCCGCGCCGACGGTCACGGGCGGTCCCTCGCGCGCCGCGGCCGTTGCTGCCGCGGCTCCCGCGCCGCCGGTCAAGGAGAAGAAGAAGGCGGCCAAGGTGTCGGAGCTCGAGGCCCAGCACCGCAAGCAGCAGCAGTCGTGGCTCGCCTTTGCGTCAGGCCAGTCCAAGAAGGGGAAGAAGGCGGCGGCCGCGGAACCGGTACCGCCCGTGCCAGGGGTCGCGGCGCGCAAGTCCATCTTCGCGACGCCCGATAACCCGCTGGCCAAGGTCGGCGTGACGGGCAGCGGGCGTGGGATGACGGGGTTCACGGACCGCGGCAAGCACCGCTTCAACCCGTACTAGGAGAGGAGATACACAAATCTTGTTTACACGAACAACGATGAGGGGGGAATGAATGGTACACACAACACACAACAAAGACTTAGACGAGCAGGTTGGCCGCCGTGACCGTCGCCGTGGGCTTGGCGCCGCTCGCCGACTCCTGGAGCGAGAACCCCTCGAACTCGCCGTCGAGGTCAATGAGGTCGTTGACGACGGCCGTGGTCGGGCCCGACGCCGCCGCCGCGGCAGCAGCAGCCGCAAGCCCGGCGTCGCCGCCCAGCATGTCCTCGGGCACCTTCTCCCACTCGAGCCGCTCCTCCTCGAGCGAGATGCTCATGGCGATCGCCAGCTGCAGCTCGTAGTCGGTCATCATGGCGCGCTCCTCCATGCTCAGGTGCGACAGGTCCACGGGCTGCATCTCGGCCGACACCGCCGCGGCCGTGTTGCAGTCGGCAGCGGCGGCGGCAGTGGGGGTGGCGGGCGACGCGGTCGAGGGGGTCGAGGGCGAGGAGGAAGCGGACGTCAGCGACTGCGTGGCCTGGGCGAACCACCGCGACACGAGCTCGATGGGCTTCTTGACGTTGGCCGCGAGCTGCTCGAGCTGCTCGAGCTGCTGCGGGCCGACGAGCGAGGCCGCGGGCGCCGCCGCGTCGGACGACGATGTGTCGAGCTTGGCGAGGGCGCGCGCGGCGCGGGCCTCGGCCTCCTTCTCCTCGAGCTCGCGCATGCGCTGCTCGATGCGTGCGTCAAACTCGTCCTTGGCGATGGAGAGGACCGAGTGGTCGATGGACTCGATGAAGGACACGGCGCCCATGAGGTTGGTCAGGTAGTACCCGGCCTCGGACTGGAGCTTGGCGGGGTTGCGGAACCGGTTGATGTACTGGATGTTGCTGTGGAGGTGCGGCGGGTTGGCCTGGAGCACGACGAAGATGAGGAGCGGGAGGAAGCTGTCGGCCGTCTCCTGGGCGTGCACCTGCTTGAGCAGGCCGAAGATGAGCTTGCACGCGTTGAGGATGCAGATGAGCTTGTCGCGCGGGGCTTTGTAGTCGTTCATCTTGAGCAGCTCCTTTTGCGCGACGCGCAGGAACGGGCCGGCCGTCTCGGGCGCAATGTGCACGTCCAGGTGCTTGAGCTCGATCCACTGCAGGATCGACGTCTTCTTGAACAGCACCTCGTCGCGCACGCCGTCGTCGGACGTGGACGGCGAGAAGGTGAAGGGGTGCAGCTTGTTCATTAGCAGCTTCTCCATGCCCTCCTTGGCGTTCTCGAGGTCGTCGTCGGACGCGTTGGCGTACAGCTCGTTTTTGGCGAGCTGGACGGCCATGAAGTCGAGGAAGTCGTGCACGATCTTGACCTGCTCGTTGACGGTCCACTTGCGCTTGGTGAACTCGCGCAGGAAGCTGCGGAAGTACTTGGTCAGCGGCAGCGCGCGCCGGTCGCGCATCTGCTCGAGGAACTTGGCGAAATCGAACGCCTGCGGCGGCGAGTGCGGGACCGCGGCGGAGGTCGGGGTCTCGGAAACACTGCGCTCGGGCGCACCCGTGGCGGACGGACTCGTCGGCGACGTCACGGCCGAACTCTGCCCCGCGCGCTGCGCCTCGGTCTTGATGAAGGTCAGCAGGTCCGTGAGCTTGGACCGCACCGCGTCGCGCGCCTCCTGGATCCCGAACGCCGGCGGCTGCGGCTCCGTAGTGGAGGGCAGCTGCTCGGGGAACGAGGGCGTGTAGTACTCCTGGCCCGGGTACCCGTTGCCGGTGGGTGCGGCGGCGGTGGCGGCGGCAGCTAGGGCAGCGGCTTCGCGGGCCTCGTCGTCAAACTCTTGCTGGAGGAGGCTACATTCCGCCAAAAGCGCGTCAGCGAAGGGCCTCTCTCTCGCATGTGCGAAGAAAGACGCACCGCGCAATGGCCTCGTCGTCGACGGTCACGGAGGCGGCGGCGGCGTCGGCAGTGGCGGCGATCGGGGTGAGCTGCTGGACGGCGGCAGGCTCGGCACTCATGGCGGTTTGGCGGGTGCAGAGGCGTTGATGCAGAGCAGATGCGTGGTACTCGGCTTTCTTGGGGTTACAAGAGAGGGGGAGAGAGGGAGAGAGAGAGGAGGCGTCCGGTGGCGCTCCGCCGGCCGAGTCGAGTCGCAGCGAGAAAAAGCGAAAACGCGTGCGCCGCGGTGGCTGCAACTGGAAACGTGATCGCCGCCGCTTATTTCGCGCCATCGCGGGTATCGGGATGCTTCCCATTAGGTTGGATGACGCGTTAAATGGAGGGGATGATATTGAGATACACTGTGATGATATAGAGGTTTAGCAGACTACCTAGAGCAACGGTTCTGGAGGCAGAGGAACGAGGAGTTCGCCGATCGAACGAGCTCGGTCGCCGACTCTGCGCGTCGCAGCCCGCCCACCGACGCTCCCCCTCTCGCGCTCTCTACACCCTTTCTCGGCACCATGGGATCAAATGGACTCGCTGCACATTCATTCTTGCTCACATCTCTACACGACCCCGCACAGCTTGGAGGGTGACGGGCCCCGAAACCGGCACTCGGCTCCGCGCGGCGGCGGCGCTCGCCGACCAGGACCAGCACCGGTCCTCGACGTCGCTTGTCAAGCGTTTTTGCGCTCTCGCTCACTGGCGTGCCCGCTCGCTTGGTTGGGTTGTGGTTTCAGCGACTCCGCATGACAATTTTTGCCACGGCAACGTCGTGCCGGACACGGGCGGCCGTCGTGAAAAATGTCCGGTACAACCGGCGCGCTGCGACACACGTGCCGGCCAAGCAGATCGACGACCGGTGCCGACCGGTCTCCGTCTCCAAGCGCGCGGCGGCTCGATCCACTTTTTCCTGTTTACGCTGACCGTATCGAGCTGGCGACTGGATCCCAACGCAGCGCTCAACATCGTACTCGCTCGAACCTTTCTACCATTTTTACAGCTGGTCGACAATCGGTGTGTTGGCCGAGCGCCGTAACGCCAAGTACCTCGCCACACCCTCTCCACTCGACTCTCGCACTCGCCGTCCAGTCATAATGGATCCGGCCCGTGGTCTCGCGCACGCGCTGGCCGTATGCGCTCTCGAACGACTCGCGGCGGCTCGTCGTTCCGTTGACGCTCGTCTCCTCGCCGCGGTGCAGCAGGGGATCCGGGATCGCGTTCCCTTTCCTCCCGCGACGGCACGCGAGAGTCGCGTCTCTCGAAGTGTGCTTCACCTCGCCGAGGTCGCGCGCGTCGCGGGCGAGACGCCCGCTCGTTCCTTCGAGTCGCGATGTGGCCAACGAGCGCATGCACGGGGCCGCGGGCCGCGTTCGCTGTGACGGAAGCAGGTGCTCGCGAGTGGGGAAGCGTGCGGCGCGGTGGTTCGTGTGGTGATGTGTTGCGAGCATGATTGTGCATATAACGATGTGTGTCCGACTCTCTCCACTGTCTCTCTTGAAGCCCCTTCCACTCAGCGACTTGAACCTGAGGCGCGTCAACCGAGAACTCGCCAAGATTGGCCACGCGAAGCCACCTCGCTTCGCGTCTCATACTCCACGGTCGACAGCTCGGTTGACTCGAGCGTGAGTGTGGCTCGCTGCGGCGAACGCCGGACCGACAGCAGGCTTGGGACATCGCGCGAGCGCGCGTGGCCATGGCCAAGTTCGCGACCGTGGCCGCTGCGCTTTCCGCGACGACCGTCAACCCTCGCGATCGCACTCACCATCGACGGCAACCCAGCACTGTCGCAAAACGATGGCCGCCGCTCTTCGCATCGAATCGCAAACAACCCCCACCAACGATGCGGCTTTCGCGGCGCGGCGACCATCACACGTCCCTGTGCGCCACGACATCCGCGATCTCAGGTAACCGACCCCAACCCCAGACGCTCCGGTCCCTGGCAGCGCCGGCAGGTAGCCGTTCCGGTGCGGCGAAGCGGGGTGACGCGGGGCGCGGATATCCGCGCGGCGCGGCCTGTTTCATCCGCACAGGCCGTCAGCCACACGGCGGTCCCTGAGCCGCGAACACGGCGCGGCGCGCGGTCCAGGCTCGCTGGTTATCCGCGCCTCGGCGTAACGGCGCGTCGGAGGCCGGCTAACGTACAAGTGGGAGCGAGAATGTATAAAATGAGGGATCCCCGCGCTCGAAAATGGGAAGCAGTAAGCACCAGTCCTCGCGATGACCACCTCCTCCGCTGCGCTGCAAGAAGACCACATCACCATCGCCGTCCCGGACGGCGGCAACGGCCAACGCCGCGGGTCACAGCACGACATCCCCGAGCTGCCCGTCGCCGACCGCATCGACATTGCGTTCGACGAGCTCGACTACTCGGTCAAGGTCGGCAGCGGCAAGGACGCCGTCGACAAGCCGATCCTGCGCAACCTCGCCTCGTCGTTCAAGGCCGGCCGCCTCACCGTCATCCTGGGCGCCTCGGGCTCGGGCAAGACGTCGTGCTTAAACGCGATCGCGGGCCAGGCGACGGCGGGCACCATCTCGGGCAACCTGTACCTCAACGGCAAGCGGTCGACGGGCGCCGAGATCAAGCGCGTGTCGGCGTTCGTCCACCAGGAGGACGTGGTGCTCGGCACGCAGACGGTCCTCGAGGCCATCACCATGTCGGCCAAGCTGCGCCTCCCGCACGACATGCCCGAGGCCGAGCGCTCGCGCCGCATCAAGGAGACCATCACCATGCTCGGGCTCGACAAGTGCAAGGACTCGCTCATCGGCACGGCGACCATGAAGGGCATCTCGGGCGGCGAGAAGAAGCGCGTCACCATGGCCATGGAGCTCATCACGAATCCACCAATCGCGTGGCTCGACGAATCGACTAGCGGTTTAGATGCCTTCACGGCCGTGTCCGTGGTCCGCCTGCTCAAGGACCTGGCCGCGAGCGGCCGCACGGTCGTCGCGACGCTGCACCAGCCGTCGTCCGAGATCTTCCACCTGATCGACGACCTGTGCATCCTGTCGCAGGGCGAGATCATGTACTACGGGCCCGCCGAGGACTCGATTGCGTACTTCGCGCGCGCCGGGTACCCGTGCCCGCAGTACTCGAACCCGGCCGACTACTTCTTCATGGACATCCTGAACGCGGCGAGCGTCGGGTCCGGTACCGGTCCCTACACGCCCGAGGAGCGCATCCCGCGGCTGCTCGAGGTGTGGAAGCACTCGCCCGAGAACAAGGCGGTCCTCGAGGCGATCGCGCGCCCGCCGCGCACCGACGGGATCACGCGCGCCTCGTTCAAGTACGTGCCGCGGTTCGCCGAGCAGTTCGCGGTCCTGTTCGGGCGCGCCAGCAAGAACGCGTTCCGCAACTCGCTCATCATCAAGGCCAAGCTCGGCCAGACGCTGTTCATCGCCGTGCTGATCGGGCTCCTGTACCTCAACATCCCCGGGCGCAAGGCCGCGTCGCAGATCCAGGACCGCATCGGTGTGCTCTTCTTCCTCGCCATCAACCAGGTCATGGGCGGCGCCATCGGCATCCTGTCCATCTTCGCCGCCGAGAAGCAGGTGTTCCAGCGCGAGTACAGCGGCGGGTACTACCGCCTGCCCGCCTTCTTCTTCTCCAAGATGGCCGTCGAGCTGCCGTTCCAGATCGCCATGCCCGTCCTCCTCGTCGCCATCCTGTACTGGATGGTCGGCCTCCAGCACGATGCCGGCAAGTTTGTCATCACGGCGCTCGTCACCATCGCCATGGCGCTGTGCGGGTCGGCCATCGGCACGCTCTCGGCCTGCGCGTTTGACGACCTCAGTGTCGCGCTGACCATTGTTCCCCTCGGTACGCTGACACTTTCTTTGTTTTTTTCGGCTCAAAAAGCAGATGAACAGACCATTAACGAGATCGAAAACGCCATCGCCGTCCATCCAGCCCTCCTCCCCATGATGCTGTTTTCGGGCTACTTCGCGAGCGGCGTCCCCGCGTTCCTCGACTGGATCAAGTGGCTCAGCCCCATGAAATATGGCTTCGCAGCGCTCGTGAAGTCCGAATTTAGTGGGCTGGTCATCTGTCCGTCCGCCAAGGACGACGCGCGGACGCAGGCGCGCGGCTGCCAGCCGGGCGAGGACACGATCGCCAACCTCGCGCTCGAGGACCAGGGCTCGGTCGCCGTCAATCTCATCGTCATGTTCGCGTACTGGGCCGTCCTCCTCATCGCCTCGTACTTTGCCCTGTGGCGCGTCGTCAACTCGGTCAAGCGCGTCGACTTTTCGCCGCCCGCGTCCGGCAGCAAGAAGAAGAGCGCCAAGTACGAGGCGCTGTCGTCGGTGCAGTAGCGGTTGAAGAGATAGCGGTTGTCTGATATTATACATGAGTTTGAAAGTTCCATCAAAAACTGGCTCCATGGGTTCGGGGGAAGTGTGGCGCGGCGCGTCGCCAAAGTGGCGCCGCCACGAACTCGATCGGTTCCGCAACCGTGTGATAGCTTAAATAGAGCTTCCTTCGCAATAGATTACTTCATCGGCCACTTACTCGTCAGTTTGCAGTTTGGGCAGTGTTTCTGGAGCGACCGCCGCGCAGCGCGATCGTCAAAGTCCTCGCCAGCTCGGGAAGTCGCAGCGCGAACTCTTTGACCGCCTCGTTTGGCAGTCGCGCTTCGTCAATGTCAAAAGCTTCGAGCTGCACAGGGAGGGCGCGAATCAACGAGAGCGCGGTAAAAAGGGAAAACTGAGCATAGTAAATGCGAAGCTTGCGCAAAGTCGAGGGGAAGGGCGAAAAATCAAGCTGCTGATCGCCAAATCCATACGTGTTATGTTCCAGCGAAAGTTTCTCGAGCCCGTCGTGGAGCCATGAAGGGCACACTTCGCCAAACTGGTGATTGAGCGGGTTTCGCTCGAGCTTCAAAGTTCGCACTGAAGCAGGGATCTGTATAGCCTCGAGGAGATGCATAGTCACAGCACAATCGTAGAACTCGATGGCCGTCACCTTGCTCTCTCGGTGTGCGAGGACGTCAGCGAGCAGCTCGGCACCGCCGTGGGTAATCCGCATCGACTCGAGACGCAGCTTTTTTAGTTTTCCGGACACAAGCTCGTCATAACGCTCCGCAAGGTGCAGGTCGGCAGCGCCTATGAGTACGTGTCCACGAAACTCGCGAGGCACAGACTCTTGGCATGGCATTATGAAGGCGCGGCCAGCAGCATGAAAATCGGGGTGGAGTTTCAGCTCAAGGCCAGACTCTCGCCACCACTCGACAATGTCGCAGGATCGGTTGCACCACGCAAGGGAGAGGGATGTGTCCGTGTATTTGAGCCGGAGGCCAGACCGCTTCCACTCCTTGAGCACGGGAAGCCGGCCAAAGATGCCCGCATTGTCTATCGAGAAGTAGGTCGCGCGGCGAAGAACGGCCTTGCAAACACTCGGAGCGTGAGCGCGCGGGAGGACACGCAAGTACGTTCGAAAGCTTCGAGTCTCCTTTGGGTCATGCAAGGTCACAGCGTGTCTGGGAATCACCTCGATGACGCTGTAGGGAAGAGAAAGATCGCAACTGAGCGTCAGGGAATCATCATTGCGGCTATTTCCTTTCGTTGCAGTCGTCATGGTCGTCGAAGGCGAGTCGGGTGATGAGAGAGCGGGAGCTCTCGCCGCCGGATTCACGCTGGTGCGAGTCGCGACGCCCCTCATCCCTAGTTTGCATTCATCGGAACTGACTGCATATCATCGAGTCAATGCATTAAGTTTTTTTGATGCATAAAATGTCGAAACTGCGGATACTCGCTGTTTTTGGTCTCGGCCACGCGCTGCAGTTCGCGGACTGGCCGCATGACCTGAACTGTGAATATATTGGTGCTCCATGCGTGCATGCGCTTTTTGAAGCAACATCATTCTGGTTTCTGATGCGTCCTGTTGCGGGTGGCAACGGCACGCGTTCCACAGCGCCTACTGTGCGAGACGCGTTGCGCCACTCACGGGATCTTGGGTCCATAGCCTGACGTCACCCGAACGCGTGGCGTTTAAAACGAGACATTCTCCCCTCAGTCGCATAATACACGCACCATGGATCCAATGAATATGGAACCCCCTGCATTGCCAATTATTGTTCTCGATCGGATCCTGTGCTGCGCGGTCCGACTGCACGACCGGGACGACGTCCACGGCAGGTCGCGGTACTCTCGCGTCATGCCGCGCGACCGCGCCCCTTGCGTGCACCGCGCGATCCAGGACCACACCATGTCGATTTCCATAGATGAGGCCAGTGAGACGGGCCGCCTCAATGTGCTTGACGCGTGGGTTCGGTCAGGGAGCCCGCTCGAATATGCGGGCCGCGCCATCACCGACGCTTCTCGACTCTACCGCTCGCTTGATTGGTGGCGGTGTCACACGGCGATCCCGCTGCCCGAGTGTGAGGTCGGGTTCGTGGTACAGGCTCATTTCAACGGAATTTGCGGGGAACGGGCTAACCCTTTCGTGGAAGACCGATCATTCGTACGTTTTCTCACTCGTCTAATGGCAGTAGCTACCAACACACTCACTAGCTTCAAGACCGATCCGTAGAGACTCAAGCTCCGCGATCATCCTCCTGGCGATGCCCACCTTGCGACCCAGCTTCCCAATCTGCGGACCAGTTCCGGTACCATTTTCTGCTGCACAGAAAAGCGCATCACCAAGGCCGGCGCAAATGTTCTTGCACCCGCCTTGGCCGATCCGGCTGTCACGGTGCACGACTTGAGCCTTACTTATTGCGATCTCACCTTCGAAGTACTTTGCGCGATGCGGCTGCCCAACTCGGTCAAATCGCTCGAGATTGCAAGCAATTGGGCGGGCGTCGGTGCCGCCAAGTTTTTGAACGACCCGAGTCTCACCCCATTCCCGCCGAGCATTCACACGCTTTATCTTTTGAGCAACAACCTTGGTACCGTGCAAGACTCGGAGGTGCTGTTCCGCTCGCTTCCTCCATCACTTGCTTCGATCAATCTCACTCTGACCAAGCTTGACGGCGAGTACGCGCGGGCCCTCGACACGTGCGTACGGCAGGAGCTCAAGGAGATACGGCTCAACTCGTGAGAGCTTGGGCCACAAGGCACCGCGCTACTTGTGCCGCGCCTACAGCGCACCCTCGCCCAGATTGATATCACCAACAACGGCATCACGGCCGACTGCGCAGTGCAGGTCGCTCGGCACCTTCCTCTGCAGCTTGAAAGCCTTTTCAGTTGGCGGAATCCTCTGGGCGACGAGGGTGTTGCTACGCTTGCGAGCGCATTCGGCCCGAGTCGCACGGACTTGCTCGTGGGCTCGGTTCGTGCGACAGATACCGGCGTGGCCGCGCTCATGGACCGCATTCCGGCTCGGCTCAAGCGGCTGGAGCTTTCCAACGCAACAATCAGCGACGCAGGTGTTCAGCGCGTGCTTTGCAATCTTCCGCCAACAGTCAGGCTTCTCTTCCTTCGCAACTGCATCGATCCCGCGACAGGCATCACTCGCGACCTTGCTCCCCTCATCGGAACCGTACGACCCGGGCTTCATATTACGACGAGGTAAACGCGCGCTCGCGTCGTTGCGTCGCGGGTAAATAGATCTCTTTTGCCTTCTCTGTGAGCCCCAACATCACAGGCAGTCGCAGGGACGAGCTCATTGGACGTGAGCTTGACAAGGACGCGCGTCCGCCATCCTCGCGTTCTCCCATTCTCCTACTCGTTCGTCTCATCACGCATGGCTGGAGAGAATGCATGAAGTTCGTGCCGATGCCAGGTTGCAGGGACTCGCGAGAGATAAGCATCCTGCCGAATTCGTCGCTAACCTTAGCGCAAGGGGATCCGGGGTCGCGCGGCGGCGCCACGTGGGCACAGCGGGCGCTCGCCGGACGAACGCAAATCCGGTGCGCTCGCTGCGGCCTGCCCCGCGCCCCGGATTCTCGCTCTCTCTCCCCGAACGAGAGCATCAACTCGCCGCACTCTCACCACGAAGCTAATGCAATCGCAACCATGCCGCCGCCCATCTTGCTCGGCCTGACCGAGTTCAGCGCGTGGGCCACGGCCACCCGCATCATCGCCTCGAGCGCCCTCGCGACGCTCGTCTACCAGTTCGTCTTCTCGCGCCGCCCCGGTCTGCTCCTTCTGTCCAGTCTCTCGCTCCCCGCCGCTGCTGTCTCGACCGTGTTCCAGGCCGCCACCCAGTGGCGCCGCGCCGACGGCAGCAGCAGTCGCTGGCCCAAGCTCGGCTGGGTCTTCGCTCTCTTCGTCCTCTCGGCCACGGCGACCATCGTCGACATCACGCTCTCGTTTGCTTTCGGCGCCATACGCGACCGCCGCGAAATGCGTCTCGTGTTCTCCCGCCCCAGCAACCCGACCGATCGCAAGTTTATCCCGACGCTGGTCACGGGCCGGCCCATGCCGCGCGACGCGATGCTCGGCGTGCTCAACTCGATGCTTCCTCGCCCGGATACCGACTCGGCGTGGCTGCGGACCGCGGGCTCGTTCTCGGACATTGACGCTTCGCTTGCCACGCTCTATCCGGGCGCGTGCGGTAGTGCGCCCAACCCCGTGCAGCCCATGGACGGTACGAAGCTGGGCGTCGACCGCGGCTCGCTCGTCTATCCGGTCCCGGTCCAGTTCAACGCGCGCCGGTACAACACGTTCGGGTTCCAGCAGTTCTTCTCGGTGCTCCAACTCGTTTCCCGATCCAAGACGGGCTGGCTTAACTTCTACGTCACGGTCCCAGTGCCGTACGCTTACACGTCCGACTCGTCGAGCGACCTCGCGAGTGCCACGGGCGACGCGGGCGGCGGACTCGCGATGCAGCGCCGGCCCATCAGCGGCGTCATCGCCGAGGGCAAGGACGCGATCGGGTACACCATGGAGTGCGGCCTGCTTCCCGAAGACGTGGACGCGTGGTTTGCCGAAAAGTACGAGGCGACCAAGGGCGCGCCGCCCATCTTCGTCTCGCCCGGCGACGTCAACAACACGGTCCCGGGCAACTCGGGCACCATGTTCTTCCTCGACGCGGCCGAGTACCTTCCGTACCAGTCGCGGGCCGCCGTCGGGTACTCGGTGGCCATCTTCGCGCACACGACGGTCAGCAAGCTCAACAACTTGACGGTGGAGTTCTTGACTTTTGGCTCCGAGTCGAGCGGCACGCCCACGGACAAGCGCACGGCGCTCGCCGTCGCGTCCGACTTCTTCAACTGGAACGCGACCAAGTACCAGGACTCGACGCTGCGCGAGGCGCTCAGCACGCGCGTCTCCATGGCGTGCAACACGACGCAGCAGTCGGTCGGCGTCTTCAAGCCGGGCGTCTCGTCGCCCGAGCCCGAGAACAAGAACACGTCGCGCTTCACGCTTTTCGGCGACTTGGCGGCCAAGGGCGCCGACCCGAAGCGCGAGCTCAAGTCGTGCACGCTTTCAGCGAGCGGTGCCTCGGCTTCCTCACGCTTCTTCCTCAACTCGATCAGCGCGCGGAACCCGGTTCCGCTCGTTACTTTTCTCGCCGGCGCGCAGGTGTGCAAGACCCGCATCCAGCAGTTCAACACGTCGCAGACCGCGTGGGAGACCGATGACTCGGGCGGCTCGCTTTACGACAGCTTGATTGATCTCGTCGGCGCCGTCCAGCTCGCACCGCAGCCACAGCCCATGTCCGTGCAGTGTCTCGACAATTTCAACGTCCAGAACGGGTCGCGCCCGTGGACGTGGACCACGGCGCTTTCGGCCGTTAAGAACACGTACTTTTCCAGTGGCGGCAAGGCTTCCGCCGCGTCGTCTCCCGCCGTCGGCGTCGGGAGTACGGACGGGTGGGGCCGCACGCTGCTCAACCTCGCCAACTCGGGCGGGTGGCTGCAGGAGACGCAGAGCGTGCCGACGTACGAGCTGCCCGGCGGGCCACAGCTGTTTGTCCAGACGGTGGTCGGCGTCGAGGTGTGGGAGCTTGTCGCCTCGCTCGTCGCGCTCCTCGCCGTCCTGCTCTTCGCGTTCGGGCTCAACTGGGGCAACCTGCACTCGGCGGTGATCGCGACCATGTACGAGTTTGCGTTCGTGCCGCGCCGGCCGGGCGACACGGCGTTCAACACGATTGCCAACGGGCCGACCAAGATCGACTTGCTCCAGGAAACGACGCTCGCGCTCGTGGCGCTGCCGACGGAGCCCCCAACGAGCGTGGTCCGACTCGCGCCGGTTGACGACACGGAGGCGTGCGCCGTCGGATCGGCGGCAGTTCGGGGCAAAGGCGTCGTTGTGAATCAGTCGACCCACTTCACGACTCTGCAGCGGCGCGCGCGCAAGCAGCGCGACGAGGCCTGTGACGGGCTCATGGATGGTGTCGACAATGCCTGAACGCTCGCAAATGGAACGCAGTTTTGGTGCCCTCATATGACTCGAATTGAGCGGGTATAGAAAGGCTACACTTGCTGAAGCACGCGATGCGCCACTCACGGGGTCCAAGCTGACCGTTCCCAACATGGCGCTTGCCTTCCCTGGCGCCGCTTGTCAGCACTGAACTCTCCAGCGGACCGTACCCCAAACACACACCATGAATCCAATGAATACGAGACTTCCTGCATTGCCACTTATTGTTCTCGACTGGATCCTGCTTTGCGGTCCGGTCGCACGACCCCGACGACGTCATCGCGATGTCTCGATACTCGCGCGTCATGCCCCGCGCCCATGCTCCGCTCGTCCATCGAGCGATCCAGGACCATACCATGTCAATCTCCATGGACTACGCTAGCGCGACGGGCCGCATCAACGTACTTGAGGCTTGGGTTCGCTCCACGCGCCCACTCGAGTACACGAGTCACGCAAACACCGACGCTACTTTTGTGTACAAGTCGCTCGATTGGTGGAGGCGTCACACGGAGCTTCCGCTACCCAACTGCATGGTCGGGTTCACAGTCCACGTGCACTTCAACAGGACCTGTGTCGAGGACGAGGAGGGGAGGAGAGCGAACTCCACATTGATGAACGAGCTTATGTAAGTCAAAATTTAACGTTGTTTCCGACTAGTGCAGCATACTCACTGTGGTTTGTAGGACCTCGAGTGCGGGGCATATCCGCCAGGCGACGAGGTGCTCAAACGAATGCTTCCCGACGTGCGTGATGGCTCAATCAACGACGTGTACTGCGCGCACATGCGGATCACCAAGGCCGGCATCGCTGAAATATCGGACGCCCTGGCCGATCCCGCTGCAAACGTTGCGTATTTGGCCTTGCACTGCTGCGACCTTACCTTCACGACACTTGGCGCGATGCGGCTTCCCAAGTCCGTCAAGGTGCTCGAGCTTCCGCGGAACTGGGTGAGTGTGGGTGCTGGCAAATTGGCCGGATCGACCATACTTCGCCGTTCCCGCCTACTTTGGAGAGTCTGGACCTCTCATTCAACGACTTTGGCGATGTGCTTGACACCGAGGTTTTGTTCCGCTTGCTTCCACCCATGCTCTCCTCGCTCGACCTTGCTGGCGCGCAGCTCGATGCCGACCGCGTAGATTTACTTGCCAAGTATCTACCGCGCCAGCTCACAGAACTGACCCTCTCTCATTGCGAGCTCCCGCCATTGGGTGTTGCAGTACTTGTCCCAGGCCTCCCGCTCACCTTGAAAATTCTTCGCCTCAACTCAAACAACTTTACGAGCAACGAGGCCGCGCTCTTCGCGCGCCACCTTCCTCCGAATCTCGAAGAGTTGAGCGTTAGCAGCAATCCATTGGGTTACAAGGGGCTCCGCGAGCTTGCCAAGGGAACTGCTTCTCGTTTGCGGATTCTACGTTTGGACCGGATCAACGCCACGGACGCATGTGTCCCTTTTCTCGCGGACGGCTGCTGGCCTCGACTTTCGTCACTGAGCCTCGCCGGCGCGAAGCTCAGCGACTCGGGGCTCAAGCAGTTGGCTGCATGCCTCCCGCTGACTCTCACGGATTTGTACCCCGGTTCCACCACCCATTGAAGCGTCTCGACGTGTTCGATAACGCTTTGGGTAGCGCGCAGGACGCAAATGTTCTTTTCCGCTCGGTTCCGCGCTCGCTCACTGGGCTTGGTCGTTCGCGGACGCTCGTGAACCTCAGGCCCGCCTTGCTCGACACTTGCCTCAACAACTGATTCGACTGAAGCTCAACAGTTGTCAGCGCGAACCTGGGTGTTTCGCGATGCTTGAGACGCGTCGGCCGTACTTTCTGGCGGCTCTTGTCGCTCATGAGAACAACATCACGGTTGAGAACGCTCAGGCGCTTTCCTGCCGCAACTCGAGGACTCCCGCGTCAGGAACAACCCGCATGGTTCGTTACGTTGGTCAAGGCGCTCCCCACGAACGCGTCGCTCGTAATCCTTTGGCAGAACTTGCGAGTCGGATGTGGTCGTTGCTCTGCTCAAGGACCTTGTCCCGCCTCCACTTTCTCATCGTCGCTTCTTCACTCTACCCAAGCGAAACGATCAGCGGTCTAACCGTCACGCAAGGCTGAATACATGAGGTAGTACATGATCTGTATTGGAACACCACCCCACACCGTTCGCTCGTTCATTTCCGCCTCCGATTCCGCCAATCCTCGCCCGCCTTCTTCGCTGCGGGCTTCGCTGGGTTCGCCGTGTCGCCGCTCCTCCTCCTCGCCCCGCTCTCGCCAGCGCTTCCACCAGCAGGAACAAACGCCTTCTTCTCGCCCGTGCGCGTGACGCGCACCACGCTCTCGGTGGCGATCCACCCGCGGCGGCGGAGGAGCCAGACGACCCACTCGACGACCTCGTCCGTCTCGGCCCTACTGCTTCTCCGCCGCACGCTGGACGGCGACGCGGCCGCCGCGAGCGCCGCGGCAATCGTCTCGCGCATCGTGTCGGGCGCCATCCCCTCGCCCCTCCCCGGGCTCGCGAGCGCGGGGAGAACGAGCCGCTGGATCGTCGCCTGGTCCGGGAACGCGTACGGTTTCGGGACGGGCATCGCGGCCGCGGCGTCGGGGTCGGCGAGCAGCGCCGCGTGGTTGACGACGTACCGCGCGCGGCCCGTGGTCGGGACCAGGACGCGCGCGGCGACGCACGCGTCGATGATGGCGGCGACTTGCCGGTCCGTGACGGCGCCCTGGCTGCTGCTGGAGGAGAGCGAGGGGAGCGACTGGACCGGGAACGAGAACCGCAGCCAGTGGTCGAGTGCCGACAGCTTGAACTCGTCGAGGTGCGCGCGCTCGCGGCGGAGCGCCGATGCAACGACGGCAAGGTCGTCGGCGGATACGCGCGGTAGGGCGAGCGGGGTGTCGGGGGTCCGCGGGATCCCGAGACCCGCGAGGACGCGCATCGAGTCCGGGTGCCAGCCGCCGAGCGCGCTCAGCGTGGTCGAGGTTTCGGCGGGCGAAGCGACGGCAGGTGCCGGCTTCCGCAGCGGGACGGGCGTGTGGAGGTGCACGAACCGGGTGCCCAGATCGTCCGTGAACGCAGTCGCGGCGTGCCGGTCGCACCACCCGTCAATGACCCACTCGGCGAGGAGCGCGGCGCCGTCGCGGTCGACGTTCCACCCCGCAGCCTCGGCGGCGTCGGACCCGAGACACGCAGCGCGGATCCAGGGCAGCATCCGGGTCCCCGTGACAAGGACACGCGCGAGCGCGTCCCGCCGCACCGCGCGGGACGTGCGCACGACGGACGTCGCGGTGACCGCGTCGAACAGGCGCAGGAGGAGCGCGTCGGGACACGGTCCCGCATCGACGACGTGCTGCGCGGTGATCCGCGTCGGATCCCCACGCGCCCACGCGACGCGCGATGGGTCGAGCGGGTCTGCGAGCACGACGCCGTCGAGGTGCAGGAGCCGCAGCGCGTGGTCGACGAGCGCCTCACGCGCGCGGAGCGAGAGCGGGAGGCCCGAGACCGCGGGCGAGTGCGCGAGGAGGTTGCGGACAGCGGCGACGGACGTGGTGGCGCGGAACTCGGCCGCCGAGCCCGCGACGGGCGCGTCGACGACGAGGTCCGGGTGCGCGGACCGCACGTGCGCGGCGAGCGCGTCGGCGACCTTGCGCACGAAGGCCGCCTTGAACGGCGCGGTCGCCCAGATCTCGGACTCGGGGATCATCGCGAGGTCGCCGTGCGCGGCCGCGTCGGCGGCGGCCTCGGCGGGCGCCACGGGTAGTGATGGCGGGACAGCGAGCGTCAGGCCCGCAGCGGCGGCAGCGGCGCGCCGCTCGGCGACCGCGAGGTACATGGCGGGTACCATTTTCGGGGACACGACGCCCGGGTCGACGGGTGGCGCGCCAGGCGTCAGGGACGGGTACAGGACGAGGGCGCCGTCGCGCACGAGGTCGAGGAGCAGCGCCGTCAGCCGCTTGGTGCGGTCGCCCTCGCCGTACGCGGCGCGCCACGGGGTATACTTGGAGGACATGTAGTGGATGACGTGGCGCGCCGAGACGGCGGGAATGAAGGCGAATAGTGATGGTGGTGCGGGCGAAGCCGGGTTGGCCGAGGCGGCGGCGGCGGCGCGGTCCGCGAGCTTGTGGTGGATGCACTTGCGCGCGAGCGCGGCGAGGGCCTCGCGGTCGTCGACGGCGACCGCAGACGTATCCGCGGGATCGACGGTGGACGGCGGCGCGTCGGGCGCAGAGGGCGGTGTCACGAGCGAGTTGACCGAGACGCCGCGGGGCAGGGCGCCGTGCGACGCGAGCTTCACCGCGACGAGGTAGCGCAGGAACGCCTCGTCGGCGGCCTGGCGCGCGCACGTGGCGTCGAGCAGGGGCGCGTCCCAGTCGGTCTGCGGGTAGTCGTGGATGTGCGCGGGCGCGCGCAGAGTCCAGTTGGGTCCCGGGCGGAACAGCATGCGCAGCTCCTCCCAGTCGAGGGCGGCGCCGTTGGAGGACCCGACTTGCGCAGCCTCGCACGCGGACCGGATGTCGAGCGCGGTGGCGGGGAACACCTGGTACGAGTGCGACAGCTGCAGGCGGAGGCGCGACGCGTTGACGGCATACTTGGCCGCGCGGCGGTTCGCCAGCAGCCGGCGCAGCTGCGGCGGGAACCGGAACGGCGGCTGCAGCAGGATGCGGCGGACCTGAAACAGCACGCACGAGTGGTGCGATGCGATCTGGAGCAGCGACACGGGCCGCCGGTTCGCCATGGTCGGCAGGCCGCGGTGCGGCTGGTCGAGCGGCGCGCGCGACAGGTGGTACTGCACGAGGTCGGGCGGGAGCGCATCGACGAACGCTTGCCGCGGATTTGGCGGCGGCCGGGTCCTCCGCTCGGGCGCAAACTCGTCGGTGAAGACGTCGATCTGCGGCAGCGGCTCGGCGCCCGCGTAGTAGGCGTCGCCGTCGGATGGTGGCGGCGACTCGGACGGGTCGGGCGAGTGTGGTGGTGGCGGGTCGCCGCCGGCGTTGCCGGCCGACGACGAGGAGAGGTGCTCCCACGGGACGTAGTGCGGCGGCAGCAGTTTGGTGTCGATGCCGAGGATCGGGTCGCGGCGGAACAGCGCGGCGAGCAGGTCGGCCTCCTCGGAAGTGCGTGCGACGTAGACGTCGGGGCCCTCGAGCAGCGGGTGGATGCCGCGCTTCGCTAGGTCGGCCTTGACCGTCGACACGTAGGCGTCGATTGAGGCCTGGTCGTACTGCAACGGACGCGCTCCGGCTGAGGTGGCCATGGATCGTCTCGGCGCGCACTGGTGCACGGGGGTGGAGGGTACGGGAGCGAGTGGCGGGCGAGGGTGCGGTCGTGGCGGCACCAGCAGGGGCACGGCGCGAGATTCCGGTAATCTATGAGGCCACGAGAGTGCATCGGGACACGCCGCCGAGGTCGCAGGGGCAGCGGTGCTGCAGAGCCGAGCTCGTGGCGGGAACGGCGACAGCGAGAGCGGACACGGTGATCGCGCAGCATGCCCGAACCGCGGCAATGGTGGGACCAGCGACGCAGTAGACGCAGCAACAGCGACCGTGGTGCGCAGCGCAGAGGCACGCCTCGATCGGAGCAGGGCGCAGATGGACATGCAGCGGGCCGGGCCGGCGGGGGATGGCGAGCGAGGGCGGCGGGCAGGGCAGGCTACACGGTCCGCACGGCGATCAGCTCACTCGATCCGTGGGCAACATGGACGAGTAGGGAGTCCCGCTGTGTACATGTAGAGGAGACGAGGGCCGTCTAGGGCCAGATCGGGCGAGAATTGCGGGCCCCGGGGCCGGGCGGGCGTCGAGCCGGAGGCGGGACTCGGTGCACAGAGTCGATACGTTGCAGGCGGGCCGTCCCGGCGAGTGCTGGCGATGGTGAGGGGTGTTGCAAGACCCGATCCGGAGAGGGGGAGGACGGGACGACGGCGGCCGTTCGGGCGGCCGATCAAACATCACGTGCCGCTGCGTGACGCGCTGCCAGATCCAAAGTACCTCTTCGTTTCTCGCACTCGCCTCCCCTTCTCTCTTGCTGCAACGTCAATTATCATGGTAATGGATGCGAAAGCTAATGAAAACTTATTGAAATGACCTGATCCGCCGTGTCCGATCGCGCGTGCCGTCCGCCGGGGACGACACGATGACCACCTACCGTCCGTGTATCGGCATTCGATGACCGAGATCACCTTCTTCTGAATACTCAAGATCTCGGGGTGTCCTTCCGATTGGGGCTAGGCGAGACGCCGACCTTCCCGACCGGATTGGTGCGACGCAAAGCGACTCTGCCGTGACGACGTCTTTGAGCACGCGCGACGAATTACGCTTCGAGCCGCTCACAGCCTGTCTTTCGCTCTGATGTATCCGAAGTCAACTTGCATTCGCACGAGGTGCTGGCTTACGCATCACGGCAATGCGGGCTATACATTTCCGCACTCCGGCAGATCGCCCGTCATCGAGAACCTCGATATCCGCCTCGAGGAGTTTGAAATTGACGACTGGCACAATCTGCTCAAGCTCGCAGGCGAGATGTTGCAGCCCCAGCTCGGCGTTGCCGCGCGGGATCAGATCATGCAGTTGCTGGACGCCCAAGTTGAGGCGATGACCCGTAACTGCGGAGTAGTCGTTTAGTCGTGTGTACATTTCCGCCTCCAATGCAGGGAATATATATGTTCGCCTCCCCCGACATACTTTAGTGCGCGCGCCGAACACGCCCGCGTCACGCGAATGTGAACAACGCGGTTCAGCTCGATCCGCGCTGTGGGACCGCGTAACGAAAACGTCGTCCCACTTTTGCGCCGGTGGACAGTTCCTCAGCCGATACGGTTTTATAGCGGGAGAGGGAGAGTACACATGCCACACATCCGCCCCAAGAGCTGCAGGGTCAGATCCACGGCCCCGCGCACGCGCTCGTGGGCCATTGCATGCTGGGAAAGAAGCTCAGCAACGGAGGTACGGCCATGCCCGCTGTGTAGCGCAGCAGCTGCGAGAAACGCGACTCTCGCGCCGTCCTGGTCGGGACTTGGGGTGGAGGGAAACGCGATCCCCGACCCCGGCTGCACCGCGCAGCGAGGACGACGACAAGTCGCCGAGCTGGCTCCCGAGCGATGCGAAGCGGCCAGCGCGTGCGCGGGACCATGGACCTGATTTGCGATACTTGAGATGTGTGTGGAAATGCGATTGAGTGAAGATGTCGGCTGATTGTCGAGCCGATGGCCGAAGCAAATTGAACGCGCAGAACGTGTCCGTGACCGATCTGCGGCGCGTAGACGAGCGAAGAGATGAAAGGCTGCGCGATGGCATGTCAACAACGACCTCCGCTGAAGCCGTCCATGCAAGTTGAGTCGAACGAACACATCGGAAGCCCAAAGCAGGACGCGCAGGTTTGACCCGGCAGGAGCGTGAATAGCATTCCAGCAAATGTGTGTGGATCAGAGATGCACGAGGCGCCAAGATTGGTCCTGGACAGACAAACCAAATCGCGTCTGCTGCTAAGACCTTTCGCAGAGGCCGTACAAAACGTGCTTGCGCAGCGATGAGCGAGAACCGTCTAATCTCGATTGCCGCGTCTGGATTCGGTTCAAGGCGACATACAGGGACACATCCGCTGACACAGGTGCTGCGAGGGATCAAGCGACCCGCAACATCTCTGCTTGAGGAAGCGAACCGGCCCAAACGCGTGTGTAGTGCTGGACTTCCAAGCTTGAACAGACCATATTGACTTGGTCTTCGGTCGCCGCGCGTGCGCCGCTGTCGGCGGTCGGTTTGACTCACGGGTGCAAGTATTCGTGCAACACGGCCGGCACAAGAGATAAGGTCGCTCCGGGAGCGCTACGCATCGCAATGCATCAAGTTTCATTCGTTTATCTAGTGTGTATGGTTCGGGGGAGGTGCCGTTGAGTGAGCGAGCGCCGCGCGCAGCCGCGCCGAGCTGATCTCTCGAGTCACGCCGATGTGAGCTACGCGTTTTCCATCTCACCTCGCCCTAAACACGCCTCGAGGCGAGGCCCAGTCAGCACGACCGCAATGAAGACAATCTATTCACCATCATCTATCTATTCACCATCATCTTCGACTCGCGTACCTCCAAGGCTGCGATCGGCGGCCCCGCGCACGCACCTCTTGGCTCTCCCGCAGCCCGCCCACGACGCAGCAGCGAACGCACGAGAGACGCGACTCTCGCACGGCGTCTCGATCGAGCCGCAAGACCGGTAGGGAACGCGATCCCCTGTCCCTGCTGCCGCGTCGCGGAGAGACGCGCGAGCCGGTGCGTGCGCGGGACCACGGACCGGGTCCAGAGTAATGCGGGAGACGGCGCCATGATCGGGACGTGCGGGTTGAGTTCCGTCAAAGATTGGCTGTGGAACTACACGGCAAGCGGGCGGTGTGAGCTAATGATCGGTCGGTCGCTCGGGAGCAACGGGTCGCGGGACCACGGACCGCGTCCAGAGTGGTGCGAGCGCCGGCGGCATGTCCCAGAATTGTGCGATGAGCTGCGAGTCGAGGCGCGGGTGCAGGGCTACACGGCGAGCGGTGTGAGCTGATGATCAGCCGGTCACTCGAGGGCGACGACGGGTCGCCGCCGCGCGTGCCGTCCAAGTGCTCGCCAGCGCGAACGCGTGAGAATGAAGTAGGTTGTAACGAACCGTCGTGAGACGTGGCAAGCGCCCCGTTTGTTGGTAGACATAGTTGGTGCGCGCCTGCGCCCGAACCACCCCTCGCCGCGGCGCCTCGCGGGACCCGACCGAGTCGCCAAATTGTTGACCGTTGATTGGCGATGGGCTGCACCATCTCTGCACACGATAGCCGGTTTGGACGATCCGATGGATGCACAGCCCTACAAACCATATCTTCAAACGCACGCGCCAGCGCTAGGCTGCGAGGCTCTCAGCAACAACGCTGCGCTGATCTGGCCGCGCCGTGCACCTTGCGAACGACACAGGCTCGAAGCCTTACGTCAAGGTCCGTGGCCGAACGATGCGCAGCAGCGAACCAGTGTCGCGTCGGCCGTGCATGGCCTTACCCTTGCCGTGTGAGACAGCGCGGGCAGCTACAGCTCGATGCACCGGCCCGCCAGCGGCTCCTTGTAGCACGACGCGCGTCGCACTCTCCGTTCTACGCGCTCGCGCGTGCGTTGGTTGCATGTTTCCATGAGTGAATCCATCATTCTCGGTACCCGCTCATCTAGGGTCCAACTCGCGCAAGGGAGCCGCAACGCGCCGCGGGACCCTCACACCCTTTACCACCCCATCGTTGAGTCTCAAAGCAATGTATTACCAGTTTCTCTATCACCTCCTCTTCGTTACGCGCACACGTACCGCAAAATCTCGGCCCGCGTGGTATCGTCGCCCTCATTCACCAAGATCGGGATCCGGACATCCACCTTCTCGGCCCCACCGCCGACGGTCCCGAAGACGACGAGCTCGTGGCGCACGCGGACCTCGAGCACCTCGGTCCCCATGGGCAACAAGTCGGCGTCCGTCTCGGCGGCGCACGTCATGGGCATCGGCATGTCGAGCTCGCGGTACGACGGCGGGAGGAGCGTGTTGACCTCGACGGGCGCCGCCGCGGGCACGGGGGAGCGGATGGACGACGACCACGGGCTCGCGGGTCGCGCAATGGCGATGGGCGACGCCGCCGCGCTGGGCGGCGGGCTGCGGAGACTCGCGCCCGACGACGACGACGACGACATCGCGAGCCCGCCACCCGTGCTGCCGGTCCCGACCGAGTCGGTGCGCGTGTAGATGGGCCGCGGGGTCGGCGTGCGCGGGGACGACCCGGCGGACGCGGATCCGCCGCGGAGCGACGCGAACGAGGACCGGGGTTCGAGGACGCGCGTCGCGCCACCCGGCGTGGGCGCAGACGGCGCAGCGGCGAGGCTGAGCGACGACATGGCGCGGCGGAGGTGCGTGAACATGCCGGACCCCGCGGTCTGGGACGAGGCGGGGGTCGCGGCGCGCGCGGGCGGCTCGCGCGCGAGGATCGAGTGGACGCGCGACTCGATCGACGGGCGCGGGCGGGTTTCGGGGTCCCACTCGCTCGCGAGGTCCACGTCCTCGTCGTCGTCGCCCGACTCGCCGTCGCCGTACCAGTCGCTGAACTCGCTCTCCGCACCCCCGCCGCCAAACTCGTCACAGCTCGCGAGCGACGATGCCGTGGGCGACGTGATGGTGGCCTCATCCCCGCGGCGGCGGCGCAGTTTACGGGGCTTCTTCCCTTCCCCCGTCCCGCTGCCGCGGGTCCGCGGGTCCGAGAGATCGATCCGGAAATGGCAGCTGGGCACGAGCGACCGTGAACTCGGCGGTCGGCCGGGCGTGTACATGAACGTGGACGTGCGCGGGATGAGGATGCCAATCGTCTTGCACCACAGGTCGCCGCTGAGCTTGGACACGTCCTCGGTCTGGCCGAGGACGGTCGTGATGCGGCGGTCGCCCGCGGGGCGGCGGCTGCCGGCGCGCCACGCGCGCAGGATGACCGTCTGGTGCAGGGCGAGCTCGACGCGCGGCGCGGGCGGCTGGGTGCGGGCAGTGGTCGGGACAGGGATGCCGCCAATCACGTCCACACCCGAGGCCGGGGGCTGGGTGAAGAAGCGCGGGTCCGGGACGAGGCGCACGGTGACGGGCAAGATGGTGCCGGCGACCACAGCCTGCGAGGGCACCGCGACCTCGAACCCGACAGCGCTCTCGGGGGCGTTGCGCACGCGGACGGGGCTGTCGGCGAGGTACGCGTCGAGCACGTTGTACCGCGGGAGCCGGATCGGCGCGTCGGTGCGCGACACCCACCGGCGGCGGACGAGGTTGAGCGGGAACTTCGGGGTGGCCGTGTACAGCTTGCACGTCAGCGTGTGGCTCACCCCCAACATCGGCAGCGCGAGGGTCCCGGGGACCGTGTCGGGGACGGGCAGCTCGACGTAAAACAGGTGCACGCCGCGCGCGAGGGTGCGGGTCGGGTCCGGGTACTGCTTGTGCGGGAACAGCGATGGTTTCTCGAGGAACTCGTGCGTCTCGAAGGTCGGCGACGTGACGCCGGCGGCCGCGCGTTGCTCGAGCTGCGCGCGCAGCACCGCGTCCACGTCTTGCCGCACCGTGTACACGCTCGACGGCGACACGTAGCGGACCGTGAACTGGTGCGCGTCCTGGTACGCCTCGTCGACCAGGTTGCCGTGCTCCCACAGCGTGTACTGGGTGTGGTGGATGCGCCTCTTGAGCGGGAACCGCACGGGTTTTGCCGCGGGGCCCGATGATGGTGACGCAGACCCGTGGTCGAGGTCGGGCGTGCCGGGCACCGACAGGGACTCGCGGACGGCCGACTCGGCGGCGGCCGTGGCGGCGGCGGACGGCGCGCACGCGGCCGAGGCCTTGAGCTTGGTCTTGAGGGTCAGGGTGACGGCGGTGGCGGGCACGTCGGCGAGCAGCTGCAGGTACACGATGCACACGATCGAGGGCGGGAAGGACGGCGAGATGCCCGGGAACCCGGCGTAGTAGTTGGGCTTGTGCGCCGGGTTCGGCAGGATGAGGAAGTGCCCGATGTTCGACATGGTGCGGTCGGTGGCGCGGGCGGCCCGAGTGCAGTGCGGGTAGTGCAGTTGTTGTTGTTTGCGTAGCAAGTAGTGCGGCGTTGGTGGTGGGGAGAGAGAGGGCGGGATGCAGGGACGGGCCGGAAACGCTAAAGCGCGGGCCGGTGTGATCGCGGCGTGACGCTCTCCGTTCGTTTCGCTTCTTCTCCCCCGCGTCGTCTAACGATGGCCGTGATAAATGATGGTCGCCGTGATGCGGGAGAGGAGAGCGAGGGTGGCGGCGCAGCGCGGAAAGGGTGGCGCGGCGGGTGTGCCGCATTTACTCCCAGCCTCGTCGGGCTGGTAATACACCCTCTCGCAGATCTCTCTGTCGCGGTCGCAGCGCAACGTGACGAGGCTCATTCCGCAAATGGGATTCATTCAATCGGACAGCATCAGATGTTGGCGAACTTGGACATGAACTTGCGCTTCTTGTGCTCCTCCTTTTTCGCGCGGTAGTTGGCGAGCTGGGTCTTGGACACCTTGCGGCGCTCCTGGCCGGGGCCCGCCTCGCGCTCGGCGGCTTTCCGCCGGTTGACCTCGTCCTGGTACGCGTCCTCGTCAAAGTAGTGGCTCATGATCCCGCCGCCCGTGCGCGACGAGGTCGACGTGATGGGCGCCGACGCGATGATGGCCGCAATCTCCGGGTCGAGCGGCGCGACGCCGTCGCCGACTCCTGGTGGTGCGACCGCGGCCGCGGGAACGTCGCCGCCAGCGGTGCGCGACGCCAGCACCCCGCGCACGGCGCGCAGCGTGGGCCGCGGACCGCTCGCGCCCGCCATGGCGAGCAGCTCGGCGGGGCTCGCGCGCGCGGTCCCGTTGTTGACGGCGTCGATCGTGTGCAGCAGGTGGTCGAGGTGCGCGGCCGCCTCGTTGGCCTTGGAGAAGCCGCTCCCGCCACCCCCAAAGTCGCTCGTCGACTGGGGCGGTGCGCCGCCCGTGAAGAAGGCGCGGCGGTCCGGGTGGATCGCGTCGAGGTCAATGTCGGTGGCCGTGGGCGCGGACCCGGGCAGGCGCGGTGCCTCGGGCTTGGCGGCAGCGGAAGACGAGTACGGGTTGTCCCACGTCGTCTCGCCCGTCACCGTGTTCCAGTAGTACGAGTCGCCCGACGCCTCGTCGACGCACGTCGTCCACCCGTCGTCGGGCTTTGCGGGGGTGGGCTGATCTATGGGTCGCGCGGAGCTCATTGCATGCAGTCGTTGCGTCGTAGCGGTGATTTAGGGGGAACGGTAGAGGAGGGAGGGCCGACCGGGGAAAACGAGGGGCGTGACGGCGGCGTGCCAAACGTGTCACTGCCGCGCGTCGCTCCGCCGTCATCGCCGCCCGGCGCGTCGTTCACTTTCTTCTCCGCTCGTTCCCAGGAACCTGCTACGCATCTACGAATCAACACCATGCTCGCCGACGCCCCGGCCGCCACCCACCACGCCGCCGCCATGCAGCGCCGCGTCGACCCCTACGCCGACAACGGCGGGTATGCCTGCGCTCGCTCGCCGCTTGCCGCGCGACGGGAGCCTGACACTCCCGGTGTAGCACGGCCGTCGCCATCGCCGGCGAGGACTACGCCATCATCGCCGCCGACACGCGCCAGTCCGAGGGCTACAACATCAACTCGCGCAACGCGCCCAAGGCCTTTCAGCTGTACGCTCCCTCGCTGCACCACACACCGACACGCACTAACACCCCCGCTCACACGTCCAGCAACGAGTCGACGGTCGTCTCGTGCTGCGGCTTCTACGCGGACGCGACGGCGCTGACGACGTACCTGAAGCAGCGCATCGTGCAGTACGAGTTCGACCACGACAAGCCCATGTCGACGCCGGCGCTCGCGCAGCTGCTGTCCATCACGCTGTACGGCAAGCGCTTCTTCCCGTACTACGTGCACAACATCCTGGCGGGGCTCGACGAGGAGGGCCGCGGGTGCATCTTCAACTACGACCCGGTCGGGTCGTTCGAAAAGTACCGGTGGCAGGCCGCCGGGTCGGGCGTGTCCCTGATCCAGCCGTTCCTCGACAACCAGGTCGGGTTCAAGAACATGCCGCTGGAAAAGAACCCGCCGTTCCTGCCCCTCGCCAAGGCCCTCCAGCTCGTCAAGGACGCCTTCACCTCGGCCACCGAGCGCGACATTTACACGGGCGACTGCGTCGAGATCTTTATCATCACCAAGGACGGCGTGCGCAAGGAGTCGTACGACCTCAAGAAGGATTAAGTGAGTTTGTCGTTGTCAGTATATTCGTTCGTTTGTTGTTCTGCTTCTTATACTGCTGCTACTGCTTGGGCCACCACTCTACTCTTCCGCGTTAGCTCTCCTCTCATCAGTTTGCACCCAGAGAAACGTACCAGGAATCACCGGCCGCACCACGACCCCCGGCGCCCCCTTGACCTCGAACCGCCGCACGCCATCGACTGCCTCGAGCCGCATCAGCGCGAGCCCGACATTGCACGCGCCCGCCGCCCACTTGCCGACCGCGCGCCCGCCTTCACCACCAATATCCGCACCCTGGCTCGGCAGCGCCATGTCGGCGGTCCGGTCCAGCGCCTCGGCCGGCGACTTGGGCGAGGAAGACGGGGAAGAGTCGGCGCGCTCGACGACCACGGGCACGATCCGCTTGCGCACCACGCCCGTGTGGTGCGTCCGGATCGTCAGCTCTTGGCCGACGTAGCAGCCCTTGCGGAAGTCGACTACAGGCGGTCGCGTCAGTTATCACGACGGCGAGAGCGAGAGGGTGAAGCGGCGACGCACTCGCGTTCAAGTACTCGAAGTTGCTCTCGAGCGGCAACGCCGTGCCCGGCGCAAAATCGGTGCCCTCGGGGACGCCCAGCACGAGCCGGCGCAGCGTGTACTCCTGCTCGCTGACTTTTTCCGCGTTCCACTCGGGCACCGCCTCGCCCGCAGGGACGAGCGCGCGCGCGCCGAGCCCGGTCCACCGCGGATCCGCACTACCCACATCGGCGACGCCCCACGCAGCCCACACGCCGTACCCCGCCGAAACGTCCGCGACCTCGACCTTGGTGCGCAGCCGGTACCGGCGCAGGTGCGCGTGCAGCGGCACCGCGTGGTCGGCGTGCACATCCAGCAAGAACCCGTCCTCCTCGCCGGACCGGTACACGAACGCGTCGTACAACACGCGGCCCTGCGGCGTCAGGAACGCGGCGTAGTGCGGGGCGAGCGGCGCCGAGGACGCGACCCGCGGCATGTGCTGCGTCACCAGGCCCTGCAGGAAGTCGGTCGCCGCGGCGCCGCGGACCGCCAGCACGCGGCGCGACGCGAGGTGTGCGCACGCTGCGAAGGGGAGGGCCGAGGTGGATAGGTTGCGCGTAGTTGTGCGCAGGTGGGAGAGATACATGGCTGCTGTAGCGTGTTGAAGAGGAGATGGGGTCGGCTCGTGGCCGTGTTGATCGACCTCGGTTCTCGCTGACACACTCCGGCGACTTGAACAAAACGGGGAGACTATATATTCGCTAATACCATCGCAACCACGCAGCACCACGGCCTTAGTCCGAGTCCATGTCCATGTCCATGTCGTCGGACACGGTCGTGAGCCCGCGCAGCTCGGCCATGAAGTCGTCGTCGTCGGCGAGGTCGGCCTTCTTGCCCTGCTTCCTGCCGGCCGCGGCGGCCTTCTTGGCGGCGGCGGGTTTCCTCGCGGCAGCAGCCTTGGGCGCGGGCTTGGCCTCCTCCTCGTCCGACGCGTCCTCCGACACGTCCTCGTCCGAGTCGACCTCCATGTCGTCCTCGGAATCCTCCTCCGAGTCGGACACCTGCTGCTGCTTGCCGCCCTTCTTCTTCTTACCGGCGGCATCGTCGTGGAGCGACTCGCCGAACGCGTCGTAGTCGGCCGTGAACGAGGCCTGGAGCATGGCCATGCGCTTGGCCTCGACCTTCTCGACGCCGGCCGCGAACTTGCCGAGGGGCGTGTCGCTGGGCTCGATGGCGTTCATGAAGTTGACGAGGGCGTTGGCGTCGCACGGCGCAACGTCCGCGGCCTGGCGCTTGGCCGCGATGAACTTGCGGTTCTCGTCGATCTTGTCGAGGAAGCCCTGCACCGTCTTGTGCCAGGCGGGGTCCTTGGTGGCCTTGAGCTGGGCCTTGAGCCCGACGACGACAGGGATCGTGAGCTCCGGGAACGCGATGTTGGCCGACAGCGCGGCGAGGTACCGCAGCTGGCCCATGTACACGGCGTTGCGGACGTTGGACGCGTAGACGCGGGTGCCGGCGTACTGCTTCGGGCACCGGATGTACGTCGGCAGGTACAGGGGCTTGAGCGTCGACTTCTTGGCCTTGGCGTCGGCGGTGGTGCCGTCGAGGATCGCCTGGTAGTAGGGCGCCAGCGGGATGTACACGCCGCACACGCGCGCAATGTCCGTGAGCGAGGCGAGCAGGTGCAGGTGCAGCGGGTGGTAGTGCGGCGTGGGCACGAGCCGGATCACGCCCGACATGACCTGGACCAGCGGATAGACGAGGGCCGCGAGCGGGTGCTTGGCGCCGCGCGGCGCGTACGTGATCAGGATGCTGGCCCAGAACCGCAGCGAGTGCACGTACTGCCACTGGTACACGAGCTTGTACGACTCCTTGGTCTTGGCCGCCATGGCGTTGCGCAGGTGGATCGCCAGCTGCCGGATGTAGATGAAGGCGAACTGGTAGCTCATGTCCGCGTCGAGCCCGTACGCCTCGGCCGCGCACCGCGTCAGCAGGTTGATGGTCGGCAGCGTGTGCACCGTGGTCCGTCGGCACGTCTTGACGAACATCATGTAGGTGCCCTTGAGCGCCGGCTCCAGGAACTTTTTCGGGTGCGTCTCGGCCAGGTACCGGATGCTCGCGAAGGCCTTGACGCGCAGGTGGTCGTGCTGCGACGTGCCCCACAGGGAGAGCAGCAGGCGGAAGTAGTCCTTGGACACGCGCGGGAACGCCAGCAGGTACCGCACGCAGGAGTGCAACTCCTGCAGCAGGAACTCGACCATGGACGCGTCCGTCAGGTCCTTGAGCAGCTTGAGCGCGTTGGTCACAAACACCTTGACCATGGCCGACACCTTCTTCCACTTGGGCGACGACGCGACTCTGTTTGGGGCGGACGTGTGCGTGTCAGTGCGAAGGTCGTCGAGAGACGAGGACCACGAGAAAACGTACGTTGGCGAGGTGCCGAGCAGACCGGTGAGGTACACGGGGACGTGCTTGAAGGCGAGGATGATGATCTTGCGGTGGACCGTGGTGCTGCCGATCGAGAACCCGAGCGTCTCCGAGTCCTTGTCGCCCTGGACGGCCGACCGGAACGCGACGACGATGCGCTTGATGTTGTTGGTGGTGACCTTGGCGTCGAGGTCCTTCTCCCACTCGCCAATCAGCTCCTTGGTGATGACCGTCTTGGCCTTGGCCGCCGCCTCCTGGATGAACTGCGCCGACTCGGCGTCGGCCGCGTCGTCCTCGAGCTCGTGGTCCGAGTTGTCGAAGTCCAGCAGCCCGCTGTCGTTCTCGAGCAGGAACTGGTAGAACTCGGGCTGCGACTCCTTGAGCTTCTCGAGCTCGCGCTTGTGCTTGGACGCCTCGTCCGCGTCCTCGGCCTCGGCGTCCTCCTCGTCGTCGTCCGACGCCTCCTCTTCCTCGTCGGCATCGCTCGCGTCCGACTCGTCATCGGCATCCTCGTCCTCGTCGTCGTCCGAGTACGCGGGCAGATCGCCGTACTCGCCGTCGCTCATGTCGTCCATGTCGACATCCGACGCGACCGCGTCCTCCTCGTCGTCCATGTCGGGCTCGGCCGCGAGGAAGGCGTCGAGCGACATGCCCGACTTGCCGGCGGGCTTCTTGCCGGCGGCGGCCTTACCGGCCTTACCAGCGGCCTTGGGCGCGGCAGCCTTCTTGGCCGGCGCGGGCGCAGCGGCGCCGCCCTTGTTCTTGAAGTTGCCCTTTCCGCGAGGGGCCATGATGGTGGTGGATCGGATGCGGGGAGCTAGCTACGTGGTAGTGTGGTCGTCGTCCGTCAAGGGGATTTCGTGTGGCGCGCGCGAGGTCGGCGGTGACGGCGGGGCGCGAGGGTGCAGGCGCGAGCGGGAGGGTGAGGAGGCGCGTTGATTCGTGTCGCGTGGGATCACGTGAGCTGTCGCTACCTGGACCCGAAGCCTGGGTTTTTGCGATGAGCGCCCGGAAATTGATTTTGGTGATTTCCTTTGATCGGCGATACATAAGAAGTGATAATTGGTCACGGGAAGCCGGGCGAAGATAAGTGTCTCGCGGCCAGGTCACCTCACGTGCGGCGCGCGAGACGCGTTCCGCGACGCGTCGTTGCCCGCCTTCCTGCGCCGCCCGCCGGCGATGCGCCCAACAGCTCGGCCCGTGTATCCCTTGCTGCCCACGTATTGTTCGCGCGGTCCGCCCGTGTCTCGCGTGCGCGACGGCTCACGCGCGCAAAAATGACCTCGCGCAACATCACCCGGCGGCAGTGGCCCAGCTGGTCATGAACGAAGATTTGTTTCCCAGGTCCAGTGATCCGTTACCTGGGACACTTGCAGCAATGGGAGCGCCGCCGCCGTCGCGGGCCAGTGTGGCGGGTCCCGATCCACCGCCGCCATGTTGATGCAATATTATCGTATAAGCCGGGCGGGTGTGTGGCGGGTCTCCAACCCGGATCGCGGGTCGAGTCGAGTGTCCCTCACCCATCAACGCTTCATCATCATCACCCTCTTGGCTTCGGGTCATACGCCACCCAGCCATCTACTACTGCTCCTCCTCAAACTTGTACCGCCTTGCACTGCCCATGAATCACTCGATCTGATCTTCGACCTGTCGCTGCTGCCGCCGACCACGACCGGATCCCGCTCGCCTACACGCTGCACCAAGTCATCGCCCGCCGTATCCATCGTCGACCATGGCGCCGCTCCCGCTGTCCGCGCACCACGTCTCGGCCGTGCGCCCGTTCTACCCGGCGACGTTCCACCCGGCGCCGGCCGCCCGCGGCAGTACCGGTCCAGCGGGTTCATCGTCGTTCCACCCGCCGGCACCTCCCTGCAGCGCGAGCCCCGTCGGGTTCGAGTCGTACCACGCGACACCCGCCCGCGGCCCATCGGGGCCATCATCGTTCCACCCGCCGCCGCCGCAGTCCGGCCACACTGCGGGCCCCGTCGGCCCCGAGTCGTACCATCCGACGCCCGTCCGCGGCACCGGTCCCGTCGGCCGGACGTCGTTCCACCCGCCGCAACCCGCTCACGGCACGACCCCCGTCCCCGTCGGCGCGCCGCCGTCGTTCCACCCACGCAGCGCGAGCCCACCGAGCCCGACCCCGACGTCCTTCCACCCATCCGCCCTCGCTACCCCGCCATCCACGCGCACGCTGTCGCCGTGGCTCGCGGCGTGGGTGTACGGCGAACTGACCGTCGCGCCGTACGTGTTCCAGTCGGCCGCACGGCTGCGCGAGACGCTGTCGATGCAGCTGCCGTTCCTGCGGCAGATCTCTCTCTCCTCCGACCTCGCCTCGATCCCGTCGGTGTGGCGCGACCGTGCCGCCGCGTACGCCGTGTTCGTCGCCAAGCACGCGGACCAGTTCCCAGCGGACGCGGTGAGGGCGGGTGACGACGTCCTGGCGCGTCTCGCGTCCCACGTCGCGGCCGTCGGCGAGTCCGGCCTGCCGCGCGACGCGTGGTCGCTGCCAGTCCTGTCGCCGTACTGGTTGACGCTGCGCAGCTGCGCGGGGCTGGTGACGAGCACGGCGAAGGTCGCTGGCGCCATGGTCTTGTTCCATGGCGCGTGGAATGCCGTTGCACCGCACTCACGGGCGCCGGCCGAGGACCTAGCCGCGCGGTTCCCCTCGCCCAAAAACCTCACCGCTGGGACCGCCGCCGTGACCTCCGTGTGCCGCGTCCTCCTGGCGCCGGGCCGGTACCCGCCGCACGCGGTGACGGACTGCTTCGCGTTCGTCGTGGGCGTGTCGCTGACGTCGGCGTGGCGCCTGCTGCAGCTCGTGCCGGGCGCGGCGGCGGCCGCGATCACGGGCTCGAGTTCGGCCGAGACTGTGGCGGTCGTCGGCACCGCGGCCGTGGTCCCCGAGTGGGCGACGGAACCCGTGGTCCTGCTGCGCGGCGCGGGCGGGGTCAAGACGCAGTTCGGGCTCGCGGTGCGCGTCGTGCCCGGGCCCGAGGCTCGCGTTCGCGCGCTGTGGAACGCGGACCCGGTGCCGGCTGTCGTCGAGCAGGGGGCGTTTGATGAGTTTGAGGGGAGTCGCGCGCAGCTGAGCTGGGTACGTCGTTCGGGTCTCACGTCAACATCCACTGACCCGTCGTCCGCGTGTAGCTCGCAACGCTCCTCGACGAACCCGCCGCCTCGATTGCCCAGGCTACGACGGACCTCGTCCCCGTCGTCCGCAGCACCGACAATACGACGCCCGACACGGCGGCGGTGGCGCCGCGGTCGCTCCTCGCGCGCGAGATGCACGACGCGCGGGTCTCCATGCGTGTGCCGGACCGCGACCCGTCGACGTTCACGGCAGCGGCGCGCAGCGAGGCGCGGGTCCTGGGTCTCGCGTGGACGGCGACGTGGTCCTCTGCTGCCCCTTCGGCAGTGGCGACAGCGGAGGTGGCGACACACGCGGTGGCGAAGCGGCAGGACTCGATGTTCAGCCCCGCCGCGTCGACGTTGGTGCCGCCGCCGGGGCTGTCGCTGCTCTCGCGCGAGGGTAGATACTAGTTGATGTACATACGAAAATCATATCATACCAAGGTGTGTTGTATCAAAAAAAGGAGGGTAGTTGTGGGAAGGAGGGATCAGGCTACGGTGAGCCGCTTCATGGCCTCGTCGAGCGAGTTCCACACGACGACGCGGCCGTCGACGCCGGCCGTCACGTACTTGGACTCGTCGTAGGCGCGGATCGAGCTACACAGGCGCGAGGTCAGTGGCTGCGCATATTCGGCCGAGGTCACGTAACGTACGTGATCGAGTTCTGGTGCACCGTGGTGAGGTCCGTGTCCTGGGGCGCGGTAGTCGCGCGCGAGTCCATGGCGCGGAACTTGGCGAGCGCCGAGTTAGTCGCGGTCCCGGCGCTCGCCTTCTTGCCCTCGTCGACGCGGCCGGCGAACCGCCACCCGTCGTCGGCATTGCCGACCATGAGGACCGGGGTGCAGTCGTGGCCGACGGCGAGGGCCTCGGACTCGTTGATCCAGAGGACGCCGAGGAGCGGGAGGAGCGGGGCGCGGACGGTCGCGATGGCGTTCTGCTCGGGGTAGTAGACGTTGAAGGACGAGTCGTGGCCGACGAACGCCAGGGCGTTGCCCGACGGCGAAAACCCAACCCCGTGGACCCAGCCGAGCGAGTCCGTGGTCACGTCGGCGCACACGGTGCCGAAGGGGAGCCGCTCGCCCCAGGCCGAGGCCGCGGGCTTAGCGTCGAGCCCCTTGATGAAGGCGGAGAAGACGCGGGCGTGGTTGTCGGCGCCGCCGACGGCGAGCAGCACGTTGTTCGGGTGCCAGTCGAGCGAGAGGACCGTGCTGCGCAGGGGCTTCTTGAGGTGCTTGGACGACCACCAGTCGTTTTCGGCGTCAAAGTAGCACACCGAGACGACGTGGGCCGAGCTCGCCACGGCGAACTTGTCCTCGTTGGGCGACCAGCGGACCGCCGTCGCGGACCGGGTGATCCGAAGCATCACGAGCTCGGGGACCCACGTGTTGGACGCCGCGTCATACGTCCACACGTACCCGTTGCGGTCCTGCGAGCACGTCACGAGCCGGTTCGTCGTCGGCGCCCAGTCGATGCCCGTCACGAGCTGGCCGTGCTGGGGTTGCGGATGGGCGGGTCAGCGCCACGGTCGAGCGGGGGCAGCGCGCGATCGCGTACCTTGGACAGCGTGTGCGTCTGCACGTAGCCCGCATCCGTCAGGGCGTAGATGTGCACGTCCTCGGTGTTGGGGCACACGGCGACCTCTACACACGATGGACTCGTCAGGGCGATCGCCCTTACAACTCGCGGGTGGAGCACGCGTACGCGAGCGGTCGGCGTTGAAGGCAAACGCCGTGACGGGGACCGACAGGTTGAGCAGCGTCTGCGGCGACGTGGTCATGGTTTATTCGTTTGCTACGTGGTGCGTTGCAAGCGCAAGAGGGTGAGAAGAGTGGCGCGTCGCTGGGCGGCAAAGGCGACGAAGAGGCGTTGCGCGTGGCCAAGTGAGCGATCGCCCGCGCTGACAGCCGTGGCGCCCCGTCACCTGACGCGCCCCAACCGACGCGTTTGCTCTTTTCGGCGGAGGGCGATCGCTTTCAGTTCTCGCTCTCTCCTTGTGTGCATGTATCGCTCTGCAACATAACCATGTCCATGTTCCGCACCGCCTTTGCCCGCGCGGCCACCGTCGCCCCGGCGTTCCGCGCCGCTGCGTCGGTCCCGGCCATGGCCGCCCGATTCTCGACCTCGGCGGTTGCTCGCCGTATGTGTGCTCGAGATCAAGTACTCGGCCGCATAGCTTACGGCAGCGAGGTGTAGACCACGCGCAGATCCAGAAGCCGGCGCCGCACTTTGAGGCGACGGCGGTCGTCAACGGGCAGTTCAAGACGGTCAAGCTGTCCGACTACCTCGGCAAGTACGTGACGCTGGTCTTTTACCCGCTCGACTTCACGTTCGTGGTACGTCCTTCCTCTCCCTCGCCCCCTCACCCTCGTCCCTGACCCCGCGGTCCGCACGTGTGTAGTGCCCGACCGAGATCACGGCGTTCAACGACCGCGCCGACGAGTTCGCCAAGCTCAACACCGAGGTGCTGGTCATCTCGGTCGACAGCGAGCACTCGCACCTGGCGTGGTCCAACACCCCGCGCAAGCAGGGCGGGCTCGGGCCCACGCGCATCCCCATGGTCGCCGACATCACCAAGAAGATTGCCCGCGACTACGGCGTGCTGCTCGAGGACAAGGGCATTGCCCTGCGCGGCACCTTCATCGTCGACGACAAGGGCGTGCTCCGCCAGTCCACGGTCAACGACCTGCCCATCGGCCGCAACGTCGACGAGACGCTCCGGCTCATCGATGCCCTGCAGTTCACGGAAAAGCACGGCAACGTGTGTCCCGCGGGTTGGAAGAAGGGGGCGCCGTCCATGACGCCGAGCCACGACAAGGCCAAGGAGTACTTTGAGAAGCACGCCTAAGGACGCGGGTCGGCGGCCTTCCTCGCCCCTCCCTCCCTCGCTCTCGCTCATGCGCATCGTGCTCGATTCTATACATGTTCGTTGTTGGCTCACGAGAAATCTCGATCGGGGAACACCTACACGCTCATTCACGCGTTAGCCCTGCACCCCTCTCACCTCACCTTTTCGACGTACCAGCGGCGCCACGAGCGTCCACATATACAGCAGCGCGACCATGAACCCGGTCCCCACGCGCACCCACATCGGCGCGACACTCACACTCCCCGCATCATCGTCCGCGGCCTGCGTGACCCAGTCAGACACGACGACCGAGAGGTAAAAGCACGCGAGCGCGAACACGAGGTGGAAGTACGAGTACGAGTAGACGGTCTGGTCCGTTTCGTCATCCGCGTCTTCTCCCGCGACCGCAATCGACCCGTTCGACGACGTCGAGACGAAGAACCGCGTGCTCGCCGTCCCGAACGCGCTGTAGCTGAGTGCCGCGGTACTGATGAGCGCGCCGCCGACTTTGGCCACGTCCGCGAGACTCGCGGAGCTCGTCGACACGGCGACGGGGCTCCCGACGAGGGAGATGGGTAACCGCGACCCGCACTGGTACAGGTCGGGCGCGAGCCCGCTGACGAGCAGGTACGTGGTATAGACGGCGATGATGGCCGACTGCAGGAGCCCGGACTTCGGGTTGTGTTCGCGCACGCGCGGGTAGATCGAGAGGAGGATCTGGGCCAGGTTGAGCGCGAGCGAGACGGAGATGAGGAACGGGTTGAGCCAGCATGGCGAGCCCGAGGTTGGGGTGTCGGGGCGCAGCGTCAGGTACAGGAGCGTGACGCCGGCCAAGGTGAGCGCAAAGCACAGCAGCGTGACGCCGATGAGCGCGAGCTTCCACCGCAACCCGCGCGTCGACTCGTAGTTGACGAGGCACCGCTCGGCCCACGAGTGCGCGAAATCGACGAGCAGGAACGTCTGGATCAGCAGGAAGCCCGTGGTGAAGGTCAGCGCGGCGATCGGGAACTTGACGAGGTGCGCGCTCGGGATGTAGAAGACGCCGACGACCACCCCGACCAGCAACGCGGCCTTGACCAGCCACGCGCTGTTCTGGATGTACGCGCGCGGGTCGGCGCTTGACCGGATGCCCGCCAGCAGGACCATGTGCAGGGCGTGGTACAGGACGCCCGCGAAGGCGATGCGGAATACGGCCAGGTTCGCGCGGCAGGTCTGGGAAGCGCACGCGGTGTCGCGCGACACGGCGTCGAGGATTTTGGGCGAGGCGTTCTTGAACCCGACAGCCGCGCACCCGAGCACCACAAAGCCCAGGCAGTACAGCAGGCGCGACGCAATCGACTGCTTGACGGAGATGGCGCAGCACACGACGCGGAACAAGCGGCCGCTCGACGCGCCCAGGCACCCGCACGCGCGGCAGCGCCGGCGCTCCGAGGTCACGGCGGTGAGATCATTTGATGGCATGGTGTGAGGTGAGGAGTAGGTGACATGGCGATCCGAGTGCGTCGAGTCATATCCCACTAAATAATCGGGGGTGATTAATGAGTGTCTCCTGACCTCCTTGGCACGCGCGGGAAAACATGGGCGAGAAACGCGCCGCCATATCATGTGACGGGCAGGTGACAACGCGGGACGGCGTGAAGTCACGCTTCGGGTGGGGGATGCGGCGGCGCCACGTCTCCCGCCTCGCTTCGCCCACCACCGCCGCCACCGTGGCGCTCTGGGGGGAGAGCTGTGCTGGGCCACACACCCGCACGCGCGTAATAATTTCATCAACCAGCACACGCACCGACGCGCCCGCCGCCACCGCCACCCACCCACCCGTCCAGCGCGCGCTCTCTCCCTCCCCCCTCCCGCTCCCGCTCGCTCTCTCGTAGCAAGACTCGCTGCAACCGTGCTCTCCATCGCACGCATCCACCCTTGACCTGCTGTCGCTACCGCCGCCCGCCGCCGCCGTCGTCGTCGTACACGTACGATCACCGCCTGCCCATGCATCGACGACCTGCCCCGCCGCGCGCGCGATCCGTGTGCGCCGCCCGCCATTCGGACACCCACCTGCGCCACCCTCCCCCTCTCCTCCCCCGTCCGCTTGCCCTCCCGAGTCGTGCGCCGCCCCGCGCCATGGATCCATCGAACCCACGCTGCTGCCACGCGTCGCCGTCGCCGTACGCTGGCAGGGACCCTGCTGTGCCGGCTGGTCCGACCCAGCCCGCCGCGCATCCGCACCACTCGGGCTCGCGCTTCGGCGCGCGCGTGGTTCTTCGCGTCGGTTCGCCGTACCTCTTCCCCTTGCACCCAAATTAACTTTGTCCGACCGGCACGGCATCGTCGCTGGTTCGGGACCCTCCCTTCGCTCGCCGCTCTCGCTCGCTCGACCTCCCGTCCCCGTCCGCGCGCTTTCCGCTTCTCGCTCGCCACCGGATCGCGTCGCGTCGTGCCGCCGCCGTCGTCCGCCGTCGTCGTGTTGTTCATCGGCTAACTCACTGCCTCGCTCGCCCACAACCATGTCCTCTTCGCCATCGCCCGCATCGGTCGCCGCCATGACGTCCACCTACTACTCGTCGACGACGCACCACCAGCAGTCGCAGCGCCAGCGCCAGCACCTTCCTCAACCGCAGCAGCAGCCGTCGTCGTCCGTCACGCAGCCGCTCCTGCACCATCATCCTCGGTCGCAGCACCAGCAGCACCAGCGATCCGCCCCGCGCCTCGCGTCATCCTCGTCGCTCAGCCGTCAAGGAGCAGCGCCAGCAGCAGAGCCACACGCGTCCGCTTCGTCGCCGGCCCTCTCGTCCTACTCGTCGTCGGCGTCGCTCACCTCGCGCCCACGGCCACCACAACCCCGCCCCGCCGCCGCCACCTCCGTCTTCTCGCCCCGCACCGCGACCGCCATGTCGGAACTCAAGCTCAAGAAGCTGCTCGAGCTCAACAACCGGCTCAAGGAGCAGCTCGACATGCCGCGGCTGACCGTCTCGGACGCGTCGCAGTCGCTCATCAAGTACGTCAAGACCACCAAGGACTACCTGGTGCCCTCGGTCTGGGGCACCGTCGACAAGAAGGAGGACCCCTACGGGCCCATGGGCGGGCCGTGCGCGTGTACCATTGCGTAGGTGGACCCCTCTCTCTCCCTTGCCCTGCCCGCGTCGTGTCGGGTGGGTGCTGTGATGAGAGGGGGGTGCCCCCGCCGTTTGTGTGTGTGTGTCTTGATTGATTTCTTCCAACCGTTTACCCTCCCCTTCCGCTCGCTCGTCTCGCTGTCGTCGTTGCTCTCTCGTGTCGCCCTCGTACCCCTCCCTCCCTCGCCTCGCTACATACATGATACAGCCTTATTGCTTGACCTGCAAAGACTCCGAAGTGTGCTTGACCAACATTGTCGAGCTCAGAGTCAGAACGCGGCTGAAGACTACTAGCTCACGATAGCCCACTCGAGCTAGCTAGAGAGTCACTCAGAGACGATGCAGATATGCAGAAACGGGGCTCGGTGTATTGGGAGCACGCTCAGGGACACATCGGTCGAGAAAAACACCTTAGTTCTTCTTGGCCTTGCCGCCCTTCTTGGCCGCCGACGCCTCGATCTTGTAAGTCAGACCGCACTTACCGCAGTACTGACGGTCCGTGTGCCAGGCCATGAAGACGCCAGCGCCGCAGGTCGGGGCGGGGCACTCGCGACGGAGGCGGGTGATCTTGCCGTTGTCGTCGACCTTGTAGAACTTGAGGATGGCGAGCTTGACCTTCTTGTGCTTGTGCTTGATCTTCTTGGGGGTGGTGTACGTCTTCTTCTTCTTCTTCTTGCCACCACCACGAAGGCGCAGCACGAGGTGCAGCGTCGACTCCTTCTGGATGTTGTAGTCGGCGAGCGTGCGGCCGTCCTCGAGCTGCTTGCCCGCGAAGATGAGGCGCTGCTGGTCCGGGGGGATGCCCTCCTTGTCCTGGATCTTGGCCTTGACGGCGTCGATCGTGTCGGACGACTCGACCTCGAGCGTGATGGTCTTGCCCGTCAGGGTCTACGGATTCGGCGGGGAGGGATTCGGTGAGCGGTCGGACTCGGCATGGCGCGGCGGGATGCATCGGCGTGGGTGCGCACCTTGACGAAGATCTGCATGGTGAAAAGGGACAGGCTCGTCTGTTCAGAAAAAGACTTCCTTGTCTGTCAAGAGAGGCGGAACAGAACTGCCCGCCTGCGCCGCATCTGAGGCATCCCGCCGAGTGCCCGGAGGCACCCGGAGCTCACACGTGCCGTTGCTAGGCGCCCCCGCCGGTCACCCGCCGTCACCTGACGCACTTGAAACGGGGCGCGTCTCCTCTCCTCCTCTGCCCCGAAAGAAAAATGAAGAAGCGACCACCTGCAACGCCAACGGCAATGACCAACCATGTATCAGTTAGATGTCCGGCGTGGACCGTCACGGCAGCCACCGCGCTCCTCGGCGCCCTGATCGCCGCGCTCGCCGTCGCCGCGCCCTTCACCAAGGTCGAGGAGTCGTTCAACCTGCAGGCCACTCACGACATTCTCTTCCACGGCGCTGACCTCGACAAGGTTCGTTCTCGTCGCTACGCTGAGCCGAATGGGACTGACACACCGGTGGCGCGTAGTACGACCACCACGAGTTCCCCGGCGTCGTGCCGCGCACCTTCCTCGGCCCGCTGCTCCTCGCCGCCGCCGTCTCGCCGCTGAAATGGGCGATGCAGCTCGCCGGGTGGCCCGTCGACGATGTCAAGTGGGTCATGCTGCACGCGGGTCCGTCCTCCTCCCTCCACTCTCCCCTCGCACCGCGCCCCTCGACTCACCCCGCCTCCTTCTAGTCCGCATCACCCTCGGCCTCGCCGTGACCTTCTCGCACGGCGCCCTGGCGCGCGCCCTCGCCCGCGCCGACGGGTCCCGCACCACCGCGCTCGCGTACCTCGCCTTCACCGCGACGCAGTTCCACGGCCCCTTCTGGGCGTCGCGCCCGCTGCCCAACGTGTTTGCGCTGGTCCTGACCAATCTCGCCTTCGCGCGGTACCTGCCGTGGCTGCAGCTGCGCTCCTCCGCCGCACCGATGCCCGCCGCTGTCACCTGGTGCTGGGCGTTCGCCGGGCTCGTGTTCCGCTCCGAGCTGGTCCTGCTCGCCGGCCCGCTGTACGCGTACGAGGTTTTCGGGCGACGGCGGCACGTCGGGCGGCTGGTGGCGACGGCCCTCGTGGCGGGCACCGCGACGGTCGCGACGACGCTCGCCGTCGACTCGTACTTCTGGCGCGCCGCCTGGACGTGGCCCGAGCTCGCGGTCCTCAAGTTCAACACGCTCGACAACCAGAGCCACCGCTGGGGCACGTCGCCGTGGCACGCGTACGCGACGCGGCACGTCCCCGCGCTGATGCTGGGTGCGCTGCCCTGGACCTTCCTCGCGGCTGTTTCGGGGAGGAGCATGAAGAAGTGGACACGCGCGTGCCTCGCCCTCGCCACCCTCTACGTCGCGGCCTACTCGTTTCTCCCGCACAAGGAGGCCCGGTTCGTCTTCTACGCGGTCCCGCTGCTCAACGCCGCGGGCGCCGCGGCTGCCGTCCGCGTCTACCCACGCGCCCGCGTGGTCGTCGGGCTCGCCCTCGCTGCCTCCCTGGCCGCATCGCTCGCCGTCTCCCTCGCCATGGCCGCCGCCAGCGCGCACAACTACCCGGGCGGGAACGCGATGCGGTGTCTCCAGTCGCGCGCACCCGCGTGCGACCGGCTGGTGCCGCGGAACGCCACCGTGCACGTCGACAATTTGACGGCGCAGACGGGCGCGGCGCGGTTCCTCGAGCGCGCCGACGGCGGGATCGTGTACAGCAAGGTCGAGGGGCTCTCGCTCGCCGAGCGGCGGGCGCGGTTCGACGCCATGTTCGTCGAGGCCACGGAGCTCACTGCGGCCGAGCGTGCGAGTGGGGTTTGCTTTGACGGGCTCACGCGGGTCAACCCGTTCGCTGCCGCGCGGAACTTGATGCGGGGGGAGTGGCGTGGGTTAATCGAGGTCGCGCCCGCCGTGTGTCTCGTATCGAACAAGCAGTATCGTGTGTAGTTTATACATCCCGCATCCAATACACCATCACCTTCCACCACTCGCGCATCGCGGCTAGTTCTCGAGCACCATGCGGTACCGCACCTCGCCCTTGCGTACGCGCGCGAGCGCCGCGTTCACGTCAGCCATCTTGCTGGTCTCGGTCCACGGCGCGATCCCGTGCTTCGCGGCCACCGTCAGCATCTCCTGGACGTCCGCGCGGCTCCCGATCAGGCTGCCCGTCATACTACGCTGGCGGGCGACCAGACTCGCCATGTGCACGCTCACGGGGGCCTCGGGCAGCCCAACGACGACCATGCGCCCGTTCGCCGCGACCAGCGACAGGTACCCGTCGACGGGCTCGCCGCCCTTGCCGCACGCCGTGAGCAGGAGCAGGTCGACCGACTCGGCGTTGGCCGCGAACGCCGCGGGCGAGTCGAGCACGACGAACTTGCTCGCGCCGAGTTTGGCGGAATCCGCCTCCTTCCCGCGACTCGTCGAGATCGCCACCACCTCGCCCGCGCCGAGCGCCCGCGCGAACTGGATCGCGAGATGGCCCAGCCCGCCGATCCCGACGACCCCGACCCGCGCGCCCGGTGACAGGTACCGCTTCAGCGGCGCGTAGACCGTGACGCCGGCGCACATGAGCGGGGCGGCGGCGGTCGAGGGGAGGGAGGCGGGGAGCGGGAACGTGTACTCGAGCGGCACGCGGACCGCGGCCGCGAAACCGCCGTGCGTCGCGCGGCCGTCGGCGAGCGCCGCGTTGTACGTCAGCACCGGGCCATGGGCGCACGTGTTGTCCAGGCCGTGCAGGCACGACGAGCAGGTCCGGCACGAGCCGCACTGTGCGCCGATGCCGACGCGCGTGTGCAGGTACGTCGAGGGGACCGCGGAGCCGATGGCCGAGATGGTGCCTGCAGATCGAAGTGGGAGATTAGTCGTTGAGCAGAAGCGAGAGAGGAAAGAGCGACAGTCAACGCACCCACGATCTCGTGCCCAACAATACTCGGGAACCGCGTCGGGCCAAACGTCTGGTCGAGCACCGCGAGGTCCGTGTGGCACACGCCGCAGTGCGTGATGCTCACCTCGACGTCGTTCGGGCCGAGCGCTGGCGCGTCGTACGTCCACGGCTTAAGCGCGCCGCCCGCCGACAGCGCCGCGTAGCCCGTGATCTGGCGCGGGCCGCTAGTGGTGGGGGTCGCGTCGGTGGCCGCGGTGGATGAGAGCGACGTCTTGGCCACGGACTCGGTCAGCGCGTCCGTCGACGCGGTCGTGATGGCGGGCTGCGGGGTCATGGTGGCGCGAGTGTGACGGGTCGTGTGCGAGAAGGCCGTGAGGAGAAGGCATGGATTGCGAGCGAGCGGCGCGCTTATATTCTCGAATCAGGGTAGCGATCATGACCGTGATGTCGAAGTAGCCATCGATTCTTTGCCAGCCCCTGCGCGGGAGACGGCCCCGCGCCGCGCGCGCCTTTGACGCGTCGGTGCATCAAAGGGCGCGTCGAGACAACGGTTCAAAGGGAGACCCGGGCGACGCGGAGATCGGTCGAGGCTCCAGCAGCTGCCTTGCTCGGAGAAATCCGGAGCGGACGTGCGGTTCACGTAGCGTGAAGCCCGCGTGACCGTGGCCCGTGGTCGCCGCGGCCACCGCGGGCCGAACCTGCGCGGTCGACTCAAACGGAGTTCCCTCTCCGGGCGTCCCTAGTTTCAAACACATGTTAAGCCAATGAGACTCTATGCATTGCGACTGGGCCGACCTCCTCCGTGGGATACTAATTTGTGAGGGAACGAGGCCGGGGACGGCGAAGCGGGGACGGGTTGGCCCGCCAAGAGTTCGGCGTTTGACAGGCGGCGTGGACTGCATGATGCCTCGGTTCGGCGAGGGACGGATGAGTCGTGTGCGACGCTGTGCGTGCTGGTTGAGAACGTGTTGTTGAACTGCGGCACGGCGGCGCGATAGAGCAGCCCGCTGAGGAGTGACTAGGACTTGCGCGAGCGCCGAGCGGCCCCGCGTCCCAGGGTGCCAAAGCTGCTGTCCGCCGATGGGACGAACCATTGCCTGACAACACCGACCGTTGAGAGCACAACTTGCATTCATATCATGTATCAGCCGTGCTTGAGTGGCGTAGACTCTTCTATGAACAGAGGATTTGACCAATAAGAAGATGTAGCCGATCAATCCTGGCTCTGTCCAAACTGGCGGCCTCGTAAGCGAGCTCGAGCATCCGCGAAACCGCCTCCGAGGGCTTCAAAGACGGTTCAAGCGCGAGAAGCGCTTCAAAGTCCAATGAGAGCCGGTCGACGTGCGCGTCAAGGTCCATCACACGGACCCGCGCGAGGTCGATCTTGATCGAGTATGCGGCTCGTTTCGTGCTCCAGTGAGCGACCCGCGCCGCCCGTGCACGCCGCGTCAGGCATCAGGAATCCGACGGAAATTGAGGCTCGGCCGCCGGCGCCTCGTAGTCGAACTGCACCAAAGTGACTGCCGTACACTCGGTCTCAGACGCGAAGGTTTCGGTCCACAGCGGGACGCCAATGTCGGGGTTTTATGTAGCGGGCCGGGCGAGTGAGTGGCAGCGGGCGCAGCGGACGGGCCAGGGAACGTGGTACCTCGAAGTAGGCGCCGGTGCTATCGAGGTTGACGAGGTTGCCACCACGAAAGTACCCGAGGCCGTTCACCTCGTCGTCTGGGCTGGTGAAGTCGTCCACGACAACTACAGCCTGCGCGAGCGCGCCGCGCGCCACGAGGCCAAGGACGGCGATCACGGCGAGCGTGGCGAGAAGGAGAGCGCGTATCGTGCTGGTGGGAAGTGCTCCCGTGTTCGTGTCCGACAGTGAGCCGCGCGCAAAAGAGGGAGAGAGTGAAGAAGGGCGAGCGGGGAGGGCCGCCGTCGAGCCGCGCTCCAGCTCGCCGCGAGCGCGCCGGATCGAGCCGAACGCGGGCGAGTTCCTTGTTCATGCAGAGTTCCAAAGAGCGCAAACGCACCATGTCCGAGTTTCCGTGTTCCCATCGCAAGCTCTTGCTGAATTCGGCAGGGGACTTCAAACCCGGTTCGCCTGGGAACACGCGCGGTGCGATCAGCGCGCGCACCGTCCGTTCCTGACGTGGCACCGGAATAGCCCGGGCTGGCTCGTGGAAGCGTGCGTTCCGAGTACCTGTAGTCCCAGGGAACCGTCGATCCGAAGCGGGTCGCGCTGGTCTGGAGGTTCACAGCTTGCGCTAGGGCGACACAAGCGTGTTTCCGCACACGCATGATCCGCGCTCCGAGCAGTTTCGCAAAGAACTTACAGCGCGGCGCGAGCAAGAAGGCGGTCGGGTGGCTGGGTTTGAGCCACCGTGCGAGATCCCGCCCCTCAGACTGGTTGATGACGCACGGCGAGAACCGAACGGCGCCCAACACTGGCACCCGACACCTGCGCGCCATGACACCTGCGCGCCATGCCCGAGCGCCCCGAAAGCTGCGTGCTCGAGAGATCGGCTCACGGCCGCTGGATCCTGCCCGTGGCGTGGCCGGACGCGCCGTTCACCTCGGCGTGGAAAGCGCGTGATCGCGGCCTGCGGTCGGTCTGGTGGGTCGGCGCAAGGCCTCGCACTCCTTGGCCCAGATCTCTCCCTACCTTCTCAAGAAGCGACGATTGAATGAAACTCCATGCATTGTCTGTGCAATCTCCAAATGAACTACGGGGCGGCAACCGCCCGTCTGCAGTCTAAGTGCACTTTGGGAGCCCCGCGACGGTCTTCTTGTCGCACTGCCCGACACAACCAGCGCCGCAGTACGCGATCAAGAACCCACACCCGTACTGGCTGCAGCACATGCCGAGCGGATACAGCTGCGTCGCTGAGCACTGGAACGATTGGGTAAGCTTGACGAAATCTTGCAATCCGCCATTCGCGCAGCGGTTGCATGCGACCAGCTGGCTGGATTTCGGTGGCTGCACCAGGCGCGCGTGCCACTCGCGTGCGTCCAGAGTGAAGAAGTCCGCCCGTGGCGGGGACTCGCCCAAATCTTGTCATCCAAAAAGTTGGCCACGGGACAGGACATGGCATGGTATCCCACGCGCAAAGAGGGCAGAGTACGCTCGCTTCCATAACTTCCCCCCTACCTACTCTATGGCTCTAGGCCGGGATAACTAACCTGATTAGGACCTTAGCGCTTTGAGGACTTCCGGCCCACGCTCAACAATGAGGCGGCTGCAACGACAGCTCATCTCATTCAAACCGGCGCGGTACGGGAGGTTTGTTTTTGTGACGGACTTGACGCTTGGCGTATCGAGCTGCTTTCACGCGCATTCGCTTCGCCAGTGCAGAGCGTGCGCAAGGTCATTTTTAGCAACAAGGTTACCTTCGACCAATTCTGTGCGCTAAACCTCCCCGCTACTGTCACAGAGCTTGGCTTTTGATACCTTTTGGTCATGGACGGGGCTCAAGGTAACAATTGGCTGCCTCCATACCTCAAGGCGCTTGATACAGGTGACCTGATGGAGCTCCCAGCTTCACATTTGTGTGCACTGGCGGTTGCCCTTCCCTCACCATTTCGCCGCGCATTGACAACCCCAAGTTTGAGGAACGCGAGTTTTTGACGCAATTCGCGCTCTGGCTGCCCGTTTCAGTGATCATTGAGGTCCGGCAGCTGTTCACTGACAGCAGCCTGCGTTGCTTGCCGTCCATAGGGCGAGCACCCCAACGCGGGTTTGGGTCCACTGACGGCGTGGTACCTGAGATCCCTGTTGAAGCAGAACCGGAGCGCAATGAAGTCGGCGACTTTGGACTGAACCGATTTCGCGTAGAAGCTGTCGTGTCGCGGCAGTGATTTCGTTGAGTAGGGTATACATTTGGTTTCTGAAAGACGTTGGGAAGAGGACAAGAGACAGACGCCGCTACTACGGTATGCGATGCGATTTCGGCTCGACCTCGCACAGCCTTTGGAGATCGGATTCGGTCCATGCCTCAAGACAAAAAATACAGCACTTACAACGCGGACCAGGTGGTGACTGGGCGTGCCAGCTTCAGCCAGACCGCAACGAGGCATGATCAGGAGGGCAGTTCAAGAATGCAGCCAGGCTCACTGCCGCTCCGACGCCGCCACGATAAATAGCAAGTGCAAGGTGATCCGTTGCAGCAAGGTTCATCAATTTTTGATTCATGGGGAGTGAGCATCAATAGAGTGCGGCCGGCTCTGGGCCGGCAGCGGCAAATGGCGCGAGGTCAAGTTTGCGCGCGCTCCTGCGGCCGGTCCTCGCTCTCCCCGTTCGACGCCGCCACCCGCGCGTAAATGCAGCCAATGAAGCTACACGTCTACTCGGTCATTGACAAAATCTTGTGCAAGGCCGTGGCGCTGCACAACCCGCTTGACGTCGAGGCGTTTATGCAGTACGCTTGCGTGGCGCCGCTGCGCGACCTGCCAAATCTGCGCGGCACCATTGACGCTTGTGTGACCTCCGTCCCGCTTATGGATGCCATCAACGCCGGCCAGTTCCGCGCTCTTAGCATCTGGCACCGGGCCGGGCAGCTTCTGTTTGTCCCGCTCAAGGCTGTTGAGGCGGCGGCTGAGAACGGATGTCTCTCCGCCTTTCAGTGGCTACGCAAGTCTCTGGTCCCGCTCGAGCGTAAACCTGGTATTTTTTCGGTTTCTCACATGGAGAGCCTGACTCAAATCGCCCGGAAATGACGTGGCTCAGCTGGCAACCCCACGGCAAGGTTTGGCGCGCTTTGAGCCTCAAGCGACGTGGAAAAGACTTCCTCTAAACCTGGCGCGTCTCATGTAGCGCTTCAAGGACATGCGACTGTCTGTCGATCAAACGCTCGCTGACACCTTGCATCTCGTTCGTCTTGGAAAGCTGACCGAAGTCGAGTTACGTTCGCGTCTTGATCCTCCTCGTCTCAATGCTCTTGCACGAGCGCTCGTCTCTCCCACGCAGCGAGTGCGCAAGCTCATCATTGACGACGCGACGGGCATCGACTTTGACGCTTTCTGTACCCTCAAGATTCCGGCCACCGTCAAGGAGCTTGACCTCCGCAGCGAAAAGCTCTTGTACACTGTGGATGGCAGCGACTGGCTTCCTCCGCACTTGGACTGGTTCGAGTCCTTTTTCGCCGACGACGGCGAGGAGATCATGACCGCCGAGCGCTCCTTGATCGCGCGACTTCACGGCTTTGGCTGCGGAAAGGACGCCCTTGGTTCAAACAAACGCGTCCTCCGTGCGAGTGCAACATTTAAGCTTCGCGATTCCCATGCCATGTTCCGTTCTTTTGCGGTTCACGTTGTTGTGAAATCGCCCGGAGATGAGCAACCGGTGGAGCGTTACCACAGCTTGAACGTCGTGCATGATCCTGCTTCGGACACAGTGAGCGTCAGCTGGTACCTCGACCCCGCTTTTTGCAAGCGTGTCAAGGAGCCCCGATTCGCGCTCTATGCGGTCCCTGCTTACTACATTAGCCCGGCGCGCGGCACCAGTGATCCAGAGCCTGTGTGCATCAGCGACGAGCTTATGGTTGGCGCGGGCAATGATTTATCTGCCGCATTCGTCGCCCTCACTGAGGTCCCCATCGATGACTTGCAGGCCGCGCTTCGGGGCATTTTGCAACACGCTCGCGCAGCTCCATGCTCCGCCTCGCCCCGTCTGCCATGGCACCTGCCTGTGCGCACGCTCGACGACATGGTCATGGAGGAAGGCGAGGGCGAACAATTCGTGTGCTTGGATCTTGGCATACCCCGTGGCCGCAAGCGGGTTGCTGTCAACCCAGTGCCAAGGCACACGCTTGCCCAATATCGCGGTGCCGTTGCTCTCCTCGTAGACAACCGTGTGCAAACCTTCCGGCTGCCTTACGCCGGCTCCGCGACTGACGTTCAAATCGATCGGGCGAGTCGAATGGTGACGGTTTCCATCAAACGGACCTCACATGCTGTCGCTCCCGCGCTTGGACTTGGGCCACTGGTTCCCCGCTTGGCTTTGATCCCTAACATGGACGGTTCTTCCACGTCAAATTTTCTTCGCGAGGTCGCACATGGCACGCTCAAAGGCATGTTTGCCAATTGCCAGCAGCTCCTGACTGGCGGCGCCGCTGCTTTGCCACCCGCACCAACTGCTGGGACTCCCCGCCATGCTGCATGGAACACTGCTGCGCTCAAGCTTTTGATCAAAAGCATGTTCGATGTTGCGGCCAAGCAGGACGGCGCGTGCGCCATCAAACTTCACGCCAAAGATTCGTCGCGCGGCGTCATTGCGATCATTTTTGTGATTCGACTCGTCGTCCTCCCGCCGCACAGCAAGTCCAATTGGATTACGCCAGCGCTGGACGTCAGTTTCCTCTACATCCCTTCCATGTCGGCCAAATCGACCTCGTCGGCCGCGTCGCGCAGTGTGCAGCGTCTGCGCAAGCTTGTCAAATTGGCCGAGGATGCCTACCGCCGCGTGTACAATCAGCCATTCCCCGCCATCGAGTGCAAGGCCGCGAGCGCAGACGCGATTGGCGAGTACCTCGACTTTAGCCATGCGGCTACAGTCGATCGTTCGGTAGCCGAAGCTGACCAGCTTGTGACCGCTAGTCCTGCAGCGCAAGAGCTCGCCACAGCTACCAAGGCATCATTCGCGATCCTGCGCGAGGGGCTGTGGCGCGCGACCTTGCTGCCGCTGTTCCCGAGCTTTGTTTCTTGATTCGATTTGTGACACTATGTGACTCTCAGTTTGTTATGCTACTGCTAACTAACCGGCCGGTGAGGCTTGCAGAGCAGGCGCTTGAGGAAGGTGGGGCTCGGTCCGTAGTCGAAGTACTCGTTGCCGCCCGCTCTCTAAACGAAGGGCTTCCAGTGTGCTGCATACCATGCTCTCGGTTGAGCTGCCGCCGGTGCGCGGGACATGCTGCGATACGTGTTCCGAAAACATGTGACGTGTGGCTTGCGCAATAATCGCTCCGTTTCTGCTCGCCGAGCCGTCCGCCCGCTCTCCCCCGACGACCCTGCCATGAAACACACAATGAATGTAACCATGCGCGACTTGCCGCAAAATCTCGTTGAGAACGTTCTTGCACTTGTGCCGGCATCTGCGCGCTTCGCAGCGGCGTCGAACCTTTTGCTCGGCGCAGCTCGCTCCCAAGTGGCGCAGGCCGCATGGGCTCGCCAGGCCATTGCCAGCGTGCCCTTCGAGTCCTACCGAACGAGCGGCTTGGCACGGGAACTGAATTTCGGTCCGATGCTCGACCTGGCGTTTCCCGCGGCCGCGCAGCTGCAGATGCCGTTCGCCTGGTACCTCAAGTCGCTCCTGGGCTTCACGCTTGAAGACTCGCCGATCCACCGCGGCTTTTGCAATGCGTTCGTCGTTCGCGCGCGGTCGCGGCACCCGTTCACGCCCGCCGTTTTGAGCGTCATTTACCGCCGGCGCGCACCCGGTGTGGACTCGGCCGAGTGCATGGCCAAAATGCTCGACTCGCTAGCTGGACCGAGGTGGCATCTGGAGTGCCTCGGACTCCGCTCGCTTCCGCTCAGCCTCACGCTTCCGTTCTTCTTTCTCCACATCAACGACATTCACGCCACGCTCAGCTGCCTCGACGACATTTTCACGCTCTACCCGGAGCTTCGCACTACGGAGCTTCCCCTCCAAACGTGGGCGCGAATGTGGCTCGATGAGCGCGAGACACAGCGCGAGTTTGTCTACCTCGCAGTCAGCTTCAAAATCAAGACGACGTTTGGTACCGCTCTCGCGCTGGCTGCGCTCTTTAAGTGGAACCCGGACGCATTCTTCGCAATCAATGCCGCACTGGACACCAAGCTTGATCTGCCCAAGTTCTTCAAGCAATACCGCAAGCTTGTGCCTCCCCTCATGAGCACCCTTCGCCATCTTCGCGGTCACGCCGATCCCGCATGTACATTGATCAAGCTCATTATTGCCGACCTTCGTGCAGTTCGTACCATCCCGCTCATTACGAGTTTCCTTGATGAATCGTCCGACCCTGATCTTTTCGTGACGATTTTTGATGCGGTCGACGCTTCTCGCACCGCTCAGCCCGAAGGACGCGTTGCTGATGTCGCTCTTTCTTACGCCGTCGACGGCCACATCGGACCCGCGATTCGACTGGCGCGAGCTGGGCTCCTCGAGGGCAATTTCGGCGAGCTGCTTATGCGCGTCCATGCTCAGCCCGGACCTCGTGCTGACGTCGTTCGGCTGCTCAAGGACCTTGAGCCAGACGGCGGAATCAAGGCCGTCGCCACCCACAGTACGTTCGCGCTCACGAGTCGACTGCTTCCGCTCCGCATGAACTTATTGGGACGCGCCCGCGTGTAGCCATGGACCTCATGTTCCTCGAGGCCACGCGTGAGCACAAGCTGTTTGATTCCCTGGGCGGGGTCGACGTGCTTGGACTTGCTGGATACGGCGAGCCACTCAAGATGGACACGGCGGAGATGGTTTGCACGTGGCGCCTGCTTGGACTCGATGTCCCCGACATGCTTGCGATCAGCATCGAGCGGATGATCACAACGCGCAAGAATATTGGCGGCATCCTCGCGTCCGTCTCAGTTGATGAGCTCTTTGAGACGATTGAACTCTTCTTTGACCGAGGCCAGGCCGGAACCCACTCTCGTATGTTCGCCCACCTCCTCGCGCTTGTGATCTGCCCACTCGACCTTGAGTGGCGCGCGTACTTGAAACCGATCTCGAGCTGGCGCGTGCTCGGGTTTCTTGACCCGCACACGACGCGCTGGCCCCTCGCTGTGGCTTGCATCGCCGAGTTCTGCCTCTATGAGCCGATCGAGGGCATGATCTTTGACATTTTCAACAACGCGCTTCATATGCTCCTGACGATGCCTTGCGTCCCCGAACGCCTTCCCATGGTGACTGCCGATCTCATTGGCGTTTGCCTCTCCCAGGTTCTCTACAGGCTTCCGAAACAGCCGAGCCTCGAGTCACTCATCGCTGCGACGCTCAAGCGGTTCCTCGCTTACGACGTGGCAGCAGTTGTTGCGTGGGTGCTCCCGCAGGCCATGCGCAAAAACTTGACCATGGCCAAGACCTACCTTGAGTTTCCTGACTTTGTGCTCGAATTCGTCACGCGGACGCCCAGCTGGCGCGAGGCGGCAGCGACCATCAAGGAGCCTCGTTGCTCGAATCCAGCTCCGCAGCTGATCGTCTATGCGTACCTGAACGTCGTCAACTGAGGCCAGACTTTGCGCTGTCGCCGTGTCGCCCGTTTGTTGTCCCGCACTGTTTCTCCTGTCAGCTCAAGTAGTGTGATGTATCAGTTTTCCCTTTTTTTTGTGCAAATGTATACGCGTCGCTCATTAACACGAGCCTCGAGACGCGTCGCGATATCATGTGATTGATCAGGAGCTGGCGTTCCCACGCCGCGCGGCGCGCCCTCGACGCGACAGCAAGCGCGCTCACACTCTCGCCCTCTCTCTCCACCCCTGGTCTATGCCACGCTTATGAAGGAACTTCTTGCAATGGCACTGCCCGCAGACTTTATACCGACTCAGACGAGCGCGTCAGCCATCTACACCGAGCCGACGGGTCGCGACGATCCGTTCCGCGACACCTTCGCCGCCGACCTCTTTCTCTACCATGACGCGAGTCCTCCCGAGCGTAACCTCAGCGCCTTGATTGGCGACGTCATTGACTTGCGCTCGGTCGCGCACACGCTCGGCGAAGCGGAGCGTAGGAACTCGCGCGCGACCATGTCGTTCACGCTCAACACGCAGAGCCCGGAGGCGGTTGCCCGCTCGCTCTTGATTCTTTACGCAATCATGCGCTCTTCGCTGGATTGCGCGACGCTCGACCGCTTCATCGGGCAGCTATGGTTTTCGGACCACCTGGACCGCGCCGCGTACGACCTTTGGCGCGACCAGCTGCAGGCCTGCCTCAAGTTCGACTGGCTCGCATCTTCCTCGCGGGTCCGCGTACTCGACAGATTTACGCACGAATCTGTTTGCGTTTGCTGGCGGCGCTGGATTGCGACGCACGACACTCTTCCCAAATCGGCTGATCTCATGGCGACGCGGCAATCGACGCTCAAGTCGCCGCTCATCACCGGCTGCTGCACATTGAACTTTAGCGGGAGCCATACGCCAGACTGCGTTAACAAGGACAGCACCCTCCAGCTCTTACACAGCATCCAGGACCAGGCGATGTCGCACGCGCTTCTCGATTGCACCTCTCCATTGAAGCCTTCCCAGGTCATGCGTGTGCGGTCCGAGGCGCATTGCCTCATCGAGCAGGGCGTTTATTTTACCAAGCACGGTCGCACCGCAGACTTGAAGCTGAAGCTCAACCCGGCGCTCTTTGGTCCTCGCGGCGCCCTTCACAGCGGCTCCATGGCTCCCTTTACTGGCTTTATTCCTGACGTGAGCCGTCGCCGTCTCGAGCAATCGATGTGCGACCAGCTACAGGTGTGGGTACGCGCTCTCTCCAAGGCATTCAAGCCCGCAGCTTGTGGTTCCAGCGAACCAAGCCTTTCACGCGAGCCGCAGCACACTCTCACTTTTACTCTTGGCCCCACCGTTCTTGTTATGGAGAAGCTTCTTGCGGATCCCAAACAGCGCTTCGATGCCATCGACACGTCTTCGCTCATGGATCGCTGCGGTGGACTGAACCTTGTCCTGCACGGTTCCCCTCTGCTCAAGCACATCTCTTCAGCTACGGGCGACAAATCGATCCTCATTCTGCATGCCAATCAACCGATTCAGCGGGAATACACACACGCGTTTGACCTCTTCGAGCAGCTTTTTCGCCTCCCGGCGTCCGCACTTCCAGTACGTTTCGGAGTCGCTCTGTACGAGGAGAATGGCGGCGATCTCGACCACTGGCTTGCGCACGTTCGGCCCTTTGCGCCTAACAGGCGCAACAATGCTCAGGGGGTCTCGTCGTACCGTGGCGTCGTTCTTGGCAAACTTGCGATCCCCAAAGTGCTCGTTGCTGCGACGGAATCGCCCTTCCTCCTGTCCATTTGCGACCGTCTATTGGCCTTGGACAGGGAGGATCGAAAGGAAACATACGCGCTTGGTACGACGTCCCACTGAAACGTGACTGAGATAGTACCCAGCAACTCACGTCACACTTCCAAACTACAGGCACCTTCACCACGCCCGCGTTCAGTCTGAAATGACTCCGATTCCGGGGCGATCCGTGCGACGTGGTACCTTGACCTCGACTTCGGCAAGCGCTTCACCGACCCGCTCTTCTCGCTTCGCGCCGTCCTTTCGCCAAGTTATGCGAAACAATCCAGTTCTTTTGATATGACAAAGCCCTTGCGCATCAGCAATCGGCTCTCTTTGGGCAAGGGCGGCCAGATTGCTGCTTCAGCCGCTGTCCTCACGGCAGAGGTCCCTGTGACTGACCTGCAGTCCGCTCTCCGCGGCATCATTAAATACGCGGCAAGCATCACAACCCAATCAAGACCCGAACCTTGGCACCTGCCGGTAGTTCACTTTGCCAACAAGGGTGCTGACTTCGCACAACTTGTCCTTGCCATTCCGACTGCGCGTGCGAAGATCCCTATCAAGCTTGCGATTACTCATGACTGCGAGCACCTGCACGGCAAAATTTACCTTTTGACTGACGGCAAGGCGATGACCCTTCGTCTGCCATACGTTGCCTACGTGATGAGCGTCAAAGTTGATCGCAAAGCCCGGACCGTGACAGCCACGATTCACAAGACTTTGAATGCAGTGGTGCCCAGGCTTGGACTTGGCCCGCTGGTCCCAAAGCTTGCGCCGTTCCCCGATTCGACGCGGATGTCCAAGTTCATGTATGCCTTTTGCTTACGACGCTTCGCGACATGTTCACAGCGGTTGAATGGCCGATTGGGACCAACTCGATTAGTGTGCCAGCCGTACGCTTGATTGACGGCAACGAAATGGCCGTGTCTGAAGCGGCCACGCTCAAGGTCGTCATTATGCAGCTTTTTGACTCCGCCGCTACTCAGGACGGCGCTTTCGCTGTCAAGCTTACCACAAACCCTGGTCCTCGTTGCGCTCTCGCGGTCATCTTTGTGCATCGACCTGTGGTTATCCCGCAGCATGGTCGGTCTGACTGGATAACGCCCGCGCTTGAGGTAAGCTACTTGTTCGTACCGCCTATACCGCCCAAATCGACTGCTTCGGCCGCTGAGCGCGCGTCGGCCCAGCGACTGCTCAAGCTGCTCAAACGGTCTGAGGCCGCATACAAGCGGGCGGCCGGAAAAGAATTCCCCGAATTTCAATGGACTGGTAGCTTCCCCGTTGTTGTTGAAGAGTACTTGACTTAGTGTGCCTCGACGTTGATTGATCGCGCGCTGCTCACTATTGGTCAGCATCTTTCGACCAAACTTGGAAATGAGCAGACTGCTAGCGCCACGGCCGCGGCCTTTGCGTGCCTCAAGCCAGAACTCAAGCGCGCGCTCTTGCTGCCGCTTTACCCGAGCGTCAATCACGTTGCCCGTTAATTTCCTTCCATTACGCGTGCGGGTTGACACAATACACTGTTTTTGCTTTACCATTCGACTATGTTTAGGACAAGCAACTGTGATCAGTTGACCGTGGTCTCCTTCGTCCCACTACGCCTCACAAAACTTTTGCGATTGACCAGCCCCAGCACACGTCCCATTGCGGTTCAATGTAGCCCGACGAAGATTTCTGTACCCGAACCACGCCGTCCTTGGGACGATTTCAGAAATTTCAGAGTCAAACCGTCAAAATGCTCTCCCTCCACGTCTCAACACGTGTGCACGCGCGCCGCCGTCCTATCTCTCTCTCGCATCTTGCAGAGTAGCCCGCCCGCTCGCCGTCGCCCATCCGCGAGCGGCCAACGGCCGCGAATGGATTGGATTCATTCATTCTCTCGGCTCTGCGCGCGGCGATTGTCTCGCCACCACTACTACCCCCGAGGTTGAATAGGTAGTTAGTCGTAGTAGTCAACCTCGTAATCGAGAACGGTTAGTTTCTCTTCTCTCCATCCATGTCGCTGGGCCAGCCGTTGGTCGCGCGCGCTCACTCGCGGGTCGTCGCCCTTGTGTTGGCCGTCGTCGTGGGCCGGCGGCCAGCCAGCGCGTTGACCCGCGCGACTCGACGACCATCTCGGTGATCAACCTGAGCAGCAGCAGCAACAGCAGCTTGAGAGCGCCGTTGTTCTTGGTGGGCCGGGCCGGATCTGCTGCATTCCTGCTTGGTGCTGAACGACATGCCTGGTCGCGCATAACTCGACTCGGAGCCGCCACACATTTCATCGAGTCGCTTGCTGGACGGACCAAGAATGAATTAAATGGTTGGGATCTGAGGCGTGCGTCGGCACACTCGCTCGCGCTGCAGACTCGCAACGCAGACTCGCAACGCAGACTTGCAACGCAGACTTGCAACGCAGACTCGCGACGACACGGAGGAGGCATTCTCGGAGAAGAAGAGCAGAGGAGCTCTCCACATCCCAAGCTTGAATTGAACGATTGATCCCTTGACGTGCCGACCGCGCAACAGGCAGCAGCGAGCAAATCCGACATCCATGGGAGAGCGAGAGAAACGGTCGTGGAGAGAAATCGTATTCAAAACCCGAAAAAAAGCGAACATGAAATGTTCCAAGTCGAAAACAATAATACTGGTGAACTTGATCAGCGGGTGCAACTCGCGGGTTGTCCGGTGGTACTCTCCTTTTCGGTGCGGGGGATGTCAAATTGCTTACTCAAAGTTCAACGTCGTCCCGCCCTGCCACGGCGGGGGTCGAACGAAGCATCATCTCCCCAGTGCACCTCAAGACATGTACCTTAACCGGATCCCACTCCACACCCGCTAACCAAGCCACGTCTCCAGGACGAGAAACCTCACCCTTATACCCTTGTACCCCCTCGAACCCTCGAACCCTTGAACCCTCGAACCCTCAAACCCTCAAACCCTCGAACCCTCGAACCCTCAAACCCTCTCAAACCCTCGAACCCTTCCGAAGAGCTCTACCCTGCCTGACTCGCGCGTGAGTGGGTCGAGTGGGTCGGGTCGGCGGCGCGAAAGCCCCCCACATAGCTGACCAACGCGGTTGCCCATTGGACATGACTTGACGCGTTTTTACGCGTTTTTCCTTACTCGATGGATGATCAAAGCGGCTCCGATACGTCCGGTACGACTTCGGCTTATACGATGCGAATCCGGATTCGCGCGTGCTCGGCCGGTCATCCGCATACATCACGTGATGCTGGGAAGCTGGGAGGTGGGCGGACGCGGCGCCGCTCGAGTTCGCTCCCCCCTCCCCTTTCCACTCCCCGCTTGCCGCCCATGCAAGTTTATGCACCGAGACTAGCTTCAAGGTACTCGAAATGGACAAATGTACTTGTGGGGAGCCACCAAAATCGAAATCGGGAATGAGTTGGAAAGCGCCGCGGCGCGGGCACGGCTGGCACACCACACGCACGCTCCCACAAGCCGCACGTCTTGCTAGAGTAGTTTATGTGCAGCTTCCCCGGCGCGGCTCTATATTTTACTCCACCCATTGCCCAGACGCGCTGGCTTTTCACGTTTTCACACCCGGCCCCGCCCCCGCGTCGCCACCACCACGCCGCAACTACACACACACGCTTACCGCCGTCCCATCGCATGCGCCAACCGCTCGGCTTCTTTATCATCCTCTCATTTGCCGAACCACGCCGTCCTTGGGACGATTTCAGATATTTCAGCTGGAGCTACGCTCCAGCTGATTCTTCTCCGTGCGCGAAGCGCCTCTTTTCTCTCTTCCTTTTTCTGCGATTGATTGCTCTTTCGTTTTTTTGTCAGTGCACTAGTCGATTGCAAGTAACGGCCAATCGTCATTTGTATTTGGCCTTTACCTTTGCCCCGTTGCGTGCCACACTGCTCGCTGTTTGTGGCTCATTTGCCTTTTACTTTTGCCGCCTGTTTTCACACCTCGATTCCTTTCACCATTCACCCATTTTCCCTGTTTTGCGGTCACGTCAGCTAAATCTTTGATAACCCAACCGTTGTGTTTGTGCGCAGAGGTTTGTCTCGCTGGACGCAATACCGTTGAATCCCTGGGTTCGTCCTGTCGCGCACCACGTCAAGTGTAGACTCTGAGTATGTAGCGAGCGGCTCACTGTTATAGAAGTTGGCGTTTGGGACTGAGACCATCCTCCAGGTGCGACAGAGTGATTAGCTCCGCGTTGAATCTCCGAACTACATCATAAAGGCATTTTTTACATTCTGATCAATTGCCATGCTGCTGTGTTACATTGGTCGCCAAGGAGAGGGTTGACGAGCGCGGCGAAACGACGCGGTTCACGTGCTTGCCATCCTTACGTGGGCGTCACATTATAGTTCGTCGCGTCTCACACACCACATGTTCGCCCAGCTGATTGAGCAGCTCAAACATGAAAGTCGATAAAAAGAAAGATATGCTAAACTAGCGTTGAGCCGACGGCGCCACCGTTACACTCTCAACCCAGAACTTGAGCCAGGAAACAATCGACTACATTGAGAGCCGTCAGTTTAAGCTAGGGGTGCGTGCGTTGCACACTCTGTCTCAGCAGTAGTCTACTAGGCTGGCTGGCAATATTATTGGAGTTCGAAGTTGAGTTAACGGGATGTGGTCCGTCTTGCTCAATGGAAGCAGTTTCGCGAAGTTGACCATGCGCCGGTCGCTTTGATCGCTGTTCTCAATGACGAGCTGCCACCAAAGAAATGGTCCGGTTTGCTGAGGGCTTGCGCACGAGGTCAACGCTTTCGAGATCAAATGACTTGTCAGGTTGAGGTTCGAGGCGCCGCGCGTGTTTCGCTACAGGCATCGTGTTCGACGCGTCGCGCACCGAGTTACGCGCTGTGTTGAGGACCTGCTCGCTCCAGTCGCCGAGCTGGCATCGCCGAAACGGCTCCCAGCCATTGGTCCCTTGCGCATCAGTTGGCGCAAACCTTTGCGCGAGCCCCCCTTGCGCGACCCGTTGCGCGAGGGTTTGCGCAAAGGGGCCTATGTTGGGCACCATCGAGACCCCATGTATGCGCAAACCCGGGCCTCGGTTCGCGCAAACGTTGGCGCAAGAGGTCGCGCCAGGGGTGGTCGCGCCTGGTTCGCGCCGCCGGACGCGCTGCGCCTCAATATAGAATCACGTGCTCACCCTGATAGGCATTCCGATAGACCGATTCGAATAATAGCTCTGTATTAATCATGATACGCCGCTGCTCGCGGCCGCCACCGCGCCCACCCGGCGCTCGCGGCCCGAGCTCTTCCGCGGCCGCCGTCGCCGCCACTCCTTGATGCGCGGGAACGAGTGCTTGAGCTCGGTCTCGATGCCGCCGACCCGTGGCCGCCCGCCCACCTTCGACGTGGCAGTCGATCTTGATCGGGCTGAGCGGGTGCGCTTGATGGCCGCGCGGAGGCTGGCGCCCTTGATCTCCTTGAGCGACGTCATCTCGCACTTGGCGTCGGCGATGGCCACGGTCACCGACCGTCGCAGCGAGTCGAGCTTGGACTTCCGCGCCGCCGAGTGTCGTTGCCCTGGTGCGGAAGGGCGCGGGGTCAGCGAGGCGGGGCGAAGCGGTGGTTAAGCGCGAGAGACGTACCGCGTGGTCTTGGTGGTCAAGGACGACTTGTCCTTGCACTGCAGCGAGTCGAGGACCTTGGTCTTGTCGATGTTGGCGCCAGCAAGCTGCCGCTTGATCTGCAGTGAGACGCGTACGTGTGTGTTAGCGAGGGGCTCGAAGCGCGCGTCCTAGGCCGCGGACCAGGTCGAGAACGCACCGTGATCGAGCATGCCCTGGATCTCGCTGTATTTGACCTCGAACGCCTTGGCGAGTCCGAGCAACAGCACGTCAGAGTCGATGACCATGGTCGGGGCCGTGGTTGCCGTTGCTCGAGGTCTTCGGCCGTCGCGGACGCGTCGTTGGTGACCATGGCGGTACAGTCGGTGATCGAGTCGAGCTTGGCCTCGCCGACGCCTTGGGCACGCGGACGACGGCGCCCACGAGTGCCGACACCCGCAGCAAGTGAGAAAGCGTACCGCATCGCCAGGGAGCTTGGCGACCTTGATCACGTCGGCGAGGAACGCGGTTGCTACACGGCCGAGGACGCGTCAGAAAGCGGGTCACGTCGTAGCCGCGGTGATACACGCGCACACCTTGTCGAACGCGGCCGTGCACGCGCTTAGTGAGGCCCTTGTCGAACAACTTGGTCGAAGCGGATGCTCGGCCTTGCGCGCGTCACTGAGGCGGTCGATCGCGTCAAACGAGGCGCACTTGGTGTTTTCGAGGCGTTGGTCGACACAATCGCTCGGTGGGCGGAGATCTGGACGAGTGAGGTGACGAAGGGGACGGGTCAGCGTGGTTCGAACGACGTGTTCAAGGCGGCGAGTGATAAGGGGGTGATGACAGGCGGAACCGAGCCGATCCGCCGCGGAGGACGATCGGCAGCGGTCCCGCGCGTGGCGAGGTCGATGAGTGTCGAAAGGAAGGGCAGAAGTGGGGCGGATAAGTCGACGGAAAACGCGCGCTCGCGGCGACTCAGCACGACGCGGATGCACCGCCGCAGCGGCGACGTACGCCTCCTTGGTGGCCCCGGGCACGTCTCGGGGGTCGGTTCGTCGTCTTAGGCGAGCGTGGAGGGCGCGGACACGACTCGGGCATGGCGAGCGAGGCGGCGAAGGCTGCCTCACGACGCGGGCGCCGCGTTGGCCGGCGCGGTGTGGGCAACGTACGGGCAGGGCTGCATGCGATGGGGAGGGGATGGGTGCGTCGAATGCATGGTGCTAGGTGGGGTCGCGCGGGGACTTGGCGGTTCGGCGGGAGCGGCAGCCATCCGCGCCCAACGCGCGCGCTGAACAAGGATCGGCGGCGGACGAAAGCGTCACGTGGCGTGACCTTCGCGTCCTTCAGACCTCCCTCACCGCTCAACGTACCATGCCACTTCACTCTGCGACTCTATGCAACCGACCCGTAGTGTCGAGCTCTACCTCTTGCTATGCCTGGAACGGTCAAATCCGTGTGTCTGCGCTCACACAGCCCCGATCTCGCCGTCGGAACTCGTCAAGTCCAAACTTCTCACGCTCTATGAGCTCCACTGCACTCTGCTCCGCGGATCAGCGCCGCGTGACCGGTCGCCCGAGTACGCTGAACTGGCCCTCGGCTGGTTCGACCAGGCCGCTCGCCTTGTGTGTGCGCGCCTCAACAACTACACCATGATCCACACGCCCAAGTACCACTGCCTGAGCGAGTACGTCGAGTTCATCAAGCGCTTCGGCCCCACCACGAACCTGTCGACCGAGGCGAGGGAGCGCATGTACCAGTTCAACGCCTAGACCGTGGCCAGGTTCACGAACCACACGGCGACCTCGACTGAGCAGATGTTATTACGCGTGGCCTCGTGCGAGGCCCTACAGGCGATCGTGCGCGCGCGCTCGTGAGGGAGTGTGACCCCGCGATACAGAATCGCTGACTCTCGCGCGCCGCGGAGCATCACTAACGCTCGCGTCGTAACCATCGCATCACAGGAATACGAGGGCATGGACGAGATCCTCAACAACCTGACCGACGTGCGCCTGACCACGCTCAAGGCCTACGACGTTTGACCGCATCAAGTTTGGTCCCGGGCGCGAGGTGCACTTCTCGTTCGGCACGACCGCGAGCTCGAGCGTGGGCCAGCTCTCGACCCGTATCCCGATCCTCGCCCAGATCCTCCATGGTTACCTGGCCGAGGACGCTGCACTCTCGGCGCAGCGCGCGGCCGACGATCCGTTGCTGGGCCCCGACGACGGCAAGGTACCCTCGTGCGCGCGATCTGCATCAACGTGACGAGGAACTGACGCTCCCCGGCTCGCGATGCGTGTAGTTCCTCATGTCCAAGGCAATCTCGTTCGAGGCCTTCTCGCTCGGCGGGTTCCGCAACGAGCAGCTTACGGGCAAGTGCCAGTTCCCGACTCGCGGCAAGACGCACGCGGACTGGGTCATCGTACGCTGCTGGCTGTGCTCATACCCGAATCGTTCGGTCGCTAACATCTGCTATTATCTCGCGTACGGTAGTATCTCACGTCGGACAAGAAGTACCGCGTCGGGAAGCCGGCCGCCGCGCTGCACTTCACGCACAACGGCACCGAGCACGACGTGGCCATCGTCGAGCAGTTCCGCGTCCAGAACGACGCGCCGGGCGGCAACATGACGTACAAGAACATCCCAGTGCAGGTCCTCGCCCTGCATCCCGCGGTGCTGGGGATGGGTCTCGGTCGCTACCATGCCGTGAGCGTGGCGGCCTTCCAGACCTATGTTCACGTCGTGCCCAACTACGATCGGCCCGCGGCGCCGACGACCGCAGGCGCAGCCAACTTCAAGCTCGACAGCGAGTACCGGGAGTGGCTGCTCAACCCGTTCGACTGCGCGGGGTCAGCCGCGCTCATGGCGTACCTGTGGGAGCGCGACCTGCTCGAGGTGGTGGTGTAGGGGACCCGATCGGGGCCCGCGGCGGCGGCGCGTAGCGAGCGCCGTCCCTTGCAGAACTAGCAACGAGAACGAGCTGCGGCGCGTGGCGTGCGCCACTGGTTGAAATACATGCCCTCGTTCTCTCAACTACCGCGGCGGTGACTTGGCGTGTTTTGCGCCCGCGAACGACCCTTCCTCGAGGTCCGACGACGAGTTGGATCGCAAAACCTCTCTTCGCCGCGTCAAAGTCCCTCGTAGTAGCTCATAAAGAAGTTGCATCAAGTTGGAGAAGAATAAGATTCATGGTTCGTGGTCGGGGTATACATGGCGGAGAGCCGGGACCCTCGCGTTGCGAACCGGACCCCCACGCGTCAGACCTGGCGTCAGGTCCGGTCGAGGCTGACGCCAGCCGCGACGCGAGTCTAGCTGGGACCGCCGCCGACCTGGCGTCAGGGGTCCGGCGTCAGCCCCCGCGTCGCCAGGACCGTTTCGGCGATGCGTCACGCTGCTGCGTGGCGTCGACTCGATTACGTCATCCGCCACGGCTTGCGAAGCAGGCGCAGCACATCTCGCACGATCGCTACCTCTCGCTTTTCGCACACCATATCGAAATCAACTCAATCATGGAAGCTCATGAACTTACTGCAACGGCGTCACGGCGACTGTTTCTTGCTGGACTACTCGAGCCGATTCTCGTCCACGCGGTTCGGCTGCACCTCCGCGAATGGCCGCATGACATTCCCGGGCTTGCCGAGTATGCGCGCGTGACGCTGCACGAGCAGTGTCCTGCCGTCATCCGCACCATCCTCACGGGCTCGCCGAGCTGCACCATGGACGAGGCGAGCGCGACTCGAAACTTCGCACTCCTTGACCTATGGGTCCGCTCGGGGCTTCCGCTTGATTACTCGATGAACGCCATAAAGTATGCCGCAGAGAACATGGACTTGCGCATGTTTGAGTGGTGGCGCGACTCGGATCTTGCCCTCAAGCTCCCTGCCGTGCTCCCTAGTGAAGCACGTCGGGCGCTCGGCATCACTCCCGAGATGGAATTCTACTCTGCGGCGGTCAACGACAATATCCGGACTCTGGCTTACCCTCTCGAGAACGGGCTCACTGACACCCTCTCCCTGTCCTACCTAACGATTGATGACGAGGGAGTCCGTATCCTCAACGACGCAATGTCTCGATCGCCTCGGGCCATCGAGGTGGCTTCGTTCTCGCGCTGCACGATTGACGCTCAGCGGTTCATGGCGCTGCGCCTTCCCGACTCTATCCGGAAACTCAAGCTCACCGCCGAATGGTTCCCTTGCCAGGGTCTGTCGCCGTACTCGGCGAGCTGGTCGTGGCCCGCTCAACTGGCTATCCTCGAGATCTCGGACTACTCGCTGTCTAATCCGCTTGGTGACGCGCTTCTTCTCCGTAAGCTTCCGCCGACCATGACCAAGCTCACGTTGCTCAAATGCTCGCTTGGTGACGCCGGAGCACTCAAAATCGTCCAGTGCATGCCGTCGACAATCCGTTCCCTGACCCTCATTGGGACGGAACTCACTGGCCAAGGGTTCGCTCAGCTCTGCCCGCACCTGCCCGCCTCGCTGCGCTACCTCAACGTGAGCGACAACCATTTGGACCCTGGGCAATTCGGCATGATTCCGCGCTTCAATCTCGGCGCGGATGTCTGCTCCAACAGCCGCCCGTCCGCGAACGCGTTCACATCCTTTGACGCACTCCCCAGCACCCTGGTTTCGCTGCTTCTCGAGTACACTTCGCTCTCGAACCAAAGCGTGACGAGTCTGTCGCAGCATATCCCGCCCTCGCTCAAGGTGCTGAGCGTCGATCACTCCAATGCGGATGGACAGACGCTCGCGGCGCTCGTCGAGCAGCTCCCACGCACGCTTCAGCGACTGCGGATCAGCGCTCGCAGTTGGACCCCGGAAACTTTTGCCTCGGCTATGCGTCACCTTCCTCCATCGCTGCTCGAGCTCACCGTGCGCAAGGGACGCGTGGGGATCCTTGGCGCCCAACAGCTCGCGGCGCACATGCCTCCGCAGCTCTCAAAGCTTATTCTGGAGAACGTGGAGTTGGACGACGAGTGCTTTGAAGCGCTTGCACTTTCTCTACCAGCGTCACTCAATACGCTGCACCTGGCCTTCAACACGGGGATCACCGACCGATCTGCGCGGCTTCTTGCCTCCAACTATCCGGCTTCGCTCTCAATCTTGAGTATCAGCGGAACTCAGATCACTGGCAGTGGCCAGTCCGTGATCAACGCCGTCTCGCCGCCCTCGTTTCGATTCAACACGGCCCTTCGCAGTCTCTCCCTTTAATGGCCGCCGTATACTTTGCGTGTTGAATATAACGTGTTTTACGTCGAACCATCAAACCACCTCGCTCTCTCGCTGGCCAGCCCAGCATGTCGCCCTGCTCGGTCTCAATTATTGTTCATTCGCTCTCTCTCTCGCTACTGCTCGTTTGACGCTCCTCGTCTGAATCGGCCCGTCTGTCTGCCCTATCCTCCCCCCCCCCTTCCCTACCTACTTCCCCTTTGCTCCTCGACGTGCGTGGTCCGGGCCTGCTGTAATGAAGCTCGGCCAGAAAAGGCTGGCGACTGTCGTACAGTGGATACTCTGCTTGCAGGTTACAACCGCTGTTAAGGATTGAATCAAATGTTCCATAAAAAAAGTCGAACCATCAAACCCCTCACAGCGGGCAGTGGTGCAGACGGCAACCAATTGTTTGAGAATGGTGACCTCCATTAACCTCGTCGCGACCAAGCGCGTCGCCGACTCGATCCGCGTCCGCGTCAAGCTGAAAACCAACGTGGCGACTACGACCGCTAGTCTCAGGACCGAAAACCTGCAGTCAGCGTTGGAATCCGAACGCGGGCCACAGCCAGACGCAGCTGTCGGTACGTTGCTCGGCTCGAGCTCTCTACGTCGTCGTCCTTCAACTTGACCAAGTTTCGGGGCAGCAACAGCAAGCGACGCGACCTCGGCCAGCGCGCCACGGCCCTGACGCGACGGTTTGGCCTCCCCACGTCTTCTTTATGTTGACGCCGAACTCGAACAGCTTGCTTACGCTCACCGTTTGGTGCGGCGGCGATCCAGAAGAACTTGTTGCGTGTCCTGCAGACGGTGGCGACCGGCAGTACCGCGACGCGAGCACGCGCGCATGATCGCCGCTGCGTTCAACCTCTCGCCCAAGAAGCTTGCGGCGGTTGAACTTCACTAAAGTCGCTGGCCGTTGCCGTCCGCAGCTCTACCATGGTCGCGTACGAGTCGCGCAACCCGTCAAAGTCGGGCGACGTGTCGGTCCCTCAGGTAAATAAATACCTGATCCGCAACGGGGATGCAAAAGCCGTCCTCCAAAGTCACGCGCGACTCACAGAAGGCCAAAGCCTCTTGCGTGAGCCGTTGCCCAACGTGGCGAAGGGCTTTAGCCCTCGATTAAAGACCAGACGCGAAACGTCTATCTGGCTCAAGTAAACTTTTTAAGAGCGAGGAGGGAGAGAGAGGGGAGTCAAAACGGTAACGCGTACCCCCGACGCGTGTCGCGCGCGACGCGTCGGTCAGGTGATGCGGCGGGAGACAAAAATGTCTCCCGTCTCGCGTCTCGTCTCGCACCGCGCCATCGCACCATTCGCATCGCACTGCCGCAACGCCGATCTGCCAACCTTTTCGAGGCGGCGCTTGGTCGGCAAGGATCAAACCGTGCCCGGCCAATCCGTCCGCAACCACGAGGCTCGGATTGGTCGAGGAGACGTTGCCGGTGCGTGGCTGAGCCAGGCGGGACTCCATCTGCAGTTAAGGAAGTCATCGAGTTCGATTCCCTTTGCGAGGGTTGAATCTTACAGTAGTGACCTATTCCACTGCAGATGTTTCGAGGCGAGCCAACAAAGCGAGGCTATCATCCCGGGCTGGCAAAACAAACCTTTTGTTGCTTTCTCCCCTCTCACCCGGCATGTACGCAGAAGGCTGAGTTGCGTGAGGTTTGGGTCGTCGTCGCGCTCCAATTATCTGCTCTCGACCGCTTGATACGAGGCATGCTTTCGTTCTGCCTCACACACGCTTCTCAGCCTCGATTCCTGTCCTGCTGCTCCTCAACGTTTGACCCCTGTTCCGCTCAGCTTACCTCATCTATACCCTCATGGGATTCAGCTGTGATTCGTCGCGCACGCTTCGTGATTCCACGGGCACACCCCGTTTATATTCACTGCCGACCGGCACTCACGGCAGATCGAGCCGGACCTGAGTCTCATAATGTAAACTATCATTAATGTTGTGCGCAAGCTGCATCTCGTTCCAGTACGGACGCCGACGTCGTCATTTTCGAGAGTCTTGGCCGCAGTTGTGCGGCGCACCGGCCACGGTGCCATCTTTCGCAGTTGAGCGCGTGTAAACGATGGCTTTCGCCTCGAACTCGCGTCCGAAGGCGCTGACAGCCGCTGCATGGGTAGAGACGCTCCCTCCCAAAACGGCGAGAATCCCGACCACGGCAATCGCCGACGCGACGCGATTTGACAGGCGGACTCGTGATCGCCGTCTTCACAGCCGCGCGTGGGCACGCGACCTCACTACGATGTTGCCGTTGATGGCCAGGAACATAAAAAAGCTATCAAATCTGCCTTTGTATCCACGGATCTCAGTCCTGCTTGCTCAATACACTCCGCGTTCCAATGAGAGGGGGTTCTCTCTCTCGCGTTGCACGTTTTTTTTCCGCTCGCCCATCTCCTCAACCTGCCCACATAATTGCTCTCAGGCCCAGAAAATGTTCATCATACACATTGCGAGGCGAACTGCTCAAGTTGAAGTCGAGTGAAGTGAAAGTCGCGTTGCGCCACACCTCCTGACTCAACTCGTTCGCGCTGCGCCACCCTGACACCACCCTGGAACAACCCTAGAAGGGCAAATGCAACGTCCTGGGGCAAGTATTGGCGTGCAGCTATTCCGAAAGATCCAATTCGGATAGTTCAACTAAATAGTGGCGGTGTTAGCAGCAGCGAGCGCACGTTCCTTGCAGCGCCTCCGAGGGGAAAATGACGATGCAGAATCATGTTGTATTCGGTCCCGATTTTCACACATAGGAGAATTTTAACATTCCACGATACGCCTCATCACAACGGACGCTAGGCTTCTTGCACCATAGACTGTTAGAGCCATAGATCTGGAGTGAGGCCAGGGCAGCCCCTTTGATTGTCATCCCTCCGTTGGCAGTTATATGCCTGTGAACATGACTCATGTTCACAGGTGAACCTCGGAGGCTCAAAGCGATTAGGGCGGGTGGGAGTCGAGCAGCTGCCATGGCCACGTTGATCCATCACGGCGGCATAACACACGGGTTTCCCGCAACGCCGTGCGCCTCGCCGTTGAGGATCAGGATTGTCGGCGGCAAGACCGACGGCATGACGGTCAGCTACTGGATGAACCCGTAGTGGACCATCTCGCAGACGTGGGTCTGCCCGTCCAAGTCCAAGGACATGAACACGTTGGTGCTCGGCGGGTGCAAACTCATCAGCGCCTCGGGCGCCCAGTCGGACGTGGCCCCGATCCCCGCCAAGTCCAAGACCTGGGTCCGCCAGTAAGTGGTGTCGTGGCCGACCTTTGCGCGTGTGATTGTCGTTTTGAGTGTGTTCTCGTGTGACTGTTGTGTGTGTGATCCTAGTGTAACCGCCCGCAACTGAGCGGAAGAGTCTGAGAAGGAGTGGACGTTCTACCAAAATACAGCCCTGTTTTTTGATCTGCCGAACCACAGCGCGTGTGATAGACAGGCTCGTCTCGCGGATGGACTGATGATGATGCTGCGCGGAGCAGGCCTCGGTTTTCGCGAGATGGTCGCGTGGAAGGTGCTCGGCCCACGAGAGTCGCGACGCGGTCATGCTGATGCCACGCGGCGATTGCGAGACATGCTTTCGCCGCGTACAAGAGAGGTGCTGCCTTCATATCGGGCTCGACCTCCCCCGCTTCTGGCTCACCTGTCCTGCCTCACACTCGAAACGAATCGACCCGCCGAGCCTTCTGAACATGGTCCTGACAATCAAGTGGTCGGCGGCGCTCTCGGGAACAGGCGGATGGGGGTAGGCTACTCCATTTTTCGCTGAAAGGCGCTGCGGTACGCGAGCCATCCCTCGCCGGCGAGGATGATCATGGCCAGGCTGAATGCGGCCATGACGCGCTAAAGCCGGAATTCAGTGTTAGTCTTCATTCGCTTGTCCCTTACGAGCGATATGGAAGGCGGAGCGTACCCAGGCGACGTTGTCCGAGATGGTCGGCCCGATCCACATGACGGCCACAAAGACGGACGCGGCGGTGAAGAAGACGTTGAAGGACCCGATGAGGACCTTGGACACGGCCTTGGGGTCCTCGCCAAGCTGCGCCGCATCGGGCGACGCGAGGTCACTGTCGCTGAGGTGGCGGCCGGTCATGCGCTCGTACTCTGACTCTTCTTGCTCAGCACGGATCACGTCGAGGATACGCTGCAGCTCGGGCGACTAGTCGCAAGTGGCGGTCAGCGGCCGCGCGTAACGAGGCCCTCGCACGGAAACGATTACCTTGGGCTTGGGTTTTGGTGGAGCAAAGTAGACGCGCGACCCGCGGGTCAGCTCGTCAAACGGCGGCACCAAACCCTCCCCAGACGTGTCTCTCGTCACAGCTTCCGTGTGACAGGCTAGCAGCACCGAGAACGGGACGTGGTCGTCGTCGAGGCAGGGGTGGTCGAGGAACGGCGCGAGCGTCGCACGTGTCGGCTCACTCACGTCAGCATGAAGCAAGAAGTCGCGCATGCGCGATGTCATAAAGAGGCCAATTCCCATAATGTTGCAGCAGGTCGGGTCGAGTTTACATGGAGAGCGGATTCGTTGCGGGGAGAGGTCGGGCCGCAGCGCGCGCAACGCGTCCTTGAAGTCGTCGCCGCTTTCCCCATCCCTCCCCGAACCCCACCTACACCATGCAATGTATCCATTGACAGCAAGCAAGCCGCCGCAAACACGTACCGGCCTCCGCCCGCGGGCCCTGGGCGCGCGCGGGACCGCCGACGGCGACGCAAACGCGGGCGCCATCGAGCTCGCCGCGTACGACGCTCGTCTGCGCCGGCTGCGCGACCGCGCCGTCGAAGAGCAGCGAATTCAGCAAGAGCAGCAACTCGCGGCGCGGCGGCGGCGTGGCCCTCGCACGCGGGTCTCCTCGACCAAGAAGCCCGTCGCCGTGAGGCAGGAGGACCCGCCACGGCCGCTGCCGTCGCCTCCGCCCGAGCCGCTCCGCCTTCTACTGTCACCACCGCGAGATGACGTTCCGGCTGTTGGCGACCTCCTGCGCATGCTGCGGACGCGCCAGAAGCAGGCGGCGCGGTCGCCCGACCGTGGGATCGCGGCGTCGAACGCTTGGCCTATACTTCCACCTCTGCTCCCGCCGTCTTCATCGCCACCACCACCTCCAAGGACGGTACAGGCCATTGCTATCCAAACCGACGATCCGCCAGACCCGCCGCAACCGCGCTCGCCGCCGCGGAAACCGCCCGTGGTGCAGATCGCGCTGACCCCGCGCCGACCGCGACCTTCCGTCGTACCTCCTGGGCGAACGCCGCCACCAGCTATGCCCGCAGCGCTTCCTCTAGTCCAAGCTCCATCAACACCACGCTCGCGTCGACGGAAACCGCGCCCCGGGCCGCCCTCTGGCCTCATCGAAATCGCTTCGACCGCCGCCGCACCACCGCTCATCTCGACCCGGACAACGCGCGTGCACGTCCACCCGCTTCTCCCCGCTGACCGCGACCGCGCCGTACTTGCCGTCGATGTCGCGCGCGCGGCGCGGATCCACGCGAACCGCCGGTCGCGCGCCGACTTTGTCGCCGACCACTACGGAGTGCGCGACCCCGCCGAGCTGTTCCGGCTCGTGGACCGGGCCGAGTCGCTCATCTTCGCCGGTTTGATGCGCGGGGTGGTGCGCGAGGTGGACGCGGCGCTCGGCGGCGTTGTCGATGCGACGTTTCGTGGCGAGCTCTGATCAACTCTCTACCCATACACTCTCTGACTTCCATGAATCACATGTAAACTTGCTGCAACGTGACATTATGGGTCGCAAGAAGAAGCAGCTGATGGCGATGCAGGCGCCCGACCCGGCGAGCATCGCGGGGCAGACGCCGTTCCGCGCCGTCGAGCGAAAGTACAAGCAGCGCTACTCGCCGCTCGACCTCGCCGAGGTGTTTGACTGGACGCAGTGGGATCCCAACGAGGATGAAGGTGATGTGGACTGGAGTGCGCCACCCGACGTGCCCGAGGGCCGACCGCCGTGCGCCGTCGCTGTGGAGACGGAGTCGAGCGTGCGCGACCTGCTCGCCGCCGAGTTCCCCGACCTCGACCTCCACAGCGACGGCGCACGACCGCCCGTCATCGCTTTCCCGGGCTTCCCTGGGTTCCTGTACCTCCCCGCCGCGCTCCCGCCCGCGGTGCAGCGCCACCTCGCGCGCCGGTCGCTGACGGCGTACACGGCGCCGCCCAACCAGTGCGACATGTCGGCGCACTGGGCCATCCCCGCTTCGGGCCTGTGGCCGCTGCACGCTGCCGGCTCCACCGACGAGATCCCGCTGCGCCCGCCGCCCGCCGATGGCGACGACAGCGACGAGGACGCGAGCGGGGCGTACGCGCGCGGGACTCCGCCGACGCACCTGACGCCGCTCCCCGCGGGCGCGCTGCTCGACCGCCTGCGCTGGTGCACGCTCGGGTACCAGTACCACTGGGCCAGCAAGACGTACCGCAGCACCGAGATGTTCCCGTTCCCCGCCGACCTCGCGGGCCTCGCGCGCGCCGTCGCGACAGCTGTCGAGTCGGCGACGTATCGCGGAATCGAGGTCGGCACGCGGTACCCGGGCACGCAGTACGTGGCGCAGGCCGGCGTTCTCAACGTGTACGGGTACCGCGACGCGCTCATGGGCCACGTCGACGAGAGCGAGCCGAACCGCGACGCGCCGCTTGTCTCGGTCTCACTCGGCGCATCGGCCATATTCGTGGTCGGCGGCAAGACGCGCGCGACGCGGCCCATGGCGCTGCGGCTGCGGTCGGGCGACGCCGTTGTCATGAGCGGAGCAGCTCGCCGCGCGTTCCACGGGATCCCGCGCGTACTCGAGGACGAGTACCCGGACTGGATGGCCGAGACAGAGGAGCAGAGCGCGGACGCCGAGTGGAGCATGGTTGTCAAGTACCTCCGCGCGCGCAAGGCGCGGATCAATCTGAATGTGCGCCAGGTCTTCTAATACATCGGCTTTGCGCCTCGATTGCTGCGTCGGCGTGAGTCTCTCCCGCTGGATTCAAAGCGCGCGCACCCGCCGTCGCTGACGTGGCGCGCCACACGTGCTCCAGGACCCGCACGATGGCAACGACTGTTACCACCAGCGCACGTGTCCTAACACGAAAGATGAATAGGAGACGTACTCGTGCCAGCAAAGGTGTGTATTCGGTCTAGGATATGCGTCAGCCTATGACCACGGTTCAGTGAATGAAGCTGCTGTTCGGACACTGCTTGACAAACGCCTCGCGCACGCTGGGCCCAAAGACCCCGTTGCGCGTGAGCATAATCGAGTTCAGGTTCGATGGGAGCGATGGAATGAGATGCCATAACGCCTCTTCGTCAAGCCAGCATCGCTCGAGTCGCAGCGCAGCGAGATTGGGAGGCATATTTGAAGCGAGCACCTTGGCGCCACCCACCGCAATACAATTTGAAGAAAGGTCGAGGTTGCGCAATGTGCTCGGCAGTGCCCGAACGAGAGGAGCGAGAGCCTGCGGCGTGTCGAGGCTGCACCAACGCAGCTCAAGCGTCTCGAGCTGCGGCGGCATGTGCTTGGCGAGAACGACGGCGGCGGACGTCTCGATGTGCTTACAGTAGCCCAGCGGGACCTTGGGCAGCTTGAGGGTTTTCAAACTTTGCGGAAGGTGTTCCAAGAGTGCTCGAGCGTTGACCTCGTCAAGGTCAACATTGTCTAGCACGAGCCGTGAGAGGGTTGGTGGAAAGTGCTCGGCCAGCAAGGTCACCGCAGCGTTTGGCATTGACGTGCAATTGATAGTGAGGGATTTCAGTCCAACCGGCAGTGCGCGTACGAGCGCGTCAAACGCAGAGGGCGAAAGTGTGCAGTCGAAGATGTCCAAGGCGATCAACGAGGCGGGCAAGCGGTCGAGCTCGGTCCCGCGCACAGTCTCAATGGATTTGAGGCATAGCGACTCGAGTCCCTCGTGAAGCCAGGATCCAACGAGTTGGTCGGCCTGGTAGTCAATTGGGATATCCGTAAGAGAGACAGCGCGGATCGTGCTCGGAAAGCGCATGGCCTGGATGAGCGGTAGAGTGATCACGCAGTTCTCGAAGAGCACCTCGTCCACGGTACAGTCGGGTTGGGAAAGCAGGTGGGCGATCAGGTCAGCCCCGCCACGAGTGAGCCGGACCGAGTCAAGTTCGAGCTGACCGTAGAAACCCAAGGCATGCTCATCGTAAAGGCTGTGCACAAGCATATCGCCGTGTGACTCCAAGGGACATCCATGAAACTACAGTGCCATGCAAGTGAGCCTTGAGTTCAATTGTTTTCTATAAATGAAGTGGACGCACCAAGAAGCCCGGGTTGGCCCCGACGCTGCCCTTTAGCGGGAAGGTCCAGAAAGGCCAGCATCAGCGCGGGTGCTGGCATGTGAGGGAAGAGCTTCAGCGGGAGCCGCGACTCGCGCCACCACACAAGCACGTCGTAATGATGATTTTCCCAAGCGTCATTTAGAGCGCGGACGCTGTAATTGAGCGGTAAACCAGACTTAACCCACCGGTCAAGCAGGTCGACCCGACCGCGCAAGCTTGCCTTGTCCATTGAAAGGTCTTCCATGTGGTACAAGACTGCACGATGCACCTCGCTCGAGTAGAAGAGAGGCAGGACCCGCATGTACTCGAGCGCGGCCGGCGTGTCGGTTGGTTTGAGCGAGTGGACCGCGTGCACGAGAATATTGGCGACGGCGACATAAGGAATCCTGAGAGTGCCCAAGCTGATGACGTTGCATGGAGTTGGTTCATTCATTCTGCATTAGATTCATGTGTGGAGGGGGTTGAAGGGAGCGCGAAGGGAATGGCGCCGGCTCCCTCGAAAATTGCTTGTGGTCGGAGTCAAGCCTCGCCGCACGCGGCATCACGCGCGAGTGAGCACCGCGTCGGAAACGAACGAGCATTGCCAGTACCTCCACCACTCACTCCGTTCGGGTGTCAACTGTGCGGGGCTTTGCCCAAAAGCCCTCTCGCAGCGATCACTTGGCGCAACGGACGCGTTATGGACGCGTGATTCAAGTAACTGCACAAATGAAGTGGAACACACGGAACTCGCTTCAGGTGTAGTAGCGCTGACTGAGACCGTGCTTCGGATCCGCGTTACATGGAGGGGCATGAGAGAAAGGGTCGCGACGCGTCAGTACCGCGCGTTGGAGCTGTCCCAACACGCCTACTTCTCTCGCTTTTTCTCGCCTTCCTGCTGTTGAGCTGGATTAAGTCGACTACGGACGGGACGGAGTAAACTGAAGGTTGCCAACCGGATCGCTTTTCCAGCTTCGGGAGCAAATCATTGTGCAGCGAGCTGCGCTCACGCACACAAACGCGGCCGTCCACGCTTCAGTGATGGTGTTTTTGATGGAGCACTTGTGCGCGGCATGCTGGTTGGCCATGGGTGGCGAGTGCTTTCAAACGCGTCCCAGAATAGTCCTTACGCTTGCAGCGCTAGACCATCCTGCGTTCAAGGCCGTTGAGCTCAAACGTGCGACGTGCGTGAGCGCGACGGGCTGCCGCTCGACCACGGACAGCGAGAAGTTCATATTAAGCGCGCGCCGTGGAGGGAGCAGCTGACAACCGCAAAAATGTGCGAGAAAGACTTCCTTCACTTAGCGCACGCTTCCAGCGACTCAACTTCCCCGTGGTCTCCTGCAACGCGACGAGCTTTCATCTAAGAAACCAGACGACAATGTGACCGTGTGCATCGCATGCCACAATCTAGATTTAGACCTCGAGCAAGCTTGGTTTCTCAGAAACGGACCAAGAGCGCTCAGATGAAGCGGGCCTACTGTGGAACGGTTGCGCAAGGTCGACGAGCGATAGGGCGGACCACGGGATGACGTTCGTTGCGACGTGGGACGCGTCAGCGCTAATCAACATCGTGTGCATCATGATGCACGCGTGAGCGTTACATTTCGTCTCAGACTTGTCCAACTGGCGAAAGTTGCTCATGCAGCAATACTCGCTGTCGCGCGAAACCTCGAGAACGGGAGGACTGTCAAGCTCGTGCTGACGCACGCCTGTCGGTGAGAAGCTGGCATCAGCGGCCGCGACGGCCTGCTCAGCCGACTTTCGCTCGCCTTCAGCTGCGCAGTGGTCGACGTGCACAAATTGCATGGGAAGCATATCAATGTCAAACGTCATGATGATTCGCAGCGCGCATCAAATAGAGCTCGCTCAGCGCAAAGTCCCGCGGCAAGTAGCCAGGACGCGACGCAACGCGACGCGACGCTAGGCCTGGCGGGCACAACGGCAGTGTAGTAATAGCGGCGGCGGCGGCGGCGCAGGAAGAGCGAGTCCATCAACAGCAGGGGAAGGATAAGGACACAATGAGCAAGAATTTCGAGCTTGGGTCACCTCAGGAGACAAGGCACTGCAAGCCCAGGCAACGTGAAAGCATCCCGCGGCATGCTTCTCCGCTCACGAGCTCGCTTAAGCAGCACTCGTGCACCTTGAAGAGGAAAGTGCGGAAGCGATGCCAATGGAACACTCAAGCCAACGGTCGAACGAAGCACAGCACAGCACTTCGCTGCGCGAACGCCACCCAAAGGCGCCAAGGTGGGACAGGACCGGCGCGTCGTCGATTTCATGATTTATGGAGTCCATTGCATAGAGTAAATGAGCTTCATTGAATAAGGAGAGCAAACGGGAGGGGAGCGGGGCGGAAGCGAGAGCCGAAGCAAGGTGGCGCAACGCGACACGGGGAGTGATGTAATTGAGAAAAGTGTGACTGTAACGTGACGAGCGTTGCCACGAAATCGCGTCATTGCCAGTACCTCCACCACTCACTCCGTTCGGGTGTCAACTGTGCGGGGCTTTGCCCAAGTGCCCTCTCGCCGCGATCACACGGCACTCCAGACGCGTCGTGGACGCGCGATGCAAGGAACTGCATGATTTGTGAACTGAGAGACACGGAACTCGCTTCAGACGTAGTGCAGATTGAGAACATGCTTCTGACTCGCATTACTCAAAGGGGCTCGAAAGAAAGAGTCGTGACGCGTCAGAACCACGCGTTGGGGCCGTTGCAACATGCCTTCTTCGCGCTTTTGTGCGTCTTCCTGCTCTTGAGGTGGATCAAGTCGACTACGGACGTGGCGGAGATAGCTGAAGGTCGCTGAGCGGATCGTTGTTCAAGTTGCGGGAGCGACTCCTTGTGGAGCGAGTTGCGATCAAGCCCGCACAAACACGAACTGGCTTGAGTGATGGTGGCTTCGATCGAGCGCTAGCGCGACTTGATTGTGGGCGCCAATCCGATTACACTCAACATCGCCTCAATGCAGCATACGCGCGCGAGGCGCGTAGTTCCAGCGCGCCCAAGGCAACTGAGATCGGATTTGTGACAGACGCGTCAAGGCGAGCCACTCGCTCATTTCAGCATGCTGGTGTTCTGAATGAGCCGAAAATAGAGCAGTCGGCGATCGTGAACTAACAGAATGTACCATGCACAACGAATGCACGCGAAGACTCGATCTCGACTAACGCGTCGATTTTCCGCTAAGAACGCGACCAACGATGATTCCGTTCGCGTCGCACGCCATGAGCCAGCTCGAGACCTCGCGTGAGCTCGCCTCCTTGGGCACGGAACAACAGAGCTCGGATGAAGCGGATCTATGGTGGAAGGATCGCGAAGGATTGACGTGGGTTACGGTGCCCACGGCATGTCGCTGACAGCGACACGAGGCACTCTAGCGCAGATGGATGGATATCGTGTACGTCTTGTTGTGATGCGCGCATGAGCGGAGCGCTTTGTCTCGCTCTTGTTCGCCTGATGAAAGTTGCTGACGGAGCGATCCTCATCGTCGTGCGAAACCCCGGAGAACGTGAGGATTGGCAAAATTGTACTGACGCACGCCCGTCGGTGGAAAGCTAGCATCAACGGTTCCAACCGCGGTCGCGACGGTTTGCTCAGCCGACTTTCTCTCGCCTCCAGTTGCTCGGTAGACCTTGACAAGGAGTTCTTAGTGAATCGATAACACGTTTCGCCGCTGTGCAGGTAGCAGGGTCGAGGTAAGAAGCGGCCAGCAGCGCAGCAGATGAGCCGCGCGTGATTGCGCTGGAGCAAAGCCAGATGTGCGCTTCGCTCGTGATGAAGTTCGAATCCCAGGCCGCCGAAGCAGAGATACCGCGTAACCGCTCGTCGCGAGGGTTTAAGCGACTTCGTTGTGCCACTTCCCTCAGCGAAACGTCCCGCGGCAAGTGAACAGGACGCGAGGGGTCGCCGGGCGGGCACAACGGCGGTATAGTGGCGGCAACGGCGGTCAAGAAAAACGAGTTTTTCGACACAAGGGGAAGAACTAGAACACAAATAGCATCGCCTTTGAGCCTGGGTCACCACGGGAAACAAGGCACTGAAAGGCCCAGGTACCGTGAAAGCATCCCACAACACGCTGTTCCACTCGGCGAGCTCGCCTAAGCAGCACTTGTGCAGTAGCAAGAGCAGAGTGCAAAAGCGGTGCCAGCGGAACACTCAAGTCAACGGCCGAGTCGAGCACAGCACGTTGCCGCGCGAGCGCCACCCAAAGCGCTGCAGGAGAGACGGGACCAGCCTGCCGTCGATTTCATGATTTATGAGATCCATTGCGTAGAGTAATTCAGCATCATCGATTAAGGAGAGCAAACGGGAGGGGAGCGGAGCGGAAGCGAGAGCCGAAGCGAAGTGGCGCAACGCGACACGGGGAGTGATGTCATAGAGAAAAGTGTGACTGTAACGTGACGAGCGTCAAAACGAAATCGCAGCGCCTATAGCTTGGGCAAAGCCCCGCACTCTTTGCGTCAAGAAAAGCAGAAAGTCAGAGAGTGAGGTGCCGTATCCCTATAGGGATACGGCACGCAGCTGCCCTTAGGGACTTCGCCTCTGGACTCTATCCACCCGGGCTAACCCACGTGATATCTCATTGCTTACCCCGAGTGACTCATAATGAATATAGCGATATCCTTAGGGATTTCGCCACCCGGATCGGAGGCCGAAGGCCGAAGCAGGTGGGCGGGCGGGCGGCGGCGGGCGGGTCACGTGGATCACGTGCACATGAACGGCGCGGCGACGCGACCACGGAGTCACTCTACGACTTGGTCGGCGACTTGGTCGCGGCAATAGGCCCTTGAAGGCTCTCGGAATAATTCCACGAGAGGTCGGCGACTGGTCCAAGAACGCGAGCGGCGACCCAGGTCGGCGACCAGCCCCGGATGGCTCATCGTGGCCACCACCTTTGAACCGTTCGCCGTAAGCCATAGACGGGACTGGACGGGACTGTCCATTGAAAACTCGCTCGGGCTAAGCAGTGGACGTCAGGACGTCACTAAGGGGGTGTTTTGAAAAGTTAGCAGGGAAAGGGGGGGGAAGTGACCACTCGAGTGACAACTTCCCCCCCCCTTTCGAGTCTGGAGAGGTCAAAGACCCCCTTCAGTCCCGTCCAGTCCCGTCCATGGCTTACCCCGAGCGAGTTTCAATGGACAGTCCCGTCCAGTCCCGTCCATGGCTTACAGCAAACGGTTTGATGGAGCGGGCGGGGACGGCGGGTCCGTCCGTGGTTGGGGGTGCCAGGTCATGGAGGGTCAGGGCAGCCAGGTCAGGTGGGGGTCAGGCGGGGTCAGGTGACTGGGTCAGGTGACGGGGTCAGGCGGGGGTCAGATCAGGGGTCGGGTCGGGGGTGCCAGATCAGGGCCCTGTGAGGGATTTTTCGCTAACCCTGGCCCTATAAGAACCCCCCGCTCCCCCCGCCCTGAGAACTGCTCTTTGCCACTCACTATGAAAGCCATGTCACAGATTCACTGCCTCAAGCCCTGCTCCAAGTGTATAGGCCATCTTTGCAATGCGCCCAATGCTTGCAGTAGGCTTCTGGTATGGGTGCATGGCCAACATTGTGGGTGGCCACTTCCCTATTCCTTTGGCTTGAGTTTTACAGGGCTATCTGCTTGTGCACAGCAATAGACTTGGTTGACTCCTGTCTTGGTCTGGATCATGGATGCTGCTTGGATTAGCTACCCATGCAGTGCTCTTTGATCCATTCCTCTCTCTCTCTCTCTCTCTCTCTTTTGGGTGTGTTGGCGCTGTGTGGTTCGATGAGTCTCTGTGGGATACCAACGGTCTTCCACAGTCTTTTGGGTGTGTTGGCGCTGTGTGGTTCGATGAGTCACTGTGGGATACCAACAGTATTCCACAGGCTTTTGGGTGTGTTGGCGCTGTGTGGTTCGATGAGTATTAGCAATGATGCCTGCTCCGTGTTGGAACTCTGATTAGTGGCTGGCCACCATGAAAGGAGACCTCCAGCATGGAGCAGTCTGGGAGGCGCTTGGCCAACGCTTCCTGGACAGGGCGGAGCACCCCTTATTTCTACTTTATGTCATTGCCGTAGTGTGTCCCGTTGCTACGTCATGCCAGGTGTGTTGAACGCGTTTGTTGAATTAAACTTTGTTGGACTACTGTAACCATGCGAGGCTGTATCAAAGAGATTGTTCCCCTGCCCAAGCCGCCGTGCGATCACTACGATGCTCCCAGCTGGGTCTACGACAATGAGCTGCTGTGGGCCCAAGTTGTGTACCCATGCTGCGGGCACAAGTACACATACCGGCGGGTAGTCTGAGAGCGACCAGTAAAGGCTTCAAGGTAGCTAACCAAGTTAACTTGAAGGATCTATTCAAAGCAGACAGTGTACACAACCTTGGCACCTGGCAGGGCCACGTCGCGGATGGCCGTGTAGTTGGCTGTTGACTGGGGGCCCAGACGGCCAGTCCAAGGGATGCTCGTGGAAGGTGCGCGGGGCGTTGATGCAGTAGAGCCAGTATTCATTGTCCTGTGTCTTACTATGCCTTTGCAGAAAGAATTTAAAGCACATGTTGTTGCTTACTCTACAACGCGGAATACTTTGCTTGTGTACCCGACAATGGCCAGGTTGGCTACGAGGATCAGGGCGTTGGTCGCAACAAGGAGCGTCTCGAGGATCATGTTTACAGTAAGACAACAATAAAAGTCAACGTCAGATGAACGCAAGCTCGACGTAGAAGGGTTGGCCGAGAAAGTCAACAGAGCGCAGGCTCTCGTCTACCACGTCAATGTCAATACAGTCAATCTGCTGGGCCTGTCCCTGCGCGTCAAAGCGAAAGTAGTCACCCATGTGTGGTCGATGCTCAAACCAGCTGCCAAAGGGTTGCGTGACATGGATGCTACAAAGTACGCCGTTGTCTTGTGGGTAAGCGCTGTACATGTTGTCTGCGAGCCAGGTACCCAGGTTGCGCGAGTAGATGTGAAGCAGGTTGATGGGCGAGATGTTGACCAGCGCCGACGCGTACTGGACCTTGCTGTAGCCATACGCTCCAACAAAGCCCATGTGGACGTTCAGCGACGCCGTCCCTGTTCCAATTGTAAAGTCGACCGTGTCGTTGGCCAGGCGCATCTTCTGGGTAGTCGAGTCAACCTGGACGTCCCAGGTGCCCTGCCAGAGGTACGCCAAGGGCGCGTTGTTGAGCAGGCTCTTGAGCGTGGCTGTGAACGTATCGACTGTGTAGTTGCCGTCGGGGACTGTGATGGTGCCAGGGAACGTCAGCGCGCCTCGGCTCTGGGTCAGGTACACTTTGTTGGCCTTGGAGTTGACCGTGTGCCAGCTGTTGCAGAGGTACGCCGAGTTGACCTTGACGCCGCGCACGGACAGGGGTCGTGGCAGGTACAGGATGCCGTTCTTGAGGTCGCGGCTGCAGATGGTCAGCGTCTTGTACTCGGACATTTAAACAAAGACAACAATTTATTGTACGGCCGTGCCTGTGTCGTCGGCGTCTGCTTCAAAAATCTCGCTCGTTGGTCGGTTGTACCAGGTGTGAATGTCTTGGGCGAGGTCGGCGCCCTTGGTCACCATCTGCGCAATGGAGCTCACGGCGGGGTTGTGCGACCGCTCAAAGAACTTGGACACGGTCTTGACGCCCTTGAGCACGGTTGGCATGTGTTTGTTGACAAAGGACCCGACTTGGCCAAGCACGTTGCTAAAGTTGGTCCATAGGTTGCAGAAGATCATGGCGGGGTTTAACTCTACGCAAGAAAAAAAAGGACAGGGCCGTTACTTGTAGATGTTGATCTCGCCAGTCGGCAGGAACTCGTAGACCACGTCGATGCCAATGAAGGCGTCCACGCGCTGGTTTGGGGCCACGCTTGAAGTCAGGATCACCTGCATGTCCACGGCCCGCGACTTGCATGACTTGTCGCCACTCACCACGGTGCGACTCGACTCAAGGTCACGGCCAACAACAAAGGTACCCTCGGCCGGCGCGTTGAACTTGTCAACTGTGAGGCCAGCGCCAATGACGTGGCCATGGAAGGCATTGGTCAGCTCAACAAACGCCTCAGACGCGTAGTCGTCGCAGCGGACAGGTTGCTGAGGGAAGAGTTGGCTGGCTACGCTGAACTGGTACGTGGTAATGGTCTTGGCGCGAAGGAACGAGTCCTTGGAGTTGTCATTGAGCACAGCATTGTCGCGGAACGACAGCAGGATGTCCTTTTGCGAGGCAGAGCGGTCCGAGACGTTGAGCGTTGAGTTGGGCACCGAGTAGTTCAGGAAGTGGTGGTTGTAGGTCGTACCAAAGAGCTTGAGCCCCTGCTTCTTGAAGGCCGCGTCCATGACCGCGATCTGCTGGTCGTTGAGCTTGATCAGGTCCGAGACAATGCAGACGTCCTTGACTGTGTAGCCCGGGATGGCATTGTTCTTGACCACTCAAGCGTCGCTGCCAGGCGCAAGGGTGAACTCGACGCGGATACCGCCTGTGTACTTCATGGGGAGGTGCTTCTGGTTTGCCAGCAGGGCCGACTTGATGGGCAGCATGTACCGGTGCAGCCCAGACAAGACAGCAAACTTGTCGGCGCCGGACGCAAAGTAGCCCTGTGCCACGCCAAGACACGAGTCCTTGAGGTACTGGGGGACTGTCACGTCGGCCTCAATGCGCTGACGCAGGTTGTAGTACGGGAGCTCTTCGAGTAGGGCACCAGACGCGCTGTAGATGCGGACGCAGTCAATGACGCTGAAGATACCATTGCAGAAGGCGACGTTGGCGTCCGTGGTCTTGGCTGAGAACTGCAGGAAAGTACAGTGCGTGTCCATCATGTCGTCGCGCGGCGGGAGCAGGACGCTGATGCTGTTGCCAGGAGCAAACTCGGGGCCGCCCTGAGCCGTGAACTGGACAGTCTGGCGCTCGGCATAGACAGACTCCTTGGGCAGGGTGAACGACATCTCGGGAGGGAGCGTCTTGGACAGGACCTGCGAGAACTGGGCGTTGGTACTGGACATGGTTTGGTTTAGAACACTGCAACAAAAAAAAGTCGGCGGTCTATCCCTTCACGATCCACTCGCTGAAGCTGTCTACGAGCCGGTACTTGGGCGGGTTCTGGTTGTTGACGCCCAGGAAGCGTCGCTTTGTGTTGCCAGTACGCGTGTCAAAGAGCTGTTCGATGATGGCCTCAAACTCCTTGAGGTCGAACTGCGACCCAATCTCCTTGTGCAGCGTCTGGACCTCAGTCTTGTCGTAGATTGGGTAGACGACGCTGTACAAGCAGTTGATACGCAGAGTCTTGGGCAGGGCACACCACCGCTGGACGCCAATGATGCAGCTGATCTTTAAGTGCCGCGAGTTGCACAGAAAGTTGGTCAGCGTCTTGTGGCTCAGGAGCTTGAGCCCGAGCACGTTGTCGATGATCAGCAGCTGGTCCTGGAGCGCCTTCTTGCCAGACTCTTCAAACGTCTTGGTCAGGTCTTGGCGCATCTTGAGCAGGGTTGGGATGAACTGCTCGGGGTCTGTGACAATGCAGCTTGGCTTGATCTTGAGCCGGTCCGGGTCGCGCTCCTGGGGGTCCAGCACGTTGCGCTCCTTCTTGGGCGGTCGCAGGATCGGTTGACTGGCAATGTACTCGTACTTGTCGTTGGCGTGGAATGTTGGGTTGAACACCCAGATGTTGTCGAACTGGCCCTTGTAAAAGTGCGGGAAGCAGACCATGTTCGCGATCAGCGTTGACTTGCCCTGACCCTTGGCGCCAATGACGTTCATGGTAAATGGGTGCTTGGGGATTGGCAGCGGCTCGCCATCGTCGTTGCGTGTAAAGCCGTTGTCAATGGCAACAATGTCGTACATTTAAAGACTGCAAACAAAAAAGGGCGTCAGTCCCAGCCAAGGTCAAAGACAATGCCGCTGCGCTTTGGGGTCTCGCGGACCTGCTTGACGGGCCGCTCAGGGATCTTCTGGTGACGCTGGATCTTGGGCGCCGTCAGCCCGCTACCCGCTGCCCGCTTGTCCGTGAACAGCTTCGCGTCGGTCGGCTTCTTGTAGCCCAGTTGCTTGAGGATCTGTTCGAGGAGCATGTCGGTCTTCTTAGAAGTACCACCGGAATTGTTTTGCGCGGCGAGCTCCCTGATCATGGCCTCGAGGCTGCTCGTGTCAGCAGGCTGGACAACGACTTGGGGTGCAGGAATAGTGTCCAGCTTGGACCCAAGGTCTTGGAGCGTCTTGGTCATGGCCTCGTTGCTCTGGGTCTGCCCTTGGATCGCGCCCTGGACGCCGCTTGCGAGCTGGTTCATGAGCACCTGCTGGTTGCTGAGCGCCGAGGACATGCCCGTGGCAATCTCGGACACAATCGCGCGATTGCCAGCGTCGATCTGGCGGACAAAGTCGTTGCGTTCGGCTCAGAGCGTGTCCACGATCCTGGACGCGAGGTTGGCAAACGAGTCCATGGCCAGTCCCTGAGCGGCCGCCGTCTGATCAATGAGCGCCTGGTACGCCTGGTACTGCATGACCTGGGACCCAGCAAACTGCGAGGCAATGAGCTCAAGCGCGGCCATGACGTTTGGGTCATTGTTGTACTGGACCAGGATCTGCTGCCGCATGTCCACGTTCTGCTCGTAGTAGTTGTTCTCATACTGGGTGATGAACTGCCGCATGTCAATGTTCTGGGTGTCCTGCTGCGTGTAGCTGTTGTAGACGAACTGGTTGAACTGTTGAAAGTTCTGGACGACGTCGACTTCCATGTCGTCCGTGGTCATCAGCGCCCGCTCGGGGTTGTAGACCTGCAAGTCCTTGGAGCCCTCAATCATGCGTGCCTCGTCCATGGCCGGGTGGACGTGACCCTCGTTGTACACGCTTGGTCGCTGTGCCACGTCAGGGGCATAGCTTGGTGGCATGACCACAATGTCGCGTGTGCCGTCATCAAGTCGTGGTGGGAGGTCGTTGCCGCCGTCATTGTCGTTCTGGATCAGTTACCAGCCAGGGATCATGGCGCCGTACTCGTCAATGTCTTGGCCAACGTAGTCGCCAGCCTCAACTGGGTACTGCTCGGGCATGACTGGCCGGACAGGCACGGGGAGCAAGTGGTCTGGTACAGCGTCCTCGTCAATGACGTCCAGGGCTCGCGAGATCTCTTCTGCCAGCTCGTCGCGTTCCTCTTCGCTGCTACCCCTGTCGCTGTCCGTGGCTGACTCGGGGGGCTCTGGTCCAGGACTTGCCGCTGGTGGAGCGACTGGGACTCGAGTAACCTTGCCCGTTGCCTGGTGCTCTTCCCACGCTTTAAGCGTATCTCGGACGTGCTCCTGGAGGTCCTTGACCTCGTACCCAGTGACGCTGTCCTGGTGCTTGAGGTAGAACAGCGAGTCGCCTCTTTTGCGGTCAAAGTCGTTGGCATAGCTCTCGGGCGTCACCTTGTAGTCAAAGGCAAGGATGTAAGGCACCCAGACGTCGAGGAGCTCTTTGGCATTGGGGAACGTGTACTCGCGGCCGTCAATGGTCGCCTTGATCTTCTGCCCTACAAGGCGCTCTGCCGTGATGCGCCCACCAGTTGCCTTGGTCACTCTTGCAAGTAGATCTGGTACTGTTCTTCGGCCCATGATAGTTACTGTATGGACCGAAAATAAAACGTCCCCCTGTTGGTACCTTTTTCCCCGTGGCAGGTGCCTTTTGTCCCTCAGACGGTGCTATTTGCCCCCTGGTCCCGGCGCTTGGCGTTGAGTGCCTTGTAGATCCGGATCTTGACCCGTTCGGCCCGCGCTGCCTCGTCGTTGACGTGTGTGTACCGGTTGGCCTTGCGGTCGCGCTTCCGTAGCCACTTGGCCTTGTCCTCGTCGCTCTTGCTGTACCAGCTGCTTGGCACAGGCATGGTCCCGGCGAGGTGCTCCTGCCACTTGTCCAGGCTCAGGTCATGGTCGCTGGAAATCATTCTGTTTGCTTAAGTTAAACATGGTCAAGAATATCTTTAACGTCTCAAGTACTGCGTCTCTGACCGTGTCTGCCACTGGGGTCTCTGACGTGTCCAAGGCATACGTCGACGCGGCCATCAGTACCGTGTATGCCACAGTCGGTGCACCTGTTGCTGGCCCTGGCGTGGCAGTCTCAGGGACCACTGTCTCGGCCAAGGTCGACGACCAGACCCTTGGCGTGGGCGCAGCAGGGCTCTTTGTCAAGTCGGTCGGCACGGCACAGCTGCTCCCGGCCAGCGTCACGGCCGACAAGGTCGCGACCATTACAGCAGGGCAGGTCACAGGCAAGCTCGTTGATGCTCAGCTGGATACTGTGTCTGCGTCCAAGGTCGTGGGCGTGCTCAGTGCGTCCAACCTCCCAGCCGTTGGGACCTTGGTCCTGGCAGACGGCTCAGTGACTGATGCCAAGGTCGCGTCCGTGTCTGGGTCCAAGCTTGTGGCAGGCACAGTCGGGACCTCGGTCCTGGCAGACGGCGCAGTGACTGATGCCAAGGTCGCGTCCGTGTCCGGGTCCAAGCTCGTGGCAGGCACAGTCGGCACGGCAGCTCTCATTGACCTGGCAGTCACGGATGCCAAGGTCGCGTCCGTGTCTGGGTCCAAACTCGTTGCAGGGACTATTGGGACGGGAGCCCTGGCAGACGCAGCCGTATCCAACGCCAAACTGGCAACTGGCATTGATGGGTCCAAGCTGGCAGCCGGCACAGTCGGCACCTCGGTCCTGGCAGACGCGGCTGTGACCAACGCCAAGCTGGCAACTGGCATTGACGGGGCCAAGCTCAACGTCGGGTCCATTGGAACGGTCCAGCTGGCAGCAGGCGCAGTCACAGACGCCAAGGTCACGGACGTGTCGGCGGTCAAGCTCACTGGGACCCTCGACCCTGCCCGCATCGCCAACGGGACCCTGACCAACGCCAAGCTGGCATCTGGCATTGACTCGGCCAAGCTTGCAGGGACCATTGACCTGGCACGACTCCCCGACGTCTCGGCCAAGGTCACAGCCGTGAGCGCGGCCTCGGTCACTGGCACGCTCCCCCAGTCCACCCTTGGGCTCGGCGCTGACTTTGCCTTTGCGAATACGACGGACAGCTCGACGTCAAGCACTGGAGCAGTCACCATTGCTGGTGGTCTTGGAGTCAGCAAGCAACTGACTGTGCCCAACGTCCTGGTCCAAAATGCCACGAGCGCAAACCTTGTCTTTGACTCAGCTGCCAATACATTGACGTACGTCGACTTTAAGCAGGCAGGCGTCCTCAAGAGCAACCTGGCATGCACGGCGGCGGGTAACATTGAGATTGCGTCCGCGACCACGGGCGGGGTCTCCCTTGTGGCAGGTGGCGGCAACGTGGTCGTGGGCTCGGCGACGCTTGGCACAGAAAAGCTCCGCGTCAATGGCACTGGTCGGTTTACAGGGCAGCTCACCCTTGACCTCGCTCCCGTGGCAGGCACTGACGCGGCAAACAAGGCGTACGTCGACTCGCGGTCCAGCCTGACCCGGTACGTTGCTCAGGCCGAGCACCGCTCCACAAACGGAGTGACCACGGGCGGCAAGATCATTGGCGGCACAGCGTCGACAGGTCCGGCCACCTTTGCGTTCCAGTCCACGGCGGGCGCGTTCACGTCCGTGATCAATGGATGCGTCAAACCCCCTGTCAGTGGCTACTACCTTGTCCATGCAAAGGGCTACTACGCAAACGGCACGCTCCCTGGATCCCACACTGTGAACTTTGCGCTGTACAACATGACGGACATGATTGCAGTGTCGCTTGTCACCGGGTGCCGCGCTGAAGGCAACGTCCAGTTCCTTCAGTTCTTGAGCATCGAGTACCTTGACGCGGCCAAGAGCTACTCTTTCATCTGGATCCCGTTGGTGGCAGTTGCCAACGACTGCCAGGTCATCATTCAAAGCCATTGGGCCATGCTCTAAAGCCCGCGGTCCCACTTTTCTTGGACTCGGACTGGGACGCGCCTGACCCGGGTCGAGGGCTCCCTTGGTGTGACCGGGGTGCGCGCAACAGGGGGCCTTGGAAGACTTGGGGCCATGCGTGGCCTGGTCGGCGGGTCCTGGGTTGCTGTGACTGGCTGGACGTCGCTTCGAGGGTAGAAGCCCTTGAGACCTTGGACCTTGTAGCTTGGATTGCTCATGCCTGACCCCTTGCGCACAACCTGGACCTGGCTCACAGTTGGCGACCAGACCGGCTTCCCCTTGGCCTCCATGGCAGTCTTGTACGGCTCGCGGACTCGGACCTGGGCCCCTACCTTCAGCAACGCGCTCAGAGGGTCGCCTTCTGGCTTGCCCTTGGCAGCTCGGATCGCCTTGAGTGTGTCCTTGGCCATTTCGCGGGGCATGTCATGGAACTCGTTGGGCGCCCTGCCCGTGGCCCTTGACTTGCTGCTGTTGATCACAGATTCAATGGTCTCGAGGTGCTTGGGCCAGTCGTTGTTGCCTGGGATGGACAGCCACGGCGTCAGCATCCGGCGGATGGTCCCATTCATACGCTCAACAACACCTTGACCGTATGGCACGCCTGCCTTGCCCTTGATGTGCTTGACGTCGGTCCCGGCCTCAATGCCAAAGAACTCGGTGCCATTGTCCGTCTGGATTGTGGCAGGTACAAGGCTGTGCTTGGCGACCACGCCAGACCATGCTTCCCGCGTCTTGTCCTTGGTCTTGACTGGGCGTAGGTAGACGCGCCGACTCGCGAGGTCGACACACGTAAGAATGTAATGGAAGCCTTTGTACGTACCGTTTTTGCCCATGTCAATGAGGTCAAGCTGGAAGTTGCGTCCCGGACTGGTTGAGCTGATGCTTCGAATGTCTTGCCGCTTCTGTGGTGCGCGCTTGTACTGCTGCCACACGGACTGGTCGTTGAGCCACCGCTCGAGCTGGGCGCGGTAGATGTGCTTCCCTGTATGCTCGCGGTCAACAATGTCAAAGAGCCGGTGGATCCCAACCCCGACGTGGCCGCGTTTGTAGTACAAGTCTGTCAGGTACTCGGTCTGTTCAGCAGTCAAAGGTTCTTTGTGTGGGTACATTACAATACAACAGACAAAAGTTACACCATGTAGTGGGCGACGGCGACAGGCACGCTGTGACCCATCTCATTGGCGCGCTGGGCAATGGCCGCGTAAGCCCCGGCGTTCTCGCTCGCGGCAATCCAACGGATCTGCTGCACGCCGCACCCGTCAAACTTGAGCTTCTTGGTAGCAAGGCCAATCGTCTTGGACCAGTCCTTGCAAATGGCCGTGTTCACCTTGGCGTTGTCAAGGTCCTTGATCGTGTAGTCAAAGAACAGCAGCTCGTAGCCGTCTTCCTTGCGCTTGGCCATGACCCGCTCCAGGGCGTCTGCCACGTTGGGGTTGGCAATGACGTGCGAGAACTCATAGCCACGACCCTCGGTCTTGACACAGATTGGGCCAGCCAGCGTCTTGGTCTCGGGGTTGTAGGATGGGTACTTGTCGCTTGGGGCTGTGGTCAGGAACGCGAGGTCGCTGCGGGTCGCGCACACAACTTGGAGGTACAGGCGGAGGTAGCGCATGGTGCCCGTGCACTCGAGCTTGTCCCATTTCTCAGCAGCAACCGCGGCGGCCAGCAGAACGGCACGGCTTGGAAGGGCGCCCGACTTGAGCTCCTTGCGCACGTCCACGCTGGCGTCGGCGTCCCGCTTCTTGGCCTCCGTGTACTTGGCCCCAAGCTCAGTCCACCCGTTCCACGTACAGTACTTGGCCAAGGCCTTGAGCGTCTCGACCTGCAGGCCCTGGACGTTCTTGGACCCCTTGGTCGCGCGGTACGTGGCCACGGCCTTGGACACGGCCTCGACGTCCTGGATGTCCATGCCTGACTTGGCAAATGCAAGGAGCACGCGAGTCGTCTTCGCCTTGTCCATGTCGCTCAGCGTAGCCTGCTCCCCGTTCTTGTTCACCACGGGCGCGTTGACACATGCCTCGATGGCCTCCTTGGTCAGCTCGGCGAACTTGACTTGGGGCGGCTCCGGGGTGTCAACTTCCATGGGAGTGACTCGCTGATTGGCGCCGTGATCTGGGTCACGTGACTCGATGGTCTTGAGTCGCGCGACCAAGTCCTTGTGGCTCGCGACCAAGTCCTTGTGGCTCGCGACCAAGTCCTTGTGGCTCGCGACCAAGTCCTTGTGGCTCGCGACCAAGTCATTGTAGCGCGCTTCCAAGTCCTTGTGCTCGTTGGGCTGGAGCTTTTCCATGACCTGCTGCACCACGTCCGCGGCGACATGCTGGGCAAGGGCAATGGCGACCTGGGAGGCAAGAGAGTCGAGCGACATGGTTTACTGACTGTCAACAAAAAGGCTCCATGGGCTCAAGTGCGTTTGAACGCAACGTTCTTTTTTCTGGGTAGCTGGGCCTGGGTCAGGGTCAGGGACCGTGGGAGGGCCCAGGTCATGGTTTGAACGGATCGTGACCTGAGACGCGATACGCTCCCAAAACCGGAGCATGGGGGTCGGCGACTCTGCCGTCAGTCGCGGCCCAGGTCACGGTTTGAACGGATCGTGACCTGAGACGCGATACGCTCCCAAGATCGGAGCATGGGGGTCGGTCAGTTTGCCATCAGTCGCAGCCCAGGTCACGGTTTGAACGGATCGTGACCTCGGACCCGATACGCTCCCAAGATCGGAGCATGGGGGTCGGTTACTTTGCCGTCAGTCGCGGCCCAGGTCACGGTCTCAGGGTCGTGACCTGAGACGCGATACGCTCCCAAGATTGGAGCATGGGGGTCGGTCATTTTGCCGTCAGTCGCGGCCCAGGTCACGGTTTGAACAGATCGTGACCTGGGCCGCGAGACGCTCCCAAGATTGGCGCATGGGGGTCGGTCATTTTGCCGTCAGTCGCGGCCCAGGTCACGGTTTGAACAGATCGTGACCTGGGCCGCGATACGCTCCCAAGATCGGAGCATGGGGGTCGGCGACCCTGGCGTCAGTCGCAGCCCAGGTCACGGTTTGAACGGATTGTGACCTGAGACGCGATACGCTCCCAAGATCGGAGCATGGGGGTCAGTGATTTTGCCGTCAGTCGCAGCCCAGGTCACGGTTTGCACAGATCGTGACCTGAGACGCGATACGCTCCCAAGATCGGAGCATGGGGGTCAGTGATTTTGCCGTCAGTCGCAGCCCAGGTCACGGTTTGCACAGATCGTGACCTGAGCCGTGATTGGCTCCCAAGATCGGAGCATGGGGGTCGGTCAGTTTGCCATCAGTCGCAGCCCAGGTCACGGTTTGAACGGATCGTGACCTCGGACCCGATACGCTCCCAAGATCGGAGCATGGGGGTCGGTTACTTTGCCGTCAGTCGCGGCCCAGGTCACGGTCTCAGGGTCGTGACCTGAGACGCGATACGCTCCCAAGATTGGAGCATGGGGGTCGGTCATTTTGCCGTCAGTCGCGGCCCAGGTCACGGTTTGAACAGATCGTGACCTGGGCCGCGAGACGCTCCCAAGATTGGCGCATGGGGGTCGGTCATTTTGCCGTCAGTCGCGGCCCAGGTCACGGTTTGAACAGATCGTGACCTGGGCCGCGATACGCTCCCAAGATCGGAGCATGGGGGTCGGCGACCCTGGCGTCAGTCGCAGCCCAGGTCACGGTTTGAACGGATTGTGACCTGAGACGCGATACGCTCCCAAGATCGGAGCATGGGGGTCAGTGATTTTGCCGTCAGTCGCAGCCCAGGTCACGGTTTGCACAGATCGTGACCTGAGACGCGATACGCTCCCAAGATCGGAGCATGGGGGTCAGTGATTTTGCCGTCAGTCGCAGCCCAGGTCACGGTTTGCACAGATCGTGACCTGAGCCGTGATTGGCTCCCAAGACGGGAGCATGGGGGTCAGTGATTTTGCCGCACCCCCCCGACCTGACCCCCGACCTTGCATCTCCAGACCCCCAGACACGGCCAGCAGCCAATAGCGATAATCGCGGCGCTTCAAAAGCACGGCCCCGCCCCCGCTCCCGACTGCGTTATTCCGCATCAAAGCACAATGCTTTTTTCTGCGCTCAACTGTAACTACTCGGCCATGCCCCAGCTGACCAAGATCGCCAAGACCCTCGACTACACCAAGTCCATGTTCACGGACTCGCGCCAGGTCGTGCTGCGCGAGTACTACAACAAGGACGTGCTCGACGGGCTCTGCGCGCGGTACTCGGGCGTCGACGCTGAGGTCAAGAAGAAGCTCAAGGCCTACGCGGCGCTGGCCAAGGCGAGCTACGGCGACGGCAAGGAGACCGTGTACTCGTTCACCACGCGGTCGACCTCGGTTGAGAAGAAGTTTGGCTGACTCTACGCCACGTCGCCGTCGCTCCAGAGCTTCAGCAAGGACCTGGTCCGCTGCCCGCTGGCCAAGGGCGTGCTCCAGGACCTCGACATGAAGGGCGCGGCGCCGTCGATCCTCCGCGGCGTCTGCCAGCACTACAACCTCGGCCACGGCGTCTTTGACCAGTACCTCGCCGACCGCACGGCCGCGCTGGCCAAGTGGGGGCTCGGGGATAAGCAGGAGTTCCTCTCAATGCTGTTCAACGAGTTTGTCGACCGCGACGCTGTGCACCCCGAGCTTGCGGCCTTCCACCACATGCTGTACGGCTCGCTGTACAAGCTCATCGAGAAGGACTTCCCGCACGTCGTCAAGGCGTCCAAGCCCCGCAAGGACAAGACCATGAACAAGGGCTCGGTGCTCTCCAACCTGTTCCAGGCCGTCGAGTCGATCCTCCTGATGCGCGCCATCGACTTTGCCCGCGCCAACGACCTTGTGCCAAGCGTGCTTGTGTTTGACGGGTTCATGGTCAAGAAGGACGACCGCATCAACGCCGAGCTGCTCGCCAAGATGTCCGCCAACACGCTCGAGTACACGGGCTTTGAGGTGGAGTGGGACGAGAAGGAGATCGTGGTCCCCGAGTCCAAGGACAAGGGCAAGCTCCCCGACTTTTGTGAGGACCCAGCCGCGTTTGTTGCTGCGCAGCTCGCGCTCGACCCGCACTACAACGACAAGTGGATCAACAAGGTCATTGGCCACTGCGTCAGCCGCAAGAAGGACGAGGACACGGAGTCGTGGGAGGAGGCCGTGATCAAGTACGTGGGCGAGTTTGTCCGCAAGGACCTGGTCGGCGAGATGTACTTTCGCCGCACCGTGACCGACGACTGGGCAGTCAATGGCGAGGACAACGTCAAGAAGGCGTGCAGCGCGCGGGCCGTCCATTACGCGCCGCAGGTCAAGGCGCTCATCTTTGACATGCACAAGCCGCAGTGGGGCCCGTCGCACCAGAACGGCCTTTTGATCGACTACTATAACGCGTTTTCCGGGTTCCTGGCCACGGACCTTGGCCGCGACATTGCGCCCGAGTCGATCGCCATGTACCTCGAGTACCTCCGCGACGTGGTCTGCAGCGGCCACGAGCTCGAGTACCAGTACGTCCTCAAGTGGATCCAGTGCCTGCTCACCACGGGCAAGGCGAACGGCGTGGTGCTGCTGCTGACGGGTCTCGAGGGCACGGGCAAGGGCATCTTCTTTGACCTCCTGGTCGAGAACATCATTGGCGAGAACAACGCCGTGACCATTGACAACGGAGTGACGTGGCTCAAGGGCGAGTTCAACTCGGAGATCGCCCACAAGATGCTCGTCCTGTTTGACGAGATGAATTCCAGCACGCCAGGCGAGCTCAAGAACGCGTTTGACAAGCTCAAGAGCATGGTCACCAAGAGCAAGCTCATGGTCAACGAAAAGTACATGAAGCGCAAGGCCATCGAGAACGTCAACAACTTTATGATTGCAACCAACAACTGCGACGTGCTGCCGATCACCCAGACTGGTCGCCGCGAGTTCGTCCTTAAGATGTCCAACATCAAGTGCCAGGACGTCAACTACTTTGCGGATCTCAGCGCCTTTGTCAAGGACCACGCCGACGAGATCTACACCTACATCCTGCGCCTTGACCTCTCGCACCTCAAGCTGACCAACTTCCCGCGCAACCAGGCCCGCAAGAACGCCATGATGGCGGCGCTGGAGCCGGTCCCTGCGCTGGCCATGGAGATCATGGAGTACGGCGGCTTCCCGCTCAACCTCCTGGACCACACGCAGCGGGTTGAAGTCGTGCAGGAGCTCGAGGCAGACGCGCTCTTCAAGTTTTACCAGGAGTATATCGCGGCCCGCTACCCTGGTCGCAAGCCAATGCCGCAGAACAAGTTTGGCGAGTACCTCAAGCAGGAAGTCAACCCAGCTGACAAGCAGGAGCTCTTTGGGGTGAAGCGTCGCCGGGTGGCTGGCCGCAAGATTGCCATCTACACGTACCGTGGGCCGTACACCCTTGAGCTGTCCGACGACGAGATGTAACGACTCCTACGACTGCCTTGTAATACAACTTTGACCTTTCTGTACTCGCAGCGACCGTTCACAGGAGCCTGGCCTGGACCCGCCGTCCCCGCCCGCTCCATCAAACCGTTCGCCGTAAGCCATGGACGGGACTGGACGGGACTGTCCATTGAAACTCGCTCGGGGTAAGCCATGGACGGGACTGGACGGGACTGAAGGGGGTCTTTGACCTCTCCAGACTCGAAAGGGGGGGGAAGTTGTCACTCGAGTGGTCACTTCCCCCCCCTTTCCCTGCTAACTTTTCAAAACACCCCCTTAGTGACGTCCTGACGTCCACTGCTTAGCCCGAGCGAGTTTTCAATGGACAGTCCCGTCCAGTCCCGTCTATGGCTTACGGCGAACGGTTCAAAGGTGGTGGCCACGATGAGCCATCCGGGGCTGGTCGCCGACCTGGGTCGCCGCTCGCGTTCTTGGACCAGTCGCCGACCTCTCGTGGAATTATTCCGAGAGCCTTCAAGGGCCTATTGCCGCGACCAAGTCGCCGACCAAGTCGTAGAGTGACTCCGTGGTCGCGTCGCCGCGCCGTTCATGTGCACGTGATCCACGTGACCCGCCCGCCGCCGCCCGCCCGCCCACCTGCTTCGGCCTTCGGCCTCCGGTCCGGGTGGCGAAATCCCTAAGGATTTCGGCATGACTCATAGCATTCACTTGGGGTAAGCAACGGGGATTCATTCACTTGGGGTAAGCAATGAGACGTGTCACTCGGGGTAAGCAACGGGAATTCAATTGGGAGCCCCGGGTGAATCGCGACTCGATGGCGAAGTCCCTAAGGGCAGCCGCGTGCCGTATCCCTATAGGGATACGGCAATACCGACCTGGCCGGCGTCGTCCAAATTCTTTCGCACAGCCGCGGCCGGCTTCCGCTTGAAATCCTCAGACTGTTCCCGGACGAAGGTTTTGATGATGCAGCCGTCGATGCGAGCTGGCTCGCACAGCTGATGCTCGCTTACGAGAACATCTCGTATGACGCGGGCATCTTCGCGATCAAGCAACTCGCGCCGATGACTCTCAGGTCGGAGACGTATGCAGGCACGCGGTCCTCTGGCCACGATTTAAGTCGCTCTTGACGGTCTATTATGATATGAATTACATGAGCTTTTCATGCCAGCCTCTTCATTGCGTCAGTGTGGCGCAACGCGTCGCGCGTGTGGCGGCGCCACACAGTCGCGCGTGTGCCCGCGCGAGTTTGGCACAGCGCGGGGTCTTACACCTTGATCGCCGCGCAATACTGCGACGCTTTCGGCGCAGTCTAATGATTTCAAAAGTAAGCCTCGCCCGAAGTTGGTTGACCAGCCGTTGAACTAGCCTGGCGACAAGGCTTGACAAGAAGGGATCAACGCGAAACGCATGATAAACGCGCTTCGCAGCGGGGCACGTTGGCCGTGGGCGACGCTTATGCCCGCGATTCCACCGCCCGCCGACCCTAAAGAGTAAAACAAAAATGAATAGAGTGTACTTTCAGCCCTAAATTCGGCACGGAGAAAATATAAGCAATAGCAAAAGGAAGGGGATCCTTTGGTCAGTCTCATGGCTCCGTAGGAACCGTTCACTTTTGGGGTTTCAGTTTAAGGGTCCTAAGCGATCGGGGAACGCTCGACCGAAATCGGCTGCGTTGGAGTCCTCGATCGTGGCTCCAAACAAGATCAGGGTGCGCAACCCGCGTGAGAGGCTCGTCGCAAATGCTGGGACGGAAGACGCATCATCGAGCTCACACCAGGCGAGCCAGAGCCGATCAAGACTCTCGGGGAGATGCGGCACAATTGCATCAATATCGGACCGTTTCCATCGGGCGAGAAAGAGACATTGCAATCGTAGCGTGGAGAGCCGCTCCGCAAATACATGCACCGCCTCGCTTGGAAGTTGCGACTCCATAATGGAAAGTGTCTCTAGTTGCGCTGGGAGCGGGTCAATCAGGGAAAGTGCAGTTTTAAGCGAGAGCGTGGCTTTGATAATGCGCAATTTGCGCAAAGTCGCGGGAAAGGGCTGAAGCTCGACTGTTCGATCCCCTGTCCCGTAGGCATTGCCCTTGAGTGACAGCTCGCTGAGTGCTCGAGGCAGCCATGAGGTGGTGAAGACCTTGTCGCTCTCGTAGTCAAGAGGATTGCGAATGAGCTCCAAAATACGCACCGAGTCGGGAGGCTGGATGGGGCAAGGTGACAGCGCACTCGCTTAGGATAATGGTGGTCAGGGCGCAGCCAGGGTGCGCAAGAATGTCCGAGAGAAGCCTGGCACCAGCGCAAGTGAGCCGCATCGAACCAAGCTGAAGCACAGTCCCTTTGCCGAATGCAAGCTCGTCAAAGTGCTCTGCGAGGTACACGTCAGCGTCTGCTGCGAGAGCGTATCCGCGAAACTCGCGATGCATCGAGGCCGGATACTTTGGCGCGACATCGAGGAATATACGGGCAGCGCTCGGAAGCCGGCTGTCTAGTTTTAGCTCCAGGCCAGAGCTGCGCCACCACTCCATGATGTGGTAATGAGAGTTGGCCCCCACGCAAGCGAGAAGGCTAGTTCAGAGTAGACGAGCGGGAGGCTGGAACGCCTCCATTCTTTAAGCACAACAAGACGTCCGTGCTCGCTCGCCACAACCACGGTCAAGTTGGTAGCGCGCTGAAGCACCGCCTTGTATACGCTGGGGGCGTGGGCGCGAGGCAAAACGCGCAAGTACCCGAGAAGGCCGGGTGCGTCGTGCGGGTCATGCAAGCGGACGGTGCGTTCAAGGATCAACTTGACGACGCTGTAGGGAACGGTAATTTCGCAAGTAGGCTCCTCCAAGCCATTGTTGCAGCAAGTTTCATTCGATTCAGAGTTCACGGTCGCCGTGGGAGGAGGCCTTGGGAGAGCGAGAGCGCTTCGGCCGGTCACCTGGTCGGCTGCTGCGCTGCCACTTCTCGTCGAGTTCGCACGCGCAAACGAGAGGTTTCTCCCCATCCCGCTCAATGAATGTAGCTGATGAAGCGACTGCACTTCATGCAATGAACCAAATGGATCCCCCTTTCGACGTGCTCGAGCGCGTGGTGGCGCTTGCTGGCCCACGGCCTACCCTCGCTGCGTCGTCGCGCGCGATTCACACGCTTGCCACGTCCGGCCGAATGCACTACACTTGGCTCCGCTGCATAATCGTCCGAGCTAACCGAGCTTCCGGTTTGCGACCTGGGCGGGCTCAGCCGACCGCCCCCGTCCAGACCCACCTGAGCGTCTACCTCGACCAACTGCTTTCCGTTGACCGCGCTGCCCGCGCAGCTGCTACGCGGGGTGAGTTTGCTTCACGGCCCGCCCTCCCGTTGTCATGGATCCTTCTCGAACACCTTGTGCAAGCTGTACAGCGCGACGCACAGAATCACAATCTGACCGAGTTGGGTGTCAGTTGGTCGTCCTATGTCGCGACCCTGGTCGACGCCGTCGCTGATGCCCCTTCTGGCCCCAACTCTTGGCACCCGCTCATCGTATTCTTTCAAATTATCACTTTTCTCGTGCTGGTAGGCGAGCTTGACCTAGTAGAGCGACTTATCTCGCTCTTTCAGACGGCTTTGCCGGCATGCGCTCCCTGGACGTGCCGTACCTTCGATCTCTACCGCTTGAACTGCGAATGGGGCAGCACTAAGTGGTATAAGGACGTTTCAACTGGACTATGCGCGTGGTCACGGATGTGTAAGGCAGCTCAGCAGCTTCCCACCATTGGCCTCGTCGCGTATCTCGCGACACGCGCCTTGTTCCAGTGGGAATTTACCTTGTTCGAACGACTCCAGCAGCTGCCATTCGGATTTGATGTCAACACCGCGATCGATGCTGTGTCAAGCAATCATGGTATCAATCTTCTTCTCACCTACCTCGAAATGGCTTATCTACGCAGCGACATGATCCTCTCACAGTTTCGCTGGCTCTACGCTCACGGGTGGAGGTTGGACCACCGCGACTTTTACTTCTACGCCGAGCTTGTTCTCGCTCGCGAGGATCCGGAGCTGATCGCTGCGGTTCACGAGTCGCTTGGCAGCACAAGTGGACTCAATCCCGAAATCCCAATTGATCGCGTTCTCATCGACCACTCGAGACACGCTGAAGAGATCTTTCGATTTGAGGAGGAACTTGCCGAAATCTTTGAAGAACGTGACCTGACCAGCGACCAGATGCGCCGTCTCATCGAGGTTGGCATTGGTAAACACGTTCTCCTGTCTCGGCAGGTTGAACGTGCGTTCCGTCGGTGTGACCGCACCATGTTTGACTTGGCCAAGGAGGTCATCCCTCGAGACCAACTGAACAAGTTCGTCGATCTCGATCAAAGTGCGTTCACCCGTCATTGCTCCCTCACGCCATGTCATTTTACTAACCCATTACCCTCTCGCAATAGTACTTTGGGACACTCGCGACCTCACCGATTGTATTCGCGTTCTCGATTGCAATCGAGTTGGACATTCGACTCGATCAGGTGTATGATTGGGACACGAACACTGTCGACGATTTTTTTGGCAACTTCCCAACCATCGCGCAGGCACTGATCAGCCCGCCGTACTCGCACGACCCGGCCAAGCTATTTTCCGAGCTCTTTCGCGAAGTCTACTGCAGCACCGACTTTTACGAGACCGAAGCCGCGCTCCACTTTGCCGATTTGATCGTTTACGTGCTCAACGACCCAGTGCATCATGCTGCCGCACTGTGCCAGATTGGCGGCAAGGGAGACCTTTTTGTGACGCGCCATTACCTTGACGTGCTGCTTCTCAAACACGACCGCTGCCCGGGCGGCCCCTCGCTTGACCGCATTTCTGTTAAGCGCCACTCGGCTCATTGGACACCGTGGCATTTCGCCCTCTTTACCATTCTTGACAAGTACCCCAAGGCCCTGAGACGGGCGCAGCTAGCTGATCCTTACCTCAAGCTTCAGACGTGTTTTTTGAGCGACGACGCGCTTCAGGCACGGATTGCAGCTGAGGCGGCGGATCCGACTCACTGCGCATGGACGATGCCAACGAAACAGCTCATTCTCGAGATGTTGATCCCGGTCTGCCCAACATGGGTATGTCGTGATCTGCTGAAAATTACGGCCGCGAGCCCGTCATGGAAGAAGACGCTCGTTCCTGCCGCTCTCCGCGACGTGGAGTGGAGCGAGGACGGGAGCGATGACGATGACGATGGCGAAGAGCAATGAATGATTTCCATTTCACCTCATGAGGTTCTGGTATTCTTGATCATTCATTGCGAGACGTTGCAGTTGCACAGGTCCTTTGCGTGTGATGAGAAAACCCGCGTCGCCTGACTGCCGCATCTGCAGAGCGGGGATGAGGACTGCGTCAAAGGCGAGCCACTCAATGCTCGCGGCCAAGACCATTGTAACACTCGACTCGGCGACAAATGCGTTGCGCATCGCATTGATAGACGCGACTCATTTTTTTCTGGTTAACCGCGCTTTTGACCGTCAAGAACACCTACTTTTCTTCATCCGGCGACAAAAGGGCCGTCTTGAGCGGCACCGACGGCTGGAGCCAGACGCTGCTCAACCTGGCCAACACGGGCGGCTGGCTCGAGGAGACGGAGGGCGTGCCGACGGACAAGGTGCCCAGTGGATCGCAGCTTTTTGTCCAGACCGTGATTGGGATCGAGGTGTGGGAGGTCGTGGCCTCGTTTGTCGCGCTACTCGCTGTGCTTCTCTTCGCTTTCGGTCTTAGTTGGGGCGACCTGCACCTAGCGGCGATCTCGACCATGTACGAGTTTACGTTCGTTCCGCGCCAGGCGGGCGACACGGCTTTTGGCGATATCGCGCGCGGTCCGACTAAGATCGACCGGCTCCAGGAGACGACGATGGCACTGGTCGCGCTGCCGACAGATATTGCTTGAGTGCACAAAGCTGACGTGCTGGCGACTGTTGTGATACGTCATTGAGCCTCAACTTCACGTTGCGGCAAGTTCAATCGATAATTCTTCTTGATTATACTCTTTCCTGATGTGAAAGCACTGTACATGTTGCGCAAACTTGGGCCCACTTGAGAATCTGGAAGCACACGCAGCTGCCTGGCGAATTCGCGCGACCTGTGCCGCCAATAGCATGCGAGCTTACCCGCGACCCGCCGCACATTTCGCCGTTCGCAACATTCAGCCGGCGTGAGATAGCGAGGCCTAAAGGCTCGGCTCTCGTTTCGCATGGGTTCGCGAGTGTGACACCCGCTGAGAGGCGTGGCAGGCCGCAGGCCTTGCATTTCGGCGCAACGCGTTCGCAGCCCGACCAGTTGCAGGTGCTTTCAGATTTGGGATGGACCCAATTTTTCGCAAAGTGTCTACTTGAGGCAGCGAGCTTGCCGACCTGCGAGCCGAGCGAGAGACGCGTTGAGAGACGCGTCGAAAAATCATGTGAGCGTCAGGTGATCGATCAGTCGGCGATCGTGTGGCTGGTCGCTTGCGCTCCTCCGGCCGGCTGTTGACGCGCTCATCCAACGTGCCACTGTGCCATCGTATCAACCAATGGAACGCATGAATAACACTATGCAACGCGGAGCCGAGCGCGGTCGCGGCAGAGGTCGAGGGCGCGGCCGCGGAGGCGGTGGTGGCTCTCGCCGCGCTCATGACGGGCCCGCCGCGCCGCCAAAGTCGCTACTTTCGAACCTGACTGCTGCGCCGATTGGAACCAAAGTCCGCCCTTTGCTTGGTGATAACCGGCGAGTTGATACGAGCGTGGACGAGTGGGAGTCGTTCCCCTTCAACGATGTGTTTCGCGACACCGTGCTCCCCGGACTTGATGCTCGCTATACAACTCGAGCCAAGCTCATGAATGCGTTCCGCAAACTACACGATGCCGGACAGCAGTGTCGCGCCAAGGCGCACGCCATCTTCGATCAGTACCAGCGCCTCTATGGCGTTCGCGACCTTGCCCATCTTCTCGATTCGCAGGAGCGTGTCGAGCTCGTTTTTCGTTGCGTTTGCGACGCTGCTCTTGCTTCCGACCTTAAACGTGTCCCCGACACTCGTATCCACGCGGCCGCTGTCGCTGCCAAATGCCAGTCCCCGCCGACCGAGCCGCTTTACCACCCTGCTGGGTGCGAGCTGTTTTACAGCGAGCTGGCCATCGATTACTTTCACATCGCGACCGAGGCTGCGATGCGCAACTGTGACAGATACGTGTTTGAGATTGCCGCTGCAATGACCAAAGCCGAGGAGCACAAGCATCAACATGAATTGTATTGGTACCTGGCTGACCGTGTGCCTGGCGTCAAGGCCAAGCGACCGTCCCGCCCGACTTGGAACACAAAGCAGGTTCACCAGGAAATGACCGAGGAGGTCAATCGTCGCCTCGGACCGGAACTCGACCTGGAGCGTCCGTTCAATATGCTTGCTGCACTTCCCGCGGTCCAAGAGTCGCTCGTCCAAGACGGGGTCATCCCCGCGGAGCACTACGACATTCCTTTCATTGTGCCGCTCAAGAAGTTCACCCCCGTCATCCCTGCGACCTCCCCCAAAATCACAATTTCGTTCGAGGCGTTCTGCAACCTTGTCATCGCCGACTTTCGCCCCAAACTTGCGCTGCCGCCTGTCCCGCCGCGCCCCACCGAAGCAATCAAAGCTCTCATCGGTACCGATGACACGTCTCCCGCCCCGCTCAAGGCGGTCCAAAAGCAGCAGGTCGACCAGGTGAAGGCTTGGCTTCGCGCCGACTTGGTAAATGGTCTCGCGGCATGGGACCACCGGCTCTCAGTCCTCTTCCACTTCATGCAGCCCAAGTACTTGTGGAAGCAAGTCGCCGTTGGGAAGACGGGCAATCAGCAACTCGTGCGCCGATGCAGCGGGTACTTCAGCACCGACGGCGAGGAAATCGCCCTTCCTTTCTATTCTCACGGAGTACCTCGGAGCAGCAACGTCACGTACTTCAAGTTTTATGAATACGACGATTTAGAGGAGCTTTGCAACCGCATCAACGAGTGGCACAAGCGGCAGGCTTGGATCGCAAAGGTCAACGCGCTGCCCGCGGCGGTTGCCCAGAACAGGCAGCCACTGCAACAGGTGCCCCAGAATCCGCAGGAAGAGAAGCTGCCTCGGCGCCGTCGCCGCGGTGGCCGCGGACGAGGCAAATCTGATTCTGGCTCCCACGCGCAAGCGTAAGCTCAGCTTTGTCTGTCGATACAAATACATCTCAATGACTCTGCCAGACCGCATGCTCGCGAAGGTTGAGGAAGGACAATGATTTGAAGTAAGGACACGACACCATTCGTTGATCCATTTCTGCCTCAAACCCGTCGGTACTCAAGCAAACCACTTGCTGACTTGCCAATGCAATGCTCCCGCTGACAACGACCTGCTCGCTTGTGCCCTTGTGCGCGACGCGATCGCGTTTTCAGTAACGCTCCACCCAGGGTGGCGGAGCGCAAACTACTGGACAGTCTCGGCCGCCTGGGCCCTGCGAGAGCCGCTTCCATCGTCTCGCGCAATGTACCGGGCGCCATCGCCTTCCTCCTCATTGCGAGCGCGGGCAGCACGACGCGCTCAACGGACCCCTGACTGACGCGGGAATGGTAACGGTTTCAAAACAGACATTGCGGCCGTGGCGTCGGCGTCCGCAAGCAGCGTGGCGTGCTTGACGACGTTCCGCGCGCCGTCCGTGGCCGGTACCAAGACGCGTGCGGCGCACGCGTCGATAATCGCGGTGACCTGGCGGTCCGTAACGGCGGAGCAGCTCGCTACCAAGTCCTCACCGATGCTACTGCGCGCTGCAACAAGGCGATCATCGTTTACGCCGTGTCTGTCGCACAGGTTACTCCGCTCACAAAGCGCGCGCTCGAGCTTGTGGCAGCCGTCGCCAAGCTTAACCACCAGCACCAGCAGCATTCAGCGCCAGAGATTGAGGAGACGCCCAAGCGTGCTTGCGCGAACCCAGTGTACCGATGGATGCCACCTGTGATTACGGCCGTTGCATAAAGGCGAGGAAGTGGAAGTGGAAGTGAAAGTAGCGCTGGTGGCTGAGCAGCATGTTGAGCGCGTCGAAGAGCAGTATGCCCCAACCGCGTGCTATGAGGCAATCCGCGTCAAGTTCCCGCTCACGCGCGACGCGCGAGGGTCAAGCAGGCCGGCGAACACGAGGGAATTGCTGTGCAGGAGCCGCAATACATGATGAAAACGTGCTCCGCGGGCGTCGATCGAGTGCAAGTGGCCGACGCCCAGCGGAATCGCAAGAACGCCCCCATGAACGGCGCGACGGTCTGCGTTTCGAAAGTAGTAAACACCGCGACAATCCTCTTTAAAATAGTATGCATGAAGTCATAGCGCGGGATACATGGCAGATTTGCAAGTGGGAGGGGAGCGGGGGAGAAAGGGCGGATTGGGGTCGCGCGACGCCACTCACATGATGCTCGAAAGCGCCACCTCGCCCCGGTCTTCGCCGCGGTCTTCGCCGCAGGGACTCGGCGCCCTTCGCCACTCCCTCCCTCGCACACTGTACACACCATGGCATCGAATGAAACCTCGCAGTCGGTGCAAGGCCCGCCGCCGGGCTCGCAGCCGCAGCTTCCGGCCCCGCCGGCGTTGACCGGCCTGGACGCCCCGACGAACGACCTCGTCTCGCAGATTCTGGCCGAGATGCCGCCCTTGGTCGGCTTCAATCCTTCCGCCACGGGCTCTGCGGGTGCTCCTCTTCTCTCGCTGTCCACCAACCACTTTCTGCTGGGAGCGCAGCTGCCTCCCGTGCCCGACGGCCCCTCCGCCGCTGGTGCTGATTCTGCCGCCGCGGGGTCCGGCTACTTTGCTTCGCCGCACCCGCCAACTCCCTCGAATGACCACATCACCGCGCTCGCGGCCGCCCAGGCGCTCGCCGAGTACCACCAGGACCACGCGGGCCAGCTGCTGCACGAGCTGATCGACCTCAAGGTGCAGCTCGGCATGGCGACCAAGTGGAAGGAGAATGCCGAGTCGCTCATCGCCAACCTCAGCACCCAGCATGCCGCTGACGCCCAAAAGACTTCCCTCGCCGACACGCGCCTTGCCCAGCTTTCCGTCGTCCAGCGCGAGAAGACCGAACTTGCTGCTCGTGTCGACGCTCTTACCGGCGACCTCAAGGGCGCGGTCGCCGAGCACGGCGAGGTGGGCAAGCAGCTCGCCGAAGCCAGTGCCAAGATTGCTGCCGCCAGCGCCAGCCACGACTCGATTGCCCTTCTGCTTCCCAAGGTCTCTGCTTCTCAGTTCGCCGAGGCGTGCGAGCAGGTCGACGCAGCTACGCTCAAGCACACGGCACTCACCGCCAAGCTGACCGATCTCCTTACTCATCTCAATAAACCTGACTCCAGCACGACCACCATCGCGCAGCAGTTCGAGGAGGCCAACCTTCGTGCCTCCACCCTGTCGGCCGAGCTGGCGCACGAGCGTTCGGCGCATGCCGCGACGACGGCGCAGCTTGCCGCGGAGAAGCGACGCTCGGAAACGCTTGCTGTCGATCTCGCCGCTGCTCTTATGCGGTGTGACAAGGTGATTGCTGCGCACACCGCCTCGGCCGTGCTGGTCAGCCGGATGACCTCCCGCTCGCTCGAACTCGAGTCGGCCTTCACCAAACTTCACGAGCAGCAGCAGCGTCTCGATCCCGCTGCGTCCGGTTCCGCTCCGCCCGCACGTCTCGCAAGCGCAAGGCACCCGAGGTCGCCGAGTCGCCGCCGCCCGAGATCGCCGCCGCGGCCGGCGACGATGCCGATGCCGATGCGAACGCTCAAGCCGACGATGACGACGCGGCCGAGTACCACGTCGAGGCGATCCTGGATGCGCGCCGCTGCGGGCGGTCCGTCGAGTACGAAGTCAAGTGGCGCGGGTACGACGAGACGACGTGGGAGCTGTACAGCGACCTCAAGCACCTCTCGCTCCTCGCCCGGTTCCACGACAGCAACCCGGAGAAGCCTGATCCGCGCCGCAAGCGGGCGGTTTGACGGGGCGGTTGCGGACTCAGCAAATGCTATCTGAATATTTTTTTTGCTTGGAGCTGAGCATCGTTGTTGTAACGTCGTTTGGTCGAGAGAACAACGCGCAACTGGTTCGAGCGGGAGCACACATGTCGACAGTGCACCACATTCGTGAAAAGGTAATTCGTGAGGTTGAGGCTGCGGCCGCTCAACCTCACCTGTCGCGTAGCGCCACGGACGGGGTCGGTTCTCACGCGGGCTCCTCGACTCAAGTCGCGGCTCGGCCCAACGCCTCTCCCACTGCCGAACACCACCGACCCATGCACGATGAAGCGAATGAAATCCAGACTTCCTGCATTGCCACTTATTGTTCTCGACCGCATCTTCTGCTTTGCGGTCCGACGTCACGACCCAGACGACGGATCCGGAATACTGCAGTATTCTCGCATCATGCCTCGCGCTTGCACTCCTTGTGTTCACCGAAAGATCCAGGCCCACATCTTGTCAATCTCCATAGACGAGGTGAGCGCGACGGACCGCCTCAACGTGCTTTACGCGTGGGCTCGATCCAACCGTCCGCTTGAGTACTCGAGCCGCGCGATCACCGACGCCGCCAAGATTACCAAGTCCCTCGATTGGTGGCGGCGACACTCCGAGATTGCGCTTCCCGATTGCAAGGTTGGGCCCATGATTCTTATGCACTTCAATGAAGCCTACGAGGAGTTTGAGGACGAGGAAGATTCCGACGACGGCGACCAGGAATACCTCGTACGCCTCTTCAAACTCGAGTTGTGTGAAAAAATAACGCACAAATGGCTCACCTCGCCCTGCCATGAAACCCGGTAGGAAGTCCTAATGCCCTTTATTGATCCACCAGGCGATGTGTTTCTTGAAACTCTCATCCCCAGCGTACGCAATGGCTACAAAAGCTGGGTAACTTGTCGCAACAAGCGCATAACCGAGGTCGGCGCATCTGCCATGGCCTCCGCCATGAATCAACCTACTGCTCGGGTTGACACTGTCTTTCTCAACAGATGTGACATAACGTTCGAAACGTTGCGCGCGTTGAAGCTGCCCGAGTCGATCAAATCTTTCTACCTCAACGACAACTGGACCAGCGAGGGAGCTCGCGCTTTTGTTGGACAGAGTAGTCCGTTTACATCTCAACTTCGTCATCTCGAGCTCGAGAGCAACGTTATTGGTCACTCGCAGGATGCAAATGTGCTCTTCCAGTCGCTGCCATCTTCGTTGGAAAGTCTTTCTTCGAAGAATAGCGCCATAAACCTAGACTGCGCGCAGTCTCTCGCCTGCAACCTTCCGTCGGCGCTCAGGAGGCTTACTTTGTCAAACTGTCAGCTCGGCGATGAGGGCCTCACGGCGATCGCACCACGTCTCCCGAGTACGCTGAGCAGGTTAAATTTGGAATCAAACAACATCACCAGTGCCGGCGCCAAATTCATGACGCGCCATTCCCCGCCTTGGCTCAACACGCTCATAATGTGCAAGCATCCACTTTTTGACGAGGGGCTCGTGGCCTTGTCCCGCGGCTTTGCCCCGCACCTCGACCATTTGTCCCTCGTCTATGTCGGTGCAACGGATGTCGGAATCATCGCGTTTATGGAGCGCATTCCGCCCAGGCTCAAGGGACTGAAATTTGATGGCGCACGGATCAGCCGTGCGGGCCTCGAGAGCATCTTTTCCCGCGTAGGGCCGACTCTTGAACTCTATCTTGTTGATTGCATAGTTCCAGAGTCGGGTGCCGAGCTTCGCGTCCCTTTCACGCTTGAAGTGAAGTATCCCGATCATAACGTGTACACGGATCCCGATATTTACGAGGAGGAGCACCCAGAAGCGTATCAGTATCTTTGAACCGCTGCAATATATATCGAGCCGTCTTGGCGCCAACGCATCTTTGATCGTCAGTGCTATCAACTGCAAACAATGGGATTTGCGCAAGCATCTTACAGCCCACCCGCACACGGCCCGCACGCGTGCATTCTTGCGCCAAAGAACGTGACACATGGGAGAACTGCGCAAAATTGTCCATGCACGTCTATTTCCCGCTCGAAACTGTGGGGAGGCGAGACGCGATGCGCCACTCACGAGGACTCGGTCTGAAGTCACCCTCGTGTGGCGCCGTGGTGGTCATTCGGCCGAGGGCGGCTACTTTGCTCTCCCCGTTCAACAGTTGAGCACACACGCGCCATGAATCCAATGAATACGGGACTTGCTGCATTGCCACTTATAGTCCTAGACCGTATCTAATGCTTCGCGGTCCGACTGCACGACCCGGACGACGTCGTCGGGATGCTTCCATACTCGCGCGTCCTGCTTCGTGACGACGCGCCATACGTGCACCGTGCAATCCAGGAAGATCTCATGTCTATTTGGGCGTCCGCTTGAATACACGGCCCGCGCCATCACGGACGCGACTTGGCCGTACAAGTCACTCGATTGGTGGCGGCGGCACCCCGAACTCGGGCTTCCGGAATGTCAAGTCGGGCCAATGGTCCTCGTGCATTTCAACGGGACCTGCAACGAGGAGGAGATAGAAAACGGCGACCTCGTACGTTGAGCTCGTCGCCCAAGGAGGGTCTCGGACGTAACTTCCTCACACATTGTGAAATGTAGGAGCTTCGGCGCGCAACTGATCCACCCGGCGACTCGCACGTCATTCAAGCTCTAATACCCGAGATGGCGGATGCTTCTGATCATTCCATTTATTGCGTTGGCATGCGCGGCACAGAGACCGGCGTCTCCGCCCTTTCGAACGTCATGGCTCAACCGACCGCTCGCGTGGAAACTCTTGACTTGGAGTTCTGCGACCTCACCTTTGCCACGTTGCGCGCGTTGCGGCTGCCCGAATCGACCACGACCCTTGGTCTGAAGGGAAACTGGATCGGCGAGAGCGCCGCGACTTTTGCTGGTGAGCCTAGTCCGTTCCCACCCCATCTGCGCGAAATCGACCTTTCTTGCAACACCCTTGTCGATGTTCAAGATGCTTAAGTTCTCTTTCAGTCGCTGCCGCCTGGGCTCAGTAGTCTCTGGCTCGACGATGTCCCGCTCCGCCTCGAATACGCGCGCGCACTTGCCCAGCATCTTCCGCCGATACTCAAAGATCTTACGCTGTGCGACTGTAAGCTCGGCTACTCGGGGCTCGCGGCACTCGCTCCGCGGGTTCCAACTACACTGACTACGTTGCACCTTGGTTCAAACTGTATCACTGAAGCGGGCGCCGAACTCGCTGCGCGCCACCTCCCACCTCGGCTGGAGTCCCTCTCCATGTCCAACAACCCGCTCCAAGGCCTCGTTTACATAGCGCAAGGCCTTGCACCAAGCCTTAGTCAATTGATACTCCGCAACGTCGATGCTGCGGATGCTGGTATCGCCGCCATTATGGAGCACGTGCCATCTCAGCTTACGGACTTGCTGCTCGACAGCTCGCAAGTGGGTCGTGCTGGGGTCGAGAGTATTTTTTCGCGCATTCCTCAGAGCCTGCAATATCTTTCCCTGACCGATCGTATCGTTGATCCGGGTATTGACATGCAACCATTCCTCTTCAACTCGCCTCCGGGCCTTGTCGTGAATTATGATTAGCCGTGGACTTGCGATACATTCGAAGCGGTTGGCGAATGGTTCCTCATGTTGTCGCGCGACGCGCGCCACGGATTTCTCTATGACTCCCGTCGCCGCGGACACCGTCTCTCGTGTTTCCTGCTCGTTTTGTTCCCCTCATTGCTCCGTAATCGAAGCTCCTGTTTCGCCATCACTAGTATGCTGATCTACGTCACGAGCTTCCAGTCTCCAGGACGCCGTTCCCACGCGGCGCACTTTACTGCCTCGCTCGGCGCACCCCGAGTGAAAGTTGTACGTAACGCACATGGAAGTCGTGACTCGGTTCGGACTCCTAGCCATATGCTCCCGCATCCAATGGGCTGGGATCAGGCCGACCATCACGACGGAGAAACGGTTGGCGGTGCACCCGACCTGTGCGGTGCGGCGCCAGATGTGGCGCTCCGCCGATCGTCCTTAAAAGGCCGCTGCCCTCGCAACCGACTCTCCCTCCCCCACAAACGAATCCAATGAATTGCTCATCGCTCCCGTTACTTCCCGCAACGGTCCTGGACCGGATCCTGTGCCACGCTGTGCGGCTGCTCGACCCGGACGACGTGGCGGGGATGCAGCGTTACTCCCGCGTCATGCTACGCGACGACGCCCCCTGCGTGCACCGTGCCATCGTCGACCATGCCACGTCCATCTCGATCGACGAAGCGAGCGCGAACGGGCAGCTCAACGTGCTCGACGCCTGGGTGCGGTCGGGCAAGCCGCTCGAGTATACGGGTGCCGCGATCACGGGGGCGGCCCGGTCGTACAAGTCGCTCGACTGGTGGCGGCGCTCGGGCCTGTCGCTGCCCGAATGCGAGGTCGGGTATATGGTGCAGGTGCACTTCAACGGGACGTGCGACGAGGAGGAGGACAGTTACCTCGACTTTGTACGCTTCATCCCGCTGAATGCGACCTGATTTGATACTCGCGGAGCTTACTCTGAACACATAACAGGACCTCGAGTGGTATGACGACCCGCCAGGCGACTTCCGCCTCGACTCGATGCTGCCTGCGGTGCGCGACGGCACCATGGAGGAGGTGTGGTGCGTCGGCATGCGGATCACCGAGATGGGCGCGTCCGCGTTCGCTGACGCCATGACCGAGCCGACTGCGAACGTCGTCTCGGTCGACCTTGAGTGTTGCGACCTGACGTACCCGCTGCTCCACGCACTGCGCCTGCCCGCGTCGGTCACGGAGCTCGAGCTCAAGAACAACTGGGCGGGCGAGGGCGCCGCCGAGCTCGCCGACGAGCCATCGCCGTTCCCGCCGCACCTGGCGCGACTGGTCCTGACGGGCAACATCATTGGAACCCCCGCCGACGCCGAGGTCCTGTTCCGCGCGCTCCCCGCGTCGCTGACCGAGCTGCGTCTGCCGTACATTCCGCTGAGCGGCGAGTACGCGCGGGTCCTCGCGCGGCACTTCCCGCCGGTGCTGACGGAGCTGGCTCTGTCCGGCTGCGAGCTCGGGTCCGACGGGCTCGCGGTCCTCGCGCCTCACTTCCCGCGCACGCTCAAGTGGCTCGGGCTCGGGACCAACGGGATCACGGCTGACGGCGCGGCGGCGCTGGCGGCGCACTTCCCGCCCGCGCTCGAGGACCTGGGAATCGGCGACAACCCGCTGGGCGACGCCGGGCTCGCGGCGCTGGCGGCAGGGTTCGCGCCGAGCGTCAAGACGCTATGGCTCGACGAGACTTGTGCCACGGATGCCGGGATCAAGGCGCTCATGGACAACATCCCGCCAAACCTCAAGGACCTGAGTTTGAGCGGCGCGATGATTTCGAGCGTCAGGCTCGAGGCCGTGTTTGCGCAGATCCCGTCGAGTCTGACGGGGCTGTGTCTTGCGGACTGCGTCGATCCGGCCACGGGCGAGCTGCCCGATGTCGCGCCGTTCCTCCCTGGGATCCATCCGGGGCTGCAGGTTGACATGGAGTAGCTGAATAGAGTGCGTTTGTGCTGTACATGACTCGTTCTCGGATATGACATTGCGACCTTTGAGCACGCGCTGCACCACCCACGTGGGGGTGTGAATTACATGCTTTGCGCGACGATCCGGCACCTTGGAAGTCGCATACGACCTCTCCACCCTCGCTTAACGGACCACGAGCTCGGACCTACGCACGCGTCGTGCTCAGGTGTGACTCCTCGCCGTATGCGAGAACTGCCTGGTTCGGCGCCCGATCGGCCGGGATCAGGTTTCCAATCGCAACGGCCATGACCTTTCGGTGCGGTGCCATTTGTGGCGCCTCGCGCCGTCGCCAACCTTCAAATCCTCACCACAGCACACTCGCTCTCTCTGCCTCCCACCCTTGTAATCGAATCAAATGAATATCATGCCACTCGCAACGATCCACGGTGCGCAACGGGTCCGTGGACACAGTGCGGTTTGGCGGGTCGCGGATCACCAAGGCCGGCGCGTCCGCGCTCGCCAAAGCCATGGCCAAACCGGCAGCCAACGTGAGTTGGGTCGAGCTCGCGTGCTGCGACCTGACGTACCAGGCGCTTCGCGCCCTGCGCCTACCAGCGTCTGTGACGGAGCTCGGACTCAGTCATAACTGGTTGGGCGAGGGTGCCGCGCAGTTCACCAATGACCCCGTCTCTCCGTTCCCGCCGCACTTGACCGAGCTCGACATCTCCTACAGCATTCTCGGGACCCCCGCGGACGCCGCGGTGCTGTTCCGCGGCCTGCCTGCATCGCTCACCCATCTGCGTCTGTCGTACATTCCGCTGAGCGGCGAGTACGCGCGGGTCCTCGCGCCTCACTTCCCGAGCACGCTCAAGTGGCTCGGGCTCGGGACCAACGGGATCACGGCTGACGGCGCGGCGGCGCTGGCGGCGCACTTCCCGCCCGCGCTCGAGGACCTGGGAGTCGGCGACAACCCGCTGGGCGACGCCGGGCTCGCAGCGCTGGCGGCCGGGTTTGGGCCGCACCTTACGCAGCTGTGGCTCATGCATATCGGGGCCACGGACGTTGGGATCCGCGCGCTCATGGACAGGGTTCCGCCGAATCTCGATTCTCTGCTCTTGGACGGCGCGATTATCTCGAAGGACGGGCTCGAATTCATGCTTTCGCGGATTCCGTCGAGTCTCACGTGGCTGTGCCTTGCGAGCTGCGTCGACGCGGCCACGGGCGAGATGCTCCGCGTCCCTGCGACCGTCCCTGGCGCGCATCCTGATCTAGTTGTTGGTGTTGAGTAGCCGAATGGTATCGACTCGCGTTGTACATGTCTCACCCTTGAAATCGAAGCGAAAATGAGGTCAGCGTTGCGTTGGTGGTCGAAAAGGATCCGTCACGCTCCACAGCGGTGCCTGCACCGTATCTGCCGAGTCATTCGATGGCGTTACTCGTCAACCCTTCCTGAATTTTGAACCGACCAATGTACCCGTGACGAACAACGGCTGACTTGCATCGCACATGACTTATCGCACAACGCCCACACCCTTGGTGTTTGATCTTGCCAACAACCGCGCCCGACAAACTGCGAAGGTGGCTGCGGCAGCGGTCGGTTACGGCGTACAACGACTCAACAAAGGGGCGATCGCGGCGGCAGCGGCCTCAGTGGAGCCGTAACCAGCAATTTTGAACGAGGATGCGACGAACGAAGAGGTACGAGAGGAGCTAGTTAATCTAGTCAATCGTACTGCGAATTTTGTTCTCGACAATGAGGGCGATGGCGACGAGGAGGGCGTCGGACTGCCTGATGTTGATCAGACTGGCATTGATGGTCGGTAGAGCTTGATACGCGACCAGCGTTAGCTCAGCGGAGCAATGACTGGGCGCGAAACATGTGCAGTACTTCTTCGACGAGCTCGTGGATGAAAGCTTTGGTCGCGCTGGAACGGCTGTACCTGAAGTTGAGCGAGCGGAAGTCGCGACGCAAGGAAGGATTGTTGGTAGAAGCAGGCCTCGACGATACTCACTGCTCGCCTCACGCGGTTCGACTGAGAAACTCGCTGTGTGAGAGTGTTGACAGGGTGCATACAGTAGCAACTTGAGGGGGCGTGCCGGATAAAGCAGGAAGGGTCCAGTCGAACCGGGTGTTGGTCGGGCAGAAGGGTAACGACGGCTCAGGGTTCGCATCGGACGGTCGGTAGGAGCGGTAGGAGAGACGAGGAACGACGCGGCGCTCATGTGCACGGGGCAGGGCGGAATGACGTCACCGCGCATCCGCGAAGGCGCACACCACCCCCATCCGCGTCGACCGAGTCGGAAGCGACGGCGGCGACGTTTCGGGGCGATCAGCACACGCTCACCACTTTCCGCAATGCATCGACACCTGCAAGGCTGCCTCGAGCTCGCGCGATCGGCGTCGGGAGCGCGGTCGTGCCGTGGCCGAGGCCGTGCGAGCGGGCGGGCGCGTCGCTGACCATCTGCGAGACTGCTGCACGGAGTCCGAGTAGTTTTGCGGGGCAGCTGCCGAGGTGAGAGAAAGGAGCGGAGGGAGAGCGAGCCCGATCGGGTCGGCGCCGGCGGCGGGAGCGCGTGTGGGAGCGGCGTCTCGCACCCGTGTTCTCCCTCATCAACCCGCCGCTCATCATCACTCGGCTCATCAGCATCCGTTTCGCTCGCCTCTCTCTCGCCACCGACTGCATCCGCTCCCGGCCGAGCCCGCGACCGACCACGCCGCGACTCACCGCCGTGCTCGCCGCCGCTCGCCCATTCCCCTGCATCGAGTCTCGGCGCCGATCCATCGTCGAGATCCATCACCATCTGCGGCTGCCGAGAGCACGCGCACGCACGCCGCTGACGCACGCCGGAGTGGTCGCTGCTCGCGGCCGCGGTGGCGTGACAGCAGCCGACCACGGCCGGTCTCCCACCACTTCCCCTCCACCCTCAGCGACTCGCTCCTCTGCTCTTCATTATATTCAGTCTGCCCTTGACCTCGGCCTCGCCCGGACGCGCCGTGCCGCGCCCCGCTGCTCGACCGACTCGCACCACGCAACGCGTCCGCCGCCCGCCTCGCGCACGATGCGGTCGCCCTCGCCCACCTGATCTCGCCGTGTCTCCACCCGAGTGTCTCGCACCCGTCGCGACGCGTCAAGCACGTGTTGCTGCGGCCCGCGCTGCACGTCTCGCGTGTCTCCACCTCGGCCGCCGCGACGCGTCGACGCGTCGACGCGTCGCGAGACACGGTACACGGCGACGCGTCTCCACAACAACAACAACAACGACGGCAGTGGCGGCGGCCGCGCTCGAGCACCGCGACGCGTCGGTGCACGCGCCCGGCGGGTGCTCGCGCTGCCGACCCGCTGTCCGCGCCCGCGCCTACAAGACCGCGCCTCTTCCCCGGCTATCCCCTCTCTCTCGTTCCCCATGTCGTAACCGGCAGCCCCAAGAAGAAGAAGCAGAAGCAGAAGATCAAGATCCCCAAGAAGTAGTACCTGGTCCGCCCGATCCGGTCCACCGCCGTCACCATGCAGCCCCCTCGTCCTCGCCTTCGTCGGAGCGACGGTGTTCGCGCTGCTCACCTACCAGGCTCTGTTCAGCGTGTCCACCGTCGCTGCCGTCGCCCCGCTTCTCGCCCTCGGCAACGCCACCCTGGCCGTCGCCGCCGCGGCCGCCAACGTCTCGGTCGCCGTGTCCGTGTCCCTCCCCGCCCTGTGATTCCTCCCCGCCCCGCTCGGTGCCGTCCCGGCGTGCATCCCCGCCCCGCCCAAGTTCGTCGCGCCGGCGCCGGTCGTGTTCAACTCGACCGACCTGGCCGTCATCGTCCCCGCTCCCGCGACGCGCCACACCAAGCCTGTCGCCGCCGCCATCGACCCGTTCATCGACCGCTACGCGCCCTTTTTCGGTACGCCACCTCGACGCGTCTCTCACCCCACGAGTCGCGCCTCCCACTCACCCGCGACCCGCCCCGACGCGTAGTCATCGGCCCAATCCGCCGCCGTAAGCCCGAAAGGTCCCCGCGCGCCATGCTCGGCGTGTCCGAGGCCACGCTCCTGTGGTACCAGTTCCGCGCGCGGTGCCCGCTCGGCCACAACTACGAGAAGACGTCGCCCAGCCAGCTCGAGTGGGCGACCATCAAGTGCAAGAGCGACTGGACGTGCTTCCGCCAGGCGGACATGACCCGGCCCGCGTCCACGATCATCGACCTGCTGCGCCGCCGCCTCCCGCGGCCCGTCTCAGCCCCGACAGCCACCACGGCCGACCTCGAGACCATGTTCCCCGCGCCCGTCGCCCAACCCACTACGACGCGCATCGCCGTCGGCGGCCTGCCCGAGCCCGTTGCGACCTCGCCCGTCGCCGCCAGCCCCGAGCCCGCCGTCGTCCTCAACGCCATCCCGATCCTCCTCGACACCGGCTCGGGCGTGTGCCGCGCCCTAACCCCCGTCGAGCGCAAGGTGTACGCGCTGCTGTACGCGGCCATCGACCCGGTCCGCCAGCACGTCCTCGGCAACACGTTCCGCCACGTCAAGCTCAACATCAGCTTCCTGCGCCACGTCGCCTTCACGTTCACGGGCGCCGTCCTGCTCTTCCTGGCCACGTCGATTGTCGTCCGCTACTACCGCGTGTTCACCACCGCGTCGCGCCACGTGTATGCCACCGAGGAGTCCATCGAGATCGAGTTCGAGGCCAAGGCCAAGAAGTCGGGTCAGACGGAAACGACGTCTCGTCTTGCGCCACATGCTTATCATGCACGGTTCCTCCTCGCTACCTGTCTCGCTCTTGGGATCCGATCACTGACTCGCACCCATCCTACTCGTCGCGCACTGTAGCGTCGCCGCTACCTGGGACCAGTACGGCCGGGCTCCGGCGGGGAAGCTCGGCGGCGCGGCCTCGCTCATGGCGCGCCGGGTCGCAGCGACGATTGTGTGCATGTTCAACCCAAGACTAGCATCGTTTACTTTGCGTCGAGCGAGATAGACGCGCCAAGGGGCCCGTGGCCATCGTGACGACGGCGGCCGTGGTCACGGCCATGGTCAGTTACAGTGTCACGGAGAACCCGATGGACCAGACAGGGCGCCGTCCTCGCCGAGGCGAGCGCGGACGGACGCTGATTTCGCACAGGCGCGCCATTGTGTTCACGACCGCACCAATCCAGTCTAGCAAAGCCGGTGCGATGGAGCAATGAGCCAATAGTGTATGCACAATCAATGATGAATGAATGAATGAATAAATAATCCCGTCCCCTTCCGCCTCGCCCCGCCAGCTACCGGTAATGCAACCACGTCGCGGCGCCCGTCCGCGCGCGCGCGGGCGACGACGGGACCCTCGCCGCCGTGGGCGTCGCTCCCGCACTTGCCGTCGCGACCGCGGCCGGGGCTGCGGGCGGGAACACGTTCCAGAACCTTAGCGTCTCGTCGCCGGCGCCCGTGACGATGGCCGTGCCGTCGGGCGACATGGCCTGGTACAGGACGCGCGACCGGTGGCCGGTGAGGGTGGCGAGCGGGCGCAGGGTGTTGTTTCCGTTTGTCGTAATGTGGTCCCACACGATGATGGCGTTCTCCGAGTACCCGTGGGTCGAGACGAGTTCGGACGGCGAGGTGGGCGACCACCGCAGCGTGCAGACCTGCGAGCCGGTCGCGGTCTTGGTCAGGGGCTGGATGGTGGGGGAGGAAGTGGAAGTGGTGGGGGAGGTGAGCGGGTTGCTGCCGCGCACGTCCCAGATGCAAATGGTTTGATCGGCGGTGCCGCCGCCGCTGGCGAGGATGCCCGACTACGTGATCCGCGAGCGCGAGTGTCAGCCCTCCGATCCCCTCACACACATCCCACGACGAAAGCGTACCCGATGAGGCGACCAGTTGATCGCGCGAACCGCGGCCGAGTGCTCGTAGATCTGGACGACGGGCGCAAGCGAGTGGCGCGGGTCCCACACGAGCAGCCGGTTATCATTCCCGCCGGACGCGAGCGAGCGGCCCTCGGGGTTCCAGTCGAGCCCGCACACCTCCTGCGCGTGCCCCGCGAGCGCCATGGCGGGGGTCCGCGGCGCGCGGTGGTCCCAGTCGAGGATGCGTGCGTCGCGCGACCCGGCCGTGACGAGGTCGCGGTGCCACTTGACGACGCCGACGCGCGCGTTCCGCCCAGCACCCGACCCGGCCTCGTTGAAGTGGCGCACGAGCCGCGCGTGGGCCACGTCCCACAGCTGGACGCGCCCGCGCAGGGTGCCGACCGCGAGGTAGTTGCCGCGTTCGTTCCACGCGACCGAGGTCACGGTATCGGCGTCCCCCGCAGTCACGTCGCACAGCTGCGTGACGGCGCCCGACGCCGCGCTCCACAGGTACACGCTCGACCCGAGGCCGACGGCGACCACGTCGCGCGAGCTCCAGTCGAGCAGGTTGAGGTAGTAGTCGTCCTACACGCCCACAAACGGGTCAGACTCAAGAGGTCGAGTCGCGTACCACCAGGAGAACGTACCGCGAGCGCCGGCGCATCCAGGACCTTATACGGGACCGCGGCGATCGCGCGCTTCTTGCCGCCCGCGGCGGCGGCGGCGGTGAGCGCCGCCTGCGACGCGCGGTCGACGGGCGCCGTGTCGTAGAACGGGTTGCTGAACAGGACCGTGTTCCATTTCGTCGAGGCCGAGAGGGACGACGGTGGACGCTGCGGTTGCGGCTCGTCTTCCTCGTCCTCCTCGTCGCTGTACGCCTCCGGCGACGCTGTTGTTCGTGGCGGCGGGGTGCGCGGGCGAGCCGAAGGGACGGCGGCTGGCGGCGAGCGTGTCCTTGCCCCGGGCGCCGCTTCGGGCGCGGTACAGCTGGACGACGAGGGTTTCGGCGACCGGCTACGACACCGCGCGGCATCACCACCACCCGTCGCCGCAGTCCCACGGGCGAACGCGCGCGGCCGCGCGTCGTCAACGTCGCGCGCCACGGCCACCGCGGCGGCAGCGTCGTCGCTGTCGGGCATCTCGAGCTTGACGCCGCCGCTGCCGCGCGACCTCCGCTCCCGCTGGTGCTGCTGCTGGTGCGGCGATGCGGCAAACCGCGGCGGGGGTGGGGGCGGAGACATCCCGCGCCGCGCGGCCGGCGGGCGGGTGAGGAGCAGCCCGTCGAGCGGCCGTGGCGCCGCGTTGAGGGACAAGCGCGGCGGGGGCGGCGGCGGCGGGGGCGGGCTCAGGCGCATGACGCGGTGCGCGGCGTGCGGCGACTCGCCGACGGCGCCGTGCGGGTGCGAGGCAAGCAGCTGGTTGTGCAGGACGTGCGAGAAGAGGGCGCGGGTGGCTACACGTACGGGGCGAGCGGGTCAGGATGACGTTCGTCGCGCGAGTGGAGCGTCAGAAGCGTACATGGCGGCACATCGCTCGCCGTCGGCTCCTCGCCATCCGCGCCGTCGTCGGCCGCGGCCCGGTCGTGCGCCTGGCCGAACAGCATGGCGCGGTACCGCACCGCGCTCGACTCGCGCGTGCGTGACGGGAAGAAGCTACACTCAAGGACGCGTCAGCCCCGATGTCTCACGCCCGCGGAACGCGTCGGCGTAGCGTACCGGTCGCGCGTACACACGCGCTTGACGGGCGTCTGCGGCGTCGCGGCGGACCCGGCCTCCGAGGCCGCGGGCGGCGGTGGGGTCCCACTGCGCGCACCCGTCGCTGTTGTACTCGACGACGGCGCGGTCCACGTCGGCAGGACGCGCGGCGGCGGGGATGGCGGGGACGCGGCGCGCGTCAGGTCGGCGGTACTGCTTCCGCTCAGTCGCGGGGCGGGGAACGCGTCGTCGGCGTCGTCGAGGTCGAACGGCGACGGGCCCAGCAGCGAGTCCCACCGCTTCGCTGGCCGTGGTGGTGGGGCGAGGTGCCAGCGCGGCGCAGACGTCGTCGTGGTCTCGGTCGGCGAGTGGCATCGCGCGGGTCGCTGAGGCGATGCGGACGCTGCGCGCGTGGTCGGCGAGGGTGGAGATGATGGCGGGCGCGGGCCCAGCATGGTGAGGTGAGGGTAGGTGGATCGAGGGTCGGTGGTCGGTCGGCAGGCCGCGTGGCGGCGGCAAGTCACAGCAGCGAGGCAGGTAGCGCGGTGGTCGATCGATCGGGGTTCCCGGGCGCCGAGGAGGGGACGGTTTACGTGGTGTGCAAGGAAGCGAGGAAGGAAGCGTGGAGGACGAAGAGGCTCAGCCGCAGTCGCGCGCGCGATGCATGGTCCGACTCTCGGTAAACAAGGGGGTGGTGGTGCGTGTGCGTGTGCTATGAAGGGGGGAGAGATCGGGCGGGCAGCGGGTGCGAGTGCGGGCAGTCGGGTCCGAGGACATCGAATTCGCGGCGGCGGGCGGCGGTGGCCGGTGGCCGCGGACGTGGGAGCGGCGTGGGAGCGGGCCCGCGACGGCCGGCGGGCAGGGCGGGGCAGCAAACCGGAGGCGCGAGGGCGGGCAGGCAGCCGCCGATTGCGCGGGGAACACGCACGGCGACGGACGCGTCCCTTGGGGAAGAGGCGCGACGCGTGTCGGGTGAGCGTGGGACCCTGGCTCACGCGACGTGGTGCCGCGGACATTTGCCCCGCGCCCACGCGTCGTTCGCGTGACCTCATTCGCTCATGAGCTTCCCTCTCGCGCGAATACTCGGCGGTGGTAGTAACGAACGGGAGATAATCTGAAGAGACAAACAAGGCGAACGACAAACGAGGAGAGGGACAACAGCGACCGCGACTCAGGTGAACTTGGACCGCGCTGTGCCGCCGTACCCGTGCTTCTGCTTCTTCTCGGCGGGCTTGAGGATCTGGAACGAGCACATGAGCGTCTCGTCGACCGACATCATGGCCCCGGCGTTGTCGAACTCGCCGCAGTAGTTGGGCGCCGAGAAGAGCGTCACGAGCTGGCGCTTGGCAAAGAACTGGTACCCGTCCTCGACCACCTGGTGCGCGCGGCAGATCAGGTCCATGTCGTGCTTCTGCAGGAACCGCGTCACCACGTCGGGCCCGAACGTGAACGACACGCCGCGGTCGTTTTCGCTCCACCCGGTTATGTCCTTGTCCGGGTCCGACCACAGCAGGTCGCACAGCAGCCCTGTTCGTTCGTGATTCGTTAGTCACGCTCACGAGTATTTCTCGCAGAGTATACGTACCGGTGTCGGGCACGTCCGTCGGCCGCATCACGCGCCGGATCTGCTCCATGGACTGCAGGTCGGGCGACAGCCCGCCGTGCATGGTGAAGATCTTCTCGTCGACAATGGCCGCGATCGGCAGGCAGTTGAAGCAGTCGGTGAACGTCTTCCACAGCTTGATGTTGTACCGGCGCTTGCCTATTCACACGCGGCATCTAGCGTTAGTGGATCGCAGACAGACCGTCGAGAAGAACACGTACACTCGTCGTAGAAGCCGTAGATACGGTTGATACTCGCGCACTCGTGGTTGCCGCGCAGGATGAAAAAGTTTTCCGGGTACTTGATCTTGTACGCGAGCAGCAGGCAGATGGTCTCGAGCGACTGCTTGCCGCGGTCCACGTAATCGCCTAGGAACAGGTAGTTGGCCTCGGGCGGGAACCCGCCGTACTCGAAGAGGCGCAGCAGGTCGTAGTACTGGCCGTGGATGTCCCCGCAGATCTTGATGGGCGCCTCGAGCTCGAGCAGGATCGGCTGCGAAATGAACACCTCGCGCGACTTGGTGCACAGCCACTTGATCTCGTGCTCGGCGAGCTGCACCTGCTTGCCCGGCCGGCTGCCGCGGACTGGACGGTGGGGGGAGAGGGGGGTTAGTTGGATCGGGGCGGGGCGTGTGGGACGAGTAGGGTGGTCCGGGTGCTGCTGCTGGCGGGGCAATCAATGACTCGGTGCATGCGCGCGCGTCGTTCATGCTGCACAGAGTCGATACATGGTGCCGATGTCATGGCGGCGGTACGAGAGCAGCAGCAGCAGCACCCCGCGGAGCCCTCCTCGTGCAGGGAGCAAGCGAGCGCACCTTCGAGAAGGCGCTCAATGATCGAGTCGACCTCGACCTCCTGGTTCTCGGCCATGGTGTCGGTGGCGGTGGTGCGTAGGGTGGTGGGCGGTCAGGAACACGCGCGGCGCGCACGGGTCGAGCGGATCACGACGACGGGGAGGAACTCGACGGGGCGGGCGTCAATGGAGACGGACGACGGCGGGCGAGTTGAGCCGGGTGTCGGTGCCGCGGGACGTGGGTGTGAGCTCAAGCAGACGGCGCAGTCGCGAGCGAGCAGCAGGTCGGGGTCGAGCAGCGACGGGACGGTGGCAGCAGCGGATGGATCAGACGACGGGCGGGCGTGGCCGTGGGCGGGGCAGGGTCAGTCACGCTGCGGCGGGCGGGCGCGGAGGGGCAAATGCGCAGAGTGCCGAGTGCGAGTCGGGCGGCGTTGCGTCGTTGTTTCCGCGGCGAGGATCGCGGTGGCGCGTCAGCGTCGGCGGGCGGCGCGGCGGCCACGGCGCCGAGGGTGGGAGACCGAAAAGCAGGTGGCAACCGGCTCGCGTGCTGCGGCGTGAGACCGCGCGGCTCAACCGCGTGCGAGACGCTCGCCAACCCGGCGCGAGACAAATCGGGTTTCGCGACCCGTAACTCCCTGCAATGTCCCCCGCGGGACTCTTCGAGGCGACATGCGAAATCTTGATCGACCTCGGGCTCTCCTGCACCGTGGGCTCCGCGTCGAGGGCCTCGTCGGATTGGGTCACGTGGGCGTGTCCTTGTTCTCGATTCCGCTTAGCCCCGCTGCCGCTGCTCTCGCTCGCTCCACGAATGTCCATGGAGCTTTGCTCGCACGCTACACACCATGCAGCCGAATGGACGCACCATGAGATGCAGCTTCTGCGGTGGACCGCTCCCGCGTGCGGGTTGCCGTGCGGGCGCCTCATGCTGCCGCACTCTCTTCTCGTCTGCGTACATCGCGGCTCCGCATCTCGGTCTTCGTGGCCGTCTTGCTTGTCTCGCGCGGGCCCGCGTTTAGCTCGATCTCGACGTACTCGCGGTGCCCCCGGCCGGCGCGGCGGTTCTCAAACGAGTCACCGCGAACTGACCCGTGTTCGGAGGCGAGACGCTGACTTCCCGCCGCCTCACGCCAGGTCCTGAGACCGGGGAAGGTCACCGTCGAGCCTCGCGGTCGTTGGGTTCGCGCCGTGCTGCCGCTCAAACCCGTCGAGACGACCGGTGCCCACCACCTCACGGCATGGGCCCTTGTCGCCGCCGCGAGGGCTACGCTCAACTGGATCAGTCACACCTTCTCGATTTCTTAACCCAACTCCGCGAGCACCGCTTCTGTCGCGCTTGCCCGCGCCTCAGCTTCGCGTGCGGCTCGTTCAGCGGGCCATGGTTCTGCTTCTCAGAAACTGCTGAGTGGACATTGAGCTTGCACCAAGGGATGCACAACTTCGAGCGGGTCTATTTTTACATCAGCCGACTCGCCGCCTCGCGCAACCGCAACGGCCACCATTGGCACCGCCGACCTCGCCCGCCCCCACACAACCGTGTTCCAAGCACCACCAGCGTCACACGCACGACCCCCGCTGTTCCGCAGTACCCGCGCGGGCGGCGCGCTATTTTTCACGCCGCCCGCCCGGGTACTGCGCTCGCGCGGATCGTGCGTGTGAGGCTGGCGAACTCGTCAGCTCGGCCGCGTGGAACAGCGTACACGGTCGGGCCGATCTCGACCTCCTTGGGATTCTGCGCCGTTTAGTTGACCATGCGGATCTTAGTTCTCGACGGAATCGGCACCTTGCGCGGCAGCGACAAGACGCATGCGTCATGTGCAGCGGGTCCGCGTCACTTGACTGGCTGCTTGCCTGGCACGTCGCACCGGCGCTTGTGCACCCGCTCGTTGATGGAAGTGGTACATGTATGAGTAGTTCCTGTTGGTGGAACTGCTTCTCGAAGGGGAGACTAAAACGGCAGCCTGAAGGGACTGGCCGAGTACGCTCTGTCGACCTGCATCCGCGGATCTCGGGCCGCCGTTCAGCACGAGCACGGGCGGACCCTCGCGTGCGCCCTGCTTGGCGGCGAGGATGCGCCCCGCGCGCGCAGCTTGATGATGGCTGACCTTGATCCCGACCTGGCCCGCGCGTGACAGCTGCGCCGACGGCCGCGCTACGCCGCCGGGGGAGTGCGAGTACTCGCAACGACCCCGAGCGGGAAGCGCGGCACTGGACAGCGAGCGGGGAGGCGGGGGTGCCGGACGGTATTTAGCGGTCCGGGGCGGCGGAGGACGGGCGGGAACCACCGGATCCGCCCGGATGCTCAGGGGCGACGCCGCTGATTGGCGGGACGAACGCCACGCGCTCACGTGGGCGGTGCGAGACAGGCTGCGAGACATTCACGCGTCGCGACACGACGCGTTAAAATCAAGCGCTGAACACGACGAGGTTGACTGCTCTCACAACGCCATCACGCGTATGACAGAAAGCTCGGTCGCCCTCTTCAATGGACGAAATTGCCGCGAGTCAAGCTCGCGCTGCATTTCCACGAGTTTGGTCACTTAAAGTGATAGAAACGCGAATTTATCGATACTGAGTGGACAACGACGAATAAAATAAAGCCTCTGGCCCGTTGCGTGCTGTAAAAAAATAGTCTAACGACAAATGTGGGCAGCGATCGCCATCACAAGCCATGACTGAGTTGCAGAACAGCGGCAATACGCGTCATTTCACGCGCGACCGAGTCCAAATCAACGCTCGCAACCGCGTCCGCAACGAGCTTGCTGACGATCGCCTGCAGCAGTTCGAGGTCGGACGCGTCGTTGAGCGCGCCGTCAGGGAAAACGTGTAGGACGCTCAGCGTAATACCGCGGGAGTCTACCTCGCCCTGCAGCGCAGCCAGAGCGCCGCGGGAGTCGCTCTGAAGCATGCGAGTGCAACGAGTTGAGCGGATTTTAGAGGGTAGCGAGCGCAAGGAGATTGACCGCGCTCGCGGTTGCATATCAAAAAGCGAGCTGAAGCCTACCTCAGTCACTGCATGCCAACCTCGCAAGGAACTTCCATGAGTTCGATCAAAAGGAAAGTACAAACGCGTATTTATCGATACTGGAAAAGGCAAAGAAAATGAAGCTCCAGCGACTTGTGCGCTGCAAAAGAAATATTACAGCGAACGGGGGTAGCGATCAGCACCACGTGCAAAGGTCGAGATGCTTAGCCAGAACTGCGTCAATGCGCGTCATCTCGCGCGCGACCCAGTCCATGTCAACGCTCGCACCCGCGTCCGCAATGAGCTTGATGACGACCGTCTGCAGCAGGTCGCGGTCGGACGCGTCGTTGAGCGCATCGTCAGGGAAAACGCGTAGGACGCTCAGCGGAACGCTGCCAAAATCGACCTCGACCTGCAGCGCAGCTAGAGCTCCGCGCGGGTCGCTCTGAAGCATCGCGAGTGCGACGAGTTGAGCCGATTTGAGCGGGTCGCAGTCGCACGAACGCACAGGCGCGGGCTCGAGGCTAACATCCGCGAAGCTGCAAAGCCGCGACCAAACGTTTTCCACGTGCGGGATGAGCGGGATCAGCGGCTTCGGGTCGCATTGAGATCTGAGAGCATGAAATATGTCGCGCCAGACGAGCTGCATCGCCAAGGGGCATGTCGGGCAAAGTTGACAGTTCGAATCATTGAGGATAACGGAAGCGTGCTGCTCCAGCGTCGCGGTGCGGGGGAGAAACAGCGACGCGAAGACCGCGCGAAGAGAGTGACACGCACTGTCGGTGCGGGGGAGAAACAGCGACGCGATGACCGCGCGAAGATAGTGAAACGCACTGTCGGAATCCGCGACATTGCGCAAGAACCGTTGCTTGGTCGAAGCAACCGAAGCGGCTGACGCGAGAAGCTTGACAAGGACAAGCAGTGTCGACTGAAGCGCACCGTCAGTCGCAGCGGAGGAAGCGAGAAGCGCAAGAAGCTCGGTTGGAATTGATAAACCTTCGTCGTCAATAAGGAACTTAGCAATCCGAAAAGGGCGACTGGTGCTTGCTGCTTGGGCACGATAGGCAGCCACAAAGTCGATCAGGGACAGTTGGACGGCTTCGTTATTGCTAGCGCCCGGAACAAGGGCGTAGCGAAGTACGGCCTGGCTGATCCCCTTGCGCAGTCGAAAGGCACCGTGACTGGCGCAAAAAGCTACACTCGGCCGGCGCAGGTTCAGTTGGTGGTACTGCCGGACATGTGGTGGATATCGTACCGTCAACGAGAAGTCGCTTCCACTGTTCCTCGTCGTGGCGTCCGCGGACTCGCTCAATGATGTCAAAATCCTCACGAGCGAGGGCGGCGCCAAGGATCCCGGCCAAGCGCTTGGGCGCGATGAGACGGTGGTCGTCAAGCAGCTCGAGGTCCTCGATCGAAAGATCTTTGTCGTACCACTGCGTAATGTGACCACCAAGTTGGAGCAGATCATCTTCGTCGCCGTTGAAAACGGGAAGCGGGGTTTCAAGCGGAAAATCCTTGACTTCATCGTCGAATACGAGTGCAGCGCGAACTGGGCCGGGGAAGCGGACGAGAAGAGGCATGAATACTTGGTGGCCCGAACCGACGGCTACGTGCACGTAAAGGTTACGAGTGTCGTCCGGCATTTGCGATGCTTGCTCGAAAATCCAACAAAATAGTCCGCTGAATGTTTCACCAGGGCCGAGATTTTCAGATGCCCCGTTGAGCGCGCTCTGCAACACGTAAGCAGCGGGCCCCGTTTGACAAAGGGTCGAAACTAAGGCGGGTACTTCGACTGTGTACTGGGGACTCCCAACGAGAAGCTCGAAGATCGATTGCCTCCACGACAGGACAGCAAAGAAGGCGAGAGTGTCGACAAACCGAAGCGGGGAAGTGGGCATATTGGTGAAGTCTTCCGCGTTGCCAAGGCTGTAGCAAAAGTCATCCATGAGGCGCGACCACTCCACGAGCGGTAGCGCGACTTGGAGAAGCGGTCGCATCTCTGCGGCAATATCATCAAGAACTTGTCGCAGCACATCAGTCCAGCCAAACGCGACGGCCAGAACAATGAGTTGAACAAGGGAGGAGAGCGGGTTCTTCCAGATGAAGTCGAGCTTGCAAGAGAGAGGAGTTTCAAGGTGTTGACGCATCGAGCTCGAGTCAGAGTCGTTGAGTCGAACACCACGACGGAGAAGCTTGGCCAAGTTTACAAAAACTTCAGTAGGCGGTGGAACGCGGACGTACGTGTCACACGTTCTTGAAGCAGCGGCTTGCACCTCGGGAGGGTTCAGGTCCACGAGAACGAAGCGCGTGAACGCATCTCGAGGAGCCCCATCCTCACGACTACCAAGTTCGCTAACCCGCCCCACAACAGCAACAGTCCAAGAAAGTGTGACGTGTTTGTCGCGCGCAAGGTTGTTGAGGGACGCCGATGCAGCTGCAACGGCGGCGCGTGGCGCTGCGAGCTGAATCACAACGTTGACCAACTCAACGGGGAGGCGCGCCAGCCAAGTGCCGCCCGGGTCGTTTTCATTTGATTGCATCAAGTTATTCATCGTCGCGCAAGGTTTGTGGGGTTCGCCAGGGGCGGAGAGTTAGCGTCCGGCGAGCGAGGCGAGTTCGGCGCTCGCAAGGTGGCGTTCACACTTCGTGGACAGGAGCACGTGCAGTCACACGATTGATCGACGCGTCTCACACCCTGCTGGGTCCTAGTGCGCAAGCAAGCAGCGACGTGCAAGCTGGAAAAAATCTGATTTCTAAATAGTCCGAGTCAACCGCTGAACGCGACGTGACAAGATCGGCCGCTCGCGCGTGGGGCGGCTCGTTGGACCTCACGCTTCACGAATTCAATATTTAACCGCTAGCCAGACTCTCGCAGAATCGAGGTTCCACGGGCTCAACCGGCTCGAGAGATAAAAACGTGCGTATTTATTGATCCTGCGTGCACCAAGGCAAAGAATGAAGCTACGACATGTCGCGTGCTGCAGAGTAACAAACGTGTCGTGAAATGAAAGGGACCGGCATGGGCCATCACGCGTCAAGATCGAGATGCTCGCCCAGAACAGCGGCAATGCGCGTCATCTCGCGCGCGACCCAGTTTAGGTCAACATCGGCGCCCGCGTCCGCGACGAGTTTGCGCACAATCGTCTGCAGCAGCTCAAGGTCCGACGCGTTATTGAGCGCGCCGTCAGGAAACACGCGCAGGACGTCGAGCGAAATTTTCCCCGACTGGGATTCGTCCTGAAGCGAAGCTAGAGCACGACTTGCGTCGCCTTGGAGCAAAGCGAGCACGACGAGCTGAGCGGATTTGAGAGGGTCGCAACCGCACTGGTGAGCTGACTCGGATTCAAGACCAATACTGCACAATCGCGACCACACGTGCTTAACGCGCGGAATAAGCGACTGGAGCTGCTCTGACTTGCATTTAGAGTTAAGCGCGCTGAACAAATCCTGCCAGGCGGGCTGCCACGCAAGGGGGCAGTCGGTGCAACGTGAGAAATCCAGGTCACCAAGAGATGTGAGAGGATCATGTGCATCCGAAGCCGACTTGGGCAGGAAAAGAGACCGGATTACAGCAGACAGGTAGTGGTGCACGACATCGGACTTGCCAAGCAAATGGACAAAAGTCGTTTTGGTGGACTGGTGCGACGCGGCCGATACAAGAAGGTAAAAGAGGTCGAGCAGCTCCAACTCAAGCGGGCTGCTGTCATCAGAGAACGATCCGAGGAGTTCAAGAAGCTCAGAGGGAATCGACAGACACTCATCTTCGATCAGGAACGCGCCAAGCGGCACCTCTAGACCTTCGCGAGGGGGATTCGCGCGGAACCAAATCACGAATTCGGACAGGCTCAGCCGAACCTTGCCGTCGTTTAGACTGCTTGGAACTAGCGCGTAGCGAAGCACGGCGGGACAAATTCCTTCACGCATGCGATAGCTGCTGTGACCTTCACAAAACGCTACGCTCGACCGGTGCAGTTTTAGCGAACAAATCGGATCGCGAAATACACACGTCACGTACCCTCAAGAAGGAGTCGCTTCCACTGGCTCGGGTCTTGATGTCCGCGGACTCGCTCGACGAAAGCGAGATCGCCACGAGAGAGGGAGGCACCAAGGATGGTTGCCAGGCGCCTTGGGGCAATGAGACCGTGTTTGTCAAGCAGCTCGAGGTTATCGATGGGAAGCTCCTCATCATACCACTTGGTTATTTGAGCGCCAAGCTGAAGGTCAATCTCGTCCAGTTCGTCAAAGATCGGGATTGCGGGTTCGATCGGAAAGTCTTGGATTTCGTCATCAAACGTGAAGGCAGCCAAAATTGAATCAAGAAATTCAGCCAGCAGAGGCATGAGGACCTGGTAGCCCGCCCTGGCAGCCGAGTGTGCATAGAGGTCGCGAACGCTATTGGGCATTCGCGACGCGCGCAGGAAAATCCAAGCGAATAGGCCGTCGAAAGTGTCGGCGGGATCGCGCATATCAGCCGCTCCGTTAAGCAAGCTGTGGAGCGCGTATGCGGCGGGGCCCAGCAGGCAAGCGAGCGGCTCCAAAGTCGCTTCATGAACCATGTACCGGGGGTCACCAAGGAGAAGCTCGAAACTTGGCTGCTCCCACGCTACTAAGGCAAAGTAAGCGAGGGCGTCCACAAGTCGAAGCGGCGAACTGGGCATGTCGAACTCGTCGGCAGCGAACGGGCCACAACAGTGGCTCTGGACGAGCCGCGACCACTCAACAAGCGGCAGCTTGACATCGAGAAGCGGCTGCTTTTCCGCAACGATTTCGTCAAGGACCTGGCGCAGTACACTAGTCCTGCCGCGCGCGACGGTCACGACGAGAAGTCGAATAAGGGTCGAGAGAGGGTCTTTCGAGATGAATTCAATCGTTCCAGAGAGCGGAGCTGCGAGGTGCTGACGGATCGAGTCTGAATTAAGGTCGCAGAGTCGGATGCCCCGACGCAGAAGCTTGGCCAAGTTGACGAAAACTTCGACCGGCGGCGGAGCGTAACAGTAGAAACCAAACTTGCTCAGAGCCTCCTCCTTGACTTCGGGAGGGTTGAGATCCACCCGGAGGAGGCGTGTGAACGCATCGCATCGGCGGCGCGGCTCGTGGCCTGCGGGCTTGATGAGCCGGTCCACGACAGCGACGGTCCAAGCAAAGGTAACACGCTTTTCGCGCACAAGGTCGCAGAAGGGGGTCGATGCGGCCGCAACGATGGCGCGAGGCTCCGCGAGCTGCATGACGACGTTGATCAACTCGGTGGGAAGCTGCACAAGCCAGTTGCCGCCCAGGTCGTTTCCATTTGATTGCATCAAGTCGGCTTTCATTGCTTTGGGAGTTGTCGGGTCTCTGGGGAGCTTGAGAGTTGGGTCGTGCGAGAAAAGGGAGCCGACGGTCGCAATGTGGCGTTTACGGCGCCACGTGTTATCCCATGATATCGAGACGTCTCACACCCTGTTTGGTCCCCGTGCGCAAGAGAGTGGCGATGTGCATGCTGCAAAACTCTTTGTGTCTTATAATTGCTCGGGATAACTGGCATTCCTACGGTTCCGGAGCTCACGACAGATGCGAGTTGAGCTGGTGAGTACTCGCAAACCCCGCGGCCACCAGCCAAATTATTGGTTCTTTCAGGGATACTAATTTATTGAATCCGGAACGACAGAGCAACTTCGAGCGGGAGCGGAAGTCACAACTGATAGAGAGGGCGTGATATCGAGCATCGTTCGAACCGCCGCAACTTCACGCGAGTCTCGCAAACGCGAGCAGAAAGGTCATACATCAAAAGCTGGACTCCGCATACTGGGCCAACGTGAGAGCGATCCGCGCTAGCTCGACTTTAACCCAATTTTTGCCGTCCGAGGTCACGCCTGCGTCCGAAACAAGACTGTGGGCGATCTGACGCAGCCGAGCAATGTCCGTTGCGTTCTTGAGCGCGCCGTTGGGAAAAACGCGCAGGACGCCCGGCGAGATTTTACCCGACTGGGCTTCGTCCTGAAGCGCAGCTAGTGCACGTTCCGAGTCGCCCTGGAGCATGGCGAGCGCGACGAGCTGTGCGGATTTGAGAGGATCGCAGCCGCACTCCTGCGCTGACTTGGAATCGTGACCCACACTGCACAATCGCGACCACACGTACTCGACGTGCGGAATGAGCGACTGGAGCTGCTCCGGCTTGCACTTGGATAGGAGTGTGCGGACTAGATCCTGCCAGGCTGACTGCCACGCAAGGGGGCAATCGGTGCAACGTGAGAAATCCAGGTCACCAAGAGATGTGAGAGGATCATGCGCATCCGAAGCCGACTTGGGCAGCAAAAGAGACCGGATTACAGCGGACAAGTAGTAATGCACCGTCTCGGACTTGCCAAGCAAATACATGAACCCCCTTTTGGTGGACTGGTGCGAAGCGGCCGATGCAAGGAGGTAAACGAGGTCGAGCAGCTCCAAACCAAGCGGACCGTCGTCATCGAAGCACGAAGCGAGAAGCTCAGCAAGCTCGGCGGGGATCGTTAGATGACCTGCAGCTTCAAGCAAGAACGCGCCAAGCGGGACCTCTCGCCCTTCGCGATGAACATTTGCGCGAAAGAACGTCACGAATTCGGACAGGCTCAGCTGAACCTTACCGTCGTTGAGAGAGCACGGAACTAGCGCGTAGCGAAGCACAGCCGCACTGACCCCTTCGCGAAGGCGGAAGTTGTCGTGACTATCGCAAAATACTACACTCGGCAGGCGCAGTCTTAGCAACCGAAACTAATCAAAAGCTGCTTGTGTCACGTACCCTCAAGGAGAAGTTGCTTCCAATGTCCCGGTTCATGACGCCCGCGAATCCGCTCAACAATATCGATATGGCCGCGAGCGAGGGCTGCGCCGAGAATCGCGACCCAGCGCTTGGGAGCAATGAGTCCGTGGCCGTCGAGCAGCTCGAGACTCTGGAAGGAAAGCTCCTCGTTGTACCACTCAGTTATTTGAGCACCGAGTTGGGAGTCGGCCTCGTTCCCCTCGTCAAAGAACGGAAGTGCGGGCTCGATGGGAAAGTCTTGGATTCCGTCGTTATACTCCAAGGCAGCCAAGACCGGACCAGGGAACTCAGCAAGGAGGGGCATGAAGACCTGGTGGCCCGCGCTAACGCTTGAGTGCACGTACAGGTTGAGAACGCCGTCAGGCATACGCGATGCACGGTGGAAAATCCAAGCGAAGAGTCCATTGAGAGTATTTGCGGAATCGCTGGCATCAACTCTTCCGTTGAGCAAGCTGAGGAGCGCGTAGACGGAGGGCCCCTCCATGCAGACAAGGGACCCCAAAGTCGGCACGTCCACCATGAGTCGGGGATCGCCAAGGAGAAGGTCGAAGCTCGGTTGCTCCCACGAGAGAATGGCAATATACGCCAGGGCGTCCACAAACCGAAGCGGCGAGGGAGGCATGTCACCAAACTCCTCGACAGAAAAAGGGTTGTGACAGTGAGCGTGCACGACCCGCGACCACTCCGCGAGCGATAGTTTGACATCGAGAAGCGACTGCTTCTCCGCGATAACGTCGTCAAGAATTTGCCGCAGTCGGCCGGTCCACCCAAACGCGACGGCCACGACAATCAGTCGAACGAGTGTCGAGAGCGCATTTCTTGAGATGAAGTCAATCGTCTCGGAGAGCGGAGCTGCGAGGTGCTGACGCATTGAGTCCGAATTGAGGTCGCAGAGTCGGACGCGCCGCCGCAGAAGCTTGGCCAAGTTGACGAAAAGTTAAGCCGGTGCCGGGGCGTAAGAGTAGGTACCATAGTCTGAGTAGGTACCATAGTCTCGTAAAGCAGCCTCTCTGACTTCGGGAGGGTTGAGATCCACCTCAATGAAGCGCGTGAACGCATCGCGAGCGCGCCGCGGCTCGCGATCCCCTCTTACGATGAGCCGGTTCACGACGGAAACGGTCCAAGCAAAATTGACGCGATCGTCTTGAGCAAAGTCGTAAAAAAAGGCCGAAGCAGCCGCAACGGTGGCGCGAGGCTCCGCGAGTTGGACGACGACGTTGATCAGCTCCGTCGGCGCCGACAGCTAGGTGCTGCCCGGGTCGTTTGCATGCGATTGCATCAAGTCGTTTTTCATTTCGTCGAGGTTTGGGGTTCGCGGGGGGAGCGAGAGAGGGGTGCCAAGGACGAGCGAGGTGAGTCGACGGTTGCAACGTGGCGCTCGCGCGTGATCAAGCGCCACGTGTGATCCCATGATATCGAGACGCGTCTCGCGTTTGCTTTGAAGCCCGGGTTAAGTCACCAACACATTAACTTGCACTTCTTCTCACCTAAATCCACAGTCCCTATTCATACGCGCCCATCCAAGATTTATTCAACCACTGCTGTCCCAGTGCGCGGCCTCCACGCAAAAACATACCTGCACGGTGCGCCCGGCAAATTCACCCGGCTAAATTTCAACGTGCTTTTCTGCAGAAACACGCAAGCTGGAGGGACGGGCGTATATCGTGTAACCGGTCACTAAGTTCCCCTGCTGGTCATACCTAAGCTTGACTTCGGTCCGCCGACCCTGTGCTTTGCTCCACTCGCCGCACTCAAAACAGACTTACCCGTGTCTTCCTTCATTAATTCCGTGTTCTTTTGACGCTTTCGCCAAAATGTACACGAACAAAGATGGCCTAGTGGTGCTTCCCGCGCCAGCAAGCTGCCCATCGCGCAGCTACCGGGCCGCGCAGGCGAGTGGAACGCGCAGCTGCTCTCAAGGACGCGATAACGAAGCTCTTCAAGATCGCGTCTTGCAGGGGGGCGGCGCATTCGTAGTCAAGATATCCAGCAGTGAACCACTCGGTCTTGTCACCGTTGTCTTCGTCACCATTGTCTTCGTGCACCACCCCGCTGCGACGTCAGCCCCGCGTTTTCCCTCGACTTCAGTTCCGTCATCGTGCCGCTGTTCCTGACCTAGGCCGCTTCGCCCGCGGCGCGTGCGACGGGTCAGAATCCGTGCAAGCTGATCGAGGAGCCCAGGAATGCTTACGGGCGCGCGTGAAAGCACACACGTACTCGGCCATCAACTGGCCCGGGCAGCCGCGTTGGCTAAATGCCTCGAGTATTCCCACACGGCCATGGTCGGTCACTCGCTGCCCGATATCAAGACAACTCTTGGCTCAGCCTCGATTTCGACGTGCAACGCGCTGACCCATGTTTATAACACATTTTATCGTTCTACCCCGAATACCATTCTTTGGAAAGTTGCAACCTCGCAAATGGCCTCGCGACGTGCCGCTCACTTCACGTGCATCACATGCTCCGTGTGGAGCAGGCGTCACGTGCGCAGCGCAGCCGACTAACCGTTCGGCGAGGCGAAGTGTCGCCGCTTTCGCTCGTGCGCCTGGCCTCCCGAACCGACGCCAAGCGCGGCCCATGTAACTTGTCGAGCGTCTTGCAATGGATACACCGAGTCCCAATGAGCACGGCCGCGAGTGGCTCGACTCGCCTGCGCGCCGCGTCAACCCGCCCTCGAAGCAGCCCGCCGACCTCCCGCCCGCTTTTGAGTCGGGCAACGGCTACGAGTGGTGCGAGTCGTGCGGTGTGCACGTCCGCACCGAGGCCCTTCGCCGCCACAAGAAGTCGGTGATCCACCGCGCCAACGTCGTGCAGTACGCGCAGTGGACGGCGGTGCGTTCGGCTTCCGCTGGCTCAACGACCTCGGCGGTTGACGCTCCCCCGCCGCAGCTCCAGATTCCGGTGCGTTTCATCTTACTCGGTCGTGGCCAGCGGCCGAGCGACTCATAGGTCATGCTTGTGTGTGTAGCCGGAGCTGGTGAGCCGTCTTCAGGAGGGGCCCATTGATGAGCAAGCTTTGCTTAAGTTTATTCGGATGACCGAACATGACGACCCTTGGTCATTGTCACCGAAAGCCGTCATGGACGCGTATGAACGGATATGTGAGGTCCGAGTGCCCAAAAACCTTGCAGATGGCAATTTATCTGGGACCCTCACTCGGTTTAACGACATTGGCTTCAAGGTGCGTCTGCTTGATGCCCTGTCGTAATGGACACATAACTCACCGTAACAAATACGCGGTAGATTTTGACGCACGACCCGAAGACGGGCAGGCCAGGTACCCTCAACACCTGTGGCGCGGCCACTTTGACGTCTGACGAGCTCGCACACCGCTTCATGTCCGAGGTTTACCTGAATGCAGCCAAGCCCAATTCCGGCGTTCGCCGCTTTGTCAACTGCCTCCGGATTGCAACGCTCGTGGCCATGGCCAAGAAGCTAGCTGATCCCGCTTACGTGGGCGACACAAGTACAATGCTTGAGGTGCTTGTTCCCCCTTCGCTGACCGACAAGGAGCGCGAGGAGCGCGAGTCCGCGATCAACAACTTCTGCTCCTGCAAGTACGATCGCGCCACCATGTTGGCCAAACTCGGACTCGATCCCGCCAAGCCTGACAAGGCGTTCATCCGCGACTATCACTTGTGGGCTGACGCGCTTGACATCGAGACGCTCAAGGCCGACAACGAGACGTGGATGCTCGGTCGCACTGCTTGGGATCAGGCTTTTCTTGTAGAATTGAACAAGCGGTTCCAGCGCGCGAAGCCCCGCGCATCTGTGCCGGCGCGTCCGCAATTGGGGTCCATCTCGCGGTTCGCTCGCCAGTCGCCGCGCGAGTGGGTGATACATCACCAACAGCTGATGTGGGCCAGGGAAATTGTTAGGATAGGAGAAAATGCATTTTATTCTTGGGCATACCTGTCGATTAGGTGAGGCATCGGCGCGTTTAATCCGCCGCGACCAGTTGTGTGGCGCAACGCGTCTGAATCCTCAGCAGGGCAGCCAGTCAGATTCACGAATTAGATCAAGCAGGTGCACCAGGTTTAGAAGTACTCAAGAGCAGCAAAATCGTAGAGAGAACAGGATCGAGTTACCCTGAATACCGCGAGGAATGATCTTCAGTCCACTTCGCGCGCTTCGCGTTCCCTTTTCCGCTCCCGTTCAAGTAAAACAGCCGTGCAGCCCGCGAACGTGGCTCGCCGACGCGAACGCAGGACAGCGAGACGCGTCGATCAATCATGTGACACCTGGTCAATGGTCAAGCTGACTTGGCCGCCGTCGTCGCGCACGCCGCATTCGCCCTCCCCGCCCACCGACTCTCCCTGCAATGAATCTAGACAACTCCGTGCATCACGGTCCCGGTGTCGCCTACGTCTGGTCAGCGGCGAGCGCGCTCGTCCACGACCACTTGCCGTCGAACCGCGGAAGGGTCGGTCCCGCCTGGCTGTCGCGCCGCCTCCGGAAACCGCGGCTGACGCACGACTTCGGTCATAGTCCTCTCTCGTCCACGGGCTGATCAAGGCTCTCGGCCTGCTTGACCCTGCCCATGTCGTGTACGCGGGACGCATCCCAAATAGGCCCAGCGGAGCTGACCCCGCGTCCGCCCTAGCACGATCGAGCACGCGCCCGCGACGGGGGAGGAGCTCCTGGCCTTCCACGGCCTCCGGTATCTCGGTACGCGGCCTCGGCTCGCCACGCATGCCGCGCAGCGCTAACCGGACCCAGCCGCGGCCGGTCACCTCGCAAAGGGAGGGCAGCTCGCGCCCGCCGTACTCGCGCAGCTCGGCCTTGAAGATGTACACGCCCTCCCCATGCACTCCCCTTCTCGACCGCACCCGCTAACCCCCTCCGCCTCAAAGGACTGCCCGCCCTTCCGCGGCCTGGCCGCACACATCCGGTACGCGGCAGGCGGCTCGCTCGCCGCCGCACGCTGGCTGCTCACCTCCGCCTCCCCCGCACCCATCGCGATCCACTTTGACGGCGGGCGACACCACGCGACGCGCGGCGCCGCGCGCGGGTTCTGTTACGTGAACGATATTGCGCTCGCCATCCAGACCCTGCGCTCTGGCCTGCACTCGACGCGCGCGCGGCCTGTCGTGTACCTCGACCTCGACGTGCACCACGGCGACGGCGTCGAGTCTGCGTTTTTGGGCGCGGAAGACGTGCTCACGGTCTCGCTCCACCACGTCTCGCCGGGGTTCTACCCGGGCACGGGCGCCGCGGTCGACGAGATCGGCGTGTTTGACATCACGACGACCGCCACGGAGGGCGGGCGGAAACGCAGCTACGTCAACGTCCCGCTCGACCGCGGGTGCACCGACGCGACGCTGCGCGCGGCCGTCGACGTGCTGCTCGCGCGGATCGCCGACGCGGGCGTGGTGCCGGCTGCGGTCGTCGTGCAGTGTGGCGCCGACGGGCTCGCGGGCGACCCGAGGGGCGCGTGGAATTTGTCGCATGTTGGGCTCGTGCACGCTGTCGCGCTCGTCCGCGCGAGGTTTCCGAGATCGCGGATGCTGTTGCTCGGCGGAGGTACGTTGAGCAGGAGAGTTAACGCGGCGAGCGGCTAACACTGGAAGTGTAGGCGGATACGACCACGCCAACGTCGCGCGCGCGTGGTCGCACATCGCCGCGCTCGCCGTCGGTCTCTCGAAACTCGACCCACACAACACACCCGAGGTCGTCGGCTCCGACGTGCGCGCGCCGTTCACCCCGTCCGTCTCCAACGCCGATGCGGCCGCGATCCTGACCAACAACCTCGCCGTGACCCTCCCCGCGTGCGTGCCGGAAGACTGGCCGCACGCCGACTTGTTCGGCCCGCTGCTCGATCTGGGCGTCGAGACGAAAGCGATGGTGCGGGACGCGAACGTGCCGCGGTGGCCGGCGATCCGCGACTGGATCCACCGCGCGCTCGAGCTCGCGGGCGTCTCGATTTGAGAAGAAATAGAATGCGCGTGTATTGCTCCACCCACTACTACATGGTGCCGCCCGCCGCGAGGTGCGCCGCGACCTCGGCGTCGTAGTCCATCTCGTCCTCCTCGTCGCCGTCCATGGCGATCCCGATCTCGTCGACGAGGTTCGGCTCGGTGCCCGCGGCGAGCGCGCGGCGGCGCATCTGCTCCTTGGCGAACTCGCGGACGTGGTCGATGGTCCAGAGACTCGACCCGAGCTGCGCCGCGGGCTCGAACGGCTGGGCCATCGCCCGCAGGAAATTGCGCGCGACGGCCATGGCCATATCGGTCGAGCAGTTGGTCGTCGCGTCCTGGAACCGCTGGTCCATCCAGCGCGGCAGCTTGCTGCGCTTGTCGGCGCGTGCGTACCGCTTGTCGGCGAAGATCATGAGCCCGTAGTCGGTCTTTCCGCGGAGGACGCGGCCGACGCACTGGGCGGCGTGGCGCATCGCGTCGAACGTGAGGAAATCGTTTTCGCGGATCCCAAAGTGGTCGCGCAGGTACTCAAGGCGGGCCTTGAGCGTGCGCGACTCGGTGTACTGGTAGGGGATCCCGAACATGACGACGGCGCGGCCGTAGTTGTGGTCGAAATCGATGCCCTCGGACACCTTGCCGCGGGCCACCGACAGGAGCACGGCGCCGCGCCCGTTGTCGCACGCGGCGCGGTAGTTTTCGAGCGCGACGGCCGTCTCGGCGGCGTCGGGCGTCTCGACAAAGATCAGCTTGTGCCGCCACACCTCGTCGAGCAGGCCCATGGCGTTCCACATGCTGACGATCGACTCCATGTACAGGTACGACGGGAAGAAGCACACGACGCCGTCGGGGACGATGGTCGCGAGCTGGATCAGGATCTGGCCGAAGTTGCGCACGACGGCGGGCTCGTCGCGCACCTCGAATTTCGACGAAATCGCGACCTGGTCGGACCCGCGCGTGATGACGAGCGGGCAGAAACAGTCGCGCGTGAGCGACATGTCGTACGACTTTTCGATGATGGGCGTGAACCCGAGCATCTTGCCGTACATGTGCAGCGGCGACAGCGTGCCGGACGTGATGATGACGGTCGGGAACCGCTGGAACACAGGCTTGATGGCGAGCGACGCGTCCAGGCACGTCAGGTGCAGCACCGTGTCGGTGCCCGTATCGTGCGGCTCGAGGATCAGCATGAACCCGCGGAAGTATGTCGCGACGAGGGTCCCGAACATGGCCACCTTGCTCAGCTCCGCGTAGTTGTCAATGTCCGTGATCTCGAGCGTGCGCACCAGCGACGACAGGCGCTCCGAGCAGAACCTAAATCGGTATGAGGTGAGTCGGTGCGAGGGGTTGGGAGCGGACGCGGGGTGACGTACTGCAGCGGCTTGCGCTCAATGTAGGTCATCTCGGTGAGGTGCAGCAGGAACGAGGCGGGCGACTCGGCGACGACGTGCTTGACCTTGAGTCGCGTCTACAACCAGAGCGGTGTGTGAGTTTCGCGTTCTTGTCGATCGAGCAAAACCGCGCGTACCTTGAGGTACTCGACGAACCGGCGGAGGAAGGCGACAAAGTGCTCGGCCTTGCGGATATTTCCCGGTACGGCCTCGTTGAGAATGTTGTCGGGCAGCACTACTCGACAGCGCGTCAGCGAGCGCGCCACCATGAATCGCGGCGAGCGGAACCGTACCCGGGTTGCCGAGAACCTCGTTCGTGTCGCGCGCGCTCGCGGTCTGCCGCAGGCCCTCGACGAGGCGGTCGTACTCGTTGCGCAGCTTCTCGGCGTCGGTCTGCTTGATGCTACGCGAGTGCGAGCGAGCGGGAGTGAGATGGGTTTCGGGACGCGAGTTTGGGATAAACGTACTGCTGGATGCGGTCCGAGAGCTGGGCGATGCACGCCGAGCTGCTGTCGAGGACGCGGCGGGTGATGTCGACGGACATGGACTCGATGCACACGTTGTCTACACACTCGCGAAAAAAAAATCAGCCACCGCGACCGCACCACCCCCAAAGAAAAGCGTACCGATGTTGTGGGCCTCGTCAAACACGACAATGGCGTCCTTGGTGAGGTCGCGACTGACGAGCTCGGCGACCTTGGGGTCGAGCAGGTAGTGGTACGAGTAGATGATGACGTTGGCGAGCGGGATCATGCGGCGGCTGAGAAAGTACGGGCACATGCCGTGGTCCTTGCCCCACCCGCGCAGCTCGTCGATGGTGTAGACGCCGACGGGCATGACTGCGTTCTCGTCGGCGTTCTCGAGGCCCTCGAAGAAGCTGCACAGCGCGGGCGCCGCTGCCGATTCCACGTCGGCCTCGCCGTCCACTTCCATGGCATCGCCGCCGCCACCGCCGTTCGCGATCCCCTCGTCGTCGTCCGAGGACGAGTCGTTGGACGCGCCGGTCGGCCCGCGCGCCCCCGTCATGCCGCCGGGCCGGCGCACGGGGCCCTGGCTGCGCCCGGCGCGCGGCGCGCGGTGGTGCACGACGCGGGCGCGCTCGCGGGCGTCGTTGGCGCGGGCCCGGACCCAGGACGCGGTGAGAGAGCGGCAGCGTGCGTCGACGGCCTTGCCCCACTTCTCCTTGACGACGTCCGGGTTGACGCACATGTTCTTGCGCGAGGACAGGCCGAGGGCGAGGAACTCCTCCTGGTGGCCGAGCGCGGCGGTGCGGAAGGCCATGAGGCGTTTCAGCTCGAGCAGGGCCTTCTCGATCTCGGGCACGGTGCGCGAGCAGTAGACGAGCTTGCGCTTGCCCGGGTTCACCATGATGTACGAGACGATGAGCGACAGCAGCGACACGGTCTTGCCCGTGCCCGAGGGCATCTCGAGCACGCACGGGCCCTCGCGGTCGATCGACTCCTTGAGGTCGCACATGTACTTGTACTGCTCCGGGTAGATGTAGTCATACGGGAACAGCACGTCGAGGCCGTTGATGTCGAGCCTGCCCGCCGCGGGGTGGTTAGCGCGGGTCGGCCGCTGCGGCTGCGCGGGCTGACGCACTTCATGGTGATGGGCGTGTTGCATGCAGTTGCTTCATGGAATCGTGGGGTTTCGGGGAGCGATTCAGGGACGAAGTGAGCGACGCGTCGCGGCGCAGTGAGTCGGATCCCGCCGAAACCGCACGTCAGGTGACGCGTGTCAGCCCGCGGCGGAAGTCGGGTCGCGCGTTTCATCCATGCATCAGCCACTCCCCCTCAGCCCGGAATCTTCCGCCGCTCCTCGCTGCTATCAGGAAGCGCGGCCCACCCGCCGGCCCTCCCCTCTCCCCTTCCTGTCGTCATACCACAACACCCGTGCGTCTCATGTAACCTTTTGCGCGACCGAGCCGGGCCCGCGGATCTCTGCGAGCGGGCCTCCAAGTCGTCCGGCGGCGGTCCTCGCTTCGTCTCTCTCGCACGGACCTCTCCGCGATGAACTACCCGCCAACACAGTCTGCCGCCGCGCACGAGGAGGATCCGTGGGGCCCGCACCTGCTCCACGCCTGCGTCGTCCGCGCGCCCGTTCCCGTCACTGACGACACCGCGAACCCGCTCCTCGCCGCGTACCGCCGCTCCTCGCACGCCGCCGCCGCCGTCGCTTCTGTGCCCGCTCCAGCTCTCCCCACCATGTCCTCCGCCGCCACCACCCCCAACCCCGACGGCCTCGACCGCGTGCGCGCTGCCATCGCCACCATCCCCGACTTCCCCAAGGCCGGTATCGAGTTCAAGGACTTCTTCCCCGTCTTCCGCGACCCGCTCGCCCTCGAGGCCCTCGCTGCGCACCTCACCTCGCACCTGCTCAACCTCGGCAAGAAGGTCGACGTGATCGTCGGCATCGACTCGCGCGGCTTCCTCCTCGGCCCGCTCCTCGCCCTCCGCATCGGCGCCTCGTTCGTCCCCGTCCGCAAGCCCGGCAAGCTCCCCGGCAAGGTCTCGCAGGCCTCGTACGAGAAGGAGTACGGCGTGGTGCGTATCCCTCGCTACTCGTGCGGCGGCTTGAGCTTGGGCTGACCTTCGTTTGCGTAACGAATAGGACACGCTCGAGATCCAGACCGACGCCATCGCCCCCGGCCAGAACGTCGTCATCCTCGACGACCTCGCTGCCACCGGCGGCACCGCCCGCGCTGGTACGTTTCACTCGCATACTTACTTTCAGCGCTCCGACCGCTCACCGTATCCCGCTCGCTCTCTAGCTGGCCAGCTCGTGCGCGGCCTCGAGGCCAACCTCCTCGAGTACCTCTTCGTCATCGAGCTCGAGTTCCTCAACGCCCGCGCCGTCCTCGACGCCCCCGTCTACGCCCCCATCAAGTACTAGGGCTTGCCTACATCTCCTCATTAGCTTTCCCCATCATTGCTGTCGTGTTATCATTGCATAAAAGCGTTTCCACATCATTTGGCTGCCTTTGGTGACGGGTTCAGCGCGGCGGATTCCACTGCATAGCGCGGTCGTGCTGCTCCTTGCCCTCGTTGCGGTGCGAGTCGCTTTCACAACAAGCTGCCCCGAGCGTACACCGTCGCCGCGGTGCGGTGCACAGCGATCGTGCGGTGCAGGGCCAACCGACGCGTACATGTGCCGCGGCTGAGCGAGCGCGATCCCTGCTCTCCCGGGACAACATGAATCTCAACCATGAATCAAACTCCGCAACACCTTGTGGCAAACACTACGACCACGGCTTCCCGCAGCATTGAAGAAATCATCCAGCACTACCCCATCATCCTTGGCTGGCCTGGAGTCTTCGTCGCGATCGTTGGCTTCTTCTTCCAACTTCTCATGGTTTATGTCACTCCGCGGATCAAGGAGCGGGTCTTGCCGTACCTGCTGTCGTCGCCTTGTGCCTTGTGCTTGCCCACGTACGGCAAAGCTGATGCCACCAAGGACGACGGTGGCAGCGATCCAGATCAACCACAAGCCAAAACTTTCACCACCATCTTGACCGTGGTCTCGTTGGTGCTGGAGCTTGTGCAAGCGGTCTGGCTTTTTGCCGTGGTTGTGCCCAGGAATCCAAATCCCTTGGGTGAAAAAACCTTGGCCCACCTTTGGATCGTCCTGACTACTTGTTTTACCAACTTCGCTGTTGTTTTCTTTGTCAAATTGGTCTCACTGGAGCTCGAAAACGAGTTATCGCCCGTTGACATTATTCAAAATTTGAATGAGCGAGGTACTGATCTCAAAACTGCCTGGCGAAATGCTCAGAGGAGACTAAGACTTCAAGTCTTGTAGACCATTGTAGGATTAGTGAGTGGTTCAATCGCGGCCCCAGGCCGGAGGCCAACGTTGAACCTGATGCCGATCCTGCACCAAAGTATCACTGGTTGACCCAAGTATCAGCCTACGGCTTTGGAAACTGCTTGTTTGCGATACCCGTGTTTTCTCTCTATGCGGCGTGGGAACTGCGAAGTCTCGTGCAGGACCACTGGAAAGCATTGGCGGTTTTCAATCGCATCGTGATCATCGTGTTCATTGGGCTCAACTGTGTCGTCCAGGCCTTCATGTTCTTTGGCGGTATCTACGCGTTGATCATGAGTTGCAGATCAACGACTTGGGCGACCTTCATGACCAGGATCAGACTGTTTGTTTGGATCCTCCTCTGGCTTTCAGTAGCTGCAGCACTCGCTTTCCCGCTGTTCGTTTCAGCTGTGCATGATGTCAGGCCAAGCCTGACTCAAGTCATTACGGTGGAGGCCGTCCCAATCAAAATCGCCCTGGTAAACAACACGCAACTTGCCTTGGCCTTGATCGCACTCCTTATCAATTTCGGGCGAGCTCTTTTCGTGTTGTGGTTTCGCTGAACTTAAAGTCTCCAAGTCTCCTCACGAGCCAGCTCAAACACAATACATGGTGTTTTGTTTTGTTTCGTGATATAATTCGCTCAGTGAGGAGTCTCCGCGCCCATGGGAGTGACAAGAAACACCAGGCGGGTGGTTGTGTGGCGCAGCGCGTCTCATGACTTGGCCAAGTCGTGGAAGTCCTTAACTACCTTCAACGTGGGCTGTGCTCACCTTGACGAACACGTCAACGCTGAGCGACCGCCGGGCGCGCTCAAGCGTTTTTTTTTTTTTTTTGAAAATTCGCCCAGATGTGTTCACGTGCTAGAGGAGGAAAATTGCAAAGGAAAGACAAAAAACGACTCATCGTCACCACACAGTCACCAAACAGAGCTCACGAACGGCAGCACAACAGGAGAAAAACCTATGGGGCTGGGCGCGCGCGGAGGCAGGGAGGCTGGCAGGGAGACCAGCCCGAGGCCAAGAACCCTCCAACCCGGCTGCCCCAAATCTCGACCCACCTGGTGGTAGCGGAGCGTGTGAGCGTGCTCCGCAGCTCAGCGCATGTCGCCGCACACCCTCCAGGCGCGAGCTAGACTAGGGCTAGTCCAGACGCGCCCGGTGGTGCAGGGATGCGCTACGGCGGCCCTGGTGGGAAGCCAGGGTCCTCAGCGACTTGCCAGTCGCCGAGTCGCGGGGCGACGCGGGCGTCGATCCACGAGCCATGCAGGGGGTCAAAAAGGGTCAGGGCCGGCCTGACGGTCAGCAGGGAGCCGTCGTCGTTGACGGGGATCCCGAATGCTGGTCGGAGGGCCGGGTGCGCAGCGAGGGTTCCGCTGTTGTGTCAGCGGGCCACCGCTGCGTCAGCAAGGGCCACTGCCTTTCGCCGCGGGTTTCCCGCGGCGCAGCAGCCATCGTCAGGGTCAGCGAGCGGGGCAAGGCAGCACGGTGCGTAGCCATTGGCCGCGCGCTTCGCGCGGGTGAGGGGCGCCCGCCGCGGCGGCGGCGGATCAGGCCGGGCGGGCGGCGGCAACGCCGGGCCGAGCACGACTGGCGAGGCCTTGGCCACCGCCTGGCACCGGGGCAGCCACACTGCCTTGCGGATCGCGGTCGAGCAGGCAGGGGCGCGCTCGAGTGGTATGCCGGACAGCTGACGCTCCGATCACGCGCTGCTCATCGAGACGGGACGTGGATCGCGAGCGCGACTACAAGCAGATCGGAGACACGTTCCTCGTTTGACCACCGTGCACCAAAGATAGTCCATCATTTCGCAAAGATAGTCCATCACTTCGCAAACGATCGGAAAGAAGTTAGAGAGCTTGTTGCTTAAGACGCCCGCAGGACGCTAGTAATTTTTGAGTGAAGGGGTGGCTCCGGGCGACGTCAACTAAAGTGCGTGACCGCCTAGGTTTTGGCGTGGTTGTCTCCGCCGGATGTGTCGCGTCAAGTAAACGAGTTGGTATCAAGCGCTCAGTTGCAAAGCAAGCTCGTTGCTGGCAGCGGCACGGTTGGCGCGCTCGCCGTCGAGGCCTTAGCGCGAAGGTCATGTGCACGTGCAGAACAGTGGCGTCACGCTTGCCGCCCAGCCAACGTGGAGCTGGCAGCGCGACGTCAGCCGCTCTCCTCTCCGCGAGCGATTAACATCGAGCACATGGAGCAAAGGGACAAACGACTACCTGCACTGCCTGACTTGGTCTTCGAGCGCATCTTGTGCGCCGCGGTTGCACTGTTCTGCCCAAACGACGTTTGGGAGCTGTCGCAGTATTCGCAGGTCTTCCCGCGCGCGAGGGCGCCCTGCGTTCACCGCGCTGTCCAGCATCAGATGCTTTCAGTTTCCATAGACAATGCTACTCTTCACGCAGATCAACGTCCTGGACGCGTGGCGCCGCTCGGGCCGTCCACTCGTTTACACGGAGGCCGTGCTTGGCGACGAGATGCCTTACGAGTCGCTCGACTGGTGGCGCCGCTCAGGTCTCAAATTGCCCGAGTGTCGCGTCGCGTCCTCGGTCCAGGTGCACTTTAACGGACTTTGCCCCATTGAGCTCGAAGACGAGGAGGGCTTCTACGTACGTTTCACTGGAAGCACGTAGCTTGAGCAGGAATTGGGTCCAACTGATTCGCTCCCTTGGTCCACGTAGCCATTTTCTCCCCGGGCTGAGCCTCCGGGCGATGCACGGATTCAGCAACTGCTTCCTGCGAATCTTGCTGGGACGGAGACGTGCGTGAAGCTCAACCGCGAGCGCATCACCGCGGTTGGGGCGACCACGCTTGCCCAAGCCATGGCTGGTGCGCAGGTCACCCGGGTCGAGCTCAGATGTTGCGGCATTACCTTTCCCATTTTCCATGCGCTCCGGCTACCAGAGACTGTCACTGAGCTCATTGTCGGCGAAGCTTGGCTGGGCCACGGCGCCAAGTCTTTTGAGCGCATTGTCTTTCCGCTGCGACTCAAGCAGCTCAACCTCGAGTTTTGCCGCATTCGCTCTGTGCCAGATGTCAAACGCCTACTTCGCGCGCTCCCGTCCTCGCTCACCACGCTGATCCTCAATTTCACTGCCCTACCGGCTCGCGCCGCAGCGGTTTTGGCCGAACACCTCCCGCAAGGCCTCAAGGAGCTTCAGCTCAAGTATACCATGTTTGACTCTGACGGACTGGCCGCCCTCGCTCCGCGGCTTCCCTCCAGTCTAGAGCGGCTCGACGTCGCCGACAACGAAATTTCCGATGCCGGATTCGTCGCATTGGCACGTTTCTTACCTCCACAGCTCCTCTTCCTTGACATTTCTGGCAACCGGGCTAGCGATGAAAACATGGGCCTCATTGAGCTGGCACGGGTGCTTCCTCACTCGCTTCTGCTCCTCTCAATGAGCAAGGTCAATCTTCGCGACGTCGGACTCGCTGCTATTCTTGCCAACATCCCGCCCGCAATCAAGGGGTGGGCAATGGTTGGCGCGGTGCTCAGTCGCGCGAGCATCAACCGTCTCATCCGTAGCTTACCCAGGAGCGTCGACGTTCTGCAGATTCAGCCTGTCTACAGCGTAGAGACCAGCGAGCCTTTCGATATGTCCGAATACCAGGCGTTGCTCCCGCGCCACCGCTTCATGCCGTAACCGGCCATTTGTTGCGCAGCCGCATCGACCACTCGCCCTCGTCTTTATGTTTTCCAGGCGAGCAACGCGGAGTTGATCAATAAAGAAATGTGTTTCTAGATGATCGTCGCCTCAACCACTCGGCGCGACGCACGCCTGGAGCAGGGGGACTTGCAGTGTAGACTCGTTCCTTGGGTGGTTCGATTTCGAGCTTGAGGGCACCAAGCTGAACCGCGACAAGATCCTGAACCTGCAGCTGACGAATCAGCTTGTGACCAAGATGCACCAGATCCTGGGCCCCTTCATGCTTCGCCGCGTCAAGGCGGACGTGAACCTGAACCTCCCGCCGAAAAAGGAGCTGGTGGTGACGGCGCCGCTGACGCGCGAGCAGCGCGACCTGTTCACGGCGGTGCGCGAGAACACGCTGGTCGAGTACCTGACGGCCAAGTTCGAGGCGCTCGACGTGCGCGTGCCGCGGACGCGCGAGCTGAGCGTCGGGCTGCGCCACAAGTACATGGCGGTGCGGCGTCTGTCGTGCCACCCGTTCCTGTTCCCGCACCCCGAGTACCCAATTGACTACGAGCCCGAGGCCTCGCTCGTGGCGCGGTCGGGCAAGATGATGCTGCTGGACCAGATCCTGCGCGCGCTGCTCGTCGACGAGGCCGACCAGAAGCACAAGGTGCTCCTGTTCTCGCAGTACACGACGTTCCTGACCATTGTCCAGTACTACCTCGAGTCCAAGGGGTGGGGCCACGCGCGGCTCGACGGGTCTGTCGGCCACGAGGAGCGCAAGGCGGCGATTGCCAAGTTCCACAACGACCCCGAGTGCAAGCTGTTCCTGCTCAGCACCAAGGCCGGTGGGCTCGGGCTCAACCTGGTCGCCGCCGACACGGTGGTCCTCCTCGACTCGTCCGACAACCCCGCCGTCGACCTCCAGGCCATGGATCGCGCCCACCGCATGGGACAGGATCGCCCAGTGACAGTGTTCCGGTTCATCTCCGAGTTTGAGCAGATGGTCTACGAGCGCGCCCAGTCCAAGCGCCAGCTCGAGAAGATGGTCATTGGCCAGGGCAAGCTCAACGACAAGACGGGGCTTGGGTCGAGCTCGGAGCCAGATGCCGCCGCGGCCAGCAGCAGCAGCGCGCCCACGACGGCCGCAGCGGTCGCTGACACCGAGGAGGACGGCGACGGCAAGGAGCAGGCGGCCGAGTTCAACGCGATCCTCGAACAGCTGCTGCAGGAGGTGGACGGCGAGTCGATCCAGGTGCTCAAGCCCGGCCAGGACGCCATCTCTGAGGAGCGCCTCGCCAGGCTGCTTGCGATGCGCGCCAAGTTAGAGGACGACGTGTGAGTGAGCGGGTAGATTTGGTGCTTTCTCTGTAGCATAAATGTATGGTTTCTCGCTCCGACACGCTTGTCGCGCGAAGGTTTGCGAACTTTACAGGCGACACAGGTGATGTGGACGCGGGTTCCACGCCGCTGCCAGTGGGCCCGGCGGGGAGCCCAACTCCCACCATGCTTGTCGCGCTTCCCAACTCGGTCATCATGTCGTTTCTTAAGTTGGCGCAGCCTCACACCGCTGTCTGCGTCGCTTCCCGCTCCTTTGTTGTTGCCACACGCGAGCCTTCAGCTGCCTGCATTTGGGCGCTTGTTGTTGCTCAAGTTTTGGGAACTTGTACCCAACGGCGCGCTCGATGGCGTCAAAGACGCGAAATGGTTTGCGAAGATGGCGCGCAGTGCCTTGCGTAAGTTCGGCGCAGACACAGCGCGCGCCGCACAGTGCCAACTCCGTGAGCTCCGCCGCGTTTCACTCATGACGACTGCGATCTCTCCTGTATTTCTCATCGCTTTGCGTCACCTCGATTGATCATTTTACGGCGGGGATTGGGCTTGCACTGAAGAAGGGAAGCGAGAGTGGACTAAAACGCATGTGCCATGATACAGCGATTAATCCAACTCTCCCCCTCACTCGAGCTCCCAAACCTGTCCGTGGGTCTGCTGTCATGGAGCTTGCTCCCGAACCTTTCGTGGGTCCGTTGCGATGGAGCGTGAGGGGCGACAGACGACGAGACGAATATCGAGCGCAGACGGAATCGAATTCAGGGCTCATAACCTGAAGAAGGGAAGCGAGAGTGGACTAAAACGCATGTGCCATCACACAGCGATTACTCCAACTTGCACGTGCGTCGAGCATAAATAAATGTCATTGTTTCTACCCGCCCGCAAGACCAGTGAACATGATCCGCAGCGAACACAACCCTCATCTCATTCTTCATGCCGTATCCCTATAGGGATACGGCACGCGGCTGCCCTTAGGGACTTCGCCTCTGGACTCTATCCACCCGGGCTAACCCACGTGATATCTCATTGCTTACCCCAAGTGACTCATAATGAATATAGCGATATCCTTAGGGATTTCGCCACCCGGATCGGAGGCCGAAGGCCGAAGCAGGTGGGCGGGAGGGTGGGCGGAAGGGAGGGGCGAGTGGTCGAGGAGTGAGTCCCTGACCTGACCCCCGAGCCCGTCCCTGACCTGACCCCCGAGCTGGTCCCTGACCATTGCTTACCCTGAGCGGTCGGCGGCGGCCGGCGAGCGCAGCGAGACGAAGAGCAGCGCAGCTGCGGCTACCCACTGACAGAGTTCCCTGGTCTGGTCCCTGACCTGACCCCCGAGCCTGTCCCTGACCTGACCCCCGAGCCCGTCCCTGACCTGACCCCCGAGCCCGTCCCTGACCACCTGCCGCAAGCGGCTGCTATGAAGCTATCACCGTAAAAGTCCCGTTTTTTGCTATGAAACAGTCAGAGTACTATACAGACCACGGTTTCTGTAGTAAAAAACGGGACTTTCAAAGACAAGAGGTCGGGGTACGGGGGTCAAGGCAGGGGAGCGTCTTAGCAGCATCAATGTATTAATCAATGTATTAATCAAAGACAAGGGTCAGGGTACGGGGGGTCGGCGAGGGAGCGTCTTAGCAGGGACCCCGAGCTGATCCATGAGCCAACCCATGATCAAGTCTCCGATCCCGTCCCCGATCCTGTCCCTGACCACCTGCCGCAAGCAACTGCTATGAAGCTATCACCGTAAAAGTCCCGTTTTTTGCTATGAAACAGTCAGAGTACTATACAAACCACGGTTTCTGTAGTAAAAAACGGGACTTTCAAAGACAAGAGGTTGGGGTACGGGGGTCAAGGCAGGGGAGCGTCTTAGCAGCATCAATGTATTAATCAATGTATTAATCAATGTATTAATCAAAGACAGAGGGTCAGGGTACGGGGTCAGGGCAGGGGAGCGTCTTAGCAGGCAGCGTCTTAGCAGGAAGGGACGTGCCAGGTCGGGGGTGCTGGGTCAAGGAGGGTCGGGGGTGCCGGGTCAAGGAGGGTCGGGGGTGCCAGGTTGGGGGTGCCGGGTCAAGGAGGGTCGGGGGTGCCAGGTCAGGGGTGCCAGGTTGGGGGTGCCGGGTCAAGGAGGGTCGGGGGTGCCAGGTCAGGGGGTCAGGTTGGGGGGTCAGGCGATCCGCTCAAACCGTGACCTGGGATGCAACTGAGGGCGAAGAACCGGACCTCCACCCCCCCCCCCCCCCCCCATGACCCCGACTTGGGCGCCAGCAGAGGCCGAGGTCACAAACCCCCCATGAGCTCAACTTGGGAGCCAGTTGAGGCCGAGGTCACGATCCGCTCAAACCGTGACCTGGGACGCGACTGAGGGCAAAGAACCGGACCTCCACCCCCCCCATGACCCCAACTTGGGCGCCAGCAGAGGCCGAGGTCACGAACCCCCCATGAGCTCAACTTGGGAGCCAGTTGAGGCCAAGGTCACAATCCGCTCAAACCGTGACCTGGGACACGACTGAGGGCAAAGAACCTGACCTCCACCCCCCCCATGACCCCGACTTGGGCGCCAGCAGAGGCCGAGGTCACAATCCGCTCAAACCGTGACCTGGGCCCTCCCACGGTCCATGACTTGCCACCACCCTGACCCTGACCCAGGCCCAGCTACCCAGAAAAAAGAACGTTGCGTTCAAACGCACTTGAGCCCATGGAGCCTTTTTGTTGACAGTCAGTAAACCATGTCGCTCAAGTCTCTTGTCTCCCAGGTCGCCGTTGCCCTTGCTCAGCATGTTGCCGCAGACGTGGTGCAGCAAGTCATGGACAAGCTCCAGCCCGTATTTGGGTCTATTGACAAGCGCTTCATGGACTTTGACGCGCGACTCAAGGCCATCGAGTCACACGACCCAGATCACGGCGCTGATCAGCAAGTCACTCCCGTGGAAGTCGATGCACCCGAGGTCAAGTTCGCCGAGCTGACCGAGGAGGCCATTGAGGCATGTGTCAACGCGCCCGTGGTGAACAAGAACGGGGAGCAGGCTACGCTGAGCGACATGGACAAGGCGAAGACGACTCGCGTGCTCCTTGCATTTGCCAAGTCAGGCATGGACATCCAGGACGTCGAGGCCGTGTCCAAGGCCGTGGCCACGTACCGCGCGACCAAGGGGTCCAAGAACGTCCAGGGCCTGCAGGTCGAGACGCTCAAGGCCTTGGCCAAGTACTGTACGTGGAACGGGTGGACTGAGCTTGGGGCCAAGTACACGGAGGCCAAGAAGCGGGACGCCGACGCCAGCGTGGACGTGCGCAAGGAGCTCAAGTCGGGCGCCCTTCCAAGCCGTGCCGTTCTGCTGGCCGCCGCGGTTGCTGCTGAGAAATGGGACAAGCTCGAGTGCACGGGCACCATGCGCTACCTCCGCCTGTACCTCCAAGTTGTGTGCGCGACCCGCAGCGACCTCGCGTTCCTGACCACAGCCCCAAGCGACAAGTACCCATCCTACAACCCCAAGACCAAGACGCTGGCTGGCCCAATCTGTGTCAAGACCGAGGGTCGTGGCTATGAGTTCTCGCACGTCATTGCCAACCCCAACGTGGCAGACGCCCTGGAGCGGGTCATGGCCAAGCGCAAGGAAGACGGCTACGAGCTGCTGTTCTTTGACTACACGATCAAGGACCTTGACAACGCCAAGGTGAACACGGCCATTTGCAAGGACTGGTCCAAGACGATTGGCCTTGCTACCAAGAAGCTCAAGTTTGACGGGTGCGGCGTGCAGCAGATCCGTTGGATTGCCGCGAGCGAGAACGCCGGGGCTTACGCGGCCATTGCCCAGCGCGCCAATGAGATGGGTCACAGCGTGCCTGTCGCCGTCGCCCACTACATGGTGTAACTTTTGTCTGTTGTATTGTAATGTACCCACACAAAGAACCTTTGACTGCTGAACAGACCGAGTACCTGACAGACTTGTACTACAAACGCGGCCACGTCGGGGTTGGGATCCACCGGCTCTTTGACATTGTTGACCGCGAGCATACAGGGAAGCACATCTACCGCGCCCAGCTCGAGCGGTGGCTCAACGACCAGTCCGTGTGGCAGCAGTACAAGCGCGCACCACAGAAGCGGCAAGACATTCGAAGCATCAGCTCAACCAGTCCGGGACGCAACTTCCAGCTTGACCTCATTGACATGGGCAAAAACGGTACGTACAAAGGCTTCCATTACATTCTTACGTGTGTCGACCTCGCGAGTCGGCGCGTCTACCTACGCCCAGTCAAGACCAAGGACAAGACGCGGGAAGCATGGTCTGGCGTGGTCGCCAAGCACAGCCTTGTACCTGCCACAATCCAGACGGACAATGGCACCGAGTTCTTTGGCATTGAGGCCGGGACCGACGTCAAGCACATCAAGGGCAAGGCAGGCGTGCCATACGGTCAAGGTGTTGTTGAGCGTATGAATGGGACCATCCGCCGGATGCTGACGCCGTGGCTGTCCATCCCAGGCAACAACGACTGGCCCAAGCACCTCGAGACCATTGAATCTGTGATCAACAGCAGCAAGTCAAGGGCCACGGGCAGGGCGCCCAACGAGTTCCATGACATGCCCCGCGAAATGGCCAAGGACACACTCAAGGCGATCCGAGCTGCCAAGGGCAAGCCAGAAGGCGACCCTCTGAGCGCGTTGCTGAAGGTAGGGGCCCAGGTCCGAGTCCGCGAGCCGTACAAGACTGCCATGGAGGCCAAGGGGAAGCCGGTCTGGTCGCCAACTGTGAGCCAGGTCCAGGTTGTGCGCAAGGGGTCAGGCATGAGCAATCCAAGCTACAAGGTCCAAGGTCTCAAGGGCTTCTACCCTCGAAGCGACGTCCAGCCAGTCACAGCAACCCAGGACCCGCCGACCAGGCCACGCATGGCCCCAAGTCTTCCAAGGCCCCCTGTTGCGCGCACCCCGGTCACACCAAGGGAGCCCTCGACCCGGGTCAGGCGCGTCCCAGTCCGAGTCCAAGAAAAGTGGGACCGCGGGCTTTAGAGCATGGCCCAATGGCTTTGAATGATGACCTGGCAGTCGTTGGCAACTGCCACCAACGGGATCCAGATGAAAGAGTAGCTCTTGGCCGCGTCAAGGTACTCGATGCTCAAGAACTGAAGGAACTGGACGTTGCCTTCAGCGCGGCACCCGGTGACAAGCGACACTGCAATCATGTCCGTCATGTTGTACAGCGCAAAGTTCACAGTGTGGGATCCAGGGAGCGTGCCGTTTGCGTAGTAGCCCTTTGCATGGACAAGGTAGTAGCCACTGACAGGGGGTTTGACGCATCCATTGATCACGGACGTGAACGCGCCCGCCGTGGACTGGAACGCAAAGGTGGCCGGACCTGTCGACGCTGTGCCGCCAATGATCTTGCCGCCCGTGGTCACTCCGTTTGTGGAGCGGTGCTCGGCCTGAGCAACGTACCGGGTCAGGCTGGACCGCGAGTCGACGTACGCCTTGTTTGCCGCGTCAGTGCCTGCCACGGGAGCGAGGTCAAGGGTGAGCTGCCCTGTAAACCGACCAGTGCCATTGACGCGGAGCTTTTCTGTGCCAAGCGTCGCCGAGCCCACGACCACGTTGCCGCCACCTGCCACAAGGGAGACCCCGCCCGTGGTCGCGGACGCAATCTCAATGTTACCCGCCGCCGTGCATGCCAGGTTGCTCTTGAGGACGCCTGCCTGCTTAAAGTCGACGTACGTCAATGTATTGGCAGCTGAGTCAAAGACAAGGTTTGCGCTCGTGGCATTTTGGACCAGGACGTTGGGCACAGTCAGTTGCTTGCTGACTCCAAGACCACCAGCAATGGTGACTGCTCCAGTGCTTGACGTCGAGCTGTCCGTCGTATTCGCAAAGGCAAAGTCAGCGCCGAGCCCAAGGGTGGACTGGGGGAGCGTGCCAGTGACCGAGGCCGCGCTCACGGCTGTGACCTTGGCCGAGACGTCGGGGAGTCGTGCCAGGTCAATGGTCCCTGCAAGCTTGGCCGAGTCAATGCCAGATGCCAGCTTGGCGTTGGTCAGGGTCCCGTTGGCGATGCGGGCAGGGTCGAGGGTCCCAGTGAGCTTGACCGCCGACACGTCCGTGACCTTGGCGTCTGTGACTGCGCCTGCTGCCAGCTGGACCGTTCCAATGGACCCGACGTTGAGCTTGGCCCCGTCAATGCCAGTTGCCAGCTTGGCGTTGGTCACAGCCGCGTCTGCCAGGACCGAGGTGCCGACTGTGCCGGCTGCCAGCTTGGACCCATCAATGCCAGTTGCCAGTTTGGCGTTGGATACGGCTGCGTCTGCCAGGGCTCCCGTCCCAATAGTCCCTGCAACGAGTTTGGACCCAGACACGGACGCGACCTTGGCATCCGTGACTGCCAGGTCAATGAGAGCTGCCGTGCCGACTGTGCCTGCCACGAGCTTGGACCCGGACACGGACGCGACCTTGGCATCAGTCACTGCGCCGTCTGCCAGGACCGAGGTCCCGACTGTGCCTGCCACAAGCTTGGACCCAGACACGGACGCGACCTTGGCATCAGTCACTGAGCCGTCTGCCAGGACCAAGGTCCCAACGGCTGGGAGGTTGGACGCACTGAGCACGCCCACGACCTTGGACGCAGACACAGTATCCAGCTGAGCATCAACGAGCTTGCCTGTGACCTGCCCTGCTGTAATGGTCGCGACCTTGTCGGCCGTGACGCTGGCCGGGAGCAGCTGTGCCGTGCCGACCGACTTGACAAAGAGCCCTGCTGCGCCCACGCCAAGGGTCTGGTCGTCGACCTTGGCCGAGACAGTGGTCCCTGAGACTGCCACGCCAGGGCCAGCAACAGGTGCACCGACTGTGGCATACACGGTACTGATGGCCGCGTCGACGTATGCCTTGGACACGTCAGAGACCCCAGTGGCAGACACGGTCAGAGACGCAGTACTTGAGACGTTAAAGATATTCTTGACCATGTTTAACTTAAGCAAACAGAATGATTTCCAGCGACCATGACCTGAGCCTGGACAAGTGGCAGGAGCACCTCGCCGGGACCATGCCTGTGCCAAGCAGCTGGTACAGCAAGAGCGACGAGGACAAGGCCAAGTGGCTACGGAAGCGCGACCGCAAGGCCAACCGGTACACACACGTCAACGACGAGGCAGCGCGGGCCGAACGGGTCAAGATCCGGATCTACAAGGCACTCAACGCCAAGCGCCGGGACCAGGGGGCAAATAGCACCGTCTGAGGGACAAAAGGCACCTGCCACGGGGAAAAAGGTACCAACAGGGGGACGTTTTATTTTCGGTCCATACAGTAACTATCATGGGCCGAAGAACAGTACCAGATCTACTTGCAAGAGTGACCAAGGCAACTGGTGGGCGCATCACGGCAGAGCGCCTTGTAGGGCAGAAGATCAAGGCGACCATTGACGGCCGCGAGTACACGTTCCCCAATGCCAAAGAGCTCCTCGACGTCTGGGTGCCTTACATCCTTGCCTTTGACTACAAGGTGACGCCCGAGAGCTATGCCAACGACTTTGACCGCAAAAGAGGCGACTCGCTGTTCTACCTCAAGCACCAGGACAGCGTCACTGGGTACGAGGTCAAGGACCTCCAGGAGCACGTCCGAGATACGCTTAAAGCGTGGGAAGAGCACCAGGCAACGGGCAAGGTTACTCGAGTCCCAGTCGCTCCACCAGCGGCAAGTCCTGGACCAGAGCCCCCCGAGTCAGCCACGGACAGCGACAGGGGTAGCAGCGAAGAGGAACGCGACGAGCTGGCAGAAGAGATCTCGCGAGCCCTGGACGTCATTGACGAGGACGCTGTACCAGACCACTTGCTCCCCGTGCCTGTCCGGCCAGTCATGCCCGAGCAGTACCCAGTTGAGGCTGGCGACTACGTTGGCCAAGACATTGACGAGTACGGCGCCATGATCCCTGGCTGGTAACTGATCCAGAACGACAATGACGGCGGCAACGACCTCCCACCACGACTTGATGACGGCACACGCGACATTGTGGTCATGCCACCAAGCTATGCCCCTGACGTGGCACAGCGACCAAGCGTGTACAACGAGGGTCACGTCCACCCGGCCATGGACGAGGCACGCATGATTGAGGGCTCCAAGGACTTGCAGGTCTACAACCCCGAGCGGGCGCTGATGACCACGGACGACATGGAAGTCGACGTCGTCCAGAACTTTCAACAGTTCAACCAGTTCGTCTACAACAGCTACACGCAGCAGGACACCCAGAACATTGACATGCGGCAGTTCATCACCCAGTATGAGAACAACTACTACGAGCAGAACGTGGACATGCGGCAGCAGATCCTGGTCCAGTACAACAATGACCCAAACGTCATGGCCGCGCTTGAGCTCATTGCCTCGCAGTTTGCTGGGTCCCAGGTCATGCAGTACCAGGCGTACCAGGCGCTCATTGATCAGACGGCGGCCGCTCAGGGACTGGCCATGGACTCGTTTGCCAACCTCGCGTCCAGGATCGTGGACACGCTCTGAGCCGAACGCAACGACTTTGTCCGCCAGATCGACGCTGGCAACCGCGCGATTGTGTCCGAGATTGCCACGGGCATGTCCTCGGCGCTCAGCAACCAGCAGGTGCTCATGAACCAGCTCGCAAGCGGCGTCCAGGGCGCGATCCAAGGGCAGACCCAGAGCAACGAGGCCATGACCAAGACGCTCCAAGACCTTGGGTCCAAGCTGGACACTATTCCTGCACCCCAAGTCGTTGTCCAGCCTGCTGACACGAGCAGCCTCGAGGCCATGATCAGGGAGCTCGCCGCGCAAAACAATTCCGGTGGTACTTCTAAGAAGACCGACATGCTCCTCGAACAGATCCTCAAGCAACTGGGCTACAAGAAGCCGACCGACGCGAAGCTGTTCACGGACAAGCGGGCAGCGGGTAGCGGGCTGACGGCGCCCAAGATCCAGCGTCACCAGAAGATCCCTGAGCGGCCCGTCAAGCAGGTCCGCGAGACCCCAAAGCGCAGCGGCATTGTCTTTGACCTTGGCTGGGACTGACGCCCTTTTTTGTTTGCAGTCTTTAAATGTACGACATTGTTGCCATTGACAACGGCTTTACACGCAACGACGATGGCGAGCCGCTGCCAATCCCCAAGCACCCATTTACCATGAACGTCATTGGCGCCAAGGGTCAGGGCAAGTCAACGCTGATCGCGAACATGGTCTGCTTCCCGCACTTTTACAAGGGCCAGTTCGACAACATCTGGGTGTTCAACCCAACATTCCACGCCAACGACAAGTACGAGTACATTGCCAGTCAACCGATCCTGCGACCGCCCAAGAAGGAGCGCAACGTGCTGGACCCCCAGGAGCGCGACCCGGACCGGCTCAAGATCAAGCCAAGCTGCATTGTCACAGACCCCGAGCAGTTCATCCCAACCCTGCTCAAGATGCGCCAAGACCTGACCAAGACGTTTGAAGAGTCTGGCAAGAAGGCGCTCCAGGACCAGCTGCTGATCATCGACAACGTGCTCGGGCTCAAGCTCCTGAGCCACAAGACGCTGACCAACTTTCTGTGCAACTCGCGGCACTTAAAGATCAGCTGCATCATTGGCGTCCAGCGGTGGTGTGCCCTGCCCAAGACTCTGCGTATCAACTGCTTGTACAGCGTCGTCTACCCAATCTACGACAAGACTGAGGTCCAGACGCTGCACAAGGAGATTGGGTCGCAGTTCGACCTCAAGGAGTTTGAGGCCATCATCGAACAGCTCTTTGACACGCGTACTGGCAACACAAAGCGACGCTTCCTGGGCGTCAACAACCAGAACCCGCCCAAGTACCGGCTCGTAGACAGCTTCAGCGAGTGGATCGTGAAGGGATAGACCGCCGACTTTTTTTTGTTGCAGTGTTCTAAACCAAACCATGTCCAGTACCAACGCCCAGTTCTCGCAGGTCCTGTCCAAGACGCTCCCTCCCGAGATGTCGTTCACCCTGCCCAAGGAGTCTGTCTATGCCGAGCGCCAGACTGTCCAGTTCACGGCTCAGGGCGGCCCCGAGTTTGCTCCTGGCAACAGCATCAGCGTCCTGCTCCCGCCGCGCGACGACATGATGGACACGCACTGTACTTTCCTGCAGTTCTCAGCCAAGACCACGGACGCCAACGTCGCCTTCTGCAATGGTATCTTCAGCGTCATTGACTGCGTCCGCATCTACAGCGCGTCTGGTGCCCTACTCGAAGAGCTCCCGTACTACAACCTGCGTCAGCGCATTGAGGCCGACGTGACAGTCCCCCAGTACCTCAAGGACTCGTGTCTTGGCGTGGCACAGGGCTACTTTGCGTCCGGCGCCGACAAGTTTGCTGTCTTGTCTGGGCTGCACCGGTACATGCTGCCCATCAAGTCGGCCCTGCTGGCAAACCAGAAGCACCTCCCCATGAAGTACACAGGCGGTATCCGCGTCGAGTTCACCCTTGCGCCTGGCAGCGACGCTTGAGTGGTCAAGAACAATGCCATCCCGGGCTACACAGTCAAGGACGTCTGCATTGTCTCGGACCTGATCAAGCTCAACGACCAGCAGATCGCGGTCATGGACGCGGCCTTCAAGAAGCAGGGGCTCAAGCTCTTTGGTACGACCTACAACCACCACTTCCTGAACTACTCGGTGCCCAACTCAACGCTCAACGTCTCGGACCGCTCTGCCTCGCAAAAGGACATCCTGCTGTCGTTCCGCGACAATGCTGTGCTCAATGACAACTCCAAGGACTCGTTCCTTCGCGCCAAGACCATTACCACGTACCAGTTCAGCGTAGCCGGCCAACTCTTCCCTCAGCAACCTGTCCGCTGCGACGACTACGCGTCTGAGGCGTTTGTTGAGCTGACCAATGCCTTCCATGGCCACGTCATTGGCGCTGGCCTCACAGTTGACAAGTTCAACGCGCCGGCCGAGGGTACCTTTGTTGTTGGCCGTGACCTTGAGTCGAGTCGCACCGTGGTGAGTGGCGACAAGTCATGCAAGTCGCGGGCCGTGGACATGCAGGTGATCCTGACTTCAAGCGTGGCCCCAAACCAGCGCGTGGACGCCTTCATTGGCATCGACGTGGTCTACGAGTTCCTGCCGACTGGCGAGATCAACATCTACAAGTAACGGCCCTGTCCTTTTTTTTCTTGCGTAGAGTTAAACCCCGCCATGATCTTCTGCAACCTATGGACCAACTTTAGCAACGTGCTTGGCCAAGTCGGGTCCTTTGTCAACAAACACATGCCAACCGTGCTCAAGGGCGTCAAGACCGTGTCCAAGTTCTTTGAGCGGTCGCACAACCCCGCCGTGAGCTCCATTGCGCAGATGGTGACCAAGGGCGCCGACCTCGCCCAAGACATTCACACCTGGTACAACCGACCAACGAGCGAGATTTTTGAAGCAGACGCCGACGACACAGGCACGGCCGTACAATAAATTGTTGTCTTTGTTTAAATGTCCGAGTACAAGACGCTGACCATCTGCAGCCGCGACCTCAAGAACGGCATCCTGTACCTGCCACGACCCCTGTCCGTGCGCGGCGTCAAGGTCAACTCGGCGTACCTCTGCAACAGCTGGCACACGGTCAACTCCAAGGCCAACAAAGTGTACCTGACCCAGAGCCGAGGCGCGCTGACGTTCCCTGGCACCATCACAGTCCCCGACGGCAACTACACAGTCGATACGTTCACAGCCACGCTCAAGAGCCTGCTCAACAACGCGCCCTTGGCGTACCTCTGGCAGGGCACCTGGGACGTCCAGGTTGACTCGACTACCCAGAAGATGCGCCTGGCCAACGACACGGTCGACTTTACAATTGGAACAGGGACGGCGTCGCTGAACGTCCACATGGGCTTTGTTGGAGCGTATGGCTACAGCAAGGTCCAGTACGCGTCGGCGCTGGTCAACATCTCGCCCATCAACCTGCTTCACATCTACTCGCGCAACCTGGGTACCTGGCTCGCAGACAACATGTACAGCGCTTACCCACAAGACAACGGCGTACTTTGTAGCATCCATGTCACGCAACCCTTTGGCAGCTGGTTTGAGCATCGACCACACATGGGTGACTACTTTCGCTTTGACGCGCAGGGACAGGCCCAGCAGATTGACTGTATTGACATTGACGTGGTAGACGAGAGCCTGCGCTCTGTTGACTTTCTCGGCCAACCCTTCTACGTCGAGCTTGCGTTCATCTGACGTTGACTTTTATTGTTGTCTTACTGTAAACATGATCCTCGAGACGCTCCTTGTTGCGACCAACGCCCTGATCCTCGTAGCCAACCTGGCCATTGTCGGGTACACAAGCAAAGTATTCCGCGTTGTAGAGTAAGCAACAACATGTGCTTTAAATTCTTTCTGCAAAGGCATAGTAAGACACAGGACAATGAATACTGGCTCTACTGCATCAACGCCCCGCGCACCTTCCACGAGCATCCCTTGGACTGGCCGTCTGGGCCCCCAGTCAACAGCCAACTACACGGCCATCCGCGACGTGGCCCTGCCAGGTGCCAAGGTTGTGTACACTGTCTGCTTTGAATAGATCCTTCAAGTTAACTTGGTTAGCTACCTTGAAGCCTTTACTGGTCGCTCTCAGACTACCCGCCGGTATGTGTACTTGTGCCCGCAGCATGGGTACACAACTTGGGCCCACAGCAGCTCATTGTCGTAGACCCAGCTGGGAGCATCGTAGTGATCGCACGGCGGCTTGGGCAGGGGAACAATCTCTTTGATACAGCCTCGCATGGTTACAGTAGTCCAACAAAGTTTAATTCAACAAACGCGTTCAACACACCTGGCATGACGTAGCAACGGGACACACTACGGCAATGACATAAAGTAGAAATAAGGGGTGCTCCGCCCTGTCCAGGAAGCGTTGGCCAAGCGCCTCCCAGACTGCTCCATGCTGGAGGTCTCCTTTCATGGTGGCCAGCCACTAATCAGAGTTCCAACACGGAGCAGGCATCATTGCTAATACTCATCGAACCACACAGCGCCAACACACCCAAAAGCCTGTGGAATACTGTTGGTATCCCACAGTGACTCATCGAACCACACAGCGCCAACACACCCAAAAGACTGTGGAAGACCGTTGGTATCCCACAGAGACTCATCGAACCACACAGCGCCAACACACCCAAAAGAGAGAGAGAGAGAGAGAGAGAGGAATGGATCAAAGAGCACTGCATGGGTAGCTAATCCAAGCAGCATCCATGATCCAGACCAAGACAGGAGTCAACCAAGTCTATTGCTGTGCACAAGCAGATAGCCCTGTAAAACTCAAGCCAAAGGAATAGGGAAGTGGCCACCCACAATGTTGGCCATGCACCCATACCAGAAGCCTACTGCAAGCATTGGGCGCATTGCAAAGATGGCCTATACACTTGGAGCAGGGCTTGAGGCAGTGAATCTGTGACATGGCTTTCATAGTGAGTGGCAAAGAGCAGTTCTCAGGGCGGGGGGAGCGGGGGGTTCTTATAGGGCCAGGGTTAGCGAAAAATCCCTCACAGGGCCCTGATCTGGCACCCCCGACCCGACCCCTGATCTGACCCCCGCCTGACCCCGTCACCTGACCCAGTCACCTGACCCCGCCTGACCCCCACCTGACCTGGCTGCCCTGACCCTCCATGACCTGGCACCCCCAACCACGGACGGACCCGCCGTCCCCGCCCGCTCCATCAAACCGTTTGCTGTAAGCCATGGACGGGACTGGACGGGACTGTCCATTGAAACTCGCTCGGGGTAAGCCATGGACGGGACTGGACGGGACTGAAGGGGGTCTTTGACCTCTCCAGACTCGAAAGGGGGGGGGAAGTTGTCACTCGAGTGGTCACTTCCCCCCCCTTTCCCTGCTAACTTTTCAAAACACCCCCTTAGTGACGTCCTGACGTCCACTGCTTAGCCCGAGCGAGTTTTCAATGGACAGTCCCGTCCAGTCCCGTCTATGGCTTACGGCGAACGGTTCAAAGGTGGTGGCCACGATGAGCCATCCGGGGCTGGTCGCCGACCTGGGTCGCTGCTCGCGTTCTTGGACCAGTCGCCGACCTCTCGTGGAATTATTCCGAGAGCCTTCAAGGGCCTATTGCCGCGACCAAGTCGCCGACCAAGTCGTAGAGTGACTCCGTGGTCGCGTCGCCGCGCCGTTCATGTGCACGTGATCCACGTGACCCGCCCGCCGCCGCCCGCCCGCCCACCTGCTTCGGCCTTCGGCCTCCGGTCCGGGTGGCGAAATCCCTAAGGATTTCGGCATGACTCATAGCATTCACTTGGGGTAAGCAACGGGGATTCATTCACTTGGGGTAAGCAATGAGACGTGTCACTCGGGGTAAGCAACGGGAATTCAATTGGGAGCCCCGGGTGAATCGCGACTCGATGGCGAAGTCCCTAAGGGCAGCCGCGTGCCGTATCCCTATAGGGATACGGCAGGTATGAATGAGAATACCCCAGAGTCGCTGGTCAGGAAGCGCCACACCGTGATTACAGCGCGCTGTGTTCACGCAGATCTGCATGTTGAGCTCGAACGCGGTTAGGTCGATACCGCGGTCGTGTTTGAACTGGCCGAGAAGTGAGCTGCACAGCTCATTGCGAGTAGACTCTGGGAGTGAGGAAAAGGGTGCCGCAAGTTGAGCGAGTTCGGTAAGAAAGGTGAGCCACGAAAGTTGATGTGGAAGTGGGCAAGAAGCACACGTCCGCTCATTTGCGCCAATCGGGAGAGCGTGGCTTCCGACAGATCGGTGCATTGTCGTTTGCAGCCAAAATGAGTTTCGCCGCTGCTGGCGGGCTGATACTCCGCGGTCACGTGCCACGAATTATCACTGGCGAGCGCCGCGGCGGCCGTGTCGAGCGCTCGCTGCCTCCATCGCTCCCTCCCCTTGCCATGAAGCAATAGCTTAATAATTCTCTGCATGCAACTTGCTCCTCGCGTCACTGACGATCGCTGTGAGCGGATTCGCGCGACGCGTCGCGCTCGAGGGACCCTTGTCGGCCTTCTGCGACTCGGCCGTGAGCCGCTCAGCGACACTCTGTCGGGCCGACGAGAGTCTGCAACGTTTGCGGCGTTGGCAGTGCGCCGGAGCGGCCACGGACGCTCAAACCTCGCGTAAATGCTGCGACTCGTCGCGGGCCACGTCTTGCTCGCGCGACCCGCAGCCGGCCGAGGCCACGCATCGTCGCGTGAGCGTGACGATCGATAGTAGTGCGGCACTCATTGATGCGGCTGCCTGGACGGCTGTTTGAGCGGCCCGCGGGCGAGTGAGTTGGCGCGCCGCGGTTTTCGGACGCCATGTGAAGGCGGCCGTGATCGCCACCAAGCGGAACTCGTCGCTGCGTGACAGCTCCGCTGCCCGTCGCCTCGGGCTCCCGACAGGCCGAGCGCGTGCGACGCAGCTCGGCGCGCCGCGCGCTATCGAGGCGTACCTCATAATCACGGATACATTGCCCGACGGCATCGCTACGTCCTGCCTTCCCGCGGGGGTGCGCACCTGCGGTACGTGGCGCAACTCGAGCAGTAAGGCACCGCCAATGTGCTCGCCGCGCTCGATCCTGTCGCGGCGCGCGAGGTTCTCAATGAGTGAGGTGAGCGGGCCCCACGTCGCTCAGCGGCGGTCGCGCTCTTGGCCGCCGTTGGTCTGCGGCGTGACTTTGTTCTCAGTATCAGCGCCATGCTCGCGGCTGGTTTGTTCATCGGGTTGCTCGTGTGGATCGCGAGTAAACGGCGCGTCGACCACTGACTCGTTTCTCAACCGACTTGATGGTGTTTGGCGAGGTGCTCCGCGTGCAGGACGCCGTGACGAACGCGGACCGGGCTCAACCCCTAGCCTGCCCTCTCAGCGTTCAAGATGTGCTAGAAGCAACGTTGTGTTCGGCGCCACCATGCCCGAGAACTACTACTCGCTCTTGTACGTTGCGAACCTGCAGGACACGCACGCGTACTGTAGGCGACGCGCCGGTTCGTCCCGCCGCAAGCGGTGACACTCAAGATCTTGCTCGTGCTGCGAAACTCGCACTCGCGCGGCCGCGGACTCTGAACTAGCCGATGCGCATGGTTCGCGAGTCGAACGTGGCATCGACCGCGTGCTGCGCAACGCACGAGCGGGCGTGTCCAAAGGTTGCGCGGCGCTCGTGCTGCCGAACGTATCCGGCGACGGATCGAACGCGATCCAGGACTTGCGCGCGGGCAACCCCGCCGCGATGCTCACTGAGGCTCGCAAGTTTGACCTCACCGACAGCAGCGTCACGAGCTCAAGCATCCAGTTCTTCGCCGATCATGCTTCTGCGCCCGAGATCGTGGTCGTTGGCGTGGGCGGCGCGCTCGCGAGCTCCGGCCGCTCGGCCAGCTCCAGCGACGCGGCGTGGGATCCTGCGCAGTGCTTGGCCGCTGAGCACGCAATGACGTTGCTGCAAGTGCTGCATGAAGTTCATGCGATTTTATTGAGCAACTGGAAGATCGCGAGGGGCCGAGCGAGCGCGAAAGCGGTCACCGCGACGTGTGGCGCCACACTGGCGCCACACAATTATCAGGCCGGGATAGCACCCGGGTATCAGCCACGGGAGCAAGCCAGTTGCATTTTGGCTGCAAACGACAATAGTTGCGCACATGCCACGCGTAAAGTTGCATGCCGCCAGCTGGACGAATCTCGCCGTCATGCGCTTGACCTTTTAGCATTGCCCACACTGCGAGTTCGTCGCGGCGTGGATTCAGCACACGCCGCCGGTGACTGCGTCAACGAGCGCGGGCTCAGCTGCTTAGCGAAATTGAGTGGCCACGACGGACTGTACAAGACGCGGCGAGTGCTGCGGCTGGTGGGTCTGCTGGCACAGGGCGACCAACCCTTCAACCGCTGCTGCTGCGCCTGCCGGCGGGAAGGAACCGGCTCAGCGGCTCGATGAGGTCCTTGCCTACGGACTAAGTGCTCGGTGCTCTCCAAGTTTCATCAAGTGGCGATGCATGTGCTGTCTAGCTGGGTTGGGGAGCTAGAGGTGAGTGAGAGCGGGTGCGACTGAACGACGCGCTCGCCGCCTGCACGTCACAACTCAACTGTCTGTCTCACTCCGCGTGTGGCATGTATCCTATGTATATATCCCTCCCGGGCACCACCTAATCCCATCCACCGACGCCGAGCCCATCATCGTTCGCGGCCTCGGCCGCCTTCTCGAGCTCGAACAGGACCTGCTGCTTGCGCGCCGTGGACAGCTGCGGGCGGCGGTTCTCGACGGCGAGGACGCCCGTGATGTTCGCTGGTGGCGCCACGACGGCACTCGCGCTCGCGTCGGCCGCGGGCGCAGGGGCTGCCGCGGGTACTGCTGGTGGCTCGGCGGCGGCGGCGGGCGCGGGCTTGGCGGGCGCGGACAGGGAAGTCTCGGACCGCAGGCGGCCCTTGCCGACGGGCCCGTTGGCCGCGGGGCGCTTGGCCTGCTGCTGCTGCTTCTGCTTGCCGTCCTTGCCGGCGGCGGGCTGCTTCTTGCCCTGCTGCTGCTTCTGGTTCTGCTTGCCGTCCTTGACCGCCGTCGGCTTCTTCTCGGGCACCGCCTTCTTGGCGGGGACCTCGGCGGCCGCCGCCTTGGCGGGTGGCGCGGTGCGCTGGCGCTTAGCGCGGGGCTCGGCGGGGTCCGACGACGCGGCGCCGGCGGACGCGGCCGACTCGTCGCCGTTGTCGACATCGGACCGCGGGCAGCGCGGGGGCTTGGGCGCGCGGTCGACGGCGGTGGCAGGCTTGGGCGCGTCGCCGTCCACGTCCATAGCGTCCTCGTCGTCGCCGCCACGAGCGGGCGCGGCACCAGTGTCGCTGGTCGCGCCCGTGTCGGAGGCGGACCCTGCGTCACGGTCGCCGCGGCGGTGGCGCTTGGCGGGCTTGACGCCCGTCTTCTTGATGGCCTGCTTCATCTTGTACCCGGCGCGCTTCTGCTTGATGCTGAGGTATTTCGGATCGAAGCGCTTGTTGTCGAGGATGCGGAGGGTCGGGAACAGGGCCTTGATGCGGGTCTCGTAGTCGGGCTCGTTGCACAGCGGGTTGCCCTTGAGGGTGAGGTTGATGAGGTTGGGCAGGGCGGCGAGGTTGACGATTTCCGAGTAGCTGGTGATGAGGTTGTTGCCGAGGTCGACGATCTTGAGCGCCGGGTTGTACCGGATCGTGTCTGGGACCGAGGTCAGCTTGCAGCTGTTGAGGCGCAGCTGCTCGAGGTGCTCGTGCACGCGCAGGTCCGGGATCTCGCGGATCGGGTTGTGGCCGGCGTTGAGCGCCTTGAGCTGCTTGAGGGCAGCGAGGTTCTTGAGCTCCGAGATCTTGTTCCCGGCAATGACGAGCGTCTCGAGCTCGGTGCAGTGGCCGAGGTTCTCGATGCGCGCAATCTGGTTGTCGTTGGCGACGAGCGCCTTGAGGTGCTTGAGCGACAGCAGGTGGGTGCTGAACCGCGTGATGGCGTTGTGCGGCACCTTGAGGGCAATCAGCTTGTGCAGCTTGTCGAGCCCGGCGAAGGACTCGAGCGCGTTCTTCTTGAGGTTGAGTTTGGTCAGCGCCGCGTTGTGCGACAGACCCTCGAGCGCGTCGTTGTCGAGCCGGTTGTCCTCGAGCTCGAGCACGCGCAGGTTCACGAGCGCGCTGATGTCCTCGATCGCGTCAATCTCCTTGCCGTTCAGTTCGAGCTTGGTGATCTCCTGCAGGTGCTGCGCGGCGTGCTCCGAGACGAACAGCGGCGTGAGCTTGACCATTTTGATGACGTGGGGCCGCTCTAGCGGGCAAGTTTCATGGAGAGTCGGCGGGGGTATGCTTCGTGGTGATGCCGCTGCTGCGATTGGACGCTGCGACGGCGATGGCGATGGAACGCGACCGTCGCGTGGCGCGGCCCGCGGTGCGTTTGCGTCAGCTGACCCAGCGTGACCCGGTGCTATGCGCTTTTTGAAACTCACGTCCGCATTTCGTCTTCGTCTTCGTCTTCGTCTGCGTCGTCGATACACCGTCTCCTTGCACGGATCGCCAACCATGACCATGACAGGCAAACTGGACCACCCGCGTCCCGACGTGGAGCTCGAGGATGTATGCACTACCGGCCGCCGTCATCGTCATGCTCCATGCTCAGGACCCTGACCCGCTCCGACCCCGTGTAGACGACCTCGCAGCTGGTCGTTGAGGTCCCGCTGACCTTTGACGAGGCCGACGCCAAGGCGGCCGCCGAGGTCGAGCAGGCCGAGGAGGCCGAGGCCGCGCGCCTTCGCGTACGTTCACCCTTCCTTCGCCGCTCTGATCCCTAAAACCCGCATCCACTCACCCACGCCATCACCCCATCAACAGGAGGAAGCCCGCCTCAAACTCGAAGCCGACCAGAACGAGGGCCTGCGCCGGCTCGACGCGCTCGAGAAGCTGCTTGACAAGACGGGCACGCTAGCGGGCCGCATCTCGGAGATGCTGAGCCAGGCGCGCACCCGCATCAACAAGAAGGACACGACCGCGCGCAAGCGCAAGGCCGAGGACCCGGCGACGGGCGGCGCGGCGGCTCCGCGTAAGCGCGGGCGCAAGGCCGCGGGCACGGGCGGCGATGCAGATGCCGTGATGGCCGAGGCTGCGGCCGACACGGAGGGCGCCGGGATCCGCCGCTCGACGCGCGCGCGCAAGGCCGAGCCGGCTGCTGCCGCTGCTCCCGATGTCGCGCCCGCGGCGCGGACCGAGAATGGCACCGAGGCGGCGGCGGCGACGGAGACGGCCGGGCGCCGCCGGTCGACGCGCCAGCGCAAGCCGACGATCAAGGCGGTGGAGCTCGAGGAGGAGGAGGCCGACGAAGCGGTCGAGCCCGCAGACGCCGAGCCGCTGGACCCGGCCGAGGCCAAGCTGTCGGCGGAAGCCGCGGCGGCGGACCGGTACGCGCGCATGTTCACGGGGACGCTCAAGCCGTACCAGGAGGACGGCGTCGAGTGGCTGTACACGCTGTTCGACAACGGGCTGAACGGGATCCTGGCCGACGAGATGGGGCTGGGCAAGACGGTGCAGACGATCGCGTTCCTGTGCCGCGTGCGCGCAACCGTCGACCTGTGGGGCATGTCACTCGTCGTCGTGCCGCTGTCGACGCTGGCCAACTGGGAGTCCGAGTTTGCCCGGTTCGCGCCGTCGGTCCCCGTCGTGCTGTACCACGGGCTCAAGGAGGAGCGGCTGGTCCTGCAGAAGCGCATCAAGGCCATTGTCAGCAAGTGCGGGCCCGCGGCGCGCCGCCGCAACAAGGAGGCGCACCTCCAGCTGCCCGTGATCCTCACCAGCTACGAGATGCTCAACATGCCGTCCGACACCGGCTTCTTCCGGTCCATGAAGTTCATGACCGCCGTCATCGACGAGGGCCACCGCCTCAAGAACACCAACTGCCTGCTGATCCGCAACCTGCGCCTCATGACGACCGAGACCCGGTACCTGCTCACGGGCACCCCGCTGCAGAACCGGCTGTCGGAGCTCTGGTCGCTGCTCAACTTTGTCATGCCCATGATCTTTGACGACGTCGGTGCGTGTCTTTGGGGTCAGACTCGTCATGCGGCTCGCGACTAACACTCATGCTCGACCTGATCGCATGTAGACTCGTTCCTCGGGTGGTTCGACTTTGAGCTCGAGGGCACCAAGCTGAACCGCGACAAGATCCTGAACCTGCAGCTGACGAATCAGCTTGTGACCAAGATGCACCAGATCCTGGGCCCCTTCATGCTTCGCCGCGTCAAGGCGGACGTGAACCTGAACCTCCCGCCGAAAAAGGAGCTGGTGGTGACGGCGCCGCTGACGCGCGAGCAGCGCGACCTGTTCACGGCGGTGCGCGAGAACACGCTGGTCGAGTACCTGACGGCCAAGTTCGAGGCGCTCGACGTGCGCGTGCCGCGGACGCGCGAGCTGAGCGTCGGGCTGCGCCACAAGTACATGGCGGTGCGGCGTCTGTCGTGCCACCCGTTCCTGTTCCCGCACCCCGAGTACCCAATTGACTACGAGCCCGAGGCCTCGCTCGTGGCGCGGTCGGGCAAGATGATGCTGCTGGACCAGATCCTGCGCGCGCTGCTCGTCGACGAGGCCGACCAGAAGCACAAGGTGCTCCTGTTCTCGCAGTACACGACGTTCCTGACCATTGTCCAGTACTACCTCGAGTCCAAGGGGTGGGGCCACGCGCGGCTCGACGGGTCTGTCGGCCACGAGGAGCGCAAGGCGGCGATTGCCAAGTTCCACAACGACCCCGAGTGCAAGCTGTTCCTGCTCAGCACCAAGGCCGGTGGGCTCGGGCTCAACCTGGTCGCCGCCGACACGGTGGTCCTCCTCGACTCGTCCGACAACCCCGCCGTCGACCTCCAGGCCATGGATCGCGCCCACCGCATGGGACAGGATCGCCCAGTGACAGTGTTCCGGTTCATCTCCGAGTTTGAGCAGATGGTCTACGAGCGCGCCCAGTCCAAGCGCCAGCTCGAGAAGATGGTCATTGGCCAGGGCAAGCTCAACGACAAGACGGGGCTTGGGTCGAGCTCGGAGCCAGATGCCGCCGCGGCCAGCAGCAGCAGCGCGCCCACGACGGCCGCAGCGGTCGCTGACACCGAGGAGGACGGCGACGGCAAGGAGCAGGCGGCCGAGTTCAACGCGATCCTCGAACAGCTGCTGCAGGAGGTGGACGGCGAGTCGATCCAGGTGCTCGAGCCCGGCCAGGACGCCATCTCCGAGGAGCGCCTCGCCGCGCTGCTCGCGATGCGCGCCAAGTTTGAGGACGCGTGAGAGGGTGGGATTAGTGGTTTCTCTGTAGCATACATGTATGGTTGCTCTCGGATCCTTGCTCTCGTCGCACTAAGCATCACTCTGTAGCATACATGTAAGATTTCTCGCTTGGACACCGCACGTCGCTCGAGGGATCGCGGTCGCGGACACGGATGCACGGCGCACGTGAGGTGGCTGAGACGTGCGGCGCCGCGCGGCCGCTTTTTCCAAGCGCGATCGGCCGCGCGCGGTTCTCTCTCCCCGCACGCACCACACTGCAATGCAATCTTAATCGCCCGATCCGGCCTCAACTCCCTGCAACACCAACCCCAAACCGACCATGACCGTGACGCACCGCAAAAAGGTGGGCGTGCGGTACCACTGCGACGCGTGCCGCAAGGACGTGTCGGACATAGCGCGGGTCGCGTGCGCCGTGTGCGAGGACTTTGACCTGTGCGTCGAGTGTTTCGCCGCGGGCGTCGAGGTGTCGACCCACAAGAACGACCACCCGTACCGCGTCAAGGACACGCTGAGTTTCCCGGTCTTTGACGACGCGTGGGGCGCCGAGGAGGAGCTGCTGATGATGGAGGGACTCGAAAAGTATGGCATGGGGAACTGGGCCGATGTTGCCGACCATATCGGGACCAAGACCGCGAATGCTGTCGAGGAGCACTATTACACGGTGTTTGTCAATGCGCCGACGTGGCCGATCCCGGTACGCTCGCCCTTTGGGAGCTGGTTTGCGGCGATAGCTGACATGCGTTTTCTGGGTACAGGACATGTCGATCACGTTCCCCGCCGAGCCGATCCCCCGCAAGCGGCCTGCGCCCGTCGAGACTTGTACGCTTCACTCTTCACCCGCTCTCCTCTCGCACACCCCGCTTACCCCCCCGCGCGCGTGTGTAGCATCGCTCCCCGGCGCCGAGCCGACGAAAAAGGTCAAGCCGCTCACGTCGCAGCCGTGCAACCACGACGTGGCCGGGTACATGCCGGGCCGCGGCGAGTTCGAGACCGAGTACGGCAACGAGATTGACGAGGTGTGCGTGCGCGAGCTCACCTTCGAGGAGACGGATTCCAAGGAGGACGTCGGTACGCTCCCTTCCTCACTCGGAACCCGCCCGCGCGACGATCGGCTGATACTCACGCCCCATTGTAGACTTCAAGGTCATGATCATGGACATCTACAACGACAAGCTCGACCGCAAGTACGAGCGCAAAAAGTTCATCTTCGACCGCGGCCTGCAAGAATACCGCCAGGTCACGGCCGACGAGCGGAAAAAGTCGCCCGAGGAAAAGGCCCTCATCGCCCAGTACAAGGCCTTCAGCCGTCTCATGACCCCCGACGACTTTGCCGCCCTCATCGAGGGCCTGCTCAGTACGTTTCTCGCTCGCCCTGTCCGGATCCCGCCTCACGCTGACCGATCCCGCCTCACGCTGACCGATCCCGCACCGTGTAGTCGAGTCACAGCTCCGCAACCGCATCGAGCGGCTGCAAGAGTACCGGCGCAACGGCGTGTGCACGTACAACCAGGCGTTCCAGTTCGAGCGCGAGCGCGCCCTGCGCACCAACTCCAAGTCGAGCCTGCCCGTCCTCCCGCCGCCGCCCCCGCTGCAGCCGTTTGTCCCGCAGCCCTCCTCGCGCCTCCCGCTCGGGTTTGGCAGCGGGAGCAACCCGCCGAGCCGGCGCGGGTCGACGGCCTCGCTCACGGGCGGCGCCGCCGCCGCCGCGGCTGCCGCGGGCTCGAGCCGCGCCGCCGGGTACGGCCGCTCGACGACCCCGCCGCCCGCGTCGGGCGCGACGTCGTCCGCCGCGCCGACCCCCGGCGGCACCACGAGCGGCGGCGAATCCGCCTCCGCGGCGCCGGCGCCGCGCATCCGGCGCGTGGCGAACCCGCTCAACATCTCGGAAGCCGAGGGCGTGAACCTTCTGACGGAGCGCGAGCAGGCGCTGTGCAGCGAGCTGCGCATCATGCCGCGCGCGTTCCTGGCCATCAAGGACAACCTGATGGCGGCGTACGCGACGCAGGGCCGGCTCACGCGGCGCGGCGCCCGCAAGCTGGTCCGGATCGACGTCAACAAGACGACGCGGCTCTACGATTACTTTATCGACGCGCAGTGGCTCCCGCCGGACAAGCAGTACTTCACTACGCTCGCGAAGCGTGAGGCTAAGGCGCGCGCGGCGGCGGCGGCGCAGGCGGCGGCGGAGGCCGCGGGTGGCGGTGCGATGTGAGTATGAATGAACTTGCGTTTCGTCTTTGATCACCGCTCTCATCGCTTACGGTTGAGGATCAGTACCGCGGGCACGCGATCGTTCGCGGACCACCGATTCACGAAAAGCTCATGACAAACTTGGCTAAGCGCCGCAAGCAAAGCGTGAACTCGACGTGCCTTCCCCTCGATTCGCCTCCCAGACGCGCCTCGCAACCAGTTCTATAGAACGAGGCGCTCTTCAGGACCTCCGTGGCGAATCAAGCCGTTCGTCGAGACTTCCATGACGACTGAATGTGAGACTGTGTGATGTCAGTGCCCCGGCCACGCGCCGCGCCACACTCGGCTGCGACCATCGACCGCGCCGTGGCGCCAATCCCTCGCGCCGCGCCGCACCGGCCGCGGGCTTGGTCGTCGTCGCCGGTGCGGGATTAACTCTTGGACTCGAAAGTGCGCGATTTCCCTCACGGCGAGGCGCGTATAAAACCCACGGTGACCCCGCGACCATGACGAGGATCAGCACTCAACGCAACAACCAAGCAACAAACCAAGCATGCGCACCGCCACCTTCCTCGTCCTCCTCGCTGCCCTCACGGTCGCCCTGCTCGGGCTCACGGCCCAAGTCTCGGCGGCCCCCGCGCTCGCGCGCCGCGACCACCCGCCCACCGCGGCCGGGTCCGTGTCGATCCAGCACCACGCGGGCGCCGATGACGACCATGGCACCGACGCGGCGGTCTCGATCCAGCACCATGCCGGCGGCGCTGAGGATGGCCACGGCGACGCGCAGGCAAAGCAGTTTGGGATCCAGCATCACGGCGGGGCCGACGACGTGCATAGCGAGACCGAGGTCGGGATCCAGAACCACGGCGGCGCGCACCCAGCGGGCGAGGCCGAGGTTGTCGAGCATGGGCCGAACGACGGGCACACGGACCACTCGCACTAAGCTCAGGGTAGCTTTGTCGCGGCAATTTGTACATACGTATCCCTCCCGAGCGCACTTGATACAGTTTCATCGATTGATTCATGCATGCAAAGGACGCGCTGGTCATGGGCACGTGGGCCGCCTTTTATGGCCCCCGCTCTAATTTTCGCGTTGGCGGAGCGGAGAGCGTGGGCGGCGACGCGACGCGGACCGCGTGGGCAGGGCGCGCGCTGAGCAAAGGAAGGGAGACGGCGCGTGAAAATTTGCTTGCGCTTTCCGCCCACCGCCACCCGACTTCAGTCTTCTCCTCTCCCCCTCGCCCTCAGTCCCCGCTCTCGCTCCATGCATTCCATGTATCGTCCACGGCCGGCCTGATCCACGCCGCCGTCTGCCGCTCTTCTTGCTGTCTGTCCTACGCTACCGCTACCGCCGCCGCCGCCGTCGTCGACCGCGATCGCTGATCGTAGCCAAGCTCAGCTCAACTCGCCGCCGTACTCGAGAGTCGCATTGACGACTCGCATCCTCGCTGCTGCGCTGTGCCGCGTCGATACAGCCCAGCCGAGATCCCGCCTGCGCGCGCAGCCGTTCGGGTGCTTGGCTCCAGTTCGGCTCTCACGACCAGCCCGCCGCTGTTCATTTCACGGCCTGCTGCGCACGCTGCTGCGCGCTATATAACCTCGGTCCCACCCCGCACCTCGTTCGACATGGCCGCAACCACCACCATGCACTCGCCCGCCGTCCCCGCACCCGCGCGCATCGGACGCAGCCCGCCGCTCTCGGCGCCCGCAGCGCTCGGCGGCGTGTTCCACCTCGGTCTACACGACGACGATGAGGAGACGGACGGTGAGGACGCGGTTGCCGATGACTCGTTCCCTGCACCGCCGCCGCTCCCGTCGCCGCCGCGCTCGCTCCCGCCGCCGACCCCGCCACACGCCGCCCTGTACCACCACCACGCCGCCGCTCCCGAACCCGAAACCGACGTCGATTCCCCAATACCCCCGCCACCCACGACCCCGCTCGACCGATGGCGCCACGCGACCTCGTCCGTGCTCCGCGCCGCGACCCGCTCGCACGGCGTGCTCCCGCTCGCCCTCGCCGCGCTCGGGTACGCGACCGGCGCCCTGATCGTGCACCTGCACATGCAGCACCGCGTCACCCACTACCTCGCCGTCCGCGGCCTGGGCGTCGACTGGCTCCCCGTCGTCGGCGGCGCCGCTGCCCTGATTGTCGGCGGGATGTACCTCCTCGCGGACGCGTGGGTCGGCGAGCTCGGGGTGCAGGGCATGGGAAGAGCGGATTCGGGGGCATGTGTCGTTGGCGAGGGGCAGGAGGAGCCCGCGACGGCGTGTTCTGCCGACGACTCGGGCGATGAAGAGGACGGCGACAATGACGCGAGCGGGAACCTCGCCGGATGGCGCCGCCCGCTCCGGTTCCGCAGCAAGCGCACGCTCATCCTGCGGTGTCTCGGCGGCCTGACCGGCATCAACTACGCCATCTCGGTACGCCTTCATCTCTCTCGCGTTCCCCCTCCCTTGCTGACCTCTCCGCGCACCCGAGTAGAAGATCCCTCAAATCCCGCGCCTCCTGTCGGGCACCCTGCTCTTCATCGTGCTCGCCATCTTCTACATGGTCGACCGCACGCGCCGCGGCCTCGCCATCTCGTCGGCCGTCGCCGTCATCGGCACCGCCGTGTGCCACTCGCTCACCGCCCGCGGGTTCCTCGCCTTTGTCCACCCGGACCTCGCCGGATCGATCCAGTCGTGGGTCCCCGTCCTCCTGCTCGCCAGCTCCGTGTGTATCGGGTCCGCGGCCCGCGTGCTCGCGCGGCTCGTGGATGAGGCGGGCGAGATGGTTCCGCTGTTGCCGTCCGAAGAGGAGGAGGATAGGGAAGAGGAGCGGGCAGTCTCGACCGCAACGGCGTCGTTCGCGTCGACCCTGCGCGCGCGCCGTGGGATCCTGTTCGCGTCGTCGCCCTCACCACCACCACCACCAGCGCCCGTCCCGCCGCGTTCGTTTTGATCCGCCCTACCCGCCGCGCTCGTTTTGATCGCTCCCACACCCTGCACCTTTCCGCCAATGTACAAATCCGTGTTCTTCTCCATCTACCTATACCTCACTCGTCCGCGGGCGTGTGCTCCTTGGCCTGCGCGCGCACCTGCCGCTCGTACGCCGGCCGGTCCTTGACGTACGTCGTGAACGCGTCGAGCTGGGCCGGCGAGTTGACGTTGGGTTCGTCGAGCAGCTCTATTTTTGGGGGAACCGGGTCAGTGCGTGTTCCAGGACGCGAGAAGGATGCCGTACCTTGAACCCCGCGCACCACCTGCTTGACCGTGATCCCCGCGGACCACCCGCCGTGCTCATCGATAATCGACAGGCACACGTCGCCGCCGCCGTACACGTTCGGGTGGAACAGTGGCGGGGTGAAGCGTACGTCTACTCTCCGCGCGCGGGTCAGCTCGTCGTGGGATGGGAAAGCGAGAGCGGGGAGAGAGAGGGAAGCGTACTAGGCGGCTTCACCGGGTAGTCGGCGGGGAACTGCAGCAGCGCCTTGTACACGCCGCCCTCCCAGATCTACTCGCGCAGCCGTGAGTGGAAGTAAGAAGGTAGAGTGAAGTGCGCACGGCGTACCGTGCCCGCCTTGCCCGGGATCCCAATCTCCCACTCGTGCATGTTCCGCGTTCCGTTCGCATTGCGCTTCGGTCCGCCCGAGAAGCCCACCGGACGGTCTACACGCGCGCGAGCGAACAGTGAGCAACGCCAGGTGACAGAGCACTCGACGAGTGCGTACCCTTGCGCCACGCCTTGTACTCGGCATCGAGCCGCGCCGCACAGATTCCGGACATGGTCAAGGCGGGGTTGCAGTAAGCTGGAGGGTGATTCTACCTCGGGAACGTTGTGTGAAGGAGAAAAAGTCGGTTGCGGTCGTGTCCTGCAACGGAACAGCGCGGCGAGTGGCGCATGTGGCGCAGGACGGCCATCGCGGCTTGCATCACCGCCGTGCGATCGACGCGCCGCGCCGCGACATGTACGACGCGTCGCGTGGCGACGCGGCCCGCAATTCAAGGTCTACGCGAAGCTGATCCCGCTGACCGCAAGTGCATGGACGGTTGGAGATCGGCAGTTGTGCCAAAGCACGGCCCGCGTTCGTGGGATTCAACGACGCCCAACGCATGCGAGCCGACAGCTACTCATTAAATTCGAGAGGATTTCCAAGACAATCTAAGCACTATTTATTGGCGGACAGTAAGCGCGCGACAACAAACTGGGGGTTGCAATCACTAACACAAGTCCTGGACCAGCACGGCCTAGGCCAAGGTTGGAATATTTTGCCTCGCGGCATTGTCACCTGCTATGATGTGAGAGTGGACAAGACGGATCCGCCATGACGTTCCTGCTACCCAAAGCACCACCCGGACGATAAAACTTTTTTTCCGCTGAACTTCATGCAGCAAAGGGGACATGGCGGAACAGAACAACCGTCCAAGCCTGTCAATCCGAGGCTTGATTGAACCTTGGTTGGAGTTGAGCCTGCAACGATCATGAGAACGTCACACAATTGGCGGTACGCGTCTCGCTAGCTATGCATTTATTTTTTGGTGCGAGAGAATGAAACCGCACAATTAGGCAGGTAGAATAAAGCGCGACGCGTCGACCCCGCGCTGCGTGCTCTCGGCCGCAAGCATGGCGCGGAACGCCTCCGACTTGGCCGTTTCAGTTGCCGAAGCGAAGAGAGCGGACAACGCCAAAGCCGCGTTCTTGCCAGAAAAGCGGTCGAGCGCCACGCACGCGGCGGCGAGCAGCCACCGTGGCGACCGGACTCCGTCCAGCGCGCCACGCGGGAGCATCCGCCACACACACGGCGGGCTCGTGACGCTGACCTGCACAAGTTCATTGAGGAGAACTGCAGGCGCGGCGCGGTGCAGTTGCTCGATAATCCACGCCGTCTCGGTACCCGGCCCAGCGACGACGCCAGCGGCCTCGCCACGGCGCAAGAAATCCGCGCAGCAAAGCGCTTCGCGCGAAAAGAGCATGACGCGGAGCTCGTTGGGGATCAGGTCGGCCGTGACCGTAAAGCCCGGAACCTTGGTCAGCAAGCAGTGAATTGCGTACTGCCAAGGCGCCCACGACGGATCGGGAAGATCGGCGGGCAGCGTCACGCGTACGGTCCAGCGCGAAGTGGGCTCCGCGGGCGAGTCGGAATTTGCGTCCTCGCTGTCGTCGTCGTCTTCGCTGTCAAACCGAAACTCCTCCAGGTTGACAGGAACCGGAGGCGCTGCGCGCAACTCGGCGCGGTTGAAATGGACGAGCGGAAGCGAGTCGAGGTACGCCTCGGCGGTCGAGTTCCAGTGTGGCACAGGGCCGGGGCCGTGTCGGACTTGAGGCAGAAGCAGTTTGTAGAGATGCAAGCGACACGCGGGCGAGCTGCGTGAGCATTGACGCGTAAATTGAGTCAGAACCTTGCTGGACGTCTCCGGGTCGCAGAGAAGCGCCACAAGGAGTCGGCCATAGGGAACGTCAATCTGAGGCTCAAGTCGCAAGCTGGCGTGTCTGAAGAAGTCTGCAAACACGGTCTCGTAGTTGAGGAACGCGCTGAATGCCCCACGATACGTGGCGACGAATGAAAGCACGTCGTTTAGGGCACCAAGGCGAGCCAGTTCTGTCAGTGACTTGATGGAAATGAAGTTGCACTCGTGCAGGCCCCGACGCATCGCCAGTTCAATAATCTTGGTGACGTCTCGAATCAAATTGCCAACAGGTCGGGTTGAGGCGATCGAGCTGGAAGCTGACTCGCTGCAAAGCGAAGCGTTTTCAAGGGAGCCGTTGTCCAAGTCGCGATCGCCGTCCGTGAAACCACCAGAGCTCGATACGGCGTCGCAAACCTCAATCGAAGACTGAATAGCTAGAGACGACGTCTTGCTCGGGTGAGCGCAATTCAGTTGGCACAAGTCAACGGATCGTACCCTTGGTGTAGACAAACGAGTCAAGCTCCTCGTGGAGCCAGCGGGCGCAGCGGAGCAAGTTGGGCGATTCACAGCGGATGAGAACGAGGAGGAGCTTGTGCCAGAGGTCCATGTCCACGACGCCGCGCTTTGCAAGCAAAAGCACACGGTCCTCGTACTCGCCCAGCGCGCCCGAGTCAAGCAGCGCGTCAAGTCGAGTGCCGCCAAGCGCTGCTGTAGCCACTACTTGCTGGAGGTCTGAGGCAAGGCCGAGGAGATCGTCGTATGTGTCGAGCTGGCGGATCAGCGCGAAAGTGCACTCGGGGCTACATGTAACCGAATAGACTGCCGCAACCGAAGGATACAGCTCGCGGTTGACATTCTCTCCGTGCGCTCCAGTGAACCACGCGAGGGTCTGAATCACGAGATCGGTTGGAAGGGACGGGTCGCATGATGTCGATCCAATTTGAAAGTATTCGAAGTCGAAAACGCGCTGGATAAAGTTTTCCTTGTCGAGATTGTATTCGGGCGATTCGAGCATGGCAAGGACCTCGGGCCGTCACCACTTGAGGGCCACAAGGGCAAGGTATTCAATGAAAGTCAGCCAGTGGTCGCGGTTGTCCCACCCGTGCGCGTCCGACACAGCAGTCGACAGCCTCGCAACGGCCGAAGCGGTCGAGTGTCGCCAGTCCAGATCATAATGAAACCATGCGACAAGCGACATACGATGACATGTCATGTGGACAGGTCCAAGCGCGTTCCTCGATCACACGAAAGACGCCGGGAATATCATCGCGCCGCATGACGCAAGCATACTGAGCAAGTCCGCGCAAGTCGGCCGAATCGTCGTGAAGGCGAACGGCCTCGACCAAGATTGCGTTGACGACCAGCGAGACGCAGAGCTTGACCTGCGGCACGGCTGGATCTCGATGCATGGAGTGATTCATGGTAGTCCGTTGCGATGCAGCTCTCGCTGGGGATAGCGGTCTCACCGAAGCGCCGGGCGTCACTTGGACCCTCGCGGGAGGGCGCATGTGTTCATGTCGAGTCATGCGGACTTAAAACGCAACGCGTTCGGAAGGCTGGCATCAAAGAAGTCCATGGTTGCTTCCTGAATACAAACACGTTAATTTGCAGCGTCGCGAACGTGAAAGTTTTGTTCGACTCGCCCTATACAGCTAAGACCCTCCAGCAAGGAGGTCCTCCAACGAGTTCCGCGCGGGACGCGGGCCAAGCAACTACCCTGGCGCAACGCACGCCGTGTTAAACATTATATACAATTACCTCTTGGAGAGTCCGCGAAGAAGCGTGCATGACAAGTGGCATTCGATCAGATACATCAACGCGCACACTACGCCTTATCCTCCTCGCGCCACTCGACTGGAACATGCGGAAATTTAGCCATGAACCGCGCGACGCCGTCGGCCGTGAAATGGTTGACAGTGACCGAGAGCACGAGCAACTTGGGCAACTTCAGCTCGGCCACGCACATGTCCAGGAACGCGTCGGTGAGCCCGCACTCAGTGAAAAGCGCGTACTCGACGGCGCTGTCGACCACTGATATCAGCGCAAACGCGCCCTCGTCATGGAGCCACGGGTTGAAGCTGACCTCCAGGTAATCGAAATTGGTCGCACGGCGCAGCCCCTCTGCAATCGCGCGGGCTCCGTTGGCCGAAAGCAGGACGTCGTTGAGCAGCAGGAATCGGAGCGTCGGTGGCAAGCGGTGCGAAAGAATCGCCGCCGACTCATCGTTCATGTCGTTCGTGGTGATGGAGAGCTCCTGGAGGTGTGGCGGAAGGTGCTCGGCCACAATAGCAAACCCCTCGGAAGTGTTGATCTCGTTATTCCTCAACGAGAGGACCTTGAGGACCGGGCAGAGGCTCGACATGACACTGCGAAGCGCGTCCAGGTTTGACAAATTGATAGATCTCAAGCTCAGTCGATAGACGACCGATTTGGGCAGCCAATCGGCGAGGCGCGGAATGGCCTCGGTTGGAAAGTTCCGAGCGTCCAGCTCAAGCGCACCAACGGCAAAGGGGAAGAGGTCGAAAAGGGCGGACAGCTCCTCGTCCGTCCAGGAATCGTGCCTCAGGCCCGTGAGGATGCCGAGATCTTGGGGGAGCCCGATAATGAGATTGCAGAACGCCTCGCAAGAGAAGGTGCTGTCCTCAAGATCAAGCAGAAACAGCGAGTTAGGGAGCTCGACGAGGAAATCGGTGCAAAAGGGAGTCATAAACGAGTTTGCGCCGAGCTTCAGCCGCTCGAGCCGAGGCGGCAGCCACGATTCGTAGGCATGCTTGGTATCGGCGCAATATGTCAGCATGTTCCCGCTAAGATCGAGTTCAGTGAGCGTGTCAGGCAGACACATTTTGACAATCATGGTGAGCGTGACGCCCGTGTACGAAAGGTCAAGCTTGGTCACGGCCTGATTCGGGGATTTGAATGCTCGAGTGAGGGCGCGGGTACCGTAGTTGCTGATCCGCGCGTTCGAAATGGTGACCTCGGTCATTGAGTCCGACGCGATTCGCTCCTCGAATGAAAACGCGAGGGCATCGCCGGCTGCAATGCGACCTGTGCCGGCATTTCTGCCCGTTTCGACGCAGGTGGGCTTGCTGCGCTGTAAGAGTACCGGTACAACTGCAGTTGCACTGGATTGCCCCAACACCTGCAACTGGACACGCATGCGCTTGTGGGGTATCGTCCGGCGCCACCAGGTAAACGAGTTGAGGCGGCCATAGGCGTGAGCACCTTGGAAAGCATCCTTGGAGAAGGCACGCCGCCGACCCGACACAGTGAAAAAGTACCCCGGTTAGGAAATCGCCCTAACCCGCTCCTAACCCATGGTTAGGGTAGGTTAGCACCGCTTAGGTTTTTCGGAACGGTTAAGAAGGGTTAGGAGACCGGTTAGCGCGATCGAATCTCTAACCAGTCATGGCCAGGTTAGGATAATGGGTTAGCGACGCGAGGTTAGGTTGTGGGTTAGCAACGACTAGTAGTCGAGCTAGCGTCGCGGTTAGCAGGCGGCTAACAAGTAATGAGTTTGAAGGCGCTTAGGCGTAGTTTGACGCGCGACGAGGTTAGAGAAGTGCGACTAATCGCGAGACGGATTAGTGCGGAGTTAGCGTAGATTAGTATCGGAAGCGATTAGGAGCTGGTTAGCAGCTAATTAGGCTCGATACAGCTGAATATCATTTACTGACTCATCATGACACGTTTTTCGGCAAATCACGTATATTGAGGTGATTAAAGCAGCGGCCACGCCGCTTGCGCTCGCGCACGCGTCCCACGCGTTGCGCCACACTCGCCGCCCGAAATCACGCCGCCCCCGATCGGCTGGTCCGCGGACACCGCACAGCCCGCGACCGCCACCCGTCACACGCTGCCGCTCCCGCGAGCAGGGACGGTGAACACGACGGCGAATACCGCCGTACTCGTCGGCCGCGACTCGCGACCGCCGCGTCGAGCCGAAACCAACCGCCATCGCGATGATGGCCAGGTACAGCTCGAGCAGCAGCGGCAAGCCGCGGCCGTGGACGTGGCGGCGGTCGCGTCCGCCCAACACCACCGCCGAGTCGTGATGAGGAGAACACGTACATCGATATGCTTGAGCGATACCGGCTACAATTCACGGCACGCAGGACGTCAGTGAACGGTCCGAGGAGCACGAGCGAGGCGCCTTGCGACGGCGGCCCGCAAACGAGGCCCGTGAGGACGGGCTCCGCTCGCCAGCACACTCGTCGAGATGCCACGAGAGGCATTGGTGGGGGCGGAGAGGAGGAGAAACAGCAGCGCACGTACGGATCAGCGACGAGACGAGAACAGGCCGACCATGGCCATCGACCTTCCCGCCGACCTGGGCCGATTCCCTTAGCCTAGACAAGGACGAGCGGACACAGTACAGGTTAGCTATGAGTTAGGTCGGCCGACGAGACACACACGACCGTCACGGTCAAGCTGGGAGGAGGCGTACCCGTCACCGTCACGTCGGCCGTGGCGCGCATGCTATACGAGGCGAATATCTTGACGAGGGGCGGCCGCGGGGGAGAAGAGTGCCTTGCTGAGCAGAGGGCGGGCGCGCGAAGCTTAAATACCGCCGCGGCGGAAGGACCCTCCCGGCCTCAGCAAGAACGCGAGCGAAGGGGTTCCAAACCTTGTTCGGACCCCACGACGCGTCACGTGCAGATGACCGCCGCGTCCACAACTGCACGGCTGGCTCGCACGCCGTTGCACGAGTCATGCTGCCCGTGTCGCAAAATCCTCAAAGGTTTTTTCAACACGACAGAACTGAATAAGGCACTGCTTGCCACGTATTTAACGGAAGAAATACAATCAAATGCGTCCAACTGATGCCCTGGCGCTGTGTCGCGCAACGGCGACGCGGTCGCCCTGTTCACGCACCATCAGAGGGCGGGTAGAACAGCTTGTGCGACGGGTCATCGGGATGCTCTGCGAGCAGCTCGGCATCGCGAATCCGGTCCTGGTGGTTCGTCTCGATGGTTGGGTCCGCGTGCGGCGCGGCCAGCTCGAAACCGAGGGTCGCGCGCACGTCAAAAGGGACAAGCATTCCCGCCATGGGTATCTCGGGCGAGGCCGCGAAATGGTCGACTGCGACGACGGCCAGGCGCCGGTTCCCGCGCGCGTGACGCTGAGGTTCGGGCGTGGATGCGTCATCCTCGCCAGTTTCGGCAAGATGGTGGAGTGCAGTCGGGCGGACTCGATCAATAAGGTACTCAATCTACACTCGTCCCTGGCGTGTCAGTCAACCGCGACAAAAAGACGCCCATCACGCGTCCACGTACCTTGGCGCTGCGCCACGAGGGGCGACGCCGCTTGACCTTGGTGACACGGTCGCCGACGACGAGCCTGAACTCAAACTGCAGCAGGTCATGCACCAACTTCTCGCGGTTGGCGGGGACGAAGCTCGCACACTGGCCGAGCTGCGCGACAAACTGATGCACCGGGTGAAACCTGCCCCGCCCTTGGCGCCGACGACGGATGCGTTGAAGTCCACTGTGCGTGGCGCGAGGCGCGCAGCTGTGCGTAGTAGGGCGCCATCGAGTCGGTATCGCGCGGTGGTCCCTCGAGATGCAGAACCGGCACATGACGCTCCCGATGACTTTGCGTGGGCAATCTTCGGTCGCCGCCATGGTCGCTCAAGGGTACAGCATGGTAAGGACGTGCGCATGCGCGAGCCCCGCGGCGAGCAGGCACGCGGCGGCGGACAGACCCGCGGTGAGCGGCGGGGCGCGAGTATCGGCGCCCGTGGCCAGCTGGGCGTGCAGGACGGCAGCGACGGCGAGGAGCCTTTGGAGTACGTCGCGCAAGAACGAGGTGACGCGCAGGGCGGCTCAGTACATAGCGCGGTTGGCGGTGGCCAGGTCCGCCGCGACACACAGCGCCTGGAGCCAGCACAGGGACGGCGACACGAGGGGGTACCTGGTGAACGGCGGAACGAGGATATCAAGGACAATCACAACGAAGTGCGGGAGGATCTGATGCAGGTCGCGGTCTCCCGCCGCGCTCTCCGTGTTGGCGTCCATTCGCCTGGCGTGCGTCATGATACCGCGCTCGATGCGGGAGCAAGCAGCCGCTCACTGGCTTCCCGCGTCGCTGGAGCGCGGCCGCGCCAGCAACTCATGGCCTCGAACTCGTGTCGGCGCTCGCGCGGTGCACGGGTTTCTTCGAGTACGTCGGCCAGGTCTTTGCGCAGGTGACGCTCGTCAACGAGGTCGACTACTTGCATGACGACCTCGCCGACAACTTCCCCAAGCGGATCGAGATCGCGGGCGTGCGACGGATCGAGGAGCCCTTGGACGCTGGCGACGGCGCCCGCCTCGTCCTTCCAGTGCAGGCCATCACGGCGCGCGTGTGCAGCGACCGGCGCTTGACGCGGTCGGAGCGGCGGAGGACGGTCGAGGCGCCGATCACCACGGTGGACGCCACGACGACGCGGGCAAGCTGGATCGCGTGCGAGATCCCTGTCCCGACGTGGACGAGCACATAGAAGGCGTTGCAACTAGTATACATGGTGTATTCATTGAGTAACGGTGGGAGTGCTTAGGGCGAGGTTAAGGGAAGGGTTAGCGTGATGGAGTTGCAAACCGGGCCAAACTCTATCCTAAGCCGCACGCCGAGCTAAGCTTTCCTAACCGAGGTGCTAGCTCAAGGACTTTGGCGCGTGGCGCCGATCGCGATCGCACCGCAGTTAAGCCCGCCTAACCGCAGCCCTAACCTGGGTGCTTTTTCACTGTGGACTTGACCCACAGATTGAGCACGTCGGTGCGGCCAGCGGCGCTCGCCTCGTCCATGGACATGTGCGACAACACGCGGGCCTCAATGGCGCGGTACACGCCCGGAATATCCTAGCGTCGCATGACACGAGCATACTGAATGAGACCGCGCACGTCGGTCGGGTCGTCATGAAGTCGAACGGCTTCGACTAAGATCGCATTCACAACGAGCAAGACGGACAGCTTGATCGCTGACATGATCGCGTTACGTTGCATGGAGTGTTTCATGACAGATCGTTGCATTGCAGTGCGGTCATTGGGGAGGGCGAGCTCCGCTGACGCGTTGAGCGCCGTTTCGACCAGCAAGGGCAGCCGCACGTGTCTGAGGAGAGTCACGCACACTTGAAACCCGACGCGTTTTGATGCACTCGACGCCTTTCAGTCAAAGGCATGGCAGTACTATTCAAAAAACTCCTTAATTGTCCGTTTACAACCGAATCTTAGCGTACATTTTATAACCAACACCAAGCAGCAGAGCGTGTGCGAGCCCACGCAGATCATTCCTCGTCCTCCTGGCGCCACTCGACCTGAGCGTGCGGGAACTTGACCATGAACCGCGCGACTCCGTCGGCCGTGTAGTGGTTGAACGAGACCGAAAGCGCGATCAGTTTGGGCAACTTGAGCTCGGCCACGCACATGTCCAAGAACGCGTCCGTGAGACCACACTCTGTGAAGGATGCGTCCTCGACGGTGCTGTCGACCGCCGAAACCAGCGCGAACGCGCCTTCGTCGCCGAGCCACGGGTTGAAGCTGACCTCCAGGTACTTGAGGTTGGTCGTGCGGCGCAACCCCTCCGCAATCGCCAAAGCGCCGTTGGATGAGAGCAGAACGTCGTTGAGGAGCAGGAACCGCAGCGTAGGCGGGAGACGGTGCGCAAGGATCGCGGCCGAATCGTCATCCATGTCGTTGAGAATGAGAGAGAGTTTCTTGAGGTTCGGCGGGGGGCGAACGACTTGCGCCACCACGCGAACGAGTTGAGTCGGCCGTAAACGTAAGCGCCAAAGAACGCGTCCTCGGTGAAGACGAGCGGTCGGCCCGATCTGCGCCACATGCGCAGCACGTCGATCCGGCCGGCGGCGCTCGCCTCGTCCATGGACATGTTCGACAGTACACGGGCCTCGATCGCGCGGAAGACGCCGGGGGTGTCGTCGCGCCGCATGACCCGGGCATACTGAGCGAGCCCGGGCACGTCAGTCGGGTCGTCGTGCGCGTGGACCGCTTCGACCAAGATCGCGTTGATCACAAGTGAGACGCAGAGCTTGGCCGGCGGGAAGATAGCGTCGCGTTGCACGGAGTGCTTCGTGGTGCGTCGTTTCATTGGAGCTTTCATTGCATGGAGTGGGAGGCCGGCGAGAGTGTGAGTCGGAGGGCCAGTGAGCCACCGAGTTGAAGGGCGAGCTGTGGCGGCGTCATGCATCGCTGTGGCGCAATTCAATTCATGCAGAGTGTTTCGTTCATGCGCATGATGCTGCGTGTTGTGGCGACGGCACCTTCAGGCAAGTCGGCGGTCTGGGACTCACACGTCGAGCAAAGCAGTACACGGTCGTATTCACGCAATATCAAAGTAGCACCGCGGTCGCCCGCGCCCGAGGACCTAGTCGTCGCTGGGCGCGTTCTCCTTGGCAATCTGGCGGATCTTCTTCTCGTAGGCGGCGCGGTTCTTCACGAACAGCGTGTACGCGTCGCTCTGCGCGGGCGAGTTGGGGTTCGGGTCGTTGAGCAGATCTAGACGTGCGCACGGTGTGTCAGAGCTGGGCCAGAAAACGGATGTAGCACAAGCGACATACCCTGGACACCGAGGAGCACCTGCTTGACCGAGATGGCGGGCTTCCAGCCCTCATCCTCGTTGATGATGGACAGGCACACGGTGCCCGACGGGTACACGTTCGGGTGGAAGAGCGGCGGCGTGAACTTGACCTCTACACAGCGAGTCGCGACAGCCGGGCGTCAGTGCGGCAACGATGACTGACGGCGGTCGGGCGATGCGAGCGTACTCGGCGGCTTAGACGGGTAGTCCTCGGGGAACTCGATGTTGACCTTGAAGAGGCCGCCCTCCCAGATCTGCCACGCCGCGGTGAGTCAGTCGTGCGAAGGTAGGGCGCCGCGCGCGCCGCGTACCGTGCCCGTCTTGCCCGGAATGCCGGCCTCCCACACGCGCATGTTCTTGCTACCGTCGTTGTTCTTCTTGGGCTTGCAGAAGAAACCTGTGGAGTCGTATGGACAGTCATCAGCACGCTCAATGAGCATCGAGAAAGCGACGCAGCGTACCGAACGGGTGGTCTAGCGGAGCGACGCAACGCAACGCGCAGCGCAGTGAGTCCGCTGTCCTCGCACGACTCCATGCAACACAGCGGGATACCCTTGCGCCACTGCTTGTGCTCCTCCTGGAGACGGGCCATGCAGATTCCAGACATCTTGGGCGGTGGTGTGGTGGGCGTCGCTCGAGCTGGGTTTCTACGAGTGTCGGTCGCAGTGCGCGAGGTTGCTGCGTCCTTCCGTTAAGCTACGTGGCAGTGTGGGGGCGATAGCGTTGCGGGCGGGAGCTTGAGAGGCGCCCGCGAACATCGGCGAGCCGACCGACCGGCGGGGTGGCTGCAGCGCGTCATGTGACCGGCGTGAGACTCACTGGATTTCGCGACGCGTCGCGTTTCAGGTTTCGTGAGACAGTTTCGGGACGCGTCTGCAGCCTCCCTGGGACCATGAAAAGTTTATAGATTGATATCAATTTGGCTTCTTCCTCCAGCTGCCCGCGCATACTGCATCAACCCGACGATGTCGTTTTCATCCCAATGTGTTTGGACCACTCATACGAACATCCGCTCAAGACTGAAATGCAGCAAGTTAAACGTCGGTGAGTTGATTCGTTTGCGTTGCCAGTTGAGAAGGCGGCCTCAACGCGTTTCGCCGATCGTCACGCGACCGCGGTCGCGTGGCCACTCTCACGCGGACGCGGCGGCAACAATGACGCGTTTATTCTCTGCTCGCTACCTCCCTCGCAAACCCCTGAAGCCAACGAAGCAAATGAATAGACCCGAGACTATCGGCAACGTTGACATGACCGCCTCCGCGACAAATAGGACGGCAGCGCCGCTTGCCTCGGCCATTGTCGTCGACCAGCCCGATGCCCCGATTCCGACACTGCTGACGTGCCGCACCCCGTACCGCGGGAGCCGTGTTGAGCGCTTTCGCCCTTTCCGCCACCTGCCGCCCCGCGATCTGTTCCTGTACCACAACTCGCGCACGCGTCCTGACTTGAAGGCGCTCGTGTGTGGATGCGGCGATCTGGCCGAGGTTGCACGGACGGTGTGCGAGTCTGCGGCCAAAGGCGCTTCCGCGACACTTTCGTTTGTGCTCAATGACTGGCAGCCCGAAGTCCTCGCGCGGAACTTGCTTATCCTTCACGCCATTTCGAGCACTCCTGTGGATGCGATCGACTCGCCAACACTCGCTCGCTACGTTGGCCAGCTCTGGTACTCGATCGTTCTCGACCCCGACGTGCGCGACTACTGGAACGTCCAGCTTCGCTCGTGCCTTGCGAAAGACTGGATCAACGTCTCGGCCAGGCAGCCGTTACGGGTCATGAACGACGCGACCCTGAGCGAGCTTCGCCGCTGCTGGCGGGCGTGGCTCGACGTCGACTGGTCCATCGAGTCGCTGTTCAACAAGCGCGAGCGGTACCGTCAGACGGCGTCGAGTCGTACCCAGCCCCTGGTCGATCAACACTCTGGCGCTGCTTCCAAGTTTATGGCCCAGATGCAAGAGCAGTACCGCGGCGTACTCACTGGGGTTGAATCGGCTCGCACGGCTTGCAATCTCGACCGACTCGCAAAATCTCGCGCATTCCCTCTGGGTCGTCGAGCTCATCCGGTCCAAACGCCCGTTGTCAATCCAACTATGCTTCTCATTTCTTGCGACGAAGTTCCGTATTACGCGGTCGAACCGAATACTCTCCCCACAGATGCATTTGACTTGTTTCTTGGTCGCGGGCTTCCCGAGTCGGCCATGCTCGCCGAGATCACCGAGTGGGTGATTGCGCTCCGCACTGGCCTATCTGCAAACAACCAACGACTCCGCCTCACCTTCATGCATGGTCATACCGTCGCGGTGATGGAAGAGCTTGCGGCCAACCCCTCGATGCGCTTCGACGTCGTGGACACGAACTATCTCATGGACTCGTGCGGCCTTCTCAGCATCCTTATTCACGGCTCCGTTCTCCTCCGTCACTACGACGATTATTGCGAACGAGCTCGCTTGCTTGCCTACTCTGCTGTCGCGGATATTGAGCCCAAGGTTAATCCGGACGAGTACCTCCTCTACTTGATGGGGCTTCTGCCCTGTGCTTACCCGGCATTCTTTGGCGTCACGTTAGCCGAAGCTAGTAGCATGGATGACCCGGCGACATGGTATCAACACTTTGCGTGGAGTTCCGCCCAGCTCGACGGCCATCGCATCCGCCACTTGACCTTCACCAAGCTGCCTCACCCGACGGTGCCTACTGCCTTGGATGCTTCGCCGTTTCTGGAGCGCGCTTTGATCGACTGCGGAAAAGTTGTTGCCAAGGCAAAGTTGTCTCAAGCTGGTACCTTTCGAGCTGTCATGAACAAATCAAGCCGATGCTCTGGAAGCCTCACACCACGCACCGCCTATTGTAGCCCCAAACTTCACCACGCGAGGGTTTATCGTAAAGCTCTTAGCGTTCGCGTTTGCTTCGGGTCGAATTGTCATGTCGGGCTCAACCACCACCACCTCGCTTCAGCGGTCCGAGTGCAAGGACATGATGCTCCGCCTTGCTTCAGCGTGTGGGCATAGTGACAGTGAGTTTGCTAAACTCAGCCTTCTCATCCTTCAATACGGTCTCTGGACCGCTCTACCATTCGAGACTGACTACTCCAGTTATTGCCTCGAGGTCACGCTGCCTGCCAACGAGACTTCTGTGTTCCAATCTCCGCACCTTGCCCTTGAAATCATCGAGCCGACCATAACGTACCACTTTGAGAGCCTCCACGTCGAAGCGGTTCACGGCTACCCTCCGCGCCTGCGCGTTTTGACAAACGTGCCCATGAAGCAGGCCGATGAGGCCCCGGCCGGGACCATGATCGGCGTGTTTCGTGAGGAAATTCTTGGCGTGCGCCCACCCACAGCGGAGCGCGAGCTCGTCGGAGGCAAGCTTCTCCCAATGTCAGCTGCCAAAATCACTCGGAGCATTTTCAGGCCATTCACGAAACTCATTTCTGCAATTGTCGAGTCCCGCCCATCGCTTACGCAATCTGGACCAGAGGACCCGCGAACGTGGCCGCTTACCGTGGTACAGGTGAAGGAGGAAATGGACTCGGTCGAACTCGTTCTCTCGTTCCTGCCCGGCTCACCGGCCAAGTTTACATTCCCAACCGCCTTCGCGCTTAAGCTCGATCGCGGGGCCGTTACGATCCTCATTGATGGACGTAAGCAAGCCATGCGATTGACGTCACCCGTCCGCGTCGCCAAGGCCAAGGTCGAGCGCAAGCAAGGCCGCCTCACACTTTTTCTCAAGCGCGTCACGACCGCGGCCACCGACTTAGGGCTTACCCCAGGGCACCCTCACATTGGGCGACGCGTGGCTCTTCCACTGGCTAGCTACATCGTGCAACATTCGATTCGCGCAAGCATGCAAGCGGCAGCGGACTTTCATGACCTGCTTCAATCACTTGCGCGCGGTCCCGACTACAATGGCCGATTCGCGCTGCGCTCGCGTGGAATGGAGGATCTATACGTGATGCGGCCCGAGACCGCAGCTTCGTGGTTGGCCGAGTTAACTCGCGTACTCTTCGATGTCTACGCAACAGGTCGCTCCGGCGTATTTATACAGTCGGCCAATCGCGTTCCGGCTTTCCTGCTTCTTGTTGATCGCGTCGCCATGGTTCCGTCAGCGGGACCGGGGATGATTCCAACACCAGCGCTTGAGTGCACTCTGGGGATCGATACTGACGTTGGAGCCGACATCAGCGAGGCGCAGCGCGTGGAGCGACTTATCGTCATAGGGCTCTGTGCCAGAGCCATGGGCAAAAAATTGCATTCGATCGACCTCCCAGTCAACCACATACAAGCATCGAACCTCATCGATTACATGGCCCTTCCGGAGCCTGTCCCAGAGTCGGACTCGCGGATTCACGCGGACAATTACGCTCAGCTCCGGCCGTACCTCCAGCGTGTTCTTCTTCTTCCCGCATACCCCGTGTGCGGCAGCGGTATGGACAAGGTGGGCCCGAAGCTCAAGGCTTTTCTTGACAAGGGTGTTTGATGTCACGTCGTTACCTGATTTTCGATAAACTGTTCTCCGTGGCAATGTTCACGGCCGTGCTTTTCATGAGTCGAGAGTGTCCGCTGACTCGATCAAGTTCACCCAAGCTGTCCAAAGATTGCAAGCAAGAGCCGCGACGATTGGTTGCTGATCCCTCGCCCAGAACGTAGCATTGGTGGACTGGCTGAATGTAAACTAATGTCGGTAACGGGGCAGTACGTGTGCGTCTCTGTTGGTTTCGAAATCAGCGCGGATTCGACACGCAGGTTCGACATGTCAACAATCACATCCACGGTGCATTCGAGCGCGGGAGTAGGAATCGTACCAGGGTCAGCTGAGGGAGCGAAGACGGGCCTGTCGAAGAAAATGAGCAAGCTGGGTTGCCTAAATACACCGTAACGAGCGACGACCTGGTGACAGGCCGTGAAGGCGCCAAGGATTAGGCGCGTAAACTCGACGACCGCCGATTTAGTGGGAGAAAGCTTCGAGTTGAGGGTACGCATCCGGTTTTCGTCGTTGCGCTCGACGCCTGGAGCAGGCGGAAACAAGCGGTCGACCAAATCCAGGCCCGTGCAAGGGGCAGCACGAATCGAATGTACCAGGAGGCGATTATCTGGCTCACTTGCATGCGGCACACAATGCGGGGAGGAGGAACTTATTTAAGTCCAAGCAGGATCATATAATATGAGCAATTTTCGCGCAAGGACCTCGGGCTGCCAGTCATTGAGCGCGAAGGAAAGCATCGCGGTGGCGCCCTTGGCTACAGCTTCGCATACATACAGTTCGCGCGACCTCGGCCAAGTCGCCGCAGCCGCACAAGAGCGCGTTCAGCTTGGTGCGCGAGCGCGAGACGTGGTAGAGAAACACGTCACGCGGTGGCACATTTCGGTATGGTCGAAAGGTCTCGACGCGGCTCCCACGATACGGCGTGCGGCAAGTTAAAAGCGCCGGGGTTTCTGCGTCGGGCTTGTCAACAATGGTTGGAGTGGTGGTCGGACGCGCGATCGTAGTCTCGCCGCTGTCAGCAGGAGTCGGCATAATGGCAGAGGAACCAGGCCCTGATACATTGCCGCCAGTGGCAGATTCATTCATTCGTTTTCTTGCCTTCATGGTGTGGTTGTGTGGAGCGTGGGAACTTGATTGCCGGGCGGGCTGAAACCCCCAAACCGACGTCGCGTGACCTGTGGCGCATCGCGAGGCGAGCGCGAGTCGCTTTACACGCTCATTAATTGCGACTCTCTTAGGATCACGAAGTCCAATAGAATCGCTACGTTGATGAAATGTAAGCAAAGTGCCGCTGGTCCACCCTGGATTATGGGTCTATTCAATGCCGCGTACGCCGTCCCGATCAACGGCTGACCAAAAGATGAATGTACGCGAAACAGCGAATTAAGCAGCAGAACTAATATTAATACAAGCGGCATCGCAAGAGCAATTGTCACAGCTAGATTGCGACGTTGTTCTCTAACAACTTATTGAAGGCGCTGGAGCCGCTGTTGCGTGTTGTTCATGTGGCCACGACCGCGGTGATCAATCATCTGATCTCGCGTGAGCCGCCCGCAATCCCTCGCTCCCGCGCCGCTGCACCCCGCTGCGGCGCGCCCTGCTTTGTTATCCATTCTCCCCTCTCCCCGTCTTGGGTTCGGGGCCGAAGGCAGGAATAGACATCCCTGACTACTTGTCTCCTGCCTCCTTCTGTCGGCATCAACATTTTCTTCAAGTAGTTTTCCGCATGGCCTCGAACCCCACCTTCACCATCTCGCCGGCGCTCTGCAGCGACATCTCCGCGCTCCCCGGCACCTGCAGCACCGCGGCCAAGGACCCCCAGGCTGTGCCCGCCGCACGCGCGCGCGCCGCCGAGCTGCGCCAGCTACTCGGTGAGCAATTCGCTGTCTGCTCAGCCGCCATCGACGCCGCCGCGCAACCCGCGCCATCCCAGGGCAATGGCACGTTGGCCACCCACCCGCCCAAGCTGCAGGCCCAGGCCGCCAAGGCGCTGGACGCGCTCATCGCCGCGCACTCGCGCTACAACAACATCATCAACCTCGCTGTCGACATGCTGCCCGCTGAGGCGCCCCTGGCTGCGCCAGCCGCCGCCTCGCCAGCCGCTCCCGCCGCGTCGACCACCAGCGTTGACAAGCAGCTGCGCGCCGACATTGAGAGCACCCGCATCAACTACCGCCACCCAACCCGCGGCAACTGCCAAGACCCAGCCACCTTCCTTCGCAACCTCCGCGTCCTCTACCCGCTGCACAACCTGTACAAGCTGCTCAACGCCGCCACCACCACTGTCGGCCACAACGCCCAGGTCGTGTACAAGTTGATGGTCCGCGAGGGCGCCGGTCTCGAGGAGCACCAGCTGATCGCCCACTTCTTTGACCACATGGAGCGCGCCGCCATCGTCCGCTACCTCGACCTCTCGTTCCCCGCCACTCTGGGCCTCACCCTCAAGCGCCACCGCGTTGTGTTTGTCCGGCGTCTCCGCAAGGGGGGTTGCCTGGATCCCACCGGCCACCTGCCTCCTGTGCTCCTCTCCTCGTTCCTCAACTCGGTCAAAGGCATCAAGGACGACGTCTACAACGCCCTCTGCCACACGCTCGGCACCGCCACCTCCAAGCGCACCCTGCTCACGCTCGTTGACCCCATTGGCCCCCACGGCTATGTCCAGATCGCCTTGCGCAGCAAGGCGCCCGCCGGCGACGCTGGCAACGCCTCGTCCGCCGTGCTGGCCGCGCGCACCAAGTCGGGCGACAAGGACAAGGACAAGGACAAGAACAAGAACAACAACAACTACAACAACAACAACAACTACAACAACTACGACAACAAGAACAACAACAACTACAACAACCACCGCGGCGGCGGCGCCCACGACAAGAACGGCCACTACAACAAGGGCAAGGCCGGCTGTGACGACCGCGCGTCCCGCGACGCCCCGCGCGCGCTTCTCGCTGTGCCCGACGACCGCCACGATCGTGACCATGGCGGCAGCGACAAGCGTCAGCGCTCGCGCTCCCGCTCCGCTGTGCGCGAGCGCGCCCTGCGCAACTACCACGCGGCCGTGGCGCCCGTCTGGCCCGCGGGTCTCGAGACCAAGTTTGGCGGATGACCTTGAGCGCTCCCGCTCCAAGTTCATCTCCTCGCCTGCCCGCGCGGTCGACGGCATTCCCCGCTCCCAGCCCCTGCTCGCCCACCACCTCCGTGTCCTCGCCCTCCTGCCAGCGTCTGCCACCAGCCTGTTCGCGCACCTGCTCGACAAGTTCTACCACATCATTGTCGGCTCCCGCCTCGGCCCCACCTCGGCCCGCGCTGCCACCGTCACCCACGACGATCCCCTTCGCGGCCGCCTCGGTCCCGTCGCGCATTTCGCCGCCCCCGCCCGCTCTGGTGCGCGCCGTGAGCACGACAGCGCCGGTGCGGTCGACCCCGACTGGCTGGGCACGCCCGCATTTTTGTGACCTGGGCACGCGCGTCCATCCGCGACCTGTACGTGGCGCTTGTCGCTCACAATAATAATATCTCTGACCTCATCATTCCGGCTCTATCCAGCCCGATGTCATCTTCGCGCGCTCGTTTGGCTGCGGCGAACCGCACGCCCGTTTGCAGCAAGCCTTCTTGGTGCTATCCGGCGTTCCTGACCGTGCGTGCAGACCTGTTCCTTGACGACATCATTCCGGCTCTATCCAGCCTGATGTCGTCTTCGCGCACTCGTTCGGCTGCGGCGAACCGCACGCCCATTCGCAGCGAGCCTTCTCGGTGCTACCCAGCGTTCCTGACCGTGCGTGCAGACCTGTTCCTTGACAACATCATTCCAGCTCTATCCAGCCCGATGTCGTCTTCGCGCGGCCCGTTTGGCATCAAGACCCTCTCGGCGCAGTTCCAGGCCGTCATGTCCAACATCTTCCACAACATGCCGTTCGTGCGCGTCTTCATTGACAATCTCATCATCTTCTTGGCCTCGGTCGAGGAGCACACGCAGCACCTCGTCCTCGTCGTCTACCGTCTCACGCGGTGGAACCCCCGCCTCAACCCCGCCAAGTGCTTCTTCTACTGCGCACGCGTGCACCTGCTCGGCCACGTCGTCTCGGCTGAGGGCGTGCAGCCCGCCGAGGCCAAGGTCGTCTCGATCCGCAACTGGCCGCGTCCAACGTCCGGCAACCAGGTCCAGAAGTTCCTCAGCCTTGTCAACTACCTGCGCGCCTACATCCCGCTCGCCGCAGTCCTCATGCACCCGCTTGACGCGCTGCGCAACCTCAAGCGCATCAACCTTGACGTCCGCAACGTGTGGACTGACGAGTGCGAGCAGGCGTTCCTCGCCTTAAAGGCCGCCATCGCCGCCGCCGCCGCCCCGTGTCTCGCGCCGCCTGATTTCTCCAAGCCGTTCTTCGTCGCTACCAACGCCTCGAACGTCGGTCTTGGCGCCGTCCTGTTCCAGGGTAGCCGCAAGTCCCCGCGCTACATCTCGTTTGCCTCTCGCTCTCTGCAGCCCGCCAAGCAGAACTACTTGGCCACCAAGCGCGAGCTCCTCGGCATCGTCTTCGCGCTCACTCGCTTCTTCTACTACCTCCACGGCCGCCGTTTCGCGTTGTTCACGGACCACGCGGCGCTCACCCACATGTTCACGCAGAAGCGCCTGTCGCCCATCCTCAAAAACTGGCTTGACACGCTGCTCTCCCTCTTGTTCTTGGTCACGCACCTCCCCGGCGTCCTGAACGTGCTGCCCAACATCCTGTCGCGCCTGTATAATACCGACGCCCGTGCCCATCTTGTTGCCATCAACCACGCCGGCCGTTGTCCTGTATCGCGTTCCCCCCGTGGGCGCCCGCTGGTGGGGGGGGGGGTCCCTCCAGATCCTCTCCCGCGCCGTCTCTCCCCAAGTGTGCCCTTGGCGACGGCGAGCTCGAGCAGCTCATGACGCACAATCTCTCCCTCGCAGAGAATTGTGCTCAACACTTTTTCCTCGCGCCGGCCTCGCTCCTGCCCGCGGAGCGGGCCCGCGCTTTTGCTGCCACACCCACCCATGGGGGCAGCTCTTCTTCAACACCCGCGCCGTCTTTCCCCGAGTGTGCCCTCGGCGACGGCGAGCTCGAGCAGCTCATGACGCACGATCTCTCCCTTGCGGAGAATCGTGCTCGACACTTCTTCCTCGCGCCGGCCTCGCTCCCGCCCGCGGAGCGGGCCCGCGCTTTTGCTGCCGCACCCACCCATGGGGGCAGCTCTTCTTCAACACCTGTGCCCGCCGCGCACGCCCGCGTTGTCGCCGCCGCACCCGCCCCCAAGGGTAGCGCGCCGCGGCCCAAGTTCTCGCCCATTGGCACCATCCCGCCTGCACAGCGCCTCGACACGGCGCCTGTTCCGTGTGACCAGCGCGACCAGATCATCCACGACGTGCACGGCAGGGGCCACTTGGGTCCCGCGGCCACACAGCAGCAGCTTGTCGTCCTCGGCCACGAATGGCCTGGCATGCTCGCCGACTGCCAGCGCGTCATTGCCGGTTGCATCCCGTGCGCGCGGTTCTCGGCCACGCGGCAGGGTTTCCACCCGATGCGCTCGATTGAGGCGCTGCTGCCGCTCGACCACCTGTCCATGGACTGCATGCAGCTGCCCATCTCGCCCAACGGATACACGCACGTGCTCGTGATCATCAACATCTGCACCCAGTTCGCGTGGCTGCACCCGATCCGCTCCGCGTCTGCCGGCGAGGTCGCCACCTGCTTCCTGGCCACGTGCTTCCAGTTCGGTTTCCCGCGCATCATCCAGTCCGACAACGGCCCCGAGTTCGCCAACCAGATCATCGCCTCGCTCGCCAACATGGCCGGCATTGACTGCCACCTCGTGTCGCCGTACCACCCGCAGGCCAACGGCGCCTCGGAGCGTCTCGTTCGCTCGGTCAAGGAGACGCTGCTCCCCTCGCTCAACAGGCAGCTCAACCGCTGGCCCGCCATGGTCCCGGCCATCCAGTACCCCTACAACACGCGCGCGCACGCGCGCCACAGCTCGACGCCCTTCTCGCTCATGTTCGCGCGTCCCACCAACGCGCTCTGCAACGACCGCGCGCAGCCGCCCCTCCGCGACATGACCAAGCAGGAGCAGCTCGCTCACCTCAAGCTCATGACCGAGTCCATCTACCCCGCGCACCACCTGCGCCTCATCCAGCCCGAGTCGGCGCCTTTGGGCGAATTGGACACCGTGCGCAACATCCTCCGTCATTGCAACGGCGCGAATGGCGAGCGCGAGTACCTGGTCCGCTGGTCCGATCGCTCCGCCAAGAACTCGTGGATCCCCACCAGCAGCTTTGACACCGCTGGCGCCATCAACGACTACCACAAGAAGATCTCGGCCAACACCTGGCTCGAGCGCCAGCGTTTGCTGCAGCGTCTCGCCCCCAAAGTCGCCGCGTCTTCCCCTGTGCCCGCTCCACGCCAAGATCCTGCTCCTCGCCAAGTCTCGGCCGACAAGTCGCAGTTCTCAGTCACGCAGTCCTCGGCTGCCTCATCGCCCGCCCGCGCCAACCCGAAGCGCGCGCGCTCACCCTCGCCCAACCCGCCGTCATCCATCACGCGCAGCCGGTCCGGTCGCCAGCTCAAGAACGCGGTGCACCAAGGGTTCGTCAAGTCGCTCAGGTCTGGGGGGAGGTGATGTTGCGTGTCGTTCATGCGGCCACAACCGTGGTGATCAATCATCTGATCTCGCGTGAGCCGCCCGCAATCCCTCGCTCCCGCGCCGCCGCACCCCGCTGCGGCGCGCCCTGCTTTTTTATCCATTCTCCCCTCTCCCCGTCTTGGGTTTGGGGCAAAAGGCAGGAATAGACATTCCTGACTACTTGTCTCCTGCCTCCTTCTGTCGGCATCAACAGCCGCCACCCGCTTCAGAACCATTCTCAATTCATTGAGAGAGAGCTGGACTACATGTGCCGTATCCCTTAAGGGATACGGCATGGGCTGACCCACCACCACCTGGGCTGACCAATTGCTTACCCCGAGCGGTCGGCGGCAGTCACTCAGGCTAACCACGTGATCGGCAATGCGTTACTCCGGGTAATATATTGAGATTTGCCAAATGCCCCAGGGGTACGGCACGGGGGCGGGTGGCGGGTGGGTCACGTGGATCACGTGCAGATGAACGGCGCGTGGGCACGGCTGCGAGTCAATCTGCGAGACAAGTCCAAGAGCAGATCCCTGAGCCCGTCCCTGACCAACCGCTCGGGCTGACCATTGCTTACCCCAAGCGGTCGGCGGCGGCCGGCGAGCGCAGCGAGACAAAGAGCAGCGCAGCTGCGGCTACCCACTGACAGAGTTCCATGGTCTGGTCCCTGACCTGACCCCCGAGCCCGTCCCTGACCTGACCCCCGAGCCCATCCCCGACCACCTGCCGCAAGCGGCTGCTATGAAGCCACTCACCGTAAAGGTTCCACTTTCATGGCATATTACGACAGAGTATATATATACACTACCCTTTTTTGCCATGAAAGTGGAACTTTCAAAGACAAGAGGTCAGGGTACGGGGGGGAAGGTTGAGGACAAGGGAGCGTCTTAGCAGCATCAATGTATTGGGCAGGACAGGGGTCAGGGCAAGGGAGCGTCTTAGCAGGCAGCGTCTTAGCAGGCAGGAAGGCAGCGTGGCAGGTCGTGGAGTGTCTTAGAGCTCGTTGTTGTCCTCGTTGTTGTCCTCGTCCTTGTCCATCTCCAGGACAAACGGGGCCGGATTGGCTGGGGGTGGGGTCCAGGTCTCGTACATGACAAAGTACAGAATGTTGTCTGTCCACTTCAGGTTCCTGTACTTCTTGCCGCGTACTGAGACCCAGGGTTCGTCCTTGTCTGGCACAGCAAGGCACTTGTTAAAGTAAGTGCTGAGAAGCCTGTTTTGGACTGTTGCTGTGTCACACTTGTAATACCCAAGCTTCTTGAAGTACTTATGGATGTCTGCTTCAAACTTGGCGGGGATGGTGGCCTGGATGTTGAACTCCTTGGACGTGCAGAGGTCCATGTTGTTGTGTTCCAGGAGCTTTTGCAGGACGTGGCCCTTGTCCTTGGTGTAAAAGTGCTGGATACGCTCCATGAAGCTCTCCGCGTTGTCGTCCCAGATGATCTTCATGTTGTCCATGCTCAGACCATTGAACTTGCGGATGAAGAAGGCCTTGCGGACAGAGAGGGAGATGGTCCAGTCTGGGTCCTTGATGGTACCTTTGCAGTAGGCGCGCATGATCTCCTTGGACGGTAGCTGGACGTTTGCCCATTCAAAAGACCAGCCCAACGTCATGACATCCTTAATCTCGGGGTGCGCCTTGTAGTAGTACTCGGGGGAGTCGTCCATGACAATGTTGGCGACCTTGCGGAAGGCGTCAAAGACCTTGAGGCAGAAGGTCACAGCGGCCATCTTGTTCTCAAGATCTGTGTTCTTGACAATAGCCCGGTGAAGTTTGCCAACCAAGTCCGAGTCAATGACCTGTAACTTGTTCATGTACGCGCTGCGGCAACCATGGCTGATCATGAACACGATCTTGTTGTCAATGGGGTAGCGCACGCAGTAGATTGCCTGGAAGAAGTCGTGGGCAGGGACCCAGGACTTGTAGCGCGCGTACACCTTGTGGAAGACGTATGGCTTCAAAAAGTTGACCCCCACAGTGATCTTGAGGTTGGCGATGACTATACGGACCGTATCGTTGCCCCACACCACACAGAGTCAGGGTCAATGAGTTCCTTGTCCTCGTGGTTGGGGCGGTCGCCGTGGTAGAGCTTGATCTGCTTGCCAATCTTCCACTTCTCCTTGGCAAAGACCAGCTCGAGGTACTTGCCAAAGGTCTGCACCAACCACTTGGTTGACTTCTTGAATGGTTGTGGGATGAAGAGGTAGAGCTTCTTGTTGGCCTTGAGGTCGGCAATGATGTTGCTCTCCATGATGTCTTTGGCGGACTTCTCCTCATCCTTGTCGTCAGTGATGAGGCTCATCTTGCGCGGCTCAAACTTCTTGCCAAGCGTGTTCGTGATCACCTTGATCTTACCATGGAGTATGGTCTTGATGTTGTGCTTGACAGTAAAGGAGCGGAGGACGTCCATGGTCAGGTTTGTGACAAACTCGTCCATGAAGATACCCTTGCTGCCCTTGTGCTCGCACAGCGTCTTGAAGGCCTTGAGGTTGGCCTCGAGGTTGTTGCGAATGGTGGTTGTGTGCAACTTGGCGTCCTGGAACACCTTGAGGACCGTCTTGGACTCGTCCACCACAACAATGTTGTAGGGCTCGGTCAAGTAGTGCAGCGAGCACGGCGAGACAATGAGTCGCTTGTGATCCCCCAGTGTCTTCTTGTCCTTGATGCTGCAGTAGTTGACAAAGCCAAGCTTCTGTTTGCGGGCTCGACCCTCGGTGTTGTGGGCCAGGGTGATGCAAGGTGTGATCCAGACCACTCACGCGTCTGGGTACTTGGCAATGTAGTCGCACACAGCGCCGTCTTGTTGGAGCCCATGCCCGTGGCCAGCATGTTGAACTTGGCCAGGGTAATGTTGTCGCAGGACAGGAACTAGTTGGGGCTGGTCACGTCCACTGGTACCTCAAGCGACTGCTCAAACTTGGCCATGGCCTTGGACTTGAACACGGCTGGGAACCGCTTGTAGAAGATGGCCTTGACAAACGTGTCCAGCACCTGGTAGTTGTCGTTGCTGGCAATCTCGTTCCATCGGCCCCAGTACTTTTGCATGCGCTGAGCCAAGTTGTCCTGCTGCGACGTCCACGCCCAGAACTGGTCAAATGTGACCCCTTTGCGCATGGCCCATGTCATGATCCGCCAGGTCACGTTGTTGTGGAACGCGTTCTCGGGGCTGATGGGGATGTTGTGGAGGATCTCAAGTGGCGTGGCGTTGTAGTAGAAGAAGTCGGGGTCGATCTGCACGACCTTGACATCCCCAAGTTCAAGGATGTGCAAAGGCGACCCGCGTGGCGCTTGGTCCGCGCTTCCTTGGCCTTGGCAGTCACAAACTCTTCAAAGGACAGGTCCAAGACCGACGCGCAGTTGTGGTCAAAGTCGCACTGGATCAAGTGCTTGGAAGGCGGTCCTTGTTACCCAAGATCCACACGCCGGGCATCTTCTTGGGCTTGGACTGGTTGATGCACTTCATGAAGCGGTGCTTGCTGTACACGCTGGAGTCAAAGCCAAGCTTGACATGGTCGGGGTGGCTGCAGAACAGCTTCAGGAACGGCATGTCCTTGAGCGTGGCCGTGTAGTTGCTGAGGACAATGTGCCACGCCTTTTTGAGGTCCGTCTTGTAGCCACAGACCTGGAGGTTGGCGCCGGGGAACTGGGCCAGGATGACCTTTTTGATGACGTCCAGGGTCACGTCCTTGCGGTTGCCCGGGCAGTCAATGTCAAAGTAGACTTTGGACAGGCGCTTGGGGTGGACCATCTCCTGGATGCAGCGGTTCTTGTCAAGGAGCCCGGCCAGGTCAGCTGTCTTGACCTTGGCAAAGTAGTGCGCCGCCTTGGGTTGGCCGTGGTTGTCGACGCCCTTGTCAACAAGGCGCTTGATGACCGTCTTGTTGTCTTGCAGCTTGGACAAGAGCGTGCGCTGAGGGCCCATGTCGCTGTTGCCACCATCCTTGCCATGGAACCACTTGAGACCAAAGGCAGTGCCATGTTTACCGGGAACCTGATTGCAGACCATGTTGTTATGATGAGGTAACAGAAAGGGTGACAGGACAGGTGCGTTTAAACGCGCAGGATTTAGCGTTAATGACTGTGCCCTGGGAGCCCTTGTTGGCATGGCCTGTCCTGTGCATTGTGTCATTGGCCTGTCCTGTGCATTGTGTCGTTGTCCCGTCCTGGTTGGCCTGCCCTGTGCATCGTGTCCTTGTCCCGTCCTGTGCATCGTGTCCTGTGCAAGCTGGTCAAAGTCAATTGAGGGAGCACCCTTCTTCAAGGGGATGTCTGGCAGGAGCCGCTTCATTGACGTGCTGTCGTACAGCTGCTGTGTCTTCACAGGCGCCCCTTGGACGTGCTGCAACACTGCAAGACGGGCAATAACAACACGCAGCGTCTTCATGGCCTCTGCCAGAGACTCGTCATTGCCCAGCCATGCCTTGCGTGCAGCGTCCATGGTCAAGGCCTTCACCTTGTCAAAGTCAACCACCTTGCCTCTGCAGTAAGCAATGCTAAGCAGGAACTCATCAAGGGGGTTGGGGACATGGCTGTCGCTGTCACTGTCGTAGTACATGGTGTCCTACTATCGACGCACAATATATTTAACAATACCGCCAAACGCACTTGAGCAGTGACGCCTTCTTTTCTGGGGCTACGGTAAGATGTCTCTCAAAGCGCTTGTGTCCCAGGTGTCCAAGGTTGTTGCTCAGCACGTTGCCGCCGACGTAGTGCACCAAGTGCTTGATGGTATCAAGCCGCTGCTGGCGTCCTTTGATGAGCGGCTCAAGGGAGTCGAGACCAGCCTCGCTGCGCTGGCTGCAGTGTCACGTGACTGCAATCACAGTTCCAATCACACCCCCACCAATGAGTCTGGCGAGCCCATGGACACTGATCCCCAGGTCAAGTACGCGCAGATGACTGAGGAATCCATCAAGGCGCGTGCCAGCGAGCCTGTGGTGAACAAGTACGGCCAAGTGTCCCAGCTCAGTGCCGATGACCAGTCCAAGCTGTGTCGCGTGCTGACTGCGTTCTGCAAGTTGGGGCTGGCCATTGAGGACGTCAACAGTGTGACAAAGGCTGTGGAGACGTACCGTGCAACCAAGGGCACAGACAAGGCACAGGGTCTGCAGGTTGAGACGCTCAAGGCGCTGGCCAAGTACTGCAAGTGGAATGGCAATGACGACCTTGCTGCACAGTACACGCAGACCAAGAAGCAGGACGCTGAAGCTCACCTTGACGCGCGCAAGGCTGTGGAGACTGGTGCACTCCCAAGCCATGAAGACTTGCTGGCTGCTGTTGTTGCTGCTGAGAACTGGGACACATACCAGGTGTCTGGCACAATGCGTGCTCTGCGTCTGTACCTCCAAGTCGTCTGTGCAACCTGCAGTGACCTTGCGTTCCTGACCACCAAGCCCAGTGACAAGTACCCAAGCTACAACCCCGAGACCAAGACGCTGGCCGGCCCTGTGTGCGTCAAGACAGATGGCCGTGGCTATGGGTTCTCGCATGTCATTGCTGACCCCAAGGTTGCTGCTGCCCTTGAGCGCGTCATTGCCAAGCGTCTTGCTGACGGCCATGACCTGGTCTTCTACAACCACAGCCTGGACAACGTCTGTGATGCTCAGGTCAACGCCAAGGTCCGCAAAGACTGGTCCAAGACCATTGCGCTGGCAGCACAGGACGTTGGCTTCAAGGGGTGCGGTGTCCAGCAGATCCGCCGCATCAGCACCAGTGAGAACAAGGACGCGTACAAGGCCGTGGCCAAGCGTGCTGCTGAGATGGGTCACAGCGTACCTGTCGCCGTGGCCCACTACCTTGTCTGACCTTGTTTTGTTGCCGTAATGTAATGTATCCACACGAAGCACCACTCACAGACGCACAGCAAGCGTTCCTCAGTGACCTGTACTACAAGCGCGGCCATGTAGGTGTTGGTATCTGTTGGCTCTTTGACATTGTGTCCAGAGAGAACACTGGTGACCGCGTGTACTGCGCACAGCTAGGGAGGTGGCTCAATGAGCAGTCTGTGTGGCAGCAGTACAAGCGTGCACCACAGAAGCGGCGCGACATCCAAAGCATCAACTCAACGAGCCCCAGTTGCAACTGGCAGCTGGACCTCATAGACATGGGCAAGAAAGGTACCTTCAACGGGTTCAGGTACATTCTTACCTGTGTAGACTTGGCAACTCAACGCGTGTTCCTGCGTCCAGTCAAGACCAAGGACCTGACACGGCAGGCATGGGACAACGTTGTCTCCAAGCATAACCTGACACCAGCAACCATCCAGACAGACAATGGCACAGAGTTCAATGGCATTGAAGCGGGGACAGGCGCAAAGCACATCAAAGGCAAGGCAGGTGTGCCGTACGGTCAAGGTGTCATTGAGCGTATGAACGGGACCATTCGCAGGATGCTGACACCGTGGCTGTCCATTGAAGGCAACAACAACTGGCCAAAGTACCTTGAGACCATAGAGTCCGTGATCAACAGCAGCAAGTCCAGAGCTACAGGCAAGGCGCCCAATGACTTCCATGACATGCCGCAAGACGCTGCCAAGGACACACTCAAGGCCATCCGTGCTGCCAAGGGCAAGCCAGAGGGTGACCCACTCAGTGCGCTGCTCAAAGTTGGAACACAGGTACGTGTCCGTGAGCCGTACAAGACAGCCATGGAAGCAAAGGGAAAGCCAGTATGGACGTCCACAGTGCACCAAGTCACAGCTGTCCGCAAGGGCTCTGGTGTGAGCAACCCGTTGTACAAGGTTGGTGACTTGAAGGGCTTCTATCCACGCAGCAACGTCCAGCCAGTCACAGCGACCCAGGACCCGCCAACAAGGCAGCGCGTAGGTCCAAGTTTTCCAAGGCTCCCTGCTGCGCGCACCCCGGTCACGCCAAGGGAGCCCTCGACCTGGGTCAGGCGCGTCCCAGTCTGAGTCCAAGAAAAGTGGGACCGTGGGCTTTAGAGCAGGGTCCAGTGGCTTTGAATGATGACCTGGCAGTTGTTGGCAACTGCGACCAACGGGATCCAGATGAAAGAGTAGCTCTTGGCCGCGTCAAGGTACTCGATGCTCAAGAACTGAAGGAACTGGACGTTGCCTTCAGCGCGGCACCCGGTGACAAGCGACACTGCAATCATGTCCGTCATGTTGTACAGCGCAAAGTTCACAGTGTGGGATCCAGGGAGCGTGCCGTTTGCGTAGTAGCCCTTTGCATGGACGAGGTAGTAGCCACTGACAGGGGGTTTGACGCATCCATTGATCACAGATGTGAACGCGCCCGCCGTGGACTGGAACGCAAAGGTGGCCGGGCCCGTCAATGCTGTGCCGCCAATGATCTTGCCGCCCGTGGTCACTCTGTTTGTAGAGCGGTGCTCAGCCTGAGCAACGTACCAGGTCATGCCAGACCGCAAGTCAACGTACGCCTTGTTTGCTGCGTCGGTGCCTGCCACTGGAGCGAGGTCAAGGGTGAGCTGCCCTGTGAAGCGACCAGTGCCATTGACACAGAGCTTTTCTGTGCCAAGCGTCGCCGAGCCCACAACCACATTGCCGCCACCTGCAGCCAAGGACACACCACCATTGGTTGCTGAAGCGATCTCAATGGTGCCCAGTGCAGTGCATGCCAGGTTGCTCTTCAGGACACCTGCTTGCTTGAAGTCAATGTATGTGAGTGTGTTGGCAGCAGAGTCAAAGACCACATTTGCACTGACTGTGTTCCGGACAAGGACGTTTGGCACAGTGAGCTGCTTGCCCACACCAAGGCCACCTGCCACAGTGACTGCCCCAGTGGACGTTGATGTGCTGTCCACAGTACTGGCAAAGGTAAAGACACTGCCAAGTCCAAGGGTGGACTGGGGGAGCGTCCCAGTGACAATGGCTCCGTTGACACTTGACACCTTGCTGGACACGTCAGGCAGTCGTGCAAGGTCAATGGTCCCAGACAACTTGGCAGCGTCTATCCCAGTGGCCAGCTTGGCATTGGTCAGTGAACTGTCTGCAATGCGTGCAGGATCAAGCGTCCCTGTCAGCTTGGTGGCAGACACATCTGTGACCTTGGCATCAGTGACTGACCCTGCTGCAAGGTGTGCTGTTCCCACAGATGACACGTTGAGCTTTGCACCGTCTATACCAGTGGCCAGCTTGGCGTTGGTGACAGCAGCGTCTGCAAGGGCAGCTGTGCTGACAGTCCCTGGAACCAGCTTGGACCCGGACACTGAGGCAACCTTGACATCTGTTATTGCGGTGTCTGCAAGTGCTGCTGTGCTGACAGTCCCTGGAACCAGCTTGGACCTGGACACTGAGGCAACCTTGGCGTCTGTCACTGAGGCGTCTGCAAGAGCAGGTGTTGAGACACTTCCTGCAACCAGCTTGGACCCAGACACTGAGACAACCTTGGCGTCTGTCACGGAGGTGTCTGCAAGAGCTGCTGTGTTGACAGTCCCCGGAACCAGCTTGGACCCAGACACTGAGGCAACCTTGGCGTCTGTCACAGAGCCATCTGCAATGGACGTTGTCCCAAGCGCTGGAAGGTTGGACGCACTGAGCACACCAGTGACCTTGGATGCTGACACAGTGTCCAGCTGTGCATCAACAAGCTTACCTGTGACCTGTGCAGCTGTGACACTCACAACCTTGTCTGCAGTGACGCTGGCTGGCAGGAGCTGGGCCGTACTGATTGACTTGACATAGAGACCGCTTGGACCAACACCCAGTGTCTGGTCATCGACCTTGGCAGAGACAGTTGTCCCTGACACGCTGAGTCCAGGCCCAGCGACAGGTGCACCAACTGTGGCATAGACAGCACTGATGGCAGCATCAACATATGCCTTGGACACATCTGAGACACCTGTGGCAGACACTGTTGGTGACACGTTGGTAGACACGTTGAATATATTCTTGACCATGTTTAACTTAGTGCAAGAAATGAATTGCTCAGAGTACCAGGACATGTCCCTTGATGAGTGGCGTGAACACCTTGCAGGGACCTTCCCTGTGCCATCCAACTGGTACAACAAGAGCGACGACAACAAGGCCAAGTGGCTACAGAAGAGGGACTGCAAGGCCAGTCGCTTTGTCCACGTTGACAGTGAGGCAGCACGGGCAGAGCGCGTCAAGATCCGCATCTACAAGGCACTCAATGCCAAGCGCAATGCACAACGTACAAAGTGTACCCTTGATGGTACAAAGTGTACCACAGACAGGTACAAAGTGTACCCTTGACGGTACAAAGTGTACCACAGACAGGTGCAAAGTGTACCCTTGACGGTACAAAGTGTACCACAAACAGGTGCAAAGTGTACCTTGCCTGGGGTTTATTTTTGCTTCATACAGTAACCACCATGACACAAAGACCCATCACCAAGCAACTGGAAGACGTTGCAGCCAAGACAAACAGTTGTATCACTGCAGAGCGCATGCCTGGCCAGAGGATCAAGGCCACCATTGATGGACGCACGTACACTTTCCCCACAGCCAAGGAGTTCCTCACTGTGTGGGTCCCGTACATCCTTGCCTTTGACTACGCTGTCACACCAGAGAGCTATGCAGACGACTTTGAGGGCAAGCAATCAGGGATGCTGTTCCTGAGACACAATGGAGAGATCATGGGGCAAGACTCAGAGAGCGTCATGCAGCACGTCTATGACACCATCAAGCAAGCAAGCACAAGCGTTAGCAGTGGCATCCAACGTGTTCCTGTTGCACAGGAAGGCACGCCAGACTCTGACACAGGCGCAGACACACCAGACGTCCCAAGCACACAAGACTCTGGCATAGGCTCACAGAGGCCACAGGACACCTTGGACGAACTTGCTGAGATGCTGGAGACAGCAGGGCAGCGTGTGCCAGACCATCTCTTGCCTGTACCTGTCTGCCCAGTTGTCCCTGAAGAGTACCCTGTGGACGCTGGTGACTACGTTGGCCAGGACATCCCAGAGTACGCTGGCATGATCCCTGGACGTTACTTGATCCAGAATGACAACGACGGCGGCAATGACCTTCCACCCCAGCTCGACAATGGCACATGCAACCTGGTTGTTGTCCCTCCCAGCTACGGACAGGACCTTCCACAGCGCGGCTCTGTGTACAATGACACACACGTACATCCCACCATGAACGAGTCTCAGATGATTGAAAGCTCCAAGGACATCCAGGTCTACAACCCAGAGCGGGCACTGACCACAACAGACGACATGGAGGTCGACATTGTCCAGAACTTTCAGCAGTTCAATCAATACGTGTACAGCAGCTTCCAGCAGGACAACACGCAGAACTACAACATGCGGCAGTACATCACGCAGTACGAGCAGAACTACTACCAGCAGAACAATGACCTGCGTACACAGATCATGGTGCAGTACAACAGCGACCCCAACGTGATGGCTGCGCTGGACGTCATTGCTGGCCAGTTCACAAACAGTCAGGTCATGCAGTACCAGGCATACATGGCCCTGATTGAGCAGTCCAAGAACGCCCAAGGACTGGCACTTGAGACCTTTGCCAACCTTGCAGCTAACATTGTGGACACACTGCGTGCAGAGCGCAACGCCTTTGTGCGACAGATTGATGCAGGGAACCGTGCACTGGTGTCTGAGATTGCAAGCGGCATGTCAACTGCCCTGACCAACCAGCAGGGACTCATTGGCCAGCTTGCAACAGGTGTCCAGAGCGCCATCCAGGGACAGACAGAGCCCAATGCTGCTGTGAACAAGACACTCCAGGACCTGGGCAGCAAGCTGGACACGATGCAGCCGCCAGCACAGCCACAGGTCCTGGACACCAGCAACCTGGAGCAGCTCATCTGACAGCTTGCAGACGCGCCCAAGAACAATTCCGAGGGTAGTAGTAAGAAGACAGAGATGTTACTCGAACAGATCCTCAAGCAACTGGGCTACAAGAAGCCCCTGGACGTGAAGCTGTTCACAGAGAAGACGTTGGCCGGCAGTGGCCTGACAGCACCCCAGATCAAGCGTCACCAGAAGCTCCCTGAGCGACCAGTCAAGCAAGTGCGCGAAGTCCCCAAGCGCAGTGGCATTGTCACTGACCTTGGCTGGGCGTGAACCTTTTGTCTTGGGGTACAGTAAGATGTACGACATTGTGGCCATTGACAACAGCTTCACCAGGAACGACGACAACCAGCCTTTGCCCATCCCCAAGCACCCCTTCACCATGAACGTCATTGGCGCCAAGGGTCAGGGCAAGTCAACACTGATCGCCAACCTTGTGTGCTTCCCGCAGTTCTACAAGGGATGCTTTGACAACATCTGGGTCTTCAACCCCACCTTCCATGCTGACAACAAGTACAAGTACATTGCCTCACAGGCGATCCTGCGACCACCCAAGAAGCAGCACAATGTACTTGATCCACAGGAGCACAACCCAAACCGGCTCAAGGTGAAGCCATCGTGCATTGTCACGGACCCAGAGCTGTTCATCCCCACGCTGCTCAAGATGCACAAAGACCTGACCAAGACCTTTGAAGACCAGGGCAAGAAGGCACTGCAGGACCAGCTGCTGATCATTGACGACGTGCTGGGGCTCAAGCTGCTGTCCCACAAGACGCTGACCAACTTCCTGTGCAACTCGCAACACCTCAAGATCAGCTGCATCATTGGCGTGCAGCGCTGGTGTGCTCTGCCCAAGACACTGCGCATCAACTGCAGCTACAGCGTTGTGTACCCCATCTACAACAAGACAGAGGTCAAGACACTGCACAAGGAGATCGGGTCGCAGTTCTTGCTCAAGGAGTTTGAGGTGATCATTGAACAGCTCTTTGACACCCGCTCAGAGGGCAACACCAAGCGACGCTTCCTTGGTGTCAACAACCAGAACAGTCCCAAGTACAGGCTGGTAGACAGCTTCAGCGAGTGGATCATCAAGGACTAAGCAACGCAGCGACTTTTTTTCTTGTGCTTCAGTAACACACGCCATGTCTTCCACCAATGCCCAGTTCTCCCAGGTCCTGTCAAAGACTCTGCCGCCAGAGATGACGTTTAACCTGCCCAAGGAGTCTGTGTATGCCGAGCGCCAGACTGTCCAGTTCACTGCACAGGGCGGCCCCAAGTTTGCACCTGGCAACACTATCAGTGTCCTCCTGCCCCCGCACAATGACATGATGGACACCCACTGCACGTTCCTGCAGTTCAGTGCCAAGACTGCAGATGCCAACGTCGCCTTCTGTGATGGCATCTTCAGCATCATTGACCGTGTGCAAGTCTACAGCGCGGGTGGAGCCCTGCTGGAAGAGCTTCCCTACTACAACCTGCGTCAGCGCATTGAGGCTGACGTGACTGTCCCGCAGCACCTCAAGGACTCATGCCTTGGCATGGCCCAGGGTTACTTTGCCACTGGGGCTGACCGCTTTGCTGTGTCATCTGGACTTCACCGGTACATGCTGCCCATCAAGTCTGCACTGCTGTCCAACCAGAAGCATCTGCCCATGAAGTACCTTGGTGGTATCCGCATCGAGTTCACCCTGGCTCCTGGTGCAGATGCCTGTGTGGTCAAGAACAATGCCATCCCAAGCTACAGTGTCAAGGACGTGTGCATTGTGTCTGACCTGATCAAGCTCAATGACCAGCAGATCGCTGTCATGGACGCTGCCTTCAAGAACCAGGGTCTCAAGCTCTACGGCACAACGTACAACCACCACTTCCTCAACTACTCGGTGCCCAACTCTACGCTCAACGTCTCTGACCGCAGTGCGTCACAAAAGGACGTGCTGGTGTCGTTCCGCAACAACGCAGTGCTCAATGACAATGCCAAGGACTTGTTCCTCCGTGCCAAGACCATTGCAACGTACCAGTTCAGCGTTAGTGGCCGTCTCTTCCCCCAGAAGCCTGTCCGCTGTGACAACTACGCTTCAGAGGCCTTTGTAGAGCTGTCCAACGCCTTCCATGGCCATGTCATTGGTGCAGGCATGTCAGTGGACAAGTACAATGCGCCAGCTGAGGGGACCTTCTGCATTGGCCGCAACCTTGAGTCATCCCGTACCATTGTCAGCGGCGACAAGTCTTGCAAGAGCCAGGCCGTGGACATGCAGATCATCCTCACCTCAAACACTGTCCCAAACCAGCGTGTTGACGCCTTTGTTGGTGTTGACATTGTGTACAAGTTCCTCCCAACCGGCAAGGTCAACCTCTACAAGTAAGCCCCGCGTGCATTCTTTTCTTGCGTACAGTTAAACGCAATGATCTTCAGGAACCTGTGGACCAACTTCAGCAATGTGCTCGGCCAGGTAGGCGGCTTTGTGAACAAGCATCTCCCCACCGTGCTCAAGGGAGTCAAGACCGTGTCCAAGTTCTTTGAGCGCTCGCACAACCCTGCCGTGTCGTCTGTGGCACAGCTTGTGTCCAAGGGCGCTGACCTGGCCCAGGACATCCACACATGGTACAACCGGCCAACAAGTGAGATCTTTGAGACAGACGACAACGACACAGGCACGGCAGTGCAATAATATCTTCTAAGCCTTACTTAAATGACTGGCTCCTACAAGACACTGACCATCTGCAGCCGCGACCTCAAGAACGGTGTGCTGTACCTCCCGCGGGCCGTGTCTGTGAGCGGCATCAAGGTCAACTCAGCATACCTCTGCAACAGCTGGCACACGGTCAACTCCAAGGCCAACAAGGTGTACCTGACACAGAGCCGTGGCAGTGTGACCTTCCCAGGGACCATCACTGTCCCTGACGGCAACTACACAGTTGAGACGTTCATGTCAACGCTCAAGAGCCTGCTCAACAACGCGCCGTCAAGTCTTCTGTGGCAGGGCACATGGGATGTGCAGGTTGACTCCACCACACAGAAGATGCGCATTGCCAATGACACCTGCGACTTCACTGTTGGGACAGGGGCCGCTGCGCTGAACACACACATGGGCTTTGTCAGCAGCTACGGCTACAGCAAGGTCCAGTACGGGACATCTCTGGTGAACATCTCTCCCATCAACCTGCTGCATGTGTACTCGCACAACCTGGGCAGCCGCCTTGCGGACAACATGTTCTTGGCGTACCCGCAGGACAATGGTGTGCTGTGCAGCATCCATGTCACACAGCCGTTTGGGAGCTGGTTCAAGCACCGTCCACACATGAGCGACTACTTTCGCTTTGACGCGCGAGGCACACCACAGCTGATAGACTCCATTGACGTTGACGTGGTGGACAAGAACCTGCGCTCTGTTGACTTCCTGGGGCAACCCTTCTACATTGAGCTTGCGTTCATCTGAGCTGCGACTTTTTTGCTGTGTACATGTAAGATGATCCTTGAGACACTTGTCCTTGCAGCCAACGTGGTCATCCTTGTGGCCAACCTTGCCATCATTGGTACACCTCCAGCGCGCTCAAAGATATTCGCGCCGTAGACTAAGCAACGCATCAGCGCAATGTGTTTATTTTCCCGACAACGTAGTAAGAGACAACACCATGAACCAGGCTACTGGCTGCACTTTGTCACCACCCCATACACCTTCTCCAACCACACCAGGGCCAAAGTTCCTGAGCCAGTACACGGCCATCCGAGACACAAGTCCACCCGGCGTCAAAGTTGTGTACACCGTGCGCTTTGAGTAAGCGCCCCTTCAAGTTAACAGTGAATGCTACCTTGAAGACTGAAGACCAAAGACTTAGTAGTCGTTACGGCGGTAAGTGTACGTGTGATGACAGCATGGGTAAACTACCGTGGCCAGCAGGAACTGGTTGTCATAGACCCACCGAGGTGGCTCCAAGTGGTCGCACGGCGGTTGAGGCAGGGGAGTGATGTCAAGGATGCAGCCCCGCATGGGTTACTGAAGGCTCAGAGAAGAAGTCAAAGACTTGTGCGTTGAACGCGCTTCCATCATCACCACCAAACAGTCCATGGCAACTGGTCACGTGACCACAGCCCCCTGTAATGACATAACGTAGCAATGGGTGCTCCGCCCCCGTCCAGGAGCTGCTGGCCAGGCAGCCCCCAGACTGCCCCACACTGGAGTCTCCTTTCATGGTGGCCAACCACTAATCAGAGTTCCAGTGTGGAGCAGGGCATCATTGCCAAGTACTCATCGACCACACAGTACACCGGCACACCAGGACACCAGGACACCAGGACACCAGGACACCAACACACCAGGACACCAGGAGACCAACACACCAGGACACCAGGACACCAACACACCAGGACACCAGCACAGACCAAAGCTCATTGACCACACAGCGCCAACAGGATAAAGGAAGAAAGGTCCATGGTGCAACTGCACGGGTAGCAAGTCCGCGCAGCGCTCCATGTCCTGACACAAGCAACTGAGTCTATTGCCGTGCACAGCAGATAGCCCTGTACGTCTTGTGCCGTACACTTTGACCACCCACAACGTTGGCCATGACACCCATACCAAAAGTCCTGTGAGTGTGTTGGGCTCATTGCAGCAAGATGGCCTATACGCGCTCCAGCAGGGGCTTGAGGCAGTGAATCTGTGTCATGGCTTCAGTTGTGGGTGGTGGAGAGCAGGTCTGGGGAGGGGGGCGGTGGGGGGTTCTTATAGGGCAAGGGATAGCGCTAATTCCCCAGCCACGCGGTTGGTCAGTTCACCAGCCACGCGGCTCACTGGGCAAGCTGGACGACCACCCCGCAGCAGTCCCCGACCTTTGTCCTCAAGCTGGACAACAACGAGCTCTAAGACACTCCACGACCTGCCACGCTGCCTTCCTGCCTGCTAAGATGCTGCCTGCTAAGACGCTCCCTTGCCCTGACCCCTGTCCTGCCCAATACATTGATGCTGCTAAGACGCTCCCTTGTCCTCAACCTTCCCCCCCCCCCCCGTACCCTGACCTCTTGTCTTTGAAAGTTCCACTTTCATGGCAAAAAAGGGTAGTGTATATATATACTCTGTCGTAATATGCCATGAAAGTGGAACCTTTACGGTGAGTGGCTTCATAGCAGCCGCTTGCGGCAGGTGGTCGGGGATGGGCTCGGGGGTCAGGTCAGGGACGGGCTCGGGGGTCAGGTCAGGGACAGGCTCGGGGGTCAGGTCAGGGACCAGACCATGGAACTCTGTCAGTGGGTAGCCGCAGCTGCGCTGCTCTTTGTCTCGCTGCGCTCGCCGGCCGCCGCCAACCGCTTGGGGTAAGCAATGGTCAGCCCGAGCGGTTGGTCAGGGACGGGCTCAGGGATCTGCTCTTGGACTTGTCTCGCAGATTGACTCGCAGCCGTGCCCACGCGCCGTTCATCTGCACGTGATCCACGTGACCCACCCGCCACCCGCCCCCGTGCCGTACCCCTGGGGCATTTGGCAAATCTCAATATATTACCCGGGGTAACGCATTGCCGATCACGTGGTTAGCCTGAGTGACTGCCGCCGACCGCTCGGGGTAAGCAATTGGTCAGCCCAGGTGGTGGTGGGTCAGCCCATGCCGTATCCCTTAAGGGATACGGCAACATGCCAAGCTTGTTGGGAGGTGTGGCATTGAATAACTTTATCCAAGTTGATTGATAGCTCTCAGGTGGAGCGCGGCGGCTTTGTTTACAAGATGTGAAATGGGATAATGGCTAAGAGTTCAAACCCAGATGCATATTGTGCAAGGGCGCCCGAACCGGCGAGGTACTCCTTTTGCTTTCTGTTTTTTATTTGCGACAAGTAGGAATTTTCCACGCGCGGCTGAGCGAACGCGCTGGCGCTGGTGATACGGGTGAACATAAGGCGAGCGCAAGCGTCTGAAAGACAGCCCATCCATGGACAACCGCTCTTTGGCGTAAGCATTTGGTACCAAAAAGGATCACACGGAGAGTAGATGTCAAAAGAAATAAATACCCTAACACAACCTTTTGGTTCGCACGGACGCGGCGAAGTCAAACGTCGTGGAGCCAAAAGAGACCTCGCTCAAACGATCCCCCATGGCCTAGGGTTCGAACGGTTAGCCGGTCTTCGTTTCAGGCCAAGCCATCACGCTCGGACTGAATGCGCGTCGTCGATCCAGTCCGCGCCGTCGGGTTTGAGATCATGCCCACCCCGGGCAACGTTGTTGTTGCGTACACAGACGGCTCGTACTACGCGGACCGCCCAGGCCCCAAGGGCGTTGCGCGCGCGGGCTCCGCCGCCGTGTTCCCTCTGCCCTAAGGCTACGACACGGCCACGCGCTTCGCTGCTGATTGCCGCGCGGCCACCAACGGCGTCACGGACAACAACATGGGCCACATCGCCGCCGCCAAGCTCCCGCCCGGCCCGTTCTCGTCGACGCGCGCCGAAATCCACGCGTTCGTCCTCGCCGTGTCGCAGGTCGCCGCCGGGACCGCGCTGCACATCTACTCGGACTCGCAGGCCGCCATCGAGGCCGCGCGCACGCAGCTGTCGCCAACGGCGACGGTGCGGCAGCGCGTCCAGTGCGCGTTGAGCGACCTGTGGTCCGCGCTCCGCCTCGCGCTGCGCGACCGCAACGTCAAAATCACCTTCTCGTGGGTCCGCGGCCACGCCGACGACTCGACCATGCCCAACAACGTCGCCGACCGCGCCGCCAAGGCCGCGGCGAACCAGCCGCCCGCCTCGGACGCGTACTTTTTGAAACGCACGCGCACCGAGCCGGACCTCCACCACGTCCCCGCCATTTTTGACCACAAGATTGGCGGCGGCCCGCGCAAGTTCATGCGCGACCTCGCACAGGCCGAGTGCCACGAAGCAGTGCTCGCCGAGAACGTGACGCACCTCGCGCTCGCGCAGCCGCCGCCGCCCGAGCCCGAACCCGCCGACACCGCTGCAGCCGCCGCTGTAGCAGCTGCAAACGCCGCCACCGCCCAGGCCGAGGAGCTCGACTGGGAGGCGACCGCGCTCGCGCTCCACGGCGGGTCGCGCCCGCTCGCGCGCCGCACCTCGCGCGACTAGAACAAGGAGGCGTCCTTCCGCCTGCGCGCGCTCACCAACAAGCTGCCGTGCCGCGAGTCGCTGCACTCGGTCGGCCGCATCGCCGTGCCCACCTGCGGCAGGGCCGAGTGCGCCGCCGAGCGGAACCCCGAGGCCCGCTGCATCCCGTGCTGGAACGCCGACTTCAAGGCGTCTTGGTGCTCGTGCGGCCTGCAGGATACGCCGTTCCACTGGTTCCAGTGCAAGCTCATGGACGAGCAGCGCGTCAAGACGCTCGACCAGATCTCCGAGTCGTGGCTTAGCCAGCTCACGTCTGTCGGCGCGGCCAAGCACGACGCCGCCCTGAAGCCCGCCGCCGGCACGCTGATTGACGCGCTGCTCGGCCCTGACCTGCTGCACGTCATGCACCTCAACGTCAACACGCTGCGCGCCGACCGCGACGCAGCGTTCGCGACCCGCGTCGCGGCAATCCCTGCCTGGGCGATCGCGCGCCGCGGCGCAAAAGAGGCTGGCCAGCTGATCCCGGGCGAGGACGCGCTGCCGCCGCTTCTCGACCTGCCCGACGCTGCCGCGATCCGCCTGTCTGCCTGCGCCATCACGCGCGGCGCGGTGCACGCGTGTCGCGAGTTCCTGGGCTGCCCAGCCGCCGCCGCAGCCGCGACCGCGCTCCACCCGCTCCCGGAATGGTATGCGTATCGTGCTCAGAATTATCCCGATTTCAGCGTGTTTCCGTGTTAGGAATGCGTGCCTGACGCGGTACTCACTTGCGCGTGATGCGGTGTGAGGTGAGGCTTGACAGGGGTCGCGAGTGACATTGGGGAACTGGTGGCACTTTGACCCGCGCTCCCTTCGACCACCTGCGCACATAAAACCAATGCAGAATGAATGAACCAACTCCATGCAACGTCGTTAGCTCGGCTACTCTGAAAATTCCTTATGTTGCAGTCGCCAATATTCTCGTGCACGCAGTGCGCTCTCTCGACCCGTCCAACACACCAGCTGCGCTCGAGTACCTCCGGGTCCTTCCGCTTTTCTACTCAAGGGATGTTCATCGTGCCGTCCTGCACCACATGGCGGCGTACTCAATAGACGAAGCAAGCTCGCGGGGCCGAGTTGACTTACTTGACATGCGGGTCAAGTATGGCTTGCCGCTTGAGTGCAGCGAGCATGCTCTAGACCGAGCGTGGGAAAACGGTTGCTACGACGTGCTTGTGTGGTGGCGCGAGTCGGGCCTGCCGCTCAAACTCGACCCTTGCGCTCCCCCGCCCGTGCTGTTGCAGGTGTTTTTGGACCTTCCGCCGGAGGAGCAGCGTCCAGCCGAGCCCAGCGCAATGGTACTTCCGTACCTTATGTCGCGTTGAGCTCGATCTAAGCCAACAATAATGTTCGTGTGTGTAGTTTCACGGGCATGCTTTGGCAGCAAACGGCGACTTGCTTGTGTGCGACCTTTACGACGACCTCGCCTCGGGCGCGCTCGATCAGCTCGAACTTGACTCGGTCCGGCTCACTCGTGGCGGGGCTGACCTGATCGCCCACCTGCTTTCCCAACCCGACTGTACCGTGGACGAGGTGCTCTTCGAGAACTGCGTGATCACTCTACCGCTCATCCAGGCCATGCGCTTTCCGAGCACGATCCGCGCTGTCTCTCTTACGGATATCCCAATTGACTACCAGGCCGACCAACTCGTTGGATCCTGGCTTCACGAGGGACTCGAGTCGCTATGCCTCAAATCCATTGAGACTGTGCGCGGGACCGAGCTCGACCGCTTGCCCGCCTTGTTGATCGCCTTGGACATCTTCGACTGCACACTTTCGCCCTCTGCGTTTGACGCGCTCGTACGCGCACTGCCGGTTGGACTGAAATCCCTCACTATCAATTGCACGTCAATGCCAAACGCTGCGGTGACCTTGCTGGCCGAGCACTTTCCACCAACCCTCTCACGGCTCGTGCTAGACAATGTTGACCTTGACGAGGTCAACGCTCGAGCACTCTTGGAACACCTTCCGCAAAGTTTGAAAACCCTCAAGCTGCCCAAGGTCCCGCTGGGCTACTGTAAGCACATCGAGACGTCCGCCGCCGTCGTTCTCGCCAAGCACATGCCGCCGCAGCTCGAGACGCTTGAGCTGCGTTGGTGCAGCCTCGACACGCCGCAGGCTCTCGCTCCTCTCGTTCGGGCACTGCCGAGCACATTGCGCAACCTCGACCTTTCTTCAAATTGTATTGCGGTGGGTGGCGCCAAGGTGCTCGCTTCAAATATGCCTCCCAATCTCGCTGCGCTGCGACTCGAGCGATGCTGGCTTGACGAAGAGGCGTTATGGCATCTCATTCCATCGCTCCCATCGAACCTGAACTCGATTATGCTCACGCGCAACGGGGTCTTTGGGCCCAGCGTGCGCGAGGCGTTTGTCAAGCAGTGTCCGAACAGCAGCTTCATTCACTGAACCGTGGTCATAGGCTGACGCATATCCTAGACCGAATACACACCTTTGCTGGCACGAGTACGTCTCCTATTCATCTTTCGTGTTAGGACACGTGCGCTGGTGGTAACAGTCGTTGCCATCGTGCGGGTCCTGGAGCACGTGTGGCGCGCCACGTCAGCGACGGCGGGTGCGCGCGCTTTGAATCCAGCGGGAGAGACTCACGCCGACGCAGCAATCGAGGCGCAAAGCCGATGTATTAGAAGACCTGGCGCACATTCAGATTGATCCGCGCCTTGCGCGCGCGGAGGTACTTGACAACCATGCTCCACTCGGCGTCCGCGCTCTGCTCCTCTGTCTCGGCCATCCAGTCCGGGTACTCGTCCTCGAGTACGCGCGGGATCCCGTGGAACGCGCGGCGAGCTGCTCCGCTCATGACAACGGCGTCGCCCGACCGCAGCCGCAGCGCCATGGGCCGCGTCGCGCGCGTCTTGCCGCCGACCACGAATATGGCCGATGCGCCGAGTGAGACCGAGACAAGCGGCGCGTCGCGGTTCGGCTCGCTCTCGTCGACGTGGCCCATGAGCGCGTCGCGGTACCCGTACACGTTGAGAACGCCGGCCTGCGCCACGTACTGCGTGCCCGGGTACCGCGTGCCGACCTCGATTCCGCGATACGTCGCCGACTCGACAGCTGTCGCGACGGCGCGCGCGAGGCCCGCGAGGTCGGCGGGGAACGGGAACATCTCGGTGCTGCGGTACGTCTTGCTGGCCCAGTGGTACTGGTACCCGAGCGTGCACCAGCGCAGGCGGTCGAGCAGCGCGCCCGCGGGGAGCGGCGTCAGGTGCGTCGGCGGAGTCCCGCGCGCGTACGCCCCGCTCGCGTCCTCGTCGCTGTCGTCGCCATCGGCGGGCGGCGGGCGCAGCGGGATCTCGTCGGTGGAGCCGGCAGCGTGCAGCGGCCACAGGCCCGAAGCGGGGATGGCCCAGTGCGCCGACATGTCGCACTGGTTGGGCGGCGCCGTGTACGCCGTCAGCGACCGGCGCGCGAGGTGGCGCTGCACCGCGGGCGGGAGCGCGGCGGGGAGGTACAGGAACCCAGGGAAGCCCGGGAAAGCGATGACGGGCGGTCGTGCGCCGTCGCTGTGGAGGTCGAGGTCGGGGAACTCGGCGGCGAGCAGGTCGCGCACGCTCGACTCCGTCTCCACAGCGACGGCGCACGGCGGTCGGCCCTCGGGCACGTCGGGTGGCGCACTCCAGTCCACATCACCTTCATCCTCGTTGGGATCCCACTGCGTCCAGTCAAACACCTCGGCGAGGTCGAGCGGCGAGTAGCGCTGCTTGTACTTTCGCTCGACGGCGCGGAACGGCGTCTGCCCCGCGATGCTCGCCGGGTCGGGCGCCTGCATCGCCATCAGCTGCTTCTTCTTGCGACCCATAATGTCACGTTGCAGCAAGTTTACATGTGATTCATGGAAGTCAGAGAGTGTATGGGTAGAGAGTTGATCAGAGCTCGCCACGAAACGTCGCATCGACAACGCCGCCGAGCGCCGCGTCCACCTCGCGCACCACCCCGCGCATCAAACCGGCGAAGATGAGCGACTCGGCCCGGTCCACGAGCCGGAACAGCTCGGCGGGGTCGCGCACTCCGTAGTGGTCGGCGACAAAGTCGGCGCGCGACCGGCGGTTCGCGTGGATCCGCGCCGCGCGCGCGACATCGACGGCAAGTACGGCGCGGTCGCGGTCAGCGGGGAGAAGCGGGTGGACGTGCACGCGCGTTGTCCGGGTCGAGATGAGCGGTGGTGCGGCGGCGGTCGAAGCGATTTCGATGAGGCCAGAGGGCGGCCCGGGGCGCGGTTTCCGTCGACGCGAGCGTGGTGTTGATGGAGCTTGGACTAGAGGAAGCGCTGCGGGCATAGCTGGTGGCGGCGTTCGCCCAGGAGGTACGACGGAAGGTCGCGGTCGGCGCGGGGTCAGCGCGATCTGCACCACGGGCGGTTTCCGCGGCGGCGAGCGCGGTTGCGGCGGGTCTGGCGGATCGTCGGTTTGGATAGCAATGGCCTGTACCGTCCTTGGAGGTGGTGGTGGCGATGAAGACGGCGGGAGCAGAGGTGGAAGTATAGGCCAAGCGTTCGACGCCGCGATCCCACGGTCGGGCGACCGCGCCGCCTGCTTCTGGCGCGTCCGCAGTATGCGCAGGAGGTCGCCGACAGCCGGAACGTCATCTCTCGGAGGTTTCGAAGGACGGAGCGGTTCGGGTGGTGGCGACGGCAGCGGCCGTGGCGGGTCCTCCTGCTTCACGGCGACGGGCTTCTTGGTCGAGGAGACCCGCGTCTGCGGCCCACGCCGTCGCCGCGCTGCAAGCTGTTGCTCTCGTTGGACCCGCTGCTCCTCGACGGCGCGATTGCGCAGCCGGCGCAGACGAGCGTCGTACGCGGCGAGCTCGATGGCGCCCACGTTCGCATCGCCGTCCGCGGTCCCACGCGCGCCCAGGGCCCGTGGACGCAGGCCGGTGCGTGTTTGCGGCGGCTTGCTTGCTGTCAAAGGATACATTGCATGGTGCAGGGAGAGGTTGGCGGCGACGACTTCAAGGACGCGTTGCGCCCCTCGCGCCCCGACTTCTCCCCTTGACAAACCCACTCTCCATGTAAACTTGACCCGACCTGCTGCAACATTATGGGAATCGACCTCTTTACGACATCGCGCATGCGCGACTTCTTGCTTCATGCGGACGTGAGTGAGCCGACACGCGCGACGCTCGCGCCGTTCCTTGACGACGACCACGTTCCGTTCTCGGTCCTTTTCGCGTGCCACACCGAGGCTAAAGAGAGAGTCGCTTCCAAAGACGGTGTGGTGCCGCCGTTTGACGAGCTGACTCGTGGCTCCCGCGTCTACTTTGCGCCGCAAGCGCCCAAGCCCAAGGTACTCGTTCCCGTGCATGGACCTCGTTACGCGCGGCCGCTGACCGCCACTTGCGACTAGTCGCCCGAGCTGCAGCGCATTCTGGACGCTATCCGCGCCGAGCAGGAAGAGTTCGAGTACGAGCGCATGACCGGCCGCCGCCTCATCGACAGCAAACTCGCGTTGCCCGATGCGGCGCAGCTCGCTGGGGACCCCAAGGCCGTATCAAAGGTTCTGATCGGGTCCTTCAACGTCTTCTTCACCGCCGCGTCCGTCTTTGTGGCCGTCATGTGGATCGGGCCGACCATCTCGGACAACGTCGCCTGGGTACGCTCCGCCTTCCATATCGCTCGTAAGGGACAAGCGAATGAAGACTAACACTGAATTCCGGTTTTAGCGCGTCATGGCCGCATTCAGCCTCGCCATGATCATCCTCGCCGGCGAGGGGTGGCTCGCGTACCGTAGCGCCTTTCAGCGAAAAATGGAGTAACTTACTCACATCCGCCTGTTTCGGGGAGCGCCGCTGATCACTTGATTGTCAGGACCATGTTCAGAAGGCTCGGCGGGTCGATTCGTCTCGAGTGTGAGGCAGGACAGGCGAGCCAGAAGCGGGGGAGGTCGAGCCCGATATGAAGGCAGCACCTCTCTTGTACGCGGCGAAAGCATGTCTCGTAATCGCCGCGTGGCATCAGCATGACCGCGTCGCGACTCTCGTGGGCCGAGCACCTTCCACGCGACCATCTCGCGAAAACCGAGACCTGCTCCGCGCAGCATCATCATCAGTCCACCCGCGAGACGAACTTGTCTATCACACGCGTTGTTCTTTGATAGATCAAGAAACATGACTGCATTTTGATTGCACTCGCTCTACTTCTCAACCTCTCCCGCTAGCTCGCCGCGCGCTGATACCCTTGGGTCACGCACACACCAATCACACGAGCACACTCTCACGACAGCACTCGCACGCGCGCAAATGTCGGCCACGATCACTTACTGGCGGACCCAGGTCTTGGACTTGGCGGGGATCGGGGCCACGTCCGACTGGGCGCCCGAGGCGCTGACGAGCTTGCACTCGTCGAGGCGCGACACGTAGAAGTCCTTGGACTTGGACGGGCAGGTCCACGTCTGCGAGATGGTCCACGCCGGGTTCATCCAGTAGCTGACCGTCAGGCCGTCGGTCTTGGGGTCGTACGACCACTCGCCCTCGCCGCGAACGCCGGCGCACGGCACGTTGTCGCAGGGCAGCGAAGACATGACGGTGAGCTTGCCGTTCGACTCGAACGTGGCCTTGTGCGTGTTGGTCACCTTGTACGTGGCCGGGACCGGGAAAAGCGTGAAGATCGGAGGAGGGAGGGTCGAGGCCGAGACCACGGCGACGAGGGCGAAGACGAGCACGACGAGAGCGGAAGGGTTCATGGTGGTTGGAGGGAGAAGGGCTTGGGTGATGGGCGATAGACTGCTGAGCTGGAGGGGCTTGGCTGACTGTTAAGGATCAGCTAGACGGAGAGCGGGAGAGCCGGCCGGTCTTTACAGTCTCACGCTCCGACCGCTGCGCGACTGCTGCGGTTGCACTGGAACGTGTTTGACGCGACGCAGCGGCAAACCAACGCATCATCAATGCGACGCGGAGCAGCTGCCGGCCGCAGCGATTGCATTGAGATGTCTCGATTTGGTGATGTGGCGGTCACTCTGCGACGCGAGAAAGTCAAACTGGAGTTCGCTGGATCTGGGGGCCGAAGGCGAGTGGGTGGCGCAGCACGAGCGCACGCGCCCGCGCTTCAAACCGAACCCTCATTGAGCGCCTTCCTGCACGCGCTTTGCTCAGCCTCTGCCTAACCTGGAAAGTATTGATGCACTTTGAGTTGCGACGGTGTGGTGGGGTTCTCGGCGCGGGAATGAAGCCCGAAACGAGCGTTCCAGCGAAACGCGTGACTATTTTTGCCTCGGCCGCGTGAGCGAAAACACGGGTACCTTCTGCCTTCTGCGTGCACAGGCAGCCGGCTGAGCGCGTCGTGCAGTCCATGCAAATCACTCACCAAACATGCCCTCCTTCCTGATTGCGCAGGAGCGCGTGCTCAAGCTGCTTTAACATGCCTGACCTGCCGTCCAACGCAGCTATCGCGCTAAGCGCTGGTTTGCCGTTGACCTGAGCAAGCAATCGCAACAACGATGCGGGTCGTGCAGCGTACTGACCACGGCCATGACAGCCGATACACCTCGGCGTCATGTTCGGCTTCGGATTTACGTTTGATTATTCCTTGTTCACAGCCTAGCTGCCTTACCCTTGACCGATACGGGTACAGCAGGACACTGTGGTAAGCCTGGCTAGCCGAAAGGGGGAGCTGAAGAGCAGGGCGCGACCCGACGCGGGGCTCATCTGCACGTGATGATGTGAGGCGAGGCTTGATACTTCACCAAGGGAACTGGCTTCACACCGAACGCGCTGACTTCGCTCGCTCAAAACGAGAGCTCTTGGACCAACGCAATGTCGATCGAATGCAAGCTCCCATGGGCTAGCGATCTGACATTGTTGATTTTTTCTTTTCTCGCCCATAATCTCGTTGACCCGCTGTCGGAGCGAGCGAGCTGAGGGGTCGCGATGTTCATCCGCACGTGGCGAGGCGAAATGCGGCTTGAGAGGTGGATTGGCGGGCAGAAGCTGCCTCGCTCCCTCTGTCGCACGACCCAAACATGAAGCAAGAAAAAATGAGAGCAGCGACTTTATGCAATGTTACACACATGTCAATGGCAACCATTCCTTACACCGTGATTGAGCGGGTTCTTGAGTTTGCAGTAGTAATGCACGACCCGTCGGACACGCCGGGCCTCCACAAGTACTTGTGTGTCTTGCCCCGTGAACATGCTCTCGCCGTCCGTCGTGCCGTCCTGGTTCACGCCAAGGCCTTCACGATGGACGCAGCGAGCCAGCGTGGTAACGTCGCACTGTTGAACGAATGGGTCCACCTGGGCCGCCCGCTCGTGTACTCGGAACTCGCAATTTCCCAGGCTTGGAACAAAAACCAGTACGCAGCGGTCGAGTGGTAGCGTGACTCTGGCCTGCCGCTCAAAATCAACACGGTTTTGTACGGTGCGTCGCCGTTGTTCGGAGTGTTCCTTGGAAGGTCGATTGGCCAATCCAAGGTTGTCTTTATGCCCGTTCCACACCAGCGGAACAAGAAGCAACTGGTGCTCAAAGTCGGCCAGACCCGGATCACGCAGGACGTCGTGAACGGACTAGTGCAACGTCTCGCTGGCCTCAGGGGCGCCGCGACCGCGATTTCGCTCGAGACTTGTGCAGTGACGATGTCAACTCTGCAAGCACTGCTGCATTGTGACCTTGGACTCAGAGCCGTGTACTTGTGCAACGTCCCGATCGACTACCAAGCTGAACTGGTCCAAGGCCCATGGCTTCACGCGAGCTTCAAGACGCTCCATCTCAAACGGGTCCATCTTGGCCGTGGTCTTGCCCTTGCTTCCCTTCCTTGCACGCTCGCACATATCGAGTTGGAGGGGTGCACCGCGCCGACCGGGTCGCTTCTCGCGTTCGCACAGTCCCTTCCGCCGCGCCTTGATTCGCTTGCAATTCGAAAAGTTGATCTCGATGATTCTGCGGCAGTTTTACTGGCCGAGCGGCTCTCCTCAACTCTCACCTCGCTCACGCTTAGCTGGAACAAGCTCACCGTTGCTGGAGTGCGTGCTATCGGACGAAACTTACCCGCGAGTCTCAAGTACCTGACGCTTCGCTCTGCTCCAATCGGCAAGCTTCACGAGGTCGAACCACCCGCTGCTCTCGTCCTGGCTGAGCATTTGCCTCGCAGTCTCGCTTCACTCGACCTCTCCCGATCACGACTCGCGGACCCAGCCCACCTTGGAGCGATTGCTCGCGCGCTACCCGAGTCGCTGAAGCGGCTGGATCTTTCTGGTAACAGGCTCAAGACTGACGGCGCGCGCGAGCTCGTTGGTTACATGCCGCTTGCTCTCAAGGACTTGGGTCTCGAGTACAGCGAACTGTCTATGGACGCGATCAACCTGCTTGCTCCATCGCTTCCACGAGGCCTTGCAAACCTGTCGTTTCGAGGCAACTTTCTTAATGCCAATGCGGTTAAGTCCTTGATCCAAAAACGGTGCCCCGACGCAAACCTGATCGTCTGAAGCATGCCAAGGTTACGTGCTAAGTGGGTGGGGACCAGCCACCAATCGCGGGTTTTCGCGCCCACATCCCTCGCTCCTGCCCGCCGCGCTCCTGCGGCGGCGCTCCCGCTATTCTAATCCACTCTCCCTTCACCCAGTCCTAGCTCGGGGCCGATGACAGGAATACACATCCCCGACTAGTCGTCACTCGTGGCCATCATGAAAGCGACATGACACCGTCCAGTCCGATGTGCGAGCTGTAGAACTATCCTGGCCAACAAAATAACATGTGATTCAGCTCAACATACCATCCTTCATTTGCCGTCACACAGCCTTCGGCTGGCACTGGCGCAGGGCTATGCCCTTTCGCCCTTGCCTTTGGCCGTTCTCGCTTCGCGCTCGCTTCCCCGCTTCAGCGTTCATGAGTGTAAGTCGGCGATGAGCACATTTTCAGTTGCGCACACTTCTCTGATTCCGGCGAGCATCCTCGAGAAGAATGCTCGCATGATGGACGCGTTACCCGCGTCCAAGTTGACCACTTTGCGCAGAGCGTCTACCTCCTGGCACTGCGAGCGCTTGCCGGTCTCGACCTCACCCGCAGACGCAAGCACGTCAGCGTGCGAGGGGGCTCGAGCGCCAAGGAGGTTTGCTCGCCCCTCGAGGGGGCTAGAGCGCTAGGGAGATGATCATGGACAAGAAGTTGACCCGACATGGCGTCGCGCGCGCTTCCAGATGACCGACGTCGACACGGACAAGCGGAGCAAGGCCGGCACGGTCATCGCCGACCTCCTCGAGGGCAAGCTCGACAAGACGACTGCCTGTGTGCAGATGGCTAACCTGCAGATCGGTGACGCCATGACCCAGTACTTCAACACGATCAACAAACGGCACATACACCGAGTTTAGCTCTCGCAAACTCATGTCGCGCTCCTCAAGCAGCAGGGAGGTAGCTGAGCAGAGTTGGCAGAATAGCACGGATTCCACACCGTTAGGCTAGTCTATCTGTTTTGTCCACTCTTCCGAACTCCAAGTGATTATGAGACCTAAGTCCGATCCCCGCTGAGCCCACATTTGAGCGTCGCATCCGCCATTCGCCGTCACGGAAATGGTTCTCTCAATGGATGCGGCTTCGCATGGCACTGACGCAGCCCGCTTCTCTAAGCACTGCTGAAGTTCGCTTGAGTGTGGGGGAGAGTTGGCAGAATAGCACGGATTCCACACCGTTAGGCTAGTCTACCTGTTTTGTCCACTCTTCCAAACTCCAAGTAGCAGATGCGTCACCGCAGGATTTTGCGCTTTGTCCAACGATATTCAGTGCGCGGCACTAGCTTGGCCGGGTGTCGTAACAGATCGACAAGCTGGCGGCCGACCGCAACGCAAACAAGGAGCAAAACGGTTCCTCCATTGATAACCGAAAATTCGTGAGCGCCGCTCGCGCGCATACCGTCACGAGATGCTGCGCGATGCAAAGGCTGGTGCAGGTTTCCGCTGCGAGATCTTGTTTACCAACGTGAAGAACGGCATCGGTCGATTGCACCATGTGTCACGGAATTGTTGACGCGCCTTGCGGCTCAATCCAATGTCGCTACAATCGTTGCCAAGCTTGTCGAGATACACAAGTTGACGGTGCGGGAACTCATCAATCTCACGGCGGGAGAACACAGGCTCGATCAGGGCCAGGAACCGATTGGCGAACTGCCGAGCCGGTTCGCCCTGATGTCGCTCAAGCGCGCACCAATCGTTGAGCCATGATGGCCGGCGATCTGGGTCGAACGCGTCAAGGAACGCGCGCCGAGCCTGCGCGTCGTTCATGTCTGACCGAAGGAAGATTGCGTAACAGTTGAACATGGGCGTCTTTAACAGGTTCCGGGCCAGCAGGAGGGCGCGCGCGAGGTTGCCTGGACGACACTCGGCGGTAATCCTGTCAACAAGCTCGCGTAGTGCGATTTGGACGGAGCGCGAACCAAGCTCCGAGGTCTTGCTCGGATCGAAAACGGGCACGTATCGGTGGCAGTTGTTCATGCACAACCGGAGCTGTGCAGCGGTTAGGGCAGCGGCAGAGTCTGGAGGCTCCGTTGAGCGGGGAGAGTCGGCGGACGGGTACGGCTCATCCCTTGAGCGTGACAAGGCGCGCGTGTCGCGGTCGAGCGAGCTTGAGCGAGCGCGAGAGCAAGCACGAGAGCGAGATAGAGCGAAAGAGAAATTATGCGGAGCAGGATCTTGATGCAGGACGTCGGATGGCGGTGACTGGAACCGCAAACGAGTTTCGACATGGGCGTGCGGGCGAACTTCGCCTGGTCCGAGGCCAAGCGACGCCAAGGGCGCGTCGTGACGCAGCTCTTCGGCCTCAAAGTACACGCTCGATGGGTCGATTCGCTGCGCCGAGGCAGCGCTGATGGAGTGCAGCCGCAGATTCATAGAATTGAGCAAGAAGGCCTCCGCCGCTTGTCGGTTTTCCCAAACGAAGCGGGCGACGAGCATGGCTGAGTTCATGGAGCTAGTTGCATAAAGTGTTGCATGGTCGTCCGCTGTTGGCTAGTTACACGCTAGCGGACATGGAGAGGAGCGACGCCAAGCGCTCCACGTGCGGGCAGGGGGGCTCAGCCAGGGGGGCTAAGTGGGGGTGAGCAGGCTAGCCAAACCGTTGTCCCCGACCTCTGCTGCAGGTCACACGTGAGCCGGCCGGTCCACCTCGTCGGGGAGCCAATCGTTTCGTGTCAACTCACGCCCGCGATTTATCAGAGTGTCTCACACCTACATTGCGTTAATCATGGTGGTCCGATCGGCTTGCGGTTGGGCCTCAGGCTGGCCATACTCGCGCTCACATTAAGTAGCAACTCAGATCCGAGTTTCGTGGGCCGTGCAGCGCGTGAGAGTGGATGAAAGTCGCGAACGAGGCAGCGGGCCGTGATGCGACTCGCCGCGGAAGGGCGCGCACGCGGTGGGCCTGGAGCCGTGCGGATCGCGACGCACGCGGCGCGAGGGCATCGATAGCGTTGGTGGGTAGCGTGTCCGCGAAGGGGGCATGAAGGGCGAGCAGCGACTTGGACTTGCTGCACAAGTCGTCGCGGCGGCGATCCGGACATGTAACGTTGCGAGGTGAGATCGACAGGGAACGAACCGAAGAGAAATGCAAGCGGCTGCCGCGAGATGGAGCGAGGGCGAGGTGTGGAGCGTCGCGAGCAAGGGACGGACGAGGCGGTCGAGCATGGCCACGGCCGTCGCCAGCAAGTGCCGCGCAGCAACGTCCAGCGACCACCGCGAAGAGGTTCGCAAGCGCTCTAGGGCGCAAGCTGGCGCGGCGGGAGCGGATCCGGGGAGGGAGAGACGCGAGGGAAGCGAAGAGACGAGGGTGGCGGTCAGGTCGGTGCATGCGCGTGGGCTGGACAACGCGGCGCACGACGGGGCTCACAAGTTCAAGGGCCCCAAGTGCCGGCTGACCATGCAAGTAGCGGCTACGCGCTCAGGCGTTCGATCGAACGGCGAACGGCGAACGGCGAACGGCGAGCTGAGCGGCGAGCGGATCAGGGGCGAAGGCCAAGGAGCGGGGCAGAGTCGGCGAGGGCAGAAGGGAGGGTGGGGCAGGTCTGTAGCAAGGACGGGCACCAGCAGGGCCGCGAGCCCCGCCTGCACGTCGGTAGGTGCGAGTGGGGAGGGCGACGAGTTCAAGATCGAGCGGAGAAGGTTGCGCGAGAGCGGGGGCGGCGAGGTCGGCGGACATCTGGTGGCCGCGCGGCGTCTGGTCGGCGGGGCCGAGCCGTAGCGGGACGTGAGTTCCACGAGATGATCAACGTGTTAGGGCGAACGTATTTCAGAGAGAAAGAGTGCGAGCGATCGACAACTGAAGGGTGGGGGCGCTGGGAGACACGTGGGTGAGGTGAAAGGCCCGTGCCGCCACGAGGCAGAGTGACCCGAGCTGCTGGAGCGCAGCGAGCGGGTCAGCTCACGTGTGACCTGCAGCAGAGGTCGGGGACAACGGTTTGGCTAGCCTGCTCACCCCCACTTAGCCCCCCTGGCTCAGCCCCCCTGGTGCAGGGAAGGGGAACTTGTGGCGCCGCCGCTCGCACACCCCACTAGCACCCCTGGTCGCGTTCCCGCCCACGCTCCCACCGCCCCAATCTGCCATGCATTGTGCACCATGAACGACACCGTCATGCTATTTAACTTGCCGCAAGATCTTCAGCCCGCCATTGCCCAGCGCCTGGACGTCGCGGGTGCCCTCGCCCTTCGCGCGACCTGCCGCGCTGCCGTCAACGAGCCGTCGCTGTGGACCGCTCGCCCGTGGATGCAGGCGATCTTTGCTCTCGTATATAGCCGCTTCGATGAATTTCACCAGCTTGCACCCACCCAATGTCGCGGCTGCGGCGATTCACATAAGCATAAACAGCATCACAACGACTTCACCAGCAGCTTCATTGCGCTGGCTGGGGCGCTCGTCTGCCAGAACGCGGGCGTTCGTGACGCTCGCTGGTCCGAGCTTAAGAAGCTCTCCAAGGCCTCCGGCTGCCCTTTGACCGAGCTCCAGTCTGAGGACCTGTTGCTCCTCGCGTGTCGTTTGCGCTCTCCGTTGGCCTTCATTCATGTCCTTTTACGATCCGGCATTCGCTATTCAACGAGTCTCTCCTACGAAATTGAGGCGTTGATTGAGTCGCGGACCTCTGACCTCGACCTGTTTGATAACCCACGCCTGTTGCCCGCCGAGGCTCAGGCGGCGCTTCTTGAATACGGCGCCCTCCTCATGAACAGCCCTTTCATTGATATCGCATGCCGAGGCGTGCTGCGACAGGGCCGCGCATTTTGTCTCAACTTTATCCTGGATCTGGCGACCAACAGTGACGGATACGACTGCGCCAAACTGCTGCAATGAGCACTGAACGCCCTGCGCTGTGAAGCGTTTGGCATGCCTGGTGCGTCACGTCCTTGCGTTGCCATGGATTTGATCCTTCTTGCACCCGAACACAACAGCTCTCGGTATTGCAACGATAAGTATGGCAACGATGACGAGGACAATGGCTGGAAGTACACAATACTTGGCCCGCGCAGCGATGACTTCAACATTGTGCACGGACTTGATCCAGTGCACCGCCGTATTGAAGAGCTCATTTCTCGTCACGATGCCGCGGTAGCTGGCAGCATGCGCAAGCAGCTTGATACGGCGTATTGCCTGATCAACTCGGGCAAGTTCAAGTGCAAGCCGCTTCACGAACTGCTTCTGCCTGCGCTTCCTGCTTGTCCTATCACCTCGCTCGAACTCTTGGCCGCGTTAGTTCGTGACCTGCTTTGGCTCGACCCATGGAGGAACAAGGTTCCACAGGTGTTCAAAGACGTCGTTGGGGAGATCCGTAATCCGGACCTGGTCGTCGCTGCCTTGAAGAGGCTCCCGCGGTGCCCAATTACCACTCTCTACAACCGCCCAAACCGCCGTTCCTCTTTGAGTGGGCGCCTCAGCCCTTTCGTCTGGCGCACAGCTCTGACTTCAAGCTTGGCCTGGGAGGAATATCACGTCAAGAGCACACGCGCTGCTCGCAAAGCCCGCGTAGGGGACCACGCGAGGCACATTGAGCACGTGTGGTATGCGATTCTGATTGGCGCGAGCGTAGACCAGATCCAGCGGCTCTTGGATGTGGTCACGCCTTCGTCTGACATTGACATGGATGAATTCCCACACGACGCCCATCCAAACGGTGTAAACGGCCACGGGCTGACCATGACGCATGTTATCAACTCAATTGTTTTGGGCGACGCGTCGCGGGCCACGGAATTTGCAAGCAAAGTGACCACGCTGCGCGGTGAGCTGTGGGCCATGTCGGTTGGCCTTGCCAAGCGCATCGTTTGCAAATCGCACGCGGAGAGGCGAGTCGCGCTGCTTCGCGCCATGTGGGACGGTCCTGTCCTCAAGAATCCCGCGGTTCGCCACAAACTCGTCCAGCTTGCGCGCGAAAGCAACGTGTCCGCGATTTGTGAGTGGGCCAGCAAGGTCCGTGACGCGGCTGACTTGGCTGGTCAGTGAAATTTCGAGGTTGCCGTTCAAATGCAATAGATTCGATTTCTCATGGCCGCCGCATCTCGCTTCATCCCGACCGCGCAACTCTCAGATTCTTGAGGCACCACTGCTAGAGCCACTGAAGGTGGCGTGTGGTGATGAAGGAAACCACACAGAACCGTAGGTGATGGATAAGCCACTTCACGTGATATTCGTAGACTAATAAAACCAAAACAAACGACCCGGTCTGAACCCCGCCTTGAGCGGCACGCCCGACCAGATGAGAGAAACAAAGGGAGAGGAGATGCGGCCGCGGCCGCGTGGGTGGGCCCGGTCTGCGTGGTTTCCTTCATCACCACACGCCACCTTCAGTGGCTCTAGCGGTGGTGCCTCAAGAAACCACGCAGAACCATAGGTGATGGATTTTTTGTGCCGTAGCCACGACCCCAAGCACGCGGGCGCCACGGACGCAGCGCGCGGCGGCGGTCCCACTTGGCCGCGGAGCGCGATCTTGACCATGGTGAGGGACGGGCGGCAGAGGACGAGGAACAGGTGCACCGCGAGTGCGAGGAGCTGGAGCACGCGGCGGGCTGAGGAAGGACGCGTTTTGGGCGAGCTCAGCTGCTCAAGTCGCGCCACGCGTTGTGTCATAGCCGCCAGACGAAGACACCCAATGCTGACGGATGGACACGGTGCGTAGTCGGCGACTCCCACAGCACCGCGCTGGAAGGCAGGTGCAGCGGCTTGGCCGTCGCGAGCGGGAGCAGCGCTGGGTACCACGGCTGCGACCGCCACGCCGGCGTGACGAGGATCAGATTGCGAATCCGCGCCAATCGCACCCGTTGGGCGACCCGCGCGATCTGGTTCGGCGGCGGAAACGCGTACGCGCCCGTCCTCGGCCACTGGAACTTGAACGCGTCGGTGCCCAGTGCTTGCGGATCCGGCTGCAGCGAGTAGTAGGCCGGGAGCTGCGTGTTGACTCGGTCGGCGAACAGATCGACCGTCGGGCTCGCGCGCAGCGCCGCCATGGCGCGCTTGAACGCCGCCGACGTCAGCGAGTACCGGTGCCAATTGACAAGGACCCGGCTCGCGCAGTCCGCCGCCACGTTCTCGACGCCCTTGATGAACAACGCCGTCAGGTGGATGTTGTACTCGAGCAGGAGCGACCACAGCTCCTTGGCCAGCGCCAGCAGCTTGGGCGACGCCGTGCCGCCCTGCTTGTTGACCATGGCGATCGCCGTCGTGTTGTTGGACCGGAGCTGCACCGCCCGACCCGACCACTCGCGGCACTTGATCTTGACAGCGAACAGGATCGTCTTGAGCTCGCGGTAGTTGCTCGACTGCGCCGCCTCCCACGGCGACCACAACCCCTGCGTCGTGCCGTCCGAGAAAACGATCCCCCAGCCCGTCTGGCTGGCGTCCGTCGTGGTCGTGAACTTGATGGCCGCGGTTGGTGGGATGAACAAACGACCGTTCCAGCAACAAACGTTGGTCACCCACCACGTCAGCTCCTTGCGGGCGCTCGGCGAGATCGGAATCGTCGCCGCCCACAACGACGTGCGCGCAAGGCCAAATGACAGGCAGCGCTGGAGCCACCGCTGCTGGATCAGCGCTGGCCGGAACCTCTGCGCCGTCGAGTTGAGCATGCCGAGGACCGCTGCCAGCCGGCGCGCCAAGCACCGACCCGCCGCAAGCAGCGAGCAGCACTTGCGCTCGATCTTGCGGACCTTCTCCTTGGGGAGCGACAGCGTCATGTTGGTCATGTTGATCTTGAACCCAAGGAACGTCTGGACGCGGGCGGGGACGAGACACGACTTGGTCAGGTTCAGGGTGTAGCCCAGGGCCAGCAGCTGGCGAGCAAGAGCGGCGAGAGTCGCGCGCACCTGCTCGGGTGTCTCGCCAATCACCAGAATGTCGTCGATGTACTGGACGAACTTGTGCCCCGCCGCGCGCAACGGCTGGAGCGCGCCCTGGATCACCTTGGTGAACAGGCGCGGCGCCAACCTGAGACCAAACGGGAGGACGCGCCAGCGCCACGTCCGACTGGCCCAGTTGAAGGCCAGGAAGTCGCGGTGCGCGGGGTGCACCGGCACACTGTGGTACGCCGACTTGAGGTCGAGCTTGGCCAGGTAGCAGCCCCTGGACAGCATCGGCGTTGCCACCGCAAGCGACTCCATCTTGAACGAGTCGCGCGTCAGGTGCTCGGACAGCTCCGACATGTCGAAGCAGAGCCGGTCCTTGTCGGGCTGGCGGACGAGGAACGGCGACGACAGGTACCGCGGACGCGGGCACGGCTCCACCGCCCCCGTCGCAATGAGCTCGTCGATCTGCAGCGTGATCTTGGCCAGGTCCTCGTCCGAGTGGCGGAACTCGCGCATCGGCGCCGCCGAACGGTCCAGCGGCGGCGTCATGAACGACAGGCGGACGCCCTTGGTCGCCATCTTGCGCGCTTCGACGTTGGTCGTCCTCGAGGCCCACTGGTCCGCCCTCATGGACGTGTCGACCACCTCGAACGGGAAGCGCGTGCCCTTGGCGAGCGTCGACAGGAAGATCTCGTCCTTGGAGCTGGCCGCCGGCGCGACCGTCGCAACGGCCGCTAGTTGAGCTTCGAGTTGGACTGCGGCTGCTGTTGAGGCTGCTGCTGTTGAGGTTGCTGGTACTGCTGCTGGTACTGCTGGTGGCCGCGGAAGCCACCGCGACCCCAGCCGCGCCCCTGCGCGGCTGGGGCGCCTCGGGAAGATGCGGCGCCGCCACGACCACTGACGTCGCCGCCCGAAGCGTTTCCCGCCCTGTTGGCGAGCTTGATGATAGCGTCGGTAGACTGGACAGTGCGAGCGGCGTCAAAGGTGCGCTCGACATTGGGACCAAAGAGGAACTGGTCACCGTCGCTGGGGACCGAGCGGACGAACTCGGCGACCGCCGCCGGGAAGCGGGCGCCAGCGGCCACGTTGTTGCGACGCGCAGCTTCGAGAAGGCCGAAATGGTGCCGGTTGTGCGCGAGCTGGTCGCGCGCTGCATCGTGCATGGCCCAGAGGGTCGCGACGAGACGAGGGGGATGCGGGTACGTCTCGATGAGCTGCTGGCCTGCCTCGTCAAGGACGGGCTGGCCGTCGGCGTCGAACATGGGCTCGGGCGGGTAGACGAAGCCGGCGAGGTCGTCCGGACCAAGCGCGTCACCGGCGGCGTCGCCGTAGCAGCGGCGGAAGCCGTCTGGATCGACGCGGCGTAGAAGCTCTTGAGCGTAGTGCAGCTGCTGTAGCGCGACGCGAGCACCGAGGTTGAGCTCGGACTGGTAGTCGCGCAGGCGCTTCTCGACCACAGCATGGGTCCAGCCGGTACCGGAAGCGCCCTTGAAGCCGACGCGGGCGAAGACGTCGATCTCGGACAGCGAGTTGAAGAGAGGATGATCAGGCGCGGGGTACTGCTGGCCGAATCCGTGGTTCTGGAGGCGGCCACCCGCGCGGTTGTCGATGAAGGAGTCCAGAAGCGGCTGCGTGAGGGCATGACCGCCGCGGGCGCGCTCGTACCAGCTGGCGAGAGCCCTGCCGCGTGGAGGGTCCGCGCGGTGCAAGGGCGCCAGTGGGGAGGACGCATCAGGATCAGCTTCTGCTTGTTGTTGTTCATGTTGCTGCTGCTGTCGTTGCTGCTGCTGTTGCTGCTGCCCGAGCTGCTGGCGGAGTACATCGACTTCCTGCTGGAGGCCGAGGAACGCCTGGCCCAGGACTGCTGCATCGTCCATGAAAGAGTAGTGTGTGTAGAGCAGATTGCGTGGAGTTACAGGGCGACAGCGTCGCCGTGGACCAAATCAGTTGCCGGTCGGGCGTGACGTGAAGAGGCGGGGTTCAGACCGGGTCGTTTGTTTTGGTTTTATTAGTCTACGAATATCACGTGAAGTGGCTTATCCATCACCTACGGTTCTGCGTGGTTTCATGTCGCCACCGTTCAAAATAGCGTGGAGTGAGTCGGCCGGGGCGAGGAATGTGTCGTGTGAAAGCCACGAGCTACGCGACGGATCACGGCGAACAGCTCGCTCGATCGAGCTCATAATCAAGGTTGATCAAGCCCAAAACGCGGAGCGAGATGCGGCATAGCAAACGGTCGGCTCCATAGTGCAAGGCTTGAGGTACTTTCGAAACTGTCACGGCCGCGATCCTCGACCCGCCCCGCCAAGCAAGGCAAACACCCCACAATCCTCTGAGACGCCCGCAAGGCCCTGTCTAGAGTGTATTGGTGTCGTTGCATGCAGTTTCATTCCGCGGGACGACGAGTATCACATGGTGACGAAGCTGAGAGGGGAGCGAAAGCGCGCGCAGGAGCGGCCGCGGGTTGCCGCTCCCAGACCGCCCCGCCCAGCCATGTAATACACACCATGAATGAAACCGTCACGCTATTTAACTTGCCGCAAGATCTTCAGCCCGCCATTGCCCAGCGCCTGGACGTCGCGGGTGCCCTCGCCCTTCGCGCGAACTGCCGCGCTGCCGTCATCGAGCCGTCGCTGTGGGCCGCCCGCCCTTGGCTCCCCGCTGTCTTCCCGCTTGTCGACAGTCGCTTCGAGGAGTTTCGCCAGCTCACACCAGCCCAATGTCCCGGCTGCAGCGATCCCCAAAAACACGAGCAGCATGACAAGGATTTCATCGACAGCTTTTTTGCGCTCGCTGGCGTGCTTGTCCGCCAGGACACGGGTCCTGACGACGCTCGTTGGGCTGAGCTTGAAATGCGCTCGAATTTGTTTGATTGGCCCTTGACCGACATTCACTGCGAGGCCTTGCTGCTCCTCGCGGCTTGTTCGCGTGCTCCATCCGCCCTCGTCCATGTCCATGAACTGGCTCCGCACCGTGTCGAGCGCTTTGTTCGGCGGCGGGTCCGCGGACGGCGACCTGGCGGTGCTGGACGGGGCGCTGTACCTGGACCGCCCCGACGCGGCCGTGCGCGGCACGCACGAGTGCCTGTTCCCGCACGCGACGCTGGCGCTGCTCCGCGACCCGGACGCCGACGCCGGCGAGGGGACGCTCGCGTACATCCTCGTCGTCACGCGCACGCTCGACGAGGACGACCTCGTCGACTCGGACTCGGAAGACGACGAGTTCCCGACAAACGACCAGCGCGCGTTCCCCGTCGGCCCCGCGATGCGCGTGCACGACGGCGTGCTGCCCGACGGGACGCGGTCGCTGCGCTGGGTCGAGGCGGGTGGCGCGCCCGACGAGATCTTCGAGTTTGGCGCCTCGTCTGAGACTTCGGCCGCGGTCGCTGCCGCGTTCCGCACCGCCCTCCTCCAGTGCGTCTACGAGGTCAAGTTCCAGCGCTCGCACGCCGACGCGGGCGACGCCGAGATCGAGGCCATGGCGTGGTCGCCGTCGCCCAAAATGGCTGTCGCGAACACGAAACGCCGCGCCGTCACCCCGCCGCAGGACCCGTTGCGCGTCCACCACCACATCCCCGCTCCCACGAGCCCGCCGGCGCGCAGTCGTAGCACCACGCCGACGCCTCGCGCGGCACCCGCGCCTGCACCCGCGACGACCGCCACCGCCGTCATCAACCCGCCGCCGCGCTCGCTGCACCACCTCCTCCCCTGCCCACCCCCGCGCCCGCCCGCGTACGACCTGTCGCTCGAGCTCGACGCCGAGCTGTTCCTGTACAACCTCGCCGCGTCCGAGTTCGCGCTCGTCGACTCGCGGTGCACCGTCCAACTATGGCGCGACCCGCGCGACGGCACCTGCTCGTGGCTCGCCGTCGACAACGCCGGCGGCCCGCTCGTCGCGCAGCCCGTCGCCGGGGACATGAACCACGTCTTCTACCCCGCCGAGAACGCGTTCATCTGGAACCTGTTCGAGGTCGGCAAGGGGTGTGTCTCGCTGTCGATTAATTTGGCGACGGACGCCGAGTTTCCCGAGTTCCGCCGCGCGTTTACCGCCGCGCACGTCCAGGCGACCATGCACGCGACGCTCGCGGCGATGAGCCTCGATGACGCCGACCTCGATTACCTCCAGGCCCAGGCGTCGACTGCGGGCGCGTCTGCGCGCGGCGGTGCCGCCGGCGGGGTCGAGGACGACGACGATACGGACACGGTGCGCGGCGGGTCGGGCTCGGATTCCGACGACGACTCGGACGGCGACGATGACGTGGACGCCGTCGACGAGCTCGGTGCGGGGACCGACCGCGACGACTCGGACGAGGACGAAACCGACGCGACGATCGACGCCGCGACCAACTCGCTGCTGACCACCACGTCCTCGCGCGCGTACGTGGTTCGCGGCACCGCCGTCGGCGTGTTCGGGTTCACGCCGCGCAACAAGATCAAGTACCAGACCATGATCGGCGACCTGTCGTTCAACCGGACGCCCGTGCGCCCCGACATGGTGCTGGTGCACGAGGGCGAGCGCAAGCTCGTGCTGTCGGACGCGCGCGACCGCGCCAAGCTGTACGAGCTCGATCTCGCCGAGACCATCGTCAACGAGTGGACCGCGCCCGACGCCGTGCGCGGGCTTAGCGCGTCGACCAAGACGGCCGACCGCGCCGCGTCCGACGACGTCACGTTCCTGGGCATCGGCGAGCGCGCCGTGTTCCGCGTCGACCCGCGCGTCGCGGGCGGCGGCGCCGAGGGTGACCGGTACAAGTACTCGAAGCCTATGGACTTTACCGCGATCGCGACCACCGCGCACGGGCACGTCGCCGTCACCTCGGGCACCGGCAAGCTGCAGATGTACAAGGACGTCGGGAAACGCGCCACCACGTCGCTGCAGTCGACGGGCGAGTCCGTCCGCCACCTCGACGTGTCGCTCGACGGGAAGTACGTCCTCGCGACGTGCGCGACGTCGCTCCTCCTCTTCGACGTCGCCCACGTCACCGCCAAGGGCGTTCCGACCACCGCCTTCGCCACCCGCATGCCCGCCGCCGACCGCCCGACCGCGATCCGGCTCGCCCTGCGCCCCGAACACGTCGCGCGCATGGGCGGCCGGCCGCCGAGTTTTTCGGCGGCGTACTTCAACGTTGCGCCAACGGGCGAGACGTCGCTCGTCACGTCGACCGGGCCGTACGCCGTGACGTGGGACCTCGCGCACGTCCTGCGCGGCGGGCGCCACCGCGACTGGTACACGGTCAAGCCGTTCGACGCGGACGTCGTCGCGGACCAGTTCAAGTTTGGGGATGACCGGAATGTCGTGGTCGCGCTGCCTGACGATGTCATGTCGGTCAACCGGCGCAAGATGGAGCGCGTTGTCGAGTAGCGGGAAGTGTGTGCAAGGAGGTGTATAAATTTCATGATTCATGATTCGTGCAACGTTCGCCGCCTATCGGTTCGCAGCGCGCATGGAGGGATGACGTCGGTCAGCTGAGCGACGTGGCGGCCGTCAACTGACTCGAGTTAAGGCGCGGTTTCGGGGACAAAGAGATCCGGTGAGTGGGGAGGTGAAAGCCGCGCGATTCGTGCACGTGTGTGGCGCGGCGCGTCCTGTCGGTTCGTGTCGCGCGCAAAGGCAAGGGGTCATTGCGTTGCCTGACGACGTCATGTTCACGGACTGGCGCAATGTGGAGCAAGCAGGTCGCTGAGTAGGAGACGAGTCGAGAGAGTGTATTCGAGTCGCGGTCCCCGTGGCTCGCGATGCTCGCGATTCGCGGTTCCTGTTGCTCGCGTGTGCGATGCAGCGCGACCTCAGGTGCGCGCCGCGTACTAATAATTGCCCAGCGATTCATGTTGCAATTTAGCGACCCGAAGTGGAGGTTGCGTGGATGTGGTCGGCGCCGCCCGCTGATGCCGCTAACGACGCATCGCGGCTTCTCTGGGGAGAATACCGGTACACCCACGAGCTCGGTTTTTCTTCTGAGTTTTAGCTGACGCGCAGCTGAACGGAATGCACTAAGAAATAGGTGAACAGTAAACATGCATATATAACCGGTAAACAATTTAATTGATCCAAACCAACAAGAGGGACGGTTTCACCTTTTTTACAACTTGTTCTCCCTCCCGAGTAAGGCAATTTCTCATCAGATTGAGAAGAAAATTCGTTGAAAGGGCACGGAAGCTCAGGGTGTTAATGTGTTGAGCGGCCGATGATGCCAGGGCGATTGCTCCCTGGTCGCCAATCCCGTTGTCTTGCAGCCACAAGCTGGCGAGGTAGGGCGGAAGGCTCCGTGCAATGAGAGACGCTCCTTCGTTACCAATGAAGTTCTTGTCCAAGCTCAAGGTTTTGAGCGATCGGGGAAGATTCGCCGTGAGAGAAGCTACGCCCGCGGGGCCAATTTTGTTTTCATCAAGGAACAGCACCTCCAATGTGTACGGCAAACCCGGTGCAAGGATAGAAACGCATTCGTCAGTGAGCTTGCCGCTTGTGAGGGAGAGATCCTTGAGAAGTGATGGAATATGAGCGACGAGCACGGTGACGTCAGCAACATCGAGGTTGAACCCGTGGAGGCGCATCTCCTGCAAATTCAGTGGAAGCGCAGAGATGATGGGTTTCGTATTCAGTTCAAGGCAAGCGTCGGACCTGTTGTCAAGGCAAAAACGCCGCATGGGACTCGGGATGTGATTGCGAAGAACATTTGCCAAGTCGGTCGAAAGCGGACACAAGATTGAAACCATCAGTGAAAAGTCGGCGTCGAGATGCAATGATCCAAGCACCGTTGCTGCCGTATCTGCACAAGGACAAAGCGACTGGACAAGGATTTCAATTCCGAGCGACTCTTGGATCTTGTTAAGCTCAAGCGGACCCGCAATGTTTTCAAGTGCTGTGGCGTTGTCAGTGGACCACCACCACGAATTGCGAAACACAAGCTTAACACCTTTCACACCAGATGCTTTACAGGCCTTGTTGAGTGCACTCATGGCAGCTTGATTTTGACGACCACAGCGGAGGTAGAAGATCTTGCCGCCAACACGAACGAAGTCCTGGTTGCCGATCGTATCAACATTCTGTTTGGATCAAGCGAAAGACGAGGCAGTGAGAAAAACAATCACGTCGCGCCGAGATGACCAGTCGCATACCTTTGACTCAGCGACAGGGTTGGACGGAGGGATCACGCACGCGACCTGCGAGGTTGGCGTAAGTTTGTCGGGAGAAGCGGTCTGCGGTTTGCCAACAACTGGTTGCACATCAGCAAGCTCAACGCGGAACATCAAAGAGAGCTGCGCCACGATGGCCGAAAAAGAAGGCCTCGCGTTGCTGTCCCCGGCCCAGCACTCCTCGACAAGCGCCCACAGCTGACTCGAGTAGCTGGAAGAACCGGTCGGCGCAGCGGGACGGACGCCCTCCTTGATCCAGTCCTTGACGATCCCGTCGTCGTGCTCCTCGTAGAACGGCAGCTTGCCCGCGACCACCTCGAAGGCGAGCATGGCGAACGAAAACACGTCGGACTTGAGGTCGAGCTTGACGCCGTAAGTGTACCGCTCCGGCGCAATCCAGCGCACGTTCCCGAGAGAAGTGGCAACCGAAACAGACGAGCGGCTGGCGGCCGAAATGACGCGCGCCATGCCGAAATCGGCGACCTGCGCGCGGCCGTAAATGTCGACGAGCACGTTGTTGGCCTTGAGGTCGCCGTGCAGCATGTCCTTCGAGTGGAGGTACGCCATGCCCATGGCTGTCTCGGTCAGCAGGCGAACGTGCTCGGCGGGGCGGTCCGCCGCGTACTTGGACAGGTCGCCGTGCTCCATGAGCGGCATGACGAGGAACGGCGTGTCGGACGCCAGCGAGACTCCGAGCAGCGGCAGCACGTGCGGGTGGCGCATCTGGCTCCACACGAGGGCCTCCTTGGCGAAGAGGTCGATACCCTTCTGGTCGGCGGTCGTGTGGCCGAGCAGCGGGATCAGGCGCTTGATGGCGACGGGCGTCTTGGACGCGATCCACGTGGCGCGGACGACGAGACCGAACCCGCCGCGGCCGAGCGGCTGGCCCTTGTCCTCGTCAAAGTCGAACGAGGTGACGGCGAGCGGCTTGAGCGCCGTCTCGGCGTCCGAACGCTCGTCCGAGAAGCCCGAGTTGCGCGAGATGGCCGAGTGCATGTGCTTGTACAGCTGCTGCAGGAGGTCGAGCACCTCGTCGATCTGCGCCTTGGACGCGTCGATGCGCTGATGCAGCGCGGCAAGGGCCTCGCGCGCATCCTGGTTGCCGAGCGCCAGGTCGCGGTACAGATCCGAGTGATGGGCGGCGAGCATGTCCTTGAACGAGACGAGGAGGTTGATGCGATCGCGCTCGGCCGCGGCTTTGAACTCGGCGGCCAGATTGGCCGAGGTCAAGTCGAGCTTGAAGGCGGTGCCCAGCTCGCCGAGAACCGTGACGAGCGTGGCGCCCGCGCGCTCGAGCGACTCCTTGTAGTCGGTGCCAGCGAGCGTGCGCTTGAGGAGCGTGGACTCGGTGACCTTGGCCGCGGCCTTGTTGGCCTCGCGCAGGACGCCGTGCAGGGTCGTGACAGGGCCGATGAGCGAAGCAGGTAGCTTCCCACTCGCGCCACGGGCGGCGAGGAGCGCGGCGTAGATGGCCGAGCAGCGCTCAAGCAGCACCGCGAACAGGTGCATAGGCTTCTTCGCCAACTTGACGAAGTGCGCCAGCTGGTCGATCTGGTCGCCAATGTCGTTGAGGCCGACGACGGCCGTAGTAGGAGGTTCCATGGTTCCGATAATGTTTTCTTTGATCAAGGAGGTCCGATCAAGTCATGGGTTTGAGCTCGCGATATTTATATGAGCGCGCCCCTTGTGAAAACCACTGGCCCAGACCTTTCTCCGCGCACGTTAACTGACTGACTCGGAGACGTTCCGCGCCGCACGAGTGATTTATCTTCAAAATGCCCGTCATTTGTCCCCGTGTCTCCCACCGGCTGCGGCGAGCGCCACTCTGCGCACAGTAGGTGACTCGAGCGTTCTGATCATGCCTCTTGATGAATCCCGATATTTTTTCGGGGCTAACTTTGGATCGCGTCTGAAACGCGGTGGCCATGTCCGCGTGACGCGCAAGCCACCGCCGTCACCACACGCGCCGAGCCGCGCCCTCGCGCTCCCAATTGCCATCACCAAACCGTGCCCCAGCCATTTGAAGTGGATCCACCCTGGATCCAGCCGTGGACTGGATGGACCTCGGGGGAATGTGGATCCCGATATTACTTTTCTGGATCAAGCGTGGATCCAGCTTGGGCGAGCTGGATCCACCCGCAAACCGTGCGGACCTCTCAAATGGATCCAGCTTTTGGTCAAGGTGGATCTCGAGCTTGATCCAGCTATGAATTCGCCTCGCCTCGGCGTGGATCACGCCAGGGATCAAGGCGTCGCTCACGGCTCAACATATCCGGATCCAGGTCGCGGCCCATCGATGATTACAGGTCTCAAACCACGCGATATATCGATACAGGTAGACCGTCGGCGGGGAAGAGGATGAGGGAGGATGAGAGAGGAAACCCTGTGCCGGTGATCCTCGCGGCCAGCTTGATGACGAGCGAGCGGAATCTAACAGCATATGGCCTACGATGCGGAGGAGAGATCATTGTGAGCGCAGAGTCGGTCATCAGCGAGGCAATGAACGCGTACCGTGACGCCTCGAGTGCACCTTGGACCCGTCCTCGAACCCGCAGCAGCTGGCGCCTTTGGCCACGACGGCAGGTTCGTGAGCTTGCTCGCCATGAACTAGACAGGAGGGAATCATCTGCGTAAGTCGGAGACCGTGATGGGCGAGGACGAGTCGCGTACCTCGATTATGAACGAGTACGCCGTCGGGTGCGTGCTTGAGAGCAACGCCGACCAGTTGATGGGCGAGCGCCGCAGCAGCTTGTCGTGGTAGACCGAGGCTACGGGTCGCGTAGCGGAGACGAGTGAGCAGAGGGTCAGGCGAAGAGTACAGTCGACGCGAGCGCGTTGGCTGCGTCGCCGAGACCCGGGCCGACGACACGAGCGAGAATGCTTGGGGACTCGAAGCTCGGCGGTGCTCGCACGCAGCGCGAGTCGCACCGACAACGCGAAATAGAAGCACCGTACCGCGTGGACTTGAGCGTGCCGTGCGCGAGTCGACGCGACGGGCGACGGCGCGACCCTGGTCACCGCGACTTGGCGTACTCGGTGCCCTACTCGCTCATTGCGGCCGCAAACATGTTAGTCCCGGTCCACGGGAGAAGCAGGCCGAGTCAAGCACCGCGTACCATGTCGCGAACTTGGTCAGGATCGACGTAAGCACCTTGCCGCGGACCCCTCGAGTGCCGCCACAGCTTGAGGTGCTTGTCGAAGGCTAGAAAGAAGGGCAAAGCGGTCGTGGCGTGGGGTGGGTCAGTGAGCGAACGGACAGCCGGCGCGGAAGGCGTGGGAACGCGGCGTGAACATCGAGTGCGGCGGGCGCGAGTCCCGTCGATGTGTGCAGGGCGTGTCGACGGACTTGATGCATGACTCCGGATGCACGTCGCGTGGGAAGAGCGGCCGAGAAGAAGCGGAGAGACGCGTACCGTGGGGGCCACCGTGCGGCGCGGGCCTGTGGTGGCGCCGGGCGGATACGCGTCGACGCGAGATGCATGGAGGCCGAGGGATGACGGTGCAAGCGTTTGCACGAGGTCGCGGGTGTCGAGTGGGTCGATGGCATGGTTGTTGGTAGTGGGGCGAGGGAGCGCGAGTCGCCGCGGCGCACAGTCCGCGAAAAGCGAACGCGGCCGAAACGAGCAACGCGCTCACACGTGACGTTAGTTTCAACGCGTTTTGCTCCTCCCTTCGCTGCGGCGGCGCTCTCTCCTCCCGGCGATAGGACTGCGACGTCGCACTCTATGATTAATCCATGAATTACTTGCTGCAAGCATTTGGCTGTGCCGTGAGCGTTCGAACTTGGTCGATAGGACCTCGTCGGCGGGCAAGTCGCAACGCTACCCTCGCCTCGCCCGCACTCCCATGTTTTTGCTAGCAGTGAGCGGCAAACAGGAATTCAACGTTGGCACAGCAGCTTTGTGGTATCCCTCCCGTTTCACGCGCTCACCTCGTCGAGGAACAGTGAGCTGCTTCAGTTTGCTAGAGAGAGCTGATTGACCTGTTAATAATCTGTTGACGGTGGGTTTATTCATTAAAGAATGTTGAGTAGTCTCGGTTTTCCTCGAGATCCTGCGCCGCTCAAGTGGAAGACAGTGTTGATCGGGGCCGTGATCGGACAGCGATGAACGCGTTGCGCACACTTTCTACCGTGGCTGCTCAGTAAGCCCGAGATTTCTATTCAAGAGTTTTAGATCACTCGAGGGTCACTTAGAGATCTATATTGCTCGCCCGAGGTCTTTGTCCTGGTCTCACCGCGAACCGCAGAGGTGAGTTTAGATTTCTGTAGACCTAAGGTCTCTCTAGATCACAGTAATCTAGGAAGATCTTCGAAATTCACCGCAGCAGGGTGACCCCCCATTTCCCGATGATAGTTTGGTGCGAATTGTTGCAGCGCGTCGAGAAATCGAGTGCCCGCGAGAAGAACGGACTCGTAATTCATGCCCTCGGAAAGAACCAGCTAAGGCCCACGGTTGTAAAGCTCGGCCATTAAAGTGGTATCGTGGGCGGCTCCCCAATTCAAGAGCACCGAGGCGGTTTTGACAGAGGCAAAAGAATTCGGAACACGGAACAGCTCCATCATCCTCTTCGCGAGTTGGTGTATCCGCCGATGCCTGTCGAGATGGCCCTTTGCGGTTGACGTCAGAACTGTAGATATCAAGCGTTCCGGGGAGAGGGGACGGTGACCGGACCGCCTCCGACTCGGTGCACACCGTCGCGAACGCGTCCATCGCGCTGACGAGGTGAGAAGAATCCGGTGTTTGGCTGCTGCAGGGTTCGGCCGAGACATTTGATTCTGAGCCGACTTGCTGATCGAGAGAATCTTTGAATTTTTTTTTGGAACCTTTGATTTATTCCTTAACAGCGGTTGTAACCTGCAAGCAGAGTATCCACCGTACGACAGGCGCCGGCCTTTTCTGGCCGAGCTGCAATTCAGCAAGGCCCGGACCACGCACGTCGAGGAGCAAAGGGGAAGGAGGGAGGGAAGGAGGGAAGATAGGACAAACGGACGGAGCAAATCAGACCAGTAGCTTCAAACGAGCAGTAGCGAGAGAGGGAGCGAATGAACAATAATCGAGACCGAGCAGGGCGACATGCTGGGCTGGCCAGCGGGAGAGCGAGGGCACGCCGGAAAGCCAGTAGCAGTACTGTGGCTTTGGCCGTGGCCCGAGAGGAATGTCAGTTTTTCTTTTTCTTTTTCTTCTTCTCTTTTGTCTTTTCTTTTCTTTTCGTTTCTTTTCTTTTCTTTTGTGTCAATCCATGCACCAATGGGCATGATTCAGCGACGACCACGCGGTTCCTTTGGACTTGTCACTTCAGGATGTGCCTCGGGGAGCCGAGCAGCCAAAGACGGACGGAGGGATCTGCAGCAAGAGCCGCCTGGGCCGCAGTTGTGGGCGGGCACACGGGCGGGTCTTCTTCACGCCCAGAGGGGTTGGGGGCATGGGAGTGCATCGAGTGCAAGCACCGCGTGCAGAAGTGGTGTTTGTGTTTGTTGATGAACTCGAGGGTGGCCCTGTGTTGGCCAAATGGACGTCGAATGCGTGCGCTCGCCTCGCGGGGCGGAGCGTCGGAAAAGTTGAGCGGGTCGACCTCGGCGCACCCAGCGGCATGGGGGAGCCAGCCGAGTCGCCAGAGGGAGCGCGAGGCCACAGAGGTGATGGCTGCGAGGACGGGCCAGGTGAGGGCGCGGTCGAGTTGGAGGGCCCGCGAGCCGAACGACACGTCGCGAACGCGTAGAACGCAGCCGGCGAGGCGGGAGAGGGCGTCAGGGTCGCGCCAGATGGAGGCCGCGAGCCGGGCGCCAAAGTTGTGGAGGGCGTCGGTTGCGCCAGCAATGGACTCGCCAACCATGGTGTAGCCGGGCGTTCTGAGGTCCTCGCCTTGGACAGGAGAGAGAGGCGGTGGTGGTGCAGACGGGGGTGGAGGTGGAGTGGGCGCATATGGTGCTCGTGCAGTGGATGCGGCCGCAGCAGTAGCGGCGGCGGCGGCGGCAACTGAGGCAGCGGCGCGGCGAGCGTAGCGCTCAATGGACTTTTGGGCAGAGCCCAGCGCGGCGGACACGGCCGCGGCGTTACGGGTGCAGATCATCCAGTGGCTTCCGTCGTCAATGGCTACTTGGCACCTAGGACACACCGGTGAAGTGACTAGAGTAGGATGGCGGGCGTGCAGCAGTGAGCGAGTGGGTGTGATCCCAAGGAGGTGGCGAACGCGATAGACGATGTCGCGGTTCGCAGCGCTGGAGGTGCGCTTATCGAGCGGGCGGGAGCCGGAGCCAATGGCCAGTGAGGTCGCAAGCATGTCAGGGTGCTCATCGGGGTCAGGGGAGGTGTGGAGGGAGGAGAGGAGGGCGGACTTGGAGCGGAGAGTCGCATCGCAGCGCGCAGTGGACAGGACCTTGAGGAATGCAGAGGAGGATGTGGGAACGGGGACGTCATCAAAATACAGCGCATGCTGAACATCTAACCGGATCTGTTTGGCGAAGGGGGGAGCGAGGAGAGAGAATCTTTGAAGATGGAGCAAGTCGAAGCGCACGGTCCAAGAGAAAAGTTCTGCTGAGATCGGCGGCGGCCTCCACGCAAGCGTCGCCGGCTCGCTCGGCGAGCAGCTCAGCAGCTCAAACCGTATCAAATGTACCGCGGCCGCCGGCCTGGACGCTCCGGTCGCCGCATGGTTCAAGCGGCATGGTTCAAGCGGATGTACAACCACCTACGCGAGCTCATCGACCCGCGTCTCGCACTCCCAGTCGCCCCGGCCATCGGGCCATAGCCTCAAACGCCATGCGGTAGCATGCTTGGCGCCCGCGCTGCAACGCGATTGCTGATGCCGCGCCCGTGGCCCATGACGGTGCCCTGACGCCAATTGACGCGAGCGACCAGATGCACTGCCCTCGGGCGCGCTGTGCCGCGTCGCGCTGTGCTGCGACGCACCGCTCTCCGACCCCGGCGGCAAGCACTGCCATAGCGACGAGGTTCAAGACTCGTTCAACAGGCGCTTACCCGCGATTCAAGCGATTGCGCACCCGCACGGCGCCAACGCTCAACGTGGTGGCACGGGCTTTAGCCCTCGATTGAAAACCAAACGCGAAGCGTTTAGGTGGCTCAAGTATAATAGTGAGTAAGTGAGCATGGACGAGCCATTGAGCCCCGTCTGCGTCCAAAGCATCTGCGGAGAAGCACGCGCGCAACTTTCCACGAACGACGCGTCACTCACGTGATAACGAAACGCGTCTCCACTTTGTGCCCGGCCGCGCGTTGGAGGGTCGCAACGCGGAGCATCATAATTATACTTGAGGCACCTAGACGCTTCGCGTCAGGTTTTCAATCGAGGGCTAAAGCCCCGCCACGTTGGGCGCTTGCGCCGTTTCGCGCTTGCGCCGTTTCGCTCGTGGCAGTACAGCACGTCGCAGCTTTGCGCGTCGCAGCTTTGCGCGTCGCAGCTTTGCGCGTCGCAGCTTTGCGCGTCGCAGCTTTGCGCGTCGCAGCTTTGCGCGTCGCAGCTTTGCGCGTCGCAGCTTTGCGCGTCGCAGCTTTGCGCGTCGCAGCTTTGCGCGTCGCAGCTTTGCGCGTCGCAGCTTTGCGCGTCGCAGCTTTGCGCGTCACAGCACAGCGCGTTCCCCTGCTGCGCGATGCGCGCGCTTCAACAAAGGATGGTGCGGTTGGTCGCTCGCGTTGAGTGGCGGCAGGGCACCCTCATGTGTCACCGGCGCGGCATCAGCAATCGCGCTGCAGCGAGGGCGCCAAGCAAGCTCCTGCATGGCGCTCGAGGCGATGGCCGTTGCGGCAGGAGCGCGAGGCGTGGATCGATGAGTTCGTCTCAGTAAAGCTGTTTGAACCACGCGACGAGTGGTGCGTCCACGATGGCGGCCACGGTGCTTCATGTGTTTTGGGTTGAGAAGGCGCTCGGCGAGCGATCCGGTGACGCTGGTGCGGAGCCTGCCCCCGATCTAGCCCTTGTCGACCGCCGCGAGGGCGTTTACGATGCGGACGTCGTCCAGTGCCGCGGAGACGATTGCGCGCGAAGAGTGTGCACTCAAACGCGTACGCTTGAGTGTCGGCGACCTTGCCGCCAGTTTTTGGGCATTCGGCGCAGTTGGGGGACTCGTAGCGGTACGGCCAGAGCTGGTGCAAACAGCCGCGGGTCGGCAGCTGGCCTGCGAGCGCGCGGAGCTGGAAGCACGGGAGCGAGTTTGCGGTGAGGGACTCGCTCGGGTGGATGCGGCGCGTGCTGCCCCGAAGCGCAGTGACAAGGGCAGGGACATCGATGGGGGAGGACGTAATGCCAGCGGACGCGGTCAGAGCGAGCAGCGGGTCGTGTCGCGCGTCGTGCAGGCGGCGGAGAGCGCGTCGCGGGACTGAGTTGAAGTCGCAGCCGCGCCTGCGCGCCGTGAAGGGCGCATCGAGGTCCGCGCGGACGGCGGCGGCGATTCACAGCGGGAGATGCGCGGCAGCCCTTGTTGGCGAGCGCGTCGGCCTCCTCATTCTCCAAGTTCACGGCGTGGCCACGGACCCACTCGACCTGGAGCTCGCGGGCCGCGATGATCCAGCGGAGCACGGCCCACTCGAGCGAGCACGTTGCGCGGACCCGCACCCACGCGAACAGCGAGTTCCTGCGATCCGCTCACCAAGACGTCTGCGCCCGCTGCAACGTCTGGCAAACCCAAGCCACGGAGCGACCCGTCCGTATAACGGACCGCAACTCAAAGAGCGGATCTCTCGACCTCGCAGTCCTCACTCGAACTCACGTTCATGGGACCTCGCAAGTCGTTCTCGGTGCAACCGTTGAACTCGCGCCCACGTCAACGAGCCTGCGCTAGCGGCTCCCAGGTGAACCGCGTCGTTTAAGGATGTGCACCGAACACGTGCTCCGTTTTCCAACACGCACGCCAAGCACGGGCTCCGTTAGCGGCTTACCGCGCTTCCGCATCTCTCACGCTTTCATGTGCTCGGAGTCTCGCGGGCCTGGTCGAGGGTCGGTGCAAAGCGTTAAACGTTCCGCGATGGCCGAGCGGAACAGCGTCAAGCGACGCGCTTCCGGGGGTTGCGCCGAGGCCGATCACGTGCACGGCCAGGACGCGTTGCGCCACAGCGATCACATGAGAAACGACGCGTCTGTCACGCGTTTCGAGGACATTGACATGACGAGAGGGCGACATGCTCACGTGAGCGTCGGCACCCTATCCGGCCGCGACGCGGTCTAAAAAGAGAGCTTTAGCCCTCGATTGAAGGAAGTGCGGAGTACTTCAGCAGCGCGATCACCAAGGAACACCTGGACTTGGGCCGAATCGAGTGGGGTGGTCGCTGTTGCGGATGCACGGCTCGTTGTGCAGTTCAAACGTACGCATGGCTAAAAGTGCAAGTCTTGCTCTCTCCGGTTAGACGGCAGGCGCTTCAAGCGCCGTTCATGACCTCGTTTGGCGTCCTCGCGGTCGCGTCTCGTGCCTCGCTCATCCACTCGAACGTGCGAGGATCAACGATTACAGCGCGGGCGGATCAATGTATTCAGGTGACCTGCACCTCAAGACCATCGCGCATCGTTTGAAGGAACGGTTCAATATCCTGGGGCGAGTCCGTGGCGGGATCAACGCAGTTCACGAGCGAGAGCCACACGAGACTCGACGGGATACGCGCAAAGACGTGCTCGAGTGCTGACCGACTAAGCATCGCGCTGGATAGACTCAGGTCCTCGAGATGCGGTGGGATGCGGTCCACAAGAGCGAAGACTCCGGCGTCTGAGGCGCCAGTTTCGCCGACCCACAGTTGCTTAACGCTCGGCGCGATGCCCTGGGATAACGCGGCAAGTCCCTCGTCGCCAAGTAGCATATTGTCCTCCATGCTGAAGTAGACGAGTTGCGGTGGAAAGTGTCGCGCGACATGGGCGGCGCCCTCTGGGCAAATTTCGTTTGAGTCGAGGCTGAGCCACACAAGGGTGCGCGGCAGCTGTGGCGCGACAACGGCGATACCCTGCAGTCCGAGCTGGCAACGAGACAGCGAAAGTCGGCTGAGCCTGGGTGGGACCTTGGCAGCGAAGGCGCGGGCGTGGTCGATGCTAAACAGGGTGTTCGAAAGCCATAGTTCGCCCAGCGAGTCGGGAATTGAGCGAAACAATGCTTCGGTGTCCTGCACGTTACCAAGAACGCTTTCCATGAGAGCGAGGCAGTAGAGATGCGGCGGAAAGGGCGAGCAAGAAGGAACCGACGAAAGTGCCGCAGCGCCCTCGCTGACCCAGTTGCGCTTGAGGCTGATGCGAGTGACCAAAATTGGCAAGCGAAGGGCGCAAAGCGTCGCGAACGTGATATCGCAGCACTCCAAGTCGATTGATGCAACGCTCGCGGTTGGCTCTGCCAAAGCATCGGCAAGTGTAGACGCACCGGTTTCGGTGATGCGCATCCCAACGCACCATGCCGTGCCCACGGACCCGTCGCGCACCGCGGGCAGGAAGCCTTGGAGGTAGATATCGCCGGGTGGCTGGTCGTAGCGCTCGAGATCCTAGGTAACGGACTATGAGTTTGCGAGGGCGATTGACCTATATGAGGCGGGACGTACAAAAGCGTCGTCGTCCTCGCTACAAGTCCCATTGAAGTGCACCTGTACCATGTGTCCGACCTCGCACTCGGGCAGCGCGAGTTCGGTATGGCGCCGCCACCAGTCGAGCGACTTGTACGACCGGGCCGCCCCCGTGATCGCGGCACCCGTATACTCGAGCGGTTTGCCCGACCGAGCCCATGCATTTAGCACGTTGAGCCGGCCTGTCGCGCTCGCTTCATCGATCGAGACGGAAGTGGCGTGGTCGACGATGGCGCGGTGCACGCAAGGGGCGTCGTCGCGGAGCATGATGCGGGAGTACCGCCGCATCCCCGCCACGTCGTCCGGGTCGTGCAGCCGCACAGCGTGGCAGAGGATGCGGTCGAAGACCGTTGCAGGTAGTGCGGGAAGCCCGCTCTTCATTGGCTCCATGATACGAGGGTGAGTGCGGGAGCGTGAATCCTCGTGGGAACCGCCGAAAGTTTCGACAGCCGGCCACCTGGGCGGCCACGGCGCTCTCGCTCTCTTAGTGCCAGTTCCCATGCCGGCCATGAACTCTGAAGCGAATGGAACTTGCTGAAACAATGACCTTGAAGAGTCGTCTCGCTATATTATTGTTCCGTACAGTGTCGTCGAACTGATACTTGAACGCGCCGCCCGCTTGCACGACACGCACGACACGCCTGGCCTTCTTAAGTATTTGCGTGCAATGCCTCGTTTCCACGCCTTAAGCGTCTATAAAGCTATTCTTCAGTGCGCTGCCAACTTGACCATGGACGTGGCAAGCGAGCACGGACGCCTTGCTGTGCTTGAAGAATGGAGGCGTTTTGGCCTTCCGCTCGACTACTCTGAGCATGCCATATCGCTTGCGTGGGCCAACTCTCATTACCACATCATGGAGTGGTGGCGCAGCTCTGGTCTAAAGCTCAAACTGGATGGCCGGCTTCTGAGCGCTGCCCGTGTATTCCTCGATGTCGCGCCAAAGTATCCGGCCTCGATGCATCGCGAGTTTCGCGGGCACGCCATTGCAGCGGACGCCGATGTGTACCCCGCAAAGCACTTTGACGAGTTTGCGTTCGGCAAGGAGACTGTGCTTCAGCTTGATTCGATGCGGCTAACTCGCGCCGGCGCCAAGCTTCTCTCTCAGAAATTCTTGCGCACCCTGGCTGCGCCCTGACCATTATTATCCTAAGCGAGTGCGCTGTCACCTTGCCCCTTCTTGAAATGATCCAGTTTCCAGACTCGGTGCGCGTCTTGGAGTTGATGCATAATCCTCTTGACTACGAGAGCGACAAGGTCTCTACCCCATGGCTGCCTAGTGTACTCGAGGAGCTGTCACTCGAGGGCAATGCCTACGGGACAGAAGATCGAGCAGTCGAGTTCCAGCCCTTTCCCGCGACTTTGCGCGAACTGCGCATTATCAAAGCCATGCTCTCGCTTAAATTTGCACTCTCCCTGGTAAGTGAGCTCTCAGCACAACTAGAGACACTCTCCATCATGGAGTCGCATCTCCCAACCGAAGCGGTGCACGCGCTTGCTCAGCGGCTGCGTGTGCTTCAAGTGACGTGTCTCTTTCTCAACCGATGGAAACGAAGCGATATCGATGTAATTATGCCGCACCTCCCCGAGAGTCTTAATCGGCTCTGCCTCGCTTGGTGTAGGCTCAATGACGCGGCTTCCGTCCCAAGCTTTATTGCGAGCCTACCGCGCAGGCTGCGCACCTTGACCTTGTTTGGAGCCAAGATCGAGGACTCTAACGCAGCCGATTTTGGCAGAGCGCTCCCGCGATCGCTTCGGACACTGAGCCTGTACTCCAGCGGCATCACCAACGAGTCATTTGCTCTCCTCATCCCCCACGTTCCACCTGAGCTTGAGACACTCAGCCTGAGCAGGAATCAGACTCGGGGCAACGAATGTGCTGCTCTCATTACAAAGTATTGTCCAAGTTGCGAGTTCAATTGCAATTAATCAACGAAAACATGTAACTGCACCCCGTGAGCGGGCTGGATTGCGGACGCACGTTGGCGCAGGGTAATTGAGTTGTACTAAACACGTGCTCTTGACCTTTACTTTTTACCTTGGGCATCGCGCGACTTGTAGTCGGTCCCCCTTATACTCGCTTCAGCGCGTCAGGTGCGTCACTCTCCCTTCTCGCTTCGTTCATCCCACGCGGCGAACGCAAAGGTCTTCTCGCCCTGCACCGCTCGAAGTGGGACAAGAAGAGCGTCACGGATGGACGGGTGTGGGATGTATTTCTACGAGGAACGATCGACTGCTGCCAGTCACAGGCCGGCTGGAACTTGGGCTCTTCTCGAGCTCGCATGAATCGAGGCCGGTACGGTAGCAGCGGATCGACTTGAGCGCGGTGCGGCGGCCGCCCTGCTTGAGCGTGACCGACCGCGACAGCAGGTTCATGGCGGCGGCGAGAAACGTGATGCGGAATGCCGGCGATCTGCATGTACTGGCGGTGGTGGAAGTTGGTCCCGAGGTTGTGTCGCCGCCGTTCTTGGGCTCGATGATCCGCTTGATCGGCACGTACAGGCGCTTGAGCTTCTTGAGGGCGTCGTCGGTCACGGCGAGCGGAACGATGAGCGCAGCTTGACTTGACTCGGTGGCACCACGACACGATCTGGTAGCGGCACGCGTCGCGAAACCTTGGAGGAGATGGATCTACGGGTGGGTGAGAGGGACAGCGTGAGTTGTCCTGATCGCGGCGGCGGCGGTTGCAGGTCAGAGATGCGGTACCTCGAACACGCCTTGAACTTGAACGCGACCATGGGGGCCGAAGTTGACCTGGCGGCCGCCGCCGCACGACGCGAAACTGCCGCGCGGGAGTAGTGGATGGGGGACGAAGGCGACGCGATCTACACACACGACGGGCGAGAATCGTGCGTCAGTAGGCGATCATCACAAAGACGAGCATCGGCGCCGCCGTACCTGCTGCTTCCCGCGATCGAGAGCCTCGCGTTGCGCTTGAACTGAACTTGGTGGTGGGTGGGGTGGGGTAACCGGCGTACGGGGGTGCCCCCGGTGCAGCGCGGGCGGCGTTTCTGTACGACGGGTAGTATTTTGGATCGGGTCCAGCCGCTCCGCCCAACAGACGCAAAGGTCCATGGGCCACTACCCGCCACCTACTCGGCCGCCACACCGTTTGCCTCCCTTCATTAGCCCCTCCGCAACGGCCGAGACCCCGGCCAGCCGCGCCACACACGGGCCCGCCGCAGCATACGTCGGGGCGAACGAGCGTATGATGGGGGAGGTGTGGGGCGGTGCTTACGCTTCCTTACGGCGAGAGCTCGTGCCGCAAAGGGCGTGCCGAGGGAGAGAACTAGGCCAGGAGGGTACTAGGCCCGCACCGGGGGGCATCTACACGAGGGAGAGCGAGGGGCGGTCGCGCCACTCCGGCAGCGTACCAGGATACCTCACGACCGACACCTTGAGAAACGAGCGGATCGGGCTGCGGTTGTCGAGTGGCGTGTAGTCGCGCGCCGCGCCGCGGTAGGCGGCCGAGCGCGGGGTTTCGGATGGTTGTCATGTTGCATTGCATGTGGTGGTGGTGGAGAGAGAGACTGCACGGCGGCGCAGGGCGTGCGGAGAAGGGGAAGGCGCGCGGGTGGGAGGGTGCGTGCGAGGGCAGGCGCCTGCCGTCGCTGCAAGTCTTCGTGAAGTTGCAGCAGGTGCAAGCGAGTCAGGTGCGATACATTTGCAGCAAAAATATAAAAAAAAAAGACTTGCCGCGTGGCGCGAGAATCGCTTCGGGAGAGGAGACACGCGACGCGTCGCGCTCGGGTCGGGTGACTTTTGCGTGACCGGTGCGAGGCACGCATTAATCACCGCGGGGAGACAATCAGCGACAATTTGATTTCAGCCCCCGCTCAAAATGGATCACCCTCAACCACCGGTTACAATATGATGATGGCCGCGTCCATGGCTAGCAGCTGGGCTGCTACGGCACGCGGAACACCGCCGCCGCCGCTCAAGCATGTTTGAATGCCACATATAATCCCATATCGGGCTCGGAATCATTCTTGGAAACATGATCTCGCTGACCCGCGCCGCTGACCCGCGCCGCTGACCCGCGCCGAACACGCGCACGTGGCCCAGGCTGACCGAACCGAGTGGCGCTCGTCGTCGTAGCGGCAATCTTCGCCGCTTCCTCCTGCGTTCCACTCTGGTACTCCACTGCCATGAAGCATACCATGAAAGACTCCATGCAATCTGACCGGCGACCATCTACCATGCGGCTGCCGAGCCTCATCAACCTTCCGCGCGAGCTCGCCGCCATGCCACACTGTGGGCCAACTCGCGCAGCTTCGCCTTGACTTGGCTGTTGGTGCTCGCTTCTCGCTTCTAGCGCCACGTACACAATGACAGCCAACCCGCACTTTCTCTTCTCTTCTTCTCCTCTCCTCCTGGACAATCGGCTTGATCGCTAGTCTTGACGATAGTCCCGATCTCACCTGCAGCGTTTGTTTGGTCCACGACTTTGCGCGCGCACGCGTGCGCTTGACACGCTCGGCTCCTCCTGCAGAAACCGCCCGAACCCCATGTGCCTGAGGGCAACGCGGACTTTGGCTTGGCTTGGTCGCGGCCGTTGCTCGCGCGGATACCGCCAACCCAAGCCAGTTTCACCGGCACCCGCTCGCGGTCGCCGCCCCTCTTGCACTGCATGCGGGTGCACAACGGGTCGCGTTGCTTTCTTAGAGGAGCTCATCGCGCATATCAAGACGGCGTGGCCGCAGCGCGCTTCTTACTCTAACTCTCAGCTGGCCCGAGTGGTTGAATCTGGTACCCGTTCATGGACCTCTTGCAGCTCACGTTCAAATAGGTCAATACCGAAGGATAAACTTGCGGACGTGTTCCGGCGACCCAATATTGGATGCCGCGCGCTTCATGGACGTGCTTGCGTTCATCGCGATCGTGTACTGGTAGCACGACTCGCTTCGGCTGGTCCAACGTTCAGCGAGGGCCTACCACTCCTGCCACTGCGTTGGGCAGAAATCGCCACTCGCGATCCGGCCGCGCTCGCGCTTCTCGTCACGCGGCTCCCCCGGGCAAGTTGAGGCGGATTTTTGGTCACGCTCGGCCGCAAGGCATTTGTGGACGGCGTTTGAATTTTGACGACGACGACAAGTACGATGTGGCTTTGCTTTGCAATGGTTCTGTTCCGTAGTATCGCGAGCTGTGGGGCGGTTTTCTCCTTGATGGTTAGTTTGCTTTCCACCGTTTCTCAAGCGGTCGTGTCCTAACACACGATTATTTTACCACGTCGTCGTCGTCGTCGTTGGTCTTTCTTTCAGCGAGGCTGCCTGAGGCAAGGCGAGTGACACTTTTCGCCGCGGCCGTCGCTTATGGACGGCCTGGTTCACCTCGCGCGCATGACAGGCCCACCCAAAACTATCGACCGCATCGGGCTCAACGTCCTTAACGATACCACCGACAAGCACGACCGCCGCGGCGCGCGTCGCCGGGTCCGCGAAGTCGGCGAAGGGCACACACGCGTGGCCCGCAAAACGGTCGCCAATCGTCGCGCTGCTCGCGCTTGAGTGCCCAGGCGTCGATGCCGGGAACGTGAGCAAAATTGAGAACCACGGTTTGCCACTGTACGATCATCCCCCGCGACATTGTCGGCGGGAACGGGCGCGTTGTCGATGTAGAGAAGCTCCGGCGGCGTCGCCCCAAGCACGCGCGCCATCTCGCGAGCCGAAGCGACCACCTCGCACGCACGCTGAAGTACCTGGTCCAAGTGCTGCGGAAAGTGCTGCCACGCAAGTCGAAGAATGTACAACATTGTCCGGCCTTTGTGAAAAAATGGAGAATTCGCTATTCGTCTGGCGTGAGCGGAGTGTTCCCCTGAGCCTGAAAAAGTACGCGCGACGTACCGCGCTTAAGGACCAGGGCAAGCTGCGGCTCGCCAAACCCGTGGTTGATCATATTCATGATCGCACCAGCGACAGCCGGCTCGAGATGGATGGTCGCAGCAATGAACTCGCTCCACGCGTGATGGGCCGACCCGAAAATATACTAGAGCTGCTCGAGGCTCGGGGCGCCGAAGTGCGCTGACAGATGGAGCGCAAAGTGAGCGCGAAACGTGCTTGGGCCCATCACAACGACATGGGAATCGTGCGATGAAATGAAGCGAGAGTACGGCGCGAAAAGATTCCGTTCGGGCGCGGTTTTGCTGGCAACACTCACGGGAGGGCCGGTTGATACGGTTGACCAGCCGCGATCGAGCAGCCAGGCAATTGCACAGAGGACGCTGTCCATTGCGTCGAGATCCCGCGGAAGCTCGTGAACGAGTACACGCGCCGCAACGGGACGCGCGGACCGCGAGCGCCTGGACGAGAACGACGAACAACTCTGGCGCAAGTACCGGCTTCGCTTGAAGGCAGGCGCAGGTGTTGCGGTTCAAGCCGGGCACCATCAGGAGCAGCCGGAGGTCGTTGAGAAGTGACACATCGCACGCGAGCCGCAAAATTGACAGCTGGCCATAGTAGCTGTCAAGCCCGCTCGTAAACGCGCGGAGGATGGCGGGGAACTGGGCGAGCAGCACGCGCTTGTCCGACGCGCAGGTGCCAAGCTCCCGCGAGGACGCGAGCACGGCCGACCGCGTTGCTGCCAACTGCAGGACGGGAGTCCATAGGTCCGATGGCAGAGCGAATTGCATGGAGTCGTGTTCAGAATTCATGGTGCTTAATCCAGTCCATCAGGCGTGGCGGGGAGCGAGCGTGGAACGCGTTCACCTCGCGAAGCGCCACGCGGGTCAAGCGACGCGTCACCCGCCGACCGTCTGAGGCGGCTTCTCCTCAATTCGCCTAGGATGCTTGGGAGGTGGGGGGAGTGTTGTCAGAGATAAAAACGTCGAGGGAACAACGAAAACGGAAACGAAAAAAAAAACATAGGCGCTGCCTACCCTCCACGGGGTTCGAACCCGTGACCTCAGGATTAAAAGTCCCGCGCTCTACCGACTGAGCTAGGAGGGCTCTGACGGCCGCTACTCATGCGTGTTCCTGACCCGACCAAAATGCGCTCCTATTTGGCTTCAGGTTTCCGTAGCTTCTGCCTGCACCCGTCGCGCCTCAGGTCTTCTGGACTCCTCCCAATAGTCCATCACACCATCCAAGAATACTCTAGGCTATCCTCGCACTATTCGCGACAATGTGGTGGTATAGGGATAGCTCACGTGTGCGTGAGATCGGCGGCGTTCCGCCACGCTGTCGCCGCCGCGCCGCCGCCGCTGAACGCCGCCGGTCGGCCCCCACGCCTCGATCCGTCGCCCCTCCCTCTCTCTCTCAGCAGAGTCCTCAACAGCCACGGGCTTCCACGTATCAACAACCCCCTGCACTCTCCCCACCCAAGATGGCCGACGAGTTTGAGTTTGAGCCCTCGCTGCGCAACGTGCTCGACCAGGACACGCTCAAGTGGATCTTTGTCGGCGGCAAGGGCGGCGTCGGGAAGACGACTAGCAGGTCCGTTCGCGTGCGCTGCACCCCCTGGTGCAAGTCCTAACATCCCCCCAAACATGTAGCTGCTCGCTGGCGGTGCAGCTGTCCAAGTGCCGCGAGTCGGTGCTGCTGATCTCGACGGACCCAGCGCACAACCTGTCGGACGCGTTCGGGCAAAAGTTTGGCCGCGACCCGACGCTGGTCACCGGGTTCCCGAACCTGTACGCCATGGAGATTGACCCGAACGCGTCGATCCAGGAGATGATGGAGCAGAACCCCGAGGGCGGCGCCATGAACGGGATGATGCAGGACCTGGCGTTTGCGATCCCGGGCGTGGACGAGGCCATGGGGTTCGCCGAGGTGATGAAGCTGGTCAAGTCCATGGACTACTCGGTGATCGTGTTCGACACGGCGCCGACGGGCCACACGCTGCGGTTCCTTTCGTTCCCGGCGGTGCTCGAGAAGGCGCTGGGCAAGATCTCGCAGTTCTCGGGGCGGTTCGCGCCCATGATCGCGCAAATGTCGGGGCTCATGGGCATGAACGCCAACTCCGAGGACATGTTCGCCAAGCTCGAAGGCATGCGCGAGATCATCCAGGAGGTGAACAAGCAGTTCCAGGACCCGGACAAGACGACGTTTGTCTGCGTGTGCATCTCCGAGTTCCTGTCGCTGTACGAGACGGAGCGCATGATCCAGGAGCTGACCAGCTACAAGATCGATACGCACAACATCATCGTCAACCAGCTGCTGTTCCCCAAGCCCGGGTCGACGTGCGAGCACTGCAACGTGCGCCACAAGATGCAGCAGAAGTACCTCGAGCAGATCCACGAGCTGTACGCCGACTTCCACGTCGTCAAGCTGCCGCTGCTGACCAAGGAGGTGCGCGGCGCCGCCGAGATTGAGGAGTTTTCGCAGAAGCTGGTCGTGCCGCACGTCCCCGAGCAGTAGTCTTGTGGACGAGTGTTGTGTGCTGATGCATAAATGTGTGGTTGAGTGAGTCTCCCTCTCCCGCCGACTCCTGGGCGTCTCCCATCGAGGATAGCGGCCGACCTAGACTTGACTGAGTGCGCCCTCGCTGTTCGCGCACCGCCGTGTATCGCACTCCGCCTCCCACTCATACTACGCCCCCAATGAATCGCCCGCGAGCTACCGGCTCCGACTTGCTGCATCGCCATCCCGCCCCAAACACCAGCAGCACTCTCGAAGAACCAAGCATGAGCAGCAGTGGGTCCCAAACCGCCGCCGCCGATGGCGATGGCCCGGCCCCGTCCAGCTCGACCACGACGGCCCCGCCATCGCCGCCGCGCCGCCCCACCCGCAAGCGCCGCGCCACCGCCGATACCGACGCCGACGCCGACGATGCAGGCCTCGAGTCCCGCGTGCACTCGCTCGAGCACGAGCTGCGCGCCGTGCGCCAGGCCAACCAGCGGCTCCGCCGCGAGAACCGGTACGCCCATCGCACCCCTCACTGTGGACCTGCCCTAACATCCTCGCAATCTAGCGTCCTCGCCTCGGCCCTGGCCACGCGCGAGCCGTCCGTGTACAGCGCGCCGGCGGTCCTCGAGTGGGTCGACGCCGACATCATGCACGCGGTCCGGTCGCAGCCGCTCGCCATCCCGCCCCCGCCGATGTCGCTCCCAACGGGCCCGCTGCCGCCGCTCGCCGTCGCTGCCGCCGCCGTGGTGCCCATGGAAATCGATGAGCTGGCGCCGCCGCCCGGCCGGGCCGCGGTTACTGTTCCACCACCACCACTAGATGACACCGCGACGGCGGCGGGACGAAGACGCTCCGCCCGCGCGGGCCGCACGACGTCGTCGCCGCCGCGTAAGCAGCAGCGCGCGGTCGCACCCGCCGACGCGTCCGCCGACCCGCCCGTGGCGGCGCCACTACTACCACCACCACACCCGCCCGGTGCCCCATCGACGGCGCCCGCGGCCGCTCCGCCCATCTCGGCGCGGAAAGCCGCGCTGTCGCGAGACCGGCGGCGTGCGGTGCTTCCCGTGGACGTGCCGCTCGACGCCGAGACGACGCTGCCCGCGGCGGCCGCGTTCCCGATCGATTTGGGGACGTTCACTCTGCTCGCGCTCGGCGAGGTCAGCGTCGATGACGGGTTTGCGAACGAGCGGTATATCTACCCCGTCGGGTTCTCGACGCAGCGGTACGCTTCATGGTTCCGGCGGTGCCCTTGGGCGATGACTAAACCCGAGCCTCCTGTGTAGAACGTACCAGTCCGCCGTAAACCGCGACGGCACCACGACGTACACCTCGACCATCTCCGCGTCCCCCGCGCCGCGCGGCCTGCCCATCTTCTCGGTCACCGCGGCAGACCAGCCGTCGCACGTGTACACGGGCATCAACCCGTCGCAGTGCTGGACGGCGGTCCTCCGCGCGACGTCCGCGATCCGCGACCGCACGCACGCGGGCAACGCCAACGGACACGAGTACTTTGGCCTCAACCACCCGTTCGTCACCGCGTGGATCCAGCGCATGCCGCGCGCCGACCGCGTCCCGAAATACGCACCCGTCACGGTCGAGATCACCCGCGCGCCGAACGGGAGCGTCGAGGTCATGGTCGGCGAGAAGAAGACTCTGAAACCCGGGCCGCACGCGCGTGCGAAAGCCGCGGCGATGGCCGCGGCCGCGATGGCGTCGGCCGCATCTGTCATGGGCGTACCGGTTCCCGCAGCACCAGCACCGGCGGCTCCAGTATCGGCACCCGTGCCCGAGGCGAACGGGGACTTGACACCACCCGCGGTCACGATAACAACGACGACGGCGGCCGTCGCGGCCACGCAGCTCCTGTCGCCGGCGCTCCCGCCACCAAGCGCACCCGGACCCGCTCCAGCACCAGCGCCCGCACTCGCTGCACTCGCTGCACTCGCACCCCCTGCACCTGGAACGACAGCCGCACCGCCCGTCCCCGAGCCGCCACGGACACGTCGGAGGAGCACCGCGACCACTCCCACTACGACCCCCGTCGACCCACCAGCAGCGGGTGCGCGCACAACACGTCGTCGGTCAGCCGTCGCTGCGGCCGCGGCGGCCGCGACGGGCGAGCCCGACCCACAGTAACCCTTTCCTCCTTTGTCCATCTCTCTTTGCCCATTTGCGACTGATTCGATTCGATACGATGGTTTTTGGTATTGATTGTCAGTTGGTTGGGTTGGGGTTCAAGTCACACATGGATGGGAATCAACAACAAGTCAGTCTCGACTACACGGCCGCCTCACGCTCCGCGGCAGCCAGGCGCAGCGGCTCGAAGAAGCCCGAGTCCTTCTGCTGGTGGTGCGCGGCGAGGGAGTGGGCGGGTCGCTTCGCGGCTGCGGGCACCGTCGCCGCCGCGGGGACCACGGCCTCAGCGTCGGCGTGGACGGGACACGGGTCGTTGCACGTACACGGCACGTCGCACAGGCACGTGTCGGCGTCGCCGAACGCCGAGTCGGTGGCGTCGAGGCGCGGGAGCGGTGGGAGGAGGGCGGCGATGGACGCGGGTTCAGGGACGACGACCACGACCTCGTCGAGCTCCACGGCGGGTCCCGAAGCGGACGACGCGATCCCGAGCCCGGCGAGCGACTTGGCGGCGACCACGTACTCGAACTCGTCGACGGTCCCGCGCCAGATGAGCCGCCACGCGTTTTGGGCGTTGGACATGGCGGGCGCGGCCACGAACACGAGCGCGCACAGCGGGAGGAGCGTGTAGTCGAGCAGATGCCGCCACTTGCGCGTCGAGTGCCCGACGGGCGTGTCGTGGATGCCCGACGCCTCGACGAACCGGTGCTGGCACTCGTACAGGGCGATGAGCAGGACGTACGGCGCGGCGAGGAGCATCGAGAGCCGCGAGATGAGCGCGAACAGCGGGTGCGCGGTCAGGCTTGGGTTGAGGACGGACGCCACGGGGATCGCCAGGATCGTCATCCACGACGTCGCGGGCACCATGTGCGCCTCGAAGACGTGCACCAGGCACAGCAGCCGGTCCGCGAACCGCCGCCACGTGCGCGCGGGCGTCGGGTCGGCGTCGTGTACGAGCGCGTGCCAGGGCACCCCACCGAGGCCTGGCGCGGGGGTCGCAGCCGCGACGCGCGCGGCCGTGTCGGGGAAGAAGGTGTGGCGCAGCGCGAACAGCGAGTCGGCGGACCCCGAAAAGTGGCGCGCGGCCTGGACGAACTTGGCCTTGCAATCGGCCAAATACCCGTCGTCCGTGGCGACATTGGCGAGGTTGATGGGCACCCAGATCGGCGTCGCCCGTGCACGCGTCGCCGTCACGTAGAAGCACTTGAGGAACATGTGCAGGTCCTCGCCGACGGCGTCGCGGCCCGTGCACCACCCGTGGGCGCGGATCGCGAGCGGCAGCGTCACCGAGTACGTCGAGCACGGGAAGTGCATGGCGCGCGCGTTGGCCAGGTTCTGCATCAGCCCGCACGACCACGCCGCGTCCGTAGCGCGCACCGCCGCGGGCACGTCGTCCGGGTTCCGGCCGAAGAAGATGGGCGGGACGAAGAACCGCCACTCGGCGTGCTGGTGCGGGTACTTGGGGGAGGCCAGCTCGCGCTCGACCTCGCAAAAGTACAGCTCGGGGACCACGCTGTCGGCGTCGGTGATGGTCAGCACGACGCGCGCCGGGTCGAGATCCCGCACACCCAGACGGTGCCGCCGCGTGTCGTGCGCAACGGGTTGCACGGGCCCGGCGACCCAGGCGCGCACGGCCTGGTCGACGGCCCACGCGACGTTGCTGCCCTTGCCGCGGCACTCACCGGGGATGCCCGCCGGGTGCACCGTGACGAGGAGGTCGGCGAAGGCGGGCGCGTACGCCGCCGCGAGCCGCGCGGCCTTTTCGGCGTGCCCGTGCTCGCTCGCCTCCATGGCGAGAACCACGAGGTACCGGTCCCTCGCGGCCGGGTGCGCGGCGAGCCGCGCGAGCGTGTCGCGGAGCAGCGGCTCGGGCTCGGCGTAGTTGGGCACGACGACGACATGGTAGTAGTTTGACGGGGCGGAACGCAGCGCGCCGCTTGACCACGCGCCGAGCGTGCGGCGCAGCTGGACCACGGCGTACGTGTACCGCACGAGGTGCGAGCAGTTGACGAGCAGCGTGGTGGCAAAGAAGACGCAGCTCAGGTGCAGCCACGCGAGCGGGAGCAGCCACGGGCCCGTCAGCAGGAACACGAGCGAGCCGAGCGAGGAGAGCGGGACAAACATCTTCTTGAGCTCCTCGATGGACGCCGGCTCGAGGACCGCCGGGCGCCGGAACCACGGTCGCTGTGCGGCGGGGTCAGAGGGGGAGGTTGATGCGGCGCGGGCCCGCGCGCGCTTGGACCGGCCGCCGCGGCGCAGCCAGTCGCGCAGGCGCGCCGACGCGGTCGCGGTGCCGGTGCGAGCGGGTCGCGGCTCGGCGCCGTCGTTCTCGTCGTTGGAGAACTCATCGTCGTCGCCGGCGGCCGGTATGGACGACGACGCCGCGAGCGCGCGGAACTTGGCGGCTGCGCGAGAATGGTGGCGCGGCAGGATCGGGGCGCCGCGGGGTAGCCGCAGCAGCGCGCGGCGGGGGAGCGCGCGGCGCGCGGTGCGCACAAACGACTGCAGGCGGACCGACAGCTCGGTCGCGACGGGCGCGGGTGTGTCGTGCAGCGCGGCCGCGGAGGCGGAAGAAGCGACCATGGCGGACTAGAGTGGCCGGCGAAAAGGAGCGGAGGAGGGTGCCCGGGCGAGATGCGGGCGGATCGGGCAGGTCGTAGCGGTAGTCTAGCGCGGTGGCTGCGGCGGAGGCGGGAGGCACGGTCAGCATCTTCCATGCGTGATTCATCTCTCGGACGGGGCGAGGCGGGCGGAGATGCGTCGGGCGGACACGCGCGCCAAGGCGGCGACCAAAGGGGAACGCGTGATGGTCGTGGATCCACCCACCCCGAACGGCTCCCCCTCTTCGACCAATCGACGGCACAGGGCGCAAGCGTGACAATGCGTACAGTCGGCGCGCTCGCTGAAGTGGTATCCAGCGCGCGGCAGTCGGCGACGGGGCGTGTTGCGAAGGAGCAGTCTAGTCGGCGTCTAGTGCAGTGGCTTCATGCGGGCGAGACGTTGGCCCGAGTGCGTGTGTGCGTCGAGTCTAGCAGTGGGTGGTTGAGAGTAGAGGCGGTGGCGGAGAGAGCGCTCTCAACCGACGCGTCGCGTCCCGCGGCCGCCATCGCCGTGCTCCCCTCCCCCTTTCACCGCGGTGGGCCTGCCATCGACCAGTCCGACGGAGCTGTCGGGCGACGTGGTGGTGGTGCCGCACGCGCCGCGACGCGATATGCCGCGGAGACCGGGGAGACGCGCGTTTGTCTCGCAGCGGGTCCCGGAAAACGGACGCGTCGCGTTTCACGTGCGCCACGCGCGCGCTCGCCCTTGTCCGCTGCCGTCTCCCGCGTCCATGGTTCTGCGGTCGATGGCGATGCTTGTTACTTGATGCAACGTGTCGACGTAGCTCCGTTGCGCAGATGGGCATGTCGAGGACGCCGTTCTTGCTTGCGCCGCGGCCCGCCTCGTTTGCTCACGAGCATACTCGGTGACAGGCGGTGGACCGGGGCCCCGCTCGCCGCTGCACTGTGCAGCCCACTGAGCTCCACGAACAGTGGAATTAGGCGGGCGGTACGCCCGTTTGACGTGGGCGAGTAGGACATCGCGAGCTGGGGGAGCTGCACGCGGACGGTGATGATGCTTGGCGGACAGGCAACGCAGGCGCGCTTCACCGATGCAGAACACAACGGTTCATCGGACTGCGCTTCGCTGAGAACAGTATGCTCGCCTCGCCACCTGCGCGCCCTCCCGGTCCACTGGGCTGAACTAGCGAAACCTTTCACATACCTCCCCAATCCCCGCCTACGCCGGCATCTTCCATCATCCCCAACCATCGCTGCTTGGCCTCTCGCTCTGCGGCGCGCGAATAGGTCCGGCGAACCGACGGACATCCTCGTCGGCCATCTTGGCCAAGACGTTGACGAGTTAGGTTACGCGAACTAGGCCGGATCTAGTCGACCTTGAGCAGCTGCTGGCGGCTCGAGTGACAAAGCAGGCACAGGCGTGTTCGAGTTCAAGAGCAGTTCGTAGCGTAATACTGACATGAGGAGCATGGCCGCGTGCTGGTCGTTCTTGGAGATGATGGACAGGATCTCGTGCAGGAACGCGTCGTTGCCGTGGACCTCCCGCGTGATGCCAAACGGGTATGATCCCGTCGTCCCCCTCGCCGATCCGTTATACCCACTCTCCCATCACAGCAGTTTTGGGCTTGAACGCATCAAGGTATCCAGCCTGTCTATTTCATCGTTGAAGGCTTTCGCGACGAGCGAAGCCCCTGGACGTGTTGCGCCACCGGCGTGACGTCATCTGGTCCTCGAGGCCGAGTTCGTTTGGCGAGTGCCACGCTCCCGTGCCGACGTCGAGATCACCCATGATGAATGAAACCAATGAACATAACTTGGCGCAACGGAACCGGCGCGCTGGTCTTGCTGCCCTCCCCGTCGAAACTCTCACGCAGGTTTTCCTGCTCGCCCGACCCCAGGCTGCCATCTGCTTTGCGACGCGGGAGTTCTACACCGTCGCGAACAATGCTCCTGTGAAGCGTGGTTGGATTCATCAGCTTCTCGAACTCGGCGTCCCAGGCGAGCGGCTCGATCATTACTACGTTGTCAGCGGGGCATGCTTCGCCTCGGATAGCGGGATGCATCTTCAGTTCTGCCGCCCAGAGCACGCCCCGGTTCGAGTGACGCCCAGCGACCGTGATTATAACTACGTCGTGTCGCTCTTCTTCGCGTTGTTTGACCACATTCTTCCGTTGGCGTCGTCGTTTCTTAGCGCTTCGGAAACAGGACTGGACACCTTGTCCCAGGATATCGACGAGTCGGTTAGCATACCTGATACTCAGCAGTCCTGTGCCGAAGAGCCCGTCGGATCACTCTTCCAACTCTTCACTGTGGCCATGGTTCGACTTGATGTGCCATCCGTTGCCCGACTTCTCACTGCTGCTGCACAGTCGGCGCCTAGAGCCCTTTTCCAAATCCGACTGCCGGTGCGCTCCTGGGCCATTCTCTCGCAAGTTTCGCACGACCGGCTCTTCTACCACGATTCGCGCTGGGTCGACGCCGTCGTCGAGGACGAGGTCACCTTCACCCTTGTGCAGTTCTTGGGTGTGCTCTCCGTGTTTATATGGAGTGTACCTCTGCTCCAAATGCTCCTCGAGCTTCCAGTGGTTGGTCTGAGCAAGAAGTGGCTAACGAGCACTTTCAACGACGAGCTGCTCTCCTCGGCGCTACTATACAGCATTCAGAAAACTGATTTCCGGATCCACCCTGCGCGCGACGTCGCGCTGACGCTCCAGTGGCTCTTCCGCGAATCTTGGACTCATGAGCGCCGGGTCTTTGACGGGGTGGCCTATATCTCATCCCTATTCGAGAACCCACCTGTTCTTGCGAAACTGGCGGAACTTGAGCCACATCTTGTGGCGAGCTCAATCAATAGCACCTCGCGCTTTGGAGTTTTCGTCAAGCTGGACAACGAAGAATTCGACCTTGGCATGGACGGCCTGGAAATCTTGCACAGACTCAACCTCATCGATGAAAGTGCTTGGCCGCGCATCTTGATGCTTGCCTTGGATAAGTTTCAAGTTGGGCGTCAAGGTGGGCCGACTGGTCCGTTCGCTACCCTCGCTGCACGGCTTCTTGGCGATGGTTTTGAGAACGCCGTGGCTGAAGGTATGTTCTCTTGCTGGACCAAAGCGGGTCTAGAGAAAAGAAAAGACTAACAAAAAACATCCCTTTACATCTCCTAGCCTTCAAGATTTCGCTTGAGCTCAACTTGCACAAGCCGGCGCCTCAGGACGTGTTAGCTTTTGCCCGACTTCACGGTGCGAGCAAAATGCCGAGTATCAGTCACGCGATTGCAGCAGTCTTGCATCGCGAGTTCAAGTGGCCGCGCTCGGAAATACGTCACTTGGAGTTTCCAAAACCCAGCAAGATCATGGAGGCTGTCTTCTCGAGCGATCTTAAGGCTGATCTCTTCGATGTGTTTCTCGTTGCCAACGCAACTGTTCTCCAGCTTTCGGCCTCAAATTGCGCTGCACTCGCATGGGTCCCTGTTGCCGTCCTGCAGGGCCGCTCGATCCGGGACTCCGCGATCGCGCTGATGAGCGAGTCGGACAGCATTGTCCTATTTCTCGGCGCTATGATTTGCGCGCAAGTGTCCAACGTGGTCGGTCACCACAATTTTCCGCTTGCTGTTCCGCCCGCGGCTGCTTGTGGCGAATGCCAACTCACAGGCCAGCGTGTCTGGCTCGACACGGTGCGCGAGCTCTTGGCTCTGAAGCCCAATGCACTTCAGCAACTCCCAATTGATGTTTTTCTGAAGCTGGTCGAGTTTCTCAAGTCAATAGAGTGCCTCACCAAACAACGTCCCGTGCGCGCGCACCCCAATCAAGCCAACTTCGGCGCGTGCAAATTTGCGTGTGTTTCGCTGCGCCAACCGTATCACGATCTCGTACAGCTTCTGATTCGCACCGACTTTGCGGTTCTGCTTGATAAGTTGAACGAATCATCCGCTTCCGATGCACCGGAAATCTCGATCCCCGTTTCCTTTTGGCGCACCGTCCCCTCGGGCGCGCTCAATGGCGTCAAGGACGCGCACTGGATAGCGAACGCTGTTGTGTTGGCGATGCGCGACCGTGCCAAGAGTCGGGTGATCATCGACGAGATCCGCCGCGTCGCGCCCATGACGGTCGCGTCGCGCGTGTACGCGGACGCCATGGTCGCGATCCACCACAACTGCTGAGTAGTGGTTGAAGCGCTCCCGTTTGTCGTTTTTTTTTTCATTCATTCATTCATTCATTCATTCATTCATTCATTCGTTAGATACGATTTAGTTTCTCGCAGCTCTCGTTCGTGTTCATCGACTGGCGCGTCGAGATTGGGCAGGACGGGTAACTTGTGCATCTTCGGCGAGGACTGGTACTTAATTGCGCGTTGGATGTGAGGAAGGTCGTTGATCCGGTCGTTGATCAAAGAAGATCAACCTCCGCACTCGTTGTAAGTGTGACGAACGAACCAATCGAGGTTTAGGGCCTTCGAAATGATGCTACGCAAAGACAACCTTGCCAATCGGCGAAAGCTCATGGCCCTGGAATTCACACAGCAGTTCAATGAGAGATTGTTACGAAACACACAAAAGTTTATGTTCGGAAACGTTGAACCAACAAATGAAAATACTAATTGCGCCCCGCTCACTTGAACCATGAAACCACGATAAGAGCTAGATCTTGACGTTGCGCTGAAGGCGGGCAAGGGAGCCCTGGCTGGATCTGGCTTCGCCCAGAGGCGTGCGAATGATCTGTCCATCCTTCGTGGTGGCAACATGGACCGCGGCCGCGTAGCCGTTTCGAACGTTGAGTCGGTTGATCTCGCATTCGAGGGACGACTTGTTGGGGCACATGAGACCGCGGATCCAGTAACGCTCGTGCGCGGTCAAGTTGTCGGCCGCGCTATCATAAGCGCCCAGGACCACGATGCGCGAGTTGGGCTTGTTCCGGCCATAGATCAGCGTGTGCAGCGTAAGCAGCAGCGTCTCGGGAATGACCGTGGCACTGAAATCGCCGGTCGTGGTGCGGAGGGCCTTACCCGTCCGCTTCGAGCCGTGGGTGTCGAAAACAAAGTGATGCGTCTTGGTAACGAGACCGCTGCCGTTATCGTCCAGATCAATGGCGACAATGTGCAGCCCGCGCCAATGGGATTTGGTGCCACAAAGAGCTCGAACGCTGATCAAGGTCGCGCCATCAAAGTTGACAATAAAGTCGCCGGCAATCGACTTTCCCTTGTGAAAACCATGGGACATGACCTCGAGCGGGCGCGTGAAGGTCGACGAAGGCTTCAGCTGGATCGTAGCATTGAGCAAGGCGACGGATGCCTCTGCCGAGCTGACGGCGCCCAGGCACCGGCGTTCGGATTCGTCCGGGTTGCTGGCGTTGCGGCGAAGGTGCAGCACAGACGAGTGGCCCATGCGCCAACCCAAAGCTCGGAGGCTGCTGCTGATGAACGGCTTGCAGGGCGTGGCGAACAAGTGAAGCAGGCGACGTTCGTCGTCCTTGAGCGCAGCGGAAGCTTCGTCAAACACGCTCATGATGATAAGGCGGTGGTGAACTTTGTTGGCCTCGATCACAAGGTTCTTGACTTTGTCGGTCATCTTCTTCTTGAACTCGACCTTTTTGACCGGCGTCCCCTTCCCGCTGTGCACAACCAGCCAGCCAACGCGGGAGTCGTGCGTGTCCCAAAACCAGTGTTGGCGCTGGGCGAGCGCGCCAAACTCGTCCAGGTCGAGGACACAAATGTGGAGCCCGCACCACTGCTTGCCGTCATTCCCGATACCTTTCTTGATGTCGACGAGCGTCATCCCGCCCAGCTTGATCAGGAGCTCGCCTTGAGTCTTGGTACGCTCGTTGAGCCCAGCAGATTGAACGAGCAGGTCGACTTGGTCGTTTGCAGTCATGTCGAGTCGTCGTGTCGAGTAGCGGCTTGTATTCGGCTGTTATGGGCACAGGGGAAGGTCCAGCTTTATACTGGGTGGCGACCAGCAAGAACAGTAGACCGCAACAGTACGAACAGTGGATGCGCCAGCTCTGGAGCTCTCGGAACAGTAGAGAAAAACTTGCCTATAATTCTCGCATCAACGGAAGTAGGAGCGTAACGGCGATATATTTTTGTCTCAACAGTGCAATGAGGTCGCACGCTTCACGTGCAGATGCGAAGACCTGCGCATTTACAAAGATGGGCACAACCGCACGTTTGCAAGCTATCGCGCGTGCCGCTGAATTTTTTTTTGAACAGCAACGACAGGCTTGCAAGCGAGATACGCGAGACGCGTCGAGAAATGGCGTGGGTCCACCTGATGTGGCGGCGCCAACCAACCCAGCCTCAACTTGTGGCCGGCCTGGCAATCGCGAATGTGAGAAGCGGACGTCGCTGAAAACACAAACACAAAACGGAGCACATGTATAACTTGATGTATTGGAGCAATGAATATGTCATGAGCGCATGCACATCGCCGAAACGGCTCCGGCTGCGCGACCCTTTGCGCAAAGGGGTTTGCGCGACCCTTTGCGCAAAGGGGTTTGCGCAAACCCGGCCGCGGCGCCAGCTAAAGTGGCGCAGGGGTTTGCGCAAAGGGTCGCGCGAACCGGGTCGGTGCCCTCGCCATCTCCAAGTCCCCGCTCCCCACGCACGCATCGACCAGTATGAACCATGAATTTTCTGCTCCGGCGACTTGATGCAACCTATTTATGAGCGATTGCCTGAGACTTTGACGCGGTGAAGAGAGTTTTTGCGCTTCGACTCGTGTTCGACCCGTGAGACTGCGTCGCTCGCGAGCGCGAAACGCGTTAAGTCACCGATGCGGCAGCGAGAGTGATGATATGAGAGAACGAAGCCATGTATTTCGACCAGCGGCGCCCGCCACGCGCCGCAGCGGTACCCGACGGGTCCCCTACACCACCACCTCGAGCAGGTCGCGCTCCCACAGCTACGCCATGAGCGCGGCCGACCCCGCGCAGTCGAACGGGTTGAGCAGCCACTCCCTGTACTCGCTCTCGAGCAGGGCGTTGCCTGCGCCCGAACGCGTGGGTGCTGCGGGCCGGTCGTAGTTGGGCACGACGTGGACAAAGGTCTGGAAGGCCGCCACGTCCACGGCATGGTAGCGGCCGAGACCCATCCCCGGCACCGCGGGATGCAGGGCGAGGACCTGCACCGGGATGTTCTTCTACTTTTTTCTGCCGCCTGGCGTGTCGTCCTGGACGCGGAACTGCTCGACGATGGCCACGTCGTGCTCGGTGCCGTTGTGCGTGAAGTGCAGCGCGGCGGCCAGCCTCCCGACGCGGTACTTCTTGCCCGACGTGAGATACTACCGTACGCGAGATAATAGCAGATGTGAGCGACCGAACGATTCGGGTATGAGCACAGCCAGCAGCGTACCATGACCCAGTCCGCGTGCGCCTTGCCGCGGATCGGGAACTGGCCACTTGCCCGTGAGCTCCTCGTTGCGGAACCCGCCGAGCGAGAAGTCCTCGAACGATATCGCCTTGGACATGAAGAGCTACACGCGGAACGAGGCGGGAGCGTCAGCTTCAAGTGTTTGCGATACAGTTCGCGCGCACGCGAGCACCTTGCCGTCGTCAGGACGCATGAGCGGATCGTCGGCCGCGCGCTGCGCCGAGAGTCCAGCGTCCTCTGCCAGGTAACCATGGAGGATCTGGGCGAGGAACGGGGTCCGGGTCGAGAGCTGGTCCACGCTCAAGCTCGCGGTCGTGCCGAACGAGAAGTGTTCCTCGCGCCCGGGACCAAAGTTGCTGAGGTCAAACGTCGTCGCCTTGAGCGTGCTCAGGCGCAATTCGGCCAGGTTGTTGAAGACCTCGTCCATGCCCTCGTATTCCTGTTACGCAATCGTGACGACGCGAGGGTTAGTGATGCCCCGTGGCGCGCAAGGAATCAGCAAGTCTGTACGGCAGGATCGCTCTCCGTCACGAGTGCCCGCGCAATCGCCTGCAGGGATTGCACGAGGCCACGCGTGATAACATCTGCTCAGTCGAGGTCGCCATGTGGTTCGTGAACTTGGCCACGATCTAGGCGTTGAACTTGTGCAAGCGCTCCGTCGCCTCGGTCGACAGAATCGTGGTGGGGCCGAAGCGCTTGATGAACTCGACGTATTCGCTCAGGCAGTGGTACTTGGGCGTGTGGATCATGGTGTAGTTGTTGAGGCGCGCGCACACAAGGCGAGCGGCCTGGTCGAACCAGCCGAGGGCCAGTTCAGCGTACTCGGGCGACCGGTCACGCGGCGCTGATCCGCGGAGCAGAGTGCAGTGGAGCTCATAGAGCGTGAGAAGTTTGGACTTGACGAGTTCCGACGGCGAGATCGGGGCTGTGTGAGCGCAGACACACGGATTTGACCGTTCCAGGCATAGCAAGAGGTAGAGCTCGACACTACGGGTCGGTTGCATAGAGTCGCAGAGTGAAGTGGCATGGTACGTTGAGCGGTGAGGGAGGTCTGAAGGACGCGAAGGTCACGCCACGTGACGCTTTCGTCCGCCGCCGATCCTTGTTCAGCGCGCGCGTTGGGCGCGGATGGCTGCCGCTCCCGCCGAACCGCCAAGTCCCCGCGCGACCCCACCTAGCACCATGCATTCGACGCACCCATCCCCTCCCCATCGCATGCAGCCCTGCCCGTACGTTGCCCACACCGCGCCGGCCAACGCGGCGCCCGCGTCGTGAGGCAGCCTTCGCCGCCTCGCTCGCCATGCCCGAGTCGTGTCCGCGCCCTCCACGCTCGCCTAAGACGACGAACCGACCCCCGAGACGTGCCCGGGGCCACCAAGGAGGCGTACGTCGCCGCTGCGGCGGTGCATCCGCGTCGTGCTGAGTCGCCGCGAGCGCGCGTTTTCCGTCGACTTATCCGCCCCACTTCTGCCCTTCCTTTCGACACTCATCGACCTCGCCACGCGCGGGACCGCTGCCGATCGTCCTCCGCGGCGGATCGGCTCGGTTCCGCCTGTCATCACCCCCTTATCACTCGCCGCCTTGAACACGTCGTTCGAACCACGCTGACCCGTCCCCTTCGTCACCTCACTCGTCCAGATCTCCGCCCACCGAGCGATTGTGTCGACCAACGCCTCGAAAACACCAAGTGCGCCTCGTTTGACGCGATCGACCGCCTCAGTGACGCGCGCAAGGCCGAGCATCCGCTTCGACCAAGTTGTTCGACAAGGGCCTCACTAAGCGCGTGCACGGCCGCGTTCGACAAGGTGTGCGCGTGTATCACCGCGGCTACGACGTGACCCGCTTTCTGACGCGTCCTCGGCCGTGTAGCAACCGCGTTCCTCGCCGACGTGATCAAGGTCGCCAAGCTCCCTGGCGATGCGGTACGCTTTCTCACTTGCTGCGGGTGTCGGCACTCGTGGGCGCCGTCGTCCGCGTGCCCAAGGCGTCGGCGAGGCCAAGCTCGACTCGATCACCGACTGTACCGCCATGGTCACCAACGACGCGTCCGCGACGGCCGAAGACCTCGAGCAACGGCAACCACGGCCCCGACCATGGTCATCGACTCTGACGTGCTGTTGCTCGGACTCGCCAAGGCGTTCGAGGTCAAATACAGCGAGATCCAGGGCATGCTCGATCACGGTGCGTTCTCGACCTGGTCCGCGGCCTAGGATGCGCGCTTCGAGCCCCTCGCTAACACGCACGTACGCGTCTGTCTCACTGCAGATCAAGCGGCAGCTTGCTGGCGCCAACATCGACAAGACCAAGGTCTTCGACTCGCTGCAGTGCAAGGACAAGTCGCCCTCGGCTACGAGGACTTCGCGGTACGTCTCGCGCGCACCGCCCCTCTCTCTCTCCGCGTCGCTGACCTTGCGCCCCTCCGCACCAGGGCAACGACACTCGGCGGCGCAGAAGTCCAAGCCCGACTCGCTGCGACGGTCAGTGACCGTGGCCATCGCCGACGCCAAGTGCGAGATCACGTCACTCAAGGAGATCAAGGGCGCCAGCCTCCGCGCAGCCATCAAGCGCACCCGCTCAGTCCGATCAAGATCGACTGCCACGTCGAAGGTGGGCGGGCGGCCACGGGTCGGCGGCATCGAGACCGAGCTCAAGCACTCGTTCCCGCGCATCAAGGAGTGGCGGCGACGGCGGCCGCAAGCAGCGGCGTATCATGATTAATACAGAGCTATTATTCGAATCGGTCTATCGGAATGCCTATCAGGGTGAGCACGTGATTCTATATTGAGGCGCAGCGCGTCCGGCGGCGCGAACCAGGCGCGACCTCTTGCGCCAACGTTTGCGTGCGACCCATGGGCGGTCGTCAAGCGGAATCGTGAGAGGGACATCAGTGGAATCGACGTCAGCCGCTTCTAGCTCGGTGCACGAGGGAAGCTCCACAGCCGGCTTGTCCATGCAAAGCCAATAGAAGGCGAAAATGAAGCACGTCAGCGGGATCAAGTACTCGAGATAGCGCAGCGACAGGACAAAGCAGCCAAAAGAAATGGCGATGAGTGCTCGATTGTTGGTGACCACCGTCTGCGCACGTCGAAGTGAGAACGTGATCAACTCTTGCGCATTAACCTTGGTATTGTCCATGTGCGGAATGAGATGCTTGAGTCCATCGCGTGCTGCACCAATGTTCCCGCGCAAAAAAGCTTCCATGCTGACGACGCGGCTAGCGATTACTTTGATCAGGTGTGAGTGAAGCGCGTGTGCGTTGAACAAGACCGAGTTGGCAAGGTCAAAGAATTGATGCCCTCGAGCCGAAAGCCGATAAACGTGAAGCTTGGCGGTGCCGCCAACATGGTGGCCCTCGTTCACGAGGCCGCTCACGTTACGCTCGGCCTGTCGGGCTGCCACTTTGGCTTCATGGGCGACATCCTTGACTTGAGTCTCGGTGGTCTTGAAGAGCGAAGTCATTTGCCCTGTAAGCGAGTTGAGCGTTTCCTTGGCATGATCCACGAGACTTGAAACCTTGGAATAGACTCCGTAGGCCGATCCGCCCACTGCGCCAGTGAGCATGCCAAACCCAGCGACTGCAAGCCAGGCCACCATGATGTGTTTTCACTTGAGGAAACTGGGGGAGGAGTTGAATCTGTGTTGCTCCGGGTGTTTTTTTTTTTGTTCAAACAATGACCAGCAACCAGCAGCGGGCGCAGCAATTATATGTACTCGCGCTATCCAGAGAACAGTAGAGCCCGTAAACCGAAGGGGCGGGAAGCAAGGCAAGGTGGACGTGATGTGCGGTGAACGAGCGGAAATCGTGGTTGAGGAAAAAGAAGCCCTTAACTGTTTCGCAGGTGATTTTTCGAAGGGAGTGGAAACGGTAAAGAACAGTAGAAATGTCCGTGCGGTGTTTACGAGTACTGAACGGTCAAGCGTAGCGGTGTACGGGCTTTACTGTTCAAGGCGACTACTACATATACCGATCGCCCCGAGCCCTCCTCAGGTTGGATAAGCAGTTTACGAAGCAATTTTACACTCCGACACCGGCACACGACAAGAAATTCTTCCTTCACGTTTTGACAATGGTACATACAGATGCGATTAAAAGATGATATGTGTGTTTTTCTCGCGCAAACAACTCACCTGTTTCCTTTCGCCTGATGTACAGGTCACAACCCTTGCCTCAAATGGCGATAATTCCGGAGTCGAAGTCTTTTACTTTGTGGAGCCGCAGCGCGTCAACAAGAATGGACTCGAGTGCGCTGAAACTCTTGACCAGGCCCTGATCGCAATCGACACCTCGATCAACCTCGCGCCCGCCCAAGATTTCATGGCCATGGTCAACCCGTATCTAGAGCAGGCCACGGCTGAGGGTCGTGCACTGCACCTCGTGGTGCTCACCAACTACGGCAACCAGAAGACGGGCAAGAGCACCGTCATGCGAGCCCTGTTTGGTGCCGAGTTTGCGACTGGCAAGGTTCGGACCAAGCGCACGACCGAGGGTGCTTTTGCGGCCATTGTTCCGCGCGGCGACTTTGTCTACCTTGTCTTTGATGTCGAGGGAAACTTCAGCGTCGACAAGCAGCATGAGCTGGTCAATGCAATTACCACGAACCTCGCCATCTTCCCCGACGGACCCAGCATCAAGCAGGAGGAAGGGATCAAAAAGGAGGTGGCGAGCAAGCTGGCCGAGTACCAGTACCGACTGACGACGCTTCTGCTTGCTCTCAGCAACATCTTCATTCCGCTTTCGCAAGAGATCACCTCGCGGGACGAGTTTGAGATTCAAGTCGCCCGAATTCTCGAGCGCATTTCCAACCAGCGGTCTGCTGTCGCCATTCTACCCATTGTCAACAAGGCCGACGAATGCGACGACTTCTCCGCAAAGCAGTCGATTGCTGCTGCGATGCAGGCCAAGTATTCTTCGGCGTTCGCCCGCATCAAGCCGTGTGCTGTCGAGCCGTTCCTGTTGCCCAACTTTTATGCCAAGTCCCTTGCCGAAGCCAGCGGACAGTCGCGTGCCGAGTTCTTCGCCGCCTTGGACGAAGTCGAGGCCAAAATCCAGCACTGGGCTGCGAAGAGTATTTCGGCAGCCACAACCGGTAACGCTTCTGATAATGCACCCTCGAGTCCTGTGGCCATTGAGCCTCACGTACTTCATCATTACGCCGCTTCTGTTGCCGCCATGATCAACGATCCGCATGGCCTCGCCATTGACCTCATTGCGGCCGAGTCACGAATTGTTGAGACCATGTGCCAGAAGGCGCTGGTCGACGCGGCGGCTGTGATCGAGCTGTGGCCCTACCCTGGCGCCGTACTGGACGACGCAGCCGATGCCAATCTCCGCGAGCAGGCCAAGCGCGCGCTTCTTGACGCGCCCGTGCCTCTTTCGAAGCTCGAGCAGGCTATGGGCGAGGTCTCGACCATAATCATTCAGCTCAAGGCTCATTACGGTGCTTGTCCATCCGCGTGCCAGGCCCACGACAATCCGTGCAAGAAGAACCGTGCTCACGACCTTGACCCGAGTCTCGACGGTGAAACGGCCGAGCTCACGCGCAAGCTGCACTGCTGCGATCTCGTCGTTACCAAGGAATGCCCCGAAAACTGTGGCTTTTCCGAGGATCTGCCCTGCGGCGTCGAGCTCGCCTGCACTTGCTGCACGGCCAAGTGTAAGCTGCATGGTGTGCATTGCATCGCTGGAACGCGTCACGACGGCCACCTGATCCACCGTTGCTCACAGCGCGTCACGCTTTCGTGCAAGAAAGCCAAGTATGGCTGCTCGGCGACGAAGCAAGGCCAGTGTGGAGACAGTTTTCATTGCGGGTGCTTGTCCGCCGTCTGCCCGCACCACGGTAAGCAGATGCTGAAGCACGGCGGCTGCGCGGACTGTTGCATGCACGACAAGTGCGTCAACGGTCATGACAAGACGTGCTCGCTGCGGGTCAACCACACTGGAGAGCACCGGTGTGCATCGTGCTGCAAGAATGATTGCCGTGCCAGTGGATGCAAAAAGCCGTGCGCCAAGGGAGCCGGCCACACGGGCCCGTGCTCGTGCGAGACTCGGCACCGCGTGGTTTGCGACCACAACAAGGTCTTCGACTACGTTTGTGGCAAGGACCCGCACCCTCCGACCTGCGAGACTCATTGCGGCCTATGCAGCGCGGGCAAGTGCAAGGGCTGCGGCGGTCCGTGCATGTTTGAAGATGGGCACTCGATCGAGTGGAACTGTGCATGCGGCAACCCGAAGCCCAGGAGCGGCGGGCTTATGATTGCTTGCGGGATAGACAACTTTTAGGCCCAGTTTGAGCCACTTCCCGCCTGTTCTGACAATTTCTCTGTTATAAATTTGCTGTATTTGATAATTATCCTTTGTATCATCACACTCCTAATCAGCGGACGCGCACAATCAGAGGCGCGCGGTCCTGCTCTCGATTTCTTTGTTTGATTGTTCCATGTATGTGTTTTCGCTGCCGTTAAAGTCCGGTTTGGTGCTTGCTGGCAGCAAAGGGTTGGCGTGCTACAAATCCGTGCCTGAGATCACATTGCGAGACGCGTTGCGCCACTCACGGGGTTACAATCTGACATCACCCAGATGTGGCGCAGTAGCCGTCCGGACACGACGCTGGCTTCGAACTCCCGTCAACCGTGTAGCGCACACGCATCACGAATCCAATGAATACCGGGCTTACTGTCTCGCAGCGGGCCCGAAGCGCCGACGCGTTGCATTTCACGCGCGCCACGCGCGCACCCACCTCCCCTCCCGCCCGTTGTCCGCTGCTGTCGCCCGCGTTCACGGTTCGGCGGTTTATCGCGATACGTTTCACTCCATGAAACGTGCTGGCGTAGCAGCGTTGCGCGATTGAACGGAGCCGGCGACACATATTTGCACAAGTTGAAAGGTCTTCGGTCTGCCTCGCTTGTCCGCGGGGAACTTCTGTTGTACAGTGTCCCACGGCCGGTCCACTTTGTGGCGGACAGATGAGGCTCATAAAAAAAACCTGCGCTCCATTTGACTTGAGCGGGGAGAGCTCAGTGAGCCGACTTTGAAGTATCGCGCGTGGAACGATGATCGTGTCCGACAGGCACGCAGCGCCGCACTTCTCCAATGCAGGACACGATTGACCATCGAACCACTAAGTTCGAGGCTGGTGAGCGATTTCGAGAGCCTCGAAAGGATGGCAAGGGATCCATGACGCGACATGTTGCAGTTGCGAGCGGTCAGCTCGACTAAGGGCCCGTTTGGTTCCGGGGTGAATCAGGTGGATCAATCGATTTTACACGGTCCGGTGTTCACCCAGCTGAAACGTGGCATTTTCACCCCGTCGCGTTCATCGCGGCGTTTGGGTCGACCCCCGGATGAGCTGAATGGAACCCTCGTCGCTGAATTGCCCGTCTGCTCGCCCCCGAAACCTTCAGGCTGTGCTTCCCGGCCTATATAAACGCTGTTTTCCTTCGTGGGGCGGCTCGACCACCACCGGCGAGTACTCGCACCTCGAGCAGGACGGCAAGGAGTCTGGTGACGTGGAAGGTGTCGATGGTCAAGACGACGCGGCCCCCGCCAGCAAGCGCAGCCGCACTTCGGACAGCAGCTCGCGTCGCCTCTCGGACTCGGAATTCCTCATGGGCATCAAGGAGGTGTTCCAGAGCGTCGCGACCGCCGACTCCAAGCCCGTCCTGACCGCCGCACTTGAATGGGTCCAGGACGCGTACAACGACAATGAAGAGTACCAGATCGACGTCGCCACCCGCCTGACCGAGGATCAAGCGCTTCGCGCCATGGCCGTGTCCGGACCGAAGCGCAAGCGCGTCCTCGAGTTTTTCATTCAGTAGCTCTCTCGCACATGTCCCCCTCCCTCGCGTTGCTTCCTGGCCTTGTTCTCGCCCATTTGTGTCCAATACATCTGGCTTTGTGTCCATCGTATCTTCAATCGTTACCCTTCGCTCAAAAATGACGCGACTCGTTGAGAAACGCGTGGTTCGCAAAGTGTCTCACACGTCACGTGATTGATCGACGCGTCTCCACCGATGCGTTCTGACCTCAGCGACGCGTCAAATCATCTGGAATCGCTTATCTAACGTTATAGTACTTGACAAATCAGTATATTACAGCATGCATGCGGGTACAACAATTATTTCGCGCCTTCAAAGACGGGTCCCACGAGCGGCCATGACGCGCCTGTACTCGGTCCAAAGAACATTTGCGATGCGGTTCCGAAGCGAGATACCGCGCTGACGAGCTCCGTCCAGCGAGGCCTCGAGGACAGCGGCCTCGTCGTCCTCCTCGTTCTCGTCGTTCAGGGGCTCGCGCCCACGCACACGCGCCTCACGCGCCGCGTCCCGCGCGCGCCGGAGCTCCGTCTCGGCGTCGCGAAAGAAGGCGTCGCCGCCTTGGTTCCACTTGTTGATCATGTTGTGCAGCGTGCAGAGCGCGTACACAAGCTTGACTTGAGTCTTGATTGGGTAGGCCGCGCCAATCGAGAGGACGCGGAACCGCTTCTTGAGCACGCCAAAGATACGCTCAACAGAGTTGCGGAGCGACGCGTGGCGCAGATTGAAAAGCTCCTCGCGGTTCTTAACTCTACGTACGTTGATGAAGCGGATGAGATGGCGCCAACGTGATGGTCATGGCAGTGAGAACGTACCCATCCTTGCCGCGAGCAAACTCGCGAAGATGATAGCGGGTACCGCGGAAGGGCACGATGATGGACGTGCGGTTTGCGTAGCCGCCGTCGGCGAGGTAGAAGCGGCCGGCGGGGATCTTGAACCCACGGGCGAAGGCGTCCAAGAGCACGCGCGAGTCATGCGCCTTGCCCTCCCACCCTGCGAGAACGTAGGTGAAGTTCAAGTCAAAGTCGCAGGCAGCGAGGACATTTGAGGAGATGGTCCCCTTGCGGTTTCGGAACGAGTCGTGAAGCTTGGCGGGCACAACAAACGGGATGTGCGTTCCGTCAAGCGCGCCGACCGCGTTCTGGGACGGAGCGTATTTCGGATCGTGGGCGATGCGCTCATGCACGGGCGTAGAATCGGACGGCTGGACAATGAACTCGGGCATCAGGCGGTACAGAGCGTCGAGCACTTGCTTCAGAACCCTGGACGCGGTCTCGCCAGAGATTTGGAACCGCTCCCTGAGGTTGCGGTTGGTGCTGCCCTCGCCAGCCATGACAAGAAAAACCATGAAGCGCGCCTCGACGGACAGCTCGCGGCCGTCGGCGAGAAGGCCACGGTCGCGGAACAGGCGGCAGATGGCCTTGAAGGTCTTGCGGGGCATACGGGCGATTTCCGAAAAACGCGTTTCGCTGTTGCACGTCAGCAGCTCTTGAACCCACGACTCGCCGGAAGCGTGGACGTGCGGATAGGCTCCCACGAGCGGCGCTCGTTGCGCGCAGCGAGACGTCGCAGGAGAGCGAGGGCGGCCGTGAGTATGAGGCCGCGCAGCTTGCGGTTGTATCCCTTGCCCATGTTGTTTGAGGGCTCGAGAACACGATGCGTGAGGTTAGGTGTTGATTCGTTGCAATAAGTGCGGCTGCAAAGAGGTGGGAAAGATTTTATTGCGGGGGGGGGGGGGGTTCATCCAGCGGGGCGTTTGGTTCGCACGGCCGCTGAGATGAACGGGGGTGAGGTGAAACGTGGCAACTTTTTCAGCTGATCCACCTGATCTGAACCAAACGGGCCCTAAATGAAGCGGGAGTCCGTGAGCAAGCGCGACGACTGTGTCGTCACTTGTTGAGCGGAAGTCGAGCGAAAGAATTCGAAGCGAGGCAGGGAGGGCTCGGCCGAATGACTCCACAAGCTGCGATGTAAGGTGCGCGCCCTTGATTTCAAGCAATTCGAGCGACTGAGGAAGCCCGCGGTTCCCGTAGCCGATCGGCATTGCATGCTGAGACGCGCTTGAAGCCTCGACATCTGGGCAATCGTGGATGTCAAAAACCATTCCAATCTCAAGTTTGGTAAGAAATTCCGGCAGCAGCGGGGCAATGGAGGCAAACCACGCGCTGGTCAGCTCGTTTCCGCTCAAATATAGTCGCTCGAGCGAGGGCGGGAGGAGACAGGCAAGGTTGAGGTGAGCACGGCTGTTGAGGGAGCAGTCTCGGACGGTTAAGAATCGAGGTGCGTTGGGAAGGCAAGAAAAGTACATCGAAATTCTGGATGCTAGTTCGCCCCGGCGGAAGGAGAGCGAGTTGAGGTTGGCAGGCCAGACCTTTGGGTTCATCGAATTGGTCGAGGGTTGACCATCGCCAAGCCAGTGTCCCTCGAACGACGCACCCAATACGGATTCGGGGATCTTCAGTGCGAGGAGCCGAGGAACATCCAGCGTACAAGCGCGGAAATATACCGAATCTACCGACTGCAGAGGGCTCGCCATGGCCTATTGAGAGCCTCGACGCCGAACATTGATAAGATTGTGTTTTGCAGGACGAGGTCCGTCGACTCGCTGGTCGAAACTTGAGCGCAGATGGCATCGACACCTTTGTCGACGGCGAGCGGGCGGGCGATTTCGTCGTCTTCGTCGACCTCCTCTTCCGTGTAATCGTCGTCAGGCAGCACTCCAAGTGCAACGTGAACGTCGGGGTTGATGCTTAGCCCGTCCAACCATGTTTTAAGCTTTTCTATGTCGAGAGAACCCGTCGAGCGCCACGTCGCGACATGCGACCAACGCGCGGCCCACGGCGCTGCTGGCCACACTGTCGGATACGCGCACGCTCTAGTCAGTCGCTTGAGACCTTGCACATCTCCGGTGTCGCGCATGACGCTACCGCTGTTTCCGCGCTCATGGCTTCACTGCCGGTAACAATGCGCACACTTGAGTTTACCAGCAAACCGCTTGAACAACGCTACCCGCAAGCGGTTGTGAACGCCATTGTTGCTCATATTCCTGAGTCGCTCATCAGACTCTCGCTCCGCGGTCTTTGCATCGGAGCAGAAGGGGCCAATTATCTCGCAACTCGCAAGCCGCGGCTCGAGTGGCTTGACCTTGAGAGCAACGATATCGGGAACCAAAGCCTCTTTGTGCTCGCTCCAGTGCTCCCCGCGACACTCACCCACCTCTTCCTCGCGACCAACGATCTGGATGATCGCGGGATTGATTTCCTTGCAACACAACTGCCACCACGGACCACGAGCTCACCCCAGGACGGCGGCGAGGTTGCAGCCCGCTTCCCGCATGCCCTGGAAACGCTGTCGCTCGCTAAGAACCGGTGCGGACACGCGGGTGCACGCGCGCTGCTTCCTCGGCTCCCGCGCACGCTCAAGCGGCTGTCCATGGAGATCTTTCAACCCGGCCACGGATATCGGAACTTGGTCGATAGTGTCGGGTTCGACGGTTTGGAATGCTCTTGGTTGTAGCGTTCGGATGAGTGCTGCGCGATGTTCCTGAGTCAAGCGAGTCTGCAAGGTCGCGCCCGAGGTCTAGAAAGAGTACACGAATATTATACACATGCGCCTCCCATGCAGAATTTAGGGGCTATTGAACGACGAACGTGGCGTTTGAGTTCGGGGCAGGCTGCCGCCGGGTCGCGTTGCGCCACAGGCAGCGGTCCCGATTGGTGTGACAGGCGGGCGGTTTGACTTGATCGGCGCCGCTCGGCGTCTGCTCTCGCTCCTCCCAAACGCCACCATGAAGCCAAAGAAGCAAATAAAAAGGCCCGCCACTGGCGGCAAAGTGTCCAAGTCGGCCCCCGCCGTCGATGGCTCGGCCGCGCTGGGTCCCACGATGCTGACGTGCCGCACGCCATACCGCGGGAACCGGACCAGCCGCTTCCATCCGTTCCGCCGGACGCCGCCGCGCGACTTGTTCATGTATCATGACCCCTGCTCAAGCCCCGAGCTCAAGGCGCTCTTGTGTGGCTCCGGCGACTTGGCCGAGGTTGCTCGCACTGTGGCTGACGCTGCTGCCAAGGGCGCGACTGCGACGCTCTCGTTCACGCTCAACGACTGGCAGCCCGAGGTGCTCGCGCGGAACTTGCTTATTCTCTATGCCATCTCTCATGTCTCGGGCTCCGACGCTGACTTAACGACGCTCTCGCGCCTTGTTGGCCAGCTGTGGTACTCGGTTACCTTCGACCCTGACGCACTCGAGTTTTGGAACGACCAGATACGCGCCTGTCTTGCCACCGACTGGGTTGGCGTTCCCGCTGGTTCGCCCCTGCACGTCCTCGACGAGTCAACCTTGCGCGAGCTCCGCCGGTGCTGGAGCTCTTGGCTTGAAGTGGATTGGTCGACCGACAAGCTGCTGTCTGAGCGTGCCAACTTCATTGAGCGGGCTTCCATTGCCGACTCAAAGCCTGACGAGCATTTCACCGACTGCGCAAACCATCGCGTGGACGAGGCCAAGGCGCAGTACCGTGGAGCAATCAAGTTCGCTGAGGCCGCTCGTATTGCCTGCAATCTTGAACGACTTGCAGCATCGAGCGCATTTACTCTCAGCAGTCCAATGTCTGTCGTTGTCAACCCAACCATGCTTCTCATCTCGAGCGATGGCACCCCGTACTACGCTGCGGATGTGCATACGCTGCCTTCAGACGCCTTCGATTTTCTCATTCATCAAGACGCTCCCGAGTCGACCATGCTTTCCGAAATCGGGGTTTGGACCGAGAGCCTCTGCAACGCCATGTGTCGCCATGACCGTCCGCGTGTCCGCGTCACGCTTGTCCATGGCCACGCTGTCGCGGTTATGGAGCAACTTGCCGCGGATCCGTTGATGCGCTTCGACGTTGTCGACACGAACAACCTCATGGAGTCGTGCGGCCTTATGAGCATTCTGATTCACGGCTCGGCACTGCTTTCGCACTCGGGCCAACGCGCCGAGCGATCTCGCCTGCTTGGGTACGTTCTTGAGCACGACCTCGAACCCAAAAACGACCAGGAAGAGTTCGTGGTCCGCGCGACGGGGCTCCCTCACGCTGCCTTCCCTGCGTTCTTTGGCGTCTCTCTTGCGGATTATTCGAATCTCGAGGACATGTCAACTTGGCTTCACAACTTCGCGTGGAGCCGGGCGCAGCTAGGAAATTCTCCCGTCCGTTACCTTACTTTCACCAAGCTGCCGCACCCGAATGTTCCGAGCGCGCTGCGAGAGTCGCCCTTTTTGACCAAGGCACTGCTTGATTGTGCGCAGTTTCACGCCTTGCAAAAGGCACCAGGTACGGCAGCTTCCGTGCCCTCTAAACAAATTTCGCTAATGCCGTTCCGTGTGCGCGTAGATGCGCTCTCTACGTGGGGCCTCATTATTCCTAAACTTTTGAGCTTTGCACTCGCGTCGGGCCGAATTGTGTGGACCGGCTCAACACCTCACACATCGCCGCATTGGCCTGAAATTGCGGAGCTTATCCAAGAGATTATCCTTGCTTCCGGAGGCTTAACCGCTGACATTTTCAAGCTCCTCGTTACACTACCGCTCTACGGGATCCGAGGCGCAAAAAACCCCCCTCGTATCGCGTGCATTGAGCTCACGGTACCCGCTGGTGATGCGCGCGACTCCTCGCCTACCCACCTTGTTCTGGAACTCGTAGTGTCCCCGCGAGTATATTGTCAGGAGGCGTTGAAGGTCGAGCTCATCCATGGCGAAACGCCGCGCTTGCGTGTCCTGACGCGCTTTCCAGCAAATCTGCTCAACCCATCCGCCAAAGACGCCCTCCTTGGCGTGTACCGCGAGACTCTTTCATGCCAGCCGGGCAGTGCTGAACCTCAGCGTGAACTGCTCGGCGGGCGCCTTGTCCCGCTCTCAGATGCCATCGTGACCGAGGACTCACTTGAGCAGTACAACCCGCTTCTCAACGCGCTCATTCAGTCCCGCCCGCCGCTTGCTCAAGCCGGATCTGATGCCTCAAGTTCGTGGAAGTTTCGCGCGGAACATGTCATCGAGGCGGAAAAAACGGTTCAACTCGTCTTGAAGCTGAGACCCGGTTTACCTCAGACCAAGTTTTCTGTCCCTCGGCCGTACGAACCCCTCTACGAACCAGGCGCGATGATCCTTGAGTTTGTCAACGGAACGTCGCAGAAGATGCTCTTGACCTCGCCCGTTCACATCACGTCTCTCGACGCTGCGCGCAGGGATGGTCGAATTGTCATTACCTTTGTTCGCGTCATGGGCGTTGCAGCGCAGCTTGGCCTCTTCCCGCTGTATCCGCGTATTGGGCGCCGCGTGGCTGCTCCGCTGGAGAGCCCTGTTTTGCGTCACTCGATCCGCGCAGCCATTTGCATGGCCGAAGACCTTTCCATAGCTCTTCAGTTTTCGCCGGCTGCTACAATGTACAGCCGCAAAACTTCGCCAGGGCGGTCGCTTGAGCCCAGACCGCCAGGGGCACCTGGCCTCGCTCAGTTTACGCAGGTCATCTTCCAGGCGTTTGAAACCGGATATGGTTCTGTGACGCGGTACGACAACGGCAGCCCCGTGCTCTTCATCTTTTTTGATCGGCCTGTCTTTGTGCGGTCAGCTGGTCCAGGCACAATTCCTACGCCTGCCCTTGAGTGCACCGTTGCGACCCTGTGGGAGCGCAAAGGCCCGATCGGGGCGGAAGAGGCCAACCGCCGGATGAAGGTCTTCAAGGAGTGTGAACGTGCTGTTTCTGGGGGGCTTTCCGTGACAGACCTTCCGGTTGACACCGCCATTACGTGCTCCACATTCAAGTCCGTGCCCCTGCGCGACCCTCTTCCCGAGACGGATGAGCGCTTCAGCGCCTCGCTCTACACTAAGCTGCGTCCGTATCTCCACCGTGTGATTCTTTTCCCCGCGTACCCCGTCTGCCGCAGCGGAGTGGATACTCTTGGCACCGAACTCAAGGACTTTTTGGACAGGGGTCTCTGAGTTGGCGTAACTACGTGTTGTTTGAATGATCAAATTCGTGTCAGTCCGCATGATCGTCGAAGTATTGGACGGATACGAGCTGTCGAGAGCCTTGCCGAGGCGCGTCTAAATCACGTCAGTGGCGCAACGCGTTTATGTCCGATGCTTTGCCTTTGGCGCCACGCGGTCCTGAGAGGGCGAGAGGAGCGACGCAGAAAAACTACTACATATGTCTTTGAAGAAACACTCATTTCTTTCGCCTGAGAAGATATCCGGACAAAGATCGATGTATCAGTATAAATCATGTGACCAAACCGGGGCGTGTCTCGTTGCAGCCGCGCGCTCGCATCCATTTCTCACGACCCGCGACACATCATGACCACAATGCATCCATGTCAGACTTGTTGCAAATTTATCCAGTCGATGTAGGCAAGGACGTCAGGTGCCGCTGGAAACGGTTGACGGCTCCTGCACACGGCAATCGAGTCAATCGAGGGCCCTTTTCGTGCCCCGCTCTGGGTCCTCGTGGTCCCTTCTCCCCCTCCCCAACACCGCTGAGATGATTGTTCGTGACGCCTTTGTTCTCGCTCCCGTTGTGTGGGTAGGCGCCCTCGCGCTCGTCGCGCTTGTCCAAAAGGCACTCAAGTTGCACAATGCGCGGTCCCGCACGGACTACGCCCCGTTACCAGCTGACGATCCGTTGGCAGCTCCCCGGTGCAAGGGCGTTCCTTCGCCGCTAGAGACCATCTTTGGCGTATTGCTGGTCGTTGTGATGCTTGCCGTCGCGGCGCTCCACTATCGCGACAAGGAGTGCGGGCTTGAGTCGTACGGCTGGGTACGATCGTTGCACACCGTATGCACGAGCTTGCAAGGCTTACTTAATCCACACGCCTTGTTGCGTCCAGTTCGCTGTGATCCTGCTCGCTGCCGCTTCCGTCCACCTGCGCCGCCAGCAGCTCGAGGCCCCCGCGTTCGCCCACGTCTCATGCAGCTTCATGGTCGGCGGCTACTTGGTTGGAATGCTCGCGCTGGCGGCCTTTGACGCCTTGGACATCGCACATCTGAGCGAGCTCACGCCACAACGCCAACTGCTCGTTGTGGGTTTCGCACTGCCAGTCGTCTTGCACATCCTTGCACACCGGTCAAGCTTCATTGACCATCCCTCGGACTCGAGCGCCTCCGCTTCATCGCTGTGGGAGCTCATCACGTTCCACTGGGCGTGGCCAACGATTGCACGTGCGCTTCAGGTAGACCGTCTCGAACTTGACGACTGCCCTCACCTGTTTCGATCCGAGTCTCCGACGTACCTTTTCCAGCGATTTCAGCGCTGTCGGGCCGCAAATCCGGGATCTGGACTCTTCCGGACGCTATTTGCGTCAACTTTGCAGTGGCAAACTGGCATCGTCCTCCTTCTAGGATTCATCAACTTCACAGTTCCGTTTGCGACGGCCTACTCGATGCAGCAATTCCTTAGCTTCCTCGATCGGCGCGAGTCGCACGATCAGCACCACCAGGCCGTCGAGCCACTTGCGATTGGATACACCTGGGCCGTCGTCTTCTTCGCGACAGGTGTTGTCCGCGTCGTGGCCGAGACCCAGTGTAATTTCTGGTCGCGCGCCATGGGCATGCGTGTATCATCGGTGATGAGCGCGCTTATGGCTGAGTGCCTGCTCACCTCAACTCGCCCCGCGGGAAACGTCATTTCGCTCGCGGCTGGCGATGCGCGGAAATTGATTGATGTCTTCGGCAGTGGGTTTTCAAATTTTTTTCTCCCATTGCGCGCTGTCTACGCTCTCGTCTACCTCGTGGCACTCTTTGATGTTGTTCCCGTCGCGTCAGCAACACTATTTGTGCTAGCGGTCGTCCCGGCCAACATGGCGATCGCGCGGCGTGTCAAAGCCCGACAGCGTGAGGCCAGCCGCTACACGGACCGCCGCCTGGCGCTCGTGTCCCAGGTGCTCGCCTCAATTCGCCTCATCAAGGCCCAGGTCTGGGAGTCGCTTTTCGAAACCAAGATTGAACATGAGCGTGTCCGCGAGCTTCAGCTCATTGCATCCGCCCTCGCGTGGAACGCGGCCATGATTCTCCTCGCGACGCTTACACCGGTCGCCGTCACGGTGATTACATTTGGCGCCTACGCCTGGGCTAACCCGACACTGCCTCTCACACCATCGCAGGTCTTCACAGGCGTATTCCTGCTCTACATGCTTGACTGGCCGATGCGTCTGGTGCCTGAATTATACGGACACGTCCTTGTGGCAGGCCTTATCTCGTGGCGCCGGCTCGCAAACTTCTTTGACCAGTCTCAGCAGCACACGGCTTCGCGGCAGCCCGGCCCTCACCGCAAGTGCGAGCCGAACGGCAACATCATGTTTGACTCCGTCCAGATCCCGCTGGGCTCTCAGTTTACCCTTGACATCCCGGCACTTACACTCCCGCTGGGCAAGCTCAGCGTCATAATTGGGCCGCTGGCGAGTGGGAAGAGTTCCCTGCTTTTGGCGTTGCTCGGGGGTAAGTAGCTCATCCTAGCAGCGAAGTTGGTAGAGTGTGAGTGTGCTGACCAGCCGCGTTCGATCCGTGTGTAGAGCTTCCTCTCACGCGCGGCACTATCCAGTTTCCCGACCGCAAGCTTGCCTACGTCGAGCAGACCGTTTCCATTCTCAACGCTTCCTTCCGCGAAAACATCACGTTTGGCCGCTCTTGGGACGCGTCTCGCTTCGCTCGCGTCATTGACCAGTGCGCCCTGGGCCCCGACATTGATGCTCTTCCTTACGGCAATCTCACGCATGTCGGTCCCTCAACGCTTTCCGGTGGCACTCGCCAACGTGTCGCTCTCGCCCGTGCCCTGTACTCGGACGCTGACGTGATGTTGATCGAGGACCTGAACGCGGTCGACACGATCACCGCCAATCACCTGTACCATCAGGCTCTCATTCCGGCCGTGCGCAAGTATGGCAAGACGGTCATCTTTGCTTCGAACGCGGTCGCGCTTGCCACGTCGGCCGCAGACCTTGTCGTGTGCCTTGACTCTGGCCGAGTTGTTGCAGCCGGTACGCCAGCTGAGGTTTCGGCTACCCGACCCGACCTTCTCCGCGTTATCGAGCAGGCCGAGAAAACAGCACATTCGGCTAATTCTGCCGTTTCTGATGCAACTCAGTCGAGCTTCCCAGTCCCTGGCTCCGCCGCACCTGTCCGTCGCGAAGAGTCACGTTCTACCGGCTCCATCAAGCTTGCCCACTACCACCGCTACATGTCGTCATTTGGCTACGCTCGCGGCCTCGCTGCTCTCATTTTCCTCGCTGCGGTCCAGGCCCTCCAGCTGAACGCAGACGTGTTCCTCAAGGACTGGTCCGCGACTCCGTCCTCGACTACCTGGGCTCTCACCGCCATGGCTACCCTCAAGTTCGCTTCCGTCGCGGCCCACGCCGTTGCTTACTGGCTGCTTCTTCACGGCGCGCACCAAGCTTCGCACGACCTGCACCAGGCGCTCGTCCGGCGTACGCTCGCCTTCCCGCTGACCTGGTTCGCCGACAACATTGCGTACTGCATGACGCGGCTATCCCGCGACTTTGGCAGCATCGACAGCGACCTCGCCGTCGACGTCAAGGTGGCGCTCGGGTGGACACTCAACGGTTTGACCTCGATTGCCGCGCTGGCGCTCGCCTCTCCGGCCGTGCTACTATTCTGTCTCCCTGGCCTCCTCGTATTTGGTCACCTCAGCCGCATCTACGTCCGCGCGTCGCGCGACATGCGGCGCATGGAGGGCACCCACTTTGCGCCCGTTCTCGAGCGGATTGGCGAGCTGCAGATGGCAGCGACGTGTATCCGAGCCTTCTCGCGCGAGACCTACTTTCTGCAGTCAACTCTCGACCGGCTCACCACGTCGCAGCGGCTTACTATGGCCCGGGTCAGTTGCACGCGGTGGTACCTCGTGCACGCCGACGTGATCATGGCCGTCGTCAGCTTCCTCGCTGCCATTGGCTTCCTGATCATGGCGGCTACGGCTCCTCGACCCGCCATGGGCGATGCCGAGCGGGTCGGTCCGTGGGCCGCGCTCGCCCTCAACTACGTCCTGGTCCTTGCGCAGACGCTCAACCTCACGGTACTCGGGCTTGCCAACGTCGAGACCAACGTGCAGTCGGTCGAGCGCGTCGGTGAGCATCTGGCGCTTCCCACCGAGCCGAGCGGCGGCATTGAGCGCGTACCCGGCTGGCCGTCTGCGGGTCCCATCGAGGTGCGCAACCTGAGCGGCGCGTACACGCGCTCGAAGGACGCGGGCGAGGAAGAGTGGCACTGGGTCCTGCGCGACGTGTCGTTCACGGTCCCGTGCGGCGCCCGCGTCGCGATACTTGGGCGAACGGGCTCGTCCAAGTCCACGCTGTTCGCCGCGCTGCTCCGCGCCCTTCCGCACACAACGGGCTCGGTCTTCATAGACGGCGTCGACATGCGCGATCTCTCGGTGCACTACCTCCGCCGGCAGCTGGGCTACGTCAACCAGGAGGCGGTGCTGCTGCAGGGCACGCTGCGGTACACGCTCGACCCGACGGGCGACGTCAGCGACGCGGAGCTGCACGCCCTGCTCGCCGAGTTTTCCGCGCAGCTGCCGTTCGGCCTCGACACGGAGCTCGAGCGCGCGGGCGATCTGTCCCAGGGCCAGGTCCAGCTGATTGCGCTGCTCCGGTCCATGGTCGCGGCGCGGCAGAAGCGGGCCAAGATCTTTCTGTGGTACGTCCTTCTCTCACGCGCTCACGCTACAGCCCGCTGATGGATTGAAATCGCGTAGCGACGAGCCGACGTCGTCCATGGAGTATGCCTCGGACGAGCAGTTCTGGCGCGTGTTCCGCGCCATATACGCCAAGGAGTCGGTGACGGTGATCACGATCGCGCACCGCCTACGCACGCTTGTCGATCTCGGGTGCGACCGGGTCATCGTCGTCGATGGTGGCCGCGTCGTTGAGTCGGGCCACCCGCACGACCTCCTACTCCGCCCCGCTCGACAGGACAGCGGCGATGCGGGCGGCGGGTACTTTAGCCGTCTCATCAGCGAGGCCGCAGCTGCTGACGCCGAGGCTGTCCGCGCGTACTACTTAAGCGAGTGAGCCTCAAGGAGAGCGCGCCTCGCGTGCAGAGTAAGGGCCCGTTTGGTTAAGATCAGGTGGATCAGCTGAAAAAGTTGCCACGTTTCACCTCACCCCCGTTCATCTCAGCGGCCGTGCGAACCAAACGCCCCGCTGGATGAACCCCCCCCCCCCCGCAATAAAATCTTTCCCACCTCTTTGCAGCCGCACTTATTGCAACGAATCAACACCTAACCTCACGCATCGTGTTCTCGAGCCCTCAAACAACATGGGCAAGGGATACAACCGCAAGCTGCGCGGCCTCATGCTCACGGCCGCCCTCGCTCTCCTGCGACGTCTCGCTGCGCGCAACGAGCGCCGCTCGTGGGAGCCTATCCGCACGTCCACGCTTTCTGGCGAGTCGTGGGTTCAAGAGCTGCTGACGTGCAACAGCAAAACGCGTTTTTCGGAAATCGCCCGTATGCCCCGCGAGACCTTCGTTGCTCAGTGCAACTTTTCGGATGACGATGCATTTTTCACGCACACGTTCCGCGACCTTCAAGGTGTACCACATCACCCGCTTTTCGACCGGGAGGACGTGTCCGTGCCCCTCAGAGCGTTCGCACAACCGCACTGCTGCGGACGCGGCGATCCTGGCAGGATGCGCGTGCACTCATACTCTGAACTTAATCGAGGCATTTTTAAAGCATCTGCTCCGACTGCACGGCAATCACTTCTCGAACTACCTGATCGCGATCAAGCGCGTCGCCGACTCGATCCGCTTGCGCAGCAGTCCAGGTCTCCCGCGTGAGCTGATGCCGCACGTGGCGGAGGGTTTGAGCCCGCGATTGAAGACCAGATACAAAGCGTCCATATGGTTTCAAGTAAATTCCTGCCAATGCATCGTAAACCGCACGATGGCCTTCTCGCGGCAAACGCGTCGCAACGCGGTCAGCCGACGGTGGCTGCCACTCTTGTCAACCTGTCCCGCAGTGCGGCTTGAGACGAAGCGATCGCGGACGCTGGATCGCCGCTTCCCCCGTAGCCATGGATGCAGCTCAAATGATGAAACAAATGGACTCTATGCAACACGTTAAGCTTGCAATTCCGGCGCTCTTGGACCAGATTCTCGTCGACGCGGTGAAGTTGCACCAACCGGACGAGGTCGGCGCCATGCTCGAGTACGCTCGTGTGGCGCCAAGAGCGCAAATCCCCGGCGTTATAATCGCCATCTGCAACCAAATCTCTCGCGTTTCGGCTGACCAGGCGACCATCTCGGTCCGCGCTGATCTGCTGCAGTACCGCCGCCACTTTAACATGTCGCTCGAACATACTTCCGCGGCGCTCAAAAAAGGCAGCTGAAAATCGACATTTTCGTGTGCTCGACTGGTGGCGCGAGTCGCAGCTCCCGCTTCAAACCGCGGGACTTCTGTGGCCCACCTGGGCTCTGTTCGCGCTTGGTCTACTCTCACTCTATGAATATCGGCTACGGATCCCCTTTGTATCGAAAAGGAGTGTCCCTGGACCCCTGGTTATCCATAATGAACGATTGTACTGATTGATATGGGCCGCTTCTCCTCAACTCTAGCCGCCCGTTACCTTGCCAGCGGAAGGGGACACGAAGGCCCAGAAACTCTTGGATTCTGCGCGAGTCGATGGATTCGATGAGGTGAATTTGTACCACCAGCGCCTGACTATGGAAGGCATCGACCTACTTAACCAAGCCATGGCCAGCTCGGCGCAACCCGTCAAGACTGCGTCCCTGCTTGGGTGCGATTTCAACTGGACTCGCTTCAAGGCGCTCAAGTTTCCTGATTCGCTCCGGACTCTGGAATTCGGAAATAATCGCCTTGACGATTATTGCGACCCTCTCCCGGGCAAGTGGCTACCCGAATCGCTTACGTCGCTTTACATTGAAGACGAATACTTTCGGTCTCCGCAGTTTCGTGCTCACCTTCACTTTCTCCCGTCGGCTCTCACTTCTCTAAGCTTTCGGGGTTTCCCTCTTGATGACGGTTTGCTCGAGGTGCTGGTCCATGGACTACCTCCGCTTCTTACCGACCTTTCACTCGCCGAGTGCGAGCTAAAAGACGTGGGTGTCAAAACGGTTGTCGTTAACCTACCACCTCGGATTCGCAGCTTGTCGCTTTCCAAGAACTTGATAACTCGCGACGGTGCGCGTGCTCTCGCTCGTCGGCTTCCCCCTAACTTGACAGCGCTTGACGTGTCGCTAAATCCAATTGGGTCGGACGGCTTTTTCGCGATTGTGCATCACCTTCCTCGAACCTTCGAGTGCCTCACAGCAACCGATTGCAAGTTTGGCGTATTCGGCGCAAACGCGCTTCTTCACCGCGATCTCCCGAGCCTGAAGCGTCTCACGCTCACCCAACTCGACGTGGAACTGACTGGCGAACCCGGTAATCCTTATGACGAAGGTCTTGATGCCGTGTTTGACCCGGCCACCAACTTTGCTCGCTTTCCCGCGCTCGAAGTGCTTGCTTGACTTGGAATGGGCCATTCACTCATCTGGCTGTATTTCGTTCTGGACCCCCTACATTGTACCGACTCTTCGCGAGCTCACGCTCGCCCGCTGTCATTTGAACGACACCGATCTCGCGGCGCTTGTCACGGTGATCCCGCCCCATCTCAAATTCCTTAACCTGGCGCACAACGAAATCACGGATGATGGTGTCAAGGTTCTCGCTCCAGCCCTTCCCTCGACGCTCGAGACGCTGCGCATCTACACGAATCCAATCGGCGTTTTCGGAGCGTATCTCATGCTGCAGACGTGTATCCGACTCGGCAGCGTCAAGTGCCTTCAAATGCACGGTTTGTCGATGGTGCCAAAGGACTGGTTTTTCTGGTTCATGCACGAAACCGCGTTTGGCCAACCCCAAGATTGAGGGGAATTCATTCGGACCTTGGTGAATAACATGATGTTTTTTACTCGCACAATCCACCGCGCACCTGATCGATCCGCGCCACCGCGCGACTCGCGTCGCGGTCGTTCCGGATCTGCTGCCACCACCGGCGCGCCGCGTCGTGCTGCCCAGACGCCTCGAGGTACGCAGCGAGCCGCTTGACGTCGATCCCGAACGCGGGCCGCGCGCCGTCCGCGATCGGCGCCACGCGGTCCGTGTACAGCGCGATGAGGTCCTCGGGCGTCATCGCCGCCACGGCCTCGCCGTCGTCCGTCTCGCGCGCCGCTGGATCGCTCGACAGGTACGGCGGGTACGGGCCGGGACACCGGCGCAGGAACGCGAGGTGCGCGGCGGCCGCGATCCCGCGGCACGTCTGGCCCGGCGATTACAACGCGAGCACGGCGAACTTGTGCAGGAGGTCCGATACGTCGAGTGTGCCAGGCAGCCGCGCGGCCGCGACGACGGCGGCCTCGATGTTGCCCTGTGCCGCGAGCTGCGAGAGCACGCACCGCGCGAGCGCCGTGATGTCGTCGGTGACGCGGGTCGAGCAGGCCTTGGGCTCACCCGTCGCCTGCGCGAGGCGGTGGAGCAGCTCGACGACCTGCATCTGCTCCGCCGCTGCTGCGGTGCCGCGGGACCGGCGGCACGTCGTGTCGTCCCACAGCAGCGTCGTGAGCACGACGACGTCTGCCATGTGGCCCGGCGAGACGAGCGGCCATGCGGTGGCGAGGTTGCGGACGTGGTTCCAGTGGCCGCGGACGAGGAGATGCCGCGCGTAGGCGATGAGCGAGGCGAGGGCCGCCCGCGGCGCGGCGATGCGCACGCTGACGATGGGCCCACGCTGGAACACGACGAGAAGCGCCGAGTTGGGCGCCGCAGCCGGGCGCGAGTAAGCGTGCCGCGTCGCCGCGGGCTCGGGCGACCACGAGACGAGCGCGCGAGGGCAGCGGAATGCGAGCGACGGAAGCAGGTCGATGGGCGAGGGTGTGGTCGTGTCACGGCCGCGGGAAGCGAGCGACCCGGAAAGGCTGCAATCCATGGGGCGAAGAGGCGGGTCGAACACGGACAAACGGCCCGACGGGTACACGACCGCGGTCGCGACGCCGCGCGGATGGACGGCGATGTGCGACGGCGCGGCCTCGGGACCCGGAGTTTTGGCGACAATGTTCCACGACAAGTGGTCGGTCTCGCAGGTGACGCAGAGGTGGAAGAGCTCGCCGGTGGCTGTGCCAAAGTAGATGGAGGTCACGCCGTGTCGCCGCTCGCCGTCGTGCTCGGCGGACGCGGGCGGTGCGCTCGCGGCCCACGCCGTAATCGCGCTCGAGAGCCTGAGCACGGGACCGCGCGCGTCGAGCTCGGTCCAGGTGCCCTTGGTGAGCGAGTAGCCGCGGACCCAGGCTTCGCCGATGCCAGTCGAGTGCACGAGCGTGATGAGGGTGGAGCCGAGCGAGAGGTGGACAACGGCGAGCGGGTCCGCGGATTGGATTGTTCCCGTCGACTTGAGAAGCATCCTAGGTCGGACGAGGTTAGGGTTTGAGTGGTGGCATGGCATGGGAGCAGCGCACCTTCCCTCGCGCTCGACGCGCTCGTACAGCTGGACGCTGTGCTGGGCGATGACGGCAAGATGCTCGCGGTGGCTTTGGAACCGCGAAAGCTCGGCGTGCGGGTAAGGTACGTCCACGAACTCGGGCTAGATGTACGATACGCGGGTCAGTTGACGCACCGCGGCAGACGGTTTCGAGAGCAACATACCCGAGCGGCCATGGTCGCGCGAGGATTCTGTTCGAGATTCATAATTTTGTGCCGCGTGCTGTTGTAGTAGAGCCGGATCTTCTCCTCGCCCGCGATTTGGGCGACGACAAAGTGCGGCTCAATGTGAGCGCCGGACCACCGCACGGGGCCTCGGATCGCGGCGGTCGTCGTCGCAGAAGCGGTTGAGTAGATCGCCTGCGGCCCGTCTCGCGCGGGCGGCGGGTTGACGACATTGGCAAGCATCGGGTCGAGCACGACGGCGGACAAGTCATTCGAGTCGCCGTGGATGATAAGACGCACGAGAAGACCGGATGAGAGCGGGATCTGGACCGTGTTCTCGTCGTGCCACAGCAGACACAGCGGTGGATCGCTCGTCAGGTGCGCCTCCAGGTTGGCGAGGGTCTGGCGGGTAGCGGCGGGCAGCAGGGCGGATGGCTCAGTCACTCGGCGGGCTGCACCGCGCGTGGAGCGCCAGTGCTCGAACCAGTCGCCCTCGAGCGGGTCGGTGATCGACTCCTTGGTCCGCAGCGTGTACAGCGGGACGAAGGCATCGGCGTTCCGCGGAACATGGGCGGTCGTCCATATCGCAAGATCCAAGTGCAATTGCATGGTGCTACATCAGCTCTAGGGCTTCCAAAGAGTCTCCGCGGTGAGAAAGGCGGCCTGCAGAACGGCGGACGCGACGCGAGGGCGGAGACGCGTCGAGCCGACACGTGGCGCCCACAACGCGTTGGGGTGGCTTCGCCGATCGTTCGCCTCTCCCTCTATCTCTCCCCTCTCACAGCCTCAAAACTGACCGGCAGTTCATGTAACTCTGTGCATTGCACTCACCATGACCATCACCAAGCTCGCCAACCGCGCCTCGGCCCTCGCGCCGCTCTTTGCCCGCGGGTGGAAGGACCAGCTGCCCCGCCGCGACGCCATCATGAAGTCGTACCAGTTCCGCGACTTCAACCAGGCCTGGCAGTTTATGTCCGCGATCGCCCTCAAGGCCGAGACTGCCGCGCACCACCCTGTGCGTACTGCCCGCCCGATCGCGGCTACTCGCGTGATCACCCCGCTGACCCCGCTCTTGTCACGTAGGAATGGTTCAACGTGTACAACAAGGTCGAGGTGACGTGGTCGACGCACGACGCGGACGGCTGCAGCGAGCGCGATGTGAACCTGGCCACCTTCTGCGACGAGGTCGCTGAGAAGCTCAAGTAAAATGCTTCCTTGACGAATATAGATCGAGAAATTTACGGGCGTGAGCCATTAGTAAGAAACGTCGTTCAGCGGCGACGGAGGCGGCAGCGGGTCGTGATCATAACCGCGAGGCTTGGGCTTGCAGCCAGACACTCTCCGCTCCACGCGTCGCTGCACTCACTCTCTTAGGGCCCGTTTGGTTCAGATCAGGTGGATCAGCTGAAAAAGTTGCCACGTTTCACCTCACCCCCGTTCATCTCAGCGGCCGTGCGAACCAAACGCCCCGCTGGATGAACCCCCCCCCCCCCGCAATAAAATCTTTCCCACCTCTTTGCAGCCGCACTTATTGCAACGAATCAACACCTAACCTCACGCATCGTGTTCTCGAGCCCTCAAACAACATGGGCAAGGGATACAACCGCAAGCTGCGCGGCCTCATACTCACGGCCGCCCTCGCTCTCCTGCGACGTCTCGCTGCGCGCAACGAGCGCCGCTCGTGGGAGCCTATCCGCACGTCCACGCTTCCGGCGAGTCGTGGGTTCAAGAGCTGCTGACGTGCAACAGCGAAACGCGTTTTTCGGAAATCGCCCGTATGCCCCGCGAGACCTTCAAGGCCATCTGCCGCCTGTTCCGCGACCGTGGCCTTCTCGCCGACGGCCGCGAGCTGTCCGTCGAGGCGCGCTTCATGGTTTTTCTTGTCATGGCCGGCGAGGGCAGCACCAACCGCAACCTCAGGGAGCGGTTCCAAATCTCTGGCGAGACCGCGTCCAGGGTTCTGAAGCAAGTGCTCGACGCTCTGTACCGCCTGATGCCCGAGTTCATTGTCCAGCCGTCCGATTCTACGCCCGTGCATGAGCGCATCGCCCACGATCCGAAATACGCTCCGTCCCAGAACGCGGTCGGCGCGCTTGACGGAACGCACATCCCGTTTGTTGTGCCCGCCAAGCTTCACGACTCGTTCCGAAACCGCAAGGGGACCATCTCCTCAAATGTCCTCGCTGCCTGCGACTTTGACTTGAACTTCACCTACGTTCTCGCAGGGTGGGAGGGCAAGGCGCATGACTCGCGCGTGCTCTTGGACGCCTTCGCCCGTGGGTTCAAGATCCCCGCCGGCCGCTTCTACCTCGCCGACGGCGGCTACGCAAACCGCACGTCCATCATCGTGCCCTTCCGCGGTACCCGCTATCATCTTCGCGAGTTTGCTCGCGGCAAGGATGGGTACGTTCTCACTGCCATGACCATCACGTTGGCGCCATCTCATCCGCTTCATCAACGTACGTAGAGTTAAGAACCGCGAGGAGCTTTTCAATCTGCGCCACGCGTCGCTCCGCAACTCTGTTGAGCGTATCTTTGGCGTGCTCAAGAAGCGGTTCCGCGTCCTCTCGATTGGCGCGGCCTACCCAATCAAGACTCAAGTCAAGCTTGTGTACGCGCTCTGCACGCTGCACAACATGATCAACAAGTGGAACCAAGGCGGCGACGCCTTCTTTCGCGACGCCGAGACGGAGCTCCGGCGCGCGCGGGACGCGGCGCGTGAGGCGCGTGTGCGTGGGCGCGAGCCCCTGAACGACGAGAACGAGGAGGACGACGAGGCCGCTGTCCTCGAGGCCTCGCTGGACGGAGCTCGTCAGCGCGGTATCTCGCTTCGGAACCGCATCGCAAATGTTCTTTGGACCGAGTACAGGCGCGTCATGGCCGCTCGTGGGACCCGTCTTTGAAGGCGCGAAATAATTGTTGTACCCGCATGCATGCTGTAATATACTGATTTGTCAAGTACTATAACGTTAGATAAGCGATTCCAGATGATTTGACGCGTCGCTGAGGTCAGAACGCATCGGTGGAGACGCGTCGATCAATCACGTGACGTGTGAGACACTTTGCGAACCACGCGTTTCTCAACGAGTCGCGTCATTTTTGAGCGAAGGGTAACGATTGAAGATACGATGGACACAAAGCCAGATGTATTGGACACAAATGGGCGAGAACAAGGCCAGGAAGCAACGCGAGGGAGGGGGACATGTGCGAGAGAGCTACTGAATGAAAAACTCGAGGACGCGCTTGCGCTTCGGTCCGGACACGGCCATGGCGCGAAGCGCTTGATCCTCGGTCAGGCGGGTGGCGACGTCGATCTGGTACTCTTCATTGTCGTTGTACGCGTCCTGGACCCATTCAAGTGCGGCGGTCAGGACGGGCTTGGAGTCGGCGGTCGCGACGCTCTGGAACACCTCCTTGATGCCCATGAGGAATTCCGAGTCCGAGAGGCGACGCGAGCTGCTGTCCGAAGTGCGGCTGCGCTTGCTGGCGGGGGCCGCGTCGTCTTGACCATCGACACCTTCCACGTCACCAGACTCCTTGCCGTCCTGCTCGAGGTGCGAGTACTCGCCGGTGGTGGTCGAGCCGCCCCACGAAGGAAAACAGCGTTTATATAGGCCGGGAAGCACAGCCTGAAGGTTTCGGGGGCGAGCAGACGGGCAATTCAGCGACGAGGGTTCCATTCAGCTCATCCGGGGGTCGACCCAAACGCCGCGATGAACGCGACGGGGTGAAAATGCCACGTTTCAGCTGGGTGAACACCGGACCGTGTAAAATCGATTGATCCACCTGATTCACCCCGGAACCAAACGGGCCCTAATACACGTTTTACACTGCCAGTTACCGGAGAGCGGAAAAGGGCGTGGTATTGATTGACGCAGGCCGCGCGCGGATCGCCCGCCACCTGTTTGGCCTCGCGGCGGCGTAGGTGCTGGAGAGTGCCAAGTTGACGCATGAATTCTTGCTGAGCGAGGTGGTGACTATCGAGTTCGAGCGCTTCCGCCTCGCTTGGGACCAATACATCCATGACGTTGTGAACGAACATGATTTTTTTTGGTTGTATCGTATCGTCCCGTGTCGTATTGGATGGCTGTATTTCTCAGCTCGCTTGGCATGGCGCAGGGAACGGTGCGCGTTGACGGAGGCAGCGGAACTCCAATTAAAAATTTGACTTTGCTATCCCTGCGCTCAAAGAAGGAAGAGACAAAGACGAATTGGGATCCAAAAATTATAGTGAAGACGACAAAAGGGTTTCCCCTGGTATTGATCTCATAGTTCCGTTGGAACCGTTCCCCGGCATAGGATTCGAACCCGGCACTGGTTCAGACCACTGACACGAGGTCAGGCAAAGCCACCACGGCCCCCGGCACGCGCACTGGTGAGCCTTTGCACAAGATCCAAAAAGCGAAAAGCGCATTTCGGTCCACCGAATGACGATGGAGCCGGGGCGCAGAGCTGGGGCGCGTCGCACTTCCTTGACCAATGCCGGATTGCGTTTGCGCGCGACAGCAGGCCGCGGGAGTGCACAGCAATGTAGCGCAAGCGCAGTGACGACGGGGGTCGGTTTACAGCTCTTCTTCTCACTCGGTGTGTGTGTGCTGCACACACACTTGGGTCTCAACTGTAGCTTGAATCAGTCGTGTCGTGTCGACCTTGATTTTATCCCAAGATAGTCGAATGAGCTCGATGAATACAGTCACTCTTTGCTCCAGCCAGTGCTGAGAATCGAGTTGCTCCACGATTTTGCACAAGAGTCTGTCCGATTAGCCAGCTCGTCTGCACACCAGTTACCTCACGCGTTTGCAAGTAGTTTGTCCTCGATCCGCCCAAGAACTTTGTAGGATAGCAGTTTCGTGATACCTACCAGTTTTCTACGTCATGCTTCGTGATCTGAGACTCGTGTGTGATGGAGCAATGATGGCCGCGCGGCCATGAGCGCCATGGTCGGGAAGCATCACGCGTGATTAATCGAGCGAGCACTCGAAGCCGTGAGTAATGGTCGCATCTGAGGCTGAAATCAAACATGTCTCGTTGGAGGCCCAACACACCATCTTAGCTGGCGAAATTGAGCCGTGCGAGGGGACCTTGAGGCCGAAGTCACGGGCCGCCCGCGCCAACCAGTACTTAAAAGTGGATCGCCCGTATCGTTCGTCGTGTGCTTGAACACCCGTCCATGGTCCCGATCCATGAGGCAAACTCGAAGAACCTGCCGACCGACACGCCCTTGTCGCCGCGGCGCCGGTGAAGCATGTGATACGGCACCTTGGTCAGCGCGAGACGAAGCTCGTGGTCGACCTGTCGACCTGGTACAAGGCTGCTTCAACGGCGCCGTCTGCGACCGAGGATGCCACAGTTGGGAAGGCCGAGGCCGGGTACGCGCTAGCGATGGTCGCTGGGTTCCTGATTGGCGCCTGGGGGAGCAGGAGCGGTGGCACATGATGGGCGGGGACGCAATTGAACCACTGGATGCTATGGACGTCATCAACCTGCGGTTACGGCGTGCGTCTATCGCGGCCGAGGATTTTTTAAGCGCTGTGGGGCCCGTGAGGATGATGGCTCGGCCGTCACACTGAATCACGCACTGACCGATGCGCGGCAGGTGCGTGTCAAGGCCGACCGAACGGAGCGCAACGAACGTTGAATTAGGGTCCGTTTGGTTCCGGGGTTAGCTGGATCAGCTGGATCAATCCTCAGTAAAATGCACGGGATGAAGGTGCCACGTTTCAGCTGGCTGAATTCTCAGCTGTAGCTTTATCAAAGCTGAGTTTCTGTTTGAGCAATTTGAACCTATCGGAGACATCAACCTCTCGTGAGTGGCTCCTTTGCAGTTCCGACCTCCAACCCCCACTTCACAAGTATTGCCTCTCGTTCCCGAGTACCTGACTCCCCGCATTGGCCTCAGCTCAGTTCGATAAAATTCCTGGTGCTACTCATTTGGTACGGTGACCTGCTTGGACGTCTTTGGCTGTGTGGTGAGCTGGAGCGACGATGGAACGGTCGGTCGGTGCTGTCTCCCACTGCTGCGCCACCCGCTGAGCCACCCGCTGTGCCATCCGCTGAGCCACCGCTCTTTGACCGCGGCTGTAGGCTGTAGCGCTCTGACGCTAACCCCTCCCATGAGACAGAATGAGGAAAATTCGACGGTAACGCGGGAAGGACGAGAACGACGGTGCTACGCGGTATCAAAACATACGTTTCAGGCGGTGGGGACGACGCTGAGGAAAGAGTTTGCGACCGCCAGCCGATTACGCTTGCGAACCAACCCAACGCGGCGACAAAGCAGCAGATCACGCGCAAAGCGAGGTTGTCGACTAACACCGAGCGAGGGGTGACTCATGATACTGGTAGGAATGCTGCTTTTATGCTTAAAATCGCGTTCCAGGGATGGATTGCAAAAGGTTCGGCCCTCACAACGTCCACCTTTTAACCTAGCTCATGGCGGAAATCGGAAGTCAGCTGCTGCTGCAAAAGGTGTACTGAGAAGCGGTAAGAGCGCACTGCTAAGTCTTCTCTTCCGCACAATTTGGCTGATACGCCGCCAATGCGCTTGTTCGCGTTCGCAGTATTGTCATGTCAGTTCTCGGCCGCAAATCTTTCAATCTCAACTCTCCGATTGCTAAACATGGCGAGCGGAAGACACGGTGCTCGCCGCTGCGTACCGCCTTTTGCGGTTGGCCCACGCACAACACGCTCGGGTAAAAGAGTACCCGCACTTGTTCCTCACGGACTTGGAGCGGCTGCGCAACTCGGCTATCGTCGAGCGCTTTGTCGATAGGTCGAGGGCGAGACGTACATGCTTTTCGTTGACAGGTATCAAAAACGGGCTCTCCGTCAAGATCCCCTTGAGCTCGGGCCTGATTGCTGTTGAGACGGACGTGATCCTCACGGCGACTCTAGTTGCGTGCCGCTCGGTCGACATCGATACGCACCTGGTGCGTCAGGGTGACGGCGAGCCCATCATACTCGCGGGCGCCACGGCGCTCAACAAAATCCTCGGCCATTCTATGCACACGCCCTGTCTGCAGTTTAGGGGCGTCCAGAGTATCCAGTGCCTCAGTTCCGTTCCCCGCCCACCGCAGCGCACCGCTCCTGATCCTTCAGACGCCGATCAGCAACCCGACGACTGTCGCCGCCGCATACCTGGCCTCGGCCTTCTCAAAGTTGGCTTTCTTAGCCGCTTACAGTGCCGCCGATGCAGCCTCGTACCAGTTTGGCGAGGTGGACCGCAAGATTACAACCCGCGCTACATGCTGCACTGGCATCGCGGCGGGACGGGCGCGTGAGCTCGACTGGTCCTCGGATTGCTTCTAATGGACCGAGACCATGAACAGGTGCTCGAAGAATGTTTCCAGTACGCTGCGGGCAATCCGCGCTCAGGAACAAGGCACCACGGGCGGCCCACGACCTTGGTCGCAAGGGCCGCTTCCGTCTCTCACTTTCGCCAACTGGTACATACCTTCGAGCGGTCAGCGCAACACGCTCGGGCCTGAGTTCCGACTTTGGGCCACGGTTTAGAGTGTGCCTCTCCCGGGATTGGCTCGACATTCGGACTAACCCGCCGCTGCAGATTACGGACGAGGCGACGTTGCAGGAACTTCGCCGCTGCTGGTGCGCTTGGCTCGAGGCAGACTGGTCCATGGAAATGCTTGAGCAGGAGCGGGGTCAGTACATCGCTTCGGCGCTTCCGACCGACCCGAGTGCCAGTCGGACTTCGGCAGACTCAGCGGCGGCCTTCATGGGCCGGCTTCATGCGCAGTACCGCGGCGTGTTCAAGGGCGCCGAGTCCGCGCGTAATGCGTGCAATCTCGAGCGACTTGCCGAGTACAATGTGCTCACGCTCGGGGGATCGAGATTCCCTTGCTGTCAACTCAACAATGCTTTTGCTTTCCAGCGATGGCGCTCTTTACTACGCCGTTGACCGCCCTCAGACGCATTCGACTTGATTCTCGGCCAAGGGTCGCCCGAGTCGATCATGCTTACGAAAATCCGCGCTTGGACTACAGCTCCTCGTGTTGCGCTTCACAGAAAAGACCCGCGCATCCAATTTGAGCTTGTCCACGGCCACGCAATTGCTGTCATGGAGCGGCTTGCCAGTCGCGACCACGGGCGGAGGCCGACAGCCACCTCACCCCACCTCTCTCCTCTTGTTCTCCTCCCTCCGTCCCGTCGTCTACAAACCCAACCGTCTCTGTCTCTCACTGCCATGAAAAATTACAGCTTGCTCTCGTTTATATCTTGTGTTGTTGGGCGGTGGCTGGACCATGTGTGGCGCTTTCAGGTCGGTGGAATGGCATCGGAGCCGTGATCACGCACACGTGAGTGGCGCGACGCGTCCACGGCTGACTGTTGCGCACACCGGGCACCCGGATGCCGACACTGAGGTTTGCCGTATGTCGTCTGGAACCTCCCACCGCGTCTCGTGATAAAGAAGCCTTAAATTATACTCGAGCCACCGAAACGCTTCGCGTTTGGTTTTCAATCGAGGGCTCAAGCCCGTGCCATGTTGGGCGCTTGCGCCGTGTGGGTGCGCAATCGCTTGAATCGCGGGTAAGCGCCTGTTGAACGAGTCTTGAACATCGTCGCTATGGCAGTACTTGCCGCCGGAGTCGGAGAGCTGCGCGTCGCAGCACAGCGCGTCGCAGCACAGCGCGTCGCAGCACAGCGCGTCGCAGCACAGCGCGTCGCAGCACAGCGCGTCACAGCACAGCTCGACGCAACACAGCGCGCCGGAGGGCGGTGCATCTGGTCGCTCGCGTCCAGTGGCGTCAGGGCACCGTCATGGGCCACGGGCGCGGCATCAGCAATCGCGTTGCAGCGCGGGCGCCAAGCAAGCTACCGCACGGCGCTCGAGGCGATGGCCGTCGCGGCGGGGAGCGCGAGACGCGGGTCGATGAGCTCGCGCAGGTGGTTGTACATCCGTCTTGAACCATGCGGCGACCGGCGACCGGCGCGTCCATGACGGCGGCCGCGGTACATTTGATACGGTTTGAGCTGCTGAGCTGCTCGCCGAGCGAGCCGGCGACGCGTGCGCGGAGGCCGCCGCCGATCTCGACCTCGGCGAGCACCGCGAGGGCGCTGCTGATGCGGGAAGCGTCGTCGTCGAATACCGCCGGGAAGAGTGAGCGCGAAGCGGGGCACGCGAACGCACGCGCCTGCCGTGTAGGCGACCTTGATACCAGTCTTGAGGCGATTGGCGCGGATGGGTGACTTGAAGCGGTGCGGCCAATACTGGTGTAGACGGGCACGGGTCGTCAGCTGGCTCGCGAGCGCGCGAAGCTGGAAGCACAGGAGCGAGTTTGCGGCAAGACGTTCGCTCGGGCGGATGCGCGTGTGCCGGCCCAAAACGCGCCGCGTCGATGACGCTCTCGTTGTTCAGCGCCTAGGTGAGCTGGGCGCCGCGGCGAGCGGACGCAACGGCGTCCCGCAGCTAGGAGCAGAAGCTCGAGTGATTCCTGTCAATGACGCAAACAGTGAGTTCCAGCGATCCGCTCACGAGGACGCCCGCACGCGGCGCCACGTCCGGCGAACCCGCGTCACGGAACGACCCGTCCGTGTAAACGGTGCCGCCCGCGACACTCTGCGCGTCCTCGGCGAGGTCAAGCGAGAGAACCAACTGTGCGAAGCCAGCGGGCTTCGGCACACTTCGTCCATGATAAACGCGAGCTGCGCGAGCTACATATTTGCCAGGAATGATATCTCGCGCAAAGTTCTCCTCAAGCGGATCTCTCGAGCTCGCGGTCTTCACTTGAGACACTCATGAGGCCTCGCAAGTCGCTCAGAGCGCGACCGTTGAACTCGCGCCTGCGTCCGTCAACGTGCTCGTGCCTCGCGGTTCCAAGGCGGCCCGCGTCGTCCAAGCACGTCCGCCGAGCACAGGTTCCGTTTCGAAACACGCACACCAAGCACGGGCTCCGTTGGCGGCTGGACGCGCTTATGCACTTCTTACGCGTTCATGTGCTCGGAGTCTGGCGAGCCTGATCGAAGGTCGGCGCAGCGCGCTCGCTCGAGCTCCGCGGCCCAGCGTCGAGCGCCGCGCTTCCGCGGGTTAGGCCGAAGCAGATCACGTGCGCGGCCGGGACGCGTTGCGCCACACCGGTCAGATGACAAACGACGCGTCTGTCGCGCGTTTTCGAAGCACAACACATGAGCCTCGCTCACGTGATTTCACCGCCCTATCCCGGACGCGACGCGGTCTAAAAAGAGGGCTTTAGCCCTCGATGCGAGCGCCGATCCGCGTCAACCAACGATGACGAAATGACAGACCGCTCGTTGCCCTCACGGCAAACCCGAGGCTGCAAGAACGGATCAGTTGAACCGAGCGGTGCGAGCAGCATGATTTCACCATTGTGCGCGCTATCGCCATCTTAATAGCATGACGGAGTTTGGGCGGTTGCCACACGTGTCGCGTAACAGCACCCGCACCATAGAGCAACGACAAACGACGAGGGATACTGCTTGGAACATGGGGTGCATGGTAAGCATGTCGCGGTGGGCAACTGACTAATTTGTGGGGAGTGCGAAGGAGGCACACGCCACATCACGTCATGGCCATAACTGACGGTACCGGCTCCCTAAGACGATGAAGCTCGTGCGGCGGCAAGTCCGAACCAATTGCTGCGGCCGAACTTCAACCTTGGACAATCGATACTGCTGATTCCGCGAGAGCTGAGTTGGAAGTCACCGTGATGGTGGTAGGGGTCATGGGGATGGCCGAAACGCGAGTCGCCCGGCGGCTCGCTTCACAGGCTGACCCTGCCGCAGTTTGACGAGTACTCTCGATGCAGAGGTGCCTCTGAATCAGGGCAACACGATGCAGGGTGGCTGATGACACAAACCATTGGTTGTCGGGCAGGATCGGCTAAAAAAATGGGATTGTGACCTCGGGCGACTTCCCGCGGCCTCTGCCGAGCTCGGAACGACAAAATAAATACCGGAAGTAAACTTCTGATCCTCATCGAACATCAAAAAGGTCCTGCCGAGATTCGAACTCGGGTTTCCGCATTCAAAGTGCGGGGTGATAGGCCACTACACTACAGGACCGACGTCCCTCATCTTTCATGATAGTTTGATTTTAGCGCCATATTTTAACGGCGGAACGATTAAGTTGACCGTCTGTGTACAGCGGCTGTTTTCCCGTCGCCAGTTCGATCAAAGTCTGCGATGCTTACAATTTCACGACAGGTCCGCCCAGACAGCGGCTTGTCGATTTCAAGGGTTAGAAAGTTCTCTCAGACCCTACCTCACCGCGAACGGGCTCCGTCGCCACTCTACCGGACGGGCGGCAGCGCAAGTCAACCAAGCGCGACAGTCTAGTCCGCGTGCTCAAGGTGCTTGTATGCAGTTGTTTGCTCGAATCTGCGCTAGCTGTACAAGCACCGGCTTTGGAAGACGGTCAGCGACAAGAGAGATCGTGGCCATCATCAACCGTGTGACCAACAACCAACAAGTTCCACGGCGTCAAGATTTTCCCGCGGTCAACGTGGTGTCCAACACATCGCAATGACCTCTTTGCTCACACTGATGAGTCAAGGCTCATGATGCGGCGTTTTTTTTTTCGCCCGTCCTTCTGCTTGACTCGCCGCCGTGCCGAGCAAACTGCTCACTCTCCCGCTCGTTCCAGACCAGCGTACTTGCTCACTTGAAGTCTTACTCCCTGCGACTTTGGACGTAAACGACACGAAGCTGACGCGGGGCTCTTCCCGTTCACTCCCATTCGCGGCGCCCAACAAGGCTAGCAGTCCTACAATTACTCTAGCCGCCGTCCCTCAATTCACGCCACCTCCTGAAGAGCGTCCCGCCATTTCATTGGTCGGTCAGTCGCGTGACTTCGGCATCGCCTTGCAGCGGCTTTTCCTGGCTAAACTATGGCTCCCTGGTGTTCGGCCAATCACCGTCCAGCGTTCTTTTGTTTTTTCTCTCCACCTCGGCGCTTCCCTCGACCTCGGCGCTCTCTCTCTGCCGATCGTCGCTCTCCCTCTCTCGCTCTCCCAGCAACTTGCAATGTATCTCCTCTCATGTCGATCAACATGCCGTTTCGTCGTCACGCCGTGGTGTCGTCTGTTCGTCGCGCGCCAGCGCGACCGCGAGTGCGAAGCGCGCCGCGCCGTCCCTCGGTCGATCTCTCCTTTGGTCCGCGTACGGCTGCTCTCTCGCGGGCGATGCAGCATGGGCGCTGTGCAAGGGTCGCTCTTTAGATGTGGGCGGGGAGTGGGTCAGTGCTTGCCCCTCGCGTCGTTTTGTCGTGCGGTAGCGCGACCGCGTGCGAAGCGCGCGCCGTCCCTCGGCCCGCTACACCCTTGGTCTGCGTACGGCTGCTTTCTTACGCCTGATGCAACGTGGGCGCCGTGCAATGGTCGCTCTCTAGATGTGGGCGGGCGGGAGTGGCGGGCGTTCCCGCGTTCGGCCCTTGCAACGGCGCGCGGTCGGTCCCCGCCTGCGAGTTTTGGCGGTCGCGAGTTGACCCTGCACCGTGATCCCGCGTTTACGTGCGTCTACGAGCCTTCGGTGTCGCTCTTCGCGTGGCGGCCGCTCCAGGTCGATCGCTTCACGGTGTTCGGTTTGGGTTTTGATCGCGCTGGATGGGTCATGGCGTGCGTGCTGTTCCGAATCGTCGTCGTGCTTGCCGTCGCGCGTGCGTGCGTACGTATCTCACGGTCGCCGACGTCGCCCAGCTTTTCTGCGAGGCAAGTCGGCTCTCGCGGCTCCAGTTCGCGGTTTCCCGTGGGCTCAAACGTTCGTTGAGCCTTGGCGCATGCCGAAGCGAGGGCGAACAGCGCGGACCGTTGCTTCACGGCCGTATCCTTGGTCGCCAGCCGCCAGAGAGTCCACTCGCGGCTGGCCCTGATGCTAATCGTTATGATCCTTCTCCCTCCTTGGACTTTCGCGATGCGCTTCGCGTCCAGCGCCGCGCCGTCTCCAAGGAAGCGTGGCGGCCGCGGCTGAAACACGATGCGTCCCCGTGACCAGGTCCCTCTTCTCCACTCGATCCTGGCGAACATAACCGACGACCATTCCATTACTCAACTCCAACCGTAGATCCTCGCCGCAGGCGTAAAGTCAGCGATCACTCTTCCGCCGTCTTTGACGATCCGCGGCGCATGCCGCGGCGAAGGCGATCAGCGCGACACGTCGCTTCATAGCCGTACCCTTGATCGCTGGCCGCCAAGGTGCTCGCTTGCGGGCCCTGTTGCTATTCGTTATGATTCCTTTACCTACTTGGAGTATTGAGGCGCGCGTTTCGTGCGGCGCCGCGTTGCAACAGTCAGTCGTCTCCAAGGTGCCGTGGCGGCCGCGGCTGAAACACGACGCGCCTCTACGACCAGATCTCATTGCTTCACTCGATCCTGACGACCATAACCGACGACCATACCATCACTCAACTCCGTACGTCAATCCTCGCCGCAGGCGCTTGGTCAGCGATCATCTTGCCGCCGCCGTCGTTGCTGCATAGCCGCTGCCCGCGTCGCCGCGTCAACACCTGCACGTCGTCTCTCGCGCCATCATCGCAACGCGCGCGAGCTGCCCCTTTCCGCCGTACGTCCGCTGTCGCCATGCGCTATTCCCAGCTTCCCTCCCATCACACAGGATCGTCTCTAACGTGGCTTCGCCACAGGCGCTCACACCCTCCCGCTCATCACGCTCAAGCTGCGATCGCTGTCGAACCGCGCTGCAGGTGCTCATACCCTTCTGCTCATCACGTTCAAGCTGCACTCGCCGCGCGCCTCGCCATGAGCGCTCGCGGCCTCCCCAGTTACCACGCTCAACCCGAACTTGCTGCCCGCTCTACCATCGCTTCCCACACACGAGGTACATCCCGCGCTGTCTCTTCGACCCGTTTCGAGGCCCGCAGACGGCCATCGAGCCCACCGTGACCGTGGCCGGCGCGGCCGTGACTCCAGCACCCCACGCCGACCACCCCCGTCGTCGCGGCTCACAGTCGGAGACATCATAACGAAGTGTTTGCCGTGAGTTACATTTGTTTCCGTCGTCTGCTTTCCCTTCACGCTTCGAGTGCTCCGGAGTCCAGAACTCGCACGCGAGCGCAGAGGCGAGCTCCCTTTAGCGTCCTCCCCTTTGCGTCACGCCGCATCACCCGACGCCACCGACTCAAATTCTCTCCTTTGATCTCGGGCATCGCGCGGCCCGATGTTTCCTGCACGGACTTTCCTGAAGGGGGCCGCGCGCTAAAAAGCTTGTCACACTACCAACTCACCGCCAACAAGTCACGCTCACCTCTCTTGAATCAAGACATCTGTTGATGCCGACAGAAGGAGGCGGGAGACAAGTAGTCAGGGATGTCTATTCCTGCCTTCGGCCCCGAACCCAAGACGGGGAGAGGGGAGAGTGGATAACAAAGCAGGGCGCGCCGCAGCGGGGTGCGGCGGCGCAGGAGCGAGGGATTGCGGGCGGCTCACGCGAGATCAGATGATTGATCACCGCGGTCGTGGCCACATGAACGACACGCAACAACATCAACGGCTCTGTCACCTGGTATTTGCGGATCCGGCCATTAGCACGCTCTAGTCGTAGGTGATGACACAAAGGCAAACCGGCCATGTTATTGGATGAATCGGAAGAACGGATCGCTTCTGCTGACACAAACCATGATGCGAGATCCATGAAGCTTAATAAGGTGGGCGGGCGGACTGGTGGGCGGGCGGACTCCTCGAGCTGGGCGCGAGCGCGCGCTATCCTCAGAGGCCCACTTGATTTCATCCTGCTGGCGCTTCCACTCCACCCAGTAGTCCATGTTGGGCGGCGGACCGACGCCCATGCGAGGGCGAGGGCATGAGTCGAGGACGGCCTGGTACTGGGCCTACACGCGTTGAGAAATAATCAGATCGAGGTTGCATCATCAGGTCATGCGTGGCATTCGGGTGTACCTCAAAAGTGGGACTCCAGTTTTTGCGCGAGTCGTTGGAGCTGTCCGAGTCCCCATCTTCCTCTTCACCGCTGCCACCGGCCTGCGTGCCCGAGTCCGAGTCCGAGTCTGAGTCAAAGACGGGAGCAGGACTATTGTCGCGCACCGCGTCCAGGTAGCGCTGGACAAACTCAAGGTCGGCGGGCAGAGCGAGATCAAGCAGGCCCGCGAGCGCTGCAACCTTGCCCTCTTGGCCACCCGGGAAGCGGTCGTCGTCAAGGATACCAGCGACGGCGGTGCGCAGGTTGCCCCACCCATTGACCAAAATGTACTTGCGGCGGGTCTTGTAGCTAAGGCACTCCTGGTTGGGGATTTCGCAGCAGTGGAAGCAGATGCACGGATCCTTGGAGCGCCTGTTGCCTAAACGAGTGATATCTATTCTGCGTAGCATGAAGGGAGCGGTCGAGGGTTGGGGAGCGAGGACCGAGCGCGGGCGGGCGGCGGGTGAAAAGGACTCTTCGCCCGCAGCCACACTCACCGTTTCAGAACGCGTTGCTCACGCGTTCGATTTCGCCTCATTGCCAGTACCTCCACCACTCACTCCGTTCGGGTGTCAACTGTGCGGGGCTTTGCCCAAGTGCCCTCTCGCCGCGATCACCTGGCGCGACTGAAGCGCCCGCGACGTGTGATACAAAGAACTGCATGATTCATGAAGTGGGAGACACAGAGCTCGCTTCAGATGTAGCGCGGACTGAGATCATGCTTCAGACTTGCAGTACTCAAAGGGACTCGAAAGTAAGAGTTGCGACGCGTCAGAACCACGTGTTGGGGCCGTCGCAGCACGCCTACTTCTCGCTTTTGCTCACTTTCCTGTTCTTGAGCTGGATCAAGTCGACATAGGACGTGACAGCGCAAGCTGAAGGTCGCCAAACGGATTGCCCTTCGACTTCGGTAGCGGCTCTCTGTGCAGCGAGTGGCGCTCACGCGCACACAGACGCGGCCAGTCACGCTTCAGTGATGGTGCCCTTGATGGAGCGCTAGCGCGTTTTGATTGTAGGCGCCGAGTACCCTCAAAAACGCCTCAGCGTAGCATACGCGCACGTAGCGCGCAGCCGCTGTATGCTCGGGGCAACTGAGGTCGGATGTGTGACGAACGCGTCAAGACGAGCCACTTGCTCACAACAGCATGATCTCGACTAACGCGTCGATGTTCCACTCAGAAAGCAGCCAACAATGATGCCGTTCGCGTCGCACGCTATGATCCAGCTTGAGGTCTCGAGCGAGCTCGCCTCCCTGGACACGGAACATCAGGGCTCAAATGAAGCGGACCCATGGTGGAAGGATCGCAAAAGGTTGAAGCGCGTTACGGTGCCCACGGGGCGTTGTTGAAGGCGACGCGAGACACTTGGGCGCCAATGAACATAATGTGCGTCAAGATGCACGCATGAGCAGAGGAGCTTCGTCTCGTTCTCATTCGCCAGATAAAACTTGCCGAAGCAGCGATCCTCATCGTCGCGCGAAACCTCAAGAACGTGAGGATTGTCAAGCTTGTGCTGACGCCGTTGGTGGGAGGGTGGGATCAGCGATCGCAACCGCAGCCGCGACGGCCTGTTCAGCCGACTTTCACTCGCCTTCAGCTGCGCAACGCAGTGGTTGGCGGGCGGGTACGGAGAGCCTGTTAACAATGTCGAAGGCTATGATGAATCGCGACGCGCATTGAATAGGGCTCGCCGACAAGGCGTTCTAGCAGATCGATTGCACGTTCCGCCGCTGTGCAGGCGGCAACGGCCGGGGTCATAAGCGGTCAGCAGCATAGCATCCGAGCCGCAGGTGCTTGCGCTGGAACGAAGCTAGATGCGTGCCCCGCTCGTAACAGAGTTCGCGTCCTATACCTCCGAGGCAGAGATACGGCCTAGCTTCCCGTTGCGAGGGTTCATGCGAGTTCGTCGCACCACGTCGCTCAGCGCGACTTCCTGCGGCAAGTAACCAAGACGCGACGCAACGCGACGCGACGCTACGCCTGGCGGGCACAACGGCGGTGTAGTGGCGGTGGCGGCGGCGGCGCACGAATAGCGCGTCCATAGACACCAGGGGAAGGATAAAAACGCAAAGAGCAGGATTTTCGAGCTTGGGTCACCTTGGGGGACAAGGTACTGCAAGCTCAGGCAACATTAAAGTATCCCGCGACGTGCTTCTCCACTAACGAGTTCGCCTAAGCAGCACTCGTGCAGTCACAAGAGCAGAGTGCAAATGCGATGCGAACGGAATACTCAAGTCAACGGTCGAGTTGAGCACAGCACGTCGCGCCGGGGTGGGGCAGGACCGGCCTGCCGTCAAATTCATGTTTTATGGAATCCATTGCATAGAGTGAAAGCTACATTTGTTGAGGGGAGTAAACGGGAGGGGAGCGGAGCGGAAGAGGAAGCCGAAGCGAAGTGGCGCAACGCGACACGGGGGGTGATGTCATCGGCGAAAAGTGTGACTGTAACGTGACGAAACGAGAGCTTCAAGGTCGCACGCCTATGGCTTGGGCAAAGCCCCGCACCGCGACGTTCAAAGCCAGCTCTCCTTGAAGAGGCATTCGATGACGAGGAACGGAGATTGATTACACATTGCGGGGAACTAGGGGGGCATTTAAAATGCTGCATCAATTGAGTACCTCCCCCCGTTGAGCGGGTCAGCGATGCAGTGGCACCCGCGCAGCGGGAGAGTGAGCAGTTTGCTCGGCACGGCGGCGAGTCAAGCAGAAGGACGGGCGAAAAAAAAAACGCCGCATCATGAGCCTTGACTCATCAGTGTGAGCAAAGAGGTCATTGCGATGTGTTGGACACCACGTTGACCGCGGGAAAATCTTGACGCCGTGGAACTTGTTGGTTGTTGGTCACACGGTTGATGATGGCCACGATCTCTCTTGTCGCTGACCGTCTTCCAAAGCCGGTGCTTGTACAGCTAGCGCAGATTCGAGCAAACAACTGCATACAAGCACCTTGAGCACGCGGACTAGACTGTCGCGCTTGGTTGACTTGCGCTGCCGCCCGTCCGGTAGAGTGGCGACGGAGCCCGTTCGCGGTGAGGTAGGGTCTGAGAGAACTTTCTAACCCTTGAAATCGACAAGCCGCTGTCTGGGCGGACCTGTCGTGAAATTGTAAGCATCGCAGACTTTGATCGAACTGGCGACGGGAAAACAGCCGCTGTACACAGACGGTCAACTTAATCGTTCCGCCGTTAAAATATGGCGCTAAAATCAAACTATCATGAAAGATGAGGGACGTCGGTCCTGTAGTGTAGTGGCCTATCACCCCGCACTTTGAATGCGGAAACCCGAGTTCGAATCTCGGCAGGACCTTTTTGATGTTCGATGAGGATCAGAAGTTTACTTCCGGTATTTATTTTGTCGTTCCGAGCTCGGCAGAGGCCGCGGGAAGTCGCCCGAGGTCACAATCCCATTTTTTTAGCCGATCCTGCCCGACAACCAATGGTTTGTGTCATCAGCCACCCTGCATCGTGTTGCCCTGATTCAGAGGCACCTCTGCATCGAGAGTACTCGTCAAACTGCGGCAGGGTCAGCCTGTGAAGCGAGCCGCCGGGCGACTCGCGTTTCGGCCATCCCCATGACCCCTACCACCATCACGGTGACTTCCAACTCAGCTCTCGCGGAATCAGCAGTATCGATTGTCCAAGGTTGAAGTTCGGCCGCAGCAATTGGTTCGGACTTGCCGCCGCACGAGCTTCATCGTCTTAGGGAGCCGGTACCGTCAGTTATGGCCATGACGTGATGTGGCGTGTGCCTCCTTCGCACTCCCCACAAATTAGTCAGTTGCCCACCGCGACATGCTTACCATGCACCCCATGTTCCAAGCAGTATCCCTCGTCGTTTGTCGTTGCTCTATGGTGCGGGTGCTGTTACGCGACACGTGTGGCAACCGCCCAAACTCCGTCATGCTATTAAGATGGCGATAGCGCGCACAATGGTGAAATCATGCTGCTCGCACCGCTCGGTTCAACTGATCCGTTCTTGCAGCCTCGGGTTTGCCGTGAGGGCAACGAGCGGTCTGTCATTTCGTCATCGTTGGTTGACGCGGATCGGCGCTCGCATTAACGGCTTCTTTCACATGAGACGTGGTGCGAGGTTTCTGCGCAGACATCCGCAAGCTCAGTGGTCGGCATCCCAGTCACCCGTGTGGGCGACGGCCGGCCGGGGGCGCGTCGCGCCACTCACGTGTACGTGATCACCTCGCCAATGCGAGTCAACTGGCCTGAAAGCGCATACAGAGTTCAGCCACCACAACAACGCAAGGTATAAATGAGAGCAAGCTGTATTTATTTATGGCAGTGAGAGACAGAGACGGTTGGGTTTGGTAGACGACAACGGGACGGGGGAGCAGAGAGAGGGAGGGAATAGGCGAGGTGAGATGGCTGGCCGCCGACCATGGTCGCGACTGACGACCGCCAAGGACGACAACCACCCACCCACCCACCCGACAACAACAACAACGACGAGGGGGGCAGGTTCAGAGCAGGCCGCAGTCCTCGAGGTTCTTCTTGATGATGATATCGTTCACGGCCGCCATCACAAATTTGATCTGGGTCGTATCGGTGCCGCTGCATCATAAAAAGGGCGATTTCGTGAGTTCTGGTCCGATATTTCTCGGAGGGCGCGGTGTAGGGTGTGGGGATAGGTGGGTGGGGGTGTCCGATGATGAAGGTAGGGTACGGGACCCAAGTCAAAGTGTCGACAGGCGGGGGCGGCGAGCATCGCGACGAGAACAGGGAGATCGTACCAGGTAAAGTGGGCGTAGATCTGCTTGCTGTCGGGGGTCTGGTTGAGGCCCTGGAACTTGTCGAGGAAGAACTGGCACGCCGCGTCGTAGTTGGTGTCGCCGGCGTAGTCGGGGAAGAACTTGCTGATGGGCGAGCGCAGGATCTTGTCCTTGAACAGGTCGATCTTGTTGAGGAAAAGGATGATGGACGTCTTGACAAACCACCGCGAGTTGCAGATGCTGTCGAAGAGCGTCATGGCCTCCTGCATGCGGTTGACCGTCTCGTCCTCGACCAGCACCTGGTCGTACTCGGAGATGGCGACCAGGAACACGATGGCCGTCACGTTCTCGAAGCAGTGGATCCACTTCTTGCGCTCCGACCGCTGGCCGCCCACGTCGAACATGCTACATGAATTGGGCGTGAGTGGATCGGGTCTGACGAGGTGATCCCGTCGTAGACGTGTACCGGTACGTGAGCTCCTGGATGCGGAACGTGGTCTCGACAATGCCCGTGGTCTTGACACGCGACCGCAGAATGTCCTGGTCCGTCGGCTTGAAGGCCGGGTCGGCGAGGCGGTCGATGGCCTCGAAGTAGCTACGCGTGGGGGTAACGGGTCAGTGACATGGTTTCGACCCAAAGACACGCGAGGAAAACGTACTATTTGGCCGAGTCGTTGAGCTGGTACTCGCGCGAGCGCAGGAAGCAGGCCTGGACGCCCGAGTCCTGCCACAGGGTGCGGACGGCGGCCGAGATCTCGGGTGCGAGCGTGTCGCCCTCGATCTGCGGGGGCTGGTCGTCGATGAGGGTGCGCTGCGGGGCGTTGGCCTCGTCACCGAGCGGGATGCCGAGCATCTCCATGGCCTCGAGAATCACCTTCATGGACTGGATGACGTTGCTGTAGATGATCTCCTTGTAGGCGAGGCGCTCCTCGTCGCTGTAGCCGACGCCGTGGATGAGCTGCATCTGCTTGAGGATGGTCGACTTGCCCGACTCGCCGGCGCCGAGCAGCAGCATCTTGACCTCCTTCTGGGCCTGCATGCGCGCGTCCTTGAGCTGCTGCTCGATCTGGTCGTTGACGGCCTTGCGCTCTCGCGACTCGACCGACTGGAGGCAGCCCATGGTGGTGGCGGGTGCGGGTGGTGCAGGTGGGAGGGGACCGAGGCGAGGTGGGAGGGGTGGTGGAAGTAGCCGACGATGGGGTTGGCGGGCGAGCGACTCGCGTGTCGGCGGTGGTGGGCGACAGACGGGTTCACGCGCGCGTCGAGTTTAGGCTACACGCGGGAGGGCGGGTCGAAGGTCAGTCTTGCGGTCACCGGCCGGGCCCGTCGTTCGGGCAGGCGTACCGATTCGATGGAGGGCAGGTTCGAGAACCGTGGCGTCGAGGTCGACCGATCGAGACGGGGGCGGGGCCGAGTGCGATCGAGACGGGTGCCGCGCGTCGGGGAGCGGGCGGTGGCGGTGCAGGTGGTGCGGGTAGGGCGGGTATGCGAGTGCAGGCGCCCGCGGCAATCGAGTCGAGTGCGGGGAGCTGCTGTATCGGGGCAGGTGGTGGTCGGGCGGGAGGGAGGAGAGCGGGTGGCGACCTTGGTGGCGCGCGCGAGCGAGTGCGGGCGGTTCCGATGGCAGCCGGGTCGGGGTGTGGTAGGCGTTCGGCGGGCAGAGCGAGAGGGAAAGGAGGCGGAGATGGCGGCGGCGGCGACGCGTGGGTGGCGAGGGGGGGACGGGCGGGGCGGGGCGGGACGCGTGCGGGCGGGCGCGCGTGTGCGTGTGCGTGTGCCGGCAGCCAGCCAGCCAGGAATAATTGTTCAGCGAGATAGCGGATCGCGCGAATTCGGCCTGCCTCTCTCGCCCGCGCGCGCGTCCGTGTCCCCCAGCGCGCGCGACGCGTGAGAGGCACACGTGCGCGGCGCACCTGAATGTCACCTGACGGACGCGTGATGCCGCCGCCACACCTCATTTCGCGATCCGCCCGCTTGATCCGGCCGACACTTTTGACTCGCCGACCTGCCCTGCCGCCCGCTGCAACCGCACCCATCCACGATATCAAGCACGCCGCGCCGCACTCGCGCGCTACCCGCCGCCCTCGCGCCCGCCACCTGCTACGCATCGACTCCACGACCGCGACCGCGTCAGCCCGACCGCGTCCCGCCGCCTCTGCACTACACTCGGCCCATTGCTGCCGCCGTCGCACCCGCGTACTCGCTGTCCCGCAGCCGCTTCCCGCGCGTCGACTACTCTCGGTGATCCCACATTCGGGTCCCCGCCCTCGTCTCGCCGACCCCTGAGGCGGATCCGACCCCACCGACTACCACTACCAGCCCATCACCGCCATGGAGGACAACCAGGAGGTCGACCTCGACAACGTCATTGCGCGCCTCCTCGAGGGTGCGTTCCGCTGCTCGCCCCGTGGGTCGCCCGCCCGGCCCTGACCCGTACCCGTACCCCCGCGTCTAGTCCGTGGCAGCCGGCCGGGCAAGCAGGTGCAGCTCGCCGAGCACGAGATCAAGTGGCTGTGCACAAAGTCGCGCGACGTGTTCCTGTCGCAGCCCATCCTGCTCGAGCTCGAGGCCCCCATCAAGATCTGCGGCGACATCCACGGCCAGTACTACGACCTGCTGCGCCTCTTCGAGTACGGCGGCTTCCCGCCCGAGGCCAACTACCTGTTTTTGGGCGATTACGTCGACCGCGGAAAGCAGTCGCTCGAGACCATCTGCCTGCTGCTCGCCTACAAGATCAAGTACCCGGAAAACTTTTTCATCCTGCGCGGCAACCACGAGTGCGCCAGTATCAACCGCATCTACGGCTTCTACGATGAGTGTACGTGTTTTTCTCGTCGGTGCGTGTGTGCGACCCACTGACTCGGATCCACGCGAATAGGCAAGCGCCGGTACAACATCAAGCTGTGGAAGACCTTCACCGACTGCTTCAACTGCCTGCCCATCGCCGCCATCGTCGACGAGAAGATCTTCACCATGCACGGCGGCCTCTCGCCCGACCTGCAGTCCATGGAGCAGATCCGCCGCGTCATGCGGCCCACCGACGTGCCCGATACTGGTACCACGCGTCTCACCCACTCCGCCGTCCGTGCCGCCCCTAACTCACCCACGCCGCTCGCTTCCCCCCTCTCCGTCAAGGCCTGCTGAGCGACCTGCTGTGGGCTGACCCAGACCCGGACATCACGGGCTGGAACGAGAACGACCGCGGCATCTCCTTCACCTTTGGTCCCGACGTGGTGACGCGGTTCCTGCAGAAGCACGACATGGACCTGATCTGCCGCGCGCACCAGGTCGTCGAGGACGGCTACCAGTTCTTTGCCAAGCGCCAGCTCGTCACCATCTTCTCGGCGCCAAATTACTGCGGCGAGTTCGACAACGCCGGCGCCATGATGTCCGTCGACGAGACCCTCATGTGCTCGTTCCAGGTACGCTCAACCGCGACCGTGAGCACGACTCGGTAACTGACACCGACCTCCCCGAGTGTAGATCCTGAAGCCGGCCGACAAGAAAAAGTTTGCCGCCCGCTCGCGCTTCGGATAGACGGGTCGCTGCGCGCCTGCGACTGCGACCACGACCAACCCGTGGCACTCTCCCTACCCCCTGCCCTCCTGCGCGTGTCGCACACACTATGCCCTCGCTCTCCCCTCCCCTTCCCTCGCTTGTAAATGCATGAACCGGGTTTTGCTCCCTGCCTCGCTCCCCTCACCGCGTCGACCGAGTCACACACAAAATTGGTCGCGGATGTATCAATCATCGATGCCCGCTGGTAATCAAAACTGCCGCTGGCTCACGCGGCCTCGGGGAAGCTCGGCGGCCCACCCCCACCGCCGCCCGACGCCATGTGCGTGTTTCCGCCCGCGACGAGCGCGCGCTTGAGCACTGCGACCCACTGCGTTGTCTCCTCGGGCGTCTCGGTCTCGAACAGGTAGTCGTAGTGCATCGTGCACACCACGAACTGGCACGGGTTGACCTTGACGTTTGACGGCAGCGGCGGCGGCGGGGTCGCCGCGTCAAAGTCGATCACGGACGCGTGCCGCTGGATCCCCGCCTTGGTGTTGAGCCGCGGCAGCGCGTCCATGCTCGACGCCGTCGCGGTGCGCTCGAGCGACGCGTACGCGGGCGCGGGCGGGGTGAGCGCCGGCGGCATCGGCATCGCCTGCTGGTGGTGCTGCGCCGGGTCCGCCGACCCGCCGCCCGTGTTCTCGTACAGGCTCCGGGACGGGAGCAGGTGAGTCGCGCGCATGCGGTCGTGGTGCTGGAACTGCTCGCGGGCGGCGTCCATGGGCCCGCGGACTGCGACGTAGACGAACGAGTGGTACTCGGTGGGCTCGCCCATAGCGCCGGCGCCGCCGTGGCGCGGGTCGAGCGATGTGATAGCGTCGCCGCCGCTGGCGGCCTTGACGTCGCGCTCGACAACCGTCAGGAGCCGCTGGTGCGGAACCAGCGTCACGTACACGATCTGCCACCGGTTGAGGACGCGCCCGAACATGCGCTGGAACACGCTCGTGATGCGGTGCGACCGCTTCATGACCAGCACGCCCTCGAGCGTCTCAGACCCGGTCTCGGGACGGTGCGTGATCTTGAGCGGGTCACGGGTGTGTCGCCCTGGGCCGCGGTGGCGGAGCGTCCCGCTACCCGCGGGACCCGTCGTTGCGGGCACCGTCGAGCCGTACGGGACCGAGGCGAGCGGGACCAGCCGGTCGACGTTCACGTCGGACCCGGGCTGCTGCTCGCCGACGGCATTGGACCGCGAGCGCGCCTTGGTGCCGGCGCCGTGGTCGACGCCGCTGCCCGTGCCCGAGACGTACGCGATGCCCGAGTTGGGGTTGGCGTCGCCCGTGTTGTTATTCCCGCGGTCGTTGGACATGGGCGCGGTGATGTTGATCGAGTCGCCCTGGGACCGGTCGAGCCACAGGAGGTAGATGGGCGGGAGGAAGAAGACGAAGAGGGCAAAGGTGGCGCAGAACAGCATGACCATGGACCGCAGCCCAAAGGCGACCTGGTACAGGGCGTTGACGGGCGGGAAGAAGGTCGGGAGCAGGATGGCGCCGCCGAGCATGATGTTGTAGATGGACAGGGCGATGGCGCGCGACTCGTTGTACCCGCGGATCGGGATGCGCCGCGTGTTCCACGCCAGCACCGACGCGTAGATGAGCAGCGCCCCGTTGAACACGCAGATGAGCACGAACACGGGGCTCTCGTACAGGCTCGGCAGCGTATCGTCCGTGTTGCGCAGCGACTTGAACACGGACCCGTTGGCGGTCACGGGCCCGGTGATCGGCAGGCACGTCTGGTACTTGGACGTGCGCGAGGAGACGACCACGGGTTTGAACGGCTTTGTGACCACCCACGCAACGGCGAGGATGGTATCGACGAGCACGATAGTGAGCGAGATGCGCATAATCTTGTGGTCAGGGAGTCCGTTGCGGAACAGGAGCGGGCTGCCGAACAGCTGCCAGATGCGCTGGTTCTTGGCGATGATGTTCCCAATGACGAGCCCGAGCGCGATCACGGACGTGACGGGCGTCACGTTGCACATGGTATCGCCGTACACGGCGAGCTGGAACCCGATGGCCACGTACATGAGCGCGAGCCCAACGAGAACCAGCGCGCAGAACACGGGCGAGATGGCGCGGATCGTCGGCGTATGCCGGTTGAGGATCACGATGACCAGGAACCCGAGCGACACGACCACGCCGAGCGCGCAGCAGACCGCGAGCACGGTGCCGGCCATAGTGTCGATTTCGATAGTGATTTCTACACGTGGAATAATGGTCAGCGTTCGGCGTGTGTGCGGCGCAAATCGCATGCGAGCTAATGCGTACTGGCACTCGAGCTCTGGTCGTTGAAGTTCGACTCGCCGTTGGGGAAAACCATCGACTCCCACTTATTGGCATCCGAAATCAACGATGAGTCGTTGCGGCGGACCCGAGCCGGGCCATTGGATTGCCAGTTGTAGACTTCGAATCCGGCCTCGGGCTCGCCCGTCATCTCGTTGAAGTTGATGATCCCGAACGCGCCATTTGCCCGAACGGCATTCAAGTCGGCGAGACGCAGCGGGCCGCGCGGGTAACGGCCGGCAGCGAGGGCGCGCGCGGTGGCAAGCTGGTCGGCGGGGTTCGGTGACGACGAGAGGACGTAGTTGGCCAGGGCCTCGATGAGAACGGCGGCGCAGTCAAAGGCAAACGGCTCGTTGTGAGCTATAGCCGAGTGGTTGTTGGCAGTCCAGAGCGACTGGAACGTCTGGAAGGCTGCCGAGTCGGAGCCGCTGAGCGGGGTGAGGTAGAAGGAGCCGAGCAGTGGACTGGCACTGGACTTGAGGTAATCGACGATGGACGGCGGTGCCGGTCCGTACGGGGTGGTCTTGTTGAAGGCGGCGGCCGCAAAGGTGGTGATTTCGTTGATGAAAACCCAAGCGAGGTCGTGCTGGAGGAACAGGCGGTTCTCGACGATGGCGTTGACGATGGCCTTCTGCGGCTCGTTGACCGAGGCGACAAGGACGACCGAGTAGGGCGAGGCGCGGATGGCGTTGAGCGAGCGGGTGAGGTTGGAGGTCTCGCCCTGCTCCCAGAAGGTGAACAGGTCATAACTGAGAGTATTGCCCGTTTTGGCATTCTTGGCGTTGTAGTCGGCAACCAAGGAGAGGAAGGCCTTGGCGAATCCGCTGCCGTAGGTCTCGAGCGAGTAGAGAAGAGCGAAGCGGTTCAGGTTGTTCTTCTCGAGGAACCGAAAGAAGCCCTCGATGAGAGCCTTACTGGATGGGATGGTGCGGAAAAAGTACGGGTAGAGGTCCTTGATGGCGAGGTCCGGGTGGGCGGCGGAGAAGCTGCACTGCGGGATCATGAGGCGCGACGAGACCTGGGCCTGCAGCGTGGTGGTAGCCGAGGCCTGGTCGCCAATGAGAGCGACGGCGCCCTGGCGGATCAGGTCAAAGGTGGACACGATGGACTGCGCGGTCAGGTTGGCCGAGGTAATTTTGGCCTCGCTGAGGGGCAGCGGGCGATCGCGGCCGAGAATAAAGTCGAGCGACGCGTTGGGCTTGTACGTGTCGGCGACGATGAGCTCGAAGGTGACGCCGCGCTGGCGCAGGGCGCGCGCGTTGCTGACGTACGAGTTGTTGGTGATGGGCAGGTCAATCTGGCGGAGCGCGAGCTCGATGGCCTGCTTGCCCGTGGTGGCCAGCTCGGCCTTGACCTGCTCCGGGTTGGAGAGCGGCATGACGAGGCCAATCTTGATGACAATGTCGGCCGTGGTGTTGACGGGAGCGGAAGGAGCCGATGGTGCAGCGGGCGCGCCAGGCGGTGCCGGAGAAGGGGTTGGAGGAAGGCGGTTGCCCGGGTTCTGCGCAAGGGTGGGAACCGGCCCGACGACAATAACAAAGGTCAGGGCGACGCAGAGGGCCAGCACCGCGCGTAACCCGCGACGGGCAGCAAGTACGGGTGCGACCATGGCTGCAGCGGGGCTCGTCGGCCGGCGACGAGAGCGGTCCGTCTAGTGTAGGTGGCGGCGGCGAGAAGGCGCGAGGTCTCTCGAGGGGCTCGTCGGGGCAACCAGGCGATCTGACGGTGGAAGGTGGGCTCGATACGTTGCGGCAAGTGGCCAGTCTATTCTTTGCTGGTACGGGAGCGTTCCGGGGAGCGCAGGCGATGCAGCGAGCGGTAGCAGCGAGTGGGGTGTGGCGGTGGCGGCGGCCGATCCCCCCTGGAAAGCGCCACACTCTTTGGTCGCCTCGAGACGGGTCACGCGCACGCAGCTGACGCGCGCTTCTCGCGTCGTTGCGTGGCGCTCCGCCGATCCCACACCTCGTCCACGGCGTGCCAACAACGTAACCGCGAACACACACGAAGCAACGCACCATGGACGCCATCGACATCTCGATCCTGATCCCGCAGCAGCTGCGCGGCGTGTCGGCCGACGAGGACAAGCAGCAGCTGCTGCGCGACGAGGCCACGGGCGGCGACGCGGGCGCGCACCTGGTGACGCCCGGCGAGACCATCACGGCCGACCCGCAGTACATGAAGGGCCACGGCGCGTACGCCGAGGGCGAGTCGACGGTCGTGTCGAGCGTGGGCGGCGTCGTCGAGCGCGTCAACAAGCTGGTCACGGTGCGCGCCCTGCGCACCCGCTACTCGGGCCACGTCGGCGACGTGGTCGTCGGCCGCGTCGCCGAGATCGGCAACAAGCGGTGGCGCGTCGACATCAACTCGCGCCAGGACGCCATTCTGCTGCTGAGCTCGATCCACCTCCCCGGCGGCGTCCAGCGCCGCAAGTCCGAGTCGGACGAGCTCGCCATGCGCTCCTTCTTCGCCGAGGGCGACCTGCTCGTCGCCGAGGCCCAGCAGCTCTACTCGGACAACGCCGTCGGCCTGCACACCCGCTCCACAAAGTACGGCAAGCTGCGCAACGGCCAGCTCGTCGTCGTCCCGCCCTCGCTGATCCAGCGGTGCAAGTCGCACTTCCACTCGCTCCCCTGCGGCGTCGACGTGATCCTCGGCCTCAACGGCTACATTTGGGTGTCCATGACCCCCGCCGACGCGCCCGCCACCGAGTCGACCGGCAACGACATCACGGCCATTGACGCCTCGCGCGTGGCCACCGAGACCCTGTACAGCTCCAAGAACGACCCGATCCCGCGCACCACGCGCGCCAACCTGGCCCGCGTCGCCAACTGCATCCAGGCCCTCGCCCGCAACGACCTGGCCATCTCCGACACCATGATCGTGTACGCCTACGAGGCCAGTCTGGTGCACGACCGCGTCGCCGACCTGCTCAAGGCTGACGTGATGCGGGAAATCGCGCTCCAGGCTCGCCGCCTCTACGAGCTCAGTCTCGAGGCCTGAAGATTGAATACCAAATCGTTTGTGCATTTCCTCATCGGTTTCCACTGGTCCCATCACGAGTAGTACTCTGGCTTTTTGACCGTCACGCCGTACTCGCCCAGCGCCGCCGACAGGTCGTCCATGGACAGAACGTGTTTCTGCTCTCGTGCGAGCGGTCAGTCCACTGCTTCCCCATCCACGTCCAAAACGGCGTACCTTGGCGCCCTTGCGCGGCCCGCCGCCCGGGTTCGTCTGCTGCCGCAGCTTGCAGAAATGCATGGCGTCCGTGGCCACGTCGGCAATGAACTTTTGTGCCGCCAGCGCCAGAATCCGCTTCCTACATTCATCGAGCGTGAGAGTCTCCCTCCGCCGAGTGAAGGGTGGGTTTGCGCAGATCACCCACGGCCCGCGGCCCTTGGTCCACGGCACAAGCATGCACGCGCGTTCGATTGTCAGGGCCGCATGACACCGGGCTATACCATGGGCCGTACGCCGCAGGATGCCTGCGCAAACCACCCGTGAGTGAGGAGCAACGTACACGCGCACATCGTCGCAGTTGAACCCCGACTTGGCGAGGTAGTAGTCGGTCACGGCGTCCGGAATCTACCCACACACACATCAGCACTTCCCACCCCTACCCACCCATCCCACAAGAACCGTACCAGCGGCTTGTACTCGTCCATGAGCCCAACGAGCTCGGCCAGACTGATCTCGCTGCGCGCCAGGTCCTCTTTGACCTGCGGCAAGCCCGCTGCTCCCGCCGCCGCGGGCGTCCCGGGCAGGATGGACCCCATGTCCTCGTCGTCCTCGTCGTCGTTGTAGGTGAACCCTGCCGATGATGCGGTGGTCGGAGCCGTAGGCGCTCTTGCCGCCACGTCAAGCGGCTGCGTGGGCGCGGGTGCGGGCGCCGCGGCGTCGTGGCCCGCGGGCGCGGAGAGAGGTGCATTCGAGTCCATTGCAGCAAGTCGGTGTGGATAACGAGTTCGTAGAGCGGGCGTTCTTGGGAGGGAGAGGGAACGGGAGCGTCCGACGGTCACGCCGTGGCTGCCGCACGCGCGCCGACGCGACTGGCCGAGCGAGCGACCATCACCCTGCGCATCATCACTCACTACCAGACATACGAGAAGCAAAGATAGAATCCATTCAACGCAGTATCGGTACTACTCGCCCTCCTGCTCGCCGACATCCGACGCCCCGAGGACCGCCGAGATCGCCTACACCGAGCCGTCAGCCTCCACCATCCCCTCCCAGGGCCAGTATACGTACATCTCGGGACAAGAACACTGGCTCGACGCACCGGCGGTACGCGGACGTGACGACCTCGTCGAGTAGATCGGTGGTCGCGCGGTCAACCGCAACGGCGCCCATGGCGCGCAGCTGGATGCGCGCGTACTCGACGTCGACGAGGAGCTGCTGGAACCCGTTCTTGCCGAGCGTCTCGCGGCGGACGCCCTCGACCCACGCCTTGGCGACGACGCGCAGCAGGACCGCCGTGATAGCCGCGCGGTCGCCGTCGATCTCGCCCGCTGCGGTCGGGTAGAAGGCGATGCGCTCCGAGAACAGCTTGGTGACGCCCGCGAGCGCCGCGCGGTCCGCCGGCGTCATGCTGGCCGTCGGCGAGTACCGCCCCGCGCCGCCGCTCCCGCTCCCACCGCTTCCCGTGACCTGCGCCAGCGACGCGAGCGAGCTGCCGGAATAACTCCCGGTCGCGCGGTGCGCGCGGCGCACGCTGCGCACGCTGTCGGCGTCCGCGCTCGCGGAATCCCGCAGCGCCGGTTCCGGGAACAGCCGTGCGACGGTCCCCGCGAGTTCGCCGAGCCCCTGCATCGTGGCAATCCACGCGGGCGACACCCCGCGCGGGTGCGGCGCGTGCATCCCGCCGCACGCCGCCCGCATGTTGCCGGCGACGGTGGCCTCGAGGACGCGGATTTTTCCCGCCAAAAACTGCGCGAGCGACGCCGCCGCGCGGTCCCGCGCAATGCTCGTGGCGTGCGCGACGTAGTCCTCGGCGGCCGCCGCGTCGGTCGCGAGCCCGAGGAGCGAAGGGAACCGGTCGAGCGCCGCGTTGAGCGACCCGTCGCCGACCATCTGCGCGAGGCGCACCTGGACGAGCTGCGCGAGGTCCGATGACGAGGTAGACTCGCGCGCCGCGAGGGCGCGGTCCATGAACCGCGGGACCGCCGCGTCGAGGTCCGCCCACACGGGCGCCGACCGGTCGCGCACCGCCGCTTCTGACTCCGACGCCGCGGCGACGGCGGCCACGAGGGCCTCCATCTGCCCGTACATGCCCGTGACGGCGGCGTGCATGGCGGACCCGGCGGCCTCGGGGTTGGCTGCGTCGAGGGCCGCGTGGACCGCAGCGACAGCTCCCGTGATGGCGGCATCGAGCGCGGCGGCAATGTGGGCGGCGATCGCGGCGTCGGACGCGGCGCGGACGAGGTGCGCGATGCGCGGGACGGTTTCGAGCGTCGCGCGCAGGTCGCGGTGGGCGGCGACGTGGGCGCCGAGCGAGGTGCGCGAAATGGACGCGGCGCGGTCCCATGCCGCGAACGCGTCGCGGACCACCGCGTCGAGGGTGTCGCTGACGAGGGCGAGGTCGTCGGGGGACACGGCGAGGGTGAAGATGGCGTTCGGGGAGGTGGGTGTGGGTGAGGGCGAGGGTGGAGCGTCGGGCGAGTCGGGGGCGGGGCGGAACAGGCGGTCGGCCTGCTCGACGAGCGAGTGCAGGTGGGCGAGCCAGTGGTCGCCGTTGGTGATCTTGTTGGTGACGATGCGCATCGCGCTACGTGGGGCGGAGTGTTAGGACTGGTCGGGCACAGGCAGTGCGAATGAGGTACCCGTCGCGGAACAGCTCGAGAATGGCAGCGGGCGAGTCCTCGCGGACGGCGATGAGGACCTTGAGGTATTCGATGAGCAGCGGGGTCCCCGCGGGGTTCTTGAGCGCGTTGAGGATTGTGGTGCGGATCAGGGCGACGGCGGCCTGGGCGTCGACGGCGACGCGGTCAAAGAGCGGGATGTGGCGGCAACGGTCGAGGGTCGGTTTCGACGCCGCATAGAACTGGACGGTGCGCAGGTAGGACCCATCCTTGAGCGACTGGGCGAGGCGGCGCGGGAGGGTGGCGAGGACCTGGAGGCGGCGCAGCAGCGAGATGGTGTTCTTGAGGGCGTGGACGCGGGTCTTGCGGTGGGTGAAGGTGCCGTGCAGGTTGGAGGCGAGCGAGGTGATGTCCTGGACCTGCATCGACAGCTTGGCCATCTCGGCCTCGACCGACTCGACCTTGTCGCGCATGCGCTTGATGGTGTCGGAGGCGTCGATCAGCTTGGAGTAGTTTTCGTAGACGAGGGTCTTGCGGTCGCCGTCGAGCTGCTTCATCTCGACGATCAGGTCGTTGTCGCGCTTGAGCAGGCCCGGCAGCGTCTTCTCGTTGAGCAGGATCTTGAGGTACTTATCGGGATCGAAGCCGTCCGCGTCCGGGTCGGTCGCCTCGGTGCGTTTGGGGGTCGAGGGCGAGTCGAGGGTGCCGGTGCCGCCAACGCCCGTGGCGACGTTGAGCGCGGAGGTCGAGCCACCCTCATTGCCGGCAGTGGCGACGGTGCCGTAGTAGCTCTGCAGCAGCCGGTTGGCGCGGCGGGGCGGTTGGTCGGAGGGGGCCGTCGTGGTCGATTCCATGCAGTTAGTCTCTCTCAAAGTTCCATGGGCGGTAGGGTGGCTGAGTCGATAGGAGGAGAGGTGGGGAAGTGAGCGGCGCGTCGGCTCGCGTCGGCGGCGCTCCGGTCACGCGTGGCGCTTTCTGTGTCTCGCACCGTCAACACGTCGATCGGCCCGCCGGCCCATCCAACCTCCCTCTTCCCCCAGCAACCCTCATCAAAGCAATGAACTCGAACCCGCCGCAACTGCCCAACATCGACTTCCCGCCGCGCCCCGACGGCTCCGAGGACCCGCGCGCGCGCGCCCTGCGCCGGCTGCGCGCGTGGCGCCCGACGCCCGAGGAGCGCTCCATCATCGAGCACGCCCGCTCGCGTGCCCAGGGCTACTCGACCGCCTTCGTCGTCGGGTGGGGCGGCGCGTCGCTCGCCTTTGCGCGGTACCGCCGACTCGGCCTGTTCCCGACCTTCATCATCACGTCCAGTACGCTTTATGGGTTGAGGGTCTTGTTGCGGCGCTGACAACTCCACGTAGCCGGCGCCTTCCTCGGGTCCCAGGCCGGACGCATCTTCAGCGTCTACCAGGGCGTCAAGGAGCTGCGCCAGATGCCGCAGAGCGAGCTCGGCCACATCATCAACGATCTGCAGTACGCTTCCCCACTCTCACTATCACCAACCACGGCTTACGTCCCTCCACGTAGGTCCGAGCTCAAGGGCGAAGTCATCCCGCCGCGCGAGATCCTCGACCGCCTTCCCCCCGCTGGCCCCGCCGCCACCCCTCCTCCCACTCCTCTCCCCACTGCCACTCCCGACACCCCCGCCGCACCTACGAGCAGCGCATGGGACTCGCTGCGCCGCTCGTCCGACGGCCCCTCGGCCTGGGACACGCTGCGCAAGACGGGTCCGCCGCCCGCCGACGGGCCCGTGCGGTCGCGCTCGGACCTGTCCAAGGCCGCTTCTTCCGCCGAGCCGACCGAAGAGGACGGCGCGACGTGGGACCGGTTCCGCTCGGCCGCGCCCGCGTCAGGCGCCGCCAACGAGTCGGCGTGGGTCCACCTGCGCTCGCACCCCGCCGCTCCGGCATCGCGCCCAGGAAGTATCGCCGTCGAGGTCGAGACGGGTCGTGGGGCTGCGACGCGCCAGGTCGTCAACGTCGCGGGTCCCGCAGTAGGAGGTGTGCGTACCAACGCGTACGGCGACCCGATCGAGTGATTTTTTATGGTTGTGTGTAAAATGTATATCGAGCGATTGGAGCCTAGGTTTAAGAGGCGTGCACCCGGGGGAGGGAATACATGGGGGGCGAGAGCGAGCAAGGTGGAGGGGAGGGCAAATGGTACAAAAATTGGGAGGAGCGAGGGAGGGATGGTTCACGCGCGCGGCGTCGCTGATGGCGTGGCCGCGGGCTTGGCGCCGGCCACGGTCGGCGTAGGCGTCGCGGCAGCCGCGACGAGGCTCTTGGCCGCGGTCGGCGTCGGCGTCGGCGTGGCCGTGGTCGCCGTCTCGGCCTTGGACCCGCCAAAAAGGTTGAAGATAAAGTCGAGCTTGCCCGTGACGAACAGGTAGATGATGACGACGATGATGACGATGACGACGCAGATACACGCGTACCACTGCCACTTGATCGTGTTCTTGCGGATCTCGATGGCCTCGGTCACCTCCTTTTCGCCGCGCTCAATCTCGACGACCGCCTCCTCGACGTGCTCGGTGATCTGGTTGATGGTGTAGTCCTGCTGCTCGACGAGCATCGACAGGTCCAGGAACAGCTGCGCGAGCTCCTCGACCATCTGCTCGATCTTGAGGATCTCGACCTGGCGGTCCTCGACCTGGCGCAGCGCGCGGCGCGCCTCGCCGTACCGCGACGAGTGGAGGACCTGCTGGGCAAAGATGCCGCCCTGGCCGCCCGAGTTGAGGTACTCTTCGAGATCGTCCTCGGTCGCGTCGGCCTTGACGATGCGCATCTCGCGCAGCAGGCGGTCCTTTTGCGCGTTGCCAAAGCCCGTCTCGAGCTGGTGGAACTCCTGGACCTGGGCCTGGTAGTTTTTCTTGAGGTTGGTCAGCTGGTTGGCGCACATGACGTAGTCGGCGGTGCCCTTGCGCAGCGCGCCGAGGGCCGAGTCGAGCGCTACGTTTGCGGGCACGAGTCAGCGAGAAATTTTGACCAGGAGGGAGAGGAGCGCGTACAGTCGAGCTCGCGGCGGATCTGCGAGAGGGTGCTCTTGGTCTGCGAGGAGACGGTCTCGAGCTCGCGCTTGTTCTCCTGGGCCTGGTGCTCGGGGACGGCGTCAAAGGCGCGGCGCTGGCACTTGGAGATGTAGCCGAGGTCGTCGCGGACGCGGCGGAGGAGCTTGTCGAGCTCGGCGACCTGTTTTGGGCCAAGGTTAGTCGGGGATCCATTGGTGAGACCGGGACCGCGACAACGTACATCGTCGAGAAAGTCGGTCACGTCGTTGCCCGAAGACTCCTTGGCGTTGTTGCCGCCAAAGTGGGTGACGGGCCGCTGGACGCCGGCCGCCTGATGGTTCACTGGACCGGTTAGTGTGCGGGTCAGGGACCGAATTCGATGGTCTTGGGGGAGACGTACGCGAAGCTCGGCCATGCGATCGCGGCCGCCGACGGCGCTCCCGGCGTTGCTGGCGGGTGGTGGCGGGGTGTTGATGCTGGCGGGCGCGGGACCGCGGCGGTCGTAACCCTGCTGCTGCTGCTGCTGGCCGTAGGCGGCGCGCGAGGCGGCGTAGCCGTTGGACGCGGGCTGGCGCTGCTCATAGCCGCCATAGGACGAGGTGGGTGAGGCGGGCGGGTAGTCGCCGCGGTGCTGCGAGCGCGACCGCGGCTGCTGCTGCGGGTACCCGCGGTCGCTGGCGTAGGCGCCCGAGGCGGACCGCGAGTCGTAGCCGCCGCGCGAGTCATACTGCGGGTCGTAGCCGCTGCGCGAGTCGTATCCGCCCTGCTGCGAGGGGTATTGGCCGCGGGCCGACGAGTAGCCGTTGCCGTTGCCGGCCGGAGGCGGGCCCCGGCGGTCGTAGCCGGACATGGTGGTGGTGGTGGTATTGCGGGTAGTTCCGTGTGAGCGCTACGGGAGCAAGAGCGAGGGCTTCCGCGACGAGTGCATGGGGTTGCGATGAGCAGAGGAATGATGGAGGAATGAACGACGAAGCGGTGGCTGAAATCAGTGGGCGTGTGGCGTCGCGGTGGCGCACAGCCGGCGCACCTGCCACGCCCGTCACCTTCGAGCGGCAACCGATCAGGTCGCGGCACGTGAGCGAGTCCCATTCTATTTCGAGTCAGTCCGGCCAGGCGCGTCCAGCTGGGCGGCGGGCGGGAGCGTGTGGGAGAGTCGCACCCCCCCGCGCCGCGCGCCGTGCCCGCCCTCCCCTCCCCCCTCCGGCCGGCCCCCCCTCCGGCCCCCCTCCGGCCCCCTCCCACCCCCCGCGCTCTTCCCATCCTCCCCGATCCGCACCCTACACCGCTCCCCCACCCTCCACCATGTCCAACAACCACAACCAGCAGCAGGGCGACGCCCTCGCGCAGCGCATGGGCAACCTGTCCGTCTCGGGCGGCGACGCCCGCTCGTCGTACGTGCCCCCGCACCGCCGCGACGGCTCGGCCACGCGCCCGTCGTTCGGCGGCGACGCCCGCGGCTCGTACGCGCCCCGCGGCGGCTCCGGCGGCTTCGGCGGCGGTGCTCCGCGCGGCGGCAGCTCGGGCCCGGGCAACCGCGGCTCGTGGGCGCCCGGAGACGCGCGCTCGGCCGGCCCCGCGCCCGGCGCCTGGGCCCCGCCCGGTGCCCGCGCCGCCAGCGGCGACCGCTCGTCGTGGGCCCCGAACTCGGGCGACGCGCGCGCGTCGGGCGGCTTCGGCGGCCCCGGTCCCCGCCAGGGCGGCGGCCGCGGCGGCGGCTCGTGGTCCTCGGGCGGCGGCTCCGGCCCCGGCCCGCGCGGCGGCCAGCGCGCCACGCCCGGCGTCGGCACCTGGGACTTCTCCAAGGGCCTGCACGTCCCCGCCGAGCGCGACGAGCGCATCGAGGCCGACCTCTACAAGTCGGCCCACGTGTCGTCGGGCATCAACTTCTCCAAGTACGACGACATCCCCGTCGAGGCGTCGGGCAACGAGGTGCCCGAGCTCATCACCCACTTCGACCAGGCCAACCTCGAGGCCCTGCTCGTCGAGAACATTGACCTCGCCGGCTACAAGACTCCGACCCCGGTCCAGAAGTACTCGATCCCCATTGTCGAGGCCGGCCGCGACCTCATGGCGTGCGCCCAGACCGGTACGCTATCTTTTTCTCTTGGTGAGAGTTTGGCGGTCATCTGCACGGGGGCGGCGCGTGCCCCGTTGCCATGCCACCCGCCGCACGTGACTGCCCGAATTCTCTTTTCTCCCCTCTTGCCCTTCCCGCGAACCACCCACTCACAATTCCCGTTATCGTAAACAGGCTCCGGCAAGACCGCCGGCTTCCTCTTCCCCATCCTCAACGAGCTCTTCCTCAAGGGCCCGCCCCCCGAGCGCCAGGTCGGCGGCCGCGGCCCCGTCTGCCCCGTCGCCCTCATCCTCTCGCCCACCCGCGAGCTCACGGTCCAGATCTACGACGAGGCCCGCCGCTTCGCCTACCGCTCGTGGGTCCGCCCCGTCGTCGTCTACGGCGGCGTCCCGCTCCGCGACCAGGCCATGTCGCTCCGCCGCGGCTGCGACCTGCTCGTCGCCACCCCGGGCCGTCTCTCGGACCTGATCGAGCGCGGCTACGTCTCGCTCCGCCACGTCAAGTACGTCATCTTCGACGAGGCCGACCGCATGCTCGACATGGGTTTCGAGCCCCAGATCCGCCGCATCGTCGAGCAGGAGGACCTCCCCGCCCAGCAGGACCGCGTCACCCTCATGTTCTCGGCCACCTTCCCGCGCGAGATCCAGTACCTCGCCCGCGACTTCCTCGGCGACTACATCTTCCTCTCGGTCGGCCGCGTCGGCGCCGCCTCCGAGAACGTGACCCAGCGCGTCATCGAGGTCCCCGACCACGAGAAGAACGACGTGCTCCTCGACATCCTCACCGTCGAGCCCGCCTCCGAGAACAACCTCACCCTCATCTTCGTCGAGACCAAGCGCAACGCCGACCTGCTCGCCAACTTCCTCTACCACCACAACTTCCCCGCCACGGCCATCCACGGCGACCGCGACCAGCGCGAGCGCGAGCGCGCCCTGCACTCGTTCCGCACCGCCGTCACCCCGATCCTCGTCGCCACGGCCGTTGCCGCCCGCGGTCTCGACATCCCCAACGTGACCCACGTCATCAACTACGACCTGCCCGGCGACATTGACGACTACGTGCACCGCATTGGCCGTACCGGCCGTGCCGGTAACGAGGGCCGCGCCACGGCCTTCTTCGACGGGTTCAAGAACCGCAACATTGTGCGCGACCTGCTCACGATCCTGCGCGACGCCAACCAGGAGGTGCCCGAGTTCCTCGAGCGCGCGTCCATGGGCGGCTTCGGCGGCGGCCGCTCGGGCGGCGGCGGTGGTGGCCGTGGCCGCGGCGGCCGCGGCGGGCGCCAGTCCAACACGCGCGATTTCCGCAAGGACGCCGAGTACGGCAACTACCAGCCCCCGGCCCGCGACTCGTGGGGCGGCGGCGGCGGCTCGGGCGGCTACGACTCGTGGGGCCCGCCCTCGGGCTCGTCGGGCTCGTACTGGTAAGGCGGCCGACGCTGCTTTGGCCCCTGTGCTCCCTTCGTGGGACCGCAGCTTGGGTGGCGCGTCCCGTACCTCGCTCATCGACAACTTTTGCCTCGCACCTCACGTTCTTACACCGTTCCTCCCGCCTGTATCTCGCTGCTCTCCCTCCCATCCATCCCCCCACCGAGAACGTTGTGCGGCCACGGAGTTGTCCCTCCCCATCTCGTGGCGCCCTTCACCCCCTGGGCCTGACTCTCTCTCCCTCTTTGTCTGGTTTTTGTTTCTCTGTCTCTTCCGTTCCTCTCTCTCTCGATCACCCCTCCCCCGTACGCTCTCCTTCATCGTTTTGCCAGCTTTCTGCCGCGCGCACCTGCTCCTCTTGCGCGCACGAGTTACTCGTCTTTCCTCTACCCCACCCCTAGCTGCCATTATCCTCACTCTCCTCCCCCCTTTCCCCTTGCGTACTTTTTTTTGGTGTGATCCATTCCTCTTCTTATGCCATCCCGATTCTCGACACCAACTCGGAGGTGTACCCTCCCCTCCCCGATTGGCACTATCCGCGCGGATACTCTCGTTTTTGTCTCTTCCCCTCTATCCGCTCGCCTCACATCTCGCTCCTCTCTTGTGCCATAGTCCTCTCCCTCCTCCGCTCGCCGTGTGCGCTGTCGCGTAGACTTGCGTCAGCGCGCGCGCGGGCGGCCTCCCTTTCTCCTTCTCTGGGATACCCCCCGCGACTCGCGTGTCACCATCATTCGGGATATTTATAAGAAACCTTCTCTTCTTCGTCATCGTCGTCAAAACACCTCGTCCGTGACCCGCTGGTTCAGCTCGCTCGCCCACACGTCGTCCACGGCCATGGCCATGGCCATGCTGTCGCCCGCTGGCCACGCGTGGCCGTAGCCGCGGTCAGCGGCCCATCGATCGGTGGCGGGCTCGCGGCCGACATACGCAAAGTCTGGGTCGTTGTCCAGCAACGCGCCCTCGACCACCCGCCCGCCCGCTTGACGTAGCGGGCCCAGTGTCCAGTGGCGGTTGTAGTCGAGCTGCATACACGCGGTCGTTGAGGTCAGTGAGGTCGGGGCAAGCGGTTGAGGGGAAGGTGCGTACCCGCAGCAGCAGGTCTTGGACCAGCGCTGCGCCGCGCCCGCGCAGGCCCTCGAGCAGCTGGTAGAAGAATCGTGCTTCGCCGTGAAATTCCTACGTACTCCCTTCGTCAGTCTCCGCCCACCGCGTATCAGCGCGCGACAGACGTACCTCGGCCAACCGGTGAATCTCCTGGTCGCGGTCATCCATCGCGGCACGGACCCGCCGCTCCGTCTCGGCCGAGTTCGCCGCCGCCATCCCACCCGTCGCGGTCCCGCCTGCGGCGCGCCGTGCCCCGTCGCGCGAATTCTCCTCGACCCACGCCCACTCGCGCACCTGCTGCTCGCCGACACTCGCCTCGACGACGCCCGCAAACAAGTCCGCGACGCCGACGACGCGCGCGAGCGCGTCCCGCACCGCCGCCGCGCTCGCAGGGAGAAACACGGCGGCCTCGGCCGTCGCCGCGAGCTGCGCGGCGTGCGCGCGCCAGTCGTCGAGCGACGCGAGCGCGGTGCCCGACTCGGTATCGGCGCGGATCACGTCCACGAGCCGCGCGTACGCGGCCTCGATTGCGGTATGCGCCGCGCCGAGGACGGAGTCGAGGACGGCGAGCATCTCGGTGCGCGCGGTACATGCCGCAAAGGCGGTGCGGGCCAGCGGGCCGCGGTGGTGGTACCGCTGCGAGACGGCGCGCAGCGGGAGGTGCAGCGCGACGAGGCGGGCGTGGACTCGGCGGAGGTGCGAGAGCGCGTGGAACGCGCGGTTGTACGCGGCGAGGTGCGACGCAGGCAGGACGAGCGAAAGGGGCCACGGCAGCGGGAGCGTCAGCGTTGCGGTCGTCGTCGCGGGGGTTTCGTCGGAGGAGGAGGGGGTGGTGACGGGGAGGTGCCGGAAAGGCGTAAACGCCAGGTCCGATTCCGTGGTGAGCGTGAAGCGGAACTGCTTGACGATATCCGCGAGCGCGGCGGACGCCGGGTCGGCGCCCGAACTCGGGGTGGTCTGCGAGTAGCTCGAGTGCAGCGCGAAATTGAGCTCGCGCTCGCCGACGCCCGCGCCGTGCTCGATGGCGCGCGACTCGAGGTGCGCGACCTGGGACAGAAAGTGGGTGTGGAACGCGCCGTTGCCGCCCAGGTACACGGTTTTGATTGCCTGTTGGGTGGGTACGGTTCAGTGGGTGTGTTCATAGCGAGTAGTGGGAGGACACGAACCGCGAGGTAGTCGAGCATCTTCTCGTCCAGGACCATGATCTTCCACAAGGCGTGCGTGTAGTCGCGGCGGATCGAGTCCATGGCGATGGTGAGGTCGAGCGGGCGCAGCTCCGTCTGCACGTCGAGCAGGCGCGACAGGATGTGTAGTTGGTTCTGCCACATTGCCGGCGTGATGAGCTCTGTTGGCCGCGGGTTAGGGGCCCGATTCGCGATGAGTACACGCGAGAAGGCGTACCAGAACTCCGTGGCGACTTTTGGACAATGTACGACGACGTGACGGTGAACAGGATCGACTCGGCGAGCGCGGGCGATACGAGCGCGGTCGGGACCAGCGCCGACTCGATGCGGAACTGCTCGTATTCTCTTCCGCCAGTGCGGCCCGCCTCACCGTCACCAGCCGCCGAAGTCTCGGGCACGATAAAGAACTCGCGCCACGGGTCGTGCGCGGACGCGTGGAGCAGGTAACCCGCGAGGTGCTTGAAGAAGACGGCGAGGCACGCGTGGGCAAGGTGGCGCATCGCGGCGGCGACGGGCGGGCGGCCGTCCAGGAGCCGCGGCAGCACCAGGTCCAGCACGCGCACGCCGTAGTACTCGTCGAGCCGGCGCGCGCGGTACTCGCGCACCAGCATCACCACGGCCTCGAGGACCACCCCCACGGGCGCGAAATCGGCGGCCAGCTTGGCCCACGGCGTCCGCCCGCCGTGGTCGCCCAGCCCCGACGCGCTGCCGAGCAGCTCCGTCTCGGCGGCATCGACTTGCGCGAGGTAGTCGGATACGACGCGCCGGACTCCCGTCGCGAGCCCGTGCGAGTAGCACCCGTGGCCGTACCCGGTGGTGCGCTCTGCGGCCGCATCGGCGTGGGCGACCGACGGCGGCGCGGCCGTCTCGTGGTCGGCAAAGTCGGTCAGCTCGCGCACCCAGAACCCGAGCTGCGCGAGCCGGTTCAGCACGCCGCGCTCGGCCGGGTGCAGGTACGGGAAGTCGGGCCGGACCACGAATGTCGACGCGGACAAGGGCGCGGGCGGCGACGGCACGAACACGTCGCCCGGGTACCCCGACATGGCAACCAGCAGTTCGTGGATCATGGTTGGGCAGGTTGCATCAAGATTCAGCGGCTGGGCAAACGATTCATGGTACGCGATGGATGGACACCGACGGCTGCATGCACGCCGACCTCGACGTTCTCCGCGCTCGTCGGCTTCTCCTCCCTCTGGCCCCCTCCACGACACATGCAGCTCATGGACTCGCAGCACCCGACGCTTCGCGCTCCATGCAACATCGAGGAAGGCACTCGGCCGATCCCTGACGGCGCTCGCGACGTCGCGACATGGTTGGCGGGTCGGCCGCGCCCGAAGTGACGCACCGCCGAGTCAGCCCCGTTCGCTGTCGGCGAGACCCAAAACCTCGTCTTGAGGCCCGTTGGATCGCTTCTCTCCCCCACAACCGCCTCGAGGATGATTGTCCGTGACGCCTTCGTGCTGCCACCCATCCTGTGGGTGGTCGCCCTTGCGCTCGTCGCGCTCGTCCGCAAGGCGACCGAGTCCCGCGATGTTCGGGCCGGCGCGGGCTATGCTCCTGTGTTGGGCGAGGATCGCTTGTCCAGGCGCATGGGCGTGCCCTTGATGCTCGAGACCCTGTTCGGTGTCGCCCAAGTCGCTGTGATGCTCGCCGTCGCGGTGCTCTACTTCGGCGACAACGGAATGGCCAGTCCTGAATCTGTCGGCTGGGTATGGTGGATCCATACCGCACACAGCCGCGCTTTCATGACTGACCGCTTGATGTAGATTGTCGCGACGATGCTTGCTGCTGCCTCCGTCTACATGCGCCGTCGGCAGGTCGAGACTCCCGCCTTTGCCCATATCTCGTGCAGTCTCATGGTCGGCGGCTACCTCGTGGGAATGCTTGCGCTCGCGGTCTTTGACGCCCTCGACGTGGTCTATCTCACCGATTGCACGCCGGAAAGCCAGACCCGCGTCGCGATCTTTGCGTTTCCGCTTGTTCTACACGGCTTCGCGCACCAGTCGAGCTTCATTGACCAGCCTTCGATCTCGCGCGCCTCCGCTTCCTCGCTGTGGGAGCTCGTCACCTTCCGCTGGGCGTGGCCGACCATGGCGCGCGCTCTCCAGGTCGAGTGGCTCGAGCTGGACGACTGCCCCGACCTGTTCGAGTCCGAGTCCCCGACGCTGCTCTTTGACCGCTTCCTGCGCTACCGGTCCGCGAATCCGGATTCTGGGCTGTTCCGCACGCTCTTCATGTCGGTCATGCGCTGGCAGGCCAGCTTGACGCTCTGCCTTGGCTTCATCAACTTCACCGTGCCTTTTGCTACCGCCTACTCGATGCAGCAGTTCCTCGCTTTTCTCGATCGCCGCGAGTCTTACGACAACCAGCAGCATGAGCGCATGGAGTCGCTCGCAATTGGGTACGCCTGGGCCGTCGTCTTTTTCGCGACAGGCGTCATCCGCGTCATGGCCGAGACCCAGTGTAACTTTTGGTCCCGGGCCCTCGGTATGCGCGCCTCCTCGGTCATGACGGCCCTGGTCGCCGAGAGCCTGCTCAAGTCCTCCCGCCCCGCGGAGAACGCCATCTCGCTCGCCGCCGGCGACGCGCGCAAGCTGACGGATATCTTCAACCGCGGTTCTTCGGCCTTCTTCCTCCCGCTGCGTGCCGTCTACGCTCTTATTTACCTCGTCGCGCTCTATGGCATCGTTCCCGTCGCGGCGGCAATCTTCGTCGTCCTGGCCGCGGTCCCCGCCAACATGGCGATTGCTCAACGTGTCAAGGCCCGCCAGCGCGAGGCCAGCCGCTACACGGACCGCCGCCTGGCGCTCGTGTCCCAGGTGCTCGCATCAATCCGCCTCATCAAGGCCCAGGTCTGGGAGTCGTTGTTCAAGGCCAAGATTGAAACAGAACGCGTCAGCGAGTTGAGTCTCGTTTCATCCGCCCTCGCGTGGAACGCGGCCATGATCCTCCTAGCGACGCTCACGCCGGTCGCCGTCACGGTGATTACATTTGGCGCCTACGCGTGGGCCAATCCGGCTCTACCTCTCACACCATCGCAGGTCTTCACTGGTGTGTTCCTCCTGTACATGCTCGAATGGCCGATGCGCCAGGTCCCGGAGCTGTATGGCCGCGTCGTGGTTGCCGGCTTCATAGCTTGGCGCCGACTGGCCAAGTTCTTTGACCAGTCTCAGCAGCACACGGCTTCGCGGCAGCCCGGCCCTCACCGCAAGTGCGAGCCGAACGGCAACATCATGTTTGACTCCGTCCAGATCCCGCTGGGCTCTCAGTTTACCCTTGACATCCCGGCACTTACACTCCCGCTGGGCAAGCTCAGCGTCATAATTGGGCCGCTGGCGAGTGGGAAGAGTTCCCTGCTTTTGGCGTTGCTCGGGGGTAAGTAGCTCATCCTAGCAGCGAAGTTGGTAGAGTGTGAGTGTGCTGACCAGCCGCGTTCGATCCGTGTGTAGAGCTTCCTCTCACGCGCGGCACTATCCAGTTTCCCGACCGCAAGCTTGCCTACGTCGAGCAGACCGTTTCCATTCTCAACGCTTCCTTCCGCGAAAACATCACGTTTGGCCGCTCTTGGGACGCGTCTCGCTTCGCTCGCGTCATTGACCAGTGCGCCCTGGGCCCCGACATTGATGCTCTTCCTTACGGCAATCTCACGCATGTCGGTCCCTCAACGCTTTCCGGTGGCACTCGCCAACGTGTCGCTCTCGCCCGTGCCCTGTACTCGGACGCTGACGTGATGTTGATCGAGGACCTGAACGCGGTCGACACGATCACCGCCAATCACCTGTACCATCAGGCTCTCATTCCGGCCGTGCGCAAGTATGGCAAGACGGTCATCTTTGCTTCGAACGCGGTCGCGCTTGCCACGTCGGCCGCAGACCTTGTCGTGTGCCTTGACTCTGGCCGAGTTGTTGCAGCCGGTACGCCAGCTGAGGTTTCGGCTACCCGACCCGACCTTCTCCGCGTTATCGAGCAGGCCGAGAAAACAGCACATTCGGCTAATTCTGCCGTTTCTGATGCAACTCAGTCGAGCTTCCCAGTCCCTGGCTCCGCCGCACCTGTCCGTCGCGAAGAGTCACGTTCTACCGGCTCCATCAAGCTTGCCCACTACCACCGCTACATGTCGTCATTTGGCTACGCTCGCGGCCTCGCTGCTCTCATTTTCCTCGCTGCGGTCCAGGCCCTCCAGCTGAACGCAGACGTGTTCCTCAAGGACTGGTCCGCGACTCCGTCCTCGACTACCTGGGCTCTCACCGCCATGGCTACCCTCAAGTTCGCTTCCGTCGCGGCCCACGCCGTTGCTTACTGGCTGCTTCTTCACGGCGCGCACCAAGCTTCGCACGACCTGCACCAGGCGCTCGTCCGGCGTACGCTCGCCTTCCCGCTGACCTGGTTCGCCGACAACATTGCGTACTGCATGACGCGGCTATCCCGCGACTTTGGCAGCATCGACAGCGACCTCGCCGTCGACGTCAAGGTGGCGCTCGGGTGGACACTCAACGGTTTGACCTCGATTGCCGCGCTGGCGCTCGCCTCTCCGGCCGTGCTACTATTCTGTCTCCCTGGCCTCCTCGTATTTGGTCACCTCAGCCGCATCTACGTCCGCGCGTCGCGCGACATGCGGCGCATGGAGGGCACCCACTTTGCGCCCGTTCTCGAGCGGATTGGCGAGCTGCAGATGGCAGCGACGTGTATCCGAGCCTTCTCGCGCGAGACCTACTTTCTGCAGTCAACTCTCGACCGGCTCACCACGTCGCAGCGGCTTACTATGGCCCGGGTCAGTTGCACGCGGTGGTACCTCGTGCACGCCGACGTGATCATGGCCGTCGTCAGCTTCCTCGCTGCCATTGGCTTCCTGATCATGGCGGCTACGGCTCCTCGACCCGCCATGGGCGATGCCGAGCGGGTCGGTCCGTGGGCCGCGCTCGCCCTCAACTACGTCCTGGTCCTTGCGCAGACGCTCAACCTCACGGTACTCGGGCTTGCCAACGTCGAGACCAACGTGCAGTCGGTCGAGCGCGTCGGTGAGCATCTGGCGCTTCCCACCGAGCCGAGCGGCGGCATTGAGCGCGTACCCGGCTGGCCGTCTGCGGGTCCCATCGAGGTGCGCAACCTGAGCGGCGCGTACACGCGCTCGAAGGACGCGGGCGAGGAAGAGTGGCACTGGGTCCTGCGCGACGTGTCGTTCACGGTCCCGTGCGGCGCCCGCGTCGCGATACTTGGGCGAACGGGCTCGTCCAAGTCCACGCTGTTCGCCGCGCTGCTCCGCGCCCTTCCGCACACAACGGGCTCGGTCTTCATAGACGGCGTCGACATGCGCGATCTCTCGGTGCACTACCTCCGCCGGCAGCTGGGCTACGTCAACCAGGAGGCGGTGCTGCTGCAGGGCACGCTGCGGTACACGCTCGACCCGACGGGCGACGTCAGCGACGCGGAGCTGCACGCCCTGCTCGCCGAGTTTTCCGCGCAGCTGCCGTTCGGCCTCGACACGGAGCTCGAGCGCGCGGGCGATCTGTCCCAGGGCCAGGTCCAGCTGATTGCGCTGCTCCGGTCCATGGTCGCGGCGCGGCAGAAGCGGGCCAAGATCTTTCTGTGGTACGTCCTTCTCTCACGCGCTCACGCTACAGCCCGCTGATGGATTGAAATCGCGTAGCGACGAGCCGACGTCGTCCATGGAGTATGCCTCGGACGAGCAGTTCTGGCGCGTGTTCCGCGCCATATACGCCAAGGAGTCGGTGACGGTGATCACGATCGCGCACCGCCTACGCACGCTTGTCGATCTCGGGTGCGACCGGGTCATCGTCGTCGATGGTGGCCGCGTCGTTGAGTCGGGCCACCCGCGCGACCTCCTCCTACTCCGCCCCGCTCAACAGGACAGCGGCGATGCGGGCGGCGGGTACTTTAGCCGTCTCATCAGCGAGGCCGCTGCTGCTGATGCCGAGGCGGTCCGCGCGTTCTACTCAAGCGAGTGAGCCTCAAGGAGAGCGCACCTCGCGTGCAGAGTAATACACAGCTTCACTACGCCCAATTTTCGTTTTGCGCCGCCAGGTTTGGGAGAGCGGAAGCAGAGTGGTTTTAAGTGGCGCTCATGGACCGCGTATTGACACCTGCCACACTTCGCGGAGCAGACATGGGCCATGCACGACGCGGTGAACACACGCACGCTGTGTGGCGCAACGCGTGCAACCCGGTTCCTCTTCGCCAAGTCATTCAGCCTGAACTTTGACTTGAAGGTTCAATGACGCAGAAATGTAACGTCCAAGAACCGCACCTACCCCGGCCTCGGCGCGTGCCCCAAGTGCGCGCACCGCTACCACAACGAGCCGCTGCCCGACTTCACGCAGGAGACCGGCGCCCTGCTCGACATTGGCCATGGCCCCACGTACTTCAACTTTGGCGTCGCGTGGAAGGACAAGCGCCTCTCCTGCTCCAACTGGGACCTTCCGCCGGACCAGTGGACCCCGGACATGCTCCTCTACTCGGCGCTCGACGCGATGGCGTCCTTTGAGGTGGGCCTCGTGTTCCGCCGGCTCGTCGATCCCGCGCTCTGGACACCGGACATGCCCACGCTCCAGCTCAACGACCTGTACCGGCCGCTCCACCGCCGCGTCCTTGGCGGCAACCTGCTCGAGCACGTCCGCCGTGTCCTCGCGTACTGCCTCTTCAAGGACGGCCCGCAGACCGTCGAGGATCTGGCCGAGTCGATCGGGAAGAAGAAACTACTCCACGGGGTCGGCCAACGGCTCCAGGTCCTGGAGCTCGCCGTCAAGCACCTCGAGGCCGCCGGCGTCGTCAAGCGCAACGGGAACACGGACAAGATCACGCACGTGTGCCTGACCGAGCCCATCCCCGCGCTCGCCAAGCCCGCCGACGCGCCGCCAGCACCCGCCGCTGCGGTCCTGGCCGAGACGCTGGGAGCCGTTGTGCCGTGGCTCTCGGGCATCGAGATGATGCCCGCCGCCATGGTCGGGTACCTGATCGACCACTACCCGGACCTCGTGCTGTACGAGCCGGCGATCGCGAAATGGATCGCCAACGCGTGGCTCAAGGAGCTCGGTGAGGACGGGTGCGCGGAGCTGAGCAGCGCGCCGGCCAAGGCTAAGGCCAAGGCCGAAAAGGTGATGGCCGAGAAGGCGATGAAGGCGCGCAAGTAGGAGATGCAGAATACGCAGGAGTAGAGTAGCAGCGCACGGGCGGGGGCCACGGCGAGGCCGCAAACGCCACCCGGCCATCATATCATGGCCATGATGGGGGAGATGACTCGGGATGGTGGTACGGTACGGGAGTGACACGATGATGAGGCGGAAGACACACACAAATATTGCAATACATACTTTCTTCACGCACACACGACCGGTATTACCACGCTTTGCGCAAGCGACCGCTTGACCTGCCTTGTGCATCTCGAGCCGCTCGCCGCTTCGCCAGTATCCTCGCTTGTCATAATACATTTGTTGACTGGGAGGTGTGCGTGTGCGTGTGCGTCTGAGTGTGGACGGGCGCAAAATGGCACCAAGGTCAGAAACCGACTGACCGCCAGCATCCAGATAGCTGAACTTGATCCCCCACGTTCGGTTCAAGCGTGGTGGGCTTGGATAGCGTGACGAGTCTCACGGGCGCCGGCTTACCGATCGAACCCTACGTAGGGGGGTCGTTCGAGCGAGGTTCCTTTTGCTTCTGCGGCGCGGGATCTCGTTTTACCGCGTCCGCACGAACGTGTAGGTTGTGTCTGTCGGCGGATGTATTTCCCTTTCCTCTACATATCTTCATCTTGGTGTTGAATAAAAGACGCGTGACTAATGCAAAGAGCGAATGCTCGGATCAATCAATTGCTTTCGTTGGCGCACGCACCGTGAGCCGCGGGCGACGCGTTGCGCCACACGCAGCGCCACTCGGTCGGTCCTGTTCCACACAAGTGAAAATACATGTGGACGGAGAAGTAGTTGTGGCGACGACGGCTCAAGCACACCAAGCCAGTGAGTGAGTACCGAGGAGCACGCACGCGCGTGTGGGTGTGTGTACGCGGCCTCCATCCAGACGCTTCGCCTGCCCAGCTAGCTCACCTTCGAGGTCAGGCAGTGCCGCGATCGCAACAATCTGCGTTGTTGATTGGTCGCGTAAAGAGACCCCGGCGGTGCGTTCCGCGGGCGAGACCTCTTGGAGTGGTGGTAGGTACGTTTCAGCGTTGCAGGTGGACTGGGTCACACCCAATATTCCACGTTGTAAATGGAGAGAGCAGAGCAGGCAGCGCTAAGCCCACTTGGCTGACATCGTCAGTGAATTCAAGGCGAGCAATCGTATTCGTAGGGTTCAGCAAATGGCGCGGGCGGAAGCAATGGCAGGGAAGCTTTCATTGAAGAAATGAACGCGAAATGCCTTGTATACGTGGCTGAGAGCACGGCCAACTGGATTGCCCATGGAGGCAGAGAACGCGCTTTCATTCGTGGATCCCGGCACCTCGAAGCATTTTATTTGAAGTGAGCGAAACACGCGATTTAGAAGCGTGCCTGTGCGAGAGAATTACGTCGGCGAAGTTAAACCGGGCTACCTGGCCTGGCAATTTCTCACGCCCCGATCGGCCGCCGCGATCGGCCGATTAACGGAGCTGACGTGCAGGAAGCACAAGTGGCAAGCAACCTGACTACTGTATACGATTTTGCCATCGCCGGGCGTCGGTGCGGCAGTGCCATCATCCGGTAAAGTGAGAAAAGCGATTTCGCGGGACACGCATGCCTGTGAGCCGGTTAGGTCGGACAAGCCGAAGCGCCGAACAACATCGTTCTGTCTAATGAGCGGAACGAACGAATTGGTTGCAAGAAAAAAAAAAAGACAGGCTGGATTTGCAATATCGGAAGCGCCCGATCACGACTCGCCATCTACTTTGCTGGCGAGTACGACGCCCGTGCGTGACCAACGGATTTCAAGTCTTGTCGAGGTTCTCCTTGAGACGCACGAAACTGGCCGGAAAATTGAGATGTCGGCATTCGGCGTCGGGCGGGCCCGAATAGTCGCCCGGCTGTCCTCGCCTGAGTCGGCGTGAATTTACGAAACGACTATCGCCACTGACATTCCTATCCGTGTGTGCTCCACAGATGTATCGCAAAGAGTGTGTAGCCGTTGAACGTTGAAGTAAAGGTCGTGGAAAGCGAGAGGCCGCGGAGCGCAGGATCTAGCGCCGGGCGACAGCGCAGCCGGGTGAAAAGCAGCTCTTTTGGCGGCCGGGCGACTCAATCGGAACAGAAGATCACGTTGCATAAAGTCATTGCATGCTACATGTGTTGCGTGGGCTCTCCATGGGCGTACGAGTCGGTGAAGAGGAGCGAGCCTTCGCGGCTGCCACTCCTGTCGCCATCAGGTCGGCGGTGATCTCGAGCGAGCGGCACGCGTGCGGGCGCCCCTCGCCGCCACCCAAGCGGCCCCGCCGCCCCGCCGCCCGCCCGCCGTCGCCCCCTCCCCGCGCCCTTCTGCTCTCCCGCCCCGCCGATCCGCCCGCCGCTCGCACCCACAGCACCGCCACTGCCACCTGTATTGATAACCATGGACAAGTTCAAGGAGGTTCGTTGAGCCGCCTCGCACGCTCGCGCGCCGACGTCGGCCCGGCGGGTGCTGCGTTCCCTCCCCGGTCGGGCCGAACCGCCTGCCATGTCGCACGCACGCAAGCGCGATCCGAAACGCACCACGATCGCGCCCAATGACGCGTGGGAGCACTCGCGGCGGCTCGTCGCGTCGAGGACGAGGACGCGTCCAGTGGGCGCCACACGCACACGCGACGAGCCGTGTCCTTACGACGCGACGGCAGCTACGCGCCGAGCCACTGCACTGCCGGATCCCGCACGCTCGCGCCGCCTCCGGCGAGCACCGATCGCGCGTGCCGCCGCGACATGGAGTGTGGGAGAACCGCGCCCGTCCGCCCGCGACCTGCCCTCCCGATCGCGCCACTCACCCCACGCCCCCCGCATCGCCTTCCGTAGAAGCTCAACCTGCTCCGCGCCGAGGCCGATACCGCCAACGCGCGCGCCGACGCGGCCGAGCAGCAGGTCAAGAAGCTGCAGGAGCAGCTGGCGTCCAAGGACAACGAGGTCAACTCGCTCAACAACAAGGTGGCGCTGCTGCAGCTCGACAACGAGCGCGCCGAGAAGCGCATCGACGCCGTCAAGGTGCAGAACGCGACCGAGTCGGACCTCAAGGCCCAGATCGACGCCCTCGCCCGCAAGGTGACGCTGCTCGAGAAGGACCTGACCACGGCCGAGTCGGCCCTCAAGATTGCCCAGGACAAGGTCCGCTCGCTCGAGCTCTCGTCCGAGCAGTGGGAGCGCAAGGCCGGCCACCTCGAGCGCGAGAAGGCCGACCTCGAGGCCAAGCTCGACGACACCTCGGCAAAGTACGCCAAGACCAAGCAGGAGCTCGAGGACACGCTCAAGCAGCTCGAGGAGCTGTAAGAGTCTGTCTTCCTTGTGTACTCCCCGCATCGCTCCCTTCCGCACTCTTCATGATGATTCCCGTTCGAAATGCAATCAATGCCATTCACTCTTTCCCTCGTGTACGACAAAAAAGACGAGTCTGTGTATGTATTTCAGTCGGCCATGACATAGGGGTTGGGCTGGTTGGGCGTCAGTAGGGTGCGCGTGTCGACGGCGGGCCGGAACAGCGCGCGTCGTGGCGGGGTCGCCGACGGCTTCGCGTTGAGCGGGATAGGCGAGCTGACCGCTGCCATGGCCGCCGCCGCAGCTGCTGCCGTGGCCGACGACGTGAGGAGGACGGGCCCGAACGGGCTGCCCGCCATGGTTGCGGTCGTGGTCCCCGTGGTCCCGCTGGCCGCGAGCGCCGCGGGCCCGCCAGCCGCACCGGCCGACGCGAGCGCGTGCGCCGAGAGCAACCAGCCGTTGTGCACGGCGCGGGCGACTTGCGGGAGGCAGTCGACGAGGTCGTGCCACTCGGCCGCGTCGAACCGGCCGAGGTCCTCGACCACGAGCCACGACAGCTGGGCGAGCAGCGGCGCGCACAGCCAGTACACGTTGCCCGTGAAGTGCGGGCCGGCGAGGTGCACCGTCTCGATGGCGGGCGACGCGTGGCACACGGTGAGGACCGACGCGTCCGTCAGGTGCGGGCAGTCGATGAACCGGATCCACCGCAGCTTGGTCAGGACCTGCGCCGTGCGCTGGAACGCCGCGTCCGTGAGCCGGTGTACCGACTGGAGGTCGAGATCGCGCACCTCGCCGAGACACCCGCCGAGCCGTGGCGCGCGGGATTGGAGTTTCTGGGGCTGCTGGGCGCCTTGAGACGGCGACGGCAGGGCCGGGGTATTTGAGTCGGTCTCCTTGTCCTCGGAGGCAGCAGCCGCCGAGTCGAGGCCAGCGAGCGCGCACAGCCCAGCGTCGCCGAGCTCGGTGGCAGCGAGGCGAAACTGGCGCAAGAGCGGGAACGAGGCGGCGAGGACGCGGCAGGTGGGCACGTCGAGACCGGGGCAGTGGAGGAGCTCGAGCGAGGTGAGGTTGCGCAGGACGGGGGCGATCTTGGCCAGGGCGTCGCCGTGGATGCCGACGAGGCACAGGTGCGTGAGGCTCGCGGCAGCGGCGCGAGCGAGACCGAGAAAGCCGAACCCGCTGGTCGGCGCGGTGCGGGTCGAGAGGACCGTGAGGTGGAGGTGGGAGAGCGCCGGCAGCGTAAACGGGAGGGCGGCGGCGTAGTCGGACGCGTCGGGAAAGTCGACGCCCTTGAGCTCGAGGCGCTGCAGCGTAGCGTGGTGGCGGACGGCGAGCGCGTCGACGATGCCGCGCCACGACAGGGTGCGCGGTCCGAGTTCAGGGTCAACACGCAGCGAGATGGACACGAGGGCGTGGGCATGGGCGGTGATCCAGGCGAGGCCAGCGTCGCCGAGGCAGGCACTCGAGATGGCGAGCTCGCGGAGGTGTGGGAGGGCGCCGACGTCGGGGAGCGAGCAGAAGAGCGGGTCGAGGACGGCGGCGGGCGACCAGCTGAGGTCGAGCACGGCGAGCGAGGGCAGAAAGGTGAGGATGGAGCGCAGGGCGGCCAGCGACAGCTTGGAGGCGTCGTGGACGTGGAGGTGCAGCTCGCGGACGTGCGGGGCGTGGGCGGCGAGCAGGGCGAGCGGGCGGTCGAGCGAGAGGTCGTGCTTGAGGCCCTTTTGCGCGTTCGAGTAGTGGACGGTGAGGGAGCGGATGTACTGTCCGTAGGAGTGGGAGGGTGGTCTGCGCGAGAGGACCTTGGCGACCTCGAGGAGGCCGAGGAAGCCGTGGAAGTTGTGGAAGGACATGGAGCGCCAGATGAGGCGGACGGCGACGGCGGCAAAGTAGGAGGAGACGCGCAGCGAGCGCAGCAGCGAGGCGTGGTCGAGGTGCGACAGGACCGTGAGCAGGATCTCGGGGGTGTCGAGGGCCGCGAGGGCGAGGTCGGCGGCGGCGGCGGACGCGGGCCGAGCCACACGGTGTGGCGCACGCACGACCACGGACGGAGCGGCGCCGGGAGGGGCCCCTTCTCGTCTCACGGGCTCCGCGGGGGGAGGCGGCACGGCAGCGCTCGGGCGAGCGGGCGGCGGCGGTCTCACGACGGCGACAATCGCGTCGCGCGGCTCGATGGACGGCGCGCCGGGGGGATGGTCGGCGGGGACGCCATGGTGGTGGCGGGCGGGGTGCGCCAACGCAGCGCGGGCGGCATCGGGGAGCCGCGCGGCGAGGGGCGCGACATCGGGGACCGCGGGCGCGAGGCCGACGGGCAGTTCATCACTCACAACATTGCAGGCAGCAGCAGATGCATTGGGTTTGGAGGGGAGGGGAGCGGGGCCGAGGGCGGGGGTCGGCGGGAGGGCCCTGGAAGCGGGGCGCGACGCGGCGGCAGCGGCAGCAACGGCGGGCGCGGGAGCGGGTTCACGGGGCATGTGTAAGCGCGAGGAGCGGGGTCGCCCGGGGAGGTATACAGGTGTGCGCAAGACAGCAGTTGGGTAGATGGTGGGGAGCGGGGCCGGCGGTTGGCGTGGTCGGAGCGCAGTTAAGGGCGATCGAGTCGGGGCCGCGGCCGAGGCGAAGCCCACGGAAAATGGCGATCGACGAGAAGGGGAATCGATCACTCGCGACGGGAAGCGGCCGATGGCCCAAAGCCGCTGTCGGGCTGGCGGCCGGGGCTGAAGCCGGTCGGCCGCCGCGAGCGCCCTGCATCGCGCTGCTCCCCTCGCCCCCTCGCCGCCATGCCCGATGCCTGCTGCTCGGCCCCCGCTCATCGTCGATGCCCTCGGGCCTGCCCAGCGCGCCGTCGCTCGGCCGCGTTGTTCGGCAGCTGTTCCTTCAGCTGCGCGCGGCGGAGCGCTCGCCTTCCGCCGCGAGGACTGCTGCGGCGAGAGCAGCTGTCTGCCTCCGAGAGACGCTCAGACTCGCCCCCGTCACCAATCGCACGAGGCGGCCAGTTCAGGGTCGGCGAGCTGCTTGCCGGGGATAGCGCGCACCCTTGCGCAGAGTGGCGATGGCCGCGGCCCTGCCCGGGGAGGTTAAAGCGAGCGTGGCTGCGGCCATCGAAGATGAGGCTGTGCGGCAGCGGGAGAGCGGCGGGCTGCCACTCCCATCCGAAAAGACGTGACGCGCTTTTGCCTCGCAGCGCCACACGGCGCCGGCGCCGCCGCGGCGGAAAGGTCATTCCGCGCTCGCTCCAGCGCTCGCTCCGCTTCCCCCACCGCCCGCAACGACCTGCCACCGCCCGCACACGCACCGACTCGCTGCACACGTCGCTACCGGCGACCTCCTGCTCCTGCGCGCACCGACTGCCCTGCCGCCCCCCGCGCCGCGCCTGCGACCGCGCCCCGCCGACCGCGCCGTGTCCCCCGCGCGCTCGCCCGACCGTTCGCGACCGCCCGCGACCGCCCGGCCCGATCCTGCTCCGCCCGCGCGCACCGCCCCCTCCCACGCGCCCCACGCCGCCGACGGCCCGCCCGAGCGCGCGACGCACCCGGCGCCCCTCCTGCCCGCCGCTGGCGTCACTCCATCGCCGCCGCAAACCGCGCAACCCGCCAAAACCGCACTGCCTGCTCGCCCCCGCTCTGCGCCACCCCAACCATCGAGCGCTCTTCCTCTCCTCCCCCCTTGCCTCGCTCGCCTCTACCTGCTGCTGCTGCCGCGTCGACTCCCTCGCCACCCCCGACCGATTGATCCCCGTCCCGTCGCGCGCACCGCCCTCCCTCCCTTGACCCACCCATACCCTCCAACCCCCGACCACCACCGACCATGTCCGCCTCGCCCAACATCGTCGGCGTCCACTACAAGGTCGGCCGCAAGATCGGCGAGGGCTCCTTCGGCGTCATCTACGAGGGCACCAACCTCCTCAACAACACCCACGTCGCCATCAAGTTCGAGTCGCGCAAGTCCGAGGCCCCGCAGCTGCGCGACGAGTTCCGCACCTACAAGATCCTCGCCGGCTGCGAGGGCATCCCGCTCTCCTACTATTTCGGCCAGGAGGGCCTGCACAACATCCTCGTCATCGACCTGCTCGGGCCCTCGCTCGAGGACGTCTTCGACATGTGCGGCCGCAAGTTCTCCATCAAGACCACCTGCCTCCTCGCCAAGGCCATGATCGCCCGCATCTGGACCGTCCACGAAAAGTCGCTCATCTACCGCGACATCAAGCCTGACAACTTCCTCATCGGCCGGCCCGGCGCCCGCAACCAGTCCACCGTCTTCATGGTCGACTTCGGCATGGCCAAGCACTACCGCGACCCCAAGACCAAGCAGCACATCCCCTACCGGGAGCGCAAGTCGCTCTCCGGCACCGCCCGCTACATGTCCATCAACACCCACCTCGGCCGCGAGCAGTCGCGCCGCGACGACCTCGAGGCCCTCGGGCACGTCTTCTTCTACTTCCTGCGCGGCTCGCTCCCCTGGCAGGGGCTCAAGGCCCAGACCAACAAGCAGAAATACGAGAAGATTGGCGAGAAGAAGCAGATGACCCCCGTCTCGGAGCTCGCCGAGCGCTGCCCCGCCGAGTTTGCTGACTACCTCACCTACGCACGCCGCCTCGGCTTCGAGGAGGAGCCCGACTACCGCTACCTCATCGGCCTCATGGACAAGTGCCTCGACCGCCACGGCCTCGTCGACGACGGCGCCTACGACTGGATGTCCACCGAGCAGTGGAACCAGATGTGCGCCTCGGGCCGCTACGCCCAGGCCCAGGCCCAGGCCGCCGTGGCCGCCGGCAACGGCAACGCCGCCAACCAGTACCCCGCCGCCGCTGCCGCCGCCCTCGACGCGTCCGCCGCGGGGGCTTCCTCGTCCGCCGCCGCCGCCGCCGCCGCGGCCAACGGCGCGTCCGGCGCAGGACCGGACCCCAACCGGCATCGGCATCAGGGCCAGCAGCAGCAGTCGGGCCCCGGCGGTGTCCAGCCGGGCGGCTACCCGACCATGCAGTCCCAGTCTGGCGCCGGTGGCGCCGACCACCGGTACGGCGGCCAGCAGGCCCAGCAGCCCACGGGCTCCGCGTCCCGCCAGCACCAGCAGCCCAACACCAGCGCGGGAGCCGCCGGCGGCGCCGACGCCACGCCCGAGCGCGATACCCACCACATCCAGCAGCCGCTCCACCCACAAGGCGGGCCCGCCGCACGGCCAAAGGCCTCGGTCTGGCGACGCATTTTTTGTTGCGGGGCCAAGTACGAAGCGTAGGCGCGTCGCATCGCCGTCGCCGTCGCTCGACTCGTCCCTGTCCTCCCTGTCGTCCCTGCCGCCGCCCACGGTGGACTCGGCGGCGGGAGGTGAGGAGGCCGCGGTGACGGCGTCCGCGACCACGACCACGACCATCGAGCGTTGACCGCCTTCCCGTCTGCCTATACTACTTTTTCTCTCTCTCTTGTTTGTCTGCTCCCTCCTGCCTCCCTCCATTTCCCATTAGATTGTTCTCTCTCTGTGTACCACCTCTCTCCTCTGCCTCCCTCGCTCGCTACCCTCCTGTCGCGCCTGCACAAAATGGTTGCTTTTCAGGACGCACTCAAGGTCCGGGTCGCGCAGAGCGGACGACGCGCAGGAAGACGCGGCTGATAACGGAAGTTTGTCTATAAAAAAACTGGGCCCCGCGCGCGAGGACAGACAGCGTCGCGTCGGTCATCTGGCACGCGCCCATCGACAGCGACAGCAGAGGACCCCGCGGGGACGGGGAGTGTGTGTGGAGCAGGAGTAGAATTCAGGGATGGAGAGGCCAAGCGCGTGGCACCGGCGGTGGCGGACGACGATAGAGCGGGCGAGGCGGGCGGGGATCAGGGACGAATACACAAAAGGGAAAGGGAGGGGGGAACAATCGGTCAGAGAGCGTACGGCCCGGTTACTGCACGAGGCACTTGTTGGACCACTTGCCGCCCTTGCCCGACTTGGGCGGCTTGTTGGCGCGGCCGGCCGCGGGGCGCGAGCCCGAGCCCGCGTCGGTGCCGCCGTCCGTGTACCGGCGGATCTCGCGGACCAAGCTGTAGAAGGCCTCGTCGACGTTGATGCGCTGCTTGGCCGACGTCTCCATGAGCTTGCACTGGAAGTGCTGCGCGAGCGAGCGGCCCTCTGTATTCACGGCAATGCAGCAGGGTCAGTTGCGTGGGTCAGTGACGGTAGGCAAGTAGCGTGGACATACCCTGCAGCTGAACCATGCGCTCGTGCTCGAGGTCGCACTTGTTGCCAATCAGGATCATGGGGAACGTGTCCTTGTCCTTGACGCGCAGGATCTGCTGGTGGAAGGTGGAGATCTCCTCGAACGTGTTCCGCGAGGTGATCGAGTAGACGAGCAGGAAGCCCTCGCCGGTCCGCATGTACTGTTCCCGCATGGCGCTGTACTCTTCCTGGCCGGCCGTGTCGAGCACGTCGAGCAGGGCCACCTCGTCGTCGATGACGCAGTGCTTGCGGTACGAGTCTGGCAGGGGAGGCGAACGCGTCAGTTGAGCCGGGAGTTCGCGAACGAGAGCGCCAGAAGTGCGTAGCGTACCCTCAATGGTCGGATCGTACTCGTCGACAAAGTGGGACTGGATGAACTGGATCGTGAGGGCTGACTTGCCGACGCCACCGCCGCCGACGACGACGAGCTTGTACTCGCGGAGATAGTTGCCTTTGCTCATTACGGAGGCTCGTGAAGATGGTGGATGCGGAGGAGCCGGGGGATGTCGGAGGGACAGAACTAGGTCTGCGTCAGGTAGATGGAGGTCTACAAGGTTGGGGCGGGGCGGTGTCGTGAGTACAGGGAACTTGGCCCGCGTTTGGACGAGAGCGAGCGAGGAGGTAGGAGGGAACGGGCGTTCAACACAGTGCGCGCGTTCGAGGGGGCTGCGGATACACCGCCGAGTGCGAGGCTCTCGCTGAGCAGCGCAGGGACCGCGTGCCGTCGCGCCGGAGCGTGAGGGCGACGGTCAGCACGGTGGACGCCACACCGAGGAGGACCGTGGTAGTCGAGCCCGCCCGCTGTGCGTCGAAAGGAGCGGTAGATGGCGGCAGGACGAGTACGGGAGTCGACCCGGCTCGCAGCAAAGCGCGGCAGAACAAATTCGCAAGAGTGACAGTCCTGTGGGCGCTCGGGCGCCCGACGTGGCACCTGCGCGGCGCGGCACGACGCGGGCAGTTGCATGGGCGACGTTCGTGCAGTTGATACATGGCGTTCGGGGAGTGCGTGTGCATGGGGAGTGGGCGCAGGGGCGGCGGGGTGGCGGGGTGGCGGAGGTGGCGGGAGGGCGGCGGCGGCGGCGGACAACCCACCCTGGGAGAGGTTCGAGCAGGAACTCGGGCGCGGCGCTCGGGTAGCGGGATGGATGCTTCGGCGCGGTCGGCAACCCGTTGCAGCAAGTAGTATCGGGGCAGCAGGCGGATGGACGGCGGGCAGGGCAGAGGCGAAGGCGGGCGGGCGGTGGCGTGCCGTGGCGGCGAGCGACCCGAACGAGGCCACCGCGCGAGTGGCGCGCACCGCCCGACCAACTGACCTCCGGGCGGCTGGCTGTACTTGACGCTCCTCGCTGATGAAGCGACCCCACCCGAATACCTCTGTAATTGGCTACGGACTTGGCACCGCAGACGGCGGGGTCGCGAGCGGTGGTGCGGTGGCCCTGCAGCGTCACGCGTCGCGGCGCGTCGCGTCCCCTGCCATGCCATGTATCCCGCTCGTGCTTTCTCGTCGGAGGCGGTTAGAGGGGAGGACAAGTGTATAGAGCATCAGCAACGAGTATCTCTCACATACATTCTTGATCAATCGTCGGCTCGGCATGCTCGGGCGACAGGGCCTTGTGCCTCGCCGGCTTGCCCGCTGACCCGCTCTCCCCTCGGCCCGACATGGCCGCATCGCTTACGCCGTCCGACTTGGAGAGGAGCATCTGGATCTGCGCCTTGATGTCGTCGACCGTCTTGTATGCCGTGTTGGCGAATATGTCCTCGAACGAGTCGGATCCAGGGATGAGGTACACGGCGCGGTTCGGGTCAGTCGTCTCTTGCTTGGGCGGCGTCGTCTTGAAGGTGTAGTGGCTGACGAGCTGCTTCATCTACTCAGCAAGTGCCTCGTCAGAAGCGTGTCCGAGTCAACAGCTGCAGTGACCTTGGGACGCACCCGCGTCGCCGTCGCCTCGTCCGCGCGGTCGCTCGTGAAGATGATGGTCCCGCCGTAAACGTGCCCGACGTACCGCACCAGCCTTACAATGGCTCGCCGCAGCTCGCTGGGCTGGTCGCGGAACGCGTCGTACTTGGTGCACACCAGCGCCCACGTCACTGGGATCAGCTTGAGCGTAGCGCGGTCGGGGTGGTCGCCGCCGTACCGCTTCGCTGCGAATGCGCGCAGGCCCTTGGGCCGCTTCGACCCGCGCTTCTCGAGACCACCCAGAATCTCCTCCACCCGCATCGCCAGCGCCGTGACAAAGTGCTCCATGGCGGCAACGAGCTCTCGAGGCTACGTACAGCGGAACGGCGGGCTCCGTTAGTCCATCGCAATGCGGTGGGAGCGCAATCGATGGCGTACCCGGGACAGGTCAACGCACACGACCGCGGCGGCCGTGTGCACGTTCCCGGCCGTGAGCGGAACCTGGAGCAGCTTGGTCATGTGCGTGCCGCCGCCGAGGTCCCAGATGTGCGACACGTCCTTGACGTTGGTTGTCGCCCTTGTGCGGCGACCATACCTATTCGCGAGGGGGCTGTTCGTCAGTGAAACCGTCCAAGTCCTACGTCGCGCATGGAAGCGTACGTGTACTCGAGACCGACCGTAGCGCTCGGCACGTCGCTCTTGTCCAGGAATCGGTGAATGATGCTCGACTTGCCGCTCGATTTTTGGCCGAGGAACATGATGGATGTCTCCGAGCCAGACTGGAGATCTGTCGGAGGACGTCGCGTCAGGCGACGTCGTTCTTTCCGCACGCTCAGCCACGAGATGGCGCACCGAACCCCTCAGACGCTCGAACGGCGGCGCCCTCCTCCTTCATGATGGTCCACAGGTCCTTGGGCCCAACGGCCGTCAACTTGCTGTTGATCGCAGTCGTGCTCATGATTTTATTGCTTAACGGCTGCCCCAGTTGAACCAAAAGTGCGCGGTGGCGGACCACTCGCAGGCCGCCAGAGACGCGTCGTTCAGCATCACGTGAGGCGATTCCTCGTGTGCCGCTGCTTTCGCGGCGGCCCTCGACGGCGACGTTTCGTCGCAGACCATGAATCAGATGCATGTCGTGGCTAGCTTTAACTTACCGCAATGACGGCCAACGCATTGCCAATGGCCGCAGGCGTGATCTTATGCTGCTAGCTCGACGATACTTGGGCCAAAGCGCCAAGTTTCATACGGGTAACAGGGTTGGGGTTGGGGTTGACCACTTGGGAACTCTGCGTTCAACAAGGGTGCCTATGAAACTTCTCTCAACCGTTACAAGAATGGATTCGGCACGACACACCCTCCGTGGCCTTGTCCGGGGCATGAGAGGCCATGCGTAAACGGCCGTTCCGACGGAAAACTTTCTCTCGGATAGCGTAATGCTATTAAAAGTAGTCAATACAGCGAGTCTGACGAGGCTGTTAAACCTTTACGAGCCCCTCATTGTGAGTTTGCCTCGCTGTCTTATAACCGATTGGGCATCAACCGTTTTATCGAACTTATGTGAGACGCGACTCTTGCTCGTGGCCGCCTCGCCGTGAATGTTCGCGAGGAGCTGTTCGATGTCAGCGTCGTTGCGCGCTCAATAGTATCGAGCGTCGACTCCACGTGCTTGACGACGCAGCGCTCTTCGACGTTGAGCCTCCGAAGGTACGGAGCAGGCTGCTCCTGCTTCAAAAGCTGTACTAAGGTGGCAGGTGATGCGACACTGCCATCTCCGCCGACGACTCGGGCTCGAGGCGGCACAGTTGCAAGTTCTGCTGCCAAGCGACGGCCATTCTGCTCGGCCTTCTTGGCCAGATCAAACAAAGTAGTTGACGAGTTGTGCGAACCACGCGGGATCTGAGTCGATCTTGAGCAGCTCCTGGCTAGGCTCGAGTGGCGCAGCAGGTATAGGCGTGTTTGAGTTCGAGAGCGGTCCGTAGTCTACTGCCGACATGAGGAGCATGGCCGCGTGCTGGTCGTTTTTGGGGATGATCGACAGGATCTCGTGCAGGACCGCTCGTTGTCGTAAGCTTCTTGCGCGATGCCGGACGGGTATGATCTCACCGTCACCCTCGTTGTCGTTCTCCATACCAGTACCTCCGACACGTCAAAGATCCACTTGCTGAAGCCTCGCGCTGTTGTCGGCATCCAAATCTTAAACCAGCTTGCCGGGCGACATTTTCACATGGTCGCGGAAGTAGTTGATCCATCGGAGCTGAGCTTTCCCGCTTCAGAATATGCCGGGAATTGAACTACGGCTCGGCCTGGCAACCACGCTCGGCGCACGCCGCGTCGCCGTCTTCGGTATTGCCTCCAGGGAACGGCTGCTTCGTGTGGCGACGTGACCTTGATAGGCTCCTCTCGACAGTACCGGATCAAGTCGTAGAACGAGGGCAACTCAAGCTCGTTGGAGTGGAGCATATAGTGATCGCTGATTGCGTCCTTGTCGGTGGTAGTCCTGTGATTTAAGACCTCGATGCACTCGTCGGCAATTTTATCGTCCTCCTGCTCGATCTCGCATTTATCACCGACTGCTGATAGAGAGCGAAAGTGGCACCGCCGAGTTGGCCTTGCGCTCACGCAGATTCCTGGCCGGTTTGAGGAGGGCGTGCATGTTGTGCAAGGACGTGAGCGACTTGGCGACGTAACTGTTAACGCTAGTGGATGTTAGGTTGCCGGCTAGGCCGTCAAAACAAAGTTCCTGGTGACGGTCAGGTTGTGCCAGTTGATTCAGTTGTGCAAAGCACTAATGGAACGCGACGGCCTTGAGTTCCCCCGTTTTGGGATCATGCACAGAAGATAATGCGAGAACGACCAAAACGCGTCGCGACGCGTGGTGACTGGAGTGACAAAATGGTCGGGGGATCAAGAGCGATGTCCTCACAGCTGACGCGCCGCGCCACACACGCGACCATGATCAAGCTTTGATCAGCCTCTGTCGTTGGAACCTCGCCCCAGTCGATACAGCGTCAGGCGGTCCATTCTGTTTACTGCTCGTTTGTCAAGTCATCCACCTGGTACTAGGTTCGTGGTTAGCCATTCGAGTGGTTGAATGAGACGTCCACGATTCGACGTCCTACACACAACAACTTTTCCCCGCCCGTTCTTGCGTACGTCAGCGGGCCTGGAGCTCACTATTCTGGAATCCGTGGGTTGCTCCGGACCAGGAATCTTGACGGGATCAAACCATCAATTCTTGATCAGCGACCACGTGCGTGGCGCGGCGCGTGTTTCGACCTTCGCCCGCGACACTCCCCATGTCCGCTTCGGCTGGTGTTAGAGTTCCTGTAAATTCCTGCGGTTCTTGGAGTGCCAGGGTCAGAGAGCGTGTGTTGCTCGGCGCCACTTCATTCTGTCTGTCTGCGACCATCGAAAGTCGCTCAAGAGGCGGCGTACATGCTCACTGAAGCATGACTACACTAATGTCTCGCATGTGATCCAAAGGAATTGCTGGTTCGGTAAGCATAACAGAGTTTATTGCACGGATTGCGAGGAAACAAAGGCCACGGCCGGGGAAAATCAACAAGGGCAGACGAGCGAGATCTACTGAGCCGAGACGCCAGTGAGCAGAGGAGCGTCGTCCTTGGCTCCCTTCTTCTTCTTGTCGGGCGCGGAAAAGTCAATGTTCTTGGCAGAGCTGACGACGCGCCAGAGCGCGAGGTAGGAGAGAATGAGGAGACCCGCCCAGAGCGCGAACATGACAATGAGGTTGACAACCACGGAACCCTGGTCGTCGAGGTTGAGGTTGGTAATCACGTCCTCGCCAGCCGTGCAACCGCGCGCCCGAGCCTGCGGCGTGTCGTCGGCCGTCGGGCAGATCACCAGGCCCGAAAATTCGTTTTTCACAAGCGCCGTGAAGCCGAATTTCATTGGGCTGAGATATTTGAGCCAATCGATGAATGCGGGTAGTTTTGACGCAAACAAGCCCGAAACCAACATCAACTTTGGAATGATGGCGAGGACGAGGTCCGAATCGCGAAGAGTCAGTCACGCTCCATCATTGAGGACGATTACGAGGTAATATGCGTACCGGCAAGAGGAGCAGCTGTAGAAGTTACGCGGAGGAAGAAATCCGAGTCAGTGGTCGATCGTGGTAGTAGATTCAGAAAAAAGTCGCGTACCGGCACGATAGTCAGCGCGACACTCAGGTCGTCGAAGGCGCACGCGGCAAGCGTGCCAATGGCCGTGCCGCAAAGCGCCATGGCGATGGTAACGACAATCGTGATGATGAACTTGCCCGCATCGTTCTGGAGACCGACCATCCAGTACAGGATCGCCACGAGAAGCGCTGGCATGGCGAGCTGGAAGGGGAACTCGACGGCCATCTTGGAGAAGAAGAAGGCGGGGAGTCGATAGTAGCCAGCACCGTACTCGCGCTGGAAGACCTGCTTCTCGGCGGAGAAGACCGAGAGGATGCCCATGGCACCACCCATCACTTGGTTGACAGCGAGGAAGAAGAGCACGCCGGACCGGTCCTGAATCTGCGTCGCGGCCTTGCGACCCGGGATATTGAGGTACAGGAGCCCGAGTAGCACCGCCATGAACAGGGATTGACCGAGCTTGGCCTTGATGATAAGCTTGTTGCGGAAGGCGTTCTTGCCAGCGCGACCGAGTAAAACGGCGAACTGCTCCGTGAAGCGCGGCACGTACTTGAAGGACGCGCGCGTAATGCCGTCGCTCCGCGGCGGCTGGGCAATTTCTTTGAGCACTGCAGCGTTCTCGGATGAAGCTTTCCACGCCTCGAGAAGGCGAGGGATACGGTCCTCGGGCGAGTAAGGACCGGTGCCCGAGCCGGCGCTGGTCGTGTTGAGGATGTCCATGAAGAAGTAGTCGGCCGGGTTCGAGTATTGAGGGCAAGCGTAACCAGCACGAGCAAAGTAGGGCACGGACTCTTCGGCAGGGCCATAGTACATGATCTCGCCCTGGGAGACGATGCAAAGGTCGTCGACCATGTGGAAGATCTCGGACGACGGTTGGTGGAGCGTCGCGACAACCGTTCGGCCACTGATTGCGAGGTCCTTGAGCAGGCGTACGACGGACCAGGCGTTGAAGCAGTCCAAACCGCTAGTACTTTCGTCGAGGAAGATTGCTGGTGGATTCGAGATGAGCTCCATGGCCATCGACACGCGCTTCTTCTCGCCGCCCGAAATGCCCTTCATGGTGGCCGTGCCGATGAGCGAGTGCTTGCACTTGTCGAGTCCGAGCATAGAGATGGTCTCATCGACGCGGCGCATGCGCTCGGCCTCGGGCATGTCGTGGGGAAGGCGGAGCTTGGCGGCCATGGTCACGGCCTCGAGGACAGTCTGCGTGCCAAGAATGACGTCCTCCTGGTGGACAAACGCCGAGACGCGCTTGATCTCGGCGCCCGTTGAGCGCTTGCCGTTGAGGTACAGGTTGCCCGAGATGGCGCCAATCTTGGCCTCGCCGGCAATGGCGTTTAACAAACTGGTTTTACCACTCCCGCTCGCCCCAATGATGACGGTGAGGCGACCGGCCTTGAAGGAGGAAGCAATGCCCTTGAGGACCTCGCGGTCGTAGGCCTTCTTACCGCTGCCAATCTTGATGGTGAAGCCCAGCTCGTCGAAGGCGATGTTGATGCGGTTCTCGACGGGCAGCTCGGGGATGGAGGTCGAGGCGGCGGCGTCGGGCGCGCGCTTGGTGTCGGCGGCGCGCACGTCGTCGACGTCGACGGCCACGGCGTGGTGGGCCGGGGCCACGTCGGTGGTGGCTGGGTGTCCAGTCATGGTAGCTACGTTGCAATGAGCGAGTGCGTGTTGCCAGCGGGAGAAAGGGCAGGGGCGCGGGCGCCCTTTATAACGGGTGCAGTGCGTCGAATCGAGTCGGCGCTGAGTGTAGGGCGCGGATGAGGTGAAAATTCGATGCGAGTTATCCGCCGCGCGCGTCCGGGCGCCAGATCGGGATGCGAGACAATCACGTGAGGCCACACTTAGAGCCGATACAGTTCCTTGTGTGCTTTTCGTTTGCGAGAGCTTGCGCGAGTGGCTGAAGCTCGCCACCGCCGCTCTCGACGACTTCTCCCCGCTCGCCAAGTTGCTCGAGGCACCGCGACCTCGACTCTCGTCACCCGAGACTCAACACTCTGTGCGTTGCCGAGAGCACCCGCCTGCCGAGGCAACCCGCGACGCTGACGACCCGAGCCGCCAGACCGCCGCCTGCGCTCGCCCGGGGTCAAGTCCTGACCAGCTAGACTGAAGCCGCAGCCGCCGCCCGCCGTGGGTGCGAGAGCCAGACCCGAGGCCTCCTCCGCATAGAAACTGTATCCGTACACCTCCCCGAGCACCGCATCCCGGCCCTGATCCCGCCCGCGACCGACCGACGCCTGCTCGCCCGCCCGCGCCGACGCCCGCCACCCGCCACCATGTCCTCGTCGCCGCCGCCCGCCGCGCCCGCTCCGGTACGTTGTTCTGCCCCGAAAGTGGCCCCGCGTGGGCCGCGGTGACGGCGCGGTTACTCACTCGCAGCGCGCAACCCACCGCCTGATTGCCCGGCATTATTACCGACCAGGCGGCCGGCTTCGTGCGCGACCCCAACTTCACCTACAGCGAGCCGCGCGAGGTGCGCACCGAGGAGATCGTCGAGACGGTCCAGCCCGACGGCTCCATCCTGCGCAAGAAGATCATCCACGTCAAGAAGATCATCGTCAAGACCCCGATCCCGCGCCCCGCCGCCGCCGCCGTTGAGGCCCCCGCGGCCGTGCCGACCACCACTACCTCCACGTCGTCTGCGACGACCACCACCGCTACCGCCGCCAAGTCCCTCTCCATCGACACGGCCGCTGCCGCCTCGGCCGATGCCGCCACGCCCGTCCTCGCGTCGGCCGCCGAGGGCGACGCCCCCGTCCTGACCAAGGTCCCGGACTCGCCGTTGGTATGCTTGCTGTCATTGCAACCCGACCCAAACGACCGCCACTGACACTGACACCACACACCCATCCCCGCTAGTTTGACGAGTCGTCGCGCGAGCAGTCCGCCGTCGACCGCATGGCCTCGAGCTTCGCCGAGTCGTCGGCCCGCCGCTCTTCGGCCCGCCCGCTCCCGCTCAACCTTGCCAACGTGCCGCGCTCTCCCATCATCTCGCAGATCGCCTCGCTCGGCACCGCCGCCGCCTCGCCCTCGCTCGGCCTCTCGGCCGCCGCCCTCAACGACCACCTGCGCCTCCTGCGCCTGCTCGTCTCCACGGCCGAGTTCTCCACCCAGCGCTTCCTCGCCAGCCACCTCGTCGCCCTCGAGGACCGCTACTACGCCTGGCTCACCCTGCTCGCCACCCGCGCCACCGCCCTCCACCGCGAGCTGGGTGGCCTCGCCCTCGGCGCCGCCCTCGCCGACCACCTCCCCGTCCCGCCGCCCGACGTCCGCGCCATGTGGTACGCCCACGTCGTGTGCGACGTGGCCCGCTACGCCGACGACATCTGCGCCCTCTTTGGCCAGGACGTGCGCGACCAGCTCCTGAGCCTCCCCTTCCCGACCGCCAGCTCGGCCGACATCAAGGCCGAGGACCAGCTCGCCTGGGAGTCCTTCACCGGCTTCACCTGGGGCCCCGCCCCCAAGACCCGCGTCACCGTCGCCTGTCCCGACTGCGCCACCGTCAACGTCGTCTCGGCCGACAGCTACGCCAAGATCGAGCCCGACACCGTCTCCGAGCCCGCCACCCCGCTCGCCGAGAACGCCTCCTCCGCCGCCGCTGCCGTCGTCTGTTCGGGCTGCCGCCGCTCGCTCACGGCTGCCTCGCTCGCCGTCTACCTCTCCGACGACCTCGACAAGCGCTCGCACATCCCGCTGCTGCGCTTCTCCATCGACTTTGCCGTCTCGCTGCCCTTTGTCGCCGCCCAGGTCCGCACCGTGCTCGCCCACTTTGATGAGGATGAAGCCGAGGACCAGGCCCAGACCGAGGCTGCTGCTGGCAAGTCGTCGAGCGCCGCTCGCGTTGCCGTCTACTCGGCCAAGAGCGCCTCCGAGCTCGCCGTTGTCCTGCGCCACCTCCTCACCACCGCTGCAACCCGCGAGGACAGCTCCAAGGCCCTCGCCGTCGAGGCCGACGTCCTCCTCGCCTACTGGACCTCGCTGCTCACCCCGCAGGCCTACCTCGACTACTCGCTCGAGCGCTTCGCCAAGATCGTCATCCTCAACCAGGACGCCGTCGCCCTCTCGCTCGTCGCCCAGCAGCACCAGATGCGCCTCTACGCCGCTGCCGCCACCATGGCCTCGGCCAGCATCGACGACATCCACGTCCACGTGATTGGCGAGCCCGCCGCCTCGGGCAGCGTGTCCGAGCAGCGCGAGATTGCCGCTATCGCCACCGCCTCCAAGGATGTGGCCCAGGTCGCCGCTGCCGACAGCGCCACCGCGACGGTCGCCGCCTCGGTCATCACTGCCGTCACGACGGCCACCGCTGCCGCGGCGGCCGGCGCCACGGTCCAGAAGAAGCCGTCGCTCGCCAACGTGGCCAAGGACCTCGACAAGCTCGAGCAGCAGGTGCAGGCGCTCTCGGTGACGCCCGCCGGCAAGGCTGTCGCCGCGGCCTCGCCCAAGATCAAGGGCCCCTCGGTCCAGGCCCTGCGCGCCATGTTCGAGTCGACCAAAAAGAATACGCGCACCGTGACCGTCAACGTGCCCGGCGCCGTCGACGAGTCCGAGTCGTGGGACTCGCTGCTTTCGGCCGAGGCCATGGACGCGCACCTCGACCTCCTGTCCTCGTTCGCCTCGCACCTGTCGCTGGCCCGCCACCAGGACAAGAACACCGAGGGCAAGGTCGACACCTTGTACCTCCTCAAGGCCGAGCGCCGCTACTACGCCTGGCTCGTCATGCTCGGCACGCCCGGCACCAACGCGCACGACGTGATGCCGCCCGTCGACGTGCTCCTCGTGTGGTACAACCACCTGTCGCACACGCCCTCGTACATGCGCGACCTCAAGGCCATCTTCGGCGAGTCCGAGGTGCCGCGCATCCTGCTCACGCCGTTCCCGCTGCGCCGGTTCCTGGTCCAGACCCTCACGCGCCACATTGACGCGTCGTCCCAGAACGCGTGGGAGCAGTTCACCGGCATGCCCTACGTCCTGCTGCACAACGCCGACGTGGTCGAGCACGCGTGGCTCCTCCAGTGCCCGACGTGCTGCAGCTACCGCCCGATCGAGGTCGCCGACTTCATCAAGCTGCGCATGGGCGACAAGGCCGTCGAGTGCAACGTGTGCTGGCGCACCATCAACAAGCAGCAGCTCCTGCTCATGCGCGACCCGCAGGTCTACACGGCCTTCGCCATGTTCTCGGTCGACCTCGTCCGCACGGTCCAGACGTGGCGCGCGTCGGTGCTCTCGGTCCTCACCGAGCTGCACCTCGACGCGGCCGCCAAGACCAAGGCCGCTGACACGTACCGCACCCAGTCCCTGCGCCGGTCCATCTTCGTGACCGACGCCAGCGGCAACGAGTCCGTCCACCACCTCGAGCCCCAGGACTGGACCGCCGACGTCGTCCTCGCCTACCTCACGCACTCCCTCTGGCCCAACCACTACGTGGCGGCCTCGCGCGCCATGTACGGCGACGTCGCCGACCACCACACGGTCGCTCTCGTCATGCAGGACGTCGGCATCAACTACCACCACTGGGACACGGTCCGCGGCCGCCCGCTCCGCCTGCGCCGCTCGGCCCCGGTCGCCGAGGTGTCGCACGTCACCAACCTCGACGACGTCCTCGTCGAGGAGGGCAAAGACCTCCAGGAGGAGGTGCGCATGGACAAGAACCCTGTCCTGCGCTCCGTGACCAGCCAGAACTTTGCTGAGCTCAAGCTCGCGTCGGCCAAGGTCCACGCCGCCGTTGCCGAGTCGGGTGCGGTGTCCGCTGCCGTCGCCCGCTACAAGCAGTTCCTGCACTTCCTGAACTCGGGCTCCGCCACGGCTGCTGCCGCTGGCGCCGCCGCCGCGTCAAGCGCTCCCACGCCGCCCGTTGATGTGGCCGTGGTCATGAGCGCGCACGCGGCGCAGCCCGACGCGTTCCAGCGTGACGTGTCGGCCATCGCCGTTGACGGCCCCGCCCGTGAGCGCATCGTTGCCGCTGCCGACAATGTCCTCGTTCGCGCGACTGCTGCCGACACCAAGGAGGCGGCTGCCGCCTGGTCGCAGGTTGAGAAGCATCTCCCTGCCGATGCGCTGGCCGCCAACTTCTCGGTCGACCTCGCCTCCGCGACCGCCGCGTACGCCGGGCAGCTGCGCGCCTTCGAGACCGTCCCCGCCGCCGTTGCCCAGGACGCGTACGCACGGTACATGGACATGGCCGTGATCGTGACCAATGACTCGGGCGACAAGGAGCTCTACTCGATTGCGACGCGTGACGAGGCTGTCGCCGCGGGCCACCTCGTCCACACCCAGCGCCCCGCCGAGTACCAGTCGTGGTTCGAGACCCACTTTGGCGTGTCGCTCACCGCGCTCGCGCCCGCCGCCGGCGCTGCCCGCTCGACCGCCACGACCAAGACCACGGTCACGACGACGCGCACTCTCACTATCAAGACGCTGCGCATCGTCAAGCAGTACCTGATCCAGCGCGCCACCATCTACACGGACCGCGTCTTCATCACGACCGCGATTCGCCGCTACATCAAGTACCTGCGCGCCGTCGCCGTCGGCTGTGACACGGGCATGGTTCCCCCCGTCGATGTCGCCATGATGATGCTCGCGCACATGACCGCCGCCCCGGCCGCATTCGCCCACGACATGGCCAAGTTCGGCATCTCCAAGGCCCAGCTCGCCGCCCTCGCCGACCCGCTCGGCCGCGCCTTCAACGGCAAGACCGATTCCGTCGCGTGGGCGACAGCCACCAACCTCGGCTTCGAGCTGTCCGTGCCCGCCCTCATCGCGCCGCCGCATGTGACATGCCTGTCGTGCCAGACGGCGCAGTCCGTCGATGCTGCCGCTTACGCCAACGGGTCGGCCGAGTGCGTCGCGTGCTCCGCCACCATCCGCGAGGAGCGCGTCCTGTCCGTGGACCTCGTCCCGACGGCGCTCGAGCTATTCCAGAAGCTCTGTACCGTGTCCGAGGAGTGGACCGCCGAGGAGCTCAACGCCGCGTACACCCAGTATGCGCGCATGCACGTGCTCGTCAGCGGCCAGGACGGCGCGCCCACCGAGCTGTACGCGCTCGGCACTCAGTCGCCCAAGGCGGCCATCGGCGAGATCATTGCTGCCTCCGACCCGATCGCTTTTGCCGCGCAGTTTGCCGCCCTCCACGGAGTCGAGCTCTCCGAGACCTTTGCCGAGGAGCAGCCCGCGGCTCCCATCGCGTCGCAGGCCGCTGTTCCGTGTGTCGCCATCAAGGTTGAGGTCGACAGCCTGGACACCTTTGAGGCTGTTGAGCGCAGTACCAGCGTCTTGACATCGGCCGCCCAGTCTTCGGCCGTTCCTGCCCTTGACTCGTGTGTCATCGAGGCCCTCCCCGCGATCCGTGGTTACCTGCAGCAGCACGCCACGCTCTACTACGACCGCGTCTTCATCAGCGCCGCCGTGCGCCGGTACCTTGTGTACCTCAAGAGCGTCGCCTCGAAGAAGCTCGCTGCCACGAGCGTTCCGCCTGTTGACGTGGCCTTTGTTGCTACGGCGCACATGTCCGACGCTGCGTCGTTCGCGCACGACGCCGAGCAGTTCGGGCTCTCGTCTGACGATCTCGCCAAAATTTCGCACCTCCTGGCCCGCGCCATCACGTCTTCGCCTGCGGACATCAAGGTAGCCACGGAGTCGTGGCAGTCGTCTGGTCTCGGGTTCGAGCTGCAGCCGCCCGCGCTTCTCGCCGCCCCTGTCTCGGAGTGCGCCCAGTGCAACCTGTCCCAGGCCCTCAACCCGATCGACTACGCCAACGGCTCGGCCGTGTGCACCTCGTGCGCTGCGCCCATTATGGAGCATTTTGAGGTCTCGACTGACCTGGTCTCCCGCTCCATCGACCTCTTCCACCTCCTCTCCCACGTCCCGGTGACCGTGGACGCTCGCGCGATTTCCTCCGAGTATGCGGCAGCCCTCTCGTCGAGCGTGGTGATTTCCACCGAGGCCGGGCGCACGGAAGACTACTCGTTCAAGGGTCTCTCGTGTGATCGCTCCAGCACCGTGGGCCACGTGCTCCACTCGGCGGACCCCCACGCGTACCAGGCGTGGTTCCTTGAGACCTACGGCGTTGCTGTCACCTCGATGCTCGATGCACCCGAGCCCGCCGCGGCCGAGTCGGTCGCCCGATCCGCTGCCGCGCCAGCTGCCGCCCTTACCGCTGCCACTGTCGCTCCGGTCTGCGTCCAGCTCGACGAGGACTTCTTCTCCGTCAGCGAGGCCGAGTCTGAGCCTGTCGCCACCCGCGTCGCCGCTTCGTCGCTATTCTGCCCCGAGACTGCGGCTCAGGTCACGAACCTTGTTTCCGTTGCGGCAAAGTCCGTCATCGGCCAGAAGGAGGCTGCCCTTTGCGAGTACGCCTCGTACCTCGACGCTCTTCGTGGTGGCGCCCCAGTCCCCATGACCTCCAACGTTGCCATCGTTGCCATGGCCCACATGCTCCTCGTCGAGTCGCTCGCCACCGACTACGCGGCCTTCTTTGGTAGCGAGTCCGCGGGCGCGACTGCTGCCAAGAGCGTGCGCCTTGCCATCTTTGCCCCGCATGCAGCAACGCTGTCCGTCCCCGCTGCCGCCGAGCGCCCCGCCTTCACCCCGCTCGCTCATTCCCTTGGCTACCTTGTCGGGCTCCTGGAGCGCGCCTGCCTTTCGCATGTGTCCGCGTCGCAGGGCACGCACGTCACGTACGAGCACGTCATGGAGAACACGCTCGCCATGTCCACCAACGACGGCGCCAAGCAGCTCTACAGCTTCCAGTTTGCTTCCGGCCACTGGCTCGCGCACATTGTGCACATCCTCGGCGGCGAGACCTATACTGCGTACTGCAACGAGCACTACGGTCATGTCGGCACCCTCTTCGCCGATGTCTCCGCTGCTTCCCGCCTTGCGAGCGGCAGCTCGACCCTCACCCGTGAGCTTGGTGCCGCAAACATCTCCGCTGCCGTCGCGGCCCCTGAGACCCACCAGCAGGTCACGCTGCAGGTCACGGACGACATCGTGTCGCTGTCCTCGGCCGCCGTGCCGATGAGCAACAACGGTGTGGCGATTTCCTCGATCCAGACCATTGTCACGGCGGATCAGGTCCGGAGCTTCTATGACTACGCCCACCATCTGGTCTCGGCGACGTCGACCATCTCGGTTGCCGAGGTTCAGTCCTACATCGCGGCCGTCCGCGCGCACACGGCGGATACGCAGCTGCAAACCATTTCGTTGCTTCACTCGACCATGCTGGGCCAGTACGCCGTGGACCTTCGCGTGATCGAGTCGGCCGGTCAGAACTTTGACGCCAAGGCGCTTTCGGCCGCTCTCAACGCCCAGCTCGCTTTTATGCAGCAGATCTTTGCCTCCGTGACTGCGGCCGAGGTTGCCGTGGCCCACGTCGAGTACCAGCGCTCCCTTGATGACGCCGTCGCGATTTCTTCGCCGTCGGGCGAGACTTACCTATACACGCTCACGCCGCTTACGGCCGCCGCCAAGCTTGCCCACCTATGCCACCTTGCGCAGTCGGACGAGTACACCGAGTTTGCGCTCGCACGCTTTGGTTTCGCCGGGGCCCTTTGGACCGCACCTCGCGATACCGCGACTCCGCCCAAGCGTGAGGCGACTCGCTCGGTTCTCGTCGAGGTCCCGCTCCAGACCGACGAGGTTGTGGAGGACTCGGAGAGTCCTGCTTCCGCTCAGCATCGCGCACTCGATGGCTCGCAGGCGGCCAAGAACTCATCCACGACCCAGGTCGCCATTTCGGCCCTGCAGTCCACCCTGGTTGACGCTGCTCAGTCGTACACCTGGTCCGACGCTTGGACTTCCGATTACGTGGCGTATCTCCTTGATGTTGCTACCGCGCCCGAGGGTTCCGCACTTCCAAATGTCCCCGCTTCGGTTCTGCTGGTTGCTGTGCTGCACTCCTCGCTCGGGGCCCAGTACCGCGCGGACCTCGAGACGCTCGTGGGTGCTGGCTCGTTTGTTCGTATCGCTCAGTGGATCTCGTACAGCATTCGCCAGCAGTGGTCGTGGTCCTCGCACACCTCGACGGCTTCTGTCACTGCCGCTGGTGCCGAGCTTTCCACCCGTCTTTCGGTGCAGCTCGCCGCTCGCTGGGTCCAGATTCAAACCGTTGCCGCCGCTGCCGTCGTCGCCCCCGAGACCAATGTGGTGTACCAGCGCGCCCTTGACGAGGCTGTCATTCTCACTCGCGAGGACGGCTCGGTTGAGCTGTATACCCTCGTTGCACTCACCAAGAGCGTGCTCATGGCCCACGTCTTCCACTCGACGCAGTACCTTGAGTTCGAGGAGTACATGCTAGCCACCGTCGGTGGAGTCATCTCCTTCCTCACAGCGGACAAGGCCGTCGTCGCGTTTGGCACCGGCGCCACCCGCTCTCTGGATGCTGCTGCTCTGACCGAGGACCTTGCTTCCGCTGAGGTGTGCAGAACCGTAACCGTCTCGCTTTCCGAGGAGGAGGTGGCTGCCGATTCTTTGGTCGCTCAGCGTGACCTGGACACGATGCAGGCTACTACGACTTCGTACATCACCCTCAAGGACGTTTCGTCGTTCAAGGCCTACTGGCTCGCCAACGAGTTTGAGCTCCGCTTTGGTAATCTCATCTTCGCGCTCAACGCCATCAAGCGCTACCAGCTCTGGGTCGCCCTTCCGTACCCGATCCTGCCTCCTCCTGATGTCGCTGTCATCCACCAGATCCACAAGGCCACGGGTCAGATTACCGACGATCTTCCGGCCACCTTTGCTGAGGCTTCGTACGTCGACTCTTTGGTCTCGGAGGACGACATCCACCGCTGGGAGCACAGTACGGGCACCGAGTGGGCGCTTGAGATCTCCAACACCTACCACTGCAACAAGTGCGATGGGACTATCACCGTTCGCTCGACCACGGAGAAGTGCCTTGTGTGCCGCGAGCCGCTCCTCAGCACGGTCTACGCTGTGCGCACGTTCCAGATCGTCGAGGCCTTCCTCGAGGTTATCCGGTTCCTTCACACGATCAACGTCCAGACCGTGGTCTCGCACTACTTCCAGTGGCTCGAGCAGGCAACCGTGATCAAGACCGAGGACGGCTCGCTTTACCTCTACTCGGTCCAGCCCAGCACGCCTGAGGTGCTCGTCGGCCATTTGGTGCACACGCAGTTCGCGACGACCTTCAGCTCGCACATGTGGGCCCTGTTCGGTACCAAGATGAGCTACTTTGCTCCGCGCCTCGCTGGGAAAGCGGCCGCCGCATACAGCCGCCCAGTGTCTGTGGCTGCTACCCCGCTCCCGTCCCCGGTCCTCTCGGCGGCGCCTTCGCCGCGCGTTCCGTCGCTGTCGCGTGAGCTCATGCTCCCGTCCCGCCCGACAACGCCTTCCAGTGCCTCGGTCCTCGCGCCCACCACCGGCGACCGCTCCATCTCGCTCGATCCGACCGCACTCGCTGCCGGGTCCGTCCTTGACCTGACGCAGGTGAGCAACACCGCTGGCGTGGAGCTCGGCGCCTCCAAGTCGTCCGTCGCTCCCCTGCTCGCGGCCGACGTGACCGGCTCCATGATCGAGCGCCACTGGCGACTGCTTCGCGTTCTCCTGCAGATTGAGACCTCGCATTACCCCGCTCTCATTGTCCGGTCCGAGTCCCGCTACCTGAAGTGGCTCACGATGATCGCGGAGACCAAGCGATCCACGCTTATCCCACCAGTCGACGTTGCGCTTCTCATTCACGTCCATGCGCAGTACCACGAGTCCATGCTCAGCGACCTCGTTTTACTCTTTGGCGATGACGGCGCCCAGGCTATCCTCGACCACACAATCCTCCATAGCGAGGTGGTCAAGTTCCAGCAGGAGATTGACTCGGAGAGCGAGGCGGTGTGGGAGGCATACTCCGGCGAGCCCTACTTGTACCACCACGCCAAGGCCGCCACCGCGTATCTCGTGTCGTGCCCTGCTTGTGCCACCATCCACTCGGTGTCGCAGGAAGCCCTCGTCGATCTCAAGACCAACGCCGAAGCGGCGCACGTCTGCCCGACCTGTTCCGAGTCGAGCGACCTGGCGGCGCTTCGCGTCATCAACCGGGGCCTGGCTCCCTTCTCCATCAATTTCGTGTCGCAGGTCCCCGTGTGGCGCTCGCGCATGCACAAGTTCCTCAACGAGTCCAGCAAACTCGACGCTTCTGCCGCGGCTTCGCTCTACCAGCAGTTTGCTCGCCTCTCGGTCCAGGTCTTCACCGACTCGAGCTTCGAGATGTACTCGCTGGTGGATGTCAACGCAGCGGTGTACGTCGCCCATGCCACGCACCTCCTGTTCCCCGGCGCGTACCGCACAATGACGATCCAGCGCTTTGGCCAGTCGCTGATGCTGCTCAAGTCGGAGGAGCCTCTGCCGGCCCTGCCTGTCCCCGTTTCCAAGCGTACATCGCTCACGGGCGTCGCCAGCATCCCCATGCCCCCGGTCCCGGCCGAAGATGCGGCGCCCGGTGTGCTCCTCCGCCCGCAGGGCTCGCCGAGATCGCGTGCACTCTCGATTGGTACTCTGGGCGGCTCGACTACCGCGTCGGTTGTCGAGCCCGTCCCCGAGTTCACGATGAAGCCCGAGCTGCTGGTCCTCTTCCACCGCGTGTGCCTCGTGCTGCTCAACAGCCCCGACTTCCGCTTCGATGACGAAAAGGTTGAGGCTGCTTACTGGGCACGCGCGGAGCAGCGCTACGTCCAGTACCTCTCGCTCATGGAACACACGCTCGTCGAAGGTCACGCTCTCCCCCTACCGCCGCTCGACGTGCTTATGATGTGGCTCGTCCATATCATGGACTCGCACCGCTATTCCGAGGACCTCGTGCGCGTTTTCGGCGACATCAAACTTCTTCACTTTGCCTTCCCGCTTGACAAGGTCGACGTGTACCTCCAAGCGACTGGCGCCTCCGCTTCCAGCTCGGGCGCGACGATTTCGGGTGCTTCCTGGCAGGACTTTGTTCCCGCAAGCCACGCCCAGTCGTGGACCCAGTTCAGTGGTCAGGCCTTTGTCCTTGACGCGGAGCAGGTCGCCGCGCCCTGGACCCTGGCATGCCCCTTCTGCCACCACGACCAGGCTTGGGAGTCGGAGCTCTACTCAGAGATGCGTACGGGTTCCCGCATGCTCTTCTGTGAGTCGTGCGACAAGTGGATCACGCTGCCCACCGTCTCGGCGTGGCGCCTTGTGGAGGACCTCCGTAAGGCCGAGAAGGGCCAGGGCCACGTCGCTGGTACCCTCCTTAACTTCGCCAAGGGCAAGATCGACTACAAGCTCGCGCACTCGGTGCACAAGCTGCTCTTCTTCACGCACGAGAAGTCCCTGACCGAGATCCTCGAGGCTCGCCTCAACGAGCGCGACGTCGTCAACCCGTGGTCCGAGCTCGATCTGGCCGCCATCCTCCACGACTACGTCCAGGCCGCCGTGGACAAGGAGTACTCGGGCAAGGCCAAGGAGCTCCGCCGCAAGGCGGACATTGTCACTGGCAAGATCCTCTCGTACTACCAGAACGTCATGACGCCGCTTTCTCTCGACCTCATCGTCGCTCGGAACAACTGGGCAAAGCTGTCGCGCGACATTGCGGACCACGTTGAGGGCGGCGACGGCAGCGTCGCGTTTGACAACGTTGCGGCCCAAACGGTCATCGATCGCTACGCCAAGTTCATGCAGCTGCTCGAGGAGCGGCGCAAGGCGTCCCTCAAGGACTCGGAGCGCTACAAGAACCTTGTGCCTGCCATCGACATTCTCCTCGCCCATCGCTGCCATCTTCTGGACCCGCTCGCGTACAAGAAGTACTGCGCGTACAAGTTTGGCAAGATCATGGACTTCAGCCGCTTCACCTGCACGGCTGAGCTCATTGCCGAATACCAGGATATGGCTGTGTTGTGGAGCCAGAAGTACACGACGCCCTTCGACCTCCCGTTCAAGAAGAAGAAGAAGTCCAAGGGCATCAAGAAGCTTGTTGGCATGTTCTTTGGCGGGAGCAAGTGACCAAGCTTGGTCATCCTCACACGTGGTTCGCTCGCCCCCACCACATAAATTGCGATTGATTGTTTCACAAACCCTCCAGACCAACTTGAAATGAGAAGGTGGAGAGTCGGATCCAGGCGAGCGGCGCGAGGGCCTCTTCAACAGTGACTTGCGCGCGGCGCTCAACTCGATTCTGGGCCGCAAGCGCGTCAACGCCACCATCGATTACTATCAAGGTACGAACGACGAACCGACCGTCTGGGACCCCGTCGAGGTGAAGCGGCGGTTGGCCGCGGAGGTGGCGGGGTGGTTCGACCGGGTTGACCTCCCGCCGCTTCCAGCGGAGTGGGCTGCTGCGTTTGCCCCGCTCGACCACGTTGACCCGGCCATATGGAGCTCGCTCATGGACCCTATTTCGGCGGGTGAGCTCGACGCCGCACTGAAGGCGGTCCATCCTGACAAGGCGCCCGGCCCGTCTGGCATCACGTATCGTTTCCTGCGCGAGTCGGGCCCGCGCGCGCGTGCCGACCTGCTGAGGCTCTTCAACGACATTCTCCGCACGGGCGTCGCTCCCGCTCAGTGGCGCGAGGGCTCCATCTACCTGATCCCGAAGACCGACGCAGGGTACACGGGCACCGCTGCGGCGATGCGGCCCATCACGCTCATGGAGACCGCGTCGAAGCGGTTTATGAAGATCCTCGTGTCGCGCATGATGCACGTCCTCGTTGAGCATGACGTGCTGCGCGGCGCAAAGTACTCTGTTCTGCCCGGGACAGATACGGCCGTCCCGATCCAGCTCCTCTCGTCCGCCATTGACCACGCCCGGGACTCGGACAAGGCCATGTACGTGTACTTTGAGGACAAGAGCAAGGCGTTCGACACGGTCCCGCACTCGATCCTGCGGCTGGCCCTGCGCCGCATCCGCCTGCCTGAGCCGTTCATTGAGTTGTACTGCACGCAATTCCGTGAGGGTCGCACATCGCGTGTGATCACCGCGTATGGGCTCACCGAACCGATCCCGTGTCTCCGCGTCGTGCCCCAGGGCGCCGTTGAGTCCCCGCTAATGTGGTCCTGTCTCTACGATCCCCTCCTTTGTAACGATATTTCGAAAGGCGCAGATGACGCTTTCCCTCTCCTCCCGTATGCAGGTCGCGGTTCCTTCAAGTCCGCGCACGCTCGGCCTGGTTACACCCCGCCGAGACGACTCTTCCCTGGCACCAAGCACCGCCCACCCGTCAAGCTCAAGAACCTGTCGTTCGTGGACGATGCGGCCTTCTTCGCGTGCACGCCAGGCGGCCTCCGCCGCACCGTGGCACGCGTCGATTCGTTCAACGCGGCCTGCGGCATTCGCTCCAATGCCGCCAAGGGCGCCGTGCTGTCAATCAACTCTAAACGAGAGCCGCTGATCAAGTCCAACGACGTCGAGGTGCCAAGGATTTCGAGCGATGGAGCGTTTCGCTACCTGGGCGTCTTCCTCAACGCGACGGGCACGGGTGGCCCGGCCGTAGAGGCGATGGAGGAGACGTTCGGGCGCGCGATGCTCTCGCTGCGAAACAAGAAGATCACGGCCAAGATGGCCGTGTACGTCATCAACGCGGTCGTCTGGCCTGCCATGGTGTACCGCTCTCGCAACTTTGTGCCCAAGCTCCGCCGCTTGCAGAAGTGGGACGCGTCCGCGCGTGCTCTCATTCGCAAGAAGCTGCATGTCGCGAGCGCCTTCCACGCGTCAGCGCTCCACCATCCCGCGATTCTTGCGCTTGCGTCCATCGAGGAGCAGGTCACCCGGTACCACATGAAGGCGGTCATCTCTTCTCTCAACCACTGCGATATCATGATCCGCACGGCAGTCCGCTGCTCGCTCTCAGCTTTGCAGACGTATCTCAAGGTCCTTTTCTCGCCGCTTGCCGTCCCAACCAGCGAGCCGACTGCGGAGAGTCCATGCTACTTTGGCGGCTTGCTCGAACTTTCATGAGCGTCCGGCGCCTCTCGATTGCCGATCTTAGCGGCGAGTATACTATCGGCAACCCCGCCACAGACTTGCCGATCCGCCAGCTTGTCCCGTGGGGCGCGCTCCCGCTCACTGTCCGCCGAGCCATGCGCGGCTACTTCATATCGCGCGTGTCGCAGTTGATCGAGTCCCGCTCACTCTCAGACGGCATCGACTTTCGGTTTGCAGAACTCATGCTTTCTGGCCGCGACAATCCAGCAACCAAGGGTCGCAAGGACGTTCCGGATCGCACAAGCTTCATCAACCTCGCAGCTCAGCTCCTCCAAGTTTACGTCAACGACACTCAAGCTCAACGACAGTGGGGCCCGCGCGCGATGCGATGCGTGCGTGAGCCCTACCCAGGACCCCGCCACGACGATCGAGCAGTTCATCAAGCTCCAGCCATCAACATCCGCGACGCCTTCACCTCTGGCCTCCGCGTAACGCAAGTCCCGGCTCAGGCGGGCCCGCTCGACCTCGATCCCGCGCTGGTGCCAGTCTTCACGGACGGCTCCATGGTGCCAGCCGCGGACGGGGTTGGGTCGTCCCGCCTTGGAGCGGGCGTGTGGTTCCCGACGCTTGGCGTCCGTCTGTCAGCGCGCGTCTCGCCTGGCGTAGCTTCTTCTACGCGGGCCGAGGCGTGGGCGATCGCGCTTGCGGTCGCCCCGGCACCACAGCACTCACGCATCCACATCTTCTGTGACTCCCAGGCTGCCATTGCATCGGCCATCCGCGTCCTATCGTTCCTTTCCTCCTCCTCGTCTGATTCTGGCTTTCCTCCTTCCCTCAGTTCTATCGACGCATGGTCGTTTGCAGTGGCAGCCGCGCGTGCCCGCCGTGTGACCTTCACAGTCTCCTGGGTCCGCGGGCACGCCGGCGTTGAGGGGAACGAGATCGCTGACAGGCTCGCCGCTGACGGGGTCAATCTGGCCCAAGAGCTCGTCCTCGCTCCCCCTTTCGCCAAACAGATCCGGTTAGATGTTCAGCATGCGCTGTATTTTGATGACGTCCCCGTTCCCACATCCTCCACTGCATTCCTCAAGATCCTGTCCACTGCACGCTGCGATGCGACCCTGCGCTCCAAGTCCGCCCTCCTCTCTTCCCTCCACACCTCCCCTGACCCCGATGAGCACCCTGACATGCTTGCGACCTCACTGGCCATTGGCTCCGGCTCCCGCCCGCTCGATAAGCGCACCTCCAGCGCTGCGAACCGCGACATCGTCTATCGCGTTCGCCACCTCCTTGGGATCACACCCACTCTCTCACTGCTGCACGCCCACCATCCTACTCTAGTCACTTCACCGGTGTGTCCTAGGTGCCAAGTAGCCATTGACGACGGAAGTCACTGGATGATCTGCACCCGTAACGCCGCGGCCGTGTCCGCCGCGCTGGGCTCTGCTCAAAAGTCCATTGAGCGCTATGCTCGCCGTACCGCTGCCTCTGTTGCCGCCGCCGCCGCCGCCGCTACTGCCGCGGCCGCATCCACTGCACGAGCACAGAATGCGCCCACTCCACCTCCACCTCCACCTGCACCACCACCGCCTCTCTCTCCTGTCCAAGGCGAGGACCTCAGCACGCCCGGCTACACCATGGTCGGCGAGTCCATTGCTGGCGCAACCGACGCCCTCCACAACTTTGGCGCCCGGCTCGCGGCCTCCATTTGGCGCGACCCCGACGCCCTCTCCCGCCTCGCCGGCTGCGTTCTACGCGTCCGCGACGTATCGTTCGGCTCGCGGGCCCTCCAACTCGACCGCGCCCTCACCCGGCCCGTCCTCGCGGCCATCACCTCCGTGGCCTCGCGCTCCCTCTGGCGACTCGGCTGGCTCCCTCACGCCGCTGGGTGCGCCGAGGTCGACCCGCTCAACTTTTCCGACGCTCCGCCCCGCGAGGCGAGCGCACGCGTCCGACATCCCTTTGGCCAACACAGGGCCACCCTCAAGTTCGTCAACAAACACCACTACTGCACGCGGTGCTTGCACTCGATGCACTCCCACGCCCCCAACCCCTCTGGGCGTGAACAAGACCCGCCCGTGTGCCCGCCCACAACTGCGGCCCAGGCGGCTCTTGCTGCAGATCCCTCCGTCCGTCTTTGGCTGCTCGGCTCCCCAAGGCACATCCTGAAGTGACAAGTCCGAAGGAACCGCGTGGTCGTCGCTGAATCATGCCCATCGGTGCATGGATTGACACAAAAGAAAAGAAACGAAAAAAAAAGAAAAGAAAAGAAAAGACAAAACAGGAGAAGAAAAAGAAAAACTGACATTCCTCTCGGGCCACCGCCAAAGCCACAGTACTGCTACTGGCTTTCCGGCGTGCCCTCGCTCTCTCGCTGGCCAGCCCAGCATGTCGCCCTGCTCGGTCTCGATTATTGTTCATTCGCTCCCTCTCTCGCTACTGCTCGTTTGACGCTACTGGTCTGCTTTGCTCCGTCCGTTTGTCCTATCTGCCCTCCCTCCCTCACTTCTTCCCCTTTGCTCCTCGACGTGCGTGGTCCAGGCCTTGCTGCATTGCAGCTCTGCCAGAAAAGGCCGGCGCCTGTCGTACAGTGGATACTCTGCTTGCAGGTTACAACCGCTGTTAAGGAATATATCAAAGGTTCCAAAAAAATATCACAGTATCACAGCAACTAAATATTTGACAACAGGAAGATAGTAAACCAAGCTCGTACATAATTGTTATGGTACTCAAACAAAACCATCTTCAAGTCTTTGCTTTCCCGTATGTCCAGCTGGCCAGGGACCCATAAATCACAGAATCGAACCAACAAAATATCTGACCATGGAAATATAGTAAACCAGCCACGCAGATGATTGTCATGGTACTTAATCAAAACCATATTCTAATCTTTGCTTTCCCGCATGTCAAGCTGGTTGAGGACCCATAAATCGTAATATCGAACCAACAAATATCTGACCATGGAAATAGAGTATACAAGCCACGTAGGTAATTGTCATGGCACTCAAACAAAACCATAGTCAAGTCTTTGACTATTCACATGTCCAGCTTGTTCAGGACCCATAAATCGTAAATTCAAAGCAACAATAAAACTGACCATGGAAACATAGTAAACAAGCTGCGGAGATAATTGTCATGGTACTCAAACAAAACCATACTCAAATCTATGACTTCCCAGATGTCCAGCAGGTTGGAGACCCATAAATCACAGTATCAAACCAACAAAATATCTGACCATAGGAGTCTACATAACCGACCACGCAGGTAATGGTCTTGATACTCAAACAAAACCATATTCAAATCTTTCACTTCCCGCTTGTCCAGCTAGCCAGGGACCCATAAATCACAGTATCACAGCAACACAATATCTGACCAAAGAAATGTCGTAAACCAGCCACGCAGATAATTGTCATGGCACTCAAACGAAACCATACTCAAATCTTCGAGTGCCCCATGTCCAGGTGGGCAAGGGCCGATAAATCACAGTATTGAACCAACAAAATTTCCGACAAGCGGGATGTATCAATCCCGCCACGCTGATAATTGTCATGGTACTCAAACATAACTATACTCAATCAAATCTTCGTATACCCTCACGTCCAGGTGGGCAAGGAACCAAAGCGCCAGATATTCAAATCTACCGCTTTGTGCACACTCCACTAGCCAACTCTTCGATCCCCTAAGTATGGAGCCCGTCGTCAAAGTACACGGTCCAATCAACTAAGTAAACGGCCAACCTGCCAGCCTGCCAACCTGCCAACCTGCCAACTTGCCTACCTGCTATCCGAACACCCACACCGCCTCGCAAGTCTTTGTGGGCCCGCGCTCTCTGGTTGCCGTCCCAGCCAACAAAGGAATGAATGATGAGCCCTGGCAGCCTGGCAGCCTGGCAGCCTGCCACACTGACAGCCTGACTGACAGCGCCCACCCAGTAGATATTATCTATCTCGTATGTAGTCTGAGAGGGGTTCGGTTTGTCAATATACGACTGGTCTCCTCCAGGCTGCCAGCTCTGCTGTCCACTCCAAGCCCTGCATGATGATGGGCCAACGAGGGTTCCGAGCAGCTCCTCTGTCTATCCGCGTGAAACCACTCACCCGCTGACGGATGTACACCACGCACCGTGCAGCGCGCACAGCGCACAGCGCCTGGCGCTCCACGCCGTGCGCACACGGCGCAAACGGCCACCCTGGTGTCACACACGCTCGCATGAACGGCAGGCATGCAAGGCGTCCTCAACTCAACAATGATTTATCATCCAGGTCGGCTCGCTCCAACGGGTGCGCCTGCCTGCCCTCCCAGTGCCGTTGATTGATAGACTCGTGTCCAGTGCTGCCCCCATGCTTTCATGGCCGCGGGGTCCGTCAGAACGCCTTGCAATGGGTGCGCCAGCCCCTGTCGCCAGCCAAGTGGCAAGCAACACCACAGCACCTGCGTCGCCCTGGCCACCGTACCTTGCAAACAGCGTAGCAGCCGTACTGCTTCACTGGGCTGCAGAGGGCTGGCTGCGGAGGGCTGAGGCGGCAGGGCTCCTCCTGCAGGAAGGAGACAGTGCTGGGGCCAAGGGGTGCTAGGGACTACAAACTGAATGGTGGATGATGACCCACACACCACATGCTCCTGGCGGGAGTGCGTGTGGGCGTGCGGGCCTGTGTCCGTGCGTGCCTGGGTTAGATAGACCTCCATCACAAGCGCCAAGAGACCAAGAGACCAAGTGACCAAGTGACCAAGGTGACCAAGGTGACCAAGGTGACCAAGGTGACCAAGGGGACACACAAGCACCAAGCTAGGGTGGCCGGGCGGCCATGGAACGTACTGCATGGGTACCATTACCGTGGACTGGCCGCGGCCGTGTATCGCAGCACAGCCCTGCCTGGCTCAGGACGCGGCGGGCGTGGGAGGCAGGCAGAATGGATAGGTAGCAGCAGCCGGACCTGGCTAGCTGGCTGTCAAGCAACACAAGTGAAAGGGTGCGTGAGGGAGCGTGTGTTGAATGAATGGATGGGTGGATGCAGGCAGACCTTCATACGTGTCGTGTGTGATGAGGATTGGTTGGCCACCATCCACCAACGCCATGGCATGCATGGCTGCGGGTGTCGCTGCGTGCGCCTTGGCGGGTCGTGTTTGTTTGTAGGTGGTGTTGGTGGGTGCTGTGGTGGTAGTGGAGCTACAGTGGTGTCGTGGGGCTCTTGGGGTCCCCTTTCCTTCCTGTCTGGCCTAGGTGGGTCGGCGGACGCAGCGCGCATGCGGGCAAGGTAGCAGCAACATTGACCCTCCACGAATCACAATATGCACGCAATGAATTTACCAATGATAGGGACGTACCAAACCAGCCACGGAGACAATTGTCATGGTAGTCGAACAAAACCATATTCAAATCTTTGACTACCCGCTTGTCCTGCTAGCCAGGGACCCATAAATCACAGTATCACGGCAACTAAATATTTGACAACAGAAAGATAGTAAACCAACCTCGTACATGATTGTTATGGTACTCAAACAAAACCATCTTCAAGTCTTTGCTTTACCGTGTGTCCAGCTGGCCAGGGACCCATACATCACAGTATCGAACCAACAAAATATCTGACCATGGAAATATAGTAAACCAGCCACGCAGATGATTGTCATGGTACTTAATCAAAACCATATTCTAATCTTTGCTTTCCCGCATGTCAAGCTGGTTGAGGACCCATAAATCGTAATATCGAACCAACAAATATCTGACCATGGAAATAGAGTATACAAGCCACGTAGGTAATTGTCATGGCACTCAAACAAAACCATAGTCAAGTCTTTGACTATTCACATGTCCAGCTTGTTCAGGACCCATAAATCGTAAATTCAAAGCAACAATAAAACTGACCATGGAAACATAGTAAACAAGCTGCGGAGATAATTGTCATGGTACTCAAACAAAACCATACTCAAATCTATGACTTCCCAGATGTCCAGCAGGTTGGAGACCCATAAATCACAGTATCAAACCAACAAAATATCTGACCATAGGAGTCTACATAACCGACCACGCAGGTAATGGTCTTGATACTCAAACAAAACCATATTCAAATCTTTCACTTCCCGCTTGTCCAGCTAGCCAGGGACCCATAAATCACAGTATCACAGCAACACAATATCTGACCAAAGAAATGTCGTAAACCAGCCACGCAGATAATTGTCATGGCACTCAAACGAAACCATACTCAAATCTTCGAGTGCCCCATGTCCAGGTGGGCAAGGGCCGATAAATCACAGTATTGAACCAACAAAATTTCCGACAAGCGGGATGTATCAATCCCGCCACGCTGATAATTGTCATGGTACTCAAACATAACTATACTCAATCAAATCTTCGTATACCCTCACGTCCAGGTGGGCAAGGAACCAAAGCGCCAGATATTCAAATCTACCGCTTTGTGCACACTCCACTAGCCAACTCTTCGATCCCCTAAGTATGGAGCCCGTCGTCAAAGTACACGGTCCAATCAACTAAGTAAACGGCCAACCTGCCAGCCTGCCAACCTGCCAACCTGCCAACTTGCCTACCTGCTATCCGAACACCCACACCGCCTCGCAAGTCTTTGTGGGCCCGCGCTCTCTGGTTGCCGTCCCAGCCAACAAAGGAATGAATGATGAGCCCTGGCAGCCTGGCAGCCTGGCAGCCTGCCACACTGACAGCCTGACTGACAGCGCCCACCCAGTAGATATTATCTATCTCGTATGTAGTCTGAGAGGGGTTCGGTTTGTCAATATACGACTGGTCTCCTCCAGGCTGCCAGCTCTGCTGTCCACTCCAAGCCCTGCATGATGATGGGCCAACGAGGGTTCCGAGCAGCTCCTCTGTCTATCCGCGTGAAACCACTCACCCGCTGACGGATGTACACCACGCACCGTGCAGCGCGCACAGCGCACAGCGCCTGGCGCTCCACGCCGTGCGCACACGGCGCAAACGGCCACCCTGGTGTCACACACGCTCGCATGAACGGCAGGCATGCAAGGCGTCCTCAACTCAACAATGATTTATCATCCAGGTCGGCTCGCTCCAACGGGTGCGCCTGCCTGCCCTCCCAGTGCCGTTGATTGATAGACTCGTGTCCAGTGCTGCCCCCATGCTTTCATGGCCGCGGGGTCCGTCAGAACGCCTTGCAATGGGTGCGCCAGCCCCTGTCGCCAGCCAAGTGGCAAGCAACACCACAGCACCTGCGTCGCCCTGGCCACCGTACCTTGCAAACAGCGTAGCAGCCGTACTGCTTCACTGGGCTGCAGAGGGCTGGCTGCGGAGGGCTGAGGCGGCAGGGCTCCTCCTGCAGGAAGGAGACAGTGCTGGGGCCAAGGGGTGCTAGGGACTACAAACTGAATGGTGGATGATGACCCACACACCACATGCTCCTGGCGGGAGTGCGTGTGGGCGTGCGGGCCTGTGTCCGTGCGTGCCTGGGTTAGATAGACCTCCATCACAAGCGCCAAGAGACCAAGAGACCAAGTGACCAAGTGACCAAGGTGACCAAGGTGACCAAGGTGACCAAGGTGACCAAGGGGACACACAAGCACCAAGCTAGGGTGGCCGGGCGGCCATGGAACGTACTGCATGGGTACCATTACCGTGGACTGGCCGCGGCCGTGTATCGCAGCACAGCCCTGCCTGGCTCAGGACGCGGCGGGCGTGGGAGGCAGGCAGAATGGATAGGTAGCAGCAGCCGGACCTGGCTAGCTGGCTGTCAAGCAACACAAGTGAAAGGGTGCGTGAGGGAGCGTGTGTTGAATGAATGGATGGGTGGATGCAGGCAGACCTTCATACGTGTCGTGTGTGATGAGGATTGGTTGGCCACCATCCACCAACGCCATGGCATGCATGGCTGCGGGTGTCGCTGCGTGCGCCTTGGCGGGTCGTGTTTGTTTGTAGGTGGTGTTGGTGGGTGCTGTGGTGGTAGTGGAGCTACAGTGGTGTCGTGGGGCTCTTGGGGTCCCCTTTCCTTCCTGTCTGGCCTAGGTGGGTCGGCGGACGCAGCGCGCATGCGGGCAAGGTAGCAGCAACATTGACCCTCCACGAATCACAATATGCACGCAATGAATTTACCAATGATAGGGACGTACCAAACCAGCCACGGAGACAATTGTCATGGTAGTCGAACAAAACCATATTCAAATCTTTGACTACCCGCTTGTCCTGCTAGCCAGGGACCCATAAATCACAGTATCACGGCAACTAAATATTTGACAACAGAAAGATAGTAAACCAACCTCGTACATGATTGTTATGGTACTCAAACAAAACCATCTTCAAGTCTTTGCTTTACCGTGTGTCCAGCTGGCCAGGGACCCATACATCACAGTATCGAACCAACAAAATATCTGACCATGGAAATATAGTAAACCAGCCACGCAGATGATTGTCATGGTACTTAATCAAAACCATATTCTAATCTTTGCTTTCCCGCATGTCAAGCTGGTTGAGGACCCATAAATCGTAATATCGAACCAACAAATATCTGACCATGGAAATAGAGTATACAAGCCACGTAGGTAATTGTCATGGCACTCAAACAAAACCATAGTCAAGTCTTTGACTATTCACATGTCCAGCTTGTTCAGGACCCATAAATCGTAAATTCAAAGCAACAATAAAACTGACCATGGAAACATAGTAAACAAGCTGCGGAGATAATTGTCATGGTACTCAAACAAAACCATACTCAAATCTATGACTTCCCAGATGTCCAGCAGGTTGGAGACCCATAAATCACAGTATCAAACCAACAAAATATCTGACCATAGGAGTCTACATAACCGACCACGCAGGTAATGGTCTTGATACTCAAACAAAACCATATTCAAATCTTTCACTTCCCGCTTGTCCAGCTAGCCAGGGACCCATAAATCACAGTATCACAGCAACACAATATCTGACCAAAGAAATGTCGTAAACCAGCCACGCAGATAATTGTCATGGCACTCAAACGAAACCATACTCAAATCTTCGAGTGCCCCATGTCCAGGTGGGCAAGGGCCGATAAATCACAGTATTGAACCAACAAAATTTCCGACAAGCGGGATGTATCAATCCCGCCACGCTGATAATTGTCATGGTACTCAAACATAACTATACTCAATCAAATCTTCGTATACCCTCACGTCCAGGTGGGCAAGGAACCAAAGCGCCAGATATTCAAATCTACCGCTTTGTGCACACTCCACTAGCCAACTCTTCGATCCCCTAAGTATGGAGCCCGTCGTCAAAGTACACGGTCCAATCAACTAAGTAAACGGCCAACCTGCCAGCCTGCCAACCTGCCAACCTGCCAACTTGCCTACCTGCTATCCGAACACCCACACCGCCTCGCAAGTCTTTGTGGGCCCGCGCTCTCTGGTTGCCGTCCCAGCCAACAAAGGAATGAATGATGAGCCCTGGCAGCCTGGCAGCCTGGCAGCCTGCCACACTGACAGCCTGACTGACAGCGCCCACCCAGTAGATATTATCTATCTCGTATGTAGTCTGAGAGGGGTTCGGTTTGTCAATATACGACTGGTCTCCTCCAGGCTGCCAGCTCTGCTGTCCACTCCAAGCCCTGCATGATGATGGGCCAACGAGGGTTCCGAGCAGCTCCTCTGTCTATCCGCGTGAAACCACTCACCCGCTGACGGATGTACACCACGCACCGTGCAGCGCGCACAGCGCACAGCGCCTGGCGCTCCACGCCGTGCGCACACGGCGCAAACGGCCACCCTGGTGTCACACACGCTCGCATGAACGGCAGGCATGCAAGGCGTCCTCAACTCAACAATGATTTATCATCCAGGTCGGCTCGCTCCAACGGGTGCGCCTGCCTGCCCTCCCAGTGCCGTTGATTGATAGACTCGTGTCCAGTGCTGCCCCCATGCTTTCATGGCCGCGGGGTCCGTCAGAACGCCTTGCAATGGGTGCGCCAGCCCCTGTCGCCAGCCAAGTGGCAAGCAACACCACAGCACCTGCGTCGCCCTGGCCACCGTACCTTGCAAACAGCGTAGCAGCCGTACTGCTTCACTGGGCTGCAGAGGGCTGGCTGCGGAGGGCTGAGGCGGCAGGGCTCCTCCTGCAGGAAGGAGACAGTGCTGGGGCCAAGGGGTGCTAGGGACTACAAACTGAATGGTGGATGATGACCCACACACCACATGCTCCTGGCGGGAGTGCGTGTGGGCGTGCGGGCCTGTGTCCGTGCGTGCCTGGGTTAGATAGACCTCCATCACAAGCGCCAAGAGACCAAGAGACCAAGTGACCAAGTGACCAAGGTGACCAAGGTGACCAAGGTGACCAAGGTGACCAAGGGGACACACAAGCACCAAGCTAGGGTGGCCGGGCGGCCATGGAACGTACTGCATGGGTACCATTACCGTGGACTGGCCGCGGCCGTGTATCGCAGCACAGCCCTGCCTGGCTCAGGACGCGGCGGGCGTGGGAGGCAGGCAGAATGGATAGGTAGCAGCAGCCGGACCTGGCTAGCTGGCTGTCAAGCAACACAAGTGAAAGGGTGCGTGAGGGAGCGTGTGTTGAATGAATGGATGGGTGGATGCAGGCAGACCTTCATACGTGTCGTGTGTGATGAGGATTGGTTGGCCACCATCCACCAACGCCATGGCATGCATGGCTGCGGGTGTCGCTGCGTGCGCCTTGGCGGGTCGTGTTTGTTTGTAGGTGGTGTTGGTGGGTGCTGTGGTGGTAGTGGAGCTACAGTGGTGTCGTGGGGCTCTTGGGGTCCCCTTTCCTTCCTGTCTGGCCTAGGTGGGTCGGCGGACGCAGCGCGCATGCGGGCAAGGTAGCAGCAACATTGACCCTCCACGAATCACAATATGCACGCAATGAATTTACCAATGATAGGGACGTACCAAACCAGCCACGGAGACAATTGTCATGGTAGTCGAACAAAACCATATTCAAATCTTTGACTACCCGCTTGTCCTGCTAGCCAGGGACCCATAAATCACAGTATCACGGCAACTAAATATTTGACAACAGAAAGATAGTAAACCAACCTCGTACATGATTGTTATGGTACTCAAACAAAACCATCTTCAAGTCTTTGCTTTACCGTGTGTCCAGCTGGCCAGGGACCCATACATCACAGTATCGAACCAACAAAATATCTGACCATGGAAATATAGTAAACCAGCCACGCAGATGATTGTCATGGTACTTAATCAAAACCATATTCTAATCTTTGCTTTCCCGCATGTCAAGCTGGTTGAGGACCCATAAATCGTAATATCGAACCAACAAATATCTGACCATGGAAATAGAGTATACAAGCCACGTAGGTAATTGTCATGGCACTCAAACAAAACCATAGTCAAGTCTTTGACTATTCACATGTCCAGCTTGTTCAGGACCCATAAATCGTAAATTCAAAGCAACAATAAAACTGACCATGGAAACATAGTAAACAAGCTGCGGAGATAATTGTCATGGTACTCAAACAAAACCATACTCAAATCTATGACTTCCCAGATGTCCAGCAGGTTGGAGACCCATAAATCACAGTATCAAACCAACAAAATATCTGACCATAGGAGTCTACATAACCGACCACGCAGGTAATGGTCTTGATACTCAAACAAAACCATATTCAAATCTTTCACTTCCCGCTTGTCCAGCTAGCCAGGGACCCATAAATCACAGTATCACAGCAACACAATATCTGACCAAAGAAATGTCGTAAACCAGCCACGCAGATAATTGTCATGGCACTCAAACGAAACCATACTCAAATCTTCGAGTGCCCCATGTCCAGGTGGGCAAGGGCCGATAAATCACAGTATTGAACCAACAAAATTTCCGACAAGCGGGATGTATCAATCCCGCCACGCTGATAATTGTCATGGTACTCAAACATAACTATACTCAATCAAATCTTCGTATACCCTCACGTCCAGGTGGGCAAGGAACCAAAGCGCCAGATATTCAAATCTACCGCTTTGTGCACACTCCACTAGCCAACTCTTCGATCCCCTAAGTATGGAGCCCGTCGTCAAAGTACACGGTCCAATCAACTAAGTAAACGGCCAACCTGCCAGCCTGCCAACCTGCCAACCTGCCAACTTGCCTACCTGCTATCCGAACACCCACACCGCCTCGCAAGTCTTTGTGGGCCCGCGCTCTCTGGTTGCCGTCCCAGCCAACAAAGGAATGAATGATGAGCCCTGGCAGCCTGGCAGCCTGGCAGCCTGCCACACTGACAGCCTGACTGACAGCGCCCACCCAGTAGATATTATCTATCTCGTATGTAGTCTGAGAGGGGTTCGGTTTGTCAATATACGACTGGTCTCCTCCAGGCTGCCAGCTCTGCTGTCCACTCCAAGCCCTGCATGATGATGGGCCAACGAGGGTTCCGAGCAGCTCCTCTGTCTATCCGCGTGAAACCACTCACCCGCTGACGGATGTACACCACGCACCGTGCAGCGCGCACAGCGCACAGCGCCTGGCGCTCCACGCCGTGCGCACACGGCGCAAACGGCCACCCTGGTGTCACACACGCTCGCATGAACGGCAGGCATGCAAGGCGTCCTCAACTCAACAATGATTTATCATCCAGGTCGGCTCGCTCCAACGGGTGCGCCTGCCTGCCCTCCCAGTGCCGTTGATTGATAGACTCGTGTCCAGTGCTGCCCCCATGCTTTCATGGCCGCGGGGTCCGTCAGAACGCCTTGCAATGGGTGCGCCAGCCCCTGTCGCCAGCCAAGTGGCAAGCAACACCACAGCACCTGCGTCGCCCTGGCCACCGTACCTTGCAAACAGCGTAGCAGCCGTACTGCTTCACTGGGCTGCAGAGGGCTGGCTGCGGAGGGCTGAGGCGGCAGGGCTCCTCCTGCAGGAAGGAGACAGTGCTGGGGCCAAGGGGTGCTAGGGACTACAAACTGAATGGTGGATGATGACCCACACACCACATGCTCCTGGCGGGAGTGCGTGTGGGCGTGCGGGCCTGTGTCCGTGCGTGCCTGGGTTAGATAGACCTCCATCACAAGCGCCAAGAGACCAAGAGACCAAGTGACCAAGTGACCAAGGTGACCAAGGTGACCAAGGTGACCAAGGTGACCAAGGGGACACACAAGCACCAAGCTAGGGTGGCCGGGCGGCCATGGAACGTACTGCATGGGTACCATTACCGTGGACTGGCCGCGGCCGTGTATCGCAGCACAGCCCTGCCTGGCTCAGGACGCGGCGGGCGTGGGAGGCAGGCAGAATGGATAGGTAGCAGCAGCCGGACCTGGCTAGCTGGCTGTCAAGCAACACAAGTGAAAGGGTGCGTGAGGGAGCGTGTGTTGAATGAATGGATGGGTGGATGCAGGCAGACCTTCATACGTGTCGTGTGTGATGAGGATTGGTTGGCCACCATCCACCAACGCCATGGCATGCATGGCTGCGGGTGTCGCTGCGTGCGCCTTGGCGGGTCGTGTTTGTTTGTAGGTGGTGTTGGTGGGTGCTGTGGTGGTAGTGGAGCTACAGTGGTGTCGTGGGGCTCTTGGGGTCCCCTTTCCTTCCTGTCTGGCCTAGGTGGGTCGGCGGACGCAGCGCGCATGCGGGCAAGGTAGCAGCAACATTGACCCTCCACGAATCACAATATGCACGCAATGAATTTACCAATGATAGGGACGTACCAAACCAGCCACGGAGACAATTGTCATGGTAGTCGAACAAAACCATATTCAAATCTTTGACTACCCGCTTGTCCTGCTAGCCAGGGACCCATAAATCACAGTATCACGGCAACTAAATATTTGACAACAGAAAGATAGTAAACCAACCTCGTACATGATTGTTATGGTACTCAAACAAAACCATCTTCAAGTCTTTGCTTTACCGTGTGTCCAGCTGGCCAGGGACCCATACATCACAGTATCGAACCAACAAAATATCTGACCATGGAAATATAGTAAACCAGCCACGCAGATGATTGTCATGGTACTTAATCAAAACCATATTCTAATCTTTGCTTTCCCGCATGTCAAGCTGGTTGAGGACCCATAAATCGTAATATCGAACCAACAAATATCTGACCATGGAAATAGAGTATACAAGCCACGTAGGTAATTGTCATGGCACTCAAACAAAACCATAGTCAAGTCTTTGACTATTCACATGTCCAGCTTGTTCAGGACCCATAAATCGTAAATTCAAAGCAACAATAAAACTGACCATGGAAACATAGTAAACAAGCTGCGGAGATAATTGTCATGGTACTCAAACAAAACCATACTCAAATCTATGACTTCCCAGATGTCCAGCAGGTTGGAGACCCATAAATCACAGTATCAAACCAACAAAATATCTGACCATAGGAGTCTACATAACCGACCACGCAGGTAATGGTCTTGATACTCAAACAAAACCATATTCAAATCTTTCACTTCCCGCTTGTCCAGCTAGCCAGGGACCCATAAATCACAGTATCACAGCAACACAATATCTGACCAAAGAAATGTCGTAAACCAGCCACGCAGATAATTGTCATGGCACTCAAACGAAACCATACTCAAATCTTCGAGTGCCCCATGTCCAGGTGGGCAAGGGCCGATAAATCACAGTATTGAACCAACAAAATTTCCGACAAGCGGGATGTATCAATCCCGCCACGCTGATAATTGTCATGGTACTCAAACATAACTATACTCAATCAAATCTTCGTATACCCTCACGTCCAGGTGGGCAAGGAACCAAAGCGCCAGATATTCAAATCTACCGCTTTGTGCACACTCCACTAGCCAACTCTTCGATCCCCTAAGTATGGAGCCCGTCGTCAAAGTACACGGTCCAATCAACTAAGTAAACGGCCAACCTGCCAGCCTGCCAACCTGCCAACCTGCCAACTTGCCTACCTGCTATCCGAACACCCACACCGCCTCGCAAGTCTTTGTGGGCCCGCGCTCTCTGGTTGCCGTCCCAGCCAACAAAGGAATGAATGATGAGCCCTGGCAGCCTGGCAGCCTGGCAGCCTGCCACACTGACAGCCTGACTGACAGCGCCCACCCAGTAGATATTATCTATCTCGTATGTAGTCTGAGAGGGGTTCGGTTTGTCAATATACGACTGGTCTCCTCCAGGCTGCCAGCTCTGCTGTCCACTCCAAGCCCTGCATGATGATGGGCCAACGAGGGTTCCGAGCAGCTCCTCTGTCTATCCGCGTGAAACCACTCACCCGCTGACGGATGTACACCACGCACCGTGCAGCGCGCACAGCGCACAGCGCCTGGCGCTCCACGCCGTGCGCACACGGCGCAAACGGCCACCCTGGTGTCACACACGCTCGCATGAACGGCAGGCATGCAAGGCGTCCTCAACTCAACAATGATTTATCATCCAGGTCGGCTCGCTCCAACGGGTGCGCCTGCCTGCCCTCCCAGTGCCGTTGATTGATAGACTCGTGTCCAGTGCTGCCCCCATGCTTTCATGGCCGCGGGGTCCGTCAGAACGCCTTGCAATGGGTGCGCCAGCCCCTGTCGCCAGCCAAGTGGCAAGCAACACCACAGCACCTGCGTCGCCCTGGCCACCGTACCTTGCAAACAGCGTAGCAGCCGTACTGCTTCACTGGGCTGCAGAGGGCTGGCTGCGGAGGGCTGAGGCGGCAGGGCTCCTCCTGCAGGAAGGAGACAGTGCTGGGGCCAAGGGGTGCTAGGGACTACAAACTGAATGGTGGATGATGACCCACACACCACATGCTCCTGGCGGGAGTGCGTGTGGGCGTGCGGGCCTGTGTCCGTGCGTGCCTGGGTTAGATAGACCTCCATCACAAGCGCCAAGAGACCAAGAGACCAAGTGACCAAGTGACCAAGGTGACCAAGGTGACCAAGGTGACCAAGGTGACCAAGGGGACACACAAGCACCAAGCTAGGGTGGCCGGGCGGCCATGGAACGTACTGCATGGGTACCATTACCGTGGACTGGCCGCGGCCGTGTATCGCAGCACAGCCCTGCCTGGCTCAGGACGCGGCGGGCGTGGGAGGCAGGCAGAATGGATAGGTAGCAGCAGCCGGACCTGGCTAGCTGGCTGTCAAGCAACACAAGTGAAAGGGTGCGTGAGGGAGCGTGTGTTGAATGAATGGATGGGTGGATGCAGGCAGACCTTCATACGTGTCGTGTGTGATGAGGATTGGTTGGCCACCATCCACCAACGCCATGGCATGCATGGCTGCGGGTGTCGCTGCGTGCGCCTTGGCGGGTCGTGTTTGTTTGTAGGTGGTGTTGGTGGGTGCTGTGGTGGTAGTGGAGCTACAGTGGTGTCGTGGGGCTCTTGGGGTCCCCTTTCCTTCCTGTCTGGCCTAGGTGGGTCGGCGGACGCAGCGCGCATGCGGGCAAGGTAGCAGCAACATTGACCCTCCACGAATCACAATATGCACGCAATGAATTTACCAATGATAGGGACGTACCAAACCAGCCACGGAGACAATTGTCATGGTAGTCGAACAAAACCATATTCAAATCTTTGACTACCCGCTTGTCCTGCTAGCCAGGGACCCATAAATCACAGTATCACGGCAACTAAATATTTGACAACAGAAAGATAGTAAACCAACCTCGTACATGATTGTTATGGTACTCAAACAAAACCATCTTCAAGTCTTTGCTTTACCGTGTGTCCAGCTGGCCAGGGACCCATACATCACAGTATCGAACCAACAAAATATCTGACCATGGAAATATAGTAAACCAGCCACGCAGATGATTGTCATGGTACTTAATCAAAACCATATTCTAATCTTTGCTTTCCCGCATGTCAAGCTGGTTGAGGACCCATAAATCGTAATATCGAACCAACAAATATCTGACCATGGAAATAGAGTATACAAGCCACGTAGGTAATTGTCATGGCACTCAAACAAAACCATAGTCAAGTCTTTGACTATTCACATGTCCAGCTTGTTCAGGACCCATAAATCGTAAATTCAAAGCAACAATAAAACTGACCATGGAAACATAGTAAACAAGCTGCGGAGATAATTGTCATGGTACTCAAACAAAACCATACTCAAATCTATGACTTCCCAGATGTCCAGCAGGTTGGAGACCCATAAATCACAGTATCAAACCAACAAAATATCTGACCATAGGAGTCTACATAACCGACCACGCAGGTAATGGTCTTGATACTCAAACAAAACCATATTCAAATCTTTCACTTCCCGCTTGTCCAGCTAGCCAGGGACCCATAAATCACAGTATCACAGCAACACAATATCTGACCAAAGAAATGTCGTAAACCAGCCACGCAGATAATTGTCATGGCACTCAAACGAAACCATACTCAAATCTTCGAGTGCCCCATGTCCAGGTGGGCAAGGGCCGATAAATCACAGTATTGAACCAACAAAATTTCCGACAAGCGGGATGTATCAATCCCGCCACGCTGATAATTGTCATGGTACTCAAACATAACTATACTCAATCAAATCTTCGTATACCCTCACGTCCAGGTGGGCAAGGAACCAAAGCGCCAGATATTCAAATCTACCGCTTTGTGCACACTCCACTAGCCAACTCTTCGATCCCCTAAGTATGGAGCCCGTCGTCAAAGTACACGGTCCAATCAACTAAGTAAACGGCCAACCTGCCAGCCTGCCAACCTGCCAACCTGCCAACTTGCCTACCTGCTATCCGAACACCCACACCGCCTCGCAAGTCTTTGTGGGCCCGCGCTCTCTGGTTGCCGTCCCAGCCAACAAAGGAATGAATGATGAGCCCTGGCAGCCTGGCAGCCTGGCAGCCTGCCACACTGACAGCCTGACTGACAGCGCCCACCCAGTAGATATTATCTATCTCGTATGTAGTCTGAGAGGGGTTCGGTTTGTCAATATACGACTGGTCTCCTCCAGGCTGCCAGCTCTGCTGTCCACTCCAAGCCCTGCATGATGATGGGCCAACGAGGGTTCCGAGCAGCTCCTCTGTCTATCCGCGTGAAACCACTCACCCGCTGACGGATGTACACCACGCACCGTGCAGCGCGCACAGCGCACAGCGCCTGGCGCTCCACGCCGTGCGCACACGGCGCAAACGGCCACCCTGGTGTCACACACGCTCGCATGAACGGCAGGCATGCAAGGCGTCCTCAACTCAACAATGATTTATCATCCAGGTCGGCTCGCTCCAACGGGTGCGCCTGCCTGCCCTCCCAGTGCCGTTGATTGATAGACTCGTGTCCAGTGCTGCCCCCATGCTTTCATGGCCGCGGGGTCCGTCAGAACGCCTTGCAATGGGTGCGCCAGCCCCTGTCGCCAGCCAAGTGGCAAGCAACACCACAGCACCTGCGTCGCCCTGGCCACCGTACCTTGCAAACAGCGTAGCAGCCGTACTGCTTCACTGGGCTGCAGAGGGCTGGCTGCGGAGGGCTGAGGCGGCAGGGCTCCTCCTGCAGGAAGGAGACAGTGCTGGGGCCAAGGGGTGCTAGGGACTACAAACTGAATGGTGGATGATGACCCACACACCACATGCTCCTGGCGGGAGTGCGTGTGGGCGTGCGGGCCTGTGTCCGTGCGTGCCTGGGTTAGATAGACCTCCATCACAAGCGCCAAGAGACCAAGAGACCAAGTGACCAAGTGACCAAGGTGACCAAGGTGACCAAGGTGACCAAGGTGACCAAGGTGACACACAAGCACCAAGCTAGGGTGGCCGGGCGGCCATGGAACGTACTGCATGGGTACCATTACCGTGGACTGGCCGCGGCCGTGTATCGCAGCACAGCCCTGCCTGGCTCAGGACGCGGCGGGCGTGGGAGGCAGGCAGAATGGATAGGTAGCAGCAGCCGGACCTGGCTAGCTGGCTGTCAAGCAACACAAGTGAAAGGGTGCGTGAGGGAGCGTGTGTTGAATGAATGGATGGGTGGATGCAGGCAGACCTTCATACGTGTCGTGTGTGATGAGGATTGGTTGGCCACCATCCACCAACGCCATGGCATGCATGGCTGCGGGTGTCGCTGCGTGCGCCTTGGCGGGTCGTGTTTGTTTGTAGGTGGTGTTGGTGGGTGCTGTGGTGGTAGTGGAGCTACAGTGGTGTCGTGGGGCTCTTGGGGTCCCCTTTCCTTCCTGTCTGGCCTAGGTGGGTCGGCGGACGCAGCGCGCATGCGGGCAAGGTAGCAGCAACATTGACCCTCCACGAATCACAATATGCACGCAATGAATTTACCAATGATAGGGACGTACCAAACCAGCCACGGAGACAATTGTCATGGTAGTCGAACAAAACCATATTCAAATCTTTGACTACCCGCTTGTCCTGCTAGCCAGGGACCCATAAATCACAGTATCACGGCAACTAAATATTTGACAACAGAAAGATAGTAAACCAACCTCGTACATGATTGTTATGGTACTCAAACAAAACCATCTTCAAGTCTTTGCTTTACCGTGTGTCCAGCTGGCCAGGGACCCATACATCACAGTATCGAACCAACAAAATATCTGACCATGGAAATATAGTAAACCAGCCACGCAGATGATTGTCATGGTACTTAATCAAAACCATATTCTAATCTTTGCTTTCCCGCATGTCAAGCTGGTTGAGGACCCATAAATCGTAATATCGAACCAACAAATATCTGACCATGGAAATAGAGTATACAAGCCACGTAGGTAATTGTCATGGCACTCAAACAAAACCATAGTCAAGTCTTTGACTATTCACATGTCCAGCTTGTTCAGGACCCATAAATCGTAAATTCAAAGCAACAATAAAACTGACCATGGAAACATAGTAAACAAGCTGCGGAGATAATTGTCATGGTACTCAAACAAAACCATACTCAAATCTATGACTTCCCAGATGTCCAGCAGGTTGGAGACCCATAAATCACAGTATCAAACCAACAAAATATCTGACCATAGGAGTCTACATAACCGACCACGCAGGTAATGGTCTTGATACTCAAACAAAACCATATTCAAATCTTTCACTTCCCGCTTGTCCAGCTAGCCAGGGACCCATAAATCACAGTATCACAGCAACACAATATCTGACCAAAGAAATGTCGTAAACCAGCCACGCAGATAATTGTCATGGCACTCAAACGAAACCATACTCAAATCTTCGAGTGCCCCATGTCCAGGTGGGCAAGGGCCGATAAATCACAGTATTGAACCAACAAAATTTCCGACAAGCGGGATGTATCAATCCCGCCACGCTGATAATTGTCATGGTACTCAAACATAACTATACTCAATCAAATCTTCGTATACCCTCACGTCCAGGTGGGCAAGGAACCAAAGCGCCAGATATTCAAATCTACCGCTTTGTGCACACTCCACTAGCCAACTCTTCGATCCCCTAAGTATGGAGCCCGTCGTCAAAGTACACGGTCCAATCAACTAAGTAAACGGCCAACCTGCCAGCCTGCCAACCTGCCAACCTGCCAACTTGCCTACCTGCTATCCGAACACCCACACCGCCTCGCAAGTCTTTGTGGGCCCGCGCTCTCTGGTTGCCGTCCCAGCCAACAAAGGAATGAATGATGAGCCCTGGCAGCCTGGCAGCCTGGCAGCCTGCCACACTGACAGCCTGACTGACAGCGCCCACCCAGTAGATATTATCTATCTCGTATGTAGTCTGAGAGGGGTTCGGTTTGTCAATATACGACTGGTCTCCTCCAGGCTGCCAGCTCTGCTGTCCACTCCAAGCCCTGCATGATGATGGGCCAACGAGGGTTCCGAGCAGCTCCTCTGTCTATCCGCGTGAAACCACTCACCCGCTGACGGATGTACACCACGCACCGTGCAGCGCGCACAGCGCACAGCGCCTGGCGCTCCACGCCGTGCGCACACGGCGCAAACGGCCACCCTGGTGTCACACACGCTCGCATGAACGGCAGGCATGCAAGGCGTCCTCAACTCAACAATGATTTATCATCCAGGTCGGCTCGCTCCAACGGGTGCGCCTGCCTGCCCTCCCAGTGCCGTTGATTGATAGACTCGTGTCCAGTGCTGCCCCCATGCTTTCATGGCCGCGGGGTCCGTCAGAACGCCTTGCAATGGGTGCGCCAGCCCCTGTCGCCAGCCAAGTGGCAAGCAACACCACAGCACCTGCGTCGCCCTGGCCACCGTACCTTGCAAACAGCGTAGCAGCCGTACTGCTTCACTGGGCTGCAGAGGGCTGGCTGCGGAGGGCTGAGGCGGCAGGGCTCCTCCTGCAGGAAGGAGACAGTGCTGGGGCCAAGGGGTGCTAGGGACTACAAACTGAATGGTGGATGATGACCCACACACCACATGCTCCTGGCGGGAGTGCGTGTGGGCGTGCGGGCCTGTGTCCGTGCGTGCCTGGGTTAGATAGACCTCCATCACAAGCGCCAAGAGACCAAGAGACCAAGTGACCAAGTGACCAAGGTGACCAAGGTGACCAAGGTGACCAAGGTGACCAAGGGGACACACAAGCACCAAGCTAGGGTGGCCGGGCGGCCATGGAACGTACTGCATGGGTACCATTACCGTGGACTGGCCGCGGCCGTGTATCGCAGCACAGCCCTGCCTGGCTCAGGACGCGGCGGGCGTGGGAGGCAGGCAGAATGGATAGGTAGCAGCAGCCGGACCTGGCTAGCTGGCTGTCAAGCAACACAAGTGAAAGGGTGCGTGAGGGAGCGTGTGTTGAATGAATGGATGGGTGGATGCAGGCAGACCTTCATACGTGTCGTGTGTGATGAGGATTGGTTGGCCACCATCCACCAACGCCATGGCATGCATGGCTGCGGGTGTCGCTGCGTGCGCCTTGGCGGGTCGTGTTTGTTTGTAGGTGGTGTTGGTGGGTGCTGTGGTGGTAGTGGAGCTACAGTGGTGTCGTGGGGCTCTTGGGGTCCCCTTTCCTTCCTGTCTGGCCTAGGTGGGTCGGCGGACGCAGCGCGCATGCGGGCAAGGTAGCAGCAACATTGACCCTCCACGAATCACAATATGCACGCAATGAATTTACCAATGATAGGGACGTACCAAACCAGCCACGGAGACAATTGTCATGGTAGTCGAACAAAACCATATTCAAATCTTTGACTACCCGCTTGTCCTGCTAGCCAGGGACCCATAAATCACAGTATCACGGCAACTAAATATTTGACAACAGAAAGATAGTAAACCAACCTCGTACATGATTGTTATGGTACTCAAACAAAACCATCTTCAAGTCTTTGCTTTACCGTGTGTCCAGCTGGCCAGGGACCCATACATCACAGTATCGAACCAACAAAATATCTGACCATGGAAATATAGTAAACCAGCCACGCAGATGATTGTCATGGTACTTAATCAAAACCATATTCTAATCTTTGCTTTCCCGCATGTCAAGCTGGTTGAGGACCCATAAATCGTAATATCGAACCAACAAATATCTGACCATGGAAATAGAGTATACAAGCCACGTAGGTAATTGTCATGGCACTCAAACAAAACCATAGTCAAGTCTTTGACTATTCACATGTCCAGCTTGTTCAGGACCCATAAATCGTAAATTCAAAGCAACAATAAAACTGACCATGGAAACATAGTAAACAAGCTGCGGAGATAATTGTCATGGTACTCAAACAAAACCATACTCAAATCTATGACTTCCCAGATGTCCAGCAGGTTGGAGACCCATAAATCACAGTATCAAACCAACAAAATATCTGACCATAGGAGTCTACATAACCGACCACGCAGGTAATGGTCTTGATACTCAAACAAAACCATATTCAAATCTTTCACTTCCCGCTTGTCCAGCTAGCCAGGGACCCATAAATCACAGTATCACAGCAACACAATATCTGACCAAAGAAATGTCGTAAACCAGCCACGCAGATAATTGTCATGGCACTCAAACGAAACCATACTCAAATCTTCGAGTGCCCCATGTCCAGGTGGGCAAGGGCCGATAAATCACAGTATTGAACCAACAAAATTTCCGACAAGCGGGATGTATCAATCCCGCCACGCTGATAATTGTCATGGTACTCAAACATAACTATACTCAATCAAATCTTCGTATACCCTCACGTCCAGGTGGGCAAGGAACCAAAGCGCCAGATATTCAAATCTACCGCTTTGTGCACACTCCACTAGCCAACTCTTCGATCCCCTAAGTATGGAGCCCGTCGTCAAAGTACACGGTCCAATCAACTAAGTAAACGGCCAACCTGCCAGCCTGCCAACCTGCCAACCTGCCAACTTGCCTACCTGCTATCCGAACACCCACACCGCCTCGCAAGTCTTTGTGGGCCCGCGCTCTCTGGTTGCCGTCCCAGCCAACAAAGGAATGAATGATGAGCCCTGGCAGCCTGGCAGCCTGGCAGCCTGCCACACTGACAGCCTGACTGACAGCGCCCACCCAGTAGATATTATCTATCTCGTATGTAGTCTGAGAGGGGTTCGGTTTGTCAATATACGACTGGTCTCCTCCAGGCTGCCAGCTCTGCTGTCCACTCCAAGCCCTGCATGATGATGGGCCAACGAGGGTTCCGAGCAGCTCCTCTGTCTATCCGCGTGAAACCACTCACCCGCTGACGGATGTACACCACGCACCGTGCAGCGCGCACAGCGCACAGCGCCTGGCGCTCCACGCCGTGCGCACACGGCGCAAACGGCCACCCTGGTGTCACACACGCTCGCATGAACGGCAGGCATGCAAGGCGTCCTCAACTCAACAATGATTTATCATCCAGGTCGGCTCGCTCCAACGGGTGCGCCTGCCTGCCCTCCCAGTGCCGTTGATTGATAGACTCGTGTCCAGTGCTGCCCCCATGCTTTCATGGCCGCGGGGTCCGTCAGAACGCCTTGCAATGGGTGCGCCAGCCCCTGTCGCCAGCCAAGTGGCAAGCAACACCACAGCACCTGCGTCGCCCTGGCCACCGTACCTTGCAAACAGCGTAGCAGCCGTACTGCTTCACTGGGCTGCAGAGGGCTGGCTGCGGAGGGCTGAGGCGGCAGGGCTCCTCCTGCAGGAAGGAGACAGTGCTGGGGCCAAGGGGTGCTAGGGACTACAAACTGAATGGTGGATGATGACCCACACACCACATGCTCCTGGCGGGAGTGCGTGTGGGCGTGCGGGCCTGTGTCCGTGCGTGCCTGGGTTAGATAGACCTCCATCACAAGCGCCAAGAGACCAAGAGACCAAGTGACCAAGTGACCAAGGTGACCAAGGTGACCAAGGTGACCAAGGTGACCAAGGGGACACACAAGCACCAAGCTAGGGTGGCCGGGCGGCCATGGAACGTACTGCATGGGTACCATTACCGTGGACTGGCCGCGGCCGTGTATCGCAGCACAGCCCTGCCTGGCTCAGGACGCGGCGGGCGTGGGAGGCAGGCAGAATGGATAGGTAGCAGCAGCCGGACCTGGCTAGCTGGCTGTCAAGCAACACAAGTGAAAGGGTGCGTGAGGGAGCGTGTGTTGAATGAATGGATGGGTGGATGCAGGCAGACCTTCATACGTGTCGTGTGTGATGAGGATTGGTTGGCCACCATCCACCAACGCCATGGCATGCATGGCTGCGGGTGTCGCTGCGTGCGCCTTGGCGGGTCGTGTTTGTTTGTAGGTGGTGTTGGTGGGTGCTGTGGTGGTAGTGGAGCTACAGTGGTGTCGTGGGGCTCTTGGGGTCCCCTTTCCTTCCTGTCTGGCCTAGGTGGGTCGGCGGACGCAGCGCGCATGCGGGCAAGGTAGCAGCAACATTGACCCTCCACGAATCACAATATGCACGCAATGAATTTACCAATGATAGGGACGTACCAAACCAGCCACGGAGACAATTGTCATGGTAGTCGAACAAAACCATATTCAAATCTTTGACTACCCGCTTGTCCTGCTAGCCAGGGACCCATAAATCACAGTATCACGGCAACTAAATATTTGACAACAGAAAGATAGTAAACCAACCTCGTACATGATTGTTATGGTACTCAAACAAAACCATCTTCAAGTCTTTGCTTTACCGTGTGTCCAGCTGGCCAGGGACCCATACATCACAGTATCGAACCAACAAAATATCTGACCATGGAAATATAGTAAACCAGCCACGCAGATGATTGTCATGGTACTTAATCAAAACCATATTCTAATCTTTGCTTTCCCGCATGTCAAGCTGGTTGAGGACCCATAAATCGTAATATCGAACCAACAAATATCTGACCATGGAAATAGAGTATACAAGCCACGTAGGTAATTGTCATGGCACTCAAACAAAACCATAGTCAAGTCTTTGACTATTCACATGTCCAGCTTGTTCAGGACCCATAAATCGTAAATTCAAAGCAACAATAAAACTGACCATGGAAACATAGTAAACAAGCTGCGGAGATAATTGTCATGGTACTCAAACAAAACCATACTCAAATCTATGACTTCCCAGATGTCCAGCAGGTTGGAGACCCATAAATCACAGTATCAAACCAACAAAATATCTGACCATAGGAGTCTACATAACCGACCACGCAGGTAATGGTCTTGATACTCAAACAAAACCATATTCAAATCTTTCACTTCCCGCTTGTCCAGCTAGCCAGGGACCCATAAATCACAGTATCACAGCAACACAATATCTGACCAAAGAAATGTCGTAAACCAGCCACGCAGATAATTGTCATGGCACTCAAACGAAACCATACTCAAATCTTCGAGTGCCCCATGTCCAGGTGGGCAAGGGCCGATAAATCACAGTATTGAACCAACAAAATTTCCGACAAGCGGGATGTATCAATCCCGCCACGCTGATAATTGTCATGGTACTCAAACATAACTATACTCAATCAAATCTTCGTATACCCTCACGTCCAGGTGGGCAAGGAACCAAAGCGCCAGATATTCAAATCTACCGCTTTGTGCACACTCCACTAGCCAACTCTTCGATCCCCTAAGTATGGAGCCCGTCGTCAAAGTACACGGTCCAATCAACTAAGTAAACGGCCAACCTGCCAGCCTGCCAACCTGCCAACCTGCCAACTTGCCTACCTGCTATCCGAACACCCACACCGCCTCGCAAGTCTTTGTGGGCCCGCGCTCTCTGGTTGCCGTCCCAGCCAACAAAGGAATGAATGATGAGCCCTGGCAGCCTGGCAGCCTGGCAGCCTGCCACACTGACAGCCTGACTGACAGCGCCCACCCAGTAGATATTATCTATCTCGTATGTAGTCTGAGAGGGGTTCGGTTTGTCAATATACGACTGGTCTCCTCCAGGCTGCCAGCTCTGCTGTCCACTCCAAGCCCTGCATGATGATGGGCCAACGAGGGTTCCGAGCAGCTCCTCTGTCTATCCGCGTGAAACCACTCACCCGCTGACGGATGTACACCACGCACCGTGCAGCGCGCACAGCGCACAGCGCCTGGCGCTCCACGCCGTGCGCACACGGCGCAAACGGCCACCCTGGTGTCACACACGCTCGCATGAACGGCAGGCATGCAAGGCGTCCTCAACTCAACAATGATTTATCATCCAGGTCGGCTCGCTCCAACGGGTGCGCCTGCCTGCCCTCCCAGTGCCGTTGATTGATAGACTCGTGTCCAGTGCTGCCCCCATGCTTTCATGGCCGCGGGGTCCGTCAGAACGCCTTGCAATGGGTGCGCCAGCCCCTGTCGCCAGCCAAGTGGCAAGCAACACCACAGCACCTGCGTCGCCCTGGCCACCGTACCTTGCAAACAGCGTAGCAGCCGTACTGCTTCACTGGGCTGCAGAGGGCTGGCTGCGGAGGGCTGAGGCGGCAGGGCTCCTCCTGCAGGAAGGAGACAGTGCTGGGGCCAAGGGGTGCTAGGGACTACAAACTGAATGGTGGATGATGACCCACACACCACATGCTCCTGGCGGGAGTGCGTGTGGGCGTGCGGGCCTGTGTCCGTGCGTGCCTGGGTTAGATAGACCTCCATCACAAGCGCCAAGAGACCAAGAGACCAAGTGACCAAGTGACCAAGGTGACCAAGGTGACCAAGGTGACCAAGGTGACCAAGGGGACACACAAGCACCAAGCTAGGGTGGCCGGGCGGCCATGGAACGTACTGCATGGGTACCATTACCGTGGACTGGCCGCGGCCGTGTATCGCAGCACAGCCCTGCCTGGCTCAGGACGCGGCGGGCGTGGGAGGCAGGCAGAATGGATAGGTAGCAGCAGCCGGACCTGGCTAGCTGGCTGTCAAGCAACACAAGTGAAAGGGTGCGTGAGGGAGCGTGTGTTGAATGAATGGATGGGTGGATGCAGGCAGACCTTCATACGTGTCGTGTGTGATGAGGATTGGTTGGCCACCATCCACCAACGCCATGGCATGCATGGCTGCGGGTGTCGCTGCGTGCGCCTTGGCGGGTCGTGTTTGTTTGTAGGTGGTGTTGGTGGGTGCTGTGGTGGTAGTGGAGCTACAGTGGTGTCGTGGGGCTCTTGGGGTCCCCTTTCCTTCCTGTCTGGCCTAGGTGGGTCGGCGGACGCAGCGCGCATGCGGGCAAGGTAGCAGCAACATTGACCCTCCACGAATCACAATATGCACGCAATGAATTTACCAATGATAGGGACGTACCAAACCAGCCACGGAGACAATTGTCATGGTAGTCGAACAAAACCATATTCAAATCTTTGACTACCCGCTTGTCCTGCTAGCCAGGGACCCATAAATCACAGTATCACGGCAACTAAATATTTGACAACAGAAAGATAGTAAACCAACCTCGTACATGATTGTTATGGTACTCAAACAAAACCATCTTCAAGTCTTTGCTTTACCGTGTGTCCAGCTGGCCAGGGACCCATACATCACAGTATCGAACCAACAAAATATCTGACCATGGAAATATAGTAAACCAGCCACGCAGATGATTGTCATGGTACTTAATCAAAACCATATTCTAATCTTTGCTTTCCCGCATGTCAAGCTGGTTGAGGACCCATAAATCGTAATATCGAACCAACAAATATCTGACCATGGAAATAGAGTATACAAGCCACGTAGGTAATTGTCATGGCACTCAAACAAAACCATAGTCAAGTCTTTGACTATTCACATGTCCAGCTTGTTCAGGACCCATAAATCGTAAATTCAAAGCAACAATAAAACTGACCATGGAAACATAGTAAACAAGCTGCGGAGATAATTGTCATGGTACTCAAACAAAACCATACTCAAATCTATGACTTCCCAGATGTCCAGCAGGTTGGAGACCCATAAATCACAGTATCAAACCAACAAAATATCTGACCATAGGAGTCTACATAACCGACCACGCAGGTAATGGTCTTGATACTCAAACAAAACCATATTCAAATCTTTCACTTCCCGCTTGTCCAGCTAGCCAGGGACCCATAAATCACAGTATCACAGCAACACAATATCTGACCAAAGAAATGTCGTAAACCAGCCACGCAGATAATTGTCATGGCACTCAAACGAAACCATACTCAAATCTTCGAGTGCCCCATGTCCAGGTGGGCAAGGGCCGATAAATCACAGTATTGAACCAACAAAATTTCCGACAAGCGGGATGTATCAATCCCGCCACGCTGATAATTGTCATGGTACTCAAACATAACTATACTCAATCAAATCTTCGTATACCCTCACGTCCAGGTGGGCAAGGAACCAAAGCGCCAGATATTCAAATCTACCGCTTTGTGCACACTCCACTAGCCAACTCTTCGATCCCCTAAGTATGGAGCCCGTCGTCAAAGTACACGGTCCAATCAACTAAGTAAACGGCCAACCTGCCAGCCTGCCAACCTGCCAACCTGCCAACTTGCCTACCTGCTATCCGAACACCCACACCGCCTCGCAAGTCTTTGTGGGCCCGCGCTCTCTGGTTGCCGTCCCAGCCAACAAAGGAATGAATGATGAGCCCTGGCAGCCTGGCAGCCTGGCAGCCTGCCACACTGACAGCCTGACTGACAGCGCCCACCCAGTAGATATTATCTATCTCGTATGTAGTCTGAGAGGGGTTCGGTTTGTCAATATACGACTGGTCTCCTCCAGGCTGCCAGCTCTGCTGTCCACTCCAAGCCCTGCATGATGATGGGCCAACGAGGGTTCCGAGCAGCTCCTCTGTCTATCCGCGTGAAACCACTCACCCGCTGACGGATGTACACCACGCACCGTGCAGCGCGCACAGCGCACAGCGCCTGGCGCTCCACGCCGTGCGCACACGGCGCAAACGGCCACCCTGGTGTCACACACGCTCGCATGAACGGCAGGCATGCAAGGCGTCCTCAACTCAACAATGATTTATCATCCAGGTCGGCTCGCTCCAACGGGTGCGCCTGCCTGCCCTCCCAGTGCCGTTGATTGATAGACTCGTGTCCAGTGCTGCCCCCATGCTTTCATGGCCGCGGGGTCCGTCAGAACGCCTTGCAATGGGTGCGCCAGCCCCTGTCGCCAGCCAAGTGGCAAGCAACACCACAGCACCTGCGTCGCCCTGGCCACCGTACCTTGCAAACAGCGTAGCAGCCGTACTGCTTCACTGGGCTGCAGAGGGCTGGCTGCGGAGGGCTGAGGCGGCAGGGCTCCTCCTGCAGGAAGGAGACAGTGCTGGGGCCAAGGGGTGCTAGGGACTACAAACTGAATGGTGGATGATGACCCACACACCACATGCTCCTGGCGGGAGTGCGTGTGGGCGTGCGGGCCTGTGTCCGTGCGTGCCTGGGTTAGATAGACCTCCATCACAAGCGCCAAGAGACCAAGAGACCAAGTGACCAAGTGACCAAGGTGACCAAGGTGACCAAGGTGACCAAGGTGACCAAGGGGACACACAAGCACCAAGCTAGGGTGGCCGGGCGGCCATGGAACGTACTGCATGGGTACCATTACCGTGGACTGGCCGCGGCCGTGTATCGCAGCACAGCCCTGCCTGGCTCAGGACGCGGCGGGCGTGGGAGGCAGGCAGAATGGATAGGTAGCAGCAGCCGGACCTGGCTAGCTGGCTGTCAAGCAACACAAGTGAAAGGGTGCGTGAGGGAGCGTGTGTTGAATGAATGGATGGGTGGATGCAGGCAGACCTTCATACGTGTCGTGTGTGATGAGGATTGGTTGGCCACCATCCACCAACGCCATGGCATGCATGGCTGCGGGTGTCGCTGCGTGCGCCTTGGCGGGTCGTGTTTGTTTGTAGGTGGTGTTGGTGGGTGCTGTGGTGGTAGTGGAGCTACAGTGGTGTCGTGGGGCTCTTGGGGTCCCCTTTCCTTCCTGTCTGGCCTAGGTGGGTCGGCGGACGCAGCGCGCATGCGGGCAAGGTAGCAGCAACATTGACCCTCCACGAATCACAATATGCACGCAATGAATTTACCAATGATAGGGACGTACCAAACCAGCCACGGAGACAATTGTCATGGTAGTCGAACAAAACCATATTCAAATCTTTGACTACCCGCTTGTCCTGCTAGCCAGGGACCCATAAATCACAGTATCACGGCAACTAAATATTTGACAACAGAAAGATAGTAAACCAACCTCGTACATGACTGTTATGGTACTCAAACAAAACCATCTTCAAGTCTTTGCTTTACCGTGTGTCCAGCTGGCCAGGGACCCATACATCACAGTATCGAACCAACAAAATATCTGACCATGGAAATATAGTAAACCAGCCACGCAGATGATTGTCATGGTACTTAATCAAAACCATATTCTAATCTTTGCTTTCCCGCATGTCAAGCTGGTTGAGGACCCATAAATCGTAATATCGAACCAACAAATATCTGACCATGGAAATAGAGTATACAAGCCACGTAGGTAATTGTCATGGCACTCAAACAAAACCATAGTCAAGTCTTTGACTATTCACATGTCCAGCTTGTTCAGGACCCATAAATCGTAAATTCAAAGCAACAATAAAACTGACCATGGAAACATAGTAAACAAGCTGCGGAGATAATTGTCATGGTACTCAAACAAAACCATACTCAAATCTATGACTTCCCAGATGTCCAGCAGGTTGGAGACCCATAAATCACAGTATCAAACCAACAAAATATCTGACCATAGGAGTCTACATAACCGACCACGCAGGTAATGGTCTTGATACTCAAACAAAACCATATTCAAATCTTTCACTTCCCGCTTGTCCAGCTAGCCAGGGACCCATAAATCACAGTATCACAGCAACACAATATCTGACCAAAGAAATGTCGTAAACCAGCCACGCAGATAATTGTCATGGCACTCAAACGAAACCATACTCAAATCTTCGAGTGCCCCATGTCCAGGTGGGCAAGGGCCGATAAATCACAGTATTGAACCAACAAAATTTCCGACAAGCGGGATGTATCAATCCCGCCACGCTGATAATTGTCATGGTACTCAAACATAACTATACTCAATCAAATCTTCGTATACCCTCACGTCCAGGTGGGCAAGGAACCAAAGCGCCAGATATTCAAATCTACCGCTTTGTGCACACTCCACTAGCCAACTCTTCGATCCCCTAAGTATGGAGCCCGTCGTCAAAGTACACGGTCCAATCAACTAAGTAAACGGCCAACCTGCCAGCCTGCCAACCTGCCAACCTGCCAACCTGCCAACCTGCCAACCTGCCAACTTGCCTACCTGCTATCCGAACACCCACACCGCCTCGCAAGTCTTTGTGGGCCCGCGCTCTCTGGTTGCCGTCCCAGCCAACAAAGGAATGAATGATGAGCCCTGGCAGCCTGGCAGCCTGGCAGCCTGCCACACTGACAGCCTGACTGACAGCGCCCACCCAGTAGATATTATCTATCTCGTATGTAGTCTGAGAGGGGTTCGGTTTGTCAATATACGACTGGTCTCCTCCAGGCTGCCAGCTCTGCTGTCCACTCCAAGCCCTGCATGATGATGGGCCAACGAGGGTTCCGAGCAGCTCCTCTGTCTATCCGCGTGAAACCACTCACCCGCTGACGGATGTACACCACGCACCGTGCAGCGCGCACAGCGCACAGCGCCTGGCGCTCCACGCCGTGCGCACACGGCGCAAACGGCCACCCTGGTGTCACACACGCTCGCATGAACGGCAGGCATGCAAGGCGTCCTCAACTCAACAATGATTTATCATCCAGGTCGGCTCGCTCCAACGGGTGCGCCTGCCTGCCCTCCCAGTGCCGTTGATTGATAGACTCGTGTCCAGTGCTGCCCCCATGCTTTCATGGCCGCGGGGTCCGTCAGAACGCCTTGCAATGGGTGCGCCAGCCCCTGTCGCCAGCCAAGTGGCAAGCAACACCACAGCACCTGCGTCGCCCTGGCCACCGTACCTTGCAAACAGCGTAGCAGCCGTACTGCTTCACTGGGCTGCAGAGGGCTGGCTGCGGAGGGCTGAGGCGGCAGGGCTCCTCCTGCAGGAAGGAGACAGTGCTGGGGCCAAGGGGTGCTAGGGACTACAAACTGAATGGTGGATGATGACCCACACACCACATGCTCCTGGCGGGAGTGCGTGTGGGCGTGCGGGCCTGTGTCCGTGCGTGCCTGGGTTAGATAGACCTCCATCACAAGCGCCAAGAGACCAAGAGACCAAGTGACCAAGTGACCAAGGTGACCAAGGTGACCAAGGTGACCAAGGTGACCAAGGGGACACACAAGCACCAAGCTAGGGTGGCCGGGCGGCCATGGAACGTACTGCATGGGTACCATTACCGTGGACTGGCCGCGGCCGTGTATCGCAGCACAGCCCTGCCTGGCTCAGGACGCGGCGGGCGTGGGAGGCAGGCAGAATGGATAGGTAGCAGCAGCCGGACCTGGCTAGCTGGCTGTCAAGCAACACAAGTGAAAGGGTGCGTGAGGGAGCGTGTGTTGAATGAATGGATGGGTGGATGCAGGCAGACCTTCATACGTGTCGTGTGTGATGAGGATTGGTTGGCCACCATCCACCAACGCCATGGCATGCATGGCTGCGGGTGTCGCTGCGTGCGCCTTGGCGGGTCGTGTTTGTTTGTAGGTGGTGTTGGTGGGTGCTGTGGTGGTAGTGGAGCTACAGTGGTGTCGTGGGGCTCTTGGGGTCCCCTTTCCTTCCTGTCTGGCCTAGGTGGGTCGGCGGACGCAGCGCGCATGCGGGCAAGGTAGCAGCAACATTGACCCTCCACGAATCACAATATGCACGCAATGAATTTACCAATGATAGGGACGTACCAAACCAGCCACGGAGACAATTGTCATGGTAGTCGAACAAAACCATATTCAAATCTTTGACTACCCGCTTGTCCTGCTAGCCAGGGACCCATAAATCACAGTATCACGGCAACTAAATATTTGACAACAGAAAGATAGTAAACCAACCTCGTACATGATTGTTATGGTACTCAAACAAAACCATCTTCAAGTCTTTGCTTTACCGTGTGTCCAGCTGGCCAGGGACCCATACATCACAGTATCGAACCAACAAAATATCTGACCATGGAAATATAGTAAACCAGCCACGCAGATGATTGTCATGGTACTTAATCAAAACCATATTCTAATCTTTGCTTTCCCGCATGTCAAGCTGGTTGAGGACCCATAAATCGTAATATCGAACCAACAAATATCTGACCATGGAAATAGAGTATACAAGCCACGTAGGTAATTGTCATGGCACTCAAACAAAACCATAGTCAAGTCTTTGACTATTCACATGTCCAGCTTGTTCAGGACCCATAAATCGTAAATTCAAAGCAACAATAAAACTGACCATGGAAACATAGTAAACAAGCTGCGGAGATAATTGTCATGGTACTCAAACAAAACCATACTCAAATCTATGACTTCCCAGATGTCCAGCAGGTTGGAGACCCATAAATCACAGTATCAAACCAACAAAATATCTGACCATAGGAGTCTACATAACCGACCACGCAGGTAATGGTCTTGATACTCAAACAAAACCATATTCAAATCTTTCACTTCCCGCTTGTCCAGCTAGCCAGGGACCCATAAATCACAGTATCACAGCAACACAATATCTGACCAAAGAAATGTCGTAAACCAGCCACGCAGATAATTGTCATGGCACTCAAACGAAACCATACTCAAATCTTCGAGTGCCCCATGTCCAGGTGGGCAAGGGCCGATAAATCACAGTATTGAACCAACAAAATTTCCGACAAGCGGGATGTATCAATCCCGCCACGCTGATAATTGTCATGGTACTCAAACATAACTATACTCAATCAAATCTTCGTATACCCTCACGTCCAGGTGGGCAAGGAACCAAAGCGCCAGATATTCAAATCTACCGCTTTGTGCACACTCCACTAGCCAACTCTTCGATCCCCTAAGTATGGAGCCCGTCGTCAAAGTACACGGTCCAATCAACTAAGTAAACGGCCAACCTGCCAGCCTGCCAACCTGCCAACCTGCCAACTTGCCTACCTGCTATCCGAACACCCACACCGCCTCGCAAGTCTTTGTGGGCCCGCGCTCTCTGGTTGCCGTCCCAGCCAACAAAGGAATGAATGATGAGCCCTGGCAGCCTGGCAGCCTGGCAGCCTGCCACACTGACAGCCTGACTGACAGCGCCCACCCAGTAGATATTATCTATCTCGTATGTAGTCTGAGAGGGGTTCGGTTTGTCAATATACGACTGGTCTCCTCCAGGCTGCCAGCTCTGCTGTCCACTCCAAGCCCTGCATGATGATGGGCCAACGAGGGTTCCGAGCAGCTCCTCTGTCTATCCGCGTGAAACCACTCACCCGCTGACGGATGTACACCACGCACCGTGCAGCGCGCACAGCGCACAGCGCCTGGCGCTCCACGCCGTGCGCACACGGCGCAAACGGCCACCCTGGTGTCACACACGCTCGCATGAACGGCAGGCATGCAAGGCGTCCTCAACTCAACAATGATTTATCATCCAGGTCGGCTCGCTCCAACGGGTGCGCCTGCCTGCCCTCCCAGTGCCGTTGATTGATAGACTCGTGTCCAGTGCTGCCCCCATGCTTTCATGGCCGCGGGGTCCGTCAGAACGCCTTGCAATGGGTGCGCCAGCCCCTGTCGCCAGCCAAGTGGCAAGCAACACCACAGCACCTGCGTCGCCCTGGCCACCGTACCTTGCAAACAGCGTAGCAGCCGTACTGCTTCACTGGGCTGCAGAGGGCTGGCTGCGGAGGGCTGAGGCGGCAGGGCTCCTCCTGCAGGAAGGAGACAGTGCTGGGGCCAAGGGGTGCTAGGGACTACAAACTGAATGGTGGATGATGACCCACACACCACATGCTCCTGGCGGGAGTGCGTGTGGGCGTGCGGGCCTGTGTCCGTGCGTGCCTGGGTTAGATAGACCTCCATCACAAGCGCCAAGAGACCAAGAGACCAAGTGACCAAGTGACCAAGGTGACCAAGGTGACCAAGGTGACCAAGGTGACCAAGGGGACACACAAGCACCAAGCTAGGGTGGCCGGGCGGCCATGGAACGTACTGCATGGGTACCATTACCGTGGACTGGCCGCGGCCGTGTATCGCAGCACAGCCCTGCCTGGCTCAGGACGCGGCGGGCGTGGGAGGCAGGCAGAATGGATAGGTAGCAGCAGCCGGACCTGGCTAGCTGGCTGTCAAGCAACACAAGTGAAAGGGTGCGTGAGGGAGCGTGTGTTGAATGAATGGATGGGTGGATGCAGGCAGACCTTCATACGTGTCGTGTGTGATGAGGATTGGTTGGCCACCATCCACCAACGCCATGGCATGCATGGCTGCGGGTGTCGCTGCGTGCGCCTTGGCGGGTCGTGTTTGTTTGTAGGTGGTGTTGGTGGGTGCTGTGGTGGTAGTGGAGCTACAGTGGTGTCGTGGGGCTCTTGGGGTCCCCTTTCCTTCCTGTCTGGCCTAGGTGGGTCGGCGGACGCAGCGCGCATGCGGGCAAGGTAGCAGCAACATTGACCCTCCACGAATCACAATATGCACGCAATGAATTTACCAATGATAGGGACGTACCAAACCAGCCACGGAGACAATTGTCATGGTAGTCGAACAAAACCATATTCAAATCTTTGACTACCCGCTTGTCCTGCTAGCCAGGGACCCATAAATCACAGTATCACGGCAACTAAATATTTGACAACAGAAAGATAGTAAACCAACCTCGTACATGATTGTTATGGTACTCAAACAAAACCATCTTCAAGTCTTTGCTTTACCGTGTGTCCAGCTGGCCAGGGACCCATACATCACAGTATCGAACCAACAAAATATCTGACCATGGAAATATAGTAAACCAGCCACGCAGATGATTGTCATGGTACTTAATCAAAACCATATTCTAATCTTTGCTTTCCCGCATGTCAAGCTGGTTGAGGACCCATAAATCGTAATATCGAACCAACAAATATCTGACCATGGAAATAGAGTATACAAGCCACGTAGGTAATTGTCATGGCACTCAAACAAAACCATAGTCAAGTCTTTGACTATTCACATGTCCAGCTTGTTCAGGACCCATAAATCGTAAATTCAAAGCAACAATAAAACTGACCATGGAAACATAGTAAACAAGCTGCGGAGATAATTGTCATGGTACTCAAACAAAACCATACTCAAATCTATGACTTCCCAGATGTCCAGCAGGTTGGAGACCCATAAATCACAGTATCAAACCAACAAAATATCTGACCATAGGAGTCTACATAACCGACCACGCAGGTAATGGTCTTGATACTCAAACAAAACCATATTCAAATCTTTCACTTCCCGCTTGTCCAGCTAGCCAGGGACCCATAAATCACAGTATCACAGCAACACAATATCTGACCAAAGAAATGTCGTAAACCAGCCACGCAGATAATTGTCATGGCACTCAAACGAAACCATACTCAAATCTTCGAGTGCCCCATGTCCAGGTGGGCAAGGGCCGATAAATCACAGTATTGAACCAACAAAATTTCCGACAAGCGGGATGTATCAATCCCGCCACGCTGATAATTGTCATGGTACTCAAACATAACTATACTCAATCAAATCTTCGTATACCCTCACGTCCAGGTGGGCAAGGAACCAAAGCGCCAGATATTCAAATCTACCGCTTTGTGCACACTCCACTAGCCAACTCTTCGATCCCCTAAGTATGGAGCCCGTCGTCAAAGTACACGGTCCAATCAACTAAGTAAACGGCCAACCTGCCAGCCTGCCAACCTGCCAACCTGCCAACTTGCCTACCTGCTATCCGAACACCCACACCGCCTCGCAAGTCTTTGTGGGCCCGCGCTCTCTGGTTGCCGTCCCAGCCAACAAAGGAATGAATGATGAGCCCTGGCAGCCTGGCAGCCTGGCAGCCTGCCACACTGACAGCCTGACTGACAGCGCCCACCCAGTAGATATTATCTATCTCGTATGTAGTCTGAGAGGGGTTCGGTTTGTCAATATACGACTGGTCTCCTCCAGGCTGCCAGCTCTGCTGTCCACTCCAAGCCCTGCATGATGATGGGCCAACGAGGGTTCCGAGCAGCTCCTCTGTCTATCCGCGTGAAACCACTCACCCGCTGACGGATGTACACCACGCACCGTGCAGCGCGCACAGCGCACAGCGCCTGGCGCTCCACGCCGTGCGCACACGGCGCAAACGGCCACCCTGGTGTCACACACGCTCGCATGAACGGCAGGCATGCAAGGCGTCCTCAACTCAACAATGATTTATCATCCAGGTCGGCTCGCTCCAACGGGTGCGCCTGCCTGCCCTCCCAGTGCCGTTGATTGATAGACTCGTGTCCAGTGCTGCCCCCATGCTTTCATGGCCGCGGGGTCCGTCAGAACGCCTTGCAATGGGTGCGCCAGCCCCTGTCGCCAGCCAAGTGGCAAGCAACACCACAGCACCTGCGTCGCCCTGGCCACCGTACCTTGCAAACAGCGTAGCAGCCGTACTGCTTCACTGGGCTGCAGAGGGCTGGCTGCGGAGGGCTGAGGCGGCAGGGCTCCTCCTGCAGGAAGGAGACAGTGCTGGGGCCAAGGGGTGCTAGGGACTACAAACTGAATGGTGGATGATGACCCACACACCACATGCTCCTGGCGGGAGTGCGTGTGGGCGTGCGGGCCTGTGTCCGTGCGTGCCTGGGTTAGATAGACCTCCATCACAAGCGCCAAGAGACCAAGAGACCAAGTGACCAAGTGACCAAGGTGACCAAGGTGACCAAGGTGACCAAGGTGACCAAGGGGACACACAAGCACCAAGCTAGGGTGGCCGGGCGGCCATGGAACGTACTGCATGGGTACCATTACCGTGGACTGGCCGCGGCCGTGTATCGCAGCACAGCCCTGCCTGGCTCAGGACGCGGCGGGCGTGGGAGGCAGGCAGAATGGATAGGTAGCAGCAGCCGGACCTGGCTAGCTGGCTGTCAAGCAACACAAGTGAAAGGGTGCGTGAGGGAGCGTGTGTTGAATGAATGGATGGGTGGATGCAGGCAGACCTTCATACGTGTCGTGTGTGATGAGGATTGGTTGGCCACCATCCACCAACGCCATGGCATGCATGGCTGCGGGTGTCGCTGCGTGCGCCTTGGCGGGTCGTGTTTGTTTGTAGGTGGTGTTGGTGGGTGCTGTGGTGGTAGTGGAGCTACAGTGGTGTCGTGGGGCTCTTGGGGTCCCCTTTCCTTCCTGTCTGGCCTAGGTGGGTCGGCGGACGCAGCGCGCATGCGGGCAAGGTAGCAGCAACATTGACCCTCCACGAATCACAATATGCACGCAATGAATTTACCAATGATAGGGACGTACCAAACCAGCCACGGAGACAATTGTCATGGTAGTCGAACAAAACCATATTCAAATCTTTGACTACCCGCTTGTCCTGCTAGCCAGGGACCCATAAATCACAGTATCACGGCAACTAAATATTTGACAACAGAAAGATAGTAAACCAACCTCGTACATGACTGTTATGGTACTCAAACAAAACCATCTTCAAGTCTTTGCTTTACCGTGTGTCCAGCTGGCCAGGGACCCATACATCACAGTATCGAACCAACAAAATATCTGACCATGGAAATATAGTAAACCAGCCACGCAGATGATTGTCATGGTACTTAATCAAAACCATATTCTAATCTTTGCTTTCCCGCATGTCAAGCTGGTTGAGGACCCATAAATCGTAATATCGAACCAACAAATATCTGACCATGGAAATAGAGTATACAAGCCACGTAGGTAATTGTCATGGCACTCAAACAAAACCATAGTCAAGTCTTTGACTATTCACATGTCCAGCTTGTTCAGGACCCATAAATCGTAAATTCAAAGCAACAATAAAACTGACCATGGAAACATAGTAAACAAGCTGCGGAGATAATTGTCATGGTACTCAAACAAAACCATACTCAAATCTATGACTTCCCAGATGTCCAGCAGGTTGGAGACCCATAAATCACAGTATCAAACCAACAAAATATCTGACCATAGGAGTCTACATAACCGACCACGCAGGTAATGGTCTTGATACTCAAACAAAACCATATTCAAATCTTTCACTTCCCGCTTGTCCAGCTAGCCAGGGACCCATAAATCACAGTATCACAGCAACACAATATCTGACCAAAGAAATGTCGTAAACCAGCCACGCAGATAATTGTCATGGCACTCAAACGAAACCATACTCAAATCTTCGAGTGCCCCATGTCCAGGTGGGCAAGGGCCGATAAATCACAGTATTGAACCAACAAAATTTCCGACAAGCGGGATGTATCAATCCCGCCACGCTGATAATTGTCATGGTACTCAAACATAACTATACTCAATCAAATCTTCGTATACCCTCACGTCCAGGTGGGCAAGGAACCAAAGCGCCAGACATTCAAATCTACCGCTTTGTGCACACTCCACTAGCCAACTCTTCGATCCCCTAAGTATGGAGCCCGTCGTCAAAGTACACGGTCCAATCAACTAAGTAAACGGCCAACCTGCCAGCCTGCCAACCTGCCAACCTGCCAACTTGCCTACCTGCTATCCGAACACCCACACCGCCTCGCAAGTCTTTGTGGGCCCGCGCTCTCTGGTTGCCGTCCCAGCCAACAAAGGAATGAATGATGAGCCCTGGCAGCCTGGCAGCCTGGCAGCCTGCCACACTGACAGCCTGACTGACAGCGCCCACCCAGTAGATATTATCTATCTCGTATGTAGTCTGAGAGGGGTTCGGTTTGTCAATATACGACTGGTCTCCTCCAGGCTGCCAGCTCTGCTGTCCACTCCAAGCCCTGCATGATGATGGGCCAACGAGGGTTCCGAGCAGCTCCTCTGTCTATCCGCGTGAAACCACTCACCCGCTGACGGATGTACACCACGCACCGTGCAGCGCGCACAGCGCACAGCGCCTGGCGCTCCACGCCGTGCGCACACGGCGCAAACGGCCACCCTGGTGTCACACACGCTCGCATGAACGGCAGGCATGCAAGGCGTCCTCAACTCAACAATGATTTATCATCCAGGTCGGCTCGCTCCAACGGGTGCGCCTGCCTGCCCTCCCAGTGCCGTTGATTGATAGACTCGTGTCCAGTGCTGCCCCCATGCTTTCATGGCCGCGGGGTCCGTCAGAACGCCTTGCAATGGGTGCGCCAGCCCCTGTCGCCAGCCAAGTGGCAAGCAACACCACAGCACCTGCGTCGCCCTGGCCACCGTACCTTGCAAACAGCGTAGCAGCCGTACTGCTTCACTGGGCTGCAGAGGGCTGGCTGCGGAGGGCTGAGGCGGCAGGGCTCCTCCTGCAGGAAGGAGACAGTGCTGGGGCCAAGGGGTGCTAGGGACTACAAACTGAATGGTGGATGATGACCCACACACCACATGCTCCTGGCGGGAGTGCGTGTGGGCGTGCGGGCCTGTGTCCGTGCGTGCCTGGGTTAGATAGACCTCCATCACAAGCGCCAAGAGACCAAGAGACCAAGTGACCAAGTGACCAAGGTGACCAAGGTGACCAAGGTGACCAAGGTGACCAAGGTGACACACAAGCACCAAGCTAGGGTGGCCGGGCGGCCATGGAACGTACTGCATGGGTACCATTACCGTGGACTGGCCGCGGCCGTGTATCGCAGCACAGCCCTGCCTGGCTCAGGACGCGGCGGGCGTGGGAGGCAGGCAGAATGGATAGGTAGCAGCAGCCGGACCTGGCTAGCTGGCTGTCAAGCAACACAAGTGAAAGGGTGCGTGAGGGAGCGTGTGTTGAATGAATGGATGGGTGGATGCAGGCAGACCTTCATACGTGTCGTGTGTGATGAGGATTGGTTGGCCACCATCCACCAACGCCATGGCATGCATGGCTGCGGGTGTCGCTGCGTGCGCCTTGGCGGGTCGTGTTTGTTTGTAGGTGGTGTTGGTGGGTGCTGTGGTGGTAGTGGAGCTACAGTGGTGTCGTGGGGCTCTTGGGGTCCCCTTTCCTTCCTGTCTGGCCTAGGTGGGTCGGCGGACGCAGCGCGCATGCGGGCAAGGTAGCAGCAACATTGACCCTCCACGAATCACAATATGCACGCAATGAATTTACCAATGATAGGGACGTACCAAACCAGCCACGGAGACAATTGTCATGGTAGTCGAACAAAACCATATTCAAATCTTTGACTACCCGCTTGTCCTGCTAGCCAGGGACCCATAAATCACAGTATCACGGCAACTAAATATTTGACAACAGAAAGATAGTAAACCAACCTCGTACATGATTGTTATGGTACTCAAACAAAACCATCTTCAAGTCTTTGCTTTACCGTGTGTCCAGCTGGCCAGGGACCCATACATCACAGTATCGAACCAACAAAATATCTGACCATGGAAATATAGTAAACCAGCCACGCAGATGATTGTCATGGTACTTAATCAAAACCATATTCTAATCTTTGCTTTCCCGCATGTCAAGCTGGTTGAGGACCCATAAATCGTAATATCGAACCAACAAATATCTGACCATGGAAATAGAGTATACAAGCCACGTAGGTAATTGTCATGGCACTCAAACAAAACCATAGTCAAGTCTTTGACTATTCACATGTCCAGCTTGTTCAGGACCCATAAATCGTAAATTCAAAGCAACAATAAAACTGACCATGGAAACATAGTAAACAAGCTGCGGAGATAATTGTCATGGTACTCAAACAAAACCATACTCAAATCTATGACTTCCCAGATGTCCAGCAGGTTGGAGACCCATAAATCACAGTATCAAACCAACAAAATATCTGACCATAGGAGTCTACATAACCGACCACGCAGGTAATGGTCTTGATACTCAAACAAAACCATATTCAAATCTTTCACTTCCCGCTTGTCCAGCTAGCCAGGGACCCATAAATCACAGTATCACAGCAACACAATATCTGACCAAAGAAATGTCGTAAACCAGCCACGCAGATAATTGTCATGGCACTCAAACGAAACCATACTCAAATCTTCGAGTGCCCCATGTCCAGGTGGGCAAGGGCCGATAAATCACAGTATTGAACCAACAAAATTTCCGACAAGCGGGATGTATCAATCCCGCCACGCTGATAATTGTCATGGTACTCAAACATAACTATACTCAATCAAATCTTCGTATACCCTCACGTCCAGGTGGGCAAGGAACCAAAGCGCCAGAC